>OY979709.1:14844929-17244929 GCA_963855925.1 Inga laurina
CAATTCATACAAGGCTTTGCTTTATGAATTCTATCCTTGCATGGAGCTTGTCCAGAACCTTCCTTATTGAATATAGTGGTGGAGGTAGAGTTGGGAATCAGGGCCGGCCCTAAAGGGCTCGGGGTCAGGAAAATTGCAGTTTTTCCAAGCCCAGCCCGAGAACATTACGGCCAGGGCCGGCCCGCAGGGCCGGGAAGTCTTATTCGCAATATCTGACTATTTTTCCAGTATATTTTCTTTTAGAGAGATATACAAAATTCTAATTGAACACATAAACTTTGTCAACATTAAATTTAAAACATGTCCCACGTAAGAAACAAACACAGTTACTAATACATGATCAAAAGTAAAATCATGTCCAAAACTCACAAAGACCAAAGTACAAGGCAATAAACTGAATACTCTAACCTCTACATAATATTAGTGTGACGACTATCATTTTCATCTTCGTCACTATCATCAATTTGAAGCACATTTGATTGTGCTACACTTTGTGTAGTAGGCTCTACTTGAGGAGTAAAAATATCAAGAATTTCTTCTCCCGCATCATGAATACATCCATAATCTTTATCTACAAGAAATGACAAACCAAAATCATAAATTCAGAGTATAGTTGTTATGTATGTGTAATTAAATGGATAAATTAGTAAATTACCATCATATGTGAATCCATGCATCCAGTTACGAGTACAAATAAGAGCTTGCACGTTAGATGGAAGAATAGAACTTCTATATTTTGTTAGAACACGTGAACCAATACTGAAAGTTGATTCACTTGCTACTGTAGTGATTGGAATGCTTAGAATATCAGCTGCCATCTTTGAAAGAATCGGAAATCTTTGTTGATTGCTCTTCCACCAGTTCAAAACATCCAATTCTTTCCATTATCAGGCTTTAGTATTGGTTCTTCCAAATAAGTTTCCAACTCAGACTTGTTCATGGAAGAATGATCCATCGTCGCATAAATATCTTCATAATCCTGCATCATTACAAAACATTCAAGTAAATACTAGATGAATAACCCAACAAAGGCAATTAACACTAAAATTAAAACATACATCAAATGCATCATCAAAGGAGGTTACTGAAGCACTTGGAGTCTGAGAAGGATGATGGGTCGTCATTGTTAAAGATCTAGTGATTGATGCACCTTCAACTCTCTGAGTTGGAAGAGATGTCCCAACATTGGAATATTCATTGAAAATGAAATTCAGCTTACTTCTTATATTGGCAATCTTCTCGTTGCAAGTCATAGGGTCAATCTTTCCATAGAAATATTGTATAATATTGAACTTCCATCGAGGATCAAGAACCACTGCAACCGCAAGAATGACACTATAATTATGCCAATATTTGTCAAACTTCTCTTTCATTTTCATGGACATCTCTCGAATCACTGGGTCAGGGCTTCCCATATTTGTAGTAAGCAACATCTCAATTTTTGATATTTGCATAAAATAAGAATTTGAAGTTGGATATGACGACCCAGAAATCAACCTTGTAATCTTCTCAAATGGCCTCAAGAAATTGCACATTGCCTCAGCTCTATTCCACTCATCTTGTGCAAGAACAAACTTGTAGTTTGTATCATCTAAAGCCATCTTTGCAAAAGCACGACGGTATTTAAGACCACTCTTAAGCATTGCATAAGTGGAGTTCCATCTAGTAGCCACGTCTAATCGCAAGCCCATTGAAGTGTCAATACCACCAACTTGTTGAACACATTGCTTGAGAAGATTCATCCTTGCCTCAGATGCCTTTACATATTTAATACTCTCTCTAATCTTATGCAAAGCAGAACTTGTTACTTTTAAGCCCTCTTGAACAATCAAATTGAGGATGTGGGCACAACACCTCACATGAAAAAATTCCCCATTACAAACCAAACTAAAGTTGTTTTGCAAAAGTAGCCTATCTTTCAACAAGTCTTGCAAATTATCATTTGCAGACGCATTGTCTAGAGTTATGGAAAATATTTTATCATCAATCTCCCATTCTTGCAAGCAATCAAACACTTTCCTAGACATTTGATATCCAGAATGTGGTGGCTCCATCCTGCAAAAAGCTAGTATCTTACTGTTTAATGTCCACAGCTCATCCACAAAATGAGCTGTCAAACATATATATCCTTCAGAAGTCACAGAAGTCCAACAATCAGATGTCAAACATATTCTACCAGTACTATTCTTCAATTTTTGTTTCAAAATATCCCTTTGTTGGTGGTAAAATTTCTGCACATAAACCATCATTGTTTTTCTACTCATGAGCCTCACATCAGGATTTAATGTCCTTAGTAGTTCTTTGACCCATTTATATTCAACGAATGAATAGGGAAGATCATGTTCAATTATGCATAAAGCCATAATGTCCCTAATACGTTGATGGTCAAGTTTCCTAGACCTCATTTTGCCTTCTCTATCCAACATCATCATGCCAATATCATGAAATTTTTCTAAACCAATACAAGATTTAACATGACGACTAAGATGTGAAGTGCCTTTATCCCCACCCCTTGCAAATAAACCCTGACAACCATTACACTGTGCCTTGGCTATTCCATTAACATCAATCCTACTAAAATACCTCCAAACATCAGAAGTCAAATTTCTAGGCTTCTTAGGCTTTGATTCATTGGTCTCTTGAATGGAAGATGCCTGAACTTTATCCATTGCAGCTAATGATTCATTAGTCCCTTGAGTTTTTCCTTGTTCTTTTTGTGATGAAGACATTAGGCTGCATCAAAAATCACACTCAACTAGTCAAATAGGAATACATGCAAATTTAGTTACCAAGTAAAGAGACAGTATAAACTAAAGAAGAGGGAAATGCTTAAAAAATTTCAATTACAAGTGTAGAACATAAACTCCCTAGGAACCATGCATGGTTTTTCAATATAGTTATATAACAAAGCATAAAGTTGTGAGTTTGATTATTCTCCAAGTTTACTTGCAGTTATTGTTGCTCTTCCTCTAGATCTTCCCAATTTTTTTAAGTGTTCAAGCCAAGGTAAAAGCTGATAAAAAAAAATTCGTCAGCACATTCTTAAGTGTTCAAGCCAAATAATGAATCTCACAGAATCTGTACTCAACTACATCCTTTCCATGGAATCCTTAAAGAGAATATGTAAATGAAAGGAAAGAGATTCACCAATGAAGCGATGTCAAATAACCTAATTTCTTTGTAAAAAAATATGAGGAGTAACATTTCAAGAATATGATGCAGAAAATTCCTTTGGTAAAGGTTACAAGACAAAGCCAGAGAAAATTTTCTCACAACAACTTGACAACGGCCTTCCCATAAACAGAGCCCATATGGTGAATGAAATAGTTCTCAACAATGGTAACAAGATTATGCAAATACATTAGCCTTATGTATGCTTATGTGAACCAAATAAATGGATTGGAATTTATAGGCTTCAAAGACAATTTTACTGATAAACTGGCCTACATATATCTAGATTTAGTTTATAACACGGCGTGCCACACTCAAGCTAGATAAAAAGAATTTACTATGTCAGTTGAATGTTCTGATACAGTGTAACTTGGAAAAGAAATGGCTCCAGATATATAGCAAGAAGACTTAGAACAACTCTGTTTTTTCATTTTCAGTGGATTGCAAGATCGAAGAAACTTAAATCTACTTATCTCATGATATCTATGTCCTTAACTCTGTAATACAGTACAGGTTGACAGATATGCAAGCTAGAACCATATTTGATCCTCTAAATTTCTCTAACATGACAAAGCAAGATGTGCGCTGCCATTATCATGATGTTCTGGATGATAATACATACTTTAGGTATTTATTCCATCCACTTACCTTCGTTTGGCCTGAAGGGAAGGGACGAGTTACGAGCCTGAGACACGGACGAACTGCGAGCCTGCGAGACGGATGAGCTGCGACACGGACGAGCGGCGACCTTCGACACACGGAATGGCCGAGCTTCAACCTGCGACTGCGACAAGGATGAGGTTTGACCTTCGACACACGGGAAGGGGAGTACGCTGCGAGTCGGCGAGTCGGCGAGATCGGACTTCAGAGGACCGAGTGGGACTTTGGGTAGAGCTGGGAATCAGGGCCGGCCCTTGACGGGCTAGGGCCTAACAGGGCCGGCCCTAAAGGGTTCGAGGTCAAGAAAATTGCAGTTTTTCAAAGCCCGGCCCGAGAGCATCAGGGCCAGGGCCGGCCCGCAGGGCCCGAAAGTCTTTTTTACAATATTTAACTATTTTTCCTACGTATTTTCCCCAGAGAGATATAATTAGTAAATAACAACGATTAAAGTTCTAATTTAATACATAAATGTTATCAACATTAAGATTTAAATAACACATCTCTTGCAATAAACAAACACAGTTACTAATGTATAATCAAAGGTAAAATCATGTCCATAAATAACTCACACAAAAGCCAAAGTATAAAAAGGCAAGAAGCTAAATACTCTAACATATAAGCAACATGAGTATGACGACTATCATTTTCACCTTCTTCGCCACTATCATCAATTTCAAGGACATTTGATTGTGTTTCACTTTGAGTAGTAAGTTCAAGTAGTCAAATAATCACAACCTCCATCAAAAATCATATTCCATCAGGGAGAACAGTATATAATATGATTTTATTCTAAATAGGTAGAACAATATACTCAAAAATCACAATATGATTCAATTAGACAAAACAATATACTCAAAAATCATACTCTATACAATATAAGGACAGAGTGACATATAGATCAATAAGGCAATTCAAAAATGTAACATGATTCCCTTTCCAAGCAAAAAAAATAAAAGATAAACGGGCTTAAAGGGCCGGCCCGAGGCCCTCCAGGGCCGGCCCTTTTAAGCCCGAGGCCCTACAGGGCCAGCCCTTTTAGGCCCGACTTCCTTTTCAGGCTACAATTTACAAGCCCGGCCCTTGAAGGGCCAGGGCCTAAAAGGGCCGGCCCGACGGACTCGGCCCGTTTTCCCGGCTCTAACTTTGGGAGAGTGGGAGACGTAGACGAGGTCGAGCCGCTGTCGCTCAGTCGCTGTGTGTGAGTGTGTGACGCTGTGGGACAGTGGGAGTGTGGCTGGTCAGTGGGAAATTGGGAATTAGTCACTTAGGGAGTTAGGGTTAGTAATCCCTCCGGGCAGGGGGCAGTCGGGCAGGTAAAAAAAAAAAATTGGAAGGGCCTAACGGGCCGGCCCTGCAGGGCCCTCGGCCCTACAGGGCTGGCCCTTTTAGGCCCGACTTCATTTGGAGGCTCCAATTTACAAGCCCGGCCCGAGGCTTAACAGGGCTTAAACGGGCCGGCCCGACGGGCTCGGCCCGATTTCCCGGCTCTAGGTGGAGGTGGTGCACACGGAGGAGGAAAGGGATGTTGGATTTACAGATGTCTATGGCTTCTCACCATGATATTGATCGATAGGAGAGAAGAGGGAGCCTGAAAGACAAGTTTGAAGGAAATAAAACAACTGGGGGAGTTTAAATAGACATGATAGATGAAGAGTAAATTGATTGAAGTAGCTTCATATTTTGAAGAGACGTATTGAGAAGTTTACTTTGGTAGCTAAAACGATAGAAACTCTAAAACATTTAAGATCGGTTGTAAAGAAATGACGGTCTCTAAAAGGATGTTTAAATCGGTTGTATAGGTGACCCGTCTAAGAGAAATTTAAGTTTTGAAATTTTCGTAATATTTAATACTTAGCGTATCCAAATGATAAAATAACCGGTCTAGAAAATATTATTTAGACCGCGTAGAAGAGATACTGGTTTTAAATTATATCAATATTTACAAAAATGTCACTGATAATAAGTTTTAAACCGTCCCCACCTATCAGAGGTTTAGATGTGACAGTCTTAAGCATTGTTATCAAACTCGCGAGTTGACTCTCTGAATTTACCCTTTTTACATTTCTAACTTATAAAATCAAGTCAAGTCATTGGTAAACTCGTGACCGTTGTAAACTTAGTTAAATTCACGAGTTTATACATCAAGCTTACCATTTTTACGTTTCTAGCTTACAAAACTATGTTAACACACCCTTAAACTCGTGTTAACTTTTTCAATTTGATTATACTTAACGGCTTTATATATGAATTTTATAGAAATTTCTTTGTTAAATACGATAAATTATGAATGTTGATAGATTTAATTTCAATTATGTGGATTTAAAATATATTTAAATCAAATTGTTGTCAACTTTTTATATTTTAATTATTTAATTATAAACTAATAATATCTATTTAATGATAAAACTAAACTCTTACGAGTTTACGATTCGAGTTCACAATATGAATTTATATCACTATCACGAATTTGCTTAAACTTTCGAGTTTGACAACCTTGGTCTTAAGGGCCATTTTTCTGGCAGTGTATAATCAAGGAGGAGTGAATTAAGGACTATGATTAGGGTATTTTAGAAAATATATTCATATTAACTAACTTAGCTAATTTGTTTAATATAATTAAATTAAGTAAATACTTTTCTAATCCTATTTACTGGACATTTCCAACATATGTTACACAAGCCAAGGAAAAATTTAAACCTCATTAACTCTGTCATAGAATTCAACAACTTTCCAACTCTACCTCCATTTAATATATATAATACCAAATAAAAACAAAGTCAACACAATAATAAATGAAGAGCTAAATTGTACATTCACCTCAAAATTTTAATAAAGTGCCTTATAAATAGGACTAAAAAAATCTTCTCTATGTTCCCTATGAAGAGGACTAGAGAAGTATGTCTTAGATTAAGGACTAGAGGAGTACAAATTAATTTGTAATTTTAACTTGTAACTGATGCCTCAACTGATTTATAAGGCTTATTTGTATTTGATTTTCTTACATACCACCTTGAAGTAATTTATCCTTATATTATATAAATGCAAATCATATTACAGGATGTGAGAGAATGTAAATTAAAGGCTCATTTGGGTTAGCGGTGGCAAATGTGACTTTTTTCAATATGACTTTTATAAATTTAAAATATAATAAATGTTAGAATGTGATTTATGTTTCGATTGGCGGTAACATAAGTGACTTTTAAAAAAAAAAAAAAAAAACTCAAACTATTAAGCTTCTTCTCATAAACTACTTTTGAGAGAGAGAAAAACTCAATTGTCAAAACGCCAACCTAAATACCCTAATTTTCTTAAAACCCACCCCACCGTGCTTTTTCAAACCAAAAACCATGTTTGGGACCGCGTTCAGGCTATAATATTGGGACCACCAACTTGCAACCCTATTTAATGGTTTGAATGGCAACTTGGCATTGGAATTGTGACAAAATTTGAAGCATCCCCTAGGCTAAGTAGCGTTTTTACCCCTTACAAGACAATTTTAACATATAGTTTGTCAACTTGTGAATTTTAAATTAAACTTCGAAACCCCAAATATTACATTTAAATTGTAGCACTATATGGCAATATAGCATTAGTGGCCTTGAGAGTTGAGAGCGAGCATGTGATCAAATATCAGAAAAGATAGGAAAGTGACACCAATTAAGTTCGAAATCACGAAATGTTGAGTTGAAAATTTGCGAAGCTGAGGAAGAATTGTTTTCAATAAAGTATTTTTATATTTATTTTTCAGTTTTAAAAATATAAAAACCTGAATTAAAAAAAAACAATGTGCAGGAGTTAAATATGTTAGAATCAATTAATAGAAAAGGTTTGCCACTCTTTTTAAGGAGCTTTAGTTTTTTTTTAATCAACCTCCATCTTTATAATTAGTAAGATTAATTTCTAGAGAATATCTTTTATGATTTATAATGTAGGTATTTGAAAAGACTTTTATTTTGATTTACAAAAAAAAATTTTAAAACCGCAGTTTATGACTTATCCTAATACACACGTAGTGTCTTGTACATATGTTTTCTCCTTTTCAAGTTAATCAATTATTGTTTTCACTAAAAAATAAAGGTTGGCCGCTGGAACCCTCCCTTTTCTCTTCCTTACAAGCACCTTCATAGCGCTTCACCGGCGTCCTTATGAGGCTTATTGCCTTTCATCGTCTTCGTTGATAGGTTTCTCTGTTGCTCTTGTTAGCTCAGGCATCACCGTCGTCTCTGTTTCTCCCTCATCCTTGTTTCACCGTCAATAGCAGCGTTTATCGATGGCTTTTGATCCGCACCACTTCTAATGCAATGGATGTTGGTGATCATCTTGTTCCTCTGCACCATTACGCGTAGTGGCAACATCTTGGCTAGTGTGAAGCATCGATTCTTCGCCACACGGTGGATCTCTAGGCTCTAGTCTGAGGTGGTTCTTTAGTTCAGCTTATTTCTGGGCCTTATATTTTAGTTGGATTAAGGTGCTACTACTTTTTTTTCACATTGGGCTCATGTGTTTTGGTTTGGTAACATAATTTTGTAAAAGGCCAATATTTTTTATGCATTATTATGTACTTATGTAGTTATGTTGGAATAAAATTGTCCTTTCATCTTTAAAAAAAGTTAAAGATGTTAGATAATCAATATAAAACAATCACTTAATTATAAAATATATTCCCTATTCCCCAAACATAATTATGATGTATTCTAATTGAGGTTTTTGAGGATTTTAAACCTTAATATATATACACATGTTTTTTGCCAGGAAAACCTTAATATATATACAGGTATGTATATGAATGAATCATTATAAGTGTAGTCCTATTCTTTTAAAATGTGAATCAAGCTATTAATTGACGTTTTAAATTCATGACTGATGAGTCAGATACCCTTGAAAACCTATTGAAAAATTTGAAACTACTACTGTATTTCCAACTCCATTGTGATTTTCAAAACGGAATCCATTTGTATGAGTCAGGAGGACCCCGCAAATCCCCAAAGGCCAAAGTAATGGCAGCACCCTCTGATTGGCTAAGCAATTTTTTCGCCATTCTTTCGTCAATAAACTTTAAATAAGAACCATCTTTACAAAATATTCATCCAGTCATATTTATAAGTTATTTTCAGCATTTTTCACACATATTAATAAGGGAAAATCCCTCTAAAATACATTGGAAATAGGGAAATCCCTATTCAGTGCATTAAAATTGAAAAATCCGGATCAGTTTAATGTCAGTACGGATGAACAGTGTCGGCGGCGCCAAAAAACGATTTTGCCCTTCAACTCTCATTCTCACCACTTCAGAAATAACAACATGCGGTTCTTAATTAACAACTCCGGATTCTTGATTAACAACTCCCCATTCTTATTTCACAACTTCCTAATTTAAGTTTCAAGGCCGATAATAACACCTCTTTTTTTATTAACAACACGCGCTTTTAATTAACAACTCCGAATTCTTGATTAACAACTCCATATTCTTGATTAACAACTCCAGTTTCATCTTTTTACTTTCACAATAACAACACCGGTCTTGTTATTAACAACACCATATTCTACATTAACAACTCACATTTCTTGTTTCACAACTTCGTAATTTAAGTTTCAGGGCCAATAACAACACCTCTTTCTTTATTAACAACACTGTATTTTACATTAATAACACTATATTTTTTAGATGTGAATATGTGGAAGAATAAAGCGGAGTTGTTAATAACAAGACCGCTGTTGTTATTGTGAAAAAAAAAAGATGAAACTAGAGTTGTTAATCAAGAATACAAAGTTGTTAATTAAGAATCCGGAGTTGTTAATTAAGAACCGCGTGTTGTTATTTTTGAAGTGGCGAGAATGAGGGCTGAAGGGCAAAATCGTCTTTTGGCGCCGCCCGCACTGTTCATCCGTACTGACACTGGACTGATCTGGATTTTTCAATTTCAATGCACTGAATAGGAATTTCCCTATTTCCAATGTATTTTAGAGGGATTTTCCCTATTAATAATAACCTAAAATTTCATTAACTCTACTTTAACATTTAACAACTTTTCAACTTTAACTCGATTTAACTATACATGCTACAAGAAAATAACTGTAACACAACTTTAATGATATTCCTTATAAATTAGATTAAAAAATAACTCCCTTTCTGCTTTATAACTAGAAGGGTTAAGGGATAGGAATTACTCGTTTTGACTCTACTTCGCCCTGTGCAACTAACTTCCCTCTGCTAGGGTTTCCACTCCCTTCCGATTGAGGGTTTTTGCAATGTCAAGATGTAGCTAGATGCTAGTAAGGTTATGCCATCTCCTTGTCATCGTCGAGTCATCTCTCTCCTTCTAATGGGGTTGCTTGATAGGCATTTTATGCTTTGGCCGATGGATGTGTTGACACGGAGTGCGTCTAGCGGCGACGGTGACGGCGTGAAGGGCTGGAGGATGGATGGAAGCGAGGAGGTGCTCAAGGCTCAAGATTCGGAGGTGTCCTGTGAGGAAGATCTTCGATGGGTACCCATATGGCTCGTGCGCAGATCAAATCGGTGGCTCTCCCTACTCTTTAGTAAAATGATGGTCTTGATCGATGATTCAAGGGGTGGGAGTAGGGGACTTCTTGCAAGAGAGGGCAAACTTGTGGGGGAGCTGGAATACTACTCTATCCGTTTCTTTGATCTCTTTCTATCTTCTTTAGCCAACAGGAATTTGGTGGTGATTATGGGATGTAAAATTAGTCCCAAGTCAACCAAGCAAAGGTACTCTAAGGTATCAACTTTGCAATTCTTAGTTCACAAGGTTAGTGGCTTATTAAAGTTTCGATCTTTTTTTGTTGATGGCCTTTTGGAGTTGAAATTTGAGATTGGTAGAATAGCTCCTTTTGGTGTTGCCTTCTCTCTATTAATTTTGGATTACTGGTTAGTAGACTTGACTCCAGGTATGGCTTGGTCAGTGTCATATGAATTGAAAATCCATTTTATCTCTTCACTGGTAAGTGGGTATCATGAGTCAATGTACATTAACCAATATTATGTTGGTCAGAAGCCCAAGGATTGTGCAATAGATAGACAATAGAGAATCATTATTTTAGGCATGTTCAATATGAAGCACAAGTTGGGCCCTTTCCTAAGCCAGTAGTCCGACTAGTAGGAATGTAATTTCCAAGACCTAGGCCAGTTGTTAGTCCAGCAAGTAAGGATAGGAAGAGCTCAAAGGCTGTTACAGTTCTGGCATCAAAATCTAAGCTTGAAATCCACATTTTACGCCTAACCAGATAACTTCTCTTCTAATTCCAGGTAGAGAGGCAGAAAACAAGGTAGAAGAATCTTGAGACCAAAGGGAAGGTGGAAGCTCCGTACCTCTGAGAGCACTTCAAGCACTGTTCATTGTTAGATAAACATATGTCTGTTCAGTGTATTGGTCAACATTGTTCATTGTAGAGCTAAACATGTGCCTGTTCAACGTGTGTGGTATTATGGTTTAGACTTGGGCTGGAACTATGTTCCTATTTTCTATTGTCTATTAGATTGTGCTTTTTATGATAATATGATGACTACTGTTTTCCTTGAGTACATTGTTATTTCAAGGAACTTAGTTGAGAACCGCTAGTGTAGTTGTGTTTCCCATGGAAGCAGATTTGGTAGCCTGGTGGATTGTCAAAGCTTCATTGGAAGCGTCTTGCCCTTTAGATTGGGTATTTCAACCTTCATCCCAATTGCAGGCCTATTTGGCACATGGTGTCGATGATGCTTCAGCTTTATTTTTATGTGGTTATTGTATTGAAGAAATATTAAAGACTTGTTTATCTAGTTTGTTTTCTAGGTTTTGGTGTTTATTTTTTAATCCTGTTTGATTTGGGTTGTATGAAACATTGTAGTTTTTATTTCAATACTACTAGTTCCTTTGCAGGCAAACAAAAAAAATAGAAGGGTTAAGGGTCACTTTTTCCTCAAATGTTTTCATCTAGGGGCAATTTTGCCTCGAAAGTTTTTCAGAGGTAATTTTGCCTTGAAAGTTTAAAAAATAGAACAATTGCCCTGATTGTTATCTAAATTAATTTTGACTGTTAATTAACCAAATATGTTAGTTGGCCGTCCACATATCCACATTAATTTTTTTTAAAGTGTAAATTTTCCCTAAAAATTTTAAAGATGGCTTTAAAAAAAATGAGGTAGATAACACATAGACTTCTAGGATAAATTTGCATGTTAACAAAAATGACATAGATGATATGTAGACTGTCAGATCAACGTATTTAACCAATTAACGGTCAAAATTAACTGAAATAACGGTTAAAATAAAATTATTCCTGCTTTAAAACTTGGGTGACATAATTGTGGCTTAAATGCTTAATTTAACCCTCAATAGAATCAAAGGAGTATGACCACTTTTTCCTTCTAGCCAGATAGAGTCGTAAGTCGTAGAGTATTTCATTAGTTCCCGTCAATTGAGGCGTCAAACCAGTTTATCCAGCTCCCAACCAATCATCACCGTACAAGTGTACAAACCACAGCCGATGCCTTCAAAGTTTCAAACTCGAAACAAAACACTCCCATCCAAGTCAACCTTAAAACTTTCTCGGTCTCTTCTCTCTGTGTGTCTGTCTCTTCTGTTCGGTTGCCTTCACTCACCGATTCCTCTGTAGCGGAATCGAAGACACAGAGCAGAAGGAAGCGCCATTAATGAAACGTTGGAAGATGAAGTCAGAGACAGTGACCTTAGTGTTAGTGAATCTGGCAGGTATTATGGAGAGGGCCGATGAGTCCATATTACCTGGCGTTTACAAGGAAGTTGGGGCTGCCCTACACACTGACCCCACAGGTTTAGGGTCTCTCACTCTTTTCCGATCCGTCGTTCAATCTCTCTGTTATCCTCTCGCCGCTTACCTCTCTATGCGATTCAATCGTGCTCACGTCATCGCTCTCGGCGCTTTTCTCTGGGCCGCCGCCACCTTCCTCGTCGCCCTCTCGTCCACCTTCTTACAGGTTCCTGCCTTTACACTCTCTTCGATCTTTTCGCTTTTGATCATTCGTTTGTTTCTGATGAATCTTTGTTTTACAATAATGTTTGATAATGCTACTTTGCGGTCTGCTTCTTAGTGAATCTTGAATATTCCCTCTGATATTTGCTCCGAGCAGATCTCGCCTCTGGTGAAACCTGCCTGAGTTTGACCGGCGGACTGATTTTTGGTGTGGATGAAAACTATTAAACTTCTTTTTTTTATTGTCAAAGTTTCTAAAAAATTGTCAAAATAGCAAGTTTGGTTCAATAAGGAATGCAACTCTAACGTGTTACTGAAAATCAGAGGGGTTACTTCACTAAGCCATTTTCCTCGCATTTTCGCCTTGAGTTTTTCCTGTTTGTACTAGGATGCATGGTTCACAGTGAAAATTGTAATTGAATAGTTTAATCATGATACTAATAACTTTTTGTGATATGAAGAGCCAGAATAAAAATTTTTTTAAGGTCAAGTTGATCAACCTAATCCATCACACCGTCTAGAATGTTCGGAGTTTTATTCTTGTTAAATGCGCTATTATATTTTCTTTTCAATGAATTAAAGGTGTGTTTGGATTGGCATTTTGAATATCAATTATAATTTGACAATTATGTTTGGGTGAAGAGGAAAGTGAGGGGAAAATTAGGGGAATGGAATACTAGGTTTAGGTTTGAAAATTTCCATAAATGTTTAAAAAAATTTACCATTTTTTGTAGTTTTCTCTCCTAGTTTGCTTTCCCTTCTAATTTTCTTTCTATCTAAAGATAGGGTAAGAGAGAAGTATGTAAGAGGTTTGTCTTACACGTTCATCATAAGCCAATCCAAACAAGCCTTTAATGTATTCATAAAAAAAATTTACTTTTTTTCATGTCACTTTTCATTTGAACACTTGCCCAACCTAAAAAAATCAAGTTTAAAAAAAACTATGATGTCTAAATGAAAGGAGAATTTAATAATAAAAAAATTTCAATTAAAAGTGAGCAGTATAAATTTATTATCATTTTCTACCCTGAAACTTGTCATTGAATGTTTATTGGTTATTATCTTACTTTCGGTTGATTAAATCCTTTCTTTAGGATACTATAATAATTCCCCAAAACAATTATACAAAATTAAAAAAAATGTACTATACATAGATTGACATCACTATTTACATAAATCAATTTTAAAATTTGAATTAAAAAATAGAATATAAATCAATAACGGCTATAAAAAAAAAACAGCAAAACTGTTGGCTTTCTTTTCACTTAACGCGGGATGTTTTATTTGGTCCAAAAAACAAACATGGGATGTTCTGGAGGATTTTCTTATACACAATTCTAAGAGTGTGTTCGAGTGTGTTTGGATAGATTATGAGGAGAATAGATTCTGGAGAAAACGTGAAGGATAGCTTCTGAAGAATAAATTTTGAGCAGAATAACTTATGGAGAATAGATTATGAGTAGAATAATGATTTGGGAAAATTGTGAAAAAATCCCTCATTGCCAACTTATTTACCAAATGAGACCTTCGTGTGCAGAATATCTTCCCTGGTGTGCAGATTAAAAATGATGCATATTAATCCATTATTTAACATTAAATTTCATAATTAATACCAAAAATGAAATAAATTTGTCTATATGTAATGTTAATCAATTTAACTAATTTTTCTAATATAATCAAATTAGATAAATAAGTCTTATAAGATAAAAGGGAGTATTAAAATTTTAAAATTCTTTAAAAAAAAAAGGGGATTAAAGAAAAATCTGTGAAATTCAAGAAGAAGAAGAAGAAGAAGAGAGAGTGTGGTGTGGGGCCCACATTAATAAAAAGGACCAATTAGAGTGAAATGGTGGGGTCCACATTTGTAAAAAAGCAAAAAAAAATTTAGATTTTCTCAAAACCATGGTTTGAGCTCAGAAATTTGGTTTGGCAAAATTTAGGGGGTTTGGATTATTTTTGCAAAACCATGGTTTAGCAAAAAATTAGGTCTTTGGATGATTTTTCTTAAAACCAAGGTTTTCTCCCAAAATAGCTTTTTTTTAATTGAATCCATTTTAAGAATTGTGTATAAGAAAATATAAATAAGGAGAATAGCTTCTGGTAAAAAAATGGAGAATAGTTTTTACAGAATAGATTATGAGGAGAATCAAGGTAATTAAACCCGGACCGGTTAGTGAACCGGTCGGGGTACTGGATCAAGAGTCAGTGGGTCAGACCGGAGTCAGCCCAGAGTCAACCCGGACCTAAACCGGTGAGGAGGAAAAAATTGAAAAATATTGTAACTTCTCATGACACCATCCAAATTACGAGTAGCATATATCCAGAATCAAAATGCTAACAAAATAACATGATTGTATCATATATAAATCATCTAATGATAGCTGTTATAACTTGTAATCCCAAAATATTTATCATAAGTTCATAACACAATATCAAAATGTTTATGATAACAAAAGTAGTAAACTAATAATTAATTATCATCATTAAAATAAGCATCAACTATACCATTCAACTCTCTAGGTATTGAGACATTAGGAGGTGGAGCTGTAGGAGAAAGAGTAAAGGCACTAGGGGCAGCAGAATCAACATTTAATGATGGAGCCCCAACAATATCATCATCACCTATATATCAAAAGAATAAAATTAGTACTAATTATGCTCAAAATATGGTTATCTTCTTTTGTGTAAGAAATAAGAATATAATCTTAGATAATTAAAAAGATGGTTAGAAACCTCCATAATCCTTC
This sequence comes from Inga laurina, assembly GCA_963855925.1. NCBI lineage: Eukaryota > Viridiplantae > Streptophyta > Magnoliopsida > Fabales > Fabaceae > Inga > Inga laurina. Next base: position 14,860,460 of record OY979709.1, read on the forward strand.
ACCATTTGTTGAAATTGAAGATCTGTCGCTTCTACATTTTCAGATTCAGGAGTTGGATCTTCGTCAAGAACCCAAAAGTCTAGTTTATCAATTGATTCATAATCAATGGGGTCGTAATTATCTTTCTTCTTCTTCAATTGGTTCCTATAATGCCAACACAATAGAAGATCATTATTTACTAAAAATATATAACAACCATTCCTCAATCATGACTTTTTAGATTACCTAAACTTTAACTTCAGATTGTAGTTTGTGAAAACCAAATCATTAAGCCTTTGATGCTCCAATCTGTTTCTTCTTTTAGTATGGATACTTTCAAATAAGCTCCAATTTCTTTCGCATCCAGAAGAAGAAGAAGTTTGACTAAGAACACGTATAGTAATTTGTTGCAATTCTGGTACTGAACCCCCATAATACAACCACCACTCATCTTCAAAATAAAGTAAAAACATTTAGTATGTATTAATAAACATTAAATAATAATCATAATATATGCTTTCAAATATAAAAACTTAATATACTTACGAGGGACTAGCTTTTGGGCTGTTTTCTCACATGAAAGTTTATCAAATGATTCTTTACGTTCCCGGTAGACACTGATTTGTTGCATCATTGTAACAAAATGATCATCATTGTCAGGTGAGAGTGCCTCAAACAAATTGATCACAGCATCCATCAGTCTATGCTTTCGAACAAAGTTAGGATTGTACAAGAATGCAGGATTCAAGAGATATGTCGCTGCATGTAGGTCATTTTTCAAATGCTTATCCTAGCGACTTTGAATGATATTTGTATATGGCTTGTACAATTCCTTCTTCATTTGAAACATTTCCTTGATTCCATTCTTAGCTCTCTGCATGCTTTCATAGATGTAAGGCATTGAAGGTTTTTCATCTGAATCCACAATCCTCAACAACCTTATCAAAGGAGACACAAGTCTCACAATTTCAAAGCAATCGTCCTAAAACTGATTATTTAGAACGATTGCACTGAAAATTTTTCCAGGTTCAGTGCTTGCTAATTTGTGCTGCACAAAATGATGATCAACAACTAAAGCTTGTAAATCATGCTTATGTGAATAGATGCTATGAAGGGTGATGAACGTGGTGGCAAATATTGTTGCACCAGGACGTACAATTTCCTTCCAACCTGGTCTATTCCTCAACCATGACAAGAAGACCATATGATTATATGCAAAAACAGTGATTTTAGATGCATTCTTCGCAAGTTCTGACACATGAGGCATGGCTGCAATGTCTTTCAAAATAAGATTCAAACAATGAACTGCACACGGTGACCAATAAATAGTTTTGTATTTTTTTTATCAATCTACCGCATGCTACATAATTAGCTGTATTGTCAGTCACCACATGGACTAGATTTTGAGGACTAACCCACTCAATAACCTCTGTGAACAGTGAGAATAAAGTGTTGGCATCTTTAACTATATCCGAAGCATCAACTGACTTCACAAATACCATGTCATGTAATGAATAAACTAAGAAATTAATCAAAGTTCGTTGTCTAACATCTGTCCAACCATCAACCATGAGTGTGCAATCATTTTCTTTCCATTTGGCTCGATGGCTATCAATCAATAGTTGAAGTTCCTTTTTGCAATCTCTCAACATGGTAACTCTATACTCATGAAAACTTGGAACCTTAAACCCAGGCCCAATTCAGTAGCAGCATCAATGGCTTTTTGAAATAAGGGACAAGTCATTGCATTAAATGGAACACAATTAAAATAAGCCCAATGAGCAAATGTCATTTTTGCATTATATTGTGCTTCTTGACTTGCCCAAGCACTCTTGATGCTTGGTTGGCTACCAGGAGTTGTCCTAGATGCAAAATGACTATCAATCTTCCCAACTATAGGAGCTTTCCTCTTTAAAGAAGCAAGTGGTTCCTCAACCTCTCTAATTTCATTTTCCTCCTCAACAACATGTTTTTTCTTTGAACCTTCTAACAAAGATTCTTTCATTTTAGTACGTACATCATGAGAAACTTTTTTGCATGAACTCACTTGACCACTCACACCAGCTAAATGTTGTTTCAACCTATTTATCCCACCTCCCTTATAACTTGAAGAACATAAGAGGCATGTGAAAACATTTATTTTTCCCTCTTTTTTAAGAGAAACGTATTTCCAAGTTGGGTCTGTTTTTTTAAAAGTCCCTGATGTCTGTGGAGGGGGTAAACTACTATTAGGAGGATTGGTAGTATCGGGATTAGGGTTGGCAGCAACATTCTTAGGTGCTTCATTATTTCCCTCCATTAAGAAACCAAAACCAAAGCAAACAGCAAATGAACCCTTTCAATTCGCAAACCACAAGCACCCCAGTTGATTAATAATCACTATCAGAGGATTGAGAGCTACAATGAAACAAAAGAACCAACCAAACCAACAAGAAAACGTACAGAGCATCAACCGACAACCATTCACATTTTATTTTAAAGTTTAAAGCAATAGCAAACCAATACAACCATCAGCAGAGTCAATTAACATAAACAAAAATATACGGGGAGTTAATTAACATAATCTGTTCATTGAGTCAATTAACATAAACAACCATCTCAGTACCACATCTCTCTGTTTTCAGCTGCCACGAATATTTTTATTGAGCTGCTTTAACAACAAAAATATACGGGGAGTAAAAAATAATCAATCACACACAAAGGTTTAGGAACTTTAATTTGATCATAAAGTACACAAAATCATAACAAAGTGTACAAGAATAAATTAAATATCATCAGCAGAGTATCAACAGCCAATAAAAAATACAATCATAGGAATAAAAAATGAAACTGAAATTTCAAATTTGAAGAACAGAGAGCCAGTAGGAACACTGACCTTAAACACCGACAGCTAACCCAGAAGCCAGAACACTGACCTTAATCACCAGAACATTCTCAGCTCCTTCATTATGTCCTTCTGGCTCACAAAAAAAAAAACAGAGCATCACCGCACAGCCATAGATATCGATTTTTGAAGCAAACCAAAACTATGAAAAATAATGAATGTAGGAACTATTATTAGAAATATTGAAATAGAGATCAAAGAACATACAAAGCAAACCACAAAGCTCAGATCAACCATCAACCATGGCCCACTGCTCACCGGAACGGCCGAACCCTTCTTTTCAATCGGCTGAAGAAACAAATGAAGGAGAAACAATGGAGGAGCGAAGTTCAAACCTTTCTGACCCCAAAGCTCAGATCTTGCAACCGGCCATGGCGTCCGACGGCGACACCCACGCTGAGAAGACCACCAGCGAACGGCGGCGGGTCGAGCGACGGGGAAGAAGAAAGGCAAAGCGAACTCTACCGACGCAAACGGCGACCCAACACCAGTAGGCTATGGTCGCTCAGGCAATCTCACTGGCCGTTCGACAGGGAGTTGAGAGCGAGACTGAGAAGAAGAAGAAGAAGAAGAAGGCTTCGCATGGTGGCCGGTGACGCTCGGACTCGGGATTGAGAATGAGAAGTTGAGAACTGAAAGTGAAAAGCAGAAAAGGTATCGGTTTAGTGAGTCAAAATTTTCAAATTTTTTTTTTTAAAAAAAAGGACGAAACGACGTCGTTTCGTCCTTCCCAGAGGCAAAAAAAATGCAACCCGGGCAACTCGCCCGACCCGCCGAGTCTCCCGGGTTATTACCGGGTCACACTGGGTTGTACCGGGTCGACCGGTTCGGTGTGACCCCGGTTCATATTGTGACCCGGACTGGTTTTTTGGCCGGTTCGGCGGTTCCCGGTCCGAACCGGCCGGTCCGGTTCGGGTCTAATCACCATGAGGAGAATAGATTATGGGAAAAAAGTGATTTTGAAAAAATAAGAGTGTTTGGATTATTTTATCAGAATAGCTTTTTTCATGGTCAAATGACTAAAAAAGACATTAACTTTTATGATAATTACATGTAAAGAATAAGATTATATTTTATATATTATTTAAGGGGTAAGGTCCAAATTTAATAGCCAAGTTTTTCCTGAAGGGTATCCAATACAAATAAATTTTAGAAGATGAAAAAATAACAACGAACAATTAAAAATGAACAATTAAAACCCCTAACGGCATTAAAAATGATGTATCTTAACCCATTATTTAACATTAAATTTCATAATTAATACCAAAACTGAAATAAATTTGTCTATAGGTAATGTTAATTAACTTAACTAATTTTTCTAATATAATTAAATTAGAAAAATAGGTTTTATATTAAGGATAAAAGGGAGTATTAAAATTTTAAAATTCTAAAAAAAAAATAGAGAAAACACTGAAATTCGGGGGGGAAAAAAGTGAGAGAGGATGTAACATAGGAAAATAACTAATGAGAATGAGAGGGTGGGGCCCACAAAGTATAAAAAGGTCAAAAAAATAGCTTATGCCCAAACCATGATTTTAAGATCCAAAACCATGATTTGGGGTCAAAATAGCTTATTTAGAAAAATTGATTGGATTAGTTTTTTTTAATAGTTTTTACGATTTACAAAGTAAGTGTGTGAGAGAAATTTTATCTCGAGTTACGCAGACCATTATTTTGATACTTGCCAAACACACACTGAGTGTTCTTATATGTTTTCCTCAAAAACGAGGTTTTGGGTAAAAAAACACTTTTTTTGGGATAGCCAACACTGATGGTATAAAATGAACTAATAAAGGTGGCAATTTCAAGAGGCTTAAACGGCATAGGACTAGCCATTGTTATTCCAGCAATTCAGTCTCTAATTGCAGACTCCACAGAAGATAGCAACCGTGGAAAGGCCTTTGGGTGGCTTGCACTAACATCAAACTTTGGAGGCATAATTGGTGGCCTCTGTTCTGTTCTAATGGCTTCAACCTCATTCCTAGGCATCCCTGGTTGGAGAATCTCTTTCCATTTGGTTGCACTCATCAGTGTCCTCGTAGGAATCCTCGTCTACCTCTTCGCCAACGATCCTCGCTTTCCCAGGTCTGATACCAAACATGAAGGTCCTTCTCACAAATCATTTTGTGATGAGATGAGAGATATGATGAATGAAGCGAAGTGGGTGATTAGGATTCCGACGTTTCAGATATTTGTCGCTCAGGGGATTGCAGGTTCTTTCCCGGAGTCGGCTTTGTCATTTGCGACTCTATGGTTGGTACTCATTGGCTTTTCTCATGTGGAAACTGCTTTCCTCTGGACTCTGTTTGTTCTTGCTCGTTCTTTTGGGGCTTTGTTTGGTGGCTATATGGGCGATGTCTTGTCACAACGGTTACCAAACACTGGAAGAATAATGCTTTCTCAAATAAGCTCTGGTTCTGCCATTCCTTTAGCCGCCATTTTGTTGTTGGGTTTGCCCGATGATCCTTCCACCGCCTTCTTACACGGCCTCGTCTTGTTCATCATGGGACTGTCCACATCTTGGAATGGTTCTGCCACTAACAAGTAAGTATATTGTGCAAGTTTAATCATGTGAGCTTATGGAATCCCATAATAATACAAAGTAACATCCAAAGACTTAATCTAAATACCTCTCGCCATAACCATGTGATTTATACTAGTTCCCAATCTTAAATATCTAAACAAAGAACACTCTTCAAAAACTTCCTAATAAAATAGCAATTTGAAATATCAAACATATTGCTGTGTATCGGATACAAGTGGGTATTGGTTTGATATGTTGATAACAGTGTGAACAGTCCAATATTTGCAGAAATAGTGCCAGAGAGATCTCGGACGTGTATTTATGCTTTGGATCGATCATTTGAAACTGTGTTGGCGTCATTTGCTCCTTTTATTGTTGGGATTTTGGCTCAGCATGTGTATGGTTTCAATCCAATCCGCAAAGGAACCTCGGACTCTGTCCAAATTGACAGAGAGAATGCAACTTCACTGGCCAAAGCTCTCTATACTGCCATTGGCATTACCGCGGCGATCTGCTGCTTTATCTACTCCTTCCTTTACTGTACGTACCCGAGAGACAGAGAACGAGCCAGAATGGTTGCTTTGGTTGAATCAGAAATGCAGAGGCTTAAGGAAGAAGATGAAGAAAGGGGTGAAACAGAGGAACAGCGTAAAGTTTTTATGTTTTTGAATCAAATGGGGTGAATGGTGACACTGAAGAGAGTCCTGAAATGGATGATAATGATGAGAAGTATTTGTTGTCTTGACAGTTGACATTTGCTAATCTATCCTAATAGTGTGATTTGGAGGTTCATAATTCAACAACCTGGATTTTTTTTTTCTTTCTTAATTTTATGGCCAGGTATGGTGAGTCTTAAAAAAATGGATGTTTCCTCTGTTCCACGATTCAAAAGAGATGGGTTGATCAATGATCATGTTCATTCTTGGGTTGTTTATATTGGACAAATTGATCATTATGTATTACTCCCTCCAGTCCTAAATATAGGACATAGTTTATAGTGCAATTTATACTATAAACTATGTCTTATATTTAAGATCGGAGGTAGTATATATTCTTGCCAAAAGTCTAAAAAGAAGCTCGAGGGCCTCTTTACTTCATATTTTCACTCCTGTAATTACAACAAATTTGTATGTGGCTGTAAATCACAATCTAACAATAACTACACAAAATTTACGTAGAAGAGAAAAGTAACGTGGGGTGGTGGCGCGGTTTGCCTTATCTAAGGTCTGTTGTCGTATGCGAAAAATAAAATCGGATCCCGTGAGGAGGGAGAGGCTGCTGGAATTGGATCATTTACATTGTGAAAAGGGCAAGAACAAGATAAGGCAAAGTGTGATATGGTTATCATTCCCTCTTTTATTGTTCCATTATTATCATTTATGGTTTGGTCCCCCTCTCATTCCTTTTTTCCCTCTCTCATGGATCTCCTTTGCTGTCCCATGATAGGGAATGGAGGACCCAGTTCTATCAAATAACATTTTAATGTTATGTAAACTAAAAATTGGGTGCTCAAGAAAAATTGAGTCCATTCACAATATAAGTCATTTCAATTAATTTGTTAGAATAAAAAATAGTAATTAACTAATTAAATTTGCTTATTATAAGAAAGAAACTCATTAAATTTGCTTTAAATTAAAAAAAAAAATTCCAACATTACTTATATTAAAGAAAAATATTAAATTTGTTTCTAATATTCATAATACCAGAGAAATATTAGTACCTGATTTGTCCTTTTGAATTTAAAAGTAATGACATAAATAACATTATCGATATATATTTTTTAAAAACATTACCCCCGTGTAACCCCCTTCGATAATCAGGCCGGGATTAGCGTTCAAGCACATTTAATTATAGAATAAGAAATCCGGGAAAATTAAAAACTTTTTAAAACACCTGTACAAATGGATCTCCATTCATTTCATTCATTAAAACAAATGGCCTGATTGGTCTGTTATATATACAATATCAGAGAAAGCACAATTCTCGACGTTCACCCGGGATAATAACAGTAATCCAAAGGTTTATACAAGGCATCATTGCCCATCTCAGTATCCATACCGGGGATTACACAAAACTATACCACTACAATTCTATTCAATATGTATACATTTATCCCAAAATGATAACCAGTTCAATATAAAACCAAAATATATAGCTAAGACTACCGCTGGCAGTCCTAATCGTCCTTTTCCACTTGCTTGCTTTTTGATCTACTTGCCCTGTCTAAAAATGTTATTTGGAAAGAATGAGATTCTAGAGAATCCCAGTAGCAATAGTTTATTTATATGATGCATATATACAAAGCAAGTCACATATATCACAATGCAGCAATCAATATTCGAGACTGGGCTTTCGCCACGTTCCCTTCACTATATACGAGGTCGGGCTTACGCCACGCCCCATCACTTTATCAGTATTCGAGTCCGGGCTTTCGCCACGTCCCCTTCACTTTCACTGTAATCGAGTCCGGGCTTTCGCCACGTCCTCTTCACTTTCACTGTATTCAATGACTAATACAAACAAGCAATGCAATACACATGATATAGGATAAAGTGTCACTACCTTTGTCTTTCCTTCCTTGAGCAGGCACAGGCCTTCTATGCTCCGGGCAGATATCAAATCTGATAAGTAAAATATTTACATATTTATTTTCCCTTATATGATGATTTTATGGACGATATTTGCATTTAATATAATAAATTTGGGTGTGATTGATAAATAGATATTGTTTTTGGAATAAACAGCATTCAAAAAAAATAAAAAATAAAAAAATAAAAGTAATGTAGCAGCCACCGGGGCACTGTAGCAGCCGCCAACACTGTAGCAAGTCAACGACACTGTAGCAGCCGCCAGGGTACTGTAGCACCCGCCAGATCACTGTAGCAGTACTGTAGCACACGTTTTTTTCCCCTATAAATAGAGATCAATGCCATGCTCAAAGGAGGAGGGGAGGAAGAGAAGCAGAGGCCCTTCTCCGACCAGGAGAGGTCCTTCTCTGACCGGGAGAGATCTTTCTCTAACATTTCTGAGTTCTTTGTGTTGTTTTTTAGATTTAATTTCATTTATTGCATGCCTCCATCTTGGAAGGCTTAGAATTTTATTACTTTTTGCATGCCTCCATCTTGGAAGGCTTAGGATTTTATTTTATTTTGCATACCGCTTACATGGAAGGTTTTACCTCCTAAATGGACGGCTAGATTTCTTCATCTTTCATTCATCTTTTGGTTGTATATTTATGTTTGAGAATTTAATATTGAAGTTTATGCAGTATTTCTGAGGCTTTCATTCTAGCTTTATATAATGTCAATTTATTTTGGTTTTGTTTTTAATTTCATCATGTGCTAAACTTTCATTTTCTTAGTATGATGACGTAGCTTACTAATAATGGATTGAATCTTAACTTATTAAATTTAGTTTGAATTTCTCCTTTATGATTGAGTTTTAATTATTATTCTTAATGCTTTTGATTGACTGGCCATCTTTTAAATGATTTCAATATGCATGAACAATCCTCATAGGAACGATACTCTACTCACTTCTATACGACAGTGTACACTTGCACTATTTAATTGATCATCTGAACTCGTATCAAGTTTTTGGCGCCGTTGCTGGGGATTGTTGTCATTAATATCAATACCAAGTAATTTTAATACTAATTTAGTCTTCATATAAAAATTTAAAAAAAAATTAAAAAAAAATTAAAAATGGATTATTCACAGCATTCATTTGGTTTAATCAGTGATAACTTGTCATATCTTGGTTCTTTTTCTGGAATGCATGTGAATGGAATGAGACATGAAAATATAAATGCTGGTTGGATTGAAAATTCTTCTCCTTATAATTTTTTTTCTTGTGCTTATTGTGGAGAGTGTCATTCTTTTGAGCATTGTCCATATAGCAATACCAATCATTATGTGAGAGATGATTTCAATATGAACCAAAATTGTTTTGATAATTCCTTTTATCCTGGTGGAATTTTGGAGCAACAAGAGTCTTTGGATCCATATGTCAGGTATTCTCCTAATCCTCCTTTATACTCTTATCCATATATTGAAGAACAGACTCTTGAGTATAAGGAAAAATTTGATTTAGAAAGATTAATTGAGGAGTTTGCTGAATCAACAGAGAGATTTTGTAGAAAGCAAAAGGAAAGTGACACTAGAGTCAAGTCAAGTGTCCAAAATATTGGAATATATGCGAGTCAAATTATTGCATCACTTGAAACTATGAGGCAAGATAATTCTTTGAGCATGATTCCCACACCTTGTGTTGATGATGATTATTGTGAGGAAGTCGAGGATGTGGAATTGAATGAAACTTTGCCTCTTGTGGCATGTGATAAGGAACTTGAAATCACTTTTGGAGAGAATAATGGATGTCCAATTGAGGTTCCGCCTGTGGAGCCTAATCTTTGTGATTTTGATATTGAAACTAATATGGATATTCCAAAAGATGTTGTTCATGTCTCTCCTGTTGAAGTATTGACTCTTACTGATGAGAGTCAAGTGGATTTTATGGGATGCTCTAAAATTTTGGAAATTCCTAAATCTGTTTGCAAATACATACATGTTGTGCTTTCTTTGAATTCAGTAAATAATTGTACTCTAAAATTGTCTATGATTGAAGAAGTACAATTAATTACTTTGAATGATCATTGTTGGCTTCTGAAATACTGTTGCTTGAAAAGAAATGAAGACAAGGTGATCCTGGTGTTTGATACTTTTGATTAGTAGTTTGTGTTTGAGAAGTCTGGCTGAAGACTATAAATTTAGCGCTACTTGGGAGGCAACCCAATGTTTGGTTTGATGTTTTGTTGTGATTTTGCAGGACTTCTGGTAGCTCCTGATGATGTATTCTACTTTGATAGTTTTTTTTAATGAAAAAGAAAAAAAGAAAAAAGATTTTTTTATTATTATTTTTTTTGTCTAGCTAAATATGTTAAAGAAGAGCGGCTTTTTGGGAAGCAACCCAAAACTTCTTTCATACTCCCTCAATTTTCTTTCCCACTCTCACAATTTTCTTTCCTACTCACTTATTTCTTTCCTACTCTCTCAAAACTTCTTTCTTACTCTCTCATTTTTATTTCTTACTCGCCGAAACACACTGCACTACATTGAGATTTTAGTTTTCATCATTTTCATTTTAAGTTACCATTGAGGAATCTCTTGTAAAGCTTAACAACAGGTTCCCCACTCTTCCCAAAGATGTGCTCAGGAAGATCTATAGCTGTCGACTTGAAAGGATGAAAGTATTCAATCGTTTAGGCCTTCCTGTGGATATACGTTGGATCATTGAAGCTAAGGTACGTTTAGCAGGTGAGATTCATAATTCATTTGTTAAACCTTTGTCAGGAATGGGAAGAAGTTCTTACTCCAAAAAGAGAAGAGCTAAGAGAATGAATGTCTGCTATAAATGTGCAAGGTGGACATGTGATCAACGCTATAGAAGTAAATGTATGGTTTCTGTAAATCGAGAAGATAAAATAAAATTTATAAAGGATGGACTGAGTAAGGAGTCACTGGATGATATCATTCAAACTCTTGAGACGCATCCGAGTGATGAAATTCATTGTATTCTTCTTGATTTAGCAGACATATTCAACAGAGAAAAAGAGCGTTATTGTCTTGGGAATCTGACGTTAAAAGATCCTGTTTGCCAGTTTATAAGAAAACTGGATGGGAAGCAAATCCTCGATTCATAGAAAGCGTTTAAGCCGTTTCTGGACGTAAAACCAGAGGAAGATGTGAGCCAAAATCACAACTACTGTACATAATCATGCGTGTCTTTAATTTGTTTTGTTTTTTTCGTAGCTTTTGTCTAATATTTCTTATCTTTTCAGCAGTTTTTCCTACTCTACTGTATCTTTTGACTTTCTTTCCTCTTTTTGTTTAAATTCTTCACGCAGTGACCCACCGGTCATTTGTGTCGAAAATTTTTTCAAAATTTTTTGAAAAATGTGTGATTTTGTTGTCGTTGTTTTAATATTATATATATGTACTCTTTCATTTGTAAATATGCACACTTCCATTTGTAAATATGAATTCTTTCTCTTGTAAACATACATGGTCCGAGAGAAACAAAGAGAAAAAGGATATTTCACAAAAATGTAGATTTACATCTATTTGCATTTTTGGTGAAACTGATTTGGGCAAGAAAGGAGAGTTTATAACAGCAGCAAATGAACTTGGAATTGCATTAGCTGCCAGAAAAATCAACGTTGTGTACGGGGGAGGCATCCAGGGCCTAAAGGGAAGTGTGGTCGTTTCTGCATCCATGAATGGAAGCAAGGGTTTAAGTGTAAAGGTGAAGGAGTTGCAAGATCATGCATTTTCCTTAGGATAAGAGTTACAGGTTTCAAGCTTGCCTGAACAGATGGGAGTAATGTTTCACCATGCTCAAGCTTTTATTGCTCTACCCGGTGGTTTGGAGACATTGGATGGCATTTCTAGTGTTGCATATTGGGCTAAGTTAAACTATCACAAAAAGCCATTAGGATTGTTAAATGTTAATGGTTTTTATGATAATCTGTTGTCTTTTCTTGATCATGCTGTGGAAACAAGATTCATACCCCAAGCGACTCGCCACTCCATAATTGTTGCACCAACTGCTGATCAGCTGCTCGATCAAATGCAAATCTATGAACCTAAACCAGATCTACTCGTCAAGCAAATAGGTGGGCCATCTTCAGATAGCAGTCAGAAGCAGAATCCAGATACCACTCTTCGGTTGTAACTTTCCTTAATCTCTTGGTTTTACTTTATTGTGTGTTTATGTTAAAAAAAAACCCTCCTCTGAGCTTTAGAAGACATTGGGGATAATGTCTGCTTTAGGTTGGGGGAGGAGAAAAAAATTTTTTGTTTTTCTTTTGTTAGTTAGTAAAACCATTAGATGCATGGGGTGTGGAAAAAAATGGCAGAGTAAGGGGTTATTCTTAACTCCTGAGACGCATTTCATTAGTTGCATTTTTTTTATGTTTTCCAAAAACAAAAATTTCATCATCTTGTTCAAGTGCTTTGTAATGATCTTAAGAAGTGTATAAGGTTTAAGTAAGGATCAATTGAATTTAGAGATTTTATAGCATGAATGAACAACTGATTGTTGCAATTGGTGATGAACTTTGAGATTGAATGAACTAAGTTTAAAAATTCCTAGCCGTGAGCTTCTGAGCCTATAATGATTATTTCTCTTGTGTGTGATATTCACCTATTAAGTTGTCACTCTAGAACTTGCTTTAAATCTGGTTGAAATTACATTTCACATGCACATTCAAAAATGATAAAGGCATTCATTTTCTTTAGCCAGAGCCAAATAGCCAACCTTGCAATTATACCGTTGATAAGCCCCTTTGAGCCTAATTGATTGTTTCTTTGTTTTCAATCCATTAACATGTATTTTAATGATATATCAAGTGCTTTTACCTTATTCGGAAGATTAGTGGAGCATTTGAAATTTTTGTGAAATGGGCTTTTGACAAAGTGTGAGGGTGTATCTATCATCAACTTTACAGTTGCAATTCAATAAAAAAAAGAAAAAAAAAGAAGAAGAAAGAAGAAGAAGAAGAAGAAGAAGAAGAAGAAGAAGAAGAAGAAGAAATATAAACAAAAAAATGTCAAGTGTTTGAATTGTGGGTTGTTGTGATAAGATAAATTTACAAGTAGCCCATTTTTCAATTGCTCTATTTCTTTAGCCTTTCATATTCTGTTTTACTTTCCTTTACCTTAACCCCATTACAACCCTTAATAAGTCCTTTTGATTTGAATTATGCATGTGAATTAGGTAGTGGAGATTGAGATTTTTAGCAAGCCTATGATAGTGCAATTTTTTCGGTTGAATTTGAGCGAAACACTTACCCTTGAACACTTGAGAGATTGAGAGAATGAGCTACAAACACTTGAGAGATTGAGAGAATGAGCTACAAGTACGAACTCAATTTATTCATTTTCAATTAAAGTTACCAATTTATATTTTCATTGATTCATTAATACTATGATCTCTTTATTTTTCAATTGTGTTCTTACTTATGACCTGAGACTTCTGATTTTTTTGGAAGCACTTATTATGTACTTCTTGTCCGAGGACGTCCAAGAGTTAAGTATGGGGGAATTTGATAAGTAAAATATTTGCATATTTATTTTCCCTTATATGATGATTTTATGGACGATATTTGCATTTAATATAATAAATTTGGCTGTGATTGATAAATAAATATTGTTTTTGGAATAAACAGAATTTTAAAAAAATAATAAAAAAATAAAAATAAATAAAAGTACTGTAGCAAAGAAATATATATGATAACTTATGATCTTTAACCCAAGTTCATTCACAAGTTTTGTTTAAGAATTCACGACATTTTATTATATTTTAATAAATTTCGTTTATTATGTAAAAAATTCACACTATCAAATCATTCACAAGTTTTGTTAAGAAATTCATGACATTTTATTAGGTTTTAACATCTTTTATTTACCAAGTAAAAAATTCACACTATCAAGTCATTCACAATTTTCATTAAGGAATTCACGACATTTGATTAGATTTTAAAAACTTTCATTTACTTTTACTAAGTAAAAAATTCATACTATTAAGTCATTCACAAGTTTTATTAAGGAATTCACCATATTTAATTAAATTTTAACAGTTTTTTGTTTTCCCATAAAAAAATTCACAAGTTGTTAAAACCTGATAACGTGACTTTTTTAATTAAAGTTGTTAAAATCTAATCAAATATTGTGAGTTTCTTAACAAAAATTGTGAATGACCTAATAATATGAATTTTTTACTTGGTAAACAGAAGTTGTTAAAGTCTAATGAAATATCATTAATTTCTTAATAAAACTTGTCAACACCCGTTTCCATTTCGATAATCAAAGAGTAATAAAGACATAATTCAATTGGCATACAGAAAAGTATAGTTATACTGATAGAAATATTTGTTTACAATCCCAACGTTGTTCGTCAACAAAAAAAAACAGAAAATACAGTGGAAACTTAATATTTACAAATTATCCAAAATATTAAGGCATAGACTAAGGCATAACCACGTTCATATCCTCACCTCGAGACACGTGCCACTCACTTTTTGGCGTCAACGTCTTTGCCCTTTGGCCCATTGGTACCCGCTGAGGTATTTGTTTAAAAATAGGGTGAGATTCCGAAGAATCCCTGTAGAGACATAATATCGTTCATAGAAAATGCGAAAAGTAAATATGTCATGCGCCAAGGTATGCATAAATTAATGAACAATATAAACACATCATCATCATGTATACATGAGTAGGGCCCAGCCCCACAATCTACACCGGTTGGACTTCTGCCAATTCCCAGTGTAAGTGCACCTCTGGCACTAACAGCCTCTCTCTAGGCAAATCATGTTATTAATAAAGTGCATTTACAAAACAATGGCATCCATACAATCACATAACTTATGGCATAGTGTATGAAGGATAATGTCCCTACCTCGAAGTTTTAATATCCCCTTTTTAAATGTGCCTCGAAGAACGTGTCGTATCCGGCCTCTAAATCGTTCCTAAAATATTAAATGTATTAGAAATAGGTCATAACCTATCCAAGTATCATTTTAGACTCTTCCATAATGTTTATTGTGGTTATATTAGTCTATGGTGAAAATTTACAAAAATGCCCTCGGGAACCCGGCCTGGCCCCGCCGTACCCGGCCCGATGGCACGTTTTCCCAAAATTTTGACTAAGGCTATTCTAGTTTATTTTCGCCCAAGGAATCCATTTCCGGGTTCGAAATAGCCAAATTCACTGTCAAATTACGAAAAATACCCTTGACAGCCCCTATTTAGGGATTTCAGTGGTGTTTTCGTAATTATGCTTTTTTGGCCTCTACCGAAAAAGTGCCCAACTGTAACCCCACCTATTTTTGGTCACTGAGTCTAATGGAACCATTTATTTCATGAAAATCTAACTCCTTGTACCAGTTCTGGTTCTGGCCGAAATATTAAGGAAAAATGGAAAAAAATGGGGTTTTGTGTTTTAGCTCCCAAAACTTGTACTTTTCCATTTCTAATCCTTGATTAGCTTATTTAAACACTTCTTAATCATGATTTAAAGAAATTTGGGTAGCATAACCCCTTAGGATTAGGGCTTTCCAAATTTACAAACTTAACAAAATAACCAAATCCAACCATAATCATCAACAACAATCGCATCTAACATAATCTTAGGATTTGTGAAGTTACCTTCTTAAGTTCTTTTCCTTTCTCTAGAGGTCCTCCTCTCTCTTTCTCTTTGAGCTCAAGATTTGCTTGCTAAACATAGTGTTTCATGGAGAAGAAGAGATTAGAGAGGAGATTATATAAATTGGAAGCCTTAAAACTTAGATCCACAAGGTCTTACCTTAAGATTTCTCCTCCTTCTCTCTAGATTTTCCCAAGCTCTCCCTCTCTCTCTATCTTTGTTGTTTGGATGTGAGAATGAGAAAGAAAGATGAAGCATGGGCTTCATAAAATATCTCACCTCTTATCTTCATATTTCATCTTAGCCCTTGATCTCATCAATAGTTGAGATTGCAACACCTTGCATGCACACCATTCCTCCTACCATGCCTTCACCATACCTCCCTTCATGATGACTTGCTTTAGGCCATACTCCCTCCACTTTATGCCATCCCTTGTTATCATTTGTGTACTTGGCCTTATCCACTTCCAACTTGTGCTTATTTATTCCAAACTTGTGTCATAAGTCTCATTGTAATTGAACCAATTCCCTTCAATTAACAATTGAGTTTTCTACAATTATCTCATTCCTTTGGTCAACATAATATATTTTATTGCAATTTAAACATGTGCTCCAACTTTAACCATTATAATTTAATCTCTTGGCTTTAGATGATGCCACTTGGCATATTTATCTTCCAAGTAAATATTTCCCTTCTCCTAAATATCCACCAATAAAAGAGCTTTTACTTTATTCCACAAATCTCAATTTATTCCACTAAGAATATTCAATTTATACATTTTCTTTTATTTTCCTTGATTAATTGAAATTAACTCCAATTAATTGGAAAATAATTAATCTTGGGCTAAATTGGCAAAATTATAATTTTGCTATCACCTTTGTAATCTAATTCAATTCTTGAATTCATTTACCCATTTTCTTATGAATATGAATATTTCAAAATTCATAAGATCCAAAGTTCATAAATATTCACCATTTTATTGAATATATATAATAATTACAATATATTCTTGGTGAATAAAATTTGGGATGTTACAAAACTTATCAGTAACTTGATAAAAATAAATTAACTTGTGAAGACAGAGACCAAAAAACAACAGTTGAGCATAAATATATCATATATAATCTTGAGTATTGTTCATTTTGTAAATTAACAATACTTAAGATTAGAAATATTGTTTTTTTCATTCATAATTTTTTATCTACCCGAAGGCAGTAGATTACATACATGCATAAAAATAATACATCATTTTTTATTAAAAAAAAAAAAGAACTCCTCATCCTTCCTCATCACCACTAAAGGGAGTGGAGGAAGAAGAGGAAGGAGAAGAGAGTCAAAAGATATATTATACTCAATGTCATTGTTGTCGGGTATAAGATTCATCTTCTTGTTTATAGTTCGTAGCTGAGTGACAATTCTTACAAGGCTTCACTCTATGCGTGCCACCCTTACATAGAGATCATCAAGAACCTCTCTCATTGAAGGTAGCGGTGGAGGCGGTGCACACAAAGGAGGAAATAGATGTTGGATTTACGAACGTCTATGGCTTCTCACCATGATGTTGATTGACAAGAGAGAAGAAGGAGCCTAAAAGACAAGTTTAAAGGAAATGAAAGGACCGAGGAGTTTAAATAGATATGACAGATGAAGAGTAAATTGATTGAAGTGGCTCAATATTTTGAAGAGACAAGTTGAGAAGTTTATTTTAGAAGCTGAAACGATAGAAACTCTAAAACATTTAGGGTTTGTTTGGTGTGAGGGATTTGGAGGGGCAAGGAGGGGAGGGAAAATTTTTATGAGTTGAATTTTAAAAGATTGAAGAAGTGGGGTAATAAAATTTTAATGAAGAGAATATATAAAATAAAAGAGTAAGAAAAATTAATTAAAATTTTTTAACCCCACTTCTAGAATATTTTTAAATTCAACTCAAAAAACTTTTCTCTCCCCTCCCCTCAGACCAAACAAGCCCTTAAGATTGGTTGTAAAGAAACAATAGTCTCTAAAAGGATATTTAAACCGGTTGTATGAGTGACCGGTCTAAAAGAAATATAAATTTTGAAATTTTCATAATATTTAATACTTATCATGTCCGAACTATAAAATAACCGATTCAGAAAATATTATTTAGACCATGCGAAAGCAATACTTGTTTTAAATTGTATCAATATTTACAAAAATGTCATCAGTCATAGTTTTTAAACCGTCTCTGCCTATAAGAAGTCTAGATATGTCAATCTTAACGGCCACTTTTCTAGCAGTGAATAATCAAGGAGGAGTGAATTAAGGTCTATGACTATGGTATTAAATTTTCATAATATTTAATACTTATCGTGTCCGGACTATAAAATAACCGATCTAGAAAATATTATTTAGACCATGCGAAAGCAATACTTGTTTTAAGTTGTATCACAAAAATGTCATCAGTCATAGTTTTTAAACCGTCCCTGCCTATCAGAGGTCTAGATATGACAATCTTAAGGGCCATGTTTCTAGTAGTGAATAATCAATGGGGAGTGAATTAAGGACTATAACTATGATATTTTAAAAAATACATGTTACATTAATTAACTTAACTAACTTCTTTAGACTAACTCAATTAAGTAAATACACCTCTGGTCCTCTTTACATGGCACTTCCAACATTTTTTACACAAATCAAGGAAAACGACCTTAAACTTCATTAACTCTGCCATAAAATTCAACAACTTTCCAACTCTACCTCCACTTAATATACATAATACCAAATGAGAACAAAGTTAACACATTAATAAATAAAGAGCTAAATTGTACATTCACTTTAAAACTTTAATAAGATGCCTTATAAATATGACTAAAAATTTTTTCTCATACTGGAGGGGTATATCTTATATTAAAGACTAGAGGAGTGCAAATTAATTTGTAATTTTAACTTGTAAATGATGCCTCAACTTATTTATCAGGGTTATCTGTATTTGTTTTTCTCACATACCACCTTGGAGTAATTTATCCTTATATTATATAAATGCAAATCGTATTACAGGCAATGAGAGACTGTAAATTAATATAGGGACCACCGACCTGCAACATTATTGAATGGTTTGAATGGCAACTTGGCATTGTAATTGCGACAAAATTTGAAGCATCCCCAAGGCTAAGTAGCGTTTTTACCCCCTACAAGACAATTTTAACATATAGTTTGTCAACTTGTAAATTTTAAATTAAACTTCGAAACCCCAAATATTGCATTTAAAATGTAGTACTATATAGCAATATAGCATTAGTGGCCTTGAGAGTTGAGGGCCAGGATGTAATCAAATATCAGAAAAGATAGGAAGGTGACGCCAATTAAGTTGGAAATTTTGGAATCTAAGTTAGAAATCACGAAATGTTGAGTTGAAAATTTGCGAAGCTGAGGAAGAATTGTTTTCAACAAAGTATTTTTATATTTATTTTTCAATTTTAAAAATATAAAAACCCATATTAAAAAAAACAATATGTAAGAGTTAAATATGTTAGAATCAATGAATAGAAGATGTTGGCCACTCTTTTTTAAGGAGCTTTTATTTCTTTGATAAACCTCCTTCTTCATAATTGATAATTCGATGGAATATAGTCATGTAGGGTCTTGTACATATGTTTTGTCCTTTTTAAGTTAATGAATTATGGTTTTCACTAAAAAATAAAGGTTGACCGCTGGAACCCTCCTTTTTCTCTCCCTTACAAGCGTCTTCATAGACCTTCATTGGCGTCCTTATGATACTTATTGCCTTCCATCGTCTTCGTGGATAGGTTTCTCTATTGCTCTTAATTATAAAATATATTCCTTTTCCCCAAATATAATTATGATGTATTCTAATTGAGGTTTTTGAGGATTTTAAACCTTAATATATACACTTTTTTTTTTTTGGCCAGGAAAACCTTAATATATATACACGTATGTATATGAATGAATAATTATAAGTGTAGTCCTATTGTGTTTGGTTTGAGCGAAGGGTAGGGGAGGGGAGTTAAATTACCTTTTTGGATTGAAAGTATTTAAATTTTGGGTGGAAAATCAAAATTTAAAAAAATAATAGGGTAAATTTTAAATTCTTTTATTCAATATTGTAATTTTAACCCCCTCCTCTCAAACCAAACACACCCTTAAAATGTGAATCAAGCTATTACTTGACATTTTAAAGTGATGACTGATGAGTCGGATACTCTTTAAGACCTATTGAAAAATTTGAAACTCCTACTTTATTTCCAACTCCATTGTGATTTTCAAAACGGATTCCATTTCTATGAGTCAGGAGGACCCCGCAAATTCCCAAAGTTATGGCAGCACCCTCTGATTGGCTAAGAAATTTTTTCCACATTCTTTCTTTTCCGTACTTTCCTAAAAATAAATATTTCATAAAAAACTAAAAAAAGTTAGACGATATGGTTAAATCATTAAATTCATTTTAAAATTTAGAAAAATAGATTTACTCATACTTACAATTAAAAAATATGGGAAAAAACTAAGAAAAACAACAATAAACTTTAAATAAGAACCATCTTTACAAAATATTCATTCAGTCCTATTTATAAGATACTTCTAACATGTTTCACATATATTAATAACAACCTAAAATTTCATTAACTCTACCTTAATATTTAACAACTTTTCAGCTTTAACTCGATTTAACTATACATGCTACGAGAAAATAACTATAACACAACTTGAATGATATTCCTTATAAATTGGATTAAAAAAAACGCCCTTTCTACTTTATAAATAGAAGGGTTAAGGGTCGCTTTTATCTCAAAAATTTTCATCGAGGGACAATTTTGCCCTACAATTTTTTTAGAGGTAATTTTATTTCGGAAGTTTCAAAAATGGAACAATTTTACCCTAACCGTTATCTAGGTTAATTTCAACTATTAGTTAACCAAATATACTAAGTTGATCATCCACATATCATCCACGTTATTTTCTTTAAGGTGTAAATTTATCCTAAAATTTTTAAATATAACTTTGAAGAAAATAAAATAGATGATACATAGACTCTTAAGACAAATTTACATCTTAACAAAAATGATGTAAATGACATGTAAACTATCAGATCAATATATTTAGTCAATTAACGATTAAAATTAATTAAGATAATAGTTAAAATAAAATTGCTCATACTTAAAAGTTTGAGGATAAAATTGTCACTTAATTTAAACCTAAATATCGAATCACAGGAGTATGACCACGTTTTTTCTTATAGAGAACATGAAGTCGTAAATAGTACTACCTTCCGTTTTAAATATAAGATAAAATTGATTTTTTTAGGAGAGATTAAAGAAATTAAATAAATTACTTAATCATATCAAATGTTATGTATCTTTAGATTATATATTAATTTATCAATTAAACTAATTAGTTTGAAGAAAAAAATATAAATATAAAAATTCTAAAGTAATTTAATTAACTGCTTTAATTTCTCTAAAAAAAGTCAACTTTATTTTATTATTAGGACCGAAGGGAGTATTAGCATTTTATTATTGGAAGAATTGTGAATAAATGCATTTTTGGCAGATTAATTTCTGAACGTTACCTTGGAAAATATGTTACACATGAATAGAAAATATGTTGCACACAACGAAAGATTTTTACACACATAAAAAATCATTTTCACACAACGGAAGATCGTTG
The DNA here is from genome assembly GCA_963855925.1 of Inga laurina. Taxonomy (NCBI): domain Eukaryota; kingdom Viridiplantae; phylum Streptophyta; class Magnoliopsida; order Fabales; family Fabaceae; genus Inga; species Inga laurina. The sequence continues at coordinate 14,881,694 of OY979709.1, forward strand.
GCATATACGAAAAATCGTTTGCATGCTGCGTAGCATTCAATAATTAATTTACTCCAAAGATATTTTTGAGCTATTTTTCCTTATTTCCCGTCAAACACGTTTATCCAGCTTCCAGCTCATCCTCACAGTACACGTGTACAATCCACAGCCGATGCCTTCAAAGTTTCCAGCTTCAAACAAAACACGGCCATCCAAGTCAACCTTACAACTTTCTCGGTCTCTCCCTCTCTCTCTCTCTCTCTCTCTCTGTGTCTCTTCTGTTCCGTTGGCTTCACTCACCTATTCCTCTGTAGCGGAATCGAAGACACAGAGAGCAGAAGGAAGCGCCATTAATGAAACGTTGGAAGATGAAATCAGAGACAGTGACCTTAGTGTTAGTGAATCTGGCAGGTATTATGGAGAGGGCCGATGAGTCCATATTACCTGGCGTTTACAAGGAAGTTGGGGCTGCCCTACACACTGACCCCACAGGTTTAGGGTCTCTCACTCTTTTCCGATCCGTCGTTCAATCTCTCTGTTATCCTCTTGCCGCTTACCTCTCTATGCGATTCAATCGCGCTCACGTCATCGCTCTCGGCGCTTTTCTCTGGGCCGCCTCCACCTTCCTCGTCGCCCTCTCGTCCACCTTCTTACAGGTTCCTGCCTTTACACTCTCTTCGATCTTTTCGCTTTTGATCATTCGTTTGTTTCTGATGAATCTTTGTTTTACAATAATGTTTGATAATGCTACTTTGCGATCTGCTTCTTAGTGAATCTTGAATATTCCCTCTGATATTTGCTCCAAGAAGATCTCGTCTCCGGTGAAACCTGCCTGAGTTTGACCGGCGGACTGATTTTTGGTGTGGATGAAAACTATTAAACTTTTTATTTATTGTCGAAGTTTCTGAAAAAGAGTCAAAATAGCAAGTTTGGTTCAATAAGGAATGCAACTCTAACGTGTTACTGAAAATCAGAGAGGTTACTTCACTAAGCCATTTTCCTCGCATTTTCGACTTGAGTTTTTCCTGATTGTACTAGGATGCATGGTTCACAGTGAAACTTGTAATTGAATAATTTAATCATGATACTAATAACTTTTATTGAAATGTAGAGCCAGAATAAATTTTTTTTTAAGGTCAAGTTGATCAACCTAATCCATCACACCGTCTATAATGTTCGGAGTTTTATTCTTGTTAATTGCGCTATTATATTTTCTTTTCAATGAAATAAAGGTGTGTTGGGATTGGCATTTTGAAGATCAATTGTAATTTTACAATTATGTTTGGATGGAGAGAAAAGTGGGGGAAAATTAGGGGAATGGAATACTAGGTTTAGGTTTAAAAACTTCCATAAATATTAAAATTTTTTACCATTTTTGATAGTTTTCTCTCCTAGTTTTCTTTTCCTTCTAATTTTCTTTCCTCAAGATAGGGTAAGAGATAAGTATGTAAGAGGTTTTTCTTACATGAATGTATTCATCATATGCCAATCCAAACAAGTCTTTAATGTGTCTATAAAAATAGTTTACTTTTTTTCATGTCACTTTTCATTCGATCACTCGCCTAACCTAACAAAATTAAGTATAAATAACTATGAAGAGAATTTAATGATAAAAAAATCTCAATAACAAGTGAACAATATAAATTTATTGTATTTCTTATCTTGAAATTTGTCATCGAATGCTTATAGTATCTTATTGTACTTTCGGGTGACCAAATCTTTATAATAATTCCCCAAAAACAATCATAGAAATAAAAAATACGTGCTATATATAGATTGACATAACTATTTACATAAATCAATTTTTAAATTTGAATAAAAAAATAGAATATAAATCAATAACGACTATAAAAAAAAGGAAAACTGTTGGCTTTCTTTTCACTTAGGGCGGGATGTTTTATTTGGTCAAAAAAAAAACATGGGATGTTCTGGAGGATTTGAAATATAAATGCACTCAAATAACAATGTCATTTATATTTTCTTATACTCAATTCTTAGACTAACACTGATTGCATAATATGAACTAATAAAGGTGGCGATTTCAAGAGGCTTAAACGGCATAGGACTAGCCATTGTTATTCCAGCAATTCAGTCTCTAATTGCAGACTCCACAGAAGATAGCAACCGTGGAAAGGCCTTTGGGTGGCTTGCACTAACATCAAACTTTGGAAGCATAATTGGTGGCCTCTGTTCTGTTCTAATGGCTTCAACCTCATTCCTAGGCATCCCTGGTTGGAGAATCTCTTTCCACTTGGTTGCACTCATCAGTGTCCTCGTCGGCATCCTCGTCTACCTCTTCGCCAACGATCCTCGCTTTCCCAGGTCTGATACCAAACATGAAGGTCCTTCTAACAAATCATTTTGTGATGAGATGAGAGATATGATGAATGAAGCGAAGTGGGTGATTAGGATTCCGACGTTTCAGATATTTGTAGCTCAGGGGATTTCGGGTTCCTTCCCGTGGTCGGCTTTGTCATTTGCGACTCTATGGTTGGAACTCATTGGCTTTTCTCACGTGGAAACTGCTTTCCTCTGGACTCTGTTTGTTCTTGCTGGTTCTTTTGGGGCTTTGTTTGGTGGCTATATGGGTGATGTCTTGTCACAGCGATTACCAAACACTGGAAGAATAATGCTTTCTCAAATAAGCTCTGGTTCTGCCATTCCTTTAGCCGCCATTTTGTTGTTGGGTTTGCCCGATGATCCTTCCACCGCCTTCTTGCATGGCCTCGTCTTGTTCATCATGGGACTGTCCATATCTTGGAATGGTTCTGCCACTAACAAGTAAGTATATTGTGCAAGTTTAATCATGTGAGCTTATGGAATCCCATAATAATACAAAGTAACATCCAAAGACTTAAATCTAAATACCTCTCGCCATAATCATGTGATTTATACTAGTTCCCAATCTTAAATATCGAAATAAAGAATACTCTTCAAAAAATGCCTAATAAAATAGCAATTAAAATATCAAACATATTGCTGTGTATCAGATAAGAGTGGGTATTGGTTTGATCTGTTGATAACAATGTGAACAGTCCAATATTTGCAGAAATAGTGCCAGAGAGATCTCGGACGTGTATTTATGCTTTGGATCGATCATTTGAATCTGTGTTGGCGTCATTTGCTCCTTTTATTGTTGGGATTTTGGCTCAGCATGTGTATGGTTTCAAACCAATTCCCAAAGGAACCTCGGACTCTGTCCAAATTGAAACAGACAGAGAGAATGCAACTTCACTGGCCAAAGCTCTCTATACTGCCATTGGCATTCCCATGGCGATCTGCTGCTTTATCTACTCCTTCCTTTACTGTACGTACCCGAGAGACAGAGAACGAGCCAGAATGGTTGCTTTGGTTGAATCAGAAATGCAGAGACTTGAGGAAGAAGATGAAGAAAGGGGTGAAACAGAGGAACGGCGTAAAGTTCATGTTTTTAAATCAAATGGGGTGAATGGTGACACTGAAGAGAGCCCTGAAATGGATGATAATGATGAGAAGTATCTGTTGTCTAGACAGTTGACATTTGCTAATCTAGCCGGATAGTGTGATTTGGAGGTTCATAATTCAACAACCTGGATTTTTTTTTTTTTTTTTGATGGACAGGTAGTAGGGTCAGTCATAAAAAATGGATGTTTTGTGACAAGATTTGGGAGAAAATTATCATATATTTCTCATTAATGTGTAGACTTATATATACAAGTGTACAGTAGTAAGAATGAAAGAATGAAGACTAACTAACTATCTAACCATGTACAGGAATGACTTAGCTAGCTAATTAAGTTACAATAATAATGCTAATTGTTTATAGTTACAATACTTGACACCCCCCACAAGCCGGTGCATGGATGTTCTTCATGCCAAGCTTGGAGATAAGACCATGAAACTTGGTAGGATGAAGGGGTTTGGTAAAAACATCAGCAAGTTGATCAGGCGATCTGACTGGCATGAGATGAATTAATTTGGCCTGAACTTTTTCTCGTATAATATGGCAATCCAACTCAATATGTTTCGTGCACTCATGATAAACAGGGTTAGCTGCTATTTGAATGGCAGACTGATTATCACAATAAAGAAAGGCAGGATCAATATTACTAACATCAAAATCATTAAGTAAGTAAATCAACCATTGCAATTCACATGTAGTAGAAGCAAGAGCGCGGTACTCAGCCTCAGAAGAAGACTTAGAAACAGTAGCTTGTTTCTTGGCTTTCCAAGAAATTAAGGAGGAACCCAAGAAAACAGCAAACCCGGTGACAGACCTACGAGTATCAATGCAACTTGCCCAATCTGAGTTGCTGAAAGCTCTAAGGCGAAGATCTGAATCTGAAGACAGAAAAATACCAGCACCTAGAGCTGATTTTAGGTGACACAGTACCCTATGTGCGGCTTGAAGGTGTATGTCAGAAGGGTGTGACAAATACTGGCTTAGCTACTGTGTAACAAAGCTCAAATCGGGTCTGGTGGTAGTGAGGTACTGTAAACGGCCAATGAGTTGCCTATAAGGTTTTGGATCAGCCAAAGGAGTCCCTTTAACCTTTGAAAGCTTCAAATGGGGGTCCATGGGTGTAGTGGCAGGTTTACAACCAAGAAATCCAGTATCCTCAAGTAATTCAGTGGCAAACTTACGTTGAGACAAAAAAAAATGCCATCCTTAGAGCGAGCCAACTCTAAACCAAGAAAATAACGAAGCTCGCCAGATCTTTAATGGTAAAAGCCTCATGCAAATGTTGTTTAAGAAGAGTAATGACAGAAAGATCATTGCCAGCCAAAACAAGGTCATCAACATAAACTAAGACAACAGTGAAAGAAGTGTTGGAAACCTTGTAAAACAAAGAATGATCCGAGGCAGATTGCTTATAACCAAAAGACAGTAAAGCAGTAGACAATTTAGAGTACCATTGACGACTAGCTTGCTTAAGACCATAAAGAGATTTGTGCAATTTACAAACCAGATTAGGACTAGGAGCAACAAAATCTTGAGGCAAGTCCATGTAGACCTCTTCATAGAGATCACCATGTAAGAAAGCATTGTTGACATCCAATTGATGAAGATGTTAATGCTTAGCAGCTGCAATAGACAAAAGAAGGCGCAAAGTGGTCATTTTTGCAACAGGTGAGAAAGTATCAAAATAGTCAACCCCTTCAGTTTGTGTGTAACCCTTAGCCACAAGTCTGGCTTTATGACATTCTAACTCACCATTGGCTCTAAACTTGGTTTTATAAACCCACTTGCAGCCGATAGTAGTCTTCCCTGGAGGTAAAGAGGTGAGGTCCCAGGTGTGGTTCTGTTCTAAAGCCTTAATTTCTGCAGACATTGCATCTTGCCAAACAGAATGCTTGGCAGCTTGGGCATAAGTTTTCGGATATGAAACTTGAGAAACAGCTAGAACAAACTGTTTGTAAGGACTAGTAAGAGAAGAACAAGACAAAACAGAAGAAAGGGGATAGCGAGAATTACATTGACATGATGATTGAGAAGTAGAAGAAACGAGGGCACAATGAAAATCGCGTAGATAAGATGGAGGATTAAGTGGTCTAGTAGAGCGGCGAAGCGGAGATGGTGCAGCAGGAGAGGAAGAAGGTGAAACCGAGGGAGATGGAATGGGATCATAAAAAAGGGTAAGATCAGATTGAATGGCTGGGTCAAGAGGAACTGAAGGTGACAAGGCAGAAGATGAGGAAGAGGCAAAAGGGAACACAAGTTCATGAAAGTAAACATCTCGAGATTGAAAAATGTTGTTGGTGGAAAGGTTAAGTAAAAGATATGCTTTTGAACCAGATGGAAAATCGAGAAAAATACATTTTGTAGCACGTGGATCGAATTTGGTGCGATTGTGTGAAAGTGTAGAGGCATAACAAAGGGAACCAAAAACTCTGAAATCATTATAAGCAGGGTCAGTAGTATATAATTGAATACAAGGAGTGGAATTATGTAAAACTGGAGAAGGCAAACGGTTGATGATGAAAACAACATGTAAAACGGCATAGGACCAGTACAGAAGTGGAACTTTAGAATGAAATAGAAGTGCCCTTGCCACATTTAAAATGTGTTGGTGCTTACGCTCCACCAAACCATTTTGTTGGGGCGTAGCAACACACAAGGTTTGATGTAAAATGCCTTTAGAGGCAAAAAATTGGGGCATGAAAAATTCAAAACCATTATCGGAACGTAAAATCTTGAATGTTTTATGAAATTGAGTTTCAACGAAAACCAAAAAATTAACAAGATGAGAACATGCTTTAGATTTCTGAGACAGGAAAAAAACCCACGTGAAACGAGAAAAATCATCAATGATGGTAAGAAAATAACAAAAACCTTGAATAAAAGGAACAGAAAAAGGCCCCCAAATATCAACATGGATTAATTCGAAAATGCCTTTACATGAACTTGTGCTTACAGGGAAACTAAGCCGTTTTTGTTTGGCATAATGACAAGTATCACAAGGTAAAGAAAGAGAAGAATAGGCTATATGAGCATGTTTATTCAAAGTAGTAAGAGTAGAATTGGACAGGTGACCTAAATGAAGATGCCATAAAATGTAATCAGAATCAGATTTGGTGATGGTGGAGTGAACCTGGGGAGTAGAAGAAGAAACCATCTTATCCACGGTCAAGAGATATAAGCCATCGAGAATTCTAGCTGCACCAATCATCATGGAAGGCTGGTGTAAGTGGAGCTGGCATATAGTAGAGGAACAAGTCAGTGAACAAGGCAAAGAGGCTGTCAATCGAGAAACAGAAATGATATTGAAAGAAAATGAAGGAAGAAACAGGACATTGGACAAAATTAAGAAAGAAGATAAAACGACAGTACCAGAGATAGTGGCCATTGTTTTGGCCCCTATAGGAAGAGTGACAACAAGCGGAGGAATGGAATGATAAGAAGTAAAAGAATGTAAGGAACTACAGACATGATCAGCAGCACCCGAATCCAAGATCCAAGTACTAGAACTAGAAGACACAGAACAACACATACCTGTGGCAGTAATAGAAGAAGTAGAGAGGTTATTTACTGATGGAACAGGAGTGGCAGGAGTGTTTAACAAAGTCAACAAATGCTGATATTGATCTGATGAGAGTTGCAGAAGCAAAGAAGCAGTAGTGGATGTTGGAGCAATAGACGAATGCACAGCAGAAATAGAGGACTGAACAAAACCATTATCCTGAGATGCGACACAATTTACCGTTGAGGAAGAGCTAGCTGATCGAAACTTGAAGCCAGGAGGGAAACCATGCTTTCGATAGCATGTAGCCTCAGTGTGGCGAGGACAACCACAGTAGGTATATACTTTGTTGTTATTGTTGGCAGTGGACGATTTAGCACTAGTATGAGCATTAGCAGGAGAAGGACGAGAAGTGGCAAAAGGATCAATAATTGGTGCCTTAGCCATCAGAATATGTGACACAGAAGGAAGGCGAAGCTCCCGTTCCTGCTGCAATACTAGAGAGAAAACACGGTTGATAGGTGGCAGGGGATCTAACAACATGATCTGGGACTTGACAGAAGCATATTGTTCATTCAACCCTTTCAGAAACCGAATAACCTGATCTTCCTCACGATGAGCATGAGCAACAGATGTAGAACCACATTAACAAGCTTTTAAGGGCCGAATATTAGCTAATTCGTCCCATAAAATTTTTAACTCAGTGTAATAATCGCTAACCGAAAGAGTATCTTGCTTTAGAGCATAAATTTCGTCATGTAAATCGGCAATTCTGAAGACACCGGACTGAGAATACCGTGATTGAAGATCACTCCAAATGTCGGAGGCACGATCAAACCACAAGGTGCTTCGAGCAATTGAAGGAGATAAGGTCTTCATGATCCACCCTTGCACCAGGTTATTACACCATTCCCAAGCAGGAAATAATGGATCGGTGGGCGGAGGTTGAGTAATCGATCCATCAACAAACTTCAATTTATTCTTAGTGAGTAACGCCATACGCATCGCCCGGAACCAGCTATGAAAGTTACTGCCATCCATCGACGGAGCAACAAGGACGAGAGCGGGGTTCTTATTCGGGTGGATATAGAAAGGATTGGACGGATCTTGGAGAGAAGCGGAGGAGGCCATGGAAGCCATGGAAGTGAAGATCAGAAAAGGGAAAGAGACGGAGGGTTCGAGAAACAGAGAACCCTAAGGAAAAAGGCGAGAAGCCCGAGGGAGAAAAAAAAAGCTCTGGATACCATGTGACAAGATTTGGGAGAAAATTATCATATATTTCTCATTAATGTGTAGACTTATATATACAAGTGTACAGTAGTAATAATGAAAGAATGAAGACTAACTAACTATCTAACCATGTACAGGAATGACTTAGCTAACTAATTAAGTTACAATAATAATGCTAACTGTTTATAGTTACAATACTTAACATGTTTCCTTTGTTCCACGATTCATAAGAGATGGGTTGATCAATGATGATAATGTTCATTCTTGGGTTGTTAATATTGGACAAATTGATCATTATGTATTATATATTCATGCCAAAAGTCTAAAAGGAAGTTCGAGGGCCTCTTTACTTCATATTTTCTTGTAATTACAACAATTTTGTCTGTGGTGGTAAATCAAAATCTAACAGTAACTATGTACAATTTACGTAGAAGGGACGAGTACCGTGGGGTGGTGGCGCAGTTGGCTAGCGCGTAGGTCTCATAGCTTGTTGAGTGATCCTGAGGTCGAGAGTTCGAGCCTCTCTCACCCCATTATTTTTTTCCCAAATATGAAAAAATAGAAATCAGTAATCACTTCAAAAACATGAACAGTGAAATTGATAGATAAAAAAAATAACTTATCTAAGGTAGTAAGGTCTGGTGTCGTATGCGGAAAATAAAATCGGATCCCGTGAAGAGGGAGAGGCTGCTGGAATTGGATCATTTACATTGTGAAAAGGGCAAGAACAAGATAAGGCAAAGTGTGATCTGGTTATCATTCCCTCTTTTATTGTTCCATTATTATCAATTATGGTTTGGTCCCCCTCTCATTCTTTTTTTTCCTATCTCATGGATCTCCTTTACTGTCCCATGATAGGGAATGGAGGACCCAGTATTATCAAATAACATTTTAATGTTATGTAAACTAAAAATTGAGTGCTCAAGAAAAATTGAGTCCATCCACAATATAAGTCATTTCAATTAATTTGTTAGAATAAAAAATAGTAATTAACTAATTAAATTTGCTTATTATAAGAAAAAAATAACTCATTAAATTTGCTTTAAATTAAAAAAAAATTCCAACTTTACTTATATTAAAGAAAAAATCCCACAAAAAGAATTTTAAAAATATGAAAGGACAAAATGATGTTTCAAATATTCATAATACTAGAGAAATATTAGTACCCGATTTGTCCTTTTGAATTTTAAAGAAATGACATAAATAACCTTATTTGTATATTTTTTTTAAAAAAATTACCCCCCGCCCACCACGTCAGAGCTCCAGTGGCTAACAACCACCCCCTGCCAATTGGCAGTGGCCCCTTGCCGGCCGGCCGCTAAAGCTCCGGCAGGAATAAATATTCCTAAAGTGGTGTGGGTGGGGTTTAAACCCCTACTACTTGGTTTGCCCAAAAGATTGATGGTCATTAGGCCACTAATTGCTTTCAAGACATATTATGCAAAGAAATATATATGATAACTTTTGATCTTTAACCCAAGTTCATTCATAAGTTTTGTTTAAGAATTCACGACATTTTATTATATTTTAATAACTTTCGTTTACTATATAAAAAATTCACACTATCAAATGATTCACAAGTTTTGTTAAGAAATTCACGACATTTTATTATATTTTAACAACTTTTATTTACCATGTAAAAAATTTACATTATTGATTATTCACAATTTTTGTTAAGGAATTCACGACAATTTATTAGATTTTAACAACTTTCATTAACTAAGTAAAAAATTCATACTATCAGGTCATTCACAAGTTTTATTAAGGAATTCACCATATTTAACTAAGTTTTAACAATTTTTGTTTTCCCATAAAAAAATTCACAAGTTGTTAAAACTTGATAGCATGACTTTTTTAATTAAAGTTGTTAAAATCTAATCAACTATTGTGAGTTCCTTAACCAAAATTGTGAATGACCTAATAATATGAATTTTTTACTTGGTAAATGGAAGTTGTTAAAATCTAATGAAATATCATTAATTTCTTAACAAAACTTGTGAGTAACTTGATAGTGTGAATTTTTTATTTGGTAAACAAAAGTTGTTAAAACTTAATAAAATTTTGTGAATTTCTTAACAAAACTTATGAATGACTTCATTGTGTCAATTTTTTACTGTGTGAACGGAAGTTGTTAAAACCTAATAAAATCTTGTGAACTCCTTAATAAAACTTGCGCAATGAGTTTGAGTCAAAATTAAATAGTTAACTTATATATATTTATTTGCACAATATATATTGAAAAGCATTGGTGGTGTTTTTGGCAAACCAAGTGGTGGGGGTTTAAATCCCACCCCCACCATTTTGGGAATATTTATTCCCACTAGAGCTTCAGCGGCCCCCCGACCAACCGCTAGTGGTGGGGGGTTTTGTTTTTTTTTAAAAAAATATGTGTAAGGGCATTTTTGTTATTTTCTTTTAATTTTAAAAAGGATAAATTGAGCCTAATATTTATTTAGTATGATGAATATTCGAAACACCTTTTTGTTTTTAAGCTTTTTTAAAGTTCTTTTATTGGAATTTTCCCTATATTAAATGAGATTTTTAAGGAGAAAGAAAAATGTAAGGATCTATATTTAAGCATTAATTATATGGACAAACGAACGTTTCTAGAATTGACTTCACTACTATAGATTTGGGTATTTATAACTCTTAATATATAACTGTTACAATTAATAAACGTTAGGTATGTAAAGGTGGAGGTCGTGCAAGGATATATGACACTAAAACGTAACGTTTAATTATGCGCACCATCATACATTGTGAGACGGAATTCATGAAATCACACAAATAACCGTAATTTATTTAGTGACAAAAATAACGATTTTTAAGAAAAAACTGTTATGTAACACTTACAAACGATTCGTCTTTCAACATTTATATCAGTGAAAACAAAACATAGCGGTCTTCAGAAATAACCATCATCTAACTATTTCATAACCCTTCATAACATTCGAACATTTAATATCATAACTCAACCCTTCGTAATCCTGTTAGATCTTTATGAGTCATAACTCATAACCCTTTATAATTTGTTAAACATCTATTTAAACTCAACTATTTCTTAACCCTTATTATTCTTACTACTTTTCTTTATTGGTCTCCTCCTTCTCTCCTTCATCATGTTAAGATCTTAGGGATTTCATTCGGCGCCGCCACCAGGCTTAGTGGTTGCAACAAATGACTCAAGTATTGAGGATCTTAACAAAGGAACGAAAAATCAGACCGGGCAATGAACCAGTCACAGCACAGGTTAAAGGTTAATGGGTCAACCGGGGTCTAACCGGTAGTTGAACCGATAGTGAACCGGTTATATTAAAATATTATAATTTATTAGTGGTAATATATTTTAATATATTATTAAACTTCTATAGAAAAAAATGAAGATTTTTAAGAAAAAATACTTAAAATCTATTAGTTTGAGTTATAATGCCTATACTTATGCAATGATATCTCCTTTTCTATAATTATTATATCTTTTTAAATAATTTTTTTCATTATCTTCTTCATTTTTTTTAGATTTATTCTTTCTTTACCTATTTTTCTCTACATTTTGGTCTTCAACTTCCAATTTTCCCCTAAAAAAAAGCAAAAACAGAAAAATAAAAAACAATAAAAAATGAAATCGGTTCAACCGGTTGAACCACCAGTTTTAACCGGTTCAGACCGGTTCGACCGATTCCCCGGTTTAACCACCAAACTAGACCGGACCACTGGCCGGTTCCTGATTCAACCAGTCAAACCGGCCGGTCCGGTCCGATTTTTTGTACAGTGATCTTAACTACATCGCCCCCTCTTGCAGTCCAACTTATCTCTTGTGCCATCTCATCATTCAATGCAATAGATGGATTGGCAGAGGGAGAGGAGGGGCTAGCTTGTGTGGAGGGGACATTGTGGTTAGAATCCTCAATATAAATACTTAACGATTATTAAGTAAAACTCATCACTTAATAGAAAGATCATGCAAATAAATAACGGTTCTAAGTTAATAATAAATTTAAAAAAATTGCCAAATACATAATGATTATTAATAATTAACCGTCACCATTTATAAAATATAATGATCTTTAATAATAAAAGATGCAACAGGTCGATAATCCACGAAACCTTCTCTATACAAACGTCTGAAAACTGAACTCAACTTCTCTACTTCAATTTCAATTTTTCAAAGACAACTTCTGTTTCAACAAGACATCATGGACAAATACAAGAGAACTTCTAATTCATCATATGGCAAAAAACCAAGAGATGAACTCCCTCGCCAACAAGCATTAAAGGTCTCATCTATGCAAACTATGAGCTGCATCATATGGTCTAGGTTTACATGGGAGAGCAAAAACGCATGAACTAGTGTTTGAAGGAACTTACCTTTCTCATTCGATCTTTAAACTAAAAGGTTGATAAGTTACTAGAGAAAGAAGAATTTGATGATACCTCATATTCTTAAAATATTTCTGTAACTTTTTATTTTTAGTTTGTTTATTTATTGTATCCTTTTTTTTTTTTTTGTAAAATGGAGGTTGATAATCAACCACTAATTTTTTTTTTTAAAAAAAGGTATGCACATTACGGTTATTAAGTAATAACCTTTACTTATTAAATTATTATGCAAATATATAGCGGTTGTACCATATATTACGATAGTTAATTAAGTGTGCCCGTTAATTATTATCACAACAATGGATAGATGATGGCCTCACCAAACCTCAATACATAATATGTGTTACATTATAACCGTTATAATATATATAAAATAAATAATGGTTCAAATTCTTATTATATCTATGTCGAGCTTTTATAGCGCTTACATATATGACGGTTTAAAACGGTGATGTATGATAGCTAATAACCGTCGTATATGACAATCTCTGTTGTAGTTCTTATATTGTAGCACATAAGGGGGTACCCCAAAGTCCTACCAGTGCATTTAATAAAATGTTTCTATCTAATTCACATGTATCAATAAAAATTGTTAAAAATATTAAATTTATCATAAAATTTAAGTGATTTTCAATATTACCTTTATTAATCACATTAAACTCAATCATCATATTTATTTCTACTATCTTATTATTCTTATGAAATATGAACATATATGTAAAAATATTTAATGCTAATTGAAACTATATCAAAAAGTCTAATAAAAAGGGAAAAAAATAGTTCTTTTTTTGTTTTTCAAAAAATTATTTTGATGCATAAAAATTTAAAATAAAATAATCTATAAACTATTAGGATTTCCCAAAAAAAAAAAAAATATTTTCTAATTTAAAAATCAATCAAATCCTAAATTTAAACTATTGGAATTCTATTTGAACGTGGTAGATCTGGATGTAATAATGAGCTCTTGGTGCTTATTATTGTGATAATTATTGAAATTGGTTCTATTAGAAGTAAATTAATTTTAACAGTTTCCCATCTGCACACTCAGGCCCCAACAACCCTATTTATATTTAATTAACTAAAATCAGTTTTTTAAAATCTAAATAAATTGCACTGTTTTACTTGTTCTCTCTTCATCATTATACTTGCACAATTTTTACTAATATTTACAAATTTTAGTAATAATGGCATCCGAAATCTATATGAGAGGCCAATAAGCTTGCTAAACTTTTCCATCCATAGCGAGAATTTTATTTTATTAATTTCTCCTTCCATTTCATTTCTTAAATAAAACGTGTTTTTTTCATTTTAAATCGGATTGAATATTGCAAGTAGTAAATGTCAACTCTCTTGTCAGAGACTCACACACTAAAGGATCAATTCTTGGTGAACCCCTTGACCCCAGAATGTGTTTAAAGTTGACTCTCTCAAGTTTAAAAAAATGATGGTCAGATCATTCTCAGTACTAAAGGCTTCCCAAAGTCGCAGCTATGAACTGGACCTCTCATCCTCTGACTTCTTGAGAGCTCTTGGGGTTTCTATATATGCATATTTCTCCATTCATTTGATTCATAACTAATTAATTATTTTAAAAGAATAAAAAAAATAGCAAGCGAGTTGATTATTCCAAACCAAATTAACCGAGAGATCAACTCATAAATGACTCACTCTGCAATAGGAAAAAATGCCCAAAAAAAAAAAAGGTTTCATGTTGTGGGTTCCATTCTTTTTTTCCCCTTGTTAAGGCACCGTCTCTTATGATATGTTTAAATGGGGCATGCTTCAGTGTCAGATCAGAACAAGGAATAAGAAGAGGTTCATAGAATGCAGACACTTGTTCTAAGAATCTTAAAGCAAGAAAAATCTCAAAACTAAATACTCTAATATATGTACACAGTAAAAGGCAAATTCTCTTGAAAGGAAAGGAGGGATTTTTCCCCTAAATATTCTTTCAAGTTGTGAAATTCAAGTAATCATTTTATCATTCCTGCTTTAGCTTATTGTGTTGGTGTATTCACGTATGAATTATTTAATTAATATGCGAGATCTGCTTTTTGTTTATCCAAGTTCAAAAAGAGTCGGTGGATCATGCATAGCTCTCCAAGTTCCCAACTCGGAAGTAGGAACTCTCATTGGCTATATTTAAAAAGCATAAAAAAATAACGAAATCGTGCAAGTTGTTTTTTTTTTCCTTTTAAAAAAATGTCATACCAACTCTTGTAAGTCGGAGAGGAAATGTTTGTGATGTACCCTCTCAGACCGAAGAAAAATGGGGAAAAAGTAACAGACGGCCAGTATGAAATGCTTGACTTTCCAACTTTCTTTTATATTTTGTTGGTTTTGGAATCACAATTGATAAAAACCACTTGCTGATATTTAAGACTCACAATAATGTATTAAAATAACAAAATTCGCCCTAATGATTTACAATTTCAATCTGTATGGATATGGAATGTGAGACAGAAATGAACAAAACTAGGTCCTAAAGTTATGAAGCTACCTCTTGAGACATTAAAAACAACAAAGGAAGATAAACCAGATCTGATTTAGATGCGTCAATTCCATTCCATGTTAGTGGGTCTCACCGAATTGTGCTCTGCTTTCTCAGTAATGGACCGATAGTCCCCTCACTTCCCATCACCCTATCCACCCTCCACTCATTTCATTATTTTTTGTCCCACCTTTCTCATGTTTTTTAATCTTCTGTCAAAAGAAAAATATCCACTGTTTTCTAATACTAAGACGATGAAAAATATGCCAAGGAATAGAGTCGCTAATTATATGTTCCTCGTAACAAAAATCATCCAAAGGAAAGTATCTATGTTATCCCAACAAAGGGCTTTCAAATGCTTGTCATTGACCAACCAGCTTATCTGCACAACAATTTACTCCATCACGTCTTTTTTACAAGATACTTTTAGCCAATTGAATTACGCAGTTTAAAAAATCAGTAAGAATTAGTTAAAAGTAATGTGTGTGTGTGTCTGAAATGAACTTTTTCCCCACAAATATTCCATTATTTATAAGGAGCAGGTAATAGAGAAAATTAGTGGAAAGAAAAAGGGTGAAAGAAAATGTATAAAAAAGATCAAACCAATTTAAAAATTGAGATTTTACTCATAACAATAAAAGGAGAGAAACTTTTCTAGACATATAATCTCTCTGATACATAATATACGACGTTTCTAGAAGAATAAATTAGTCTAAAATATAAATCATTTTTAAGGTAATTAATGCTTATTTTTCAGTTTTGTTCCTGTAATTAATGCTAATTTCTAATTTTACCCACTCATTAAATTTTCTAATCAAACACATTTTCCTATAAGGATAAAAATGTATTTTTTTTAATTTATGACATATTTAATAAGTTAATTGTCACTCTTATTTTTTGTGAATTAGTTAAAGTATTCTATATTATGAGCAATAAGAATATAAAAAACAACGGTTCAATTGAGGCACTCATTTAAAGATCTCAAAGCCATATGCATTTGATCCAATTATTAAGTGAGTGATTCTAGGGATCTTCAACCATTGACAAGTCTCAAAGCTTCCCCAAATTAAAATCGCTCAAGAAAATATCCACTTCTAAAATAAGTGGACTACAACCAATACCATAAAATAAATAACAAAGAAAGCAATCACTTACTCCTGTTCTTGGTTTTCCGTGTACTGGATTTGGACCTACTTAAAAATAGACTTTTTAAATTTGTGCTGCCAAAGAAAAGTAAAGTATGGGAAGCTCAGAGTTGCATCCATGATCCAACCATCCAAGACAACTTTTTTCAATTTTTTGGAGCCATGGTCAAAGCCCCAATCCATAATCTCATATCCACATGTCGAAATCCAAGCCATCCGATCACTGAGAGGATCAAAAGTCAAAGATGAGGGATTACTAATGTTTGAAGCCTAATTTACCATAATTAATTATACACCATTCCCATACATGAAGTAGATCTACCCCACTAATTACAGTGTCGGTACTCGGTTGGCAGTTCTGGTCCGTAAATTATTTGTCCAGAAACTCAGGACTACGCAAAAATATCAACAAGATGCCTTTGTCAATATTCTATTTGCAATACCAAACTGACAGAAATTATTGACTTGTAATGAAGTCTCAGTTACTGTAGAAAGATGCAGACAAAAACGCTAACATAGAAATGAGAGAATTCTCATAATATTATTATTATACTCCCTTTCCTTCTGGATTACTTATAAACAATTTTCTCTCTTATTGACATAATCTTTTTTATAAATAACTTTTACTTTATATCTGAAAATGTAATATTTTTTTTTTCTATTTTATCCTTATTAAATATTTATATTTATAATTAATTATCATAAACATCAAGAATTATCTCTCATATTTTTTATTCATTCTCTCTCCTATACTTTTTTTATAAATAGGAGTATAAAAGAAACATGACATTTTTAACAAACTTATTATTTTTAACTATGAATTTATTTTAGGCAATAAAAAAATTTACTTATAAATAAAATATAAAGGAGTAATTAATATAAAATGGGATGCCCACTGCACAAAAAAGTTCACTCTCCACACTCACATCTCAGTATTATTGGTCAGTGAGAAAAGAGAGAAACCGCGTTTTTAAGACAGTTCTTCACTGTCTATATGCGCCATGTGATAGGTTCTTCCTCTCGCATTTAACACTCTCTTCCCCTCTTAATTGCTTCACTTTTCTTACAATCTCTCTGTTCACTGAAACTCACCAATTCCTTTACTGTTAGGCAGTATAGTCATCTCCCTATTGCAGCACAGGTTTTATTTATTGTTCTTCAATTCAGTATTATTACCTCGGTTTTGTTGCAAATGGCTCCACCAATGTACTTGGGTTGCAGAAGAGTGGTTCTGTTCTGCGTTATTTCTTTTCTCTTTGTTTCTGCTTGTTCCAGTGACTGCTCAGAGTCGCAATTTCAGAGCAAAGAGGTTACTGGTGGAAGAAGAATGTTGGAGGCATCACAGAATGAAGAGCTGGCCCTGAAAAAGACCAAGCCAATGAAGGCTAATCTTTTCCTTAAAAATCAGACGAAGACCATCAAATCCAGCCTATCCTCCAAAAATCAAACCAAGCTTGCCAAACTCAGTTCCGATCCATCTTCCAAAACCATACCCACCGTCCTCACCGACTCAGTGGTGAAGAAGCTGAATTCGACCACCAAGAACAAGAAGCTGAATTCCACATCAAAAGGCTCCACCAAATCAATCTCAATTTCCAACGAAAAATCCTCGAGTATTACTCTGAAAGAAGGCGGTGCCAAGAACAAAACGACAAAATCCACCGCCGCCAAGGAAACCAAGGTTAAAGCAGATCAAAAGGTGGAGCTCGAATCTGAGAAGACGACCAAGAATAAGAACGCAGAGAAGAAGCCCGAACAGCAGAAAAACAAGAAACAATCGCCGCCGAGTTGGATCGAGCAAGACGACGACGACGATTTAGTTTCAGAGTTGAGAGATCTGCCAACCAGATTTCAACAGACGATAATTCCAGACCTCACGAAAATCTCAAGCACCTCGAGAATTTACATGAGCAAAGCCAACAAACAAATCACGAAAGGTTTCAAACCCTACGTCGGCAACAAATACGCACCCACCATCGCCACCGTACTCTCTTGCGTTTTCCTACTGATCCCTCTGGTTTTGGTCTCTCTCATTTTCAATCGAATCAAAGCTTACTTCTCCCTCCAGAGACTCCTAATCTTCATCCAAGTCTATCTCTCCATCTACTTCTCCATTCTCTGCGTCGTCTCGCTGATCACAGCGCTTGAGCCCCTCAAGTTTCTATACGCTACTTCGCAGTCCACATACGTCTGCCTCCAGGTGCTGCAGACCCTGGGTTACGTCCTGTACCTTCTCCTTCTCGTGATGTACCTGATCCTGGTCTTCTCCACGGATTGTGGGCCGGGCTCGAAATTGGTGGGCCTGACCCAGATGTTCGTCGGGTTCGCCGTCGGGTTGCACTATTACGTGACGGTGTTTCACAGGGTGGTGCTGAAGCAATCGCCGAAGACAAATTGGAAGATTCACGGGATATACGCCACTTGTTTTCTGATGAGCTGTGTCATTGCTAGGGCTGATAGAAGGAAGAAGGCTTACATGGAGGAAGGTGGCGAAGAAGGCAAGAAGAATTAAATTATAAATTGAATTTTAGTTAAATTAAAATTTTCATTTATGAGAGGAATTATTATGGTTCTTCATGTGCCGCAACAAGGAAAATGGCATGAACCATAGAATGACGATAGTAATCATTTTATTTTCTTCTTTATTTGGCGAAAAGGCCTTGAGATCCCTCCTCTTTCTCCTTATCACTCAAGTATATGTATAAATAAATACATTTTTTAAAATAAATTTTGTTCTTTGCTTTAATTTTTTAATTTATGCCTCCGGTTAATTGAAAAAAAAAAAACAGAAATTTTACATCCTCAACCAGAAAGATCAAATATATCCGCGTCTAATAAATGGAGACGTTTTGAGTTTTGACCATCGTTTATTCATGATCCTTGAAAGGAAACCGACCTACTTTGACCGTACTACTCACTGGAAATATTTATTAAAATATAATCAAAATCCAGTTAGTTACTAGATTAAAATATTCATTGCAAAGTATGCTCTAAATTCAAACTTTGTAGTTTGTAAGATGCTTTTGTTTAGGGCTTGAATGAGCAAAACCATGAGAGAGAAAGAGAGGAGCAGAGAGAGAACGGGCATGCACCAGCAATATATGATCAACGATGGAACTCCGATGGATGAGGAAGTTGAAACAACGAAGGAGGAAGAGGATCTTTTGGATAGGAACAAATGTAAGCTAAATAGTGATCTGTCAATGGAGCCACAAAATAAAGTGGAAGATACCCAGAGAAGTACGGAAGAAGAACACTCGAAAGTACTAGAACAATAGGGGAAGAAAAAGGAAACAGAGCAAATACAGGAGATGCCAAAGGAGGGCCAAAGGAGGGCAACCAAACTCAAATTTCCTACAAATCAAAGCTTTTAGGCAGAGAGGAACAAGCTATGTCCCAGGACTTTGAAGAACAAATGAAGGAATGGCTACAGGAAGAAGAAGAGACCACACCAAACCTCACAACAGAGTACAAAGAGCTACTAACGTCGCTACCTGAGCTAAAACCGAATGACCATCTTAGAGAACTATGTCATCCTTGGAAAGATGCTCTAATTATCACCTTGCTGGGCAAACCTACTAATCTAAGGATGATGAAGGATAGAGTTGCTTGGCTTCTCAAAGTGAAAGACTTTGAACTTATAGATTTGACTAACAACTACTATGTCTTTCGGTCAAAAAATAAGGAGCTGAGACTGAAACCACTGTTTGAAGGACCTTGGTTAATCCAAGGCCACTACCTAGCAGTTCAGCGGTTAAGCCCCAACTTTAACCCCCACTGTAATGTAGTTAGGAAGGTTGCGGTCTGGATAAGGGTGCCAACCTTGCCTATGCATGTGTACTCTGAACAATGTATGATGGAGTTGGGGAATCTGATAGGTAAAGCTCTCAAGGTTGATATTAACACATTGGCTCAATACAACAATAGTAATGTTTCTGTAGAAAGAGGGAAGTTCGCAAGAGTCAGCGTTGAAGTTGATTTGAACCAACCACTTAAATCCAAGTTTGTCATTAGACAAAAAATCTTAGCTGTGGAATACAAAGGGCTGGAAACAATATGTTTTAAGTGTGGTGTTTATGGTCATACACATGAACATTGTCCCATTATCACCACAATGGCAGGGAAACCGCAAACAGAAGGATTTCTGCAATCTTCATCAAGGACTGAGTCCAACCCTGCTGAGAAGAAACAGCTGATCTTCAGTTTTCTAGGAGTGAATCCTGATGAAGCCTATGGAGAATGGATGAAGGCTAAGAGTTTTTACAAGAAGAGGAGCCAGAGGTTTGAACTGGAGAAGAAGACGGTAGGGAGGCAAACAGCCGAAAACGGATCATCGGAAAAAGGACAGAGGCAAGCTCATGGCTCGAGGTTTAGCATGCTGCAGGACATGAATAGGCCTGTCACTTCAGTGGATACTACATCACCAAACGTCAAAAAAGGATTAGTGAAAGAATGGAGGAAAAGAGAAAGTACAATGGAGATACCAAAAAGGAAAAAGAACTCTGTGGTCAACGTAGAGGAAGTAACTCAAACCAGCTTGGAAAAAGGTGAGGATTGTCAAGACAAACAAGAGGAACAGAGGACGACAGCTGAAGGTAAAAGGGAGGTTAATTTGAAAATGACAAATGAAGAGAAATGAAAGTCTACAGTGAGCCGAACAAAGGCAAGGAGTGGGAAAAAACAAATGGACTTAATAAATGGGTCAGGCCTATCATTGACCAGCCCTTTAGGGGTATTAAAAAGAAAAAAAGTATTACTACCAAACCCAAATATGTCCCCCCCGTCTTGAAAAGGAAAATTGCAGCAAGGACACATCAAATTATAATTGGGTCGGACTTACACACTGACTTGTCGGATTTTAGTAAGAAAACTGAGCAGGATACAGGAGACCAAAGCAAGGTGGAAGATATCGTTATGGAGCAGACCGAACAAATAAGGGAGCAATACGTAGAAGAGCCCACTGAGGCCCCAAGCGCACAAAACTTTCATCACCCCCTGGAAGAAAAATTTATTGAGGCATTACCGGTACCCCCAGAACCGACGCTTGTGGATAGAAGAATTTCTTAAGAGGCCATCAACTATGGAAACACTGACTTATGGCTTGAGACACAGGCTGATAAGAAAGAGGATGAAGAGGAAACATAGGTAGAGATGGAAGTCGTCGAGTCATCACTTTAATAGGGTGATTTCGTTCCTTCCTTTGTCTTTTATTTTTTTTAATTATTTTTTAATGAATTTTATATCATGGAATTGCCGCGGGGTGGCTTCTAAATCATTTCCAGGAAAAGTAAGGGACCAGATTAATGGTCTGGAAGAGCAATTTATTGTGCTATTAGAGACAAGGGTAAGTGGTGCGAAGGATGATTGAATGATCCGGAAGCTTGGGTTTAATAAATGGATTCGTCTGGAGGCTACTGGATTTGCGGGAGGAATATGGATTCTGTGGCAAGAAGAGAATGTTACAATTCAGTATGTGTCATCTTCTACATAGTTTATCCATGTGCATGTCCAAGATTTGAGTTTAGGACAGAAATATACGCTTACCTGTGTGTATGCCGAACCTAACGATATGCTTCAAAACAAGTTATGGGATGATCTTATCAGAATAGGATATGAAGTCATTGAACCTTGATGTGTCCTAGGGGACTTTAATGCTTATTTTTCGTGTGAGGACAAGAAAGGTGGTACAGCTCCTAATCTTCGTTCAATGAGGCAATTTGGGAATTGTATTGAACAGAGTAGTTTAATTGAAATTCAAACTGTAGGGGAGAGATACACTTAGGAAAGGAACATGGTGAAAGAAAAACTTGATTGGGCTTTTGCAAATAACTCTTGGAATGGAAGCTATCCGCAGGCTAAAGTGTTCCACTTGAGTAAATATGCATCAGACCATAGCCCTCTACTAGTACAATGTACTCCCTCAAACGAACGTCAGACCCAGCGGTTTCACTTTCACTGCCAAGCTGCTTGGCTCCTTAAAGAAGACTTTGCCAATATGGTACAAGAATGCTGGAACCAGGGAAGATAGACAGAGAATATTATGAATTTTACAGAAAGGGCAAGTGCATGGAATAGGGTGAGGGTTGGAAATATACCAGCAAAAAAGAAAGCTCTCTTCAAACAAATAGAAGGAGTGGAAAGAGCCAGAGCTCGAAGGGACACCCAATATCTAATGCACGCAGAGAAGGAGCTATAGAATCAATACAATAAAGGCCTAGCTCAAGAGGAACTCCTGTGGTTCCAAAAATCTAGATGCAATTGGTTAAATGGGGTGATAGAAATAGTAAATATTTTCATACTTCCACTATTATTAAAAGAAGGCGGAGTATAATTGATGGGCTTAAGACTACCAATGATGAATGGATTTTCAACCAAACTGATATGAAAATGCTTGCTCTAAGTTTCTATTGATACCTGTTTAGAAGTGATAACATTGCTAATCAAAACCTCTCCACAAGAAATGGCTTCCTGCCTTTAAGTGTAGAGGAGGTTGCAATGATATCAGCAAATGTGACAAATGAAGAAATTAAGTAGGCGGTTTTTGATCTTAGGCCGTTCAAGGCTCCAGGACTGGATGGCATCAAGACTTTCTTCTATCATGAGTTCTGGCATACCATTAGAGATTCCTTATGCATCATGGTTAAAGAAATCTTTGAGGACCCTTGGAAGGTGGAAGCTATTAATCAAACCAACCTTGTCCTTATACCTAAGCTTGATAATCCAGAATATATGCAGGACTTTAAACCCATCTCATTGTGCAATGTTAGCTATAAGGTTATCACAAAAGTGCTTAGTAGAAGACTACGTCAGATTATAGGGAAAGTTGTGGGTGATCACCAATACAGCTTCATTGCAGGAAGGCAAAGCAGTGATAATATCATAATTGCGCAAGAAGTGATTCATTCAATGAAGAGTAAACAAGGCAACTCTAAATGGTTAGCAGTTAAAGTTGATCTTGAAAAAGCTTATGATAGATTAGAATGGCCTTTTATTCATAGAAATCTTCAGGAACTGGGGATTGATGGGAGAATGTGCCATTTTATCATGACTTGCATTTCCTCTTCATCTTTTAGAGTGCTCTGGAATGGTGATACTACGGAGGAGTTTCAACCGACTAGAGGTATTAGACAAGGAGATCCTATATCCCCATATATTTTTACCCTATGTATGGAAAAACTAAACCATATCATCAAGGATGTTATAGAGGATGGCCTCTAGAGTCCCATACGTTTGAGTACAAGGGGTCCTCCAGTGTCTCACTTATTCTTTATAGATGATCTAATCCTCTTTGGTGAGGCATCAAGCCTTCAAACTGATATCATAATGAGTTGTATGGAGGCTTTTTGTACTAACTCTGGACAAAGAATGAACAAGATAAAGACAAAAATCTGTTTCTCTAAGAACGTTCACTCTTCGAGATCCTTGGGGCTTAGTAGATGGATGGGGGTGGGACTTACAAGTGACCTAGGGAAATACTTGGGAATACCACTACTTCATAAAAGGGCATCATATGTGACCTTTGCCCCTATTATCAAGAAGGCGAAAAAGAGAATGTCTGGGTGGAAGAAAGGATATCTAAATCTTGCAGGGCAGACTACTTTAATTAAATCAGTTTTCTCGACCCTTCCTGTAACGCCCCAATTTTTGATTAAGGCCTAATGATAATTATTGAGGATAATTATCGGATTAAAGTTAAATTAATGTATATTGGTGACAAGATTATTTAATATGTCATAATTGTTGGGAAATTGAAAGAATGAAATTGTTGGGCAGTTAGTTAGTTATTAATAGAGAAAATTAATTACTAGCTAAAAGAGAAATGAGAAGTGTGATTAAATGGCTAATGGAGGGATTAAAGTAACTAATTGATGGTTTACCTTTATGAGAGCCAATGAAGAATTGACATGTGTCAAGATGAGAGTATGAGAGAGGTAGAGAAAAGTCAAAATCCCCCAATTGTTTAATGTTTTTTCTCTCTCCCTCCCTCATTTTCGATGGATGAAGCATGGTAAGAGGGAAATAATCATCATTCTTCATTTCTCCACTCCACCTCCATCTCTCTCTCTCTTCTCTCTCCATTTTCTGTCGACATTTTTGCAGCAAAGAGGAAGAGGAAATGCTTGCAAAAAGGTAAGGAAAATGGCTTCCATTGCTCAAACTTCCTTCTTTAATGTTGATCCTTGAATGAAGAGTTTCATTGTGATGGTTGAAATGTGTTCATTGGTGTTAGTTTATGACCTCAAGAGATTGTGAAAGTTGAAGAATCAAGAAATCTCTTTGGCAAAGTGAAAGAGGTGAGTGTTATCTCCCTTTTAATATATATATTGTGGATGTTGGTGAGCATTGATTTTTCTGGAAATTTCTGCCCTATTTTCGAAAATTAGGGTCTTAGTGAGTTTGGCATGTTGTGATAATGGAAATGGTATATTGTGATGTCTTGTGGACAAATGGATTGGTTTGAATCATTAAAAGTAAAGTTTGGGAACTTTGTGTTGGTTTTGGTGTATTGGTCAAAATAGGGCATGTGGTTAGAGTATGAATTTGGTCATTTTGAGGTTACCATTGTGTTCCTTGTGGAAAATTGTATGGAAATAAGCTTGGTTAATGATTTTGGAGTCATTGAACACTTTGGTAGAAAAGTTGGAAAATGCTGTCAATGTGAACTCTGTCTGGACAGTTTATTTGTGTGGATGTTTTGAATGACCAAATTATTTCAGAAAATTGTCAAACTTTCTAGTCTTAAAGTTCACATCCCAAGCTTCAAAATGGACATATATTTTGTGTCATTTCGTTTAGTATTCTGAAAGTTATGCTTTGCCAAATTTTGGTACAAAAACAGAACTCTGTTTTGGAGTAATGTTGGGTTTTGGGTGATTCTGTATTTTTGTGATGATTTTAAGTTATAAGCCATACTTTTCCTTGAAAGAGGACTCAAATACCTTTCATTTGGATTTGGAATCACTCCGTTTCGATTTTTCTACAATTAGTTATGTTTTTTCGAAGTTCAGCCTAGAGTCAGGAAATTTCTGGGCCGCGGCCCAAGAGTGGCTGGTTGCGGCCCAAACCTTTCTGGCCTGATTCGGGCCGCGGCCCATGAGTGGCGGGCCGCAGCCCAACCCCTGTGTTCCAGCACTTAGTGTTTTCAAAAAGTGACCTTCAACCTTTTGTTTTCCAACCTTTTAAGGGTTTATTTAGAGGCATTTGTGGCTTCTTAAGGGTCATTATTGATAACCAAATCTAAAAGTTGGAGAGTTAATTGAGTATTGGAATAGAGAATAATGTTTCGTCCTTAATTATGACTTTAGGCTTTGATATCTGCCCGGAGCATAGAAGGCCTGTGCCTACTCAAGGAAGGAAAGACAAAGGTAGTGACACTTTATCCTATATCATGTGTATTGCATTGCATGTTTGCATTAGTCATTGAATACAGTGAAAGTGAAGAGGACGTGGCGAAAGCCCGGACTCGATTAAAGTGAAAGTGAAGGGGACGTGGCGAAAGCCCGGACTCGATTACAGTGATAGTGAAGGGAACGTGGCGAAAGCCCGGTCTCAAATATTGATTGCTGCATTGTGATATATGTGACTTGCTTTGTATATATGCATTATATAAATAAACTGTTGCTACTGGGATTCTCTAGAATCTCATTCTTTCCAAATAACATTTTTAGACAGGGCAAGTGGATCGAAAAGCAAGCAAGTGGCAAAGGATGATTAGGACTGCCAGCGGTAGTCTTAGCTATATATTTTGGTTTTATATCGAATTGGTTATCATTTTGGATCATTGTAAATATATTGTATAGATCATAGTACTATAGTTTTGTGTAATCACCGGTATGGATACTAAGATGGGCAATGATGCCTTGTATAAACCATTGGATTAATGTTATTATCCCGGGTGAACGTTGGGAATTGTGCTTACTCTGATATTGTATATGTAACAGACCAAAAAGTCCATTTGTTTTAATGAATGAAATGAATGGAGATCCATTTGTACAGGTGTTTTAAAAAGTTTTTAATTGTCCCGAATTTCTCATTCGATAATTAAATTGCTTAAACGCTAATCTCGGCCTGATTATCGAAGGGGGTTACACTTCCTACTTACTATATGCAAACAATCCTTCTTCCAAGAAGAATCCTCTATGATCTGGAACGGTGTAGTAGGAGTTTTTTGTGGGGGGACACTGATGAAGGAAGAAAGTTGCATTTGTTATCATGGGGCTAGGTTCTAAAGGAGAAACAAGCTGGTGGATTAGGCATTAAGGACCTCAAAAATCAAAATAAGGCTTTTATTATGAAGCTTTGTTGGGGCCTTATATGTCATCAAGACTCATTATGGGTGAAAATTCTTCGAGCTAAGTGCAATTGTTGTGATCAAGAAATGCCTACCATTGCCCCAAAGTAGAATGCATCTCTTACTTGGAAGGGTATATGTGCAGTATGGGACAAGTTTAGATCGGGTATTGGTAGGAAGATCGGTAATGGGGATACCACTTCTTTTTGGTTTGATAATTGGTCAGAATGTAATGCCCCTCTGATTGATCTTATCCCGGGCAGTGAAGGGATTATTGATCATAATGAGCGAGTTGAGAATTATGTCATGCTGAATGGTGAATGGGATTGAAGGCGAATGCAATATTGATTACTTAATAACCTTATTGATCATATTACTAGTGCACACCCACCCTGTGTGGAGAGAGGAGAGGACAAGGTATATTGGAAACCATCCTTTGATGGTTGTTTTTCTGTAAAATCCGTGTATCATTTTCTTTTTGTAGGTAACCAACAGAGTAGAGATAGCATTTGGAAGCAGCTGTGGCATTGGAAAATACAGGAGAAAATCAAATCCTTTATATGGCTATTCTCACATGACCGGGTTCATACAGCACAATTGAGAATAAGAAGAGGAATCGATGATTTTGCAAGCTGCCCTTTTGTATGTACACAGGAGGAAGACTCAATGCACTTACTACGGGATTGCTCTAATGTAGCGGAGAGATGGAAATTTGTTTTACAAATGGAGCACAAGAACACCTTCTTCATACTACAGGGGGCACACTAGGTAAAGTCGAACCTTACAAATGAAGCTGGAGCTAAACATACAAAAAAGATTCTGTGGGCAACTCTCTTTGGCTACATTTGTTGGGACATATGGGTGTCTCGGTGCAATTATGTATTTGGGGAGGAAAACACAACAGGGAGGTTAACCGCCGATGCAAGTTTTTTCAATGCATGCTCTGACCATGACCTTATGAGGCACAATATTTTCCCTCATAAGGTCCACTCTACAGGGGAGCGTCAAATAACTAGGAATGACTTCGTGAGATTAGCAGTGGATAGTTCAGTCCTTGAGAATGAGAGAAGTGGTTGTGGAGGATATGTTTGTCACCAGGATAACAAATGGTTAGGAGGATTCAGCTGCAAACTCACTACAGTTCCTCCTGCCATTGCGGAACTTATTGGGTACATACATGGACTACAACTTTGTTGGTCCAAAGGTTTCAGGAAAGTTATTTTGTTATCTGATTGTATAAAGGCAATTAATTACACTCTTAGAGGGTGTGATAATGACCATCCCTTCACAGATGTAGTGGATGAAGTTAGATTAATTCTAAATAGGAATTGACAGGTGCTAGTATCTCATGTTCATAGGGAGAATATTAGGATAGCTGATTATTTAGCTAAATATTCTTACAGGCTTAATAATAAATACAAAAAAGGTACTTCCGAATTGATCTCATCCCTTAATAATTTGAATTTGTTGAGTAATAATTGAACTCTTCAATTCAATAAAATACTCCTTTAGAATTCTCAATAACCCGTCGTTTTTTATTACGAAAAAAAATTCGACATTAGTTTATGAATTATGACATAAATTGTATTTCCATGAATATGGATATAAGAAAGAATCAAAAGGGATCCCTCTTTTTTTATTGTATTCTATTCTTTTGTTTTTTTGTTCGTTCCTATTCTTCTTTTTTTTATGTGCAAAACAAAAAGGGACTTAAAAAAAGATTAAAGGATTATTTCGTTTCTGATAGTTATTTATTTAATGAGTGGATAGGAGCATACTCTGGATCAGAATTGTGGGGAGTACTGCTTGATTTTTTCTACCAACTTAAAGCCCCAATTTGTATTCTTTTTATATTATGTAGAAATGCTCTTTTGGAGAATTTACATAATCTCCATTACTAATCCTTTGTGTATCTTGGTGTTTCTAACCATCCACATATTTTTTATCAATCTCCCCTTATGGTAATAGATGTATGGTAATTCATACAAACGATAGTGAAAACTCAATAAGGTTGGTCTTTTGAGCCCGCTTCAAAACAGAATGACTAATCAACCAATTTTGGGGTAAACGCTTTCTTCTGTTTATAATTTTTTTTTAACTTAATTCTTATACATAGAAAATGAGACTCAATATTTTTACTGCAGATTCAAATGAAATTCAAATCATAGTATATTAATTCTATAGCTATATATTATATTATATCTTAATATATTATATAATAATATATATATATATATATTAAGATATTAAGAATTTTAAAGGATTTTATATTAATATTATATTAAATAGTTTAAATTAAAATAGTTTATTATATTCTTAAATATAAATATTCTATATTCAAAATACAAATATATATCTATAAATATATATCTATTTTTTGAATTTAATTACTAAATATATTGATATTGAATTTCAATTTCATTAAATTAATAATTCAAATTAGAGAATATTATAGAATATTAGAATATTAAATCAATGAATAATGAATAAATGGAAGCTGTTTTATTTCACTCATATAACTATCTGATTTAGTTCATCAATCCGAATTCCGAATAAAAATAATGAAAATCAAAAATCAAGATATCTATTCCATTTTTTCTACCCCTTTCCTATAAATTTCCTATAAAGAAGAAAAGAAATAAAGACGAAAAGAAAGGAGCATGGAAAAGTTTCTGTCTCAACGAATCACACGTAGAGATATTGATAACACACATAGAGTTAATGGTATTTCATAACTAATCGATTGAGCAGTAGCCTGTAGACCACCCAAAAAGGAATATTTATTATTTGACCCATATCCTGACATAAGAAGTCCAATGGGAGCAATACTCGAAATAGCAATCCATAAAAAAACACCAATATTGAGATCAGCTAAAACAAAGTTATAGCCAAAAGGAATTACTGAATAGCTTACTAGAATTGATATGACTGATATAGATGGTCCAATACTGAATAAACGAATATCTCCCCTAGATGGAATAAGATTCTCTTTGAAAAGTAGTTTTGTTCCATCTGCTAGAGCTTAAAGAACTCCCAAAGGACCGGCGTATTCAGGTCCAATACACTGTTGTATCCCTGCGGATATTTCTCTTTCTAACCATACAATCACTAGCACACCTATTGTGATTCCCAATACAAGAGTCAAAATAGGGACAAGTATTCATATAATTCCATACACCTCTTTTAAAGATTCCAATCTGGAAAAAGAATTGATATCTTGTACTTCTGTTGTATCAATTATCATTTCAACGATCAACTTCTCCCATAATGATATCTATGCTACCTAGTATTGTCATAATATCAGCCAATTTCATTCTTTTAACTAACTGAGGAAGAATTTGCAAATTGATAAAACCCGGGGGACGAATTTTCCATCTCCAAGGAAAACCATTCTGATCCCCTATTAGAAAAATTCCTAATTCTCCCTTTGGGGCTTCAACTCTCAAATAAAGTTCTTGTTTCGGCAATTCAAAAGTCGGAGACGGCTTTTTACTAATGAATCGATATTCAAAATCATTCCATTCTGGATCCTTTTCTCTATCAAAGCAACGGATTTCTAAATTCTCATATGGCCCTCCCGGAATTCCTTCCAGAGCCTGTTGAATCATTTTTAGGGATTCTACCATTTCACCAATTCGTACTAAATAACGAGCTAATGAATCTCCTTCTTTTTGCCATTGAACTTCCCAATCAAATTCCTCGTAACATTCATAATGATCAACTTTACGTAGATCCCATTGTATTCCGGAAGCCCGAAGCATTGGTCCTGATAAACCCCAATTTATTACTTCCTCTCCACCAACAATGCCTACTCCCTCAACCCGTTCTAAAAAAATAGGATTTCGCGTAATAAGTTTTTGATATTCAACAACCCTTGTTAAAAAATAATCGCAGAAATCCAAACATTTATCTATCCAGCCATGAGGTAGATCAGCCGCTACCCCTCCGATACGAAAAAAATTATGCATCATTCTCATACCTATGGCAGCTTCGAATAGATCATATATTAATTCTCTTTCTCTGAAAATATAGAAGAAAGGGGTTTGTGCACCAATATCTGCCATAAAAGGTCCCAGCTATAGTAGGTGAGAAGCTATACGACTCAACTCCAACATAATTATTCGAATATAGCTGGCTCTTTTAGGTACTTGAATATTTCCTAACTGTTCTGGTCCATTTACGGTTATTGCTTCTGTGAACATAGTAGCTAAATAATCCCAACGTGTTACATAAGGCAGATATTGTACAATTTTTCGGTTTTCTGCAATTTTTTCCATCCCTCTATGTAAATAACCCAATATTGGTTCACAATCAATAACATCCTCACCATCTAGAGTAACAATAAGTCGAAGAACACCATGCATTGATGGGTGGTGAGGACCCATATTGACTATCATGAGGTCTTTTCTTGTAGCTGGGGCATTCATAGGTTTTTCCTCTATAAACCAAAGATTGCTATCCATAATGGAAAAGAGAATTTACCTATTTATATAACAGATCGTATGGTAGGACATAAATTGGGAGAATTTTCACCTACTATAAACTTTTGGGGACATGCAAAAAATGATAAAAGATCTCGTCGTTAATTTAATGATTAAGAAATAAAATAATTCATTAAAATGAGAATATCATTTATATATTAATATTCTTATCTTAATTTATTAATATATATTTATTATGTATTTATTAATTATTTATTATCAATTATTCATTTAAATAATAACAAGAAAATAATAATAATTAATTAAAAATAATTAATTAAAATTAAAAATGAAATAAATAAATAATAATAAAAAAAAGAGAGTCAAACCTTATGAAAAAGAAGAACCAATATAAAGAAGTATACCCTTTAGGTGAACCTATATGCATGTTTGCTCACAACACAAAGTACAACACAAATAGTAATTGATGAAATTTGTAAACGGAAAGACTTAGGATACTTGAACTCATGCTTTATCAAGTATCTTCTTCCATTTACAAATCGGTTTATTCTGCAACAACAAATGCTAGTCACAATATGAGTTTTAACGAAACAAGTTGAGTCATTAATAAAAATTTAGAATTAATAAAAATCAAAAACATAAATATAAAATAAATAAATAATAAATAAAGGTACTACTATGAAAAAAAAATGAAAACTTCAAACTCAAAGACAAGGTTATCCGCTAAATTGTCATATAACTGTTTTATTGTTTATTGAATCTTTTGTTTATTGAAAGATATATCTATAAATTGAAGAAGAGTATGAAAGTAAAGTAAAGAAGAGTATCAAAGACGCAAATACGCCATATTATGCTTCAAAAAAAACCGGATCTATAAAGAAAAAAAGTACATAGATATGAAGTGTGATGTCATTTTATGTATAATAGTAGGGGATTATGGGACAAAAAATAAATCCGCTCGGTTTCAGACTTGGTACAACCCAAAGTCATCATTCTCTTTGGTTTGCACAACCAAAAAATTATTCCGAAAGTCTACAAGAAGATGAAAAAATACGGGATTGTATCAAGAATTATGTAAAAAAAAAGATGAAAATATCTTCTGGTATCGAGGGAATTGCACGGATAAAGATTCAAAAAAGAATCGATCTAATTCAAGTCATAATCTATATGGGATTTCCAAAGTTATTAATAGAAGGTGGTAAATCTCGAAGAATCGAAGAATTACAGATGAATGTGCAAAAAAAAACTGAATTGTATGAATGGAAAATTCAACATTGCTATTAGAAGAATTGCAAACCCTTATGGACACCCTAATATTCTTGCAGAATTTATAGCCGAACAATTAAAGAATAGAGTTCCCTTTAAAAGAGTAATGAAAAAAGCTATTGAATTAACTAAAAAGGTGGGTACAAAAGGAGTTCAAATACAAATTGCGGGACGTATCGCTGGAAAAGAAGTTGCACGTGTCGAATGGATCAGAGAATGTAGGGTTCCTCTACAAACCATTAGAGCTGGGAAAACGGGCCAGCCCTTCACGGGCTCAGGCCTAAACGGGCCGGCCAGTTTAGGCCCGTTTCCTAAAAAGTACCATATTTTTTAAGCCTGCGGCCCTATAGGGCTGGCCCTTCACGGGCTCGGGCCTAAACGGGCTTAAACTCATTTTAATTCAAATTTTTTTATAAAATTTTTACAATTTATTTATTATTTTGCTTTAAATTGGTATACATTATTTTTAAAACTCATAAATTTTTAGTTAAAATAATCATCTAATGTCCAAATTAGCCTTTTTTTTAAGTTTAAATGAATAAAACATTGTAGAAAATAAAATAAATCAAACCAATTAATAAGTGTTTGCCTGTTATTAA
This sequence comes from Inga laurina, assembly GCA_963855925.1. Taxonomy (NCBI): domain Eukaryota; kingdom Viridiplantae; phylum Streptophyta; class Magnoliopsida; order Fabales; family Fabaceae; genus Inga; species Inga laurina. The sequence goes on from OY979709.1 coordinate 14,914,455, forward strand.
TACTCTATTAGGAACTTAGGTGTCTCTCATATTGATGATTTGATATAATGATATTATATTTATTAATTTATTTAAAAAATATTAAACGGGCCTAAAAGGGCCGGCCCGCAGGGCTTCAGGGCTGGCCCTACAGGGTCGGCCCTACAGGGCCGGCCCTTTTAGGCCCGCTTCCATTTTCAGCCTCTAAATCATAGGCCCGGCCCTTGACGGGCTCGGGCCTAAACGGGCTCGGCCCGAATTCCCGGCTCTACAAACCATTCGAGCAAAAATGGATTATTGTTCTTATCCAGTTCGAACCATTTATGGGGTATTAGGCATCAAAATTTGGATATTTGTAAACGAGGAATAATCAACTTTGCCTTATCGTTAACGTTCTATCTAGCAAAGAAACAAAAAATGAAAAATTCTTCTATTCTTATTCTATTTAATCAATTTTAATTTTATAAGATTGAATAAAAATTCGATTAATCATTTGATATTGATATAATTGCTATGCTTAGTGTGCGACTCGTTGCGTTGGTTTATTTTTTTTTTAGAATGGTTAGAATTCAACAAAAAAGTAAACCAACTCGTAGTAGTAGTATTAATTAATTAATTAGTTATTAATTAATTAATTAATAACTATAGAACTAATAACCAACTCATCGCTTCGCATTATCTGGATCTAAAGAACTAGTCAAGATATAAGTAAAGATATAATATATTGGCGATATCATTATACCAACTGAAATATTGCAAAAAAAAAAAAAGAAAGAAAAACGAATCGGATTATGAGTTGTGAAGCAATAAGAATATATGGATAACTGAAAGGGTGAAAGAAAGAGAGAAAAAGAATATCAATGATATAGAATTCTAATATGTAAGGTCTATGAGTCATGTCATAAACGGTAGTGTAATAAAGCATCAATAGTAATTAATCCATAATTAGATAACTATATTGATCGAACAAACAAATCAAGAGCCCCGAGTCACTAAAAACTGAGAAGGTTGACTAAAGAAAAAGCAAAATGGAATTGGAATTAGAGGCTCCACTGTACAATTGAGACCTAACCATTAAGCGAGAAGCAATGGGAACGACGGAACCTGTGAATGCCTAAGATCTTATTAAAAACAAATCTTAATGATTCATTAGGTGGGATGGCGGAAGGAACCAAAAACCAATCCATTTATTCTGAGGAATCATGTTCTGAGGAGTCATGGGCTAACCCTACACCTGAAATAGATAATGAAAGAGTAAATATTCGCCCGCGAAAATTTGGATTTTATTGGATTTCTAAATAGGGGCCAATCCGATATGGTAATAAAAGGAAAAACAAAATAAAGATTCGTTAGAACCTTATAACATAAGAAAACAACATTATCTATTTATACCTAGATAACAAGAATTGTCTATAAAAAAGAATATTTGTAACAAAGAATACTTGTTTAGTTATATATCAAAACAAGATATACAAATTTTCAATAAACCAATAGATTAGATGAAATCTCAAAAAGTCCCACCCTGATTCGATATATTATTCATGAAATCCATGTATATTTATATTCTATTTTAATCGTTTCATTCGCGAGGAGCTGTATGAGGTGAAAATCTCATGTATGGTTCTATAGTAGAGATGGAATTGAGAAAAAACCATCAACTATAACCCCAAAAAAACCAGATTCCGTAAACAACATAGAGGAAGAATGAAAGGAATATCCTCTCGGGGTAATCATATTTGCTTCGGTAGATATGCTCTTCAAGCACTTGAACCCACTTGGATCACATCTAGACAAATAGAAGCAAGGCGGCGAGCAATGTCACGAAATGCCCGCCGCGGTGGAAAAATCTGGGTACGCATATTTCCAGACAAGCTGGTTACAGTAAGACCTACAGAAACACATATGGGGTCAGGAAAAGGATCTCCCGAATATTGGGTAGTTGTCGTTAAACCGGGTAGAATACTTTATGAAATGGGCGGAGTCACAAAAAATATAGCCAGAAAAGCTATTGCAATAACAGCATCCAAAATGCCTATACAAACTTGATTCATTATTTTGGCATAATAATTAAAACCAAAGGAAAGAGATCTTTGGGATGAAAAAAAAAACAATTGCAATTGTAGATTTCTTTTTTTTTTTTTTATACACAATATTTCTTTTTCTTTTTTTTTACTTCGCCCTTTGCACTGAAAGAACAGAAAAAAAAAATGATATGATTCAACCTCAAACCCATTTAAATGTAGCCGATAACAGCGGGGCCCGTGAATTGATGTGTATTCGAATCATAGGAACTAGTAATCGACGATATGCCTATATTGGTGACGTTATTGTTGATGTAATCAAGAAAGCAGTACCAAATACACCGTTAGAAAGATCAAAAGTGATCAGACCTGTAATTGTACGTATTTGTAAGGAACTCAAACGTAACAACGGTATGATAATACAATATGATGATAATGCTGCAGTTGTCATTGATCAAGAAGGAAATCCAAAAGGAACTCAAATTTTTGGTGCGATCGCTCGGGAATTGAGACAGTTAAATTTCACTAAAATAGTTTCATTAGCACCCGAAGTATTATAAGACGAGACTATGATATATTTATAGTATTTGAATGAAATAGATTAATTAATAGATTGATTATGTCTCACGCATATACCTTTTCTTTTGTAATTATTATAAAAAAAGATTTTTAAAAATTCAAAATAAATAAATATAAAATCAATATATCAATAGAAATATTAAATATCAAAATATAAATAAAAAATAGAATAATTAAAATATATTAATAAAAATAAAATAATAATGAATTTTAATAATTAATAAAAGAGCATGTTGATTATATCAAAAGTCAAGGGCAACAATCATTTTAGTTTATTATGGGTAAGGACACCATTGCTGACATAATAACCTCTATACGAAATGCTGACATGAATAGAAAAGGGACGGTTCGAATACCATCTACTAACATCACCAAAAACATTGTTACAATACTTTTCCGAGAAGGTTTTATTGAAAATGTGAGAAAACATAGGGAAAGCAACAAAGATTTTTTGGTTTCAACTCTACGGCATAGAAGAAATAGGAAAGGGTCATATAAAACTATTTTGAATTTAAAACGAATCAGTAGACCCGGTCTACGAATTTATTCTAATTATCAATGAATCCCTAGAATTTTAGGAGGGATGGGGATTGTAATTCTTTCTACTTCTCGAGGTATAATGACAGATCGAGAGGCTCGATTAGAAAGAATCGGCGGAGAAATTTTATGTTATATATGGTAATCCTTCTGATATACGAATTCTATGAGAAACTTACATACATTTTTGTGAAAAAGAAAAAAGAGAGAGAAAAAGCGGGTTTCTAATCTCACTCCACGTACATTAGTTAATACGGGAAAGGTTTTTTTTTTTAACAGCAATAGAAATAAAATCATGAGTGTTTTATTACTGAATCACTTGCCAATGGTATGTTCCAGGTTCGTTCCTATAATGAAAATAAGATTCTAGATAATGAAAATATAGATTCTAGGTGGTCATGTTTCCGGAAAGATTCGACATAGTTTTATACGTATACTACCGGGAGATAAAGTAAAAAAAAAGTAAATAATTTTGATTCAAGCAAATGATTATACTGTTTTTCAACTTCAACATCTTTTTTTATGGGGATAAAAATTAAAAGTTAAAAATTTCAGAAAACCCTATTCTCTTCCAATAAAAAAATTCGGAATTCAGTTACGAGTTAAGGAATAACAAATATGAAAATAAGGGCCTCCGTTCGTAAAATTTGTGAAAAATGTCGACTGATTCGTAGACGCGGACGAATTATAGTAATTTGTTCCAATCCAAGACATAAACAAAGACAAGGATAATCTTTCCAAAAAACAAATAAAAAAAAAGGGCTTGGGCTTGACCAGATGCACAAAAAAAATGAAAAAAAATGAAAAAATAGAAAAATAGAAAGGATCCGCTTTTGACATGAAATGGATATATCCATATATCTTTGACTTATATTTATGAGATAATAAAATATGGGAAAACCTATACCAAAAATTGGTTCACGTAAAAATGGACGTATTGGTTCACGTAAGAATGCGCGTAAAATACCAAAAGTAGTTATTCATGTTCAAGCTAGTTTTAACAATACCATTGTAACTATTACAGATGTACGAGGTCAGGTGATTTCTTGGTCCTCCGCCGGTATTTGTGGATTCAAGGGTACAAGAAGGGGGACACCTTTTGCCGCTCAAACCGCAGCAGTAAATGCTATTCGGACAGTAGCGGATCAAGGTATGCAACGAGCAGAAGTCATGATAAAAGGTCCCGGTCTCGGAAGAGATACGACATTAAGAGCTATTCGTAGAAGTCGTATACTATTAAGTTTCATACGGGATGTAACCCCTATGCCACATAATGGATGTAGGCCCCCTAAAAAAAGACGTGTGTAAAAGAAAAAATAAACATTGAAGAGATTTCAAGAGAAATAAATAATTCAAATTCAAGGATTTGATCAAAATATATTATTATGGTTCGAGAGAAAGTAAGAGCATCCACTCGGACACTGCAGTGGAAGTGTGTTGAATCAAGAGCAGACAGTAAGCGTCTTTATTATGGACGCTTTATTCTGTCTCCACTTAGGAAAGGTCAAGCCGACACAATAGGCATTGCGATGCGAAGAGCTTTGCTCGGAGAAATAGAGGGAACATGTATCACACGTGCAAAATCTGAGAAAATACCACATGAATATTCTACCATAGCGGGTATTCAAGAATCAGTACATGAGATTTTAATGAATTTGAAAAAAATTGTATTGAGAAGTAATCTCTATGGAACTCGGGACGCGTCTATTTGGGTCAAGGGTCCTGGATATGTAACTGCTTAAGACATAATTTTACCACCTTCTGTGGAAATCGTTGACAATACACAACATATAGCTAACCTAACAGAACCTATCAATTTGTGTATTGGATTAAAAATCGAGAGGAATCGCGGATATCGTATAAAAACACTAAATACCTTTCAAGATGGAAGTTATCCTATAGATGCTGTATTCATGCCTGTTCGAAATGCAAATTTTAGTATTCATTCTTATGTGAATGGGAATGAAAAACAAGAGATACTTTTTCTCGAAATATGGACAAATGGAAGTTTAACTCCTAAAGAAGCACTTTATGAAGCCTCTCGGAATTTGATTGATTTATTTATTCCTTTTTTACATGCGGACGAAAAAAACTTAAATTTAGAAAACAATCAAGACAAAGTTACTTTACCCCTTTTTACTTTTCATGATGGATTGGCAAAACTAAGGAAAAATAAAAAAGAAATAGCATTGAAATCCATTTTTATTGACCAATTAGAATTGCCTCCCAGGATCTATAATTGTCTCAAAAGGTCCAATATACATACATTATTGGAGCTTTTGAATAACAGTCAAGAAGACCTTATGAAAATGGAACATCTTCGCATAGAAGATGTAAAACGTATATTGGACATTTTAGAAATAGAAAAGCATTTTGCATAAAATGGAAATCCATTGGATTTTTTTATCTTTTTTTTTTCTAAAAAAAAAAGATGAAAATGCGGGTTTTGAATCTTTAGCACAAATCCATATACTTGGAATAGGTCCAAAATGGAATAGATGTATCTAGGGATTAGTGGTTTCAAAGTGAATTCTCCCTAGATACACAATACACATATCATGATATTTTATTTCACAATTGAATCAATTTAAAAAACACCTAAAGTTAGGGATTTCTCAATAGGTAATGTTGCTCCAATACCCAACCAAAGGGCCACTGCGGTACCAATCAAAAAGACGGTTGTCGCTACTGGACGACGAAATGGGTTTTGGAATTTATTAACATTCTCCAAAAAGGGTACTGTTAATAATCCCGCCGGTACCAAAACCATTAAAAGAACACCCAATAACTTATTGGGCATTGTAGGAAGTATTTGAAATACGGGAAAGAAATACCATTCAGGCAATATTTCCAAAGGAGTTGCAAACGGATCCACAAGTTCCCCAATCATTGATGGTTTTAGAACCGCTAAGCCTACGTTACAAGCAATAGTACCTAGAATTACTACTGGAAAAATATATAAAAGATCGTTGGGCCATGTGGGTTCTCCGTAATAATTATGACCCATTCCTTTAGCCAATTTAGCTCTTAATACAGGATCATTCAAGTCAGGTTTTTTTGTTATTGGGATAGATGAATTCTTATAGATCCATCGTCCAAAAGAACCAGACATGATAATTTTTCATCATCCGGCTTGAGCACGACTCAAACGTATCTATTTAAAAAATTTATATGTTATACACGCATAACATATATGAATATGAGGATTCTACCTACGAAAGAATTTAGCAGAATCTCTTTTCCGGAGTTACAACTACCCATTAAATTCTGTTCTTTTGTTCTTACTTATGTTCTTATAAGTTAAGTAAATGCTCAATACCCAAGTAGGCTTACAAAGTTGATAGTGCTTTCTGGGTCATCTCAGACCTTGCAGTTGGCCTTTATCCCCAAAAATCTCGAGACTCTTTATTTTTACTTTACATATAAACGATTTACTTGTTACTAATATAAATAATCTAGCCCCTATTCTTCTTTAGATCTACTTGTTTCACTCCGATAGTATCATAAATCGAGTCAATGCAGAGGAAATGAATGCATTTCCATACTATTAAGTTAAGTGAAATATAAGACATAATCTGAATTATACCACATCACTTATTTTACTGGATCTTACAGAGCCTGTTCATGCAGGACATGATGGAGTCTGATCATAGAAAAGATTCTCTTCAAGCGAACCAGCCTATCCTCTGTAGGGGACTTGCGCGGTGGTTGGAATAAAGACACATTTCATTGTGAATTCAAATGTGGCGGATAAGATAAAGTCATATATCTGCGTGGCCCAATCAATAGTTCAAGTCACACACTCCCATAATCCATTTTTTCTTCGAAGAATTCCCTTCAACTATTCGTGTCTGTCAAATAAAAAAGATAATATAATCCAATTTTGTGAAATTGAAGGGAAATATCCAAATACATGTCTTATTATTTGAATCTTAAATAAGACATATTTGTAGCAATGAAATACTATTGTTCTCCTCCCAAAAATGATAAATGATTGATTCCAAATATCTATGATCCATATTCTCTATAAAGGACCGGAAATGCCTTGCTTACGTATCATTGGAAAGTGCATTAACATAAATATGGCAGTAAGAAGAGGTAATACAAAAGTGTGTAAACTATAAAAACGAGTCAAGGTAGATTGGCCCACACTAGCACTTCCGCGTAATAACTCTACCAAAGATGATCCTATTACAGGAATAGCTTCGGGTACGCCAGTTACAATTTTGACTGTCCAATAACCAATTTGGTCCCAAGGTAAGGAATAACCAGTTACACCAAAGGATGCGGTCAATACAGCCAAAACTACACCCGTAAGGGCAACTTTTGTCTCTATGATCACCCTCCACCTTTTCTTCGAGAGGTGGATGTTGATGATGGAGCTTGATTTGTTTTTTGGGGGTTTTTGATGTATCTATCTTATGATGTATTTTGTTTAATGAATTAGTAATGAAAATATAATGTCGTTCCAATCCACCCTAATTAAAACTGTGATTATAATTATCTACTTATGAGCAAAAATTAATTATAACCACACATTTAATTATAATTGACATCTTTAAAACTTTTGTGTGATGTATGTTGTTTGTTAGGACAAAATAGAGTGTATGTGCCTAGTGAGGATGTTGTGGCCACTCCTCCATTCTATATACTCATCACAAAGACATTACACCATTATGTATATTAATTGTACATATAATCATAATTGATATCGTAAAACCTTAAGTGATTATCTATTCATACAATATGTGTATAAGGATGCTATAGCTATTCCTTAAACAAAATATGTATGCTAATCACTAATATCAAATATGTACAATTTAAATACCATATACACACACACAATGTCAATGAGAATCTTAATTTAATTAATTTAATCAACTAAATCATTAATGTGAATAAAATAATATTTAATCACCTTCTAAAGATTGATATTTTAAAATACATATGTGATTATTTATGTATATTGTAAGAGGCGCTGTAGCTACCACTCTAGCACTTAAGTTAATCATAAATATCAATCATATGCACTAAAATTCTGTATATGCACAACTTTATAGAAGACCTAACCACTTAATTTAATCAACATAAATGACCAAATACAATCTTCCCACTTTGATTAAATTAATGTTACCCATTGAATAAAGTTAATATTTTAAAACACATAAGTGATTATTTACACATGCAATAGAAGATGCCGTGGCTACTCCCCAATATGCATGCTAATCATAAATATCAACTTTGTGCATTTAAATTGCAAATATGCACAAATCTTTAATGAGGATTTAATTGATTGATTTAATTAACAAAATGTGACCAAATAATCATTATAGATAAATTCTCTACTATTTTGAGCATTCAAAATAAATCTAATATATGCATATCTTAATGGAGGGATTTATTAATTAATTTGACCAACAAAGGTGACTATATAATCAAATTAAAAACCCTCTTACTGTTTTATGCAAGCTTATGGAACCTAGACAAGACCAGCCGGTCCGGCCCGGAAATCGACAAACTGGCCGGTAGACCGGTCTGATTCCCGATCTGGTTCGGGTTCCAATTTTAAAAAAATATTTTTTTTTAATATTTTCTTTAGAATTTCATACCAATAAGCCTAAAATCTTCAATTTCTCACTGGTTTGGCCCCCCGATTTAGCTTCGATTTGGCTCCAGTTTGACCCACTGACCCTTAATCCAGTACCCCGATCGGTTCAATACCCGGTCCGGATTTTAATACCTTGGTTTTATTTATCCAAAAAATTATTTAAAGAATTAATTTTGTCACATTTCAACTTAAATTAAGTTTTACAAAATTTTGAGTAGTTAAATAATTGTTTAAAGTTAATGTTCCAAGTATTTAGACAATTAAATAACTCATAAATAATTTTGCAAAATTCTCAGAAAAAATGCCAAAATCAACCCTTTTCTTAATTTAAACAATTAAATGTGATATAATCAAAATAAAAAAATTATACATAAAATAGAAGTTAATTTTATAAATAGTGCACAAAAATGTTGATATAGTCCAAAATTCATATTTGGTAATTAAAACTTCATAGCCCATAAAAATTCAAAATGAAACAGGACCCACAAGATAATTTCCAAAAAAGGAACTAGGTAATAAAGGCCCAAAAATGTTACCAAACCTAGGTAATCCAAACCTTTGCCAGAGGCTGGTCACCGGAGCTCCCACGAGCTCCGACAGCCTTATATATGCTTTTTTGAATTTCTAAAACAAAATTAGTTAATACTGAAACTAGAATAGTTAATAGTGAAATTAAAGTAGTAAATAGGGTCCCTGTTGTCGAGTTTTTCCTAATAACTACTTTTGTTTTGCTATATCACTGCTCTGATTTTACTATTCACTGCTCTTGTTCTGAAAACTTAAAAAATGTATTAGCAATTTTTCCAGTAGCCAACCAAGTCATCAAATATCGAAACCAAAATAGTAAATATCAAAACAAAAGTAGTTATTAGCAAATATTTAGCAATAAGGACCCTCTTTACTACTTTGGTCTCGCTAGTTACTACTTTAGTTTTGCTTTTAACCAATCTTGTTTTAGAAATTCAAAAAATATATTAGGAACTTTGCCAGTAGCCAGTCAAAGTAGTTAATGCACTACTACAGAAATTGTGATATGAGGGTTACTAACTGTCATACATCACAGTTCCGAAAAGTCATATATGCAGGCGCTATAAAAGCTCAGTGCAGATACATTACGATTCTGAACCGTTATTTATTTTGGATCTATTATCATGGTTATAATATAACACCTATTAGGTATTGAGGCTTGGTGAGGCTATGATATACCCATTATTATAATAATAGTTAATGATCACACATAAACAACCATCATAATATATGGTAAGGCTTGCTTAATACATAACGGTTCTTTTCAACAAACCATTATATATAGTTGACATAAATAACGACTGTTAGGAAACAACAACGGTTCTTTCCAAACAACCATTATATATAGTTAACATAAATAACGGTTGTTAAGCAATAACTGTGATTTATAAAAGCTACATTTTTTTAAAAAAGGGGGGTTCTGCTTTAGAGATCCCCCTGCATATGAATTTACATAATGAAGCACAATATATATTTACATTTTCATTCATATATAGAACAAGACAACAAATCAAAATATATTTATAATCATTCATGTACATATATACACTATTAAAACTAAAACTTTAAAACAAATTAAACAAATCATCAATATTTAGAATTTACAGTTATACTATGTATTATTTACGCTCCAATTGACGTTGCACAGATGCTGCTAACTCTTCAATCACTTCTTCCATTTGTGCACTGCTAAATATCATACAGGAGTCATTAAAATGCTGTGAAAAAGGAAACAATAGATAAAAGATAGATATTGTAATATATAGTTGACCGAGTGTATATATGAACGAATTGAGTATATAATATATTGATGTCGCTTCGTCACTAAAGCAATCAATTAAACTAGGTTCTAATTAATTATGCAGTTTAAGGTTAACCTAGGTCATTCTCCCAAGGAGCAAGTTGTGGGTTTTCTTTAGGATTGATTTTTAAGTGACAAAATATGCAATGGAATGGACATAAACTAGAATACAAGACACTACTACTTAAATACAATTAAACTAACTAAATGCACTAATGCAATTGACTCTAAAACCTATATGAGAATGAGACTAATCTATATAAATCTGAATGCAATGTGGGGGGAGAGGGGTTTATGAAAGAGAAATTAAAAACCTATGCAAAAGATTGATTAAAAGCAAAACAAACAATAAAGATTTAATTCAGTTATGATGATGAATGTGACAACTTATGATTCACATGGACTTAGCTTTCTTAGCCCATATCAATTTATTAGACCAAAGGGAGATTGATAAAAGATTGGAATTAACAGAATTAATCAACTAATTGAAAGCGAGAAACACTCAAGTTTAATAACACTTAATCCACTAAAAAACTTATAATGGAATAAGCGTTAGTTAATTAAATCCATTAAAACCAATCAAAATATTTTTAAAATAGTTTTGGGAATCATGTTTACAATTGCCTAATTAAACAACTAGACAATTAATTAACCAAATTAAACAATCAAGAGATTAATCCCAAATTGACAATTAAATTAATAATGAAAACTCAATTAATAATCTAATTGACAATTAAAGGGCTTGCAAACAAAAATGCCAACAATCATTTAAGCACAAATCAAATCTAAAATATCAATTTAATCCAAATTAAATATGTCTACAATCTAAAACTAGATTGATATCAAGAAAACAAATCAAAATTATTTAAAAATAAATAATCTCAAGTCTTGAAACAAATTGATAAAAGGAAAGATACTCCTTTATGGTCTTCAAATGTAAACTCCTAGGATTTAGCTTTTTCTATATTTCTCCCAAATTACCTCTCAAAAGAGCTTAAGCTACCATGAAAAATTCTCCCCTTCCTCCAAGCTCCCAACACGTCACCAGTATGATTAATATCCCAAGAGTTTCTATTAATGTGTGCGTCAGGGAAAGAGTGAAAGAATGCATGGGAGTAAATACTAGTATTGGTGGGTCGCGCGAATGGATGTGAGAAGGATGGCAAGGTGTGTGGTGTCAATGGCAGAAGAGCCAAGGTCGAGAGCCTCTTAAGTACCACCGTGCCCGAGAGAGATAAATTGCAGGGTCAGCCTTCAGCCTCGTTTTAGCGTGCTTCCATAATTCTAGCTACTAGGTATTTTTACAGTAGGAGGTGAGAGTTTTTGGGTAGTGATTGTGAGCCCATTAACATTAAAGTAGCCTAATAAAATTCATCCATTAGAGGTGTTTGATTCCATCTACTTAAAGGAGGTGCTGCACGAATCAAGAACATATCACAAATTTGAGTTCTGGTAAGTATAAGCTCTGATTTGAACCGAATATTCTATGACTTCGTTGAGTAATTCTTGAGATACCCAAACCTTAAATTTCATCCAGAGTGAATCTTTTAGGGTTTGATGCTCATATGATGATGATTATGATGTTAAAAGAGGTTTTATGATGATTTTGGAAGTAGGGGTGTTCAAAACCCAGGACGGGACCGGGATCACCCATTCCCGGTTCACACCCGGGACGGGGAATTCATTCCCGGTCCCGGTCCCGGTCCCGGTCCCGGTCCCGGGATATTCCCGGTATGACCGGGATCGGGAATTCCTGGTTTCATTATTATGATTATTTTAGTTAAATTTTTTATAATATAGTGTTTGAAGTGATTATTTAACACTTAATAAGGTCACAAAAATCACACAAATTGAGCTAGAATTGAAGAATAATATATTATTATTATTATTATCATCAAATTCATAATTTTTGTTATTATTTTTATATATTATATAGTTAGGATTAATATCACGATATATACCATTTAACTCTAACTAAATATGTGATATACATTTTATCAAATGATAACTTAATTTATGGGGTAAAAAATACAAATATAAAAGAATAACTTATTTTTTTAAGGAAAAAAAAAACCGGGACCGGGAATTCCCAGGATCACAAGGGGTGATCCCGGTCCCGGTCCCGGCCGGGATGGGAAATTCCCGGGATAAAATATCCAGGACCGGGCCAAGACAATCGGGACCGGGATACTTTGAACACCCCTATTTGGAAGTTTGTGTTTAAATCTGCCTGAATTCATTTTCTGAAGGCAGAGAACTTGTAACATGTTTTTGATCGGTCAAACTTGGTCCAAATGCTATGAAATTTTACAATATTAAAGTAGACATCCTGAGCTTTAATATGATAGGTAAGATAAGTCATTTGGACCAGTGGATTGAAAGTTATGAATTTTTAAAGTTTGACTTTGATTCTGATATTGTCCCAAATAACACTTGTGTAATCTCTCTGTTCCCTTCGTTAGTTACTCACCGTGATAGGAATGTTAGTCCTTACCATTAAGCTGATGAAGTATGACGGCTTAAGAGATTGACCATCATTGTTCCATGTCACGTGAAATCTTCTCCCCAAAGACTTTACTTGGTTCACAAAAGTCAAGGCGCAGTGGCCCCTCTTTACATATCCCGCACTCGTTCTAACGCTTCTTTTGGGGTCTCATTTCTGGGTGGCCTAGGGACGACATCAGTAATAGTGGGAACATTATTGGAAGTAGAAGCACTATCAGAACTAGGGGCATTTATAGTGCCGTGGGAAGTAGAATTGGCCATTTTAATTGGAAAACAAAACTCATTCAGTTAGCCACAGGGAACAAAGCAATGGGTTTTCCATAAAAACAAGATGCGCGACTAAGGTCAAAGCCTACTTAGGCAAGACAAAGTGAAAAATAAGGAGAATGCGAAATGCATAAGAGATATCATAGCTTAAAATAAGAAGAACAGAGCATGCGTAGCTAGTGTTCCAAAATGAAAGAGAGAGTTAAGGCAATTGAAGCAACTTGCACGGCTGTTAGTCTAAAGTTCAAAGAAAACAGTGGATGATGTGGTTTGCCCGGATGTGATTGTCGATGGCTATAAAATTTAATCAGAGATGTGGTATTCCGAGGATGGTGGGTAACGTTCGACCAAAGACAAGTGTGTTAAGTGTAATAATTTGGGAAAGTGAAGAGGTGCGAGATAGCAGGTACATGTTTTAAACGACTTGATGAAACTTGCTCACGGTTATAAAAGGTGGCCTTTTCTTATGGTTCTTAATTTACAACTGTAATGAACCTTTGAACAAAATTTCATAGTGTTAACATCACAGTTGTTAGGTTTTGTAAATGGTGACGGTGATTTCTTAATAACCGTTGGGTATTTAACATGTTATTCTGAAAAGTGACGAGTTTTACATAATAATCTATATTTATTTGACTTTTTTTAAATAATTTTTAAAGTTGATTATTCAACCTCATAGTACAAACAAAAAATTAAAAAAGAAAAAAGAAAACAAGAGTTTGAACAAATAAACAAAAAATAAAAAGTTATGTGGATAAAGGATCACCGGCATTATCAGATTCATATCCTTCTCCAGTAACTTGTCTGCCTTCTTGATTAGAGAGTGAACGAGAAAGGTCAGTTCCTTCAAGCACTTGTCCATGCGTCATTGCTATCCCATGTAACCGATAAAGAACAAAAGTCAGAAGTTGGCTATGAGAAGTTGGAATAGATCGAAGTGGATGGATAAATGGAGTTTATTTTTCAAACATTTAAATGGAAAGGGTTTCACAAGTTATCTAGAAGAACATGTCCTTTGGAATGAAAAGGGTTACACTGTAGAGCCTTGTAAAATGCCCAAAGTAGTAACAATTATTTACTAATAACCTAAAGAGACAATTTTTTAAAATATTTTTGAGCTATATTGCCCTAACGATTATTTTTTTTAATATTGAAAAAATGAAAAAGCAGTAGTGGTTTTTAGTCATCACCACCACTACTGTCCTACGCCTCCTCCTGCCCCTCCCCCTCTCTTGGCACATCATCCACTTATGAGGAAGAAGATGAAGGGTCTGACTGGAAGTGATCATACACGACCTAATTGTGATAAAAGATGGGGTCTAACTTCATATTCAGACTGTGGGCTTTTCTATCGAGTCGCCTTATGGAGCGGTCAAGGCTGGCCAACATCTGCAGCATAGCCTCCATTTGAGGAAAAGGAGAAGAGGAGGAGGGGCTTGTGGAGGAGGAGGGTAAGCATAGGGATGAGGAGGATGGCGAATGGAAAGAGCTCTCTGGCGTCTGACCATGATGAGGTTGAGAAAGGTATGGTTATGAAAAGGTGCTTTTTAGAAAAGTACTATGAACAAAATGAATACTTCATTCTAAAATATTTAACTTTAGGAGAACTAGTACTTGATGTCAGATCGAACAAGGTTTTTAAAATATGCTTTTTAGATTTGTACTTTACATGACGATTGTTTATTATGAAATGTCATTTTTGTTGTTTATCCTTTATAGTCAATTGACATAACCAGTATATTTGTGTTTTCACTGATATAAGGTTGGAAGATGAATCATTTGTAAGTGTTATATGACAGTTGTTTCAAAAGAACTGTCACTTTTATCACTAAATAAATTATGGTTATTAACTATAACCGTTATTTTTGTATTTTCACAAATTCCGTCTCGTAATACATGATGATGCCCATAATTAACCATTACTTTTAAAGAATTATATATCCTTGTGCGACCTCCGCCTTGACATACATGATGTTTCTTAGGTGTAACCGTTATGTATTAGGCATTATAAATACCCAAATCTATAGTAGTGACAGTAAAACCAAAGTAGTAAATAGAAAAACAAAAAGAGTTATTAGGAATTGTTCAGTATGAGGGACCATATTTACTGCTTTAGTTTCACTTTAACTACTTTGGTTTCGATGTTTACTACTTTTGTTTCAGAAATTCAAAAAAAAAAAAGGAAGATATAGAGGCCAGTTAACATCAAAGTCACTAGGGCTTTGGGGATTGGCTGCCGCTGGTGCTCCCCAACGTTGGAGCTCCAACAATTGATCACAAGCGAGGTGTGCTAAGGTGGCATTTTAGAAAAGATAAAAGTGAGGGCAATGATGTCTTTACCAAAAAATTTTAAAATTTCAAAGGTTAATTTGAGATAAGTAGAATTAGAATCACTCATTCAGGATTTCTATATTTTAAAGGAATTTATTTGAAAATTTCCCTTTATATATACACACACACACAGTATACATTATCATATATAATGTTGCTTGTATTTGAAATATTTAATATGTCGGATAAATGTTGCACAATCTATATCAAATTGTATGATTCACAAATTATAACTTTATCATTATCAATGTTACAGTACCAATATCATCAACATTGTAACATCCTAAATTTTTATCCTCCAAAAATATATTGTAATTAATTAAGAGTTTCAATAAAATGGTGAATATTCATGAATTTGGATCTTATGAATTTTGAAATATTCATGTTCATAAGGAAATGGGCAAATTAATTCAAGAAATGAATTAAATTACAAAGGTGATAGCAAAATCATAATTTTGCCAATTTAGCTCAAGATTAATTATTTTCTCATTAATTGAAGTTAATTTCAATTAATCAAGAAAAATAAAGAAAAAAAATGTAAAATTGGATTATTCTTGATGGAATAAATCAAGAATTGTGAAATTAGAGGGAATTGTATATACTTCATTTACTTGAATTATGGAATTATTGAAACACATTTTATTTTCCCTTCTCCTCCATATTTTTGTCCAAACACCTAAGAATGAGGGGAATAATTTAATTTCATGGACACATGTCCAAAAGGCTACATGAAGAGAGAAATGATGATTAATTCCCAAGAAGCACAAGTCAAATGCTACATGAATATGGTAATGATGAAAATGGTGGAGTGTACACCAAATGAAGGCATGGACATGGTGATCATGATAAGTGAAGGTATGGTGAAGTGCATGATGATAAGCTAGAGTGAAGGAATGGATAAAGTTGAGTGCAAGATTGGATTTAGTTGGAGAAAAGCACTTGGTTGGTTGGAGAAGAGAGGAAGCACGTTTTTTTCTAAGCAAACCAAGAAAAGAAAAGCTAGTCCAAATCCAATTGAAGCCAAATGAAGAGGGGGTATGGCATAAAGTGAAGAAGGTATGGTTGGAGGTATGGGAGGAGGAATTATGCAAGACAAGTGTTGAAATCTCAACCCTTGATGAGATCAAAGGCTAGGAAGAAAGAAGACCAAATTAATAAACACATTCTCCCTTGTGTTTCATGCAACATTTCGGCCAAGCAAGGAGCAAAAAGAGAGAGAGAGAGTGATCTTGAGAGTTCTTTGAAGATTAGAGAGAAGGAGGAAGAAGATTAAGGTAAGTAAGTGTTGACTTAGGGATTTGGTTACATATTCTTGTGTAACACTTCCTCTAAGATTATCTTCTTCATGTATTAATGTGTTTAGGAAGACAAGTTTCCAAGGAAGAGAAGGAGTTAAGGTGCTAAGCTTGGAAGCAAGAGGGTAATTTCATAAACTTGCTCTCTTGTGGTTGTGGTGTTGTTGTTAGTGATATTTCTTGACTTTTCAAGTTTCTTGGTTGAGTTGAAAGATTGGGAAAGCTATAACCCTAAGGGGTTATGCTGCCCAAATTTCTTTGAATCATGGTTAAGATGTGTTTAAACAAGTTAATCAAGAATTAGAAGTGGAAAAGTACAAGTTTTGGAAGCTAAAACACAAACTACATTTTTCCATTTTTCTTTCAAACTTTCGACTAGAACAAGAATTGGGGTTAGGAGCTGGATTTTTATGAAATAAATGGTTCCATTGGACTCAGTGGACAAAATAAGTGGGGTTACAGTTGGTCACTCTTTTGGTAGAGGCCAAAAAATCATAATTACGAAAACGCCACTGAAATCCCTAAATAGGGGCTGTCAAGGGTATTTTCATAATTTGACAGTGAATTTGGTGATTTCGAACCTGGAAAAGGATTCTTTGGGTAAAAATGAGTTAGAATAGCCTTAGTCAAAATTTTGGGAAAACGTGTCATCGGGCCAGGTACGGTGGGGCCTGGCCGGGGTCCCAGCGCATTTTGGTAAATTTTCATCATAGACTAATATAACCACAAGAAACATTGTGGAAGAGTCTAAAATGATACTTGGATAGGTTATGACCTATTTCTTGTACATTTAATATTTTATGATCGAGTCGAAAGCCGGAACGACACGTTTTACGAGACGCATCTAAACAGAGAGTTATAAAGCTTTGAGGTAGGGACATCATCCTTCATACATTATACCATAGTTATGTGATTATGTGGATGCCATTATTTGTAAATGTACTTTATTAATCAACATGATTTGCCTAGAAAGGGGCAGTTAGTGCCAAAGGTGCACTTACACTAGGAGTTGGCAGAAGTCCAACCGGTGTAGATTGTGGTGCTGGGCCTTACTCATGTATACATGACGATGATATGTTTAGATTGTTCATTAATTGGTGCATACCTTGGCGCATGTCATATTTACTTTTCACATTTTCTATGAACGATAGCATATTTCTACTGGGATTCTTCGGAATCTTACACTATTTTTAAATAAACATCTCAGCGCCTACCAGTGGGTCAAAGAGCAAAGGCGTAGATGCCGGAAAGTGAATGACACGTGTCACGAGGAAATGGCATTATCGTGGTTATAACTAGTTTATGTTTTGATATTTTGGAGAATTATGTAAATATTAAGTTTCCGCTGTATTTTCCGTATTTCGTTGACGAACGACATCAGGATTGTAAACAAATATTTTATCAATATAATTATACCTTTTTGTATGCCTATTGAATTCCGTCTTTATTACTCTTCGAATATCGAAATGGAAACATGTGTTGACAAACACCATATATAAAATTTATAGAAAGTAACCTAAATTGTTAATTAGCCTAAATGATACCGCCAATTTCTTAAAATTCATACACTAGAGTGACCGATTCACTACATTGAGTATCTTCTTTGAATATAAAATACTCCTTTTGATCCTTTCTAAGAACTTTTGGCAGCATATTTTCTTTAAATCATTAATTTTTTTCCCACCTGATATCACTAACTATAAAATTTCTTAACAAATAATTAATCAAACTCCTCTACTCAATGACTTTTATTGAGGGTTTTCAGTATTTTATAAGAAATTACTAATTTTAACTAATTTCATTAATTTATGTTAAGTTTTTATTATTAGGTGGTTATAATAATTAGCATTTGGGGGTGTATAAATTTTATGATAAGCTATAAAATTTGATGTAATGTCTAATTGCATATCATATGTGATAATGCGCATGTTAGCATGTAATTATTATCAAATATGAAATGGTTTTGGTATTACTGCTGCTGATAATATGTATGCTTAATAATCAATTTCCAAGAATATGCGAACAAACGGTGTTGCACTTTCTTTCTAAGGCCTGGTATTTTATAAATTTTGTTCATTTTATGTTATTATTAAAATGTTAAATTTTTTAATAAAGGATCAATAATTTATATTATATTTAATAAATAATTAATGGTGTAGAAGTTAGTACAAAACATTATTGGAAAACTTTATCATCTAATTAGCTGCCAATCACTTTCCTTGGAGTGAGCGTTGGACTTTTGGCAGACTGGTGGTCACCGTCAAATGGTTTCCAACATTATCTCATGGAATTTTTTTCTAATCAATATATATATATATATATATATATTTGTATTATTTACTCTTTTGGCACAACTTTGTATTAGTATGTGATTAATCAAAAGCACAGTCTAGATCTTCTTCTTCCCTGCTTCGCCTTCGCCTTCCTCACTCTCTCTTGGGATACTTGTGGAAACCAAATCGTGCCTATCAAGTCCCTCCCTCATGCACCAAAAAAATGTGAAGTGTTTTAGCATTTCACAACCCTAAAGTTTCAAGATATCACAACTGTCGACAACGTGGACATTACGGAGGACGACACCTGCAGTTTTGGATCTACTCAAACTTTGGTTGAGGTTTAGTCTTAATCCAACGTTAGTTGTCGGTGAGAGGGGCTATCGACAACGGCAGAGGTGAGGCAAGGATTTTGATGGACATTGGTCAGGGGTGGGTCGGATGAACCTGCAATTGAACAAGCCAAGAAAATGAGTGTGGGGGTTGGCTTTGATAGAAGGAAAGAAAAAAAATACAATACTGGATGATGACTATTATGATAAAAGTTAAAATATGTGTTGTTTTTCGCGTGCTCATGGTAAAGTGAGTTGTCACACCTCGATACTAGGGGTAGGGTGTTCAAATTCCGGGACGGGACCGGGATCACTCATTCCCGGTTCCTGTCCCGGGGGATGGTCAGGATTGGGATGTCATTCCCGGGCCGGGACAACCGGGACCGGGAATTCCCGGTTTTAATAATATAGTTATATTAGTTAAATTTTTTATAATATAATGTTTAAAGTGATTATTTAACACCTAATAAGGTCATAAAAATTACACAAATTGAGCTAGAATTGAAGAATAACATATTATTATCACATTCATCATTTTTGTTATTATCTTTATACATTATATAGTTAGGATTTGTATCACGATATATACGATTTAACTCTAACTAAGTATGTCATATACATTTTATCAAATGATAACTTAATTTATGGGGTAAAAAAAATACAAAAATAAAATAATAATATATTTTTTAAGAAAAAAAGAAAAATAAAAAAACCGGGACCGGGAATTCCCAGGATCACAAGGTGTGATCCCGGTCCCGGCCTCGGGTTTTTTAGATCCCGGTCCAGGCCAGGAAGGGAAATTTCCGGGATAAAATGTCCAGGACCGAGCCGGGACAACCGGGACCGGGATACTTTGAACACCCTTAACCGGGGGAACCCACAAAAAAGAGAAGTAACAGACATGTAGAATATTTAATGAAGATGGCAGTTTTGTTCTATTTGAAAAACTTTATTAGTATTTTTAAAGCTGAAATTTGTTTATAGTGCTGCGCTTCTTTTTAAAAAAGATAAAAGGCACTCCCTCCTGTTCTAAATGTCAACACCCTTTTTCATTTCGATATTTACAAAGTAATAGAGATCAAGTTTCGTGGGTATACAGAAAATTACATATATACTGATAAAAATATTCATTTACAATCTAAAGTCGTCCATAAACAAAATACAGAATACTACAGTATTTCCAATATTTACAGGATTTCCCAAAATATTTTAAGCATAAACTAACTATAACCACGAACTTTGACTTTTGCCTCGAGATACGTGTCAATCACTTCTCGGCGTCTGCGTCTTTGCCTTTCGACCCACTGGCACCCGCTGAGATGTTTGTTTAGAAAAAGGGGTAATATCCCGAAGAATCCCAGTAAAAACATACGATTGACAAATAAAATATGAAAATTAAATATGTAATACACCATATTAGGCAAAATGAAAGTTCAATTCGATTCATATGTAAGTACCTCAGCCGAGTCACCGACCACAACTAGGATTTTTGATAGTGTAACTCAGCGGACTCATCGACTATAGCTAGGATTTTCAATATACCTTTATTGGGCACCGAACAACAATTAGGTACTGTGCCTCTAGCACGCAATCATATCACGAAATATAGTAACACATACATACAATTAATCACATAGTATATGATAGATGGTAGTCCCTACCTCAAAGTTTTATCAACCCCTTTTTATGTGCCTCGTAAAACGTGTCGCTTTCGGCTTCCGACTCGATCCTAAAATATTAAATGTACAAGAAATAGGTCAGAACCTATCCAAGTATCATTTTAGACTCTTCCATAGTGTTTCTTGTGGTTATATTAGTCTATGGTGAAAATTTACCAAAATGCCCTTAGGACTCCAACCCGGCTCAACAGCACGTTTCCCCAAAATTTGGACTTGAAATTATCAAATTCAGTGTCAAATAACGAAAATTTCCCTTGACAGC
The DNA here is from genome assembly GCA_963855925.1 of Inga laurina. Lineage (NCBI taxonomy): Eukaryota > Viridiplantae > Streptophyta > Magnoliopsida > Fabales > Fabaceae > Inga > Inga laurina. The sequence continues at coordinate 14,935,951 of OY979709.1, forward strand.
CCTGATTTAGGGTTTTAGGGGCGTTTTAGTAATTATGCTTTTTCGAAAAAGTGACCAACTGTAACCCCACCTATTTTTGTCTCCTGAATCCAATGAAACCATTAATTTTATGAAAATCCAACTCCTTCCCCAGATCTGGCCTTGGCAGAAACTTGACTCAAGCAAAAGGGAAAAATGCAACTTTGTATTTTAACTTCTAAAGCTTACTCATTTCCACTTCTAATCCCTTATTAAGTCATTTAAACACATTTTAATCATGATTCAAAGAAATTTGGGCGGCATAACACCTTAGGGTTAGGACTTTCCAAATTTACAAACTCAACCAAAAATCACCAAATCCAACCATACACTTCAACAACATCATCATACTAGTATAGATCTAAGATTGGTGAAGTTACCTCTTGAGTTCTTGAGTTCTCTCACTGTGGGCGTCCTCTTCTCTCTCTCCTTAAGCTCAAGATGTGTTTTCTAAACCATTGATTCTATAGAGAAGAAGAGTTTAAAGAAGGTTTCATGCAAGTTCACAAGAAAATGCTTAAGAATCAACACTTACTTAAGCTTTCTCTTCTTCCTTCTCTCTAGATCTCAAGATCTCTTGAACTCTCTCTCTCTCTCTCTCCTCTTCTCTCTTCTTGGCCAAAATATGCAAGGGAAAGAAGAATGAAGAGTGTTTTAAAATATCTTCCATTTCCCTTTATTACTTTATTTCCAAGAATTTATCTTATGGTGACACTTGTCATTAGCCTTATCTCTTCCCAAAATGGTGTCATAAAGCTCAATTAGACTTGGACTAATCTTCCTCCTCTTTTGGTTATCTCAAAACCACCCCCCCTTATGTCCTAACTAACCAAATGGCTTCTTCCAACTAATCTAACTAGATACTCAAGTGTTGTACCATAATCATGATTACCATGTAAAAGAAGTATTATTTTAACACAATTAGACATGTGCTCATCTTCATCAATTATAAACTAATCCCTTTACCATAGGATAATGACACTTGGCATATTTAATCCCATTAATTATTTTTCCCTCCCATTTTCTTATGCTAGGCGAATTTTTATAAGAAAAGGGAAAATAAAAATTGTTTCAACATTTTCATAATTCAATTAAATGAATATGCACAAGTCCTTCCAATTTCACAACTCTTGATTTATTCCACCAAGAATATTCCAAATATACATTCTCCTTTATTTTCCTTAATTAATTGAAATTAATTTCAATTAATTGGAAAATAATTAATCTATGCTAAATTGGCAAAGTTACGATTTTGCCATTACCTTTGTAATCTAATTTCCTTTCTTGAATTAATTTGCTCATTTTCTAATGAATATTCACCATTTTATTGAATTTCTCGAATAATTACAATATATTCGGTGAATATAAAATTTGGGGTATTATAGTTGTAACCCCTTGCCTCGAAAACTGTAATTATGATTTAAAAAGGTGTAATTAAAATGAATTAAAAACCAACGAATAATTAAAATAATTTCAAACTCCCCCCCTTACGGTAGGGTTTTCACAAACTCTTTCAAAATTTCAATCCTATTCTGGTTTCAAATTCAAGTTTCGAATATAATTACCCTGTGCAGTTTAATCGCACTCATACATATCAAAGTGTACAACAAAAATCCCGGCAACCCCCGGATTTCATTTATTCACTAAGGGTTTATAGTATCCCATGTAGGGGATTACACAAAATCATTCCACATATATACAGTAATCCCAAATCAAAATGGATAACAACAACCAACATCAAAAATCTCTAAGGAGTCCTAGCCGCTCTTAGTTGTCCGCTTCCCTTTTGAGTCACTTGTCCTGTCTGTAGGTCAGTTCATGGAAAGAATGAGATTCAAAAGAATCTCAGTAGTAACAAGTCACTCATACAATATATAAGCACATAGCATGTAAGTAAATCACAAACGGCAACAGCAGTAGTAGCACAAAGATACATGGCTTTTACCACAAATGACAGCACTCATGGTTGTATACACAATGCGACATCTCTCACTGTAATCACAATCACGACAACTTACGCTGTAATCACAATAACGACAGCTTGCGTTGTATAACGACAGCTTGCGCTGTAAATAACATCTTTCGCTGTATAACGATAGCTATCACTAGCTATAACCGCAGCAGAATTAGAAATCATCACAAAACAGTGATACAACACACATACAGTGCATTACGCATAGTATAAGAGAAAAAGTCACTACCTGGTTCGTTCCGAACGTGCTCTGGCACAGGTCGTTCATGATCAAGGAAAATGTCGAATCCTATAATTCCAAATGCATTATTTAGACACTTCCATAGTATTTCTTGGGGTTATAAGAGTCTATAATAAAAATTTACAAAAATGCCCCCGAGGACCCGGCCCGCCATACCCGGTCCGGTTGCACTTTTCCTGAAATTCTAACCTGGGATATCCTAACATATTTTCCCTTAAGGAATCTATTTCCGGACTTGGAATTATCAAATTCAATGTTAAATTACAAATTTACCCTTGGCAGCCATACTTTAAGGGTTTTATGGGCGTTTTCATATTATGCTTTTTCGGCCTTTTCCGAAAAAGTGACCAACTGTAACCCCACTTAATTTTTGCTCCTGAACTCAATAGAATCATCAAATCATTGAAAATCCAACTCTAAGACCCATTTCTTGAGCTAGCCAAAATTTATGAGTTCTCCGGGAAAAATCGGGGTTTTACGATTTCGGCTCTGTAAACGCATTCATTTCTACTCCCAGCCACTTAATTAACTATTACATTAGGTTATAACTACCATTTGAACCAAAATTGGGCAACATAACCCTTAGGCAACTCAATTCCCAAAATTCAAAACCAACGGCAATCCAGCAAAATTTCACCGATTAAATTACCTACAGCAGCCAGAATAGTTAATATACAAAGGTTTGGAAGTTACCTCAAGCTCCCACAAACTTTTCCCAAATATAGCTGAAACCCTAACCAAAATAACAACAGATTTTTGAGCCTCCAAACCTTAAAAAACAAAGAAGAGTAGCTTAGGGTCGGAGTTATATGCGTTAGGAGCTAAATTGTCGGAGAAATCAGCTTACCTTGTGAGATTTCTTCCCTTTCTCTCTCTAAACTCTCTCAACTTTCTCTCTCTTGCTTCAGCTAAAAATGGCATGAAAATGCTGGAGAAAGAAGGATGATGATATTTAATATCATATGTTATATGATATTTAATTATTAATTTAATTTCCAACAATTTTGGGATTTTTCAGAAATTCTGGCAGATTTCGGCCCATACTTTGAAAAATCATAACTAATTCTAGAAAAATTGAATTGGAGTGATTCCAAAGCCTATAGATTATTGAGTCTAGAATTAAGGAAAAATATAGACTTTTGCTATCTGGAATCACGAAATTCCAAGAATTTTAATCTTTGCCTGCTGTTCTAGAAAATAATCAATTTCACTGGGAAAACTTCAAAAATTCATAACTCTTAGCTCACAAATCGAAATGACACAAATTATATGTCCACTTTGAAGCTTGACATGTGAACTTTAAGACTGGAAATGTTCAGAATTTTTAGACACCATTTGCCCATTCAAAATGTCCATACAAACCGACTGCCCTGCACAGAATTACACTTAACATTTTTTTAAATTTTCAACCAATGTGTCCAATGGCTTCAAAATCAACAATCAAACCTATTTCCAAACAATTTTTCATAAGGAAACCATTAGAATCACTAAAACCACCAAATTCCCATCACACATTCTCCAAAAGTATTTATTCAACAATAATTACACCCACTTTTGAAATCATTAGCCCTTAATCACTTTTTGGGATCTTACAATAGTTCTCCTCCACTTAATTAAATTTCGTCCCTAAAATTTGCTACACTTATACATTCATAAATTTTAGGTAACATTTATTTTTACTTTCTTCTATTTCCCACATAGCTTCTTTGGGCAATAACCCTTTCCAAACAATCTTGATGAATAGAATGCTCTTGTTTCTGAATTGCTTTTCTTGCCGATCGATGATTCAGTCAGGCGTGACTTTGTAAATCAAATCTTCATGCATTTCCATATCTTCATACTCTATTACGTGTTATGGATCAGGTTGATACTTTTTCAACTAGGAAACATGGAAAACATCATGTAGCTTGCTTAGATTTGGCAGTAAAGTGATACAGTACTCTATAGGCCCAATCTTCTCTAAGATCTCGAACGGACCAATGTACATTGGTTGCAACTTCTTTACTTTTAATGCTCTGCCAATACCCATAACAAGTGACACTTTCATGAAGACATAGTCATCAACTTCAAATTCCAGAGGTTTTCGCTCTTATCTACATAACTTTTCTATCAGCTTTGAGAGCTAGCAACCTTTGCTTAATTAATTTTATCTGCTTTGTTGTCTAATCAACTAGATCTGACCCTAACAATTCCCTTTCAGACAACTCAATCCAGTATAAGAGCGATTGACACTTCCTCCCATAGAGTGCCTCATCTAGAGCCATCTGGACGTTCGAATGATAACTATTATTGTAGGGAAACTCTGCCAACGGAAGGAATTTGTCCTAACTACCTTTATAATCAAGTACACATGCCCTTAGCATATCCTTAAGGGTTTGAATCATTTGTTCTGTCTGCCCATCAATTTGAGGAGGATATGATGTGCTAAATCAGAGCTTGGTACCCAAAGCTTCATGTACAGCCTTCCAAAACTTGGAAGTGAACCATGGATCCCAATCAGAGATAATGTTCTTCGGAGTACTATGTAATCTCACAATCTCCTTAATGTAGATTTCTACCAGTTTGCTAGGAGAATAGTGAATACTAATCGGTAGAAAGTAAGCTGTCTTTGTGAATTTGTCAACTATCACCCATATAGCATCATGGTTTCTGACCTTAAGCAAACTTGTCATGAAATCCATAGTAATGCTTTCCCACTTCCACTCAACAATCTTAGGGTTTGTCAAAAGCCTCGATGGTAATTGATTTTCAACTTTCACTTTCTGACATGTCAAGCAACGAGCGGCGAACTTAGTCACCTCTCTTTTCATCCCTAGCCAATAGTATTGAGCTTTCATGTCATGGTACATCTTTGTAGCCCCTGGATATAGAGTGTACTTACTCTTATGTGCTTCCTCCAAGATTTTCTATTTCAGTTATAGTAATCTGCTTCTTGTACCTGACTAATCCGCTGGGTGACAAATCGTAATCCTGAGTTTTGCCTCTATCAATCCTACCTCTGATAGATAGTGCTTCATCATCATGCAGTTGGGCTTCTTCAATCACTGCCCTCAAATCGTTGTATATTTGGCTAACACCGTTACCTAATAGAATCTGACTAGACAGGTTTAAATCTCTAAAATCCTCGATCAGTTTCTACTCATAGATCATCATGGTTGCCACCTGCACTGATTTACGGCTTAATGCATCAACAACAACATAAGCCTTACCAGGATGGTATTTAATTTCTAGATTGTAGTCTTTTAGCAACTCCATCCTTCTGCACTGTCTCATATTGAGCTCTTTCTGATCATACAAGTACTTCAAGCTTTTGTGGTCATAGTACAACTCTACAGTCTCACCATTGCGATAATGTCTCCAAATTTTCAAAACGAACACAATTACCACCAACTCAAGATCGTGGGTGGGATAATTCGATTCATGAGGTTTCAGCTATCGAGATGCATATGCCACCACTCGGCCATGCTACATCAATATGCATCCCAATCTATGTCTATTGGCATCTGTATAAACAGCATACCAAAACTACGGATCTGGGATCATTTGCACTGGTGCTGTAGTTAACCTCTGCTTCAACTCCAGGAAGCTCTTTTCACAATTCTCATCCCACACAAAATGTTGAGCTTTTCGCATCAATTTCGTCAACGGTAATGAAATTCTGGAGAAATTCTATATAAACCTTCGATAATAACCAGTTAGACCAAAAAAACTGCACACTTCAAATACAGTCTCTTATCTCTTCCAGTTCAATACTGCTTCCACCTTACTAGGATCAACAGAGACCCCTTGCTGTGAAACAACATAGCCCAAAAACTTTATCTCTGAAAGCCACAATTCACACTTGCTCAGCTTGGCATAGAGTTGCCTATTTCGTAATACGTTTAACATAGTTCTCAGATGTTGTTTATGTTCAGCTTTACTCTGAGAATACACCAATATATCATTGATAAAGACTACTTCAAACTGGTCCAAGTACAAACGGAAGATTTCATTCATGTAGTCTATAAATACAACAGGTGCATTGGTTAGCCCGAATGGCATTACTAGAAACTCGTAATGCCCATATCTGGTCTTGAAAGTAGTCTTCGATACATTTTCTGCCTTTACTTTCAACTAATGGTATCCCGATTGCAATTGATCTTTGAGAATACATAGGAACCAAACAACTGATAGAGCAAATCGTCAATTCTAGGGAGTGGATACTTGTTCTTGACAGTCACCTTGTTCAGCTCTCGATAATCAATATAGAGATGCAGGCTTCCGTCTTTCTTCTTTACAAAGAGCACTGGAGCACCGCAGGGTGATACGCTATGTCATATGAACCCTTTCTCAAGTAGTTCCTCGATCTGCTTCTTTAGCTCCGTCATTTCACTAGAAGCTATACGGTATGGGGTTTTAGAAATTGGACCAGCTCCAGGCTTCAAATCATCAAGAACTCTACTTCCCTATCTGAAGGTAAGCCATCGATATCCTCCGAAAAAATATCAGGAAACTCACTTACTACAGGAATACTTTCCAAGGCTACACCGGCCACTAATTTCATAGAGTAGAATACCATGTACCCCTGACAACCTTTCTGTAGATATCTCTTAACCTTAGCCACAGAAAGAAGGTTAAGAGTAATTTTTGTGTCAGCTCACGATTGTGGATTCAGATATATGACTCTCTTATGTTTACAATCCAATAACACAATGTTTGTTGTCAACCAGTTAATCTCTAAAATTACTTCCAATCCTTGAGTGGTAAATAAATCAGATCTATGGTCGACTCGTGCCCCTCAGTTTTACCACACAATTTAGAAAAACGTCGACCGTCACAATTCATGTGCCAATAGGTGTAGATATAACCAAATCATATGGGAATTTATGCACAGGTAAACGTAACCGCCTCATACAGTCATATGCAATGAATAAATGGCTTGCACCAGAATCATACATAATATGCACTAAACCGCTGTTCAGAGAAATCGTACCTTGAATCAGCTCCGGAGACTTTCTGGCTTCTTCTTGTGTCAGTGTGTAGACCTTACCTAAAACCCTAGGTCTCGTCTCTGCCGATTGCTACTTTTGCAGACAATCCTTGGACATATGTCTCAGATTTTCACAATTAAAACAAGTAAGTGGTTTGTTGGGATCAGTATTTAGTTGTGCACCATTACAAGCCTTACCAAGATGGAATAGTTTACGATAAAACCAACATGTTCGACTTCCCAAGGATCCTTAGCCTCCACGGCCTCTAGTCTGATTCAGCCTTTTCGTAGCTCCCAGGAGGGTCCACCCTATTCTTTCCTCTTCTGTGCTGAGCTACCACTTCCAGAAACACCTTGATTCCCAGTTTGTGTTGCCCAATTCGACTTGCGCTTCCCAATGTATCGGCACTCTTCTGCCACTTTGTTGAATTCAGTAAAGTGTTGAGAAATTAGCCTCTCTTTAAACCCGGGTTCAATTATTATGTCTGCATTCCACTCTTCATGATCATTCAGCTTGTGATATGATGAATATCATGACAGTTGAATATACCAAGCCAAATAATCATCAAAGCTCTCCCAGTTTTGTTGTTTGATACAGAGGAATTCTTTCTCCTTTTCTCTTCTAACAGTCAGGGGAAAATATTTCTCGTTAAACTTTTCCTTGAATAATTCCTATGTGATAGGAACATTCCTCCCCTTCAGGGTAAGATCCATGCCCTTCCACCAGCAATTAGCATCACCTTCCAGCTTGTATATAGCTAACCGGGCTTTCACTTTTTCTAGGCATTATTACAACATATCGAAAATCTTGTCCAAACGAGCCAACTCGTCTTCCGCTAGTTGAGGATCAAACTTCCCCCTGAAATAGGTGGCTGTTGTTTACTGAATCTGCTCAACCAAGTTTGAATTTCCAACTCATGCTCAAGTATATCACCCTCTGGTGGAGGTTCCTTATATATTTCTTTGCATTGCCCCTCATTAACTTATCCAGAAGATTCTCTAAATGATCCTGCCTTTGTTGTACTCCCTGGAGGTCAACTCTTATTTCATTCATTGTTTGTTGTTGTTGTTCTAACATATCTAGTATTCGTTGTTGTACCGGATCATGTCGTGGCTTAAGCGCGACATGATTATGCCCTGCACATGGCCTGCCACGAGGTCTACCAGGTTGAACCATCTTTATGTTTCAAACTACATGACAATAGAGAAGAATTATATTTTATATAAGAGCAAGGGCATTTTTGTCATTTCATAATAGTCAGGGTACAAATATGTCATACATAGCATATCACAACTATTTTTAGTAGCTACAGAGAAATAGAAGCATCGCATATCCTAAATACTACTGTACATGACATATTAGTCCTTTATATAACCAACATACTAAGTTCATGCAACTTCCCAAGGGCACCATCCTTAACTACCCCGGGTCGAGCACACTAAACTATTTCTATACCCTCCAAAAATATTGACTCTGGCTAACTCTTTCTCTATTTTTTGGTTCCACCTGACTACCCTTAACGCGTAATACGTGCCGGTCAGCTCCCGTCACCAAAATAGCTCTCGTGGGCCCCACATCACAGCTCGGTATGCATAAAGTCCTGCACTAACCCTCTGATGTGCCTCCAAAAAACCCAGAAGTTCTCCTTCAAACCCAGAGGTTCTTCTACCTATTCTATAATGCTGAGTTTGGGAAGAAGTACATCGTGGAACAAACCCAGCACTCGTCGGACACCGTAACCCCCAACGGTATCTGCAGTCAATACATAGTCTCTACAGCATCAAGGAATGTGAAGTACCAGCCTCTCAGTGTATCATGCTCCTACGATGCTCTGTGATACTTGGCCTTGAGAAGGTATGACAACTCCATGTCTGGCTATAGATCGTACGGCACATGTACAGGCTCTGCCTGAGACTCACTGTCACTTAGCTCATCCTCTGACATCTCCTCCGGATCATAGTCGGAATCCCACTCTGGGTACTCATCTGGCACATCTCCGGTCTCTCCAACCTCTATCATGTTAGTACAAGCGTTTTACCCAAGAAGGGAGGTGATTGGGTGATACCAGAAAATTCATTGTGTATATAAAAATTGACTAGAAATTTAAAGCAGTTAAAACCCAGGAGAAATATCACCGAAGTGTACACCGGGAGTTATACTGGTTAGGCCACAATCACTTTGATCTAGGTCTAGTCCTTAAAGCTTCTCTGAGAGTTTCACTATATCTTCTAAGATTCAGTAGGTTCTTGGCACCTCAGTACACTGCAAGTTCCTTCATTGGACACTCGCTCCCCCTTACACATTGTAATCAAATCCCTAACTCAAGGTTCCACAACCTTAAGTTGTCTCAATAACAAATATTGAGTTTGTAATGAAAATCTCTCTCACAGAGCAAATATATATCACTAAAGTAGAAAGAGTGAATATAAGAAATAGAGCAATACGAATATATTGATCGATATGTGTTCGTATGTTTTCTGTTATTGTATTTTGTTCTTCATTGAATGCTCCATATATATATAAGTAAATTGTAATGTCCGTTGGAAGCATTTCCAACATGTCCGTTAGAGTCATACAACTTCGTTTGACCATTCTTCGAATTTGAAAACTAGCAGTTTACTGTAGTGAGCGTTTCAGACCTTGCGATGATATGTTTGACTTTTCTTTCAATGCATGATCTCTTTATTATTTATCTACAAATATACTTAGGAAACTAATAGAATGAAAAATTAGTCTTATAGATAACAAAGTAATGAACGACAGATCAAAAACAATTTAAAAACGCAATTTTGGTTATAATTACTCGAGTGGTTACTCGAGTAAACCATCACAATTACTCAAGTAACCCCTCCAGTAATGTCTTTCAAAATAAGCCAGAGAGTAAGTCAATGTTCTCTTACCAGAATACTCAGGTAATCCATCGAGTAATTCATTTTATAAAAATTTTGTATACTTGGCCGAGAGCACCTGCTTCTTTGCTTACCTGATTACTCAAGTAATCCCTCGTGTAATTCAATCTTTTCATTTCAACTTACTCGAGTGATCCCTCGAGTCATTTCTTGGCTGTGAGCTACTGGATGATTTCTTCTCTAATTGCTCGAGTGATCCCTCGAGTAATACTTCAAAAACTTTTCTGTTTACTCGAGTGATCCCTTAAGTAATGGCATCTAAATTTTGACAGAGCTTCTCTAGAACAATTTCTCACACATTACTCGAGGGCTCCCTCAAATAATACCTTAAAAAATCTCACAGTGTTCCTTTCTTCTATACTCGGTCTTTCACTTCATCTTCATTACTTGAGTACCTCTTGAGTAATGCTTTTACCTGCCACGGAAAGCTTAGTTACTTTGTTCAAACCTTTTTGTTTATTATCAAAACCTTTTATAACATTGATCCAATCTTTGTTATCATCAAAACATATGGGATCTAACATGTCACTCCTGGGGACACTGACCTCGGCTCTGGATTGTACACAGGCAGCCTTAGCACACTCTTCCATGCTATATATCTCATGTGTATACCACCTTACCTAAAATAGTCTATCATCCACCGTATGTCAGGAACACGATGGTTTACCGTCGTTGACTCACTGCTACTGCTGATCACTATAATAGGCTCACTCGGACTGCTCATGATGTCCTATCGCCATGCAAACAAAACCATATCCATATACCATACTAATAATACGGTAAACAAATTCAAGTGATAATGGCATAAAATAGTTTTCACATAGCATGTTCTCATGAAGTCAAATATTGTCATCCTGTGCAAACACAAACCTAATAAAACATAGTTTAGGTACATCTAAAAGTCATAAATCCTAAACCGCAACCACAGAACACAAACTCCATGTTCCATTTATAGAGTGACACAAACGTTTCCCAGTCAGTCTTATCCTGTACTATGTTGATACTGTGGTGACAAAAGTCCTCATCACGTATGACTTTATTAATGTCAAGCAGCTGATTCAAAGCAGCATCGACACTAACATCTTTAAAAGCATTTAATGTTGCCACTCTGTCCTTGGATGCATTTGCCATCACACTAACTGTATCTGCGATTTATCTTGAAGCTAGCACTTTCTGCTTCTTTCTCTGCCCAGACCCTTCACCCATCTTTCTCTTACCCCGACATCCTGACGTAGTACCAATAGTTGATGGAGTGCTTGTTGTTACACCAATACTAGCAAGCTCATCTGTCACTCCTGTACTAGGCACGGGGTTAGCACCGAACATATTATCTTCGCTATCCCCTGACCCTTCTTCTTCATCTATTGTTGGTCTGTACACATCTTCATGCTCAGCCTCTTCTATCTATGTCTGTGGATTTGCAAAAGATGGTGCAAAAACATCATCGCCTGTCGCCATAGAATCCTTGAATATAATCCTTAGTTCGCTTTCAAACTTGAGGCTTATATGTCTAAACTTTCTATATGTTGAATTCTCCTGCATGCATACAAGAAACAAAAAAACTAATTAATTAAACAAAACGAATCAGTCGAGAGGAAAACAATTAAATGTATAAGTTGCTAAAAAAAATTTTACCTGTATTTTCCGCTGCCACCACTCATTTGATGCGAGGTGTTTACCTATAATAGGATCTCTACTCACACCGGTCTCTTTGATTAAGGAATTCCAAGTCTTGAAATCTTTCCTAGGGATATCAAATTTATTCTTCAATTGTGCCCTTGTATATTCTTTCCTAATCTTCTCATTAAATGTAGCGACGATACTCTTCCATCCTGGCTTTGAAAAATGCAACCCACAGCGTTCTTTTTTGTATATTTGCTCTAGGCAAGTGTAGACAAATATCTCAGTTGTCCCATCATCCCATACTGCTTTGCTATCCATTTTTTCTATGGCAAAGTTTTACATCAACTCTATCAAAAATTTCCCTAAATTATCAACATACAATGCAAGAACAACTGAATAATGAACAAGTTGAGCTTTTGAGTAATATCTTGCTTGTAACATTAACGTTTAACCACTATTTGGTGCATGAATAATGGAAAAAAATGAAAATGGACTACTGATTCATGCAATTTTCCTCACACCAAGCTGGTTCTTTTTTTTAACAAAAAAAAACATTATTTTGTTTGAACAAGTCATTATAACTACAGATATAAAACAAAAAATCCCACATAATAAAACAATCATATTCAATTATTATTCATTCATATGAATATATTTAGTTGTGGTTTTTATATTACTCATTCACATAGATCATCGCCACAAAATGGAGAATGTAATACCCTGAGTATAGAGTTAACAGAAATGAAACACTAGAAAAAACAGAGTACATGCCAATAGCATGAAACCCAAAGTAAGAGAGCAACATCAGGATTACTTTAGAAATGAAACACCGAAAAAAACAGAGTACATGCGAGCAACATCAGGATTATTTTCAAGTTGGGGTTGTAGTGAGTGTGTTTCCATTTTGCTGGTTTGTTTGCTGAACCATCACATTAAATGAAGTTATTTAGAAAATTGCAATTCAATTTCAAGCATGACTATTCTTACCTTATGTCTTACTGGTTGAATGTGTGCACCCTTTACCCCTATAAATTTTTTTAGTTCAAGCTCTATTAGGAGCTTGTCATGTTGTAATCTAGATCCTCTGCTGCAAATGGACCATTTTGTTAAAGAAAAAACTCAGAAAGAGAATAAGTGGGATTTACATGTTAGTAGACCTCATCCACTCTCTATCTCTCTATAGGATGATCAATCTGCAAGTGATAGTTTTAGGCATGTTATTATGTGGGTGGTGTTCTGATTGCTTGATTCAAGGGATGGAGTTTCTTGGAAATGGTGCTAATCCTCAAGTTTATTGACTCTTCTTGACATAAAACATATGTAAAAAAATAAAATGATATAGTCTTAACCAAAAAAATCATGTTAGAGAGATGTGGAACAAACATTTCCAACCAAAGTTGCAAACAAGAGCGACAATGAACCATGGCAGCCAAAATGCAAAAAAAAAAAAACAATAAATTTCCGGCCATAGTTGCAGACCACATCAAACCATGAACCAGAGCAACCAAAATGCAACAAAATATAAAGATTCCGGCCAAATTAAACCATGAACCAGAGCAACCAAAATGGCACACTACATATCAAAAACACTACAGAGCCTATAACCTTTGACTCTAGCAGATCGTAGCAAACAAGAATCACTAATGGAACTTCAGGTACTGCCATAAATGTCGGTTAAGAAGCCTTACAACAGTGTAGAACGCGCCGGTGCTAATCAATAGGAGAAGCAGAAACTGGATCACGGCGTGTCCACAAGCAAAGACCAGACGACAATGGGTTTAGATCAATGGATAGTAAATCCACTCTTGAAGGAGCAAAATGATAGATTGGCCACCTTTAGCTCAGAAGCTACCTATCGAACTCCACACCACACCGTTGTACATCAACATCGGTGACTCACAACTTGAGCTACCACAACTGAGAGCAAGAGCCCAAACAACTGCCAACCACTGCGCACAACACCACCTACAAAATGCACTTCAAGAGATGGTGAAGATCCAGCTGCAACAACTTTCGGCCGGAGAGAGAGGGAATATAGTAGAGAGGAAGTGGTGAGTCTTCCTTATGCATGAGACAATGAGATGTCAGAGGAGAAGAGGAGAGAGGAGAGAGGAGAGAAAAAATTAAAGGACTAGATACATTAAATGCACATAACGGTAATAAATTCTCCAATGCTTAGCTAGGAAAAGCTCCACCAGAGAGCTTTTGACAAACAGAGCTTATGAGATCAGAAGCTATTTTCAAAAATGACCCGCCCAAACACTCAAAAAAATTTTCCGACTTCAATCGGGCTTTTGAGGACCCAAACGCCCCCAACAAATCTGGTTTATAATTTAAAGTTCTTTTTCTATTTTTTTTCTTATTTATTTTGGTAATAACAAACACCTAGCATGTTTGACTATTTTGGAACATGCATTATATATGCAAGCCATCTACCAAAGCCATACTGGCAATCTATTTGCAAACCTTTTTTTGATATTATTATTGTTATTAGTGTAAGACCCCGAATTTTGAGACTCGAGGCTAGAGAATAAGCCTGAAATAAGTGGATTGCTAAGCTCCGGTTTAGCAAGATCCCAAATTGTGATTAAGGGTTAATGACTCCAAAAGTGGATGTGGTTAGTGATAAATAACCCTTTTGGAGAATATGATGTGATTTGGGAATCAAATGTGATTCGTATGTGTTGTGAGTAGCGCCGAAACCCTGTATTTAAGCTCAATTATAGATTAAACTCTAAATTGACTTAAAATAGAGGGGAGGGCGCATTGTGAAAGAAAAGGAATGAGAAAATGAGTTTAGTGGTGATTCAGTGTGAATTACCATATTCAAAGGCAAAACGGTAAAGTTTCTGACCAATTGGTCAGTTACCGAAAAGGAAACTCATTGGTAACTTTAAGATCAATGGTTAAGATTGATTTGTGATAGATCAAAAGGGGTGGAATCATGTGTGTGTGTGTGTATGTGAGCTCATGGAAGATGGAATAAGATGTTGACACTTGGCAAGTTTTAGACCCTTAGATCTTTGTCAAATTGTCAACACATTCCCTTTCTCCTCTCCTCTATATTTGGACATCCAAGAGGGCCTTTGACTGCACAAAATCTGACCTCTCTTCCTCATTCTCATCTTTCTCTCTCCAAGAACTCCATGTTCGTCCATGGCAAGGAGGAAAGAGAAAGAAACAAGGTGAGTTTTGGCTTGTGCAATGGCCTCTAATGATTAAATCCTCTTCACTAATCTTGAACATGTTGATGAGAGCTTCATCTCTATGGTTTTAGATTCTTGAAAGGAGGTGTTTGATATCTTGAGGAAAAGTGGAAAGATGGAGAATCAAGGAATTGGTTTGGGAAAAAGGAAGAGGTGAGTATTTGAAGCCTTTTGATCTAAGTTTTGTGAATTATGGTTAAGTATTGTGATTTGTGAATTTTGCCTTGATTTTGTGGTATTTTCATATGGCATGTAATTGAATAAATTTCATGTTGATTTGTGGTGAAAATGATGTCATGTAGTTTTTTGATGTCATTGGAAGTGATTTGAGAATGCGAAATAGAAAGAGAGCAATGTGGTGTTTGTATTGTGATTTGTGTGACATGTTGTAGAAACATGTCAATATGATCTGAATTTGATTGATTTGGTGTTCCCAATGGATTTCTTGTGAAAATTTGTGTGGGAATGATGTTTGGTATGAAAATGGGACCATTAGAAGCCAAAGTGTGAAAACTGAAATGTTGTCCATTGAAGTTCTATTTTGAGCAGTCTATTTGGGTGGACGTTTT
The DNA here is from genome assembly GCA_963855925.1 of Inga laurina. Lineage (NCBI taxonomy): Eukaryota > Viridiplantae > Streptophyta > Magnoliopsida > Fabales > Fabaceae > Inga > Inga laurina. Next base: position 14,951,459 of record OY979709.1, read on the forward strand.
GATTGGGCAAATGATGTCTAAAAATTCTGAAATTTTTTAGTCTTAAATTTCACATCCCAAGCTTCAAAATGGACACATAATTTATGTCATTTCGTTTTGTGTGTTAAGCGTTATGGTTTGTCAAACTTTGGGATCAAAATTGAACTCTGTTTTGGGGCAGTGTTGAGTATTGTGTAATTCTGGAAGTTTTTAGTGATTTCTGGTAATGATCCATATTTTTTATATAAAGAGGACTTAAATACCTTTCATTTGGCTTTGAAATCACCTCATTTCTATTTTTGTGGAATTAGTTATGATTTTTGGAATTTCAGCCAAGAAACAGGATTTTCTTGGCCGCGGCCAAAGTTTCTGGGCCGCGGCCCAAATGTTTCTGACCTGTTTTTGGCCGCGGCCAACCCCCAAAAATGACATCTTGGACTTCCGAAGATGGTTTTTAGTCAAGTATTTTTCCAAGCCTTTAGGCATATGTTTAGGCTTTGATTAGCCACCTAAAAGTCATAAATGATAACCAACTTTAAGTGATATGAAAGTAAGGTTTTGGTATAGAGATTAACCCTATGTCCTTGCTTTGGTTATAGGGTTTGACATTCATTTGATCGTGAGTAAGCAATGCTGGAGTATACGTGGAAAGACTAAGTGTAGGGAACTTACCTCTTTTGCATGTATTTGATATTTGTGTTGGTGTATTGATGCATGTATTGCTTTGCTTGATTATGTGAAACATATATGAATGATTGTAGCTCTGTTTCTATTTATTCTATGGCCATGAGTATGTTGTTGAAACATTGAGCACACAGATATGTCATTGTGTAAGCATGAGTTATGTATTGCAAGCATGTCATGCATTAAACACTCATCTTGCATGCATACTGGTATTTGTTTCCTATTGAGATTCTCTCGAATCTTACCCTCCCCTACTAACCATGTAGACAGGGCAAGAGGCTCGATGAGGGAGTAAGCACCCAAGGGCAACAAGGGCTTCTTCAATATTTGATATGGGGGTTGGTTATCATAGTTGGGAGTATTATGTACATTTGGATGAGTATTTGAGTATGTATTTGGTTATTGGAATGTGTATATGAGATGATTGTTAAGTGATCCTCTATTTGGGAAATTGTATATGGGTGATTATGCCCTGTAAAGCTTGAGTTAATGAATGGAACCCAGGATTGCTGGGATTATTATATTGTGCACTCTGATATGTTATGAATGTGATTTATCTTCGTGTGGTAATTGTATTCGAAATGTGAATGTGAGACCAGGTGTATTGGATTTTGAAAAGTTAGTTGTGAAAACCCCATCTGGTAGATGGGTTTGAGATTGAATTTTAATTATTATTGGTCTCTATTTTACTTTAATCGTGTATTTCGGATATAATTACGGCAGGGGGTTACAATTAGGGCAGCTAGTTCTCGGCTTAACAAACTCATTTTAATGTAATTTTCAGTTTCTGACGAATTTGTAAACATCTCATGTAGCCCCCTGCCTTAATCAGCATAATTATGATTCGATAACACATAATTAAACTGGTTTAGAGACCCATAGAGAGTTAAAATCATTTTCATCCCTTCCCGGTCTCAATTTTAAATTCCGAATATAATTACCTGCACGGTTAATTCACATTCGTACATATCATAGTGTATAACAAAAATCATAGTGTATAACAAATATCATAGTGTATAACATATCATACTAGGGGATTATAGAACCATGGCTAAGATATTATTTACATTCCAAAAAGAATATACAATAATCCCACTCCAAAGTAGATAACCAACAATCCCATATCTCCCAAAATTCCTAACCGCTCTTGATTGGCCGCTTCCTAGAGGAACCACCTGCCCTATCTGTAGGTTTAACAATGGAAAGAATGAGATTCAAAAAAATTCCAGTAGTAATAAATCACTTATATAATATATATATATATATATATAATAAACATATAACATGTAAGCAATAATTAACAGCAGCAACACAATGGTACATGGCTTTCATCACAATGACAGCACTCACGGCTGTATACATAGTCACGACAGCTTTCGCCGTATAACGCCAACTCGCGTTGGATAACAACAGCTATCACCAGCTAGCTGTATAATCAGCAGCATCAAATATTCTCACAAGCAATGGTCCACACACATACAATACATTTACACAAGATATAAGGGAAGAGTCACTACCTTGTTCCTTCCGACGGTGATCGAGCAGAGGCTGCTCACGGCCAGGAAAAATGTCGAATCCTATAATCATAATCAAGAACGGCGAATTAATTCTCTATTCCAATTCTTACTTTCATCATTCTTAACATTGGTTATCATTTGAACTCTTTAGGTAGGTATTAAGAGCCTAGACACATACCTAAAGGGTTAAGATAACTACCCCCAAAGATCCCTTTTTTAGAAGAATAACATTGATTTTGAGCTGACTCACTCAAGTAAAGATGGCCTCACTCGAGTGATGGAGGACTTACACTCGGGTGAGGATGGCTCACACTCTTGAGTGTTTAACAGAGAGCAACCACAACAGGTAAAAAGTGCAATTCATACTCGAGCATAGGGATCTACACTCGAGTGATGACCTCAAATTCACTCGAGTCCCAGAAGGTGAGCCCCAGCTAGTGACTAACCAAGAATAACTACAACCCTAAGTCACAAGTGCACTCGAGCACAAACGCTGGCACTCGAGTGACCACCCCAATACCTGCAAGTGCTGAGGCATACTCTTGAAAATGACCTGCGAGTGTTTGCCCGAGAGACAACCTCATATTCCATAACACCTTTGCACTTGAGTGGGACACGGGACACTCGAGTGATGACCTATATCACTCGCAAGTGAAAAGAGACACTCATGGTTTCTGCCTGGGAACTTATCTAAAACGTTGAAGAGAAAGGGAAATATCATACTGTACTTGAGTGAGACCCTACCTCACTCGAGTGAGGCTTATCAGAGGCCAAAACGCAGCAACTGACAACATTTTCTAAACTTGCCCAACATGCTTCCAATGATCTTAAAACTTATACCAAAGTTCATTCCCACATAAAATTTCATAAAGAACTTATTGGTAACCTCAAAACAACCAAATTCCCACTTTAACAACAAGTTTAGTCTTGGGTCAATACATTGGACACAAACCCACCAATAACCAAACTTGGTCTTTCCAATCCCAATCAAAACCAATGACACTATAACACATTCTAATACCATTTCCCACACATCACCATATCTAACTCATCCATTTCCAATTCTCATGAAATCAAGGCAGAATTTCTCAAATATTAAAACTTAACCAATAATTACAACATATATATCAAAATGCCATAAATGCTCACCTCTTCAACTTTCAAAGACTTGTTTCTTGATTTTCTAGCTTTCAAACTGTGCAAGCTTTAAAACACCTTCTTTCAAAAATCTAAAACCATCAAGATGAAGCTCTCATCAAGGTGAATAATATTAAAGAAGAGAATTTGAGCATTTGAGAACCATAATAACATCAAAATCTCACCTTTCACTTTCTCTTTCTTCCTTCAATCCCACCGAAAATGGAGGCCAAGGAGAGAGAAATGAGATAATGAAGATGAGATCAGTTTTTGGTTTTCCCCATGCCCAAAAACCGACTTGAGGGAGATAGGAGAGAGGAAAAATGCTTTGACAATTTTGACCACATCCAATGGTTCCTCTTTTGACGCATGTCATGATCTATGTCTCTCCTCTACAATTTCATTTGAACTCAAAGCACATGATTCCACCCCACTTGATTCCTTGATAGGTGAATCTCAACCATTGATCTTTAAGTTACCACTGAGTTTCCTCTTCGGTAACTGACCAATTGGTCGGTAACTTTATTGTTTTGCCCCTGATTATCACAACATATACCAAATCATCCTTAAACACATTTATATCATTCATTTAACTCAACCATGCGCCCTCCCCTATATGTTGACCCAATTTGGACACTAATTCACAATTAACCTGAATTACAGGGTTTAGGCACTGGCTATAACACATTCTAATAAAAAATTCACATATTATGCTTCAAAAGTGTTTGATTAACATTACTTACATCACCTTTGAAGCCATTAACTCTAAATCACAATTTAGAATATTACATCTCACCCTTACTAGGAATACCTACACTGTATCTTTCCTCGAGAAAGGTTGAACATGGGGTGGCTCAATTAGGAATGAGTTATTGACGTGATGAGAGTGAGACCCTGGAATAATCTGCAGATATAGGGCTATTTTTATTAAATGATTTTTTTCAAGTTACACGAATTAAAATATAAAAATATTATGTTAAAAGATTACAATGTGAACATGCTATGACGGCGTTTGTTTTAATTGCATAGTTATTACATAAATTTGCTGAGTCCGTATTTTTTATTAAATAAGATTGACGATGTCAAAATTAAGGAACTATAAATATATTTTATAAACTTATTGAATTAAACCGAAAGATGATGCAAATTTGAAGGACCAAGGTATGTTTTGCTCAACTCTTTTAATGTTCGGCATATTTATTTATAGTCTTTTATTTTACGCGTCTAAACCATCTTATCCATGTCTAAATCACCTTCTTCCAAGTCAATGTTCTGGATTCCACAAAATAGAAGTACTTGCATCGTGAGACTTGCATTTATTTTTTAGATCAACAATTTTTGAGTGTAAATTAATTGATAATATCGGATAACAAATGGTCAAAACTACAAGAAAACGACCTATATGGAATAAAAGTTTGACTGACAAAGTCCATTGAAGATTGGTTGATGATGATAGAAAATTTACGCAACGTTCGCTTTGTCATTATTGTTCGACTAAATAAACGGCACGAGCTTTTAAAATATCGTCTTAGTGACCAAACACGCGCTTGTCTAAATGGAAAAAATTTTATTTAAGAATGAGTTCTCAAGTTTAAATCCATATAAAAATAAAAAATATTTGAAGGATATATTTTTAGAATCTTTTTTTTTTCTTTTATTCTCATAATCTCATTTCCACTTTCAGATCAAAAAGTGAATGGTTTAAATTTAATATTTTTTAAAATTATTATCATAATATTTTATAATTTAATTTTTTTAAAATTTTGTTTGTGTTACAATTATGAATTGTGTATATCATATTTTAACATTTTGAATTTATTTATTTATATCTAAAATAATAATTTTATAAAATATGACATCTAAACCATCCAATGAAATTATGAAGAAATAATAAATAATTATTAAAATTAAAGGACAAGAAACAAATTAACTTCATGTCAGTGCTTCAAATGAGTAACGGCTACATTTATGAGTGTGTTTCGTATCCTCTTATAATATACTCCCTCTTAAGTATAAGATAAAGTTGATTTTTTTGAAAAGTTTAAGGAAATTAATTAAATTACTTTAGAATATTTTTATTTTAAATTTTTTCTCAAAAATAATTAGTTTAACTAATAAACTAATATATAATCTAAGGATACATAACATATGATATAGGGTTAAAGGTCACTTTTACACCGAAAATATTCGCTTGGGGCCAATTTTGCCCCGGAAGTTTTTGGAGGGTCAATTTTGTCCTGAAAGTTTCAAATTTGGAACAATTTTACCCTTGCGTTAGTTAACCGTTAGTTGACCGTTAGCCGAGGCAAATTTGCTCCAAATTTGAAACTTCTGAGGCAAAATTACACCTTAACTCAATTATCTTTAGTCGGGCGCATCGAACACCATGACACGCTGTGCTCTTCCAGCCACTGGACCCTACCTCCAGCTGAGCCAGGGTGGGCAAGCTGTTAAACATATAAGAGAACTCTTCCCAAGGCCCCTGCCAACATCTCCGAACTCACTAACTTTACTGTCAACTGCCACATCCTAATTCAGGAATTTTGACCCTATTCCCTTTCGAAGTACGCATGCTGCACGCTATCAGACGGGCTTCCCCCGTCTCTAAGGATCGACTAACTCATGTGCAAGTACCGTTCACATGGAACATTTCTCCTCTTCGGCCTTCAAAGTTCTCACTTGAATATTTGCTACTATCACCCAGATCTGCATTGACGGCTGCTCCACCCGGGCTCTCGCAGATCTTGGTGGTAGTAGCACATATTCAAGTGAGGACTTTGAAGGCCGAAGAGAGGAAATGTTTCATGTGAACGGTACTTGCACATGAGTTAGTCGATCCTTAGAGATGGGGGAAGTCCGTTTGATAGTGTGCAGCACGCGTACTTCGAAAGGGAATCGGGTCAAAATTCCTGAACCTAGATGTGGCAGCTGACAGTAACATAAGTAAGTCTGGAGACGTGGGAAGGGGCCTTGGGAAGAGTTCTCTTTTCTGTTTAACAGCCTGCCCACCTTGACTCAGCCGAAGGTAGGGTCCAGCGGCTGGAAGAACACAACACGTCGCGTGGTGTTCGATGCACTCAACTAATGGTCATTGGGTTAAGGTGCAATTTTGCCCTGGAAGTTTCAAATTTGGAGCAAATTTGCCTCAGCTAACAATCAATTAACGCAAGGGCAAAATTGCTCCAAATTTGAAACTTTTGGGGCAAAATTGGCCCCAAACGAATACTTCTGGGGCAAAAGTGACCTTTAACCCTATGATATAATGAAGTAACTTATTTAGCCTCCTTAATATCTCCAAAAAATGTCAACTATGTCTTATATTTAGGACCGAAGGGAATAGTAATTAGTAAGTGTAAACCACACTTGCTTGGAAATCGAACAAAATAATTTTTAAAAAAGGGTTAAAAGTCATTTTTACTTTCGAAATATTGGCTCAGGGGCAATTTTGCCCTGAAAGTCGCATCTATGGCAATTTTGCCCTGGAAGTTTCAAATGTGGGGCAATTTCACTCTGATCGTCATCCCAGTTAAGTTTGACCATTAGTTAGCCAAATTTTAGGGTAAATTTTCTCCTAAGTGAAAACTTCCAAAACAAATTTGCTCCTAAGTTGAAACTTCTAGGGCAATTTTGTCTTGTTATCATGGGCAAATTTGCTCTGAAAGTTTCACTTTGAAGCAAATTTGTCCTTAAATTTGGTCAACTAACGGTCAATTTAACTACAATAATGATTAAGGTGAAATTGTCCCACATTTGAAACTTTCAAAGTAAAATTGCCCCACATGGGATTTTCGGGATAAAATTGCCCCTGAGCTAATAATTTCAAGGTAAAAAAGGCTTTTAACCCTTTAAAAAAATTAAAATAAAATGTGAACAACCGTCGTTGCTTCATTTGAAAATATTCAACGTTTTCAGATTGGATCTAGGATTAAGCCCAAAATGTGTGGTTCAAAGACTTGTCTCTAAAATGGTTAGAAAAGCAAGCTTTGTGTACGCAGAAAATTCCCATTGGGAAACTCTTCCACCATAGCCAGGTGTGCGACACGGGTCGAATCCGAATGTAGTCGGGGCAAAGCTCCAGTGAACCGGGTGGGCAACAAAAAAAATGGTTAGAAAAGGACCTTATGGCTTGTCATTATCTTTTTTATTTTTTAAAAAGGTCCTTATTTTATGAACGGTCTCTGCACACTGCTCCAAATTGATTCTATATTTTGCTTGTCACTGGGCTTTTCGAAGTTTTGAACAACTCAGTGTGTGTTTGGATTAGCTTTTGAAAATAATTTTTACAATTTACGAGATAAATTTGTGAGAAAAGTTTTATCTTGGGTTACGCAGACCTAGATTTTAAAAGTTCCCAAACACTCACTCAATCAAAGACGCGTTTTCACTTTTTCCTTTTCAAATTTCATTCTTAGCTTTTTACAAGTTGCCCCATGCCCCATCTGACCATCAATCATACACGAATAATCCAAAATACAAATAAAGATGCTATCTTGATCATTGGCTTGAATTGGAGAAATTGCCATTAAAAATAGGAGAAATTTAATATTTCTTTTATTAACATTTTGAACTCAAATATTATCTATATGCAACGTAAAATTTATAAAAATTCATGCTATTTATAGTTATAAATAGTGCAATTATAATTCAAATAAGGTCAACTGACCGTCTATATGTTATATCTTTATCTTTCTAATTAAAAAAATTGTGGTATAATTTTTTCCAGTTGAGATGAACATCATTCAAATCCAAATTAGTTTATATAAATTTTAAAGAATTAAATAAAAATAAACACAAAAAAATGAGAAGGAGAATCATATCACCTTTGATTTTGCTTGAATGGCAAGTTGGAAACTAATGGTTCCATATCATGGTTTGCGTAACCCGAAACAAAACTCCTCTCACGCACTTACCTCGTAAGTCGTAAAAACTATTAAAAAAACTAATTCAAACACACATTCATAGGAGCTTTCGAAGTTGTATCCTAAATCAGATCTCTCCCCTCTACTCTTCTCTCTTATTTCGATAATTTAGATTGCTTAAAGTAATATATAAGAAATCAATTGTTAAAATTTGTCATAAATTGCTTCGAAGAGAAACCCAATTGAGGTCTTCTTAAATAAAAATCAATTTTCGTTACACACTACGGTCCTAATTATAAGACAAAATTGACTTTTTTTGGAGAAATTAAGGAAGCTAGATAAGTTACTTAATTATATCATATGTTATGTATCTTTAAATTATATATTAATTTATTAGTCAAACTAATTAGTTTGAAGAAAAAAATAAAAATAAAAATATTCTAAAATAATTTAATTAGCTTCCTTAATTTCTCCAAAAAAGTTAACTTTCTCTTATAATTAGGACTGGATGGAGTATTAAAAAAAATGCAGGCAAGATATTCCCACACAGGATACCTGCTCCTACGGAAAGTTTAGTCAAGTCAACACGACGTGATCAATGAAAAATGAAAAAAAAAAAAATTAATAAATTTTATTGTACCGAGTAGCCAGAGGATCAAAAAATGGCCCAAAAAAAAACAAGGATTTGTTAACTAACAAGTAACACCTAGTTTCTTTGATTGGTTCCAGATCTTGCATTGTATATATATAAGCGATATAATATGCAGTACAGCTCAAACAATACCGGCAACCATTTCTGTAAAGCCATTTCAAAAGTGACTCTCAAATACTATATATGTACAGATATCGCCATTCTCCTTTGCTAGAGAAGCACTAAACAGCCGATTAGCTTACTGATATATAAACACACACACACAAGCTTACTTGGTGCAGTAGTAGAAATTATCATAGCCATGGTTAAGCTTCCTTTAAGCTTAAGAATGGCGCCAACACTTGTGGTTCTGTATTTGTTCCTCTGTTTGGGTAGCTTAAGCAGTAGTGAGGCCAGAATCAGACATTACAAATGGGAGGTGAAGTATGAGTACAAGTCCCCAGATTGCTTCAAGAAGCTCGTTATCACCATTAATGGCAGAAGCCCTGGCCCCACCATCCAAGCTCAGGAAGGTGACACCATCATCGTTGAACTCAAGAACAGCTTGCTTACAGAAAACCTCGCCATCCACTGGCATGGAATCCGTCAGGTAAATAATAATAGTAATAATAATAATAAAAGCCCTTCAAAATGTTGCATTTCTAAATCATACTTCTGCTGCATATTATTAACAATACAAGATTTCGTCCCAGATTGGAACTCCTTGGTTCGATGGTACAGAAGGTGTCACCCAGTGCCCTATACTTCCTGGAGACACATTTAAGTACCAATTCGTAGTTGATAGGGTAAGTTGCTATAATTCTTGGTCTTCGTTGTCATCATACCAGAGTCAAAATTGTTGTCTCTGCGTGTGTGTGTGTATCTAACAAGGTTGTTTAATATGTATAGCCTGGGACGTATCTGTATCACTTACATTATGGGATGCAAAGAGAAGCTGGATTATATGGAATGATCAAAGTATCACCACGTGATCCTGAACCTTTTACTTATGATTACGAACGAAGCATTCTTCTTAATGATTGGTTCCACAAAAGTGCCTACTAACAAGCCACCGGATTGTCTCAAAAGATCCTTTCGCCTGGGTCGGAGAGCCTCAGGTAATAATTAAAATCTCTCACTCTTGCTTTTCACTTGCTCAAATCAAACCTTTTTTGTGTGCAAGAGTTTTATTTTGTTGTTTTTCAATTTTTTTTCTGCAGTCACTTCTGATTAATGGAAGGGGAAGATTCAATTGCTCTAAACTCGAAACTCCGAGCTTAGACGCCGGAGTTTGTAACACATCGAACCCGGATTGTTCTCCTTATGTACAAACAGTTGTCCCGGGAAAATCGTATCGACTCAGAATTGGTAGTTTAACTTCCTTAGCAGCACTCAGTTTTCAAATTGAGGGCCATAACATGACGGTGGTTGAAGCCGACGGCCACTACGTGGAGCCTTTTGTGGTTCAGAACCTTTTCTTATATTCCGGCGAGATATACTCTGTTATTGTGAGAGCTGACACAGATTCTTCTAGAAACTACTGGATCACTTCCAAAATATAACAAATTTTATCTAAAGTATTAATTTTTTAAAATGTACTATTATTAACTAATTATAAAAATATGTAACTAATTAGCCATCCTCTTTTAACTACTAACTTTTATTAAGAAATAACTAATTTTAACCAGCTTTCTTAATTTATATAAAATAATTAATTATACATTTCCTGCAAAATAAATCTACTTTGCTTTCAAATTGATGCATTCATTCATCTACATTGTAGGCCCTGTTTGATAGGCATGACTAAATTATAAGGAAATGGGAATGAGACAAAGGAGAAGGCAACTAAAGATGCAGTAGAAGGAAACCAAAGATAGAAGAGGTGGAGGAAATTAGGGACAATGAGACTACTAGAGAAGGTTGAAGGGGGCATTTTTTAATGAAAAATCCAATTTCAGGATTAAATTTCCATTCACAACTAGTAGAAAGCTAAAAATCATTTGCATTCAAAACACAATTTATTCCATTTATAGGGTCTTAAAGTTTGCTCAGCTTGGGGTTATTTGTCAAAACGTCATTCCTTAACTTCCAATTATCAATTGATATTACTTCACCAAATATGATATTACTTCATTATCAATTCGCACCAAATATACCGTATCTCTTTGTCACTTAACTTCCAATTCTTTTAGAAAATATGATGAATGATTGCAGTCAAAGGCATCAACTATAAGCCTTTTTATTGAGTACATGTCATCCTTGGTATGCATTACTTGTACCTTATGAGTTCTTGAAATCGAAGCATCAACGTTAAAAGGAAAAATGATATTACTCCATCATCAACCGGCACCAAATATACCGTTTGTCTTTGTCACTTAACTTCCAATTCTTTTGCAAAATATGATGAATATGATTGCAGTCGAAGGTATCAATTATAAGCATATGCACTTCAATTTGGATTTCAATGAAGAAGGTGCATATGGATTATCCTCAAGCTCAGATGAAGGTTGTTTCTTATACATTTGTTAATTTAGAAGATAAAGTATTCATATTTCTTCTGGCTCCAAATTTAATAAAGTCATTTTCTAGTTGTAGATGACAATACAGCTACAACATTTCATATTGCTTATGATCCACAAACAACCCATTCAGGGAACCATCATGCGATAGAAATTGAAGGTCTAAGCCTAATCTAAGTATTCTAACTTGTAGTCTAACACAATTTGGATACGAAATTTATTCATAACTCTTTATTTCTCCATTATACAGAGTACCTAGATGAGGGGGATCCCATACATGAATGTAAGTATTGTGGTGCATTATTTTGGTATCATGAAAGAACTAAGAATGACTCAAAGAAAAGAGTTGCCAATGACTTCTCAATGTGTTGCCTCCAAGGGAAGGTCCAGTTACCATGGATTAAGGAACCTCCACCTCTTATGTACTCTTTATTCTTTGACAAGAATTCTCGCGCTTCTAAAAACTTCCATTTGAACATAAGACAATATAATAACATGTTCTCTTTTACTTCAATGGGTGACAAAATTGATCATTCAAAGAACAATGGTCAAGGTCCATATTGCTTTGTCCTTTCTAGGATGAACTACCATAACATTGGTAGTTTGTTACCTCCAAAAGGTGGAAGACCTGTTTACTCCCAACTGTATGTTTTTTATACTGAAAATGAAGTGAACAACATAATAGAAGCTATCAGGTATTTTCTGCTTATTTTGACATACATATTGTGTTCTATATTTCTTATTTAACATTAAATTCCATTGTCGCTTCTTGATCATTATCTTGCTACTTTTTCTTTCAGCAAACATCAGAAAGAATCAACTATTGACCATGCAACTGTTGAAGACAAAGAAAATGCTAGATGATGTTAATCCAAATGTTAAGCAATACCGATATGCTTCATCTCAATTGATGCACCAATGCTCTAACGAAATGAAGCTTTGCTTGTTAAGCACAAGGCATCATGATGGCCGTACACATAATGTACCAACTGCTTCTGAGGTTGCTGCTTTTGTTGTTGGTGACATAGACATGACCTTTAATGTTAGAGACATTATTGTGGAAAAGCAATCAGGTTCCTTGAAATGAATCAATGAATTACATGCATGTTACTTACCGCTACAATACCTAATTTTGTTCCCATTCAGAGAAGATGGTTACAGAGATGACATTGAGCATAGACAAGAAACTTTATGTTCGACCAAGAAAAGGAAGAGACTTAGCATTAGAGAATTTTTTTTCCTAAAGGTTGATGACAAGGAATGAAGAGGTCTCTACATTTCTTCATGCAAACAAATTGTTACAACAATTTATTATTGATGGTTACACAATGATTGAAGCACAAAGACTTCATTGGATTCAATCTCACCAAAAAGAACTCAGGGTTGATTTGTATCAGGGATTATTAGATGCTCTTATAAGAGGCAACACCGATACTGCTTCCACTAGGAAATGTATTATCCTCCCTTCAAGTTTTACTGGAGGTGCTAGATACATGCTACAAAATTACCAGGATGCAATGGCAATATGCAGGTGGGCTGGATATCCAGATATCTTCTTAACCTTCACATGTAATCCTACATGGCCAGAGATCACAAGGTACTGTAAAAACCACTCAGTAAATCCTGCAGATAGGCCTGATATTCTTTCTAGGGTGTTCAAGATGAAATTGAAATCCCTTATGAAGACACTTAGAGAGAAGAAAATTTTTGGGACCATACGTACATGTACCTTTCCTATATTAATACTATTGTTTTTACAACTAATTTTTTCCATTACCAATATGCCTAACTAATGCTATCATCCTGTAGTTGTGTACACTATTGAATTCCAAAAGCGAGGCCAACCACGTGCTCATATTCTTTTATTCCTTGAACCGTATGACAAAATCACAACTCTAGAACAAATTGACAAAGTCATCACTATAGAGATTCCAGATAAAGATTCATTACCAGAACTTTATGACTTGGTGAAGAAATTTATGGTCCATGGTCCGTGTGGTACTAGCAATCCTAAAGCACAATGCATGAAAGAAAAATGATGCACCAAGCATTTCCCAAAAAAATTTAGTGACTTCATGACTATGGATGACGATGGTTACCCTACTTACTGAAGAAGGGATGATGGTTGGACTATTGAAGTTAAAGGGAATCCATTAGATAATCAGTTTGTTGTGCCATACAATCCCTCATTGCTTCGTTTATTTCAAGCACATATTAATGTTGAGAAATGCAATCAATCCACAACTATTAAGTACTTATTTAAGTACATAAGCAAAGGTAATGATAGAGTGGTCGCCGATCTCTTCGATGATATCAATAATAAAACAGGCCAAAGTTTACTTGATGAGATACAACAATATTAAAATTGTAGATACATTTCTGCATGCGAAGGTTCATGACGCATATTTGGGTTTGAGAACATTATAGATATCCATAAGTTGAACGATTAAGTTTCCACCTCCCAAACCAGCAATTTGTCGTTTACTCTAATACTGATGATGTCTCAGATTTTTTGGATAAACCAAGGGTTTGTGAATCACAATTCTTGGCGTGGATGAAAATGAATGCTATGGATATTTTGCTGCAACTCTTACTTATATTGAATTCCCTCAGCATTATGTTTATCAGAGAGATAAAAGATTATGGAAGAAACGACAAAGAGGTTTTGCAGTTGGCAGAATAGCAAATGCTACACCTAGCTCTGGTGAATTATACTACTTGAGAATCCTTCTAACAAAAGTCACAGGGCCTAAATCGTTCGATGACCTTAAAACTGTTGATGAGGTTACCCATAATTCATTTAGGTCTGCTTGTGATGCTCTTGAGTTGTTAAATGATGATCAAGAGTTTGTAAATGTCATAAAGGAAGCTTCAGTTTGGGGGACTGGGAATTCTTTGCTTAAATTGTTTGTCAGTATACTTCTGTCGAATTGCTTGCAACGTCCTGACTTGGTTTGGAACCAATGCTCTAAGACCCTATCTGAGGACTTATTATTCAGTCCACATTCCCATCCGTAATATTCAAGTAAGAACAATTTAAACGCATATTGTTTTGATTGTTCATTTATCACTACTGCTATTTAAAAATAATATCTTCCTAACTTCAACATTTTCACTTTTACTTTAGTCATTACTATATCATTTGTTAAAAAGGAGGATGCTACATTGGAAGAGATCAACCACTTACTTAACCAAAATGGCAAGTGCTTTCAAGACTACCATATGTTGCTTATGCCTAAAACATCATCAACTGTTGTTGTCACAAACAATCTGATTCTACAAGAGTTGAGTTATGATCGACTTGTACTTCATCAAGAAGCAACAACTTTAATTAGATCTTTGACTTCATAATAAAACGAGATTTTTTATAAAGTTATGTCCTAATTAGAATTATCCTCATTTGGATTCTTCTTTGTCCATAGTTATGGAGGCACTGGGAAAACATTTTTGTGGAATGCGCTAACGTCATCTATTTGGTCAAGAGGACATATTGTCCTCACAGTTGCATCTAGTGGGATCACTGCCACATTATTACCTTCAGGTAGTACTGCACATGCACGATTTGTAATTCCAATTCAAGTAAATGAGTATTCAATGTGTTCTATCGAGCAAAATTCACCACTTGCTGAGTTACTTATCAAGACAAAGTTAAATATTTGGGATGAAGCACCAATGGTTTAACGGTACTGTATTGAAGCTTTTGATCATTCCTTGAAAGATATTATGTATTCAGATAGAGTCTTTGGTGGAAAGTGCATACTTATGGGAGGTGATTTCCGTCAAATCCTACCAGTTGTGCCTAAAGGTTCTAGAGCAACTATTGTCAATGTTGCAATAAGCTCATCCTCACTTTGGGACCACTGCACAATTTTCAATTTGACCAAAAACATGAGAATTTCGTCAGGAAGTTCACAACAAGAAATTGAGAAATTAAAATGGTTTAGTAAATGGCTATTAGATGTAGGAGATGGTAAGTTAGGCCTCCCACATGATGGTGTCACTGAGATTGAAATTCCGTCAGAAATGTTGATACAGGATAATACCAACCCAATTCATGCAATTGTGGCTGAAACTTACAAGGACTTGGAAGATAACTTGGAAACAATGAGTACTTCAATGATAGGGCAATAATTGCCCCAACAATAGAAATAGTTAGGGAAATCAATGAATATATGCGCTCTTTGTTGCCAGAAAAAGCTCATAACTATCTCAGCTGTGACTCTGTTTGTAAATCCACAGATGATAGTGATTGTTTTAATAATCTTTACACAATAGAATTTCTCAACACAATAATTAGCTCTGGCTTGCCACCACATAAACTTACCTTGAAGGTTGGAGGCCCAATTATGGTGCTTCGGAATATTGATCAATCTAGTAGGCTATGCAATAGTATAAGGTTGTGTATCTCTAGGCTTGGAAAAAATGTTATTGAGGCAATAACATTGAATGACTCCCACCCCAACAAGAAGGTTTTCATTCATAGGATGGATATGAATCCTTCAGAAAGTAGATGGCCATTCCATATGAGGAGAAGACAATTCCCCGTTAATCTAAGCTTTGCAATGGCTGTCAACAAAAGTCAGGGGCAATCACTACGGCATGTCAGAATATATCTCCCAAAGCCTGTTTTCACACATGATCAATTATATGTTGCATTTTCTAGAGTTCGTAATTTTGATGGATTAAAGATATATGTACATAACAATGGCATTGGTTGTCAAAGGAGTACAACAAATGTTGTCTACAAGGAGATTTTTACCAACTTGAATCGTTGATTTATGTACATTTAGGGGCCAAAAGCATAGAAGTTACCAAATTGTAATCAATACGATTGTGTATGGACAATGATAATCCATTTGTTTCCTGCATGTTGCATGGTTGCCTTATAAATGCATGGGTTGGCATTGTATTTGTCAACTGTTTGGTAATGTCTTGGCCAATAGTTTCATATTTGGGTAATTTGCAAGCCACTGTTTCACTCCTTTTAATATTGAAAACATTGAGCAATTATAAATTTTTGTAAGTCATGCTTCCCGCGTAACGCGCGGGGAGGAATTTCTTGTTAGGGACAATGAGACTACTAGAGAAGGTTGAAGGGGGCATTTTTGAATGAAAAATCCAATTTCAGGATTAAATTTCCATTCACAACTAGTAGAAAGCTAAAAATCATTTGCATTCAAAACAGAATTTATTCCATTTATAGGGTCTTAAAGTTTGCTCACCTTGGGGTTATTTGTCAAAACGTTATTCCTTTGCTGAAATGGTTTTCCTCTGTTACTTTTTTTTCCAATCAGTTTAGTTTTTTTTTTCAGCACTTATATATATATATATATATATATATATATATATATATATATATATATATATATATATATATATATATATATATATATATATATATATATATATATATATATATATATATATAAATATTGTGCGTTTACTTATGTTGTACTCTAAATTCTTTTATTTTAATATATCATTTTTTGTCAAGAAAGTTTAAGTGGATTGGACCCGAGACTCAACAGGTTAGGACAGGCCTCTAAGTTCAAAGAATGCATACATATATACTTAAATATTGCCTACCAACAACTATAATTTTATGGTTATGAGTCAACTCTTTTACTAATTAGATCAACTTTTGTTGGTGTTAATATATCTTTTTTTTTTTTTTTTTGCCACTAAGATACCATTTTGTCTTTTTATAAGAAAAAATAAATTTCCATAGCATATTTTTCGATTAAATCATTTCACCTCATAAGAAAAGTTGTCTTGTATTCCTACTAATTCGGTATAAAATTTGAACAAAATATAGTTAAAGAAGTGATAAAACTCTTGAATTTTAAAACAATTGCATATTTTATATTCAAAGATGAAATCGCTATTACTAGTTAACCTCCTAATACAGACATTTGCCAACTGAACTTACAATAGTTGATCAAAAGAAAATTTCACCCTCATGTTTTTTTTTTCAGCTCCATCCTTTAAAAAAAAGTGTGGAACTAATTAATAACAGTGGTTATTTTTGTTAATCAAGACAATTATTTGTCTGGTCAATTAATTTTCTGAAGGAAACTTCATGAAAGTTATTGGTAATTCGAAGACTACCTCGTGTATATATCCTTAAAAGACACGCTAATTAACATTAACTTAAGTTATAACCGAAATTATTTTATTATGATATCTTTTTCTGGACCGTGAACGAATGAGTCGTTGGTATAGGTTGATCAAATACTACAACAATTTAGATTCAAATTCATTTTTTTTAATTATTTTATTGAGCTGCGTAATGTCGCAAGGAATTAGAATGCAAATAACAATAAAATATTTAGGAGGGTTCGTGCAATATTTAAAATACAAATCCATCGGGTTTAACATGTAGAAGTTAAATAACTAATTTATAAATATTATAAAATTAGTTAAGATAGTTATTTATTAAAAAATGTGTATTATTTTTATAGTTATTTATAAAAAAAATATGTATTAGTTTTTCTAAAATATTTTCTCCAATAATTTGAATTGAAAACTCCCTTTACATTGAAAAATTATAAATTTAAGACATAAAATAGATTAATGTCTTGTATTTAAGACTAAAACAAATTTCTCAATTGTTTTCTACATTTAGAATAAAAGAAATTATACTAACGTAGAGTTTGTTTAGCTGTATAAGGTTCTACTAGATCCCTTGTGTCTCGACTTCCAGATCTAGAGGAGTCACTTATATTAAGAGGGACAATTACAAATCTCAAATCGAATATCGGATGATAATATCAAAAAGAGAAAAAAAGAGATTATTTCTTATCTTTAATAAAATAATTTATAACAATTAGACGCCTTTGTTTGGATATTTTAAAAAGATATCGATATGGGGCGGTAAACAAGTACCACACTTTCATATTTGTTATATTTATATTGATTATTAATTGAATAAAAATATTTATTTATTTATTTCTTAACAAAATAGCTTTTTTTTTTTTTTTGGGAAAGACACACAATTGTAAGTTATACAATTATTTTATAAATAACATTCTCTCTTTTAGATATGATTCTTTTTTTAAGTAACAAACCCCCTTTATCTAAAAATAAAATTTTGTCTTTCCACTTTTACTTTCATTGAATCCATACTTTTATAATAATTAATATTACACATGCGTTGAGAACGAGGAAATTCCTCCATGAAGCATATGTTTACAATATATTATACTTATTTCACATTTTTTTAAAACTACACTTATTTCCATTTACTATTTCTCCACATTAAATTTCTACTCATTATCTCTCCTAAGGCCTCTTTATGAATAAGGGTATAATTGAAAAAAAAAAAAATTGTATATATTACATACTTATTGCTTTTAACTGAATTTAACTAACATTTTGATCCGTGTGAAAGTGGTAGTTGTTACTTATAAAATGTATCAGAGGGGGTATTATTTAGAACTTCTACTTATTTATTATACTCCCTCCAATCCTATTTATAAGAGCCCAATAACTGAATTATATAGTTTAAGAAAGTGGTAAATTAGTTAAAAACAATAAGTGTGTTTGAAATAAACCTTTTTTTTAAAGCATATCCTTATTTATTAGGAGATAAATAAGAGAGAGAACTAAAGTAAATATACATATCACTGACCTTTTAATTAATGCAATTTATATAATTAATAAGGGACAAAAATGAAAAAAAAAATCATTAAATATTCAGATAACTCTTGTCAGATTCTTATGAAAAAGATCAAGGCAATTCAAATTTTAAACTCTTATAAAAAGGACTGGAGGGAGTAATTTTATATTGATATTTAAAGAGACAACATGAGTAGAAAGTGGGGGAAGTTAAGATAAAATGATGAGTTGGATATGTGGTAATACAAGAACATATAAGACTCACAATGAACATATACACAAAAGAGTTGGAGTGGCATCACCAATAAGTGTTAATTCTAGTGAAAAAGATTAGTTCCTCAAAACATAACGAATCTACACTGTGAGAGCTGCTCAACAGTGCTTTAAACATTGCCTACTAGAAAATGGTAAAAAATTGTTAGAGGTTGTCAAGATGCCTTCAATGAAAGCAGTTGTATATGCAAGTGAAAAGAATTGATTAAGTGGTAAAGAGTTCTTTGAAAAGGGATAGACGAAGGGTCTGTTTGAGAAGGTGATGGGCCATAAAAAGCACGATTTACGAGAAAAAAGCACAATGGAGTAATTTTGGTGTGTTTGGATTGGCATTTTCCCTATGGACTTTTAGATCAAAATCTACTTTTGAGGGGGGAAAAAAACTATGAAAACCTGCTTTTCACTGTGTTTTCAAGCTTTACCATATACTATGATTGCGGGTAAAAGAGGAAGAGAGCAATGAACACCTTGAGACTTAAGAAGCTTCACCACCCTGGGCGGCCTCAAAGTTCTTCCTTGAGAGCTCATATCTTCCCTCACTCTCCCTTTCTCCTTGAAGAAGAACCACCATATGAAACAACCTTCTCTCCTCCAAGTTTGCAGTCCATTGGTTGCAGAAGACTTTTTTTAATCAAGCTGGTTGACGATTGTCTAATATAAAGATGGAAAGAGAAAATAATAATAAAAAACAAACTAAAGTAAGATAAAAAAAACTTTTAAATTATTTTTAACTTCAACTTTACAATTCCTCTTATTCTTAATTGCAAAAATTTGTAATTTTGAATTACAAATTTTATTTTTTTTAATTATTATTTTATTATTTGGGCAAAAAAATTATTATTTTATTATAAAATAGGGAAAATCATGTTTAAATCCTTGTAGAAATATCATAATTCAAATTAAGAACTGTATTTTAACAAATTCCTAATTAGACCAACATGCATAATTAGTAGGGTTTTGAAATCTAAACCAGACCGGCTGGTTTGGACCGAAAACTGGCGAACCGACCAGTAAACCGGTCTAGTCCGGGCATCAACCTGATTCCATATTTTTTCTAAAAAAATCATTTTTTTCATTTTCTTTTATAATTTCATATTAATAACTCTAAAATTTTCAATTTCTCTCCAGTTTTGCCCCCAATTAACTTTGGTTTGACTCCGGTCTGATCCACTGACCCTTTAACCAATACCCCGGTAGATTCAGTGGCCGGTCTGGGTTTTAGAACCTTGCTAATTAGGAATTTTTGTTACATTTTTATGATTTCTAATTTATATAATTTTTATCAATTAAAAATATTTAATTACATATTTTCAAATTGTTCAATTTTTTCTAATAATAAATTAAATATTTTTATTTTATTTTTTGCCTTAAAATTATCATAATGTATAAATCTAATATAATATATATATGTGTATAAATTCTTATTATTTAATAAGATTCATATCTTTTTTTTTTGTTATTTTCTACCCAAACTTGCTTTTTATATAATCATCTAAACAAGTTTCAGTTTAAAAAAAAAAAGGTCATTTCTGTTATCGTCAATCCAAACATAAATCACATTAACAATATAACTTTGATCCTATCTTAAGTTTGCAACAGTCAGAAAAACAAAAGTTACTTTTGCCGCCGCTAATCCAAACGAGCCCGAAAACATAAAAGAACACTCAATGAGATTTTGTTGTGATTCCACCTAATAAGATAAAATTTTTATTGTTGTTGTTGTTGTCGTCGTCGTAAGAGTAGCAGTAGTTCTAAATAAACAATTTTCTTTCTTTGTTTTTGGTTTTATTAGGGTACTGGATAAACTGAAAAATAACCTCAGGTCTTAGATTTTCATGTTACTTTATCCTTAAATTCATAACAATTAAATTTTTCATAATTTCTTTACAAAACGAGTTGCTTGATTCCGGTAATTACAAATCCAACAACATTAATTACAAATAAGTCATTTAATTTTTAAATGCAACTTTCAGTTTTTTTTGGGTACTTCTGCTAATTAATAACTATTATTTTCATTTAAATGTCATTATCTCAAGTTACTTTTTCTTTGGGAGAATTACTACGACTCTATGGGAGTTTGAATCAAAGAAAAGGTTGGCAAAAATTAGAATGGAAAGGAAATGAGTAGAAAATATTTTGTCACATAGTTGTTTGGTTTGTACTAAAAAAGAAAATAAGTTGATAAGACAAGTTTTGTTTGGTTTGAAGAAAATAAGGTAAGAAAATGAACAAAAAGACCATTTTGCTCTGAAATAAAAATATTATTTAAATATTCATGGAACCTACTCACATTTTTATATCACCTCTAAGATTGTCACTTCAAAGGGTTTTTGTGTCTTTATGCCTTTTTTCTCCCCCTTGAAAATTGGTTCCCACCAATTTATCTTCAATCATGAGGCTAAAAATTGGTGGGTTCAGGAAAATAATTTTCCCACGAAAATGGCAAACCAAACAGTCGCCATTTGCAGGAAAATCCAATTCTCCCTTTCTTCCCTCTTATTTTCCTTGAACCAAAGGGGCCCTATGAGGTCCTAGGAAAGAAATTAATTACCAAAAAATCTTAATGATAAGTGAATAGTATATACCTGTTATTATTTTCTTCATGGAACTTGTGATTACATGTTCTTTAATTGTTATTTGACCTTCTAGTAATTCCTCCATCTTCTTTTCTTATTTCATTTACTCATTTTGATCATTAATATAATACATATTTTTTATATTTATCAATATTTTTTTAATTTATCATATTAATGCTTCCTCAGTAATAATCAAAGAGTGTTAACTAATTTAATTAACTTTCTTAAACTAATTAAATTTAGATAAATATGTCTTATGTGAATGATAGAAATAGAAGAAACTAGAGAGTACTCCCTCTGGTCTTAAATATAATATCCAGTTGACTTTTTTTTGGATAGATTAAGGAAGGTAAATAAAATACCTTATTGTAATATCATATGTTGGGTATGATTAAGTCATATACTCCCTCCGGTCTTTTTTTTAGAGCTTAAAATTTGATTTGCTTTGATTCCTTTTATAAGAGCCTAACAAGATGTCTCAACATTTAATGAGTTTTTTTTTTTTTTCATTTTTACCCCTCATTAGTTCTATAAATTGCATTAATTAAAAAGTTGGTGATATCTACATTTACTATATTTCTCTTTCTTACTTCCCTCTCATAAATAAGAGCATACTTGAAAAAAGGTTTATTTCAAATACATTTATTGTTTTTAACTAATTTTAACCATGTAATTTGGTTATCGAGCTTTTATAAATAGGAGCGGAGGGAGTATTTGTTTATAAGTCAAAGCAAATTAATTTGAAGAGAAAGTTAAGGAAAATCCTATATAAAGGCAATTAAATTACCCTAATTCTAATTTGAATTATTGAACATAAGAAATTATATATCAGGTTATGTGTCATACTTAGGGATTTAAAATTTGGGTTAAATTACCTCAATATCCCTTAATTACTAAATGAGAAAAATTGAAAATATAACCTTATTATTTGCTCTATCAATTAATTAAATATTTAATTATGATACATGAACTGATATATAATTTATTAAATTTAGTTATCCAAATTAGAATTGGGGTAATTCAATGATCTATATATAAGATTTTCTCAAAAATTTAAATATAAATATTTTAAAATAATTTAATTAGTTCTTTTAATCTTTAAAAAAATCAACTTTTTATGACCAGATTTATTTATTTTTTTCCAAGAGTGATTGTTATCCTTAGCGTGCATGGTGAAATGACACGTGTCTGTTCGGCCAAAAAGATGACACATGGCCGCCATGTGCCCTGGATTTCCAGGTATCTACCCTCTTTCCAAACTTCACTCCCAAATTCAAAGCTCTTTATCGCTTTTGGTTTCTTCTCTCTCTTGGCAAAAAAAAACCTTTATCGTTTGAACTTTTAAACATTTTCAAATCTTCTCATTCTCATTATAATATCTCTCCCACCTGAAGGTCACTCCGTCACTTCGCAGTCCCCAGAAATATCTCACGGCCTCAAGGTTCACTCCAACAGAAGAAGAAAATGCAGAGAAACACGCCGGTGAGGAAGCCAAACAGCTCCACCTCAGATCTTCTCACATGGTCGGAAACTCCTCCGACTGATTCCCCTACCACCGTCACTGGCTCCGGCAGCCGCTCTCGTCAGGTTACTCTTATATATCCGTACTTATGGTTCTTTGATTTGGGTTCAGTCTCACGCATATGTTAACTTTGTTGTTTGAACTTCCCTCATCGAATTCACAGCCGGCTGATAAAATCAGCAAGGTGCTTCATGGAGGCCAGGTCACTGAGGAAGAAGCACGGAGTCTCGAGAAGACGTAAGATTCGTTACTAATTCTCTCGTGCTTCGCATTTTTGGTTTTTTCCTTAAAATTCGGGTCTGCGTTCTTGTTAAAAATGCATAGGCAGTCAGATCTGCTATTTTTTGAGTTCATTTTTAGTTTGTCTGCTCCTTGATCTGATTTTTTTTTTTTTTTTTTTTGTTCCTTGATTTTGAACTTTGTATTTGACGGTCAGAGCTCATATACCTTATTTCGCTGCGCCGATCTGTTTTGCGATCTTCATAAACGGCTAATCAATGTTAAGCTAACAAATTGAAAGTTCCCAACCACCGAGTATACCAATGTAAAACTCTGTAAATTCTGGGATTTTTGGTTCAAATCACGTGCAGAATTTTATATAAGTTGACATTGTAGCTTCGAAATTCATGCCTTTTACTAAGTTTTGAAGATGGATGGATAGAATACTCCATAGGCGAGTGGAATCTGCTACAAATAGAAGTTCGTAATTCCCATCAAACGAAATGCGAGACAAAATCCACTGATGGTTCACCCAATACATTGTAACACTTATGAGTCCTAGAACCCGATGCACAAGGATTTGATTCCTATTATGCCTTTCACCTCACTCCCTACTCCCAAACCTCCTAGAAATAAACGATAAAAATAAAAAAGGAATGTGATTACACAAGATGGTAATGAATTCCCTTTTGCTTCTTAGCTTGGGATTACTATTATTTTCCTTCATCATTGACCTTAACCATCAAGTGTTTTACATGTGCATGCACAGTGTAGTGTTACTGTGTTAATGTATATATCAGATACTAAAATTTTGTAATCATGAACATCATTATGTAATCTAGAATCCATTGCTTGTGGTCAACTTAGTAACATCATTTCAATCTATTCTTACCGTTAACCTTTTACTTATTTACTCCTCAGAAAACCATGCTCAGGGTATAAAATGAAAGAGATGACCGGAAGTGGCATATTTTCAGCAAGTGCTGAAGACAGTGCACCAGAAGCCAAATCTGCTTCAAATAACAAAACCAGTCTGCGAATGTATCAGGTATATTGGATGGATTCCTTGGTGCGGCTTATCATTAAACCATATGGATATTTCTCAAATATCAAACTCTGTGTATACGATTCTTTCTGAGTATTTTCTAATGTTTTCCCCTTGCATGCAATTGCATCTCAGCAAGCAATGAATGGAATTAGTCAGATATCCTTCAGTACTGAAGAAAGTATTTCACCTAAGAAGCCCACCTCAATACCTGAGGTAGCTAAGCAGCGCGAGCTGAGTGGGACACTGAAAAGTGAATCAGACCCAAAGGCGAAGCAAATATCAAATGCCAAGTCCAAGGAACTCAGTGGAAATGACATATTTGGCCCTCCTCCTGAAATTGTGCCTCGGTCAGTGGCTGCTACGCGCACTGTGGAATCGAAGGAAAGTAAAGATATGGGAGAACCAGCTCCTCGTAATGTGCGCACCTCAGTTAAAGTTTCCAATGTAAGTTTTTCCATCACAATCTTTCCTTCCCCTGAATATTTTGCTTTATCTCCAGTAACTGAAATAAGAAATGCTTTTTCTTGAATCTTTTTATGGAAAATCGATTTGTTTCAAATTATGCCATTACTTGCTTCTTCTATATACCCATCTCAGTCTTAGTGCATGTTTGGATTAGCGATAGAAGCTATTTTTTCAATGTGATTTACGGTATACGAGATAAGTTTGTGAGCGGAATTTTGTCTCGACTTATGTGAACGTGTTTTTCCACCACTTTCTCAAACAGGTCCTCAAGCAATTGGATTACATTGAACTTGACTAATTATTGTTATGTTTTGTTCAAATGTTTTCCTGTTCGGATCTATATGGTTACTACAGCACCTTGACCAGTGTGTTTTCGTTTTTTCCCTTCCTTCTCTGTGCAGCCTGCGGGTGGCCAAAGTAAGATCTTTATTGGGGAAGAACCACCTAAGGCATCAAAGAAGATACTTGACCAGAAGTTTACTGAGTTAACAGGCAATAATATTTTCCATGGAGAAGCTTCACCAGGATCCACGGAAAAGCCTCTGAGTAGGGCTAAACTGAGAGAAATGACTGGCAGCAACATATTTGCTGATGGAAAGGCTGAAAACAGAGATTGCTTACGTGGTGCGCGCAAACCCCCTGGCGGAGAAAGCAGCCTCACCTTGGTTTAAGTTATAACAACGATAATGTTTTAGTCACATTTAGATGGGTAGGCATTTTACTAATTCGCAAGGACTTTGTGTTTTGACTTGACTTGACAGAACAACGTGTGATCATGACCATTTAATAAATCAGAACTATATTTTGAGACTTGAAAGATAAAGCATGATATAGTTGGTGGCTCTTTAATTTTGTTTCAATGTTTCTGTTCCTCCTGCCCTGAACAAAACAATTGTGGAAAAGAATTTCCTAACAAAGGTATATCATACTTGTACCCATCAACTTGGGAATGGAAATATGAAACAATGCACATGGGCTATAGATTTGTAACACTTTTTTTTAAGTTTGCCGTGGCGGAAGAAAACGTCCGCTGAAGTGATCTAATGATTTGAAGTTGTAATTTACTTACGTTTTAATTAAAAATTTTAATTCTTAGCATGATGATATTGATGGACTACATAAAATATAATTGATAGATATTATGAAGACATACATTTTAAATATTGGATGAGTATCCTCATCGTCTGCTTATTCAAATTCACGTAACAAAACTAAAGACACCAGGAGCATCGCACTTCAGAAACAGGGACCCCCAAATTATTACCAACGTTCAGACATACACAGAAAAATTCAGTAACAGACGTATGAGAACGAAGGCCGAGAACCTGATCAGCAGTACTATGACTACTGAACAGAATAAGGAGTATTTTCAATCATGACCATGACCAATCAATGCAAGAAGCATTTTCTCGTAGTCTCCAGAGGTGTCATTGGATATGGCTTGGTCCAGAGGAACACTGTTTCTTCTTTGGTATTCCTCCTTAATTCGCTCCATGTCAACCTCGGCTCTAGTAGCCACCACTCTTGTAAGCGCCCATTCATCAGTTCCCAGCTTGTTTATAGCCATCCTCAAAACTTTCTCAAAATATTTCTCAGGGAAGGTTAAACACTTAATTGTAGACCTCAACAGTTTCAGATATTCATCTTCCGGATTGGATTTCAGATCCTGTAGCCAGGACATTTTTTTCAGTTCAACTTCAAAGTTAAAATTTCCAAACCTTTTGATTAAATTGTAAAAGATTAATCCACAAGATCATATCCATAGGCCAAATGCATCAATAGAATTCATTGACGGTGTTTGAAGCAAGTGTTAATTAGTTTCACTTGAGAGTGATACCTTGTTTATAGCATTCCCAAAGTCATTGTTGTAGTGATTGAGTGTTGCATTTAACTGTGCTTTACTTCTTGTAGTTATAATCCTGATCACTTCCTCATCATTGTAAGCCTTCTCTGCAATCTTCTCATGAAGCAATTTTGCCTCTGATTTTGCCAATGTCATGTTCACCTCTTCTCCCTCGTAACGGAATGTACTCACAAGAGGAACCAACAGCTGTTACCAGAGCACCCGATAAGTTTTTCCAGCAAAATGCACAAGCATGATGACAAAAAACACAAGGATGTTAAAAGTGTTGCTGATCCTAGCAATTCACAATCGAGATAAGAAAGTGGACGAAATAATGGAGTGAACTATATGCATTTGTTTTTCTTTCTGTATCACTCTTTTTCTAACAAAATGGCATGCGTGCAGAAGAAGATCCATAGTAAATAATTTGCTTGAAGGTAACTGTAAGCTGAGTGCTCCACTTTCTTTAACAGTTTAACATACGTTCTTTACGGCAGTACTGAGCGTAATGTAATTTCTCCTCAAAGCAAAAGGGATGTAAATTTTGGAAGATTTTGATTGAATAAATCACATCAATCAAAGGAATGACCCCTTTAAAATTACAACATGAAAGAGTAATATTTTAAAAGCAAGAAACTTGCATTTCAAAAGTTACAAGTTTCTACCTTGCGGAAGTCCCCAGATGTATGATAGGCAACGTCCTCTTCAAGGGATCTCTTAAAGCGGGCTTGATATGCTTGCTTTACCTTAAACAGATCAAGTGAGGATCTGGTGCTGGCAATTTCCAT
The DNA here is from genome assembly GCA_963855925.1 of Inga laurina. Taxonomy (NCBI): domain Eukaryota; kingdom Viridiplantae; phylum Streptophyta; class Magnoliopsida; order Fabales; family Fabaceae; genus Inga; species Inga laurina. The sequence continues at coordinate 14,979,136 of OY979709.1, forward strand.
AAGAACCCAGTTGTTTGAAGTCATCCTCTTAGTAGCTTCATTAGCTAAAAATGCATCGCGCTCAGCAGGAGCCAGAGCCCACACCATTACAATTCGCTTTTAAATTCAAAACATCAAATATTAGACTGAAACTGCACAATTGGGCTATGGAAAATTTAAGCACTAATTGTAACATTGAAATTCCTGACAAATAAATTAAAGTAGCCATCAAATTGAGAATAAACACAGAATACATATAAAGTTTCAAACTAACCTCAAAGTCACTAGAAAGTTCCTTGTCTAAGGATGTAAGAAGATCTTCTCCATAAGTAGCTGCATATGTTTCAGAAATCAACTTACGCTGAGATGCATTTCTGTGAGCCAGTATCGATATTATCAAATCTTCATTTGTTCCCCAACCTGCAATAATTGACAGGTAAGTAACACCAGATGAATGAGACTGATTAATTAGGTCCTAGAATAAGAAAACACATTATTCAAGTTATCACGAACAATAGAGCCAGGTAACTATAGAGTTGGAGAAATGTGCCTTCTTTGTTTTATTGCAAGGAAACTACCACACCGCTAATGAAAGATGTAATAAAAGGAAATGAAAATTAACGAGGAAAAATTAATATTTTAAACATAAATCACTAATAAGAGAATTATTACTTCCATAAAGCAATAAACCGAAACCAAATCTCTGAGCACCAGCAGATTCAACAAAACCGCAAAAATACTAGGAATAAGGGTACACAATTTTAAAGACTAGAATCATGCTTAAAAGCAAGGCTCCCAAAAGGAATATTGTGCTGGGAAAAATTGAGCATGGGAATTTAGCCTCGGGGTCTGAAATGTATCCACATCGATTCCATGCTTTAAAAACCTTTTCAAAAGCAAATTCCACGTAATGCGTGGCAGCAAAATCACATATCATCAAATCCGAGCATCAGTAACAGCGATTAAATGAATGGATGCACAATAAAAATTTCGATTCAAGTAAAACTTCAGAATCACTAGTAAATTCCGCGTAATGCACAAACATAACAGACATATCACGAGCGCAAGCAGCAAGATCACATATCATCAAACATAGTAACCAGTTACTGTGATCAGATACACAACAAAAATTATGATTTACGTAAAACTTCAGAATCATCAGTACAATATCGTAAAGTAAAATCCACCGATCAGATCACATTAACGAGAAATTTCAGACCGGTTCAAAAAAATGCGACCACTCAACAGATCAATCATCAATCAATGATCCGATAACTTAAATCAAATCCAAATAACTAGCGCAGGGAAATGTTACATAAAAAAGTTAATCATTTCAGTCCAGCGACGAGCTCAGTACCTACAAAAGCTTTCCGCAATTGCTCAGTATCCTCGGACGGAGAAGGAACTTGGGCAGGCACCTTCAAAGTCGCCATTGTCGCTCTTCGTCAATCAATCGATCTGAACCTGCAATTTGATGGAGGAAAGCGAAAACAATGTGCGTGTAGGAGATGGTGATCTTGTTCAGGCAAGAATTATTATTATTAGGTGTGACTGTGTGTGAATATGTGAAATCGTGAATCACTTGCGGATCTACATTTCTACAACCGCCACGTACCCAAAGAAAAAAGACAAGGAAATTACTCGGATCACGTATCGTATTGGTCCTCTTGGGCCCTACCCTTAATCAATCAATCAATCTATTTAAAGAAAAAGAAATTACTCATGTATGAGTATTTGTTTGTTTGGGGTGACGTTGTAGAAACGCTTCCTCTCATATATTTATTTCGTATATCATAAATTATGTTAGAAAAATAATTTATATCACTAATTCAAATAGGCACTATATCTCTTAAAAAAAGTAAAATAACAGCAGTTTTTTTAAACAAATTCCATTGAGTTTGGTTTATTTTAACATATTTTATTACTTATATTATATTTGGTCCGATTGTTGGTTTTTTCAACAACCTTTATTATTGGGAAAATTCCTTAAAAATACTACCGAAATAGCTAAATACTGATTCAGTACTGTGAAATTCCGAAATCCCGATTTAGTATTATGTCAGTACAGATGAACAGTACTAGGGTGTGAAAAAACGATTTTGCCATTTAGCCTTCCCTCTCGCCACTTCAAAGTAACAACACGAGACTCTTAATTAACAACTCTAGATTCTTGGTTAACAACTCTAGTTTCTTCTTTTTACTTTCATAATAACAACATTGATCTTGTTAATTAACAACACCATATTCTACATTAACAACTCTCATTTCTTATTTCACAACTTTATAATTTAAGTTTCAGGGCCAATAACAACACCTTTTTCTTTATTAATAATACCGTATTTTACATTAACAACACTATATTTTTGAGATACGAATATGTGAAAGAATAAAGCGGAGTTGTTAATCATGAATCAAGAATTATTAATTAAGAGTCTTGTGTTGTTATTCTGAAGTAGCAAGAGGGAGGGCTGAAGGATAAAATCGTTTTTTCGCATCCAGCACTATTCATCCGTACTGACACAGCACTGAATCAAGATTTCAGAATTTCACAGTACTGAATCAGAATTTAGCTATTTCGACGGTATTTCTAAGGGATTTTCCCTTTATTATTCATTACCATTTAACATTTATTCTTGAAGTCCAAAAGCCATTTTAGAAAAACATTTATCCTTAAAATTCAAAAATCATCTTTAAAAAAAGGGTTAATATATAAATTTAACAATAATGTTTTTCTACTGGTATGTCTGGCACAATTAAATTTTATCATAGGTAAAATTACACATAAAATTTTTAAAAGGGACAAAAATAACAAAACCGATACTTCCCATAAAACATCCGTTACTTTAATTTTGTGGGGGCGCAGGAAGTCAGTTCTCCTTCATCCACGTCAACTCTCTTTCCCCCTCACCCTTCAGTTACTCACAGGCCAGTCACCCCTTTCGGCCGTCCCCATCTCTCTTTCTTGGGTTCTGCAAATCACAGGGCATATGAACAAGAAGTATTTGAGAAACATAACAAGAAAGGTGAGCATAGTTGCTAACCGAATAATAAACTATATTATTCAGGTGTATATATCTCAAAAACGATGAGATTTTTACCTCACAGAGTTTATTGTATTTCTTCGTTGTAATCCAGCTAAGATGGAGAACAGAGCAAGACCACCCTTGAGACCAGCTCCTATCGTGAAGCCCTTGGCTGGATCCTCTGTCATCATCACTTCCCTCGGCAAAGCCTCTGAAGAATCCAAACTGCATGCAAAATCTCACACAGCCTAACACCTATCACTTCCCATAACTCTCATGTTTGCACCGCTGCCTTCGAACTGCTCTCATTTGCAGAACCTAAATACTTCTTCAAGGTAGCAAAATCGCACCTGTAGTTTTGTTAAGGAGGTACTGAGTGACCGCCGGCGTCAAGTGTGAGAGGGAGAGAAGGGAGGGAGATGGGGAAGGGATGACTGAGATCGTGAGAGGGTGAGGGTTAGAGAGAGAGAGAGAGTTGACATGGATGAAACTGACTTTGGTGGCCCCGCAAAATTTAAGTAACGGACGATTTAAAGGAATTAACGGATTTCTTATTTTTGCCCTATTTTAAAAATTTTGTGTAATTTTACCTATAACAAAATTTAATTGTGCTAGACGCACTTTTAGAAAAATATTATTATTAAATTTTCATCTTAATTCTTAAAAAAACAATCTTGAAAAATTAAAAAACTTTAATCACTTTATAGAATAATCTAGAGAGCTATATAACATCCATCTTCATTTAATTTGTTATGAATATTATGATTGTATGGATCTTCATAACATCCAAGAAGAAGACTCTTCACCTCCCATCCATATTGAATCCTCAAAATGAAAAGTTTATAATCTTTAATCTTTGTAACATCTAATGGTGCAATTATATTGCTTAATTATCCTCTTTATATATTGTAACTCATGGAGTGGGTCTTCAATATTGGGACCTTATAAATAGAGGCTTGTACACACATTTGTAAGCTTGAAATCAAATAAGAATCACTCCCTCCTTACTCTCCTTTTCTCTCTTGTATTTCTTCATTTCTCTTATCGCAATCTCTTATATCTTTTTGATTTCATAACACGTTATCAGCATGAGTTCACTCAAAAGATCTATGGTCTAGTTTTGTATTTCTTCTACTCTCTAACTTTCTCATTTCAAAACTATATTTTATGTTGTTTATTCTCTATATTATTTTATTTTTTTAGTTTACGTTATCGATTTATTGTTCTATATTACTTTTCTTTTACACTATCTATTTTTATCTTTCATGTTGTCATTTTTTATGTGTATATCTGGGATAATCTAAACCATTATTTGAAATTAAAGAGACTCTTTTAATTTACATATTGATTTATACATCGGGTTTCATGGCTAAGATTGGAGATTATTGTTGCTTTATTATCCTTCGCAAGATTTTTTTTCCTTTATTTATCATTTTTCGGGAATCTCTTTTTATGCAACATTTATATTTCTTTATTTTATATTCTGGTATTCTTTAAATTTTATGTTGTTATATTATGTTATTTCATTTTATTTACGTTTCATTTGTTTATTGTGACACTCCAAATTTTTATTCATCAAGAATGTATTGTAAATAGTAATATATTCAATAAAATGATGAATATTCATGACTATAGGAATTTAATATTGGAAATTGAAAAGTGAACAGTGTTTTTAGTGAAATCGTTTGCGAGGCAGTAGGGATGTCATGTGATTTTAGACAACCAAATGATAAGAAAAAATTTATGAAATTTTTCAGAATGAAAGTAGACATCCTAAGGACCCGTTTGGTTCGATCCCATTACACCCTGCGGTGCAGTGCAATGCGATGCAATGGTAATGCAATGCAATATTAATTACAGGGGTAGTGTTTGGTTTGATTTTTAAGCAACGTGCAATGAGTTAATATTTTAACAATTATTTAAAATTAATATATTACACAAAGTCTATTTTACCCCTTAATATAATCTTTGTAGAAAAAATAGTTACAAGCCGGCGACGGCGGGCATAGAGGAGGAGGAGGTGCTGGCGGTGGCAATGATGTGGGTGACGGGGGAGGAGGTGGTGGTGGCGGCGGTTGGCCGAGGTGGCGGAGGAGGAAGAGGTAGTGGTGGCAGTGGGTGGCGGCGGGGGTGAGGGTGGCAGCGGAGGAGGAGGTGGCGGCGGCGGTGGGCCGATGGCTGCGACGGGGGTGAGGGTGGCAGCGGAGGAGGAGGTGGGGGCGGCGGTGGGCCGATGGCGGTGCTGGGGGTGAGGGTGGCGGCGGAGGAGGAGGTGGCGGCGGCGGTAGGTGGCGGGGGTGGCGGTGGCGGTGGTGGGCGGTGGGCCGGTGGCGGCGGAGGAGGAGGAGGTGGTGGAGGCGGTGGGTGGCGGGGGGTGGAGGAGGTGGTGGTGGGCGGTGGGCTGATGGCGGCGGCAGAGGTGGTGGTGGTGGCGGTGGTGGGCGGCAGGGGTGAGGGTGGCAGCGGAGGAGGAGGTGGCGGCGACAGTGGTGGGCGGAGGGCTGGTGGCGGGGCCAAGGGTGGTGGTGGTGGCGGTAGGTAGAGGTGACGGCGGTGGAAGAGGAAGAGGTTGTGGCGGTGGCAGTTGTGACGTGATGCAGCAAGTGGAATGAGATAAGTGAAACAAAGACAAAGGGAATTAAAGGGTAAATTAGACTTTTTAGACCATGCAATGGGATGGTAATGAGGATTCATAGGGGGGAGGTATGAATGAGGATTACCAATTTTTTGGTAATCATCATTACCATGGTAAACCCTATTACCATACTAAAGGGCAACCAAACACTCTTCTCTTGGTAATGCAATCATGATTACCATTGCAGGCATGTAATGTGGTTGAACTAAATGGGCTCTAAGTTTTAATTTGATAGGTAATGGGTAATTTTTAGAGTTGTATGTAAAAAGTTATGAATTTCTGGAGTTAGCTTAGAAAAAATGCCCATTTCCTGGAATAGCATCCAAAAAGTTTAAATCTGGGAATTTTATGCTTCTAATTGGCTATATTTTTCCTTGAAACTAGACTCAATAAGGATTCTATAGCCTTTATAATCACTCCAATATGATATCTACAAATTTAATTATGATTTTTCAAAGTTTAGGCAAAAAATCTGTTTGAATTTGCTTAAATCCGAAATTTGAAAATTTATTAAAGGAAAATAGGAAATGTTATAAAATATCATCCTCTTACTTCCATTAGCCAAAATTGACGTCCTTGAGTTGAAAAAGGAGAGAGAGAGTTGAGAGAATTTTAGAGAGAGAAGGAGAAGAAATTTCATAAGATAGGTCGATTTCTTAGATAAATTCATTCCTAAAGTGTATAATCCTTCTCGTAAGCTTCTTTTCTATGTTATTTAAAGTATTTGAAGCACAAATTTCAGTGTTAAAGAGGCTAGGGTTTCAACCACACTAGAGAAGAGCCAAAGAAGGTTAAGGCAACTTCTGAAACTTCGAATATTGATTGTTTTAACTACTGTAAGTAATTTAATAAGTGGAATTCTATTAGATTTGCTTTATTTGTAAATTTGGGAAAAGTTGTGTTCTAAACGTTATACTGCCCAAATTAAGTCTAAATGGTGGTTTTAACATAATTAAGTAGTTAATAAAGTAATTAGGAGTAGAAATGAGCAAGTCTGCGGAGTTGGAATTGAAAAACTTCAACTTTTTCTAGAGAACTTATAACTTTCGACCAGGGCTATTAGTGTCACACCCTGTATCCCTACCACCCAGGTACACCCCCCGCGTGGTCCCCCTACTCGGTACACCCTTGATAGGCCGTAGGTGGACTCACAAGGAGTATCTCCACACCCCTTGTGGATTTCTCTTACCTCCCCAGACTCGAACCCGCTACCTAGGGGTAAGTAGCGAATCCATATCGAGTCTAGTACCATTGAGCTAGCCTTTGACATTTTCACCTTCATCTCTGTGAGCTTTTCTCACAACATACAACTCATTCACATCATTCATCCCACTCAACAGTTGATCCTTTCATTTGAGCTTGATCATTGGTAAAACAAAAAGAATTCTGAATGAATCCTCTAGTATTACAGCAAGACCCAAAATTGCACGTCTCAATAACAGATTTTGGCCTCTGCCAATCTAGCATTACTTCCACTATACTGGGATCCTCTGAGACCCCTTCTCACAAAATAACATGACTCTAAAATTTGCTTGCGCACGTCTCAATAACAGATTTTGGCCTCTGCCAATCTAGCATTACTTCCACTATACTGGGATCCTCTGAGACCCCTTCTCACAAAATAACATGACTCTAAAATTTGCTTGCTTAAGATGTGTGTGTGTGTGTGTGTGTGTGTGTGTGTGTGTGTGTGTGTGTGTGTGTGTGTGTGCGCGCGCGCGCACTATACTGGGATCCTCTGAGACCCCTTCTCACAAAATAACATGACTCTAAAATTTGCTTGCTTAAGATGTGTGTGTGTGTGTGTGTGTGTGTGTGTGTGTGTGTGTGTGTGTGTGTGTGTGTGTGTGTGTGTGTGTGTGTGTGTGTGTGTGTGCGTGCGCGCGCTCTGAGACCCCTTCTCACAAAATAACATGACTCTAAAATTTGCTTGCTTAAGATGTGTGTGTGTGTGTGTGTGTGTGTGTGTGTGTGTGTGTGTGTGTGTGTGTGTGTGTGTGTGTGTGTGTGTGTGTGTGTGTGTGTGTGTGTGTGTGTGTGTGTGTGTGTGTGTGTGTGTGTGTGTGTGTGTGTGTGTGTGTGTGTGTGTGTGTGTGTGTGTGTGTGTGAAGGAAAAAGATGAAAGAAGAGCTTTAAAAATGTGTGTGTGCGTGTGTGGACGTGAGAATGAAGGAAAAAGATGAAAGAAAAGCTTTAAAAATATCCTACATGATCCCTTAATTAATAAATGGTAGGATAATTCACTTATGACATAAGCATGGCATCACTCTTGTGAGTGGCTTTATCCTTTACCAATTGTGTCATAATTTCCCATTGAAATTGAACTACCTTCCCCCCTGTGTGTGTGTGTGATTTCCCATTGAAATTGAACTACCTTCCCCTCTCTGTGTGTGTGTGTGTGAAGGAAAAAGATGAAAGAAGAGCTTTAAAAATGTGTGTGTGTGTGTGTGTGTGGGGACGTGAGAATGAAGGAAAAAGTGTGTGTGTGTGTGTGTGAAGGAAAAAGATGAAAGAAGAGCTTTAAAAATGTGTGTGTGTGTGTGTGGACGTGAGAATGAAGGAAAAAGATGAAAGAAGAGCTTTAAAAATATCCTACATGATCCCTTAATTAATAAATGGTAGGATAATTCACTTATGACATAAGCATGGCATCACTCTTGTGAGTGGCTTTATCCTTTACCAATTGTGTCATAATTTCCCATTGAAATTGAACTACCTTCCCCTCTCCTTTCTTGGCCCATAAAATGACGTCCCAAGGTCCCTTTTTAACCACAATTTGGGCTTCATCTAATTATCTTAACCACATGTACCCATATATATTATTTTATGCTTAATTGAAATTGTGCCCAACTTCAACAATTATTATATATTTCTCTTGGTTTAAAATGATGCCACTTGGTAAGTTTATGAGCCAAATAATTATCTTTCCCTCTTATTTATTTGTTCCACAATTTATACAATTACCAATACATTTTATTTTTCAATTTTCTAAATAGTGTCAATTCTGGCAGATTTTTTTTTTGAAAAATCATAAGTAAATTTGTAAACATCATTTTAAGGAAAAATATAGCTTTTTGTTAGATGGAAGCACAAAATTCCTAGATTTTTAATCTTTGCATGCTATTCCAGAAAATAATCAATGTCGCTGGGCAAACTTCAAAAATTCATAACATTTTGTATATAATTGAGTCATATGACCTATCAAATTAAAGCTTAGAATGTCTACTTTCACATATAAAGTTTCATAATTTTTGAACATCATTTGATCATCCAAAATCACATAACAATTTTGCTGCCTTACAAGAAATTTCATTGCAAGGATTATTCACCTTTCCAAAATTTCCCATTTTATTTCATTGACTATTTTCAACAATTACTATACATATTGGTGAATAAAATTTTAGGTGTTACAATAAGCAAATTTCTCTCTCTTAAGGTTAATCCTTTTTATAAGCAACTTTCTCTGTGTCTCAAAATTTAAACTGCTGTTTCCTTTTCTTCCCTTATTAAGTACACATTTTTATATTAATTATCTCCCACTAACCACTAATTCTCTTTCATTTACTCATTTATTACACATTTTCTCTCATATTTTATACTCATATTTGTTATTCATTTTCTGTTCTATACTCTTTTCATAAATATGGGCACACTTGGAAGAAACATAACATTTTTGACATATTTATTGTTTTTAACTAATCTTAACTGTCATTTTGTTTTGCTCAATAAGGATAAAAGTTGCTTAAAAAAAGAATCAAAATGAGTGTTTGATTATATATCGGTTTATAAGTTAGGCATATTAGTTTGGTATAAAATATATAATCATAAATACTTTAAATTAATTTATTTAGTTTCATTAACCTCTTAAAAAAGTTTGCTGGATTTTATACTAAGGACGACAGATATTATATATCATATTAACTAACTTAACTAATTTCTTTAAATTAACTAAATTAGATAAATGCGTCTTATATTAAAAACAAAATGGGGTAGTTTATTGTAAGAAAACTAACATTTGAGTTTTTATTTTTAAATTAGATAATAATTAAAATTTTATGCACGTAATAATCGGGGTCTTTATGATTTATAAATACTTTAAATTAATGTATTTAATTTGCTTAATCTCTTTAAAAATGTCAACTGGATTTTATATTAAGGACTTGAGGTATTACATGTCATATTAACTAACTTAAATAATTTCTTTAAACTAATTAAATTAGGTAAATACCTCTTACATTAAGAGCAAAATATGATAGTTTATTGTAAGAAAACTAACATTTGAATTTTTATTTTTAAATTAGATAATATTTAAAATTTTATGCATGTAATAATCTAGGTCTCTATGATTTATAAATACTTTAAACTAATTTATTTAGTTTTCTTAATCTCTCTAAAAAAAAAAGTCAACTATATTTTATATTAACTTAACTATTTTATTTAAACTAATTAAATTAGATAAATATGTCTTACATTAAGAGAAAAATGGGATAATTTATTGTAAGAAAACTAACATTTGAATTTTTATTTTTAAATTAGATGATAATTAAAATTTTATGCGCGTAATAATCTGGGTCTTTATGATTTAAAAATAATTTAAATTGTTGAAATTTTCATATATTGTACATTAATTCATTATGTAATAAATAATCAGATGCAATTTTTTAATATTTATTGCTTTGTACACGATTTAATATTTGATATATTTTATTTTCTTTCAGAAGATAAATAAATCTAGAGAATAATAGGAAGAGGAGATATTTCTAATCCGTGATCAAATTTGTCCATGATGAAAAGGATATTTTGTCATTTTGTCCTATGCTTCTTTCACCATTGCTCCATTAATTATATATAGACGATAGTCATATAGATGTGAAATTACGTTATTGATCAAAACAAAAAAAAAAATTTCGTTATTGCATAGCTTATAGCTTATTTCATCGTACCTTTTAAAGCGAAAGTTGACGTTCATTATAAAAAGACATACTTTGTTCACCTAAACTAAGAAATGAAAAAGAAAACGGCATGTTTCGTCAGCTATTTCTCTCTTTTTTTTATTATGTTTTTTTTTTCAAAATTAATTAAAAAAAATGCCTATAGTGGCTTAAGGATCATGGCTGGCTCTCAACGCAATACTATAAATAATATTTTCCTCTTTCAAAACACTTTATTTATAATATTTTTTATATTCAATCTATTTTTCCAATTTAATTTGAAGCAAATAATTTGATTTGATCCATTTAAAAACTTATAAATTTTAAAAAATATTTCTAAATATTGAATCACTTCAAAATAGAAAGATTCAAGTAAATAAATTATTAAGGGATCAAAATGAATACTAAATCCATTTTTCCCCCTCTAGCGGCCATGAATTTGAGAAAACATATGAAATGATGATGATCTCCTGTTAATTTCCAATTTTAATAAAATCCCTTAAAAATAAAAAAATAATACTCCTCCAATCCTTAATGCATGTATAACCTAATTAGAGAAATATATTTCCATACTTCTTAATATTTTCTTTATTTACCTATTTTAGCATTTTATCAACAATAGTCAAATAAAAAAAATAAGTAAAGAATTAAAAAAGATGATGAGAGTGTTGTAAAAAAAGTATCATATTTACTAACTTAATTCATTTTCTTAATTTTGTTATTTTAAAGGGAAAATTCCAAAAAACTACATTGAAAAATCAAAAAGACAAATCAGTACATTGAAAATGAGAAAAGACAGATCAGGTGGGTGTTAGAGATGGGAGGAATCTGTCGTTTTGAAATTTCGGCCAAATGACAAAAATGCCTTTCAACACTTCATCCCCACTTCGGAATAACAACATGATCCTCGTAATTAACAACTCCGGATTCGATATTAACAACTTCAATTCTTCTTTTACAATTAACAAGTTTTAGGGTTAATAACAACACATATATCTTAATTAACAACTCTGGATTCGATATTAATAACTCCAATATCTTCTTTCACACTCCATCCCCCACTTCAGAATAACAACATGATCCTCGTAATTAACAACTCCGGATTCGACATTAACAACTTCAATTCTTCTTTGACAATTAACAAGTTTCATGGTCAATAACAACACTTATCTCTTAATTAACAACTCCTGATTCGACATTAACAACTCTAATTTCTTCTTTCACAATTAACGAATTTCACGGCCAATAACAACATCTATCTCTTAATTAACAACTTTGGATTTGACATTAACAACTTCAGATATTAACAACTCCAATTTCTTCTTTCACACTTAACAAGTTTCAGGGCCAATAACAACACTTATCTTTTAATTAATAACTCTGGATTAGAAATTAACAACTCTAATTTCTTTTTTCACAATTAACAAGTTTCAAAGCCAATAACAATATCTATCTCGCCATTAACAACTCCGGATTCGCCATTAACAATTCCTATGTTGTTATTGCGATTGAAGGCTGGAAGATATTTTTGTCATTTGGTTGAAATTTCAAAAGGACAGATTCCTCACATTTATGACACCCGTCTGATCTATCTTTTTCCATTTTCAATATACTGATTTATTCTTTTTATATTTTCAATATAGTTTTTTAACATTTTCCCTATTTTAAGTTTGTTGGATAGAGATGCGGCAACGAGGGAGTAATAATTTAAGTAGCACAGTGAAAAAGGAAATTCTTAGGTCACTGGGCGAATCAGACAAACAGCTGAATCCGGCTGACAAACCGAAGTACCGAACCGACAATCCGGAGCTGCAAGTCTTGACGAGGGATTTCTATCACTTCAACAAAAATTAATAATAGAAGGAGGAGATATTTCTAATTTGTGATCAAATTTATCAATGAAGCAGCCACGGAAGAGATAAATCATACGAATCTTTGTCCCAAGGCGGTAGTGTGCTCGCGATAGAAGATTCTGAGAGGAAGCTCATAGCATCTTTACTAGTATATAGAAATGGGACGAAGGCAATCTCTACGGAGCAAAGCAGCTCACTTCGTATCGGATCTCACCACTGTTCTGCTCAATCCAATCTCTGACAAACCCTCTAAATCCCCTCCTCCTCCTCCTGTAAGTTCACGCGTTCCATTTTCTCGCTAATTCTTAGCTCATTTACCTTCCTTCCTCTGATCAATTCATTAGTTTTTTATCCAAATTAGTCATAGTCTATGACCCTTTTGTATAGTGTAATTTCCTTATTCCTTTCCTTTTCATTTGATTTTTTTGTTAGATGTATATGATTATGGAAATTTAGATGGCGTATCCGACATATATTGGTAGTGGAAGTTGCTTTTCCTTGGCTTTCGTGCTTTCTATCTTACTCTTTATTGAGTTATAGATAAGGCATATTGTTTTCGTTTGTGAATCAGCCCTTTAATTGCACGATAAGCTTTGCGCATCTTGCAATCCAGTTTTTCTGTGTATAAGCCGTGTCCTTACTTTTCTCTTTCTCTATGTGCGTGACTTTTTGTTTCATTGTATTTGAGAGGTTTAGTTCTAAACTGGGATTAAGAGTTATCTCCTGCTAAAATTCGTTTGGCTGTTGTTTGCTTAGGAAGGAGTGGAAATATCAAATGTGTCTGATTCGGAGTCAGCTAATCGAGATGGCAGCCAGAATTTAACTGATGGGCCTGATACTTCATCCTTCACTTCATTCCTCTACTCGTTCTTGTCTTCTTCAGATTCCAAAGATAATGTAAACTCAGATGGGCAAAATGACCCTAGAAGTCGTGCTGATGTCCCTCCATCGGACTCAACCATGAAGGAAAATAGTGTAAAGAAAAGTTTGTTTTCTAGGGGTAGGCAAACACTTGGTAGAGCTATCAACCAAGCTGCAAGAATCACGAGATTCCAATCTCAAGAGCCGAAGGATGAGACTGAAATGAAATTGGATGATGGACATGGTTCTAGATTATCTGATGTTCAGATGAGGCATCTTAAGCCTGAGGAGGAGGAGCATACATCTTTGATTGATCTACCAGAACCTTCTGAACCTTCAGCGCTCCTTTCAGAGAAAATGAGAAATATTCTTTATGCTTCTCTTCCTGCTCTTATTCATGGGAGGAAATGGATGCTGCTATACAGGTATATAGAGATGAAAATTTATTTGGTGTAGATGATAAACTTTCTATTTTTAAGTTCAGCAACCTTTATATCAAAACATAATGATTATGAAGCCTTTTTGGCACCGTTCGTCATTTCTTGCAGCACACAGAGGCATGGGATATCACTTTTGACGCTGTACAGGAGAAGCATGCTTTGGCCTGGCTTGAGTTTGCTGGTACAGTTTTTTTACCCTTGAGGCCTTGAGAAATATGAATCCTGAGTTGACATTGTGATTATTGTTAGAATAGTTGGTTTTTATTCTTATGATAATATATCATGTTGTTTTATGTTGATTTTATCATATACCAATGTACATGTCATTTAGTATTCTTGCTTTTGATCACTTGGTGTGGATGTTTATCTGAGTTGAACCTTATATTGTTACCACCTGAACTAACCGTGATGTTTCATTGTTGTTCTGTTGTCACTGAATAGTTTGGGAAGTAGTTGTGGTTGAATATGGTTACGAGTTGCACGCAGTAGTTTATTATATTTGATAACGTCCTGTGCTTGTAAGCTTTATGGTGTAAATGTCCAAACTGCTCAATTTAAAGCCATTCGTCATTTTTAATTTGACCTGTAAAATGCAGTGTTTGGTACAGATTAATATACTATTTAGTATTTTGGAAGTCAGCGAAGATGTTGCATTGTTGTATAGTCTTTTAAATTGTATGGATGAGTTCTGCACTTGTGTCAAAATTATCTGATTATTTCCAGGTTGTTGGAGATCGTAAAGGTGCAGTTTTTGGTGGCTTGGTTGAAGCACCACTAAAGCCATCAGGCAAAAGATATCAGGTCATTATTTGACTTTTTACCCTACTGACTAATGACTATCTTATGCTGTTCTACGTTTTGTTTGCGTTATTGCTATTTGTTTTTATATTGCTAACATTAGATTTTGTAACAGGGAACAAGTAATACTTTTGTCTTCACAAACTCCTCTGGCCATCCAACTGTGTATCGCCCAACAGGTATCTACTTATAGATCAGCTCTCTTTGCTTTGTTTTTGTTTGTTTTTTTTTTTTTGAAATAGAGTTTGGACAAATGGAACTAATTTCCTTGAAGGAATGCTTGATTTTTGTTTTAACTACTGCATTATAAACAACTACAGACACTTGTAAACTTTCTTTTAGCATTTGATCCACCTGATAAGGGGTTATGACCTGGATTGGGATTCTACCCATGTTTTTTTCATGGCCAGAAACTAGCTATGCTCAAAGTAACCTCAATTTTTGCAGGTGTAAACCGCTATTTCACACTATGCTCCACTGACTTTCTAGCCATTGGTGGAGGAGGCCATTTTGCGCTGTATTTGGATGGTGATCTGTAAGAATTCTAGCCCTACATTATGAAATCTTTTACTTTTGACCATGCCTTTTATTAATATCATTTTTATATTTTTTTTCTTCTTAAACTTCTACTTCAGATTGAACGGGTCTAGTTCTGTCTCAGAAACTTATGGAAATCCTTGCCTTGCGCATTCTCAGGACTTTGAAGTAAAGGAAGTCGAGGTAGATGCACTAAAAATCTCTCTCTCTCTCTCTCTCACACACACACACGCACACTCACACAGAGGAGCACTTGGTTTTTTTGGGGTTACGCCAATAAGCTCTAAATCATTGACCGCTATTCACTCGTTGTTCTATCTTTTATTACCTGAGCTAACTTTAAGAGGTCACAGAGACACACCTTAATTAAACATTTGTTCAAATAGAATATTATCAAGTGCTTGTTCATCCATGCATGCAGCTGTGGGGCTTTGTATATGGTTCAAAGTACGAAGAAGTTTTGGCATTGACCAGGACAGAGGCACCTGGAATCTGCCGATGGTAGTTAACTTAGACAAACATCTGGGATGATATTTAATAACCTTGCAGCTTCTTTCTGTATATATACAAGTCATGCAGAGTCAGAATCCTGACAAATCTATACGTTGTAAGGGAGGCTATGCTGACAGACAATATGACGGATTTTATCATCCAACTACGTTGTCAACATGGCAATGGATTATCTGTAAATATGTATTTACTCAAGCTGTAAATATAAAATTAATTCGTAGTACTAAATTTCCATTTTATGTAGAGTTTGGACAATAGATCAACATTATACTAGTAGTGCTTGCTGATTTCATCAGATGAAGTAGAAACAACCACCAACACTACAACTACAAGTGAGACCACAATACAGAAATGCTCCAAAGAAGTAAAAGAAAACTTATTATGCCTATCACACAGTGAAGTTCTGAAATATAACTTAGAAACAATACGTCCTCTCTATTTCATTAACCGCCATTGATAGGTTTGGCAACTTTTGCTTCCTCGTATGCTGCTTCATGAACGCCAAGTGCTGCCCGACCAGAAGGGTCAAGATTTTTCGACCACGAAGCATCCCATTCCACAGCTTTTGCAGTACTGCATGCCACACTGGGGCCTCCAGGAACTGTTGACCTAGCAGCATTCTGTTTCAATGGTTGAACAGAGTATTAATTTTGTAAGCAATTGATGTTCACTTCTGAGTCAATCCACAAGAAATTATTACATCCAACCTTAGGGAAGAACTTCTCAAAAATTGTTCTGTAGAAGTATGCTTCCTTCGTGGTAGGAGTGTTTTCTGGATAAATAAAACTTGCATTCATCAACATTGCATCTGTCACCTGATCAATTATCAAAGCAGAACAAAAGTTTATTAGAAAGTCAAATATCCAAGAAAGTTTACTACTACTCCGATCCTATTCTAGCAAAAGTTTTTAGGCAGAGAGAGAGAAAATGAATTTTTTGGTCCTATAAAGTCACATCATTAAATTTTTCATATAAATGTATAATTTTAACCTTCATTCATTATTGCGTAGACTTTGTTCTTATGAGGTATAGTGTATGTTAAATACGAGTGAAGTTGGAAAGTTGTTAAATTGTAAGGCATAGTTAATGAGATTTAAGGTGTTGGAAGTGACTTATTAATAGGTAATAGATAATAGGATCAGAGGTGTAAGGAGCAGCCGATCAGAAAATGAACCTCAATGTCCTAAGCCAAATACATACTTGTTTGTTGGCATGCTCCTTCAAGCCATCAATCCAGCTATACCCAACACCGTCACTGAACTGTTCCTTCTGCCTATACAATATGTGCTGAAATGACCCCAAAAAAAGGGATAAAAATCATAAATTCAGGACCAAATAAACACAAACTCATATAACACATAGGCAAAGACACAAACTCATGTAACAATAGGCAAAGACTTTCAAATAAAATGAGACATTTTAACACCATGAGCAAGTGGACAAGCAAAATAAATTAGCATGCGACAATTGGTTGATACTAACCTTCGGTAAATATGGTTTCTGATCATCATCAAATGCATTGCGTATAATCCACTTCTCTATCCTTCCAATATCAGTCCTTATCTGAGTAATGAGATATAAATTTCATAATATGATTAAACGAGATTAAGTCAGTGAGTTTAATTTCATAATGAAGCAGTACTACAAAGACATGCCTTTTTTTATTGGACAAAGGAACACAATTAAAACTTAAGTTTAAATACCATTTTCCACTCTGGATCTATGCTCATCGCTATGTTGATGAATTCTTTATCTAAGAATGGTACCCGTGCCTCTACACCCCAAGCTGAAGTTGATTTATTGGCTCTCAGGCAGTCATAAAGATGGAGTGCTTTAATCTATAAAATCGTCAAAGCCATCAAAGTCTCAAATCATCAAAGTCATAAAGGGTTAAATATGAAGAAACTAATTGGGTAAGCACTAATTTTGGTTCTTAAATCAAAAGAGGAGATAATGTCTTACTTTTCGACATGTTTCTTGGTGAAATTCTTCCTTGTTAGGCGCCTTGTGGAAGTACAGGTAACCTCCAAATATTTCATCTGAACCTTCCCCAGAAAGAACCATCTTCACTCCCAAGGATTTAATTTTTCGAGACATAAGGAACATAGGAGTGCCTGCTCTGATAGTCGTTACATCATATGTTTCTATATGGTAAATGACTTCTTCAAGCGCATCTATACCTTCCTGGCATAGCATGAGAATATTTTACTCTCCAAGTTAAAATAATAAAGAGAGAGTGAGAGAGAGAATAATGAAGACAGTCACCACCTGAACAGTGAAATGAAATTCATGATGACGAGTACCAATATAATCTGCTACCTCTCTGGCAGCTTTCAAATCTGGTGAACCCTGAATATTAGATAAGTTAAAACTTCAAGCATACAAGTTGCCAGAAAATATTATCAACATAACACTCATTTTCACCAAATATGAGAAAAGTATGCAAACCTCTAAACCAACAGAGAAGGTGTGTAGCTGTGATCCCCATTGACGAGCAGCTTCATGTTCAGCCAAATAACGGTTGGCAACAGCGGCAACCAGAGAGGAATCTAGCCCTCCAGACAACAGAACTCCGAAAGGTACATCAGCCATAAGTCTCTTAACTACAGCCTGCATGGTATAAAAGTAAAACCAAGACAAAAAGTCATTAAACACGCACTAACAGAAGGAACTGAAAAAGATCATTCTCCTTCGCAAACCGGCACATATAATTTGTAAACACTACCCCCACTTTCAGAACTATTATTGGCCATCACCCTGTACATCACCATCGTAACAAACAATTTGGTTGCATGTAAGCCAACGATTCCTCCAATTAAAACCTTATAATCACCCTATTTGGTGCTGGAATAATCATATGCAACAGATGCCAATAATAGAAAAGCTAGAATATTTGGTCCCGGTGGCGAGCCCTTAAAGGTGTAATAATATTGGGGCTTAGAGTTTCATTGAGAATGCACTTATTGTTTCTTAAACAGTGATTCTGCATGACTTATTGTTTGTTTCACTTGAGAGGTTACACGGAAATTTATTGGATCCAGTTTCTTGCAAAAATGTCAGGCCACCGTCAAGACATGTAGGCCTATGTCAAAATTTCAGTGAAATAAAAAAGGCAGCCTAAAGCATTTTGTTAGGCAAATTCAGCACAGTAGCTTACCTTCTCAAATGACTCACGTAAAACCAGAGGATTGTATGGAGTTGATGGGATGTTCTCTGAGAACCAAGGGGGGTTATACCACCTTCTTAGGCCTCCTGAAAAGGCAACAAGGTTCAAAGGATATGTAAATGACATAGTATCTCCAAAATTGAAGTGAAACCAGTAAAAGAATGATAATCACAAGACTCATCAGTATAGCTAAAGAGGTAGCAGTTTTCAATATCCTTAAAATAATGATTTAGTTGCATAAAAAAAATAATAATGATTTAGTGAATAGAAGAATGAGGTTTCCAATACCCTGTTTGCTGGAATATAAATGCCCGGGAGGAAAAGATATGAATCTCTCACAATCATCACTCAAAGCTTTCATTTCAGAAGCAAACCATATAGATCCTGAAAATAAATCAAGCCTTCAGTATATAAGACAACTGCTTCGGTCAAATTAAAAATAAATATAAACCAACCTGCCTAGTTACAGACAAGAAGCTTAGTCAAACTGGGTGTCCTAGGCAAATCATTATTTTTCATCCAGAAGTAGTGTTTGGGCTAGGTGAATGATATTATTCCAAAAGTAGTATTCGAAACAAATATATATGTATATATATAGAGAGAGAGGCTCAGTTACATTCCTTGGAAGAAATATCAAATCTTTCAAAATGTGAGCACTAAGGGAGTTCTGGAGGATATTTTGATATCATCTCAATATTAACGTTAGACTAATAAGGGAATCTTTTATAAACTTAGAACAATCATGCTGATTTAACTACCTTCATAGACAGCATAAACACCTGTCATACAAAACTAGGACAAATAACACAGTTTTTTGATATAGAATGAAATATACACTACAAAAATTTGGGCACAGCACGCAAAAAACTGCATCGGTTAAACTGTAAAATTTGTATGCAAGTTACTACATAGAGCCAAGAGCTCAAGTGATGGAGAGATTGACCACACATTATAATTTATTACACTTTATTGTCTGAAAATATAGCTATCATTCACATTATCTGCACTGATTGCAAACAATATCTCAGTTAGCCATTGAATTAGTTTATATTGAGCAATAGGGAAGTTGGAGATCTAGACAGTAAAGACACCAACCAAATAAAAATGAAAATGCAAAACGATATTTTCATTTCCTTGAACTTTTGCTTTAATTGTTTAAGTATGAATCAGAGTAAAAATATGCAGCCAAATAGATTGATCCACGTCAAATTAAGGCTACTTTCATGCTACTCTATAATATTACAGCTGTCTGGTCAACATTAACATCTTTGTAGTAAGATTAACATGACTGCTTTACTAAAATTTCCAATATATGGCATTACAATGCTAATGTCTGGTCAAAAGAGCTTTTTTAAGTGATTATGGGTGTTTGCCAAACAAGCAAAAGCAGCAATACAGTACAGATGATCAAGGTTACTGAAGCAGCAGTTCATTCTATACCAAAGTAAAGAAACATACCATCGAGACCCCAGCCCATGTAAAGAGAGGTAATCCCAATAGCATCACGAGCTGCAATGAAGCTTTTGTCTCTAGTGTCTAGAAGGACAAAAGAGAACATGCCATCCAACATGTCAATGAAGTCTTCACCATGATCTTCATACTGAGATGATTTCAAGTTGTTGCGAGCAAACAGGAAGGAAGATAGTAAGAAAAGCCGCTTTGAATAAAGCATCTTCTTTCATTATTTATAGAAATAACATGAGGATCACTCGATGTCCTGAACACTTACAAGGTGGGCAATCACTTCACAGTCACTTCCAGTGCGAAATTGATGAGAAGACAGCTTCTTTTTCAATTCTTTCTGGTTGTATATCTCTCCATTCACCTAATGACATGGTTCAAACAAAAAAGGATGAGGCTTATCCAGGAATTAGTTTAAGATCTAAGAAATATTAGAAGGAAGAAAAAGAACAACAATGGAAAATTTGAGGTGTCAAAAACAAAATATATGCAAAATTAGTTGTGTTTGAAGACCTTGTACATTCAGAAAAAAGACGACCTTTGGTGAAACATTCTCATGGCTCTTAAACGGCAATGAGACTACCAACTCTAATTGTATAAATTAAGAAACAAATCCCCTTTGACATAGTGCAAACCTTACAATAGACCAGGCCGATGATATAAGCATGTAAATAGGATTCGTGTTTAAGCAGAACATTGTACTCACTGAAGTAATAGCATGGGCGTATACATAAGGATTTTCTTTAACGTCCATGAAATGGCTTATATCCATTACGCACTGAATGAGAAAAGCCATGCATTTTATAGTTAAAGAAAGTAAATGAACATAATCGGGTAAACAAACTTACAGTGACAACAACAGTCTTATCTTCATTATATAGAGGTTGATCCCCTGAGGTAGGATCGACAATAGCCAGCCGTTGATGGGCGAGATAACAGTTTTCGTGGCAATGCAAGCCACTCCAATCAGGACCCCGATGCTGTAACCTGCATTTCCAAGCTACAATTTAGAAAGCCGAATATCGCATCGCAAAATATTAACCAAGAAGGAAATGGAATTAAGTCATCTATCCTTTCAAAACAAGAACAACGCATCTGAAAATACCTTTGTAAGTCACAGCTGTAGATCAACAACAAATATTTTGCAAGCATGAGAAAATAACTACTTAAACTCAAAAATCAAAGCACAGGTTTGGAGAAATGAAAGGCCCGAAGAAATGAAATGTACGGCAAGAAAAAGCACCTCCTAGACAATTCGATTATACGAGAACGCTTGGCCTGAGAGTTGTCAATGCAACCCAAGACTGCGAGTATTCCACACATGGCGGCTTCTCTGTGAGGTGGGAGTGGAGTTGGGGAGGATGGTTATATGACGGCTTACAAGAAAAGATGGAGTAAGCAGTTAGTAACTAGGAATTTATAATTATTTTATTTATTTGTATAAAATATTAAAGAGGCCCTAGATTCTGACTTCCGTCACAAGATTCTATAATTTATATCATATTAATTTTAGGGAAAATGATGCGCAGGTCTTATAGACTGAAGATAATTACAATAGAATCTCACATCTATAATAAATAACTTAATATATTATAAAAATTGTAAAAATAGTTTAATAAATTGTTATTTTAGATTTTTAAAACTTAACTAATATTATCTTTAGTTTTTGGGAGCTGTGCGTCATTTTTCCTTAATTTTATTGTGGGAGCCTTCTGATATTTAAATATTAAATTAAGATAAGTGATGGAATATTCTCTTCTTGTCGGTAACCAATTTCATTCCGGATTCTCTTCTTCTTTACTTTTACAAAGAATCTTTCTTTTTGTTGGATCTAAGAAGGGGAAGAAAGAGAGATTCAAATTTGTTTAATACACTTCTTTTAATACATTCCGGGGTGAGCTTCAATTTCGGTGGGAACAAAACAAAAAAACAAAGAAAATTATTTTGCATGAAACGAAAAAAGACAGTTGTAACCGTAATTGATAAAAACCTAACATGGGCATGTGGTTTAAAACCTTGCTTTTACAGTGTTACATTGAAAAATGGTTTTCTTCTTAGGCCGAAGATAAAAAACGGTTTTCTTCCTGAATCATTTAAACCCATTTTAATTTTCACAAACTAATGGAGCAGTCTTAAAAAAAAAAACAGGCCTGAATAATTTTGCATTTAGATTGTTTTTAAGATAGTAGGTGTTACCACCGAGGGCTAGTCTAATAGCATATGCTGGCCCCTCGTCGAAATAATATTTGAACTTTCGTTGAGTGTGGTTTTTTTTTTTTTTGGACAAATGCGCATTTCTCATATATAAGGAAAAATACAAAGCAATTCCAAAAACAATGTGAACTCAAGCCAAACCAAAGCAACATTAACATAAAGCAAAAACAAAGCAACGTAAACACCAATCAATTCATATTGCTTTAGCCAACTCCCGATCTAGTTACTGGCATCACGTTCTCTGCAGGAGACCATTGCACTTCATGAACATCCGAGGTTAGAATTGAAGACAAAGAGAGTGACAGTTGTAATACCCACCCTATCGGGCACACTCCCTTAAAAGCCTCTGCTGCTAGTAAATCAGCTGCAGCATTTCCAAGTCTGGGAGTAAAAGAAACGGAGAACCCAACTTCGGATGAAATGAGATTAATGATATCATGCACGATACCCCTACTTTTCCAGTCATAAAGATCCGGCAGTTGCATTTCGACACAAGATTGCAGTAGTTTGGAATCAGTTTCAAACACGACCTTATCATTTCCCAAATCAACAGCTAACATGAGAGCTCTTTTTAGCGCAAGTGCCTCGGTCATAAAAGCAGATATTGATTTAATTTTATCCACAAAACCCCATAAGAAATTGCCCTTATCATCACGACAAACAATCCCCAACGACGCTTGGCCTGAAAATTCTTGATATGCACCATCACAATTTATCTTGATAAAACCTGGAGAGGGTGGACACCAACTCGCATTTTCTGAATTGGGCATTGTAGTAACATTAGAGGATTCCCCATTAACAGACAAACATTCAGCATTCCTTCTAGTAGCTAATTCAATCACCAATGAAGGATTTAGTTGCGCCCCATTAAAGATCCTATCATTTCTTTGCTTCCAGATCAACCATAATAACCAGCAAATCAGTGTAATATCCACATCATTAAGGCCACTGTTAGCATCATTAATCCTTTGCCACCAGGACGTAAAATTTGCAGTGCTGCACATATTTAACTTTACACCGAGACGGCAGCCAAACCAAACACAACGGGTCCAACTACACTTGAAAAAGAGATGCTCAATGGATTCATTCTCCTGATAACATATCGAGCAAAGTGGAGTTGGAGATCTCTTTCGATGGAAGAGTGCTTCATTTGTAGCCACTGCATTACTCAAGATTCGCCAAAGAAATTGTTGTATTCGGGGAATGGTTTTCAACTTCCATAAAGATTTCCAATCAGTAGTGGAGACCATACATGAAGAGCTAGCTTTTTGAACTGCTTTGTCACCACATATCTTTCCATGCTTGTACCCAAGTTTGACTGAGTATTGACCATTAGGAGCTACCTTCCAAAAAAGCTTGTCCTCAATATCATTAGCAGGGATTGGAATTTGAGAAATAGCATGAAGTACATTTTCAGGTAGCAACTCACGTACTGGAGCAAGATCCCAAACACCATTTCTTATCAAATCCCTAACCTTGCCATGGTTCACAATAAAATTTTCTGAATCTACAGGCTTCTCTGGAAAGGTAATACTTGGCACCCAATTATCACCCCAGATTCGGATTGAAGTTCCTTTACCAAGATCCCAAAATAAATCATTCTTTAAAAATTCTCTTCCCTCTAGAATACTGGACCAGCACCATGAAGCTCTGGATCCTTTCTTGGCCTCAATAAACTCGCTTCTTGGGAAGTAGATGCTTTTGAGAACTTGAACCCACAAGGCATCCTGACTATGCATGAGATTCCATGATGTCTTTGCAAGCAAAGCATTATTCATAATTACAAAATCTCTGAAGCCCATTCCTCCCTCAGATTTACTCCTAGTGAGCTGCTCCCAGGCTTTCCAATGAGTTTTACCTGTTGCACTACTATCCCACCAGAAATTTGAGATAATAGTATTCAACTCTCTACATGTCTTGAGAGGGAATTTGAAACAATTCATAGGGTAGATAGGAATGGCATTGATCACTGATTTAATCATGACTTCTCGGCCAGCATATGAGAGAGTGGATTTACACCACCCCTGAACTTTGTAACAGACCCTATTCCGGATATAAGAAAGAGCTTGATGTTTAGATTTTCCCCAGATACTCGGAATGCCCAAATATTTGCCAGGATCTCCAGCTGCTTGTATGCCCAGAAGTTCACCCACTCTTGTTTTAACCTCTGTTGGAGTGTTTGCAGAAAAGAAAACACATGATTTATCAATATTGGCCACCTGTCCCGAAGCATTACAATAACAATTCAGGATTTGTGCAAGTTTGAGGCAATTTCTATCACTAGCATTCATAAACAACAGAGCATCATCTGCAAAGAAACTATGTGTCAATTCTGGGCAGGCATTACTCAATTTGATCCCACGAAGTTCTCGAGACTGCAAATTTTTAGTTATCATATTGCTCAAAACTTCTGCAACCAGAATAAAGAGATAAGGGGAAAGAGGATCCCCTTGGCGGAGTCCTCTACCTGGAGTAATAGAGCCAACCTTCTCACCTGAAAGGCATAAGTTCAGTCTGATTGAGCTTACACAGCGCATTATAAGAGTGACCCAATCAACACAGAAACCCATTCTCAATAAGACAAGTTCCAAAAAATCCCACTCAACTCTGTCATAAGCTTTACTCATATCCATTTTTAGAGCAAACTCATGTTTACAGCTTGTCTTTTTCCTTCGTAAATAATGATACACTTCATGAGCTATGATAATATTATCATGGATAGATCGACCAGGGACAAAAGCACTCTGATTTGGGGAGACACAAACATCTAGAAGGGGTCTCATGCGATTTGCAATGATCTTGGAGATAATCTTATAAGAGAAATTACAGAGCCCAATCGGTCTAAACTGGGAGATGTGATCAGGTTTATCAACTTTAGGGATCAAAGTGATATTGGTGTCATTGATATCATGAATGAGAGCATGCCCAGCAAAAAAATTCAATACCAAAGAGCAAACTGTATCTCCTATCTCCTTCCATGCAGAATGATAAAATTTACCTGAAAAGCCATCAGGGCCAGGTGCTTTGGTACCTCCAAGACTGAAAGCTGCTTCTTTGATTTCCTCCCTTGTAATAGGCATCATCAAATCTCTGTTCATTTGTTCATTAATTCTTTCATCCACATAGCTTAGGGCAGTTTCCATAGATCTTTCCCCACTAGAAAGGAAAAGCTTCTGGAAAAATAGAGTGATATTAGATGCAATATCCACTTTCTCAGTAAGCCATTGCCCTGAGTCATCTTTAATACGCAAAATGCTATTGAATTGTCTCCGCTTGATAGTAGACAGATGAAAAAATTTGGAATTCTTGTCACCTGCTTTTAGCCAATCTACCCTTGATCGTTGCCACCAATATTGCTCCTCACGTTGCAATGCTTGATCAAGTAATTCAGTGAGTTCAGCAATTTTTTGGGAGTTACTAGAAGATAGAACATCCTGGGTGCAAGCTGCTAATTCAGTTTTCAATTTCGCAATGATAACTTTTCCATTTGGGTATTCGCGCCTACTCCATGTAACCAACTCTTTTCTGCATGAATTAAGTCGTTTTAAAAAAGAGTTAAGAGGAGAGATGTCACTTACAGAGATATTAGTCCACCCATTTTTTACAATATTCAAAAAATTGTTATGAGATGCCCAAATAGCTTCAAACTTGAAATTGTTGCTCTTCCTCGGTTGGATAAAACAGCATTTAACAAGTAGAAGATGATGATCAGATCCGATTGGATCAATATGGAATACTTGAAGATTTGGGAATTCTTCCTGTAACTGGATATTCCCCAGAGCTCGATCAATTCGTTCCCGGATTGTCTCCCGATCCGCTCGTTTATTACACCATGTAAATTTATAACCATTGAACCCGAGATCCATTAATTCACAGTCTGCTACAAAGGACTGGAAATTCAGAATTTTCCTCATAACACATGGATTGCCACCCAACTTCTCATCAAGAGACATAATATCATTAAAATCACCCATACATAACCAAGAACGGTTAAGACCAGTAGCAATTCGTCGAACCTCTTGCCAACATAATAATCTCTCATTTTCCTTTGGCGGCCCATATATAAAAGTAATATAAGCAGGAGTGTCAAAACCCGTGGCTGAGACCAGAGTGTAAATTATATTAGAGGTAGAATAAAGAATATTTACCGTGACATTTTCATTCCACCATAGAGCCAGTCCACCACTTCTTCCCACAGGATCCACTATCCACTCTTCCTGGAAACTACACTTGCGTCTCACCTTCCTCACATATCTACTTTTTTGTTTTGTTTCCATGAGAAATACCATTTGAGGTTTATTTACCATACATTCTTCCTTCAAATTTCGAACTGTCAAGGCAACCCCAAGGCCTTGACAGTTCCAAGCCATGAGATTCATTGTGAACCGGTGGCTGGTCTCATCCAACCACCGGCGTTTTTAGAAGAATTAGAAGAATCAGCAACATCAGTATCATCCTTAGGGGCGTACCAACTTGCAGGAAAGTCAATTTCTCCATGAAGATCTATATCTGGGACTATCTTGGACTTCTCCGCTGATGATTTACGACGGATATGGTGCTTTAAGGTTCGAATATTTCTCCGAGGATTAGATCTCCAAACCACCGTTGAAATTTCTTGATTAAAGCTGGGCACCTCTGTAGAAAAATTAAGGCGTCGACGTCTAGACCCTTCAGTGAAATTCTCACTATTTTCTAGATTCCTTTTTAGACTGATATCCTTAAGACCATTGGTCATAGCAGAGATCGGAGACAACCCGCTAAAAGGAATAATAGCACGAGAACAATCTTCAACTTCGTTTGGGAATTCCACTTGATGAGAAACATTATTACCTTCAACATCCTTTTGACTTGGCATGTGAAGCATTTCGTGAATTCTAACTCGTGGGCCCGCCGAATCATTTCTAATAATAGTGATATGCCTCCTTACCACCTCCCCACGCTTTCTTCCTTCAGGACATAATAAATTAGAATCAATCTGTGGGTCCCTCATAGCCATAATTTCCATTAAGTCTTCCTTTCCACCCTTTGAGTCATCAATCACACCTTTTGACTTTTCATTACACTTTGCATTAAGCTTTTCCCCTGTAATGATACAATCCTGCATAATTGACGCCGAGGATTGATTCTTTTCAATATTATCTTGTGGGAGCAAGCATTTTACCTTCAAGGATTTTCCGGCCGGTGACCTCCGGTTGCCATAGATTTTAGCTTCCAACCAGTCCTTCTTGCAGATCTCCAAGAAATTATCAAGAGTTTTAACATGTGGGGTACCGACCCAGTTGCCAAAATCACCATTATTTTCTTCATCTTCATCTTTACCTCCACCTTCCCTACAGCCCCGTACTTCATGGCCAATACGGCCACATTTATAACAGAAATTCTGCAATCGTTCGTATTGAACTCTAACCCACGCTGGATCTTTATCCTGACGAGGAACCCAGAAACCAACCACCAGGGGGTTCTTCAAATTAATAAGAGATCGAACACGTATAAAACCTCTGGTTAATTTTCCATCCACTTCAGGCTTCTCATACATCATCGTCTCTCCGACTGCATTACCCAACGTAACGGCATTCTCATTGTCGAAAGCCTCCAGCGGAAGACCATGAAACTGTACCCAAAAAGGTGAAGTATTGAAATCAACCTCATCTAACACCATATAATCTTCCCAGACTTGGATACTCAATAGATGACCTTGGATGGACCAAGGCCGACCTTTAACAATCCGATGGTAGTCTTCTACCTTCTCGAACCGAAATAAAAAGATGAGCTTATTTCGATCGAGATCATGAACCTCAATTTCTTCATCAAGTTGCCAACCTTTCTTGATCATCGAAACTACCGTTGGCTTATTCAGACTTTTGCCAGTCATTAGTCGACCCACCAGAGCTCCACCTGACTTCTTTTCTGGCTTCTTATTCAGATTCAAGAACACTTCTTTTGATTTTTTCTTCCTACTACCCTCACCAACCTCCATGCTTCTTGTTCGCTAAACACACACACACACAGAGGCTTAAACTTACTCACTTTCCTGGAAAATAAGAAGAAGGGTAAAGAAGAAGAAGAAGAAGAGGAAAGAGAAGAAGAAGAAGACTGCCGAACGTCGTTCAAATAACGACGACGACAGGTCACACAATGGACCTTAGTAGACTCTCACCAGGGAGAGAGAAGAAGCTCTCACCGGGGAGAGGAACTTTAAATCTGAGCATAATTGAAATTTTTTGTTGAGTGTGGTTTTCATAGTTAGTATCTTACAACACCTCGAACATGACATTATTTCTAATTACAAGTTTTCAACCGCCTCCATCACCGCCAGGTGTTCATGTGTGTGCCATATCGTCTATCATTTTGATTCTATTTATAAGTCACTTTTAACTAAATCTCATATACTAAGAGGAGGTAATTAATTCAATGATTATAGGATAAATTTTCTACTATACCCTCATTTATGAATGGATACTGTTCGACACTTTCTATCTTTAAATTATTTCTTTATTAGTACAACAAATAGGGGCAAAATTGTCACAATTTCATTTACTACACTGAAATTTCATTTATAAATTGGACCGAATTTTTTTGATAAAAAAGGACTTATAAATAGGATCAGAGTGACATCCTATAACCGATCAAAACATAACACTTCACTTGATTTTAATCCTAGTTGTAAGCTTAATTTTAATTTGTCTTGCCAAGTAAGCTTAATTTTAAAGGAAAATCTCAAAAAAATAATGTTAAAATAGGAAAAAGACAAAAATAAGGGAGAACAATATTTGAACTTCCAAGTCAGACCTTAGGGAGGAATATGAAATTTTCAAATATTCTCAAATGACCAATCTACCCCTGAGTAAGTTTTGAAAACAAGAGTGAAGTCAATATGTATATTGAAGTTGTTATTTGAGATTATGTTATGGTTGTTATCTATATTTAAGTTGTTAATGATGCTTCACATGTGTGGCTTTAAAATATTACCTTCAAACTTGCTGGGATTTTAGGAAGTTAAATAATCAATATGTATACTAAAATTGTTATTTGTGATTTTGAAGTTGTTATTATCTATACCTAAGTTGTTAATGATGCATGATAGCATTTGGGAAGGTTAAGTAGCCAATTTTTGTACTAAAGTTGTTATTTTCTATACATAAGTTGTTAATGATGCATGATAGCATTTGGGAAGGTTAAGTAGCCAATTTTTGTACTAAAGTTGTTATTATCTATACATAAGTTGTTAATGACGCCTGACATTTGTGACTTTCAAAACTTACTCAAGGATAAACTGGTCTTTTGGAAATCCTAGATTCCTCCTTGAGGTCTGATTTGAGATTTCAAATATTGACCTCCCTTATTTGTTTTTTACTTATTTTAACAGTATTTTTTTTTTGAAATTTTTCCTAATTTCAATTTAACAAAACTTGCACTTTATATCTTGTGTGACAGGCAAAATAGATTACAATAATAGGGATATTTCATTCACTATTGAATAGGAGAGCAGTCCATTCTTATGATAAAATAATGTTAGATAGAAATCTCTGAGGAAAGACCATTATATATTGCGCAAAAATGAATGGGTGAAGGAGAAAAATATCCATGATATTTGTCAAAAAGAGCTGTTGGCACCGTAAACAGATTTTGGGTGCAAAAATACCTATAATCATTTAAAAAAAGTCCTAAAATGCTACCACCGTTAAATTAAACAAACATCCGTTACTTTTTGAGTCCAACGTGGCAAGAGCTTGGGTTGTAAATATGAGCTTCATCTCATCGTTCTCCACCCCTCCATACTTCAGCCATTGCTCTTCTTCAACCATTCCACCATTGTTCCACCATTCTTTTATTGTACCTTTGCCATCAACGATGCTGCACTTTCTTTATTGTGCAAACAATAAAACCGAATAGTAGACACAAAAACCACCCCAATTCAATCACCTTGTTCACAATTTCCAGATTTAAAAAAACTACATATTTCAAAGATAAATTTTGTTTCCCAAAAAAACAACTAATGCTTTCTATAAAGCTTTTGACAGAACCTGAGATTGGAGACCCAAACCATGGAATCCCCTAACTAGACCCACAAAATCAAACATTTCAAATACCAATCTAGAAAACCCAGGAACAAAACAATAATATTTTGAAATTCCAATAATACCACCTACTCAAGTTCAAGAATTACAGTTCTCTTTAGAAGAAAAATTAGGATAAAGATTAGCAAAAGCGCTTCAGCAGATCTATGTTCAATGGCGAAGCGACACTTAAAATATTCAGCAATAACGACAGTGACTAGGGCAATGGAAGGTGTCGGATACTGAAAGGTTGTGGTTGAGGTTCTTTAGGCCGAAAGGTTCCGCCTTGATGCTGAAGCTTGGAATTTCTCTCTAAGCCCACGACCCGTTCACTGTCAAATTCCTGATCTTATGGGTGCTTAAGTTGTTGATGATAAGGTTAGTGCTAATTTCATGTATGCTTTTATAGTTGTGATTCTCACTTTGCAATAAAGATTTTGTTTCATACGAAGAAAGGGGGAGGAGGTAGAGAAAGGAGAAAGTGATGGGTAAGACGAAGGAAGAGGACTCAGAAGTGACAAGTGACGCAATCAATCCTATGAAGAACTCGATCACACACGATGAACTTGGTGGGTGTGGCTGAAGAAGTAGAGGAGGAGGAAGGGGTGATGATAGTTGGTGAAAGAGAGGGGTTTCTTCTTGTAAAGGAGAGAGATCACGTGTTCACCCTCCACTGCCACATAGGACATGAATTTGGCCAACTCAATGTCCATGTCACTACATTTGGTCAAAATTTTCGAACACACATGCAACAAATATCAATTTAGAGGTTGTAGTATTTTAGGATTCTGATGATTATGGGTATTTTTACATCTAAAAATTGTTTAGGATCTTAGCAGCTCTTTTTGAAAAAGATTGTAAGTATTTTTGCTTCTTAATCCAAAATAAATTTAATAGCTTTATGGCTGGCCTCACAAAAACTCTTCATTCTAGACGGTTCTCTTCCTCTTCAACTCTGCCATTAGAAAAAAGGAAGAAATTTTATTGTGCATGTTTGGATTAACTTTTGAATAATAGTTTTTACGATTTATGAGATAAATATGTGATAATAGTTTTATCTCATCTTACAAAAAATGGCTTCCGAAATCATGGTTTTATTGTTTTCAAACATGCCTTTAAAATATGTTCTTCAACTTAAAATACTATTTAGTTGAATAGCGCATAGATTGCGTTGTACTACCATTAGACGGTATTTCCAATTCTAAGGTGATGTGTTTGGATTAATTTTTAGAAAATAGCTTTTATGATTTATAAAGTAAGAACGTGAGATAAATTTTATCTCAATTTATAAAAATATACTTCTGAAACCACGATTTTATTATTTGCCAGACACTCACCCGGGTGAGGCCTTCAAGGACTCATGAGGAGCCCTGAGAAACAAAATAATTTGTGGTCTAGCCTCCAAGCCGAGTCAAGAAATTAACAGCGTCACGCGTTAATCTGTTTTTTAATTTATTCGTCAAACCCTACCTGCGGATCACCAACGACGCCGTTTTTGCAGCATCGCTGGATTTCCCCACTGGCAAGAAAGCGTTTCATAAGGGGAAAATGAGATTGGCTTTACATCAGATCAAAACCGGAGATTGAAGAAAAGAAATTCGAAGTTGAGAGAGAACCAGTCAACATTTGTATTTGTAGTCGCCAGCAATGGCGGCACCTAAGCCCAGAGGTACCACTCAAGGCTCACACGGGAACGGGATGAGTGCAAGGGTTTGGTTCTATTCGATCCTTCTCACCCTGCAATATGGAGCTCAACCTTTGATTTCCAAATGGTTCATCAGGTGTCTTTAAGAATTTACTTCTAATCGTCCAATTTGCCTTGGTTGCTTTTCTGTTATTTGCCATTTGGTTCTGGATTGCTCCATCCAAACGAGATTAGGGGTCACTATTCATTTCTGTTGATTATGCACGCCGATTTATCATGATAATTCGTTCGTATTTTTTTCCGATTGACATGTTAAGATGTTGCTATTTTAGATGTCTATTTAATAGTGACAGAGGACGGGTTTTATATCTGTAAAGATGTTCCTGTGAGCGAGGATAATTTAAATTAACTTCCTCGTTTGACTAATTGATTTCCTTATGCTAACAGATTAAGTATCTTGCACGTCATTTAATTTAGTGGTTGTTGACAAGATTAAATTAGGGCGTTGAAAAAACAAGATCGACTTAATTACCTACACTAGTAATCAACCAAAAAGTATAGAAGGGCGACTAAACAACGTTAGAAGTTGAGACATTGTTTTATTTCTTTTCAGCAATTTGTTGACTTGAAGAAGGCCTAGTAAGGTCGAGAGTGATTTTTTCCGCCCAAAAGGTAGGATTTAGAAAGCCATATAAGCTGCAATCTTTTCCTTATGTTGAATGTATGAGATCCTAAAATGTTAATGTAGATGGTAATATCATTGCTAGGCTAAGAAACTGTCTGAAGTGAAGGCCTCAGGGTTTGAATGAAAAACCAATATCCCACTTGTATGTTCTTGTCTACTAGTATGTTTCTTCATAATGGAAGGAATTTCCTTAGGTTTGTCCACAAAGTTTTGCTACTTCATGTTTGTGTAAGATGTTTTCAGTTCATGCTATTAGCCTTACCTTCTTTATAGCTTATAGCTATATGCATTTTAAGTGCTATTGGTTTCTATGAGAATGATTAGTTTGTTTTGCTATCAAAATCATTCCGATTGGGATTTATTTGTTAGCGTATGCTTCTTACCTATAATTCATGAGGGGGGATTTAATGTGTCTATTATTGAATTAATTTTCTAGTCATATCCTTGTACATGAAACAATAACATTTTATAGTAAATGGTCATATGAACATGTCTATTGAACTTCATTTTCCGTTTTTCTTACAGAAAAGAAGTTATTGTAACGTCATCTGTTTTAGCATGTGAGATTGTAAAGGTAACCATTAATTAAATTTGTCTTGATAAGTACACATGTACTGTGCATTGCTTCTCTAATTATTTATTGACAAAAACTCAAGTATTCTTTTAATATGCTTTTTAGGTTATATGTGCAGTAATTTTCATGGCAAAGGATGGTACTTTAAAGAAAGCATTCAAGGAATGGACTTTGATTGGTGCATTGACTGCATCAGGACTTCCTGCAGCCATCTATGCTCTTCAAAATAGCTTATTGCAAATTTCTTATAGGAATCTTGATTCACTCACATTCACAATGCTGAATCAGACAAAGATACTTTTCACTGCATTTTTTACTTACTTAATATTAAGGTATGTTACTGTGATTAACGTCCTTGATATTTATGCTTTGCTGGACCTAACTCTTGTTCAAATTTGCATCAGAAGAAACACTAATTGTCATTATGTTAGTCTGTTATATGGTTTGATTGAATAGTGCTGCGTATCAGAAGTGATATATCTTCTATCACTCATCTTACCATTAAGTTGCCAAATGCATTTAACTGTGATTTAATACTGTCATGGCAGCATATTTTCTCATTGTTTGCTATTAGGTAAGGATTTGTGAGGCAGACAATGGTAACCTCTCTTTGAAATGGGTAACTGGTTTTTACTAAACAAGAGAACATATGTTTTCTCAGCTACAAGTAGGTTGGCGTCCTGACATGTATTTCAGTTGTAGGGTTGTTATAGAAACAACTCCAAAAGACAATATTATTCAATAGTGAAACCCCCCATAGAGTGTAGGTCTAATGGAGGAAAGCTCTACAAACAAAGGGAAACTATCTCAGCTAGCACTGCTCCTGTGTATTCGATAGGGGTTATTTGTCTTCCTTTTGTTTTCTTTTCCATTTTTTTGTTGGAGGGAGCTGGGCTAGATTGGGGTTAGTTACGGTAGTTTTAGCAAGGATACCTTTTTGTTCCATTGCTTCATCTAATTTTTTTCCAGCCATCTTTTTGTGACCCTTGGGCTTCTATAAAGGTGATTTGTGCTTATGATCCTAGACCAGTTGATGACCTACTGTTACCTTGTTTTCGTAAAATATAGATAACATGTGCTTTGATCTCTCATTTTGTTTTATTGGAAAAATCCAATAGTGGATGTTAATTGAATTCATTCTTGATAATGAATTACTCAAACCCAGTGGCTTATGAGTTTATTTCTTTTTTCATTTAATACCAACAGGTGAACATCATAATAGACAATACATTTCATTTGCCAAGCCACACATCTTATTTTTCGACCTAGCTTGTTAATAAGATTCTCTCTAAAAGCCTCTCATATGACCATAAATCCTTTGCCAAGGCTGATCTGTAGACAAAATTTTTCTTGATATATGCTCAGCTGCGCAGTTAGCATGTTACTTGTCATGTGCCTGGGTGTTGAATTTTTCATTGACACTGAGTGAATTCTTCTAAACCCAAAAGGGAAAAAGCTTTTTCTATAGTTTGAGAGGA
Organism: Inga laurina; assembly: GCA_963855925.1. Lineage (NCBI taxonomy): Eukaryota > Viridiplantae > Streptophyta > Magnoliopsida > Fabales > Fabaceae > Inga > Inga laurina. The sequence goes on from OY979709.1 coordinate 15,013,983, forward strand.
CGTTGAAGTGTTTACACATAGTAATGTGGGTTATACTTGTTAGTGAATTTTACCAGAGGAATGAAAATCTTAAATCTTGATAGAAAGTACTTCACTTGGTATTTAATAAGATCTTGATGCTGTTCAAGACATCTGATAAAAGCTTATACAGGCAAAAACAATCGATTCAACAAATTGGGGCTTTGTTCTTGTTGATAGTTGCTGCTGTTCTTTTAAGCATTGGCGAAAGCTCTAGCAAAGGTTCTACAGGTGGTAATGCCGATCAGATTTTATTTTATGGAATTATTCCAGTATTAGTTGCTTCAGTGCTCTCTGGGTTGGCTTCTGCGTTGTGTCAATGGGCCTCTCAGGTGACCAGAACTTTGTAGTTTCAGATTTTTTATTCACATTTTTTAGGTTTACACTTGTAGTTGTATTCATTCAGTTGATCACAGGTTAAAAAGCACTCGTCATACTTGATGACTATAGAGATGTCCATTGTTGGGAGTCTATGCTTGTCCCTCAGTACTTTGAAATCTCCAGACGGGAAAGCCATGGCACAAAAGGGCTTCTTTTATGGTTGGACTCCTTTAATTTTGGTAATATTCTTACTGTTATTTGCCCCTTTTGTTTCTGTTTCTTAGCATTTACATATTTGAGTCATGCTTGTGCATATATAAGCCAATACAATCATAGCATGGACTTGAAAAGGTTAAATCTCGGTCCCTTGGTTGAGCGTTTGCATTCAGTTGTAATGTCTTGCTGAAGTTTTTAATTTCTGTCGAGGTTTCTGTTGATGTTGTCCAACCTTATGTTGACCTTGATCTTTTCTGCGAAATGATATGCCTTAAATTTAGGCCTCAAGTCAATTGTCTTTTAAAATTAAGTGTTGAATTGTATTTTTTAAGGCAATTATATTATAATTTTACAAATTTCATAATTTGGAGATTTTATTCAATTTACATGCATGAGTTCGCCTCTTCAATTGATGTTAGTCTTGTAGCTCAACTTCTAAAAAGTTATATATCGTTATTTATTTATTTCAGATCCCAGTGATTTCCAACGCTCTTGGTGGAATTCTTGTAGGTTTAATTACATCCTATGCCGGTGGTGTTAGAAAGGTAATAAAATGGTAATTTTGGAGGAAGCATGTTGTGAGTTTTTTTGTGTATGTGATTACCGTTTTTGAAAATGTGCTTACTAGACTTCCTTGGTGAAGCAATTATAGAAAGTTTGAATCATTAAACTGCATAGCTCTAGTTTCATATGTATGCTGGTTTAAACAGGTGGTATTGTTACTAGATAACTGATGAAAACAATTAAACACATGAGGAACTTAGTAACTGGCCGACAATTATACTCCTCTGATCTTTAATATCGGACCTAATTGGGGGGGGTGATGTTGATCCTAAATATAAGACCAATTTCTCATATTTATCGGTTTCTTCCCAAATTACCCCTATTGATACTCAAATAGGAGAGAGGGGAGGAAATTAAGGAAGAATATATAATTATAAAGGTGTTTTAGGAAAAATATTTCATATTTATTATAATTAATTAACTAATTTACCTAATTTTCTTAATCTAATTAAATTAGTTAAATAGGTCCTATGTTAAATAACAGAGGAAATGGTATTTATTTTTGTTGTTGTATGAAGGTACTAACAATGGTGGTGGTTTTGATGTGGTTGCAGGGATTTGTCATTGTTTCAGCGCTTCTAGTTACAGCATTGTTGCAGTTTGTTTTTGAAGGAAAACCACCTTCCATATGTTGCCTTGTGGCTCTTCCACTCGTGGTCAGTAGCATTTCTATATACCAGAAATACCCCTACCACCTTAAGAAGAAGGTGTCATAGAGCCTAACCGCTATAGGATGTGGAATTGCACGACATTGGTTGTTTCTTTTATATCCAAAATATATACATCTTGTATATGGGGAAAACACGGGAGTTCTTCTCAAAATCGACCTGGACTCGTCAATATAATTAGGATGTTATTCAGATTTGTCTTCAAACTTTTCTGAACGAGTTGTATATTTTGGTCTCTTCATTTTGTAACACATCGGGGGCATGATAATGAAATTCATTGAGAAAGGACATTTTGATTTTATAGTTGTTATGGTTCACTATTTTATTGTTCAGTACAATTCTATGCGCTTGTAATCTTAAAATATCCATCCTTTATTATTCTAATAATATGGCAATATATACTGTTATTGTGACATTAATTACTCTTAGTTTTTAATGTAAGACATAATTAATTAATTTGGTTAGATTTAGGAAGTTTGTTAAGTTAGTTATATGATTTTTTTTTTCTAAAATAGCTTAATCATCTTTAATTTCCTACATTTTTTATTTGATTATTGTTGAGAGAATATTAATATGACTAATTTGGAAAAAAATTGACAAACATGTATAATATTATCTCAATTTAGATAGATTAAGAAATTAGTTATGTTAATTATTTGTAATAAATATATATTGGTTTTTTTTGTAAAATAACATCTGTTACTATGAGTATCCTTTAACAAAAATCCTTAATGTATGTGATCAATATGAATACTTTGAGAAAAATATAAATTGGAGAGATCAAAGTGGATTGAAGTCATATATTTTAGATCAAATTTAATCTCAAGTAGCTTTTATATTAAAGACTGGAGATTATAAGTCTTATATTTAAGTTCAATAACAACTCTCTAATTAAGTTCTACATTAAGGACGGGAGGAGTACTATTTTTTCAATTATACCTTTGTTTTCATTGACTTTAATTATGAAGAGGAAAAAAGATTAGGAAGAATCCCAATTAAATCTAGCTAAAATATTTAAATCCATATTCAAATATATACTTTAACAAATCCTTAATTAGGTCAAAAGACCTAACTAGAGATTTCTAAATTTTGTTAAATGATCATATTGGCCTTCAGTTTTTTTTTAAACCACACAACTTGCTCCCCTATATCTCTCATCATCGTATTATTCCTCAATCTGATCAACCCCTTTTTCTTTAATCAATTCAGGAATCCGCCATAAAAGCTTTTCGCTTGCTACTTCTTTTTCAAAACATTTGTGTTTCTCTGATCCTTGTCCCTATAACTCAACCCCAACCTCATCCCTTGACTTGTCCATTTTATCATCCCCTCTCTTCTCTGAGCTACTCTACCCATGGGTGTGAGAGAGGAAAGTTAGACAATGACATTAATTCCACCTCTGTTTTGTCTTTCTCAATTTTCACGTTCTCTTTATTTTTTTACCAGCATCATCTAACTAATATAAAAAATGAAATCCTCTCTGCTCATGCTATTATCTTGGTTCCCTCCAACAATTCGCTTAGTTGGAATTCGGAGCCCTTTTGTCTTCTTTAGTTTTGTTCTTTTGCAATCTTCTTTTGCGAGTCATCGTCTTATACGAGTTTTTAGCCCTTCAAAAATGGTGGCAACAGTTTCCGTGGGTTCTGTGGCGCTATGTTCCCAGCCGAGTGTACAACCCAACGGTTTGAAATAATCTCTCTTGGTTTTCTTGTAGGCAAATAGGCAATGGATCCATAGAATAGGTTGAATTGTGGAGACTAAAATATTTTTTTTTTATATCAAAAAGTTTAGGTAGGTTCGGCACCAGTCTCCTACCAAGGCCAGGACACGGCCCCAGGACTCTTGAGCGCTTACAAGGGACTTACGAGATCGCTTACCAATAAGATCTCCCCATCGGTCAGAGGGTTCAAACACACTCCCTTATAATCAGAGTGGCAAGATCTTAACCAACTATGTCAAACCTCATTGGTGTGGAGACTAAAATATTGTGTACACGAAAAATGGAAGATTGCAATTAGTAACTAGGAAGCATTTACGATTTTTTTAGGCATAAACAGAACTTGGGAAACCGCACTGGCCAAAAAATTGTTATCCAATTTTGCCGTTCAAATGTAATTGTTGACTTGACTATCCTGAGGCAAGGTTATGACTGTTTTGAAGAACAAAAATGAAGGCTAAGATTGTAGACCCATGTGACACTGCTTAAATCAACAATTAAGAGCTGTGGTTTGAAAAAAAGAAAATAATGAAAGGCAACGTGGTTATATAACAAGTTTCAAAAATCCTAAATTGGGATTTTCCCAAAAAATTATAGATGAAATCCATAAAATGAATTGAGAGAAAATTATTAAATTATGAAAAAAATTCATATCAAGTTATCAACTGTATTTTTTATTTAGTGTGTTAATAAAGAAATTAAAAGGTATAATATAAAATAAGATATTATTGTACATTAATAATTACAACATATTATACTATCTAAAAAAGCTGTCAATTATCCTATGACACCACATAACTTACAATACCGGCTTTTTTATGCCCTTAGCCCTATAGGGTCAGTTCTGTTAGGCTTGTTTTAACTTTTTGAGGTAAAAATTTTGAACTCAACCCTTATAAATTCATGGCCTAAACGAGTTGACCCAATGGATTCAGCCTATTTTCTCAGTTCTAGCTCCACTCTTGCAGTCCTAAATGGAGGATTGTTAGTTTAATCTCTTTTTTTTCCCAAATAATTTGCTAAAGTTTTGCCCAAAAATATCTTGAAAAGGACCACGTTGTTGCTGGAAAAAAAAAAAAGCAAAAATGACAACAAAAAAACTTGAAAATACAAAACGACAAAGAGGAGCAACAAAATTCACTAATGACAAAGAAGGCACAAGATCCCAAAATGCAAGGTATTAAAACTCGGACCGGGTATTGAACTAGTCGGGGTACTGGGTTAAGGGTCAGTGGGTCAGACCGGAGCCAAATTGGAGCTCAACCCGGGCCAAACCGGTGAGAAATTGAAAATTTTAGACTTATTAGTATGAAATTCTAAAGGAAAAATTAAAAAAATTGATTTAAAAAAAAAAAAAATAAAAAACCCAGACCGGACCGGGTCACCGGACCGAACCGGTCTGATGATCGGTTCAGCGGTTCCCGGGCCGGATCGGCTGGTCCGGTCCGGTTCTGGGAACAATGCCAAAATGTATAAGAGGAAAAAGACAAAATACAATGAAAAAGACTGAAATACTCTTAATTTTTTTTTGTTTTAAAAAAAGGTTCCCAACCTCCTCACGAAAAGTCTACCGGTGGTTGGTTGTTGGAGCCCCATGGCAGGAATAATTATTTTAGCAAGCGGTGGAGGTGGGATTTGATCCCATCGCCACTTAAATGTCAATATGCAATAAAAAAAAAAAATACAAGTTAACTTTTTAATTTTGACAACAACTTATTCACAAGTTTTGTTAAGGTATTCCATATGTTTCATTAGATGTTATCAATTTTCATTTACTAAGTAACAAATTCACAAATTTTGTTAAGGCATTCCTTGATTTTTTTAGGTGTTACTAACTTTTGTTTATTACCAAGTAACAAATCCACATTTTTAGGTTATTCACAAGTTTTGTTAAGGTATTATTCACATTTCATCAAGTGTTATCAACTTTTATTTACCAAATAACAAACCTATAATTTTAGGTCATTCACAAATTTTGTTAAGGTATTCTCCACATTTTATTAGGTATTTCATTAGGCATTCCTCACATTTCACAAGTTTTGTTAAAGCATTCCTTACACTTAATGATTTGTTATAGTATTCCACACTTTTAGGTAATTCACAAGTTTTGTTAAGGTGTTATGATAAGTAAAATATTTGCATATTTATTTTTCCTTATATGATGATTTTATGGATGATATTTGAGATTAATGTAATAAATTTAGGTGTAATTGATAAATATAGAATGATTTTGACATAAATATTTTTATTACTATTATAATATTTACTTATTTTCTCTTTAGTAGCCACATAATAAGAGGAGAAAGGAGACCAAGAATTGGACCGATGAGATTGAAAAAGGGCAATTACTATAGCATCAGTACTATTCACTGGGTCACTATTCATGACGGTACTATTCACGACGGATTGCATTGTAGCAGATGGAAGTCACTAGAGCAGATGAAAGTACTATAGCAAATCCGCTTATCACTGCAGTAATGCGTTTTTCACTATTGCAACGCGTTTTTCCCCTATAAATAGAGATCAAGGCCAAGCATCAGGGGAGGAGAGGAAGAGATGTAGAGGCTTCCTTCTCTAACAATTAGATGTCCTTCTTTGACAGGGAAAGATATTTTCTCAGACAGTTCTGAATAAATTGTGTCATTTTTTAGATTTAATTTCATGCATCATATTACTTTTTGTATGTCTCCATCTTGGAAGGCTTAGATAGACCTCCTATATGGATGGTATAGGTGGACCTCCTACATGGATGGTATAGGTAGTCCTCCTATATGGATGGTATAGGTTGCCACCTATATGGAAGGTTTTACCTCCTACAAGGAAGGTTAGATTTCTCCATTTTTCATGCTTCTTTTGGTTGTGTATTTATGTTTTAGAATTTAATATTCAAGTTTTATGCATTATTTATGAGGTTTTCATTCAAGTTTTATGCATCATTTATGAAGTTTTCATTTTTATTTTGGTTTTGTTTTTAATTTTATCATGAGTTAAATTTCTATTTTCCTAGGGTGATGATGTAGCTTACTAATGATAGATTAAATCTTAAATAGTTTTAATTTTTCCTTCATGATTGAGTTTTAATTATTATTCTTAATGCTTTTAATTGATTGGCCATCTTTTGAATGATTTAAATATGTATGTTGAAACTGGAAGGAGATGCACGTATGTAGATTCTATAATTAAAACTATAAATTGCATATGAAATAGGAATATATTCATATAAGTTGTGTAGTTTTACTGAGTTCCATAAATCTTAATGCATGATTAATTGTTTAAATTTATATAGGAGTATATTAGATTAGCAATAATTATAGAATTGCTTGACCTTGGAAGAGATTAGTAATCAAATGAGGGAAACTCGACTATCAATCATGTGGAATAATTTAGACTAGAATAGATAAGTGATTCAATCTGAAATTTGTTAAGTGAAATCTAATCCCTAGGGCTTGTTCTCATAGTTGCTTTAATATTATTTACATCTATATTTAATCATTTTCTATTTTGTACTTTCCATTACTAACTAATCGATTGACTAAATAGAATTAAAATTATCTATTTTGGTACTTAGTGATCAATCATCGTAGAAACGATACTCTACTCACTTCTGTATTACTTGATTACGACAATGTACACTTACACTATTTAATAGATCATTTACACCCGTAACAAGTTTTTGGCGCCGTTGTCGGGGATTGTTGTCATTAATATCAATACCAAGTAATTTTAATACTAATTTAATCTTCTTGTAAAAATTTCAAAAATAAAAAAAATAGATTATTCACATTATTCATTTGGTTTAATCAATGATAAAATGTCATATTTTAGTTCTTTTTCTGGAATGCATGTGGATGAAATGAGACAATAAAATATAAATATTGGTTGGATTGAAAATTCTTCTCCTTATAATTGTTTTTTTGGTGTTTACTATGGAGAGTGTCATTCCTATGAACATTATCCATATAGTGTAATATCCCAATTTTCGATTAAGGGATAATCATGATTATTATGGATAATTATGAATTTAAATGAGAATTATTATGTGTTTTATGGCTATTTTCATTAATATGTCATAATTAGTGAAAATTTGGAAGAATGGAAATATTGGCCATGAAGTGGTAATTAATGGGGAAATTAATTACTAACAAAGAGAAAATGGGATGTGTGATTAAAATGGCTAATGGAGAGATTAGATAAGTTAATTGGTGACTTATTTTGGTGTAAGCCAATGGCATGTGGACATGTGTCAAGATGAGAGAGGTTAAGAAAGTCAAATGGTATAAAACAATTATTTCTCTCTCCTCTCTTCTCTCTCTTTCGGCTGGAGGCATGGGAGGGAGTAGCTCATCATCATTTCATCCCTCTCTACACTCCATCTCTCACCTCTCTCTCGTTCTCTCTCTTCTCTCTCTCTTGGGCGCCATTGTTGAAGGCAAGGGAAGGAAGAGAGCTTGTGATTGGAGTAGGTAAATGATCTCCATTGCTCAAGTTCTTTTCATAAATGTTGATCCTTGAGTGATGAGCTTCATTTTGGTGTGTATAGTTTGGCCATTTGGTGTTGTTTTGTGCCACACGAAAATCTGATTGTTGGAGAATCAAAGAGTGTCTTTGGAAAAGTGAAAGAGGTGAGTGAAACTAATCTATCTATCTAAGTTTCATGCCATTTAAAGTAGTTTATAAATTCTTGAGATTTTGGCTTGAATCCGAAAATTGAATGCCACTGTTCATTTGGTATGTTTTTGGCATGAAAATGGTGTTTTGGAATGAGTTTAGGATAGATAGATTGATTGGTAATTGAAATGTGAAGTTTGGTTGAGATTGGTGTTTTGTTGAATTTGTTGCCCAAAACCCAAAACATGAAAATGGAGTAGGATTTTGATGATTCTGAGGATTTCATTGAGTTTATTGGGTGTTTTTGTGTGGGAATGGCTTTGGGTTAAGTTTTGTGTCCATAGGAATCTATTGGGCAAGTGTTGGGGGAAAATGCCTCTGTTTCTACGTTTTCTGCATTCTGATAGATTCACTCGAGCATGGATGGGTGTGCTCGAGTGCAGGATGAATATCACCCGAGCACAGGATGATCATGCTCGAGTGATGTGAGTGTTTTCCCTTTTCTGCTTGAGTGATAGTTGGGGTTCTTTGAAGGAATCTCGAGTGCGCTTCTTTGTGCTCAAGTAAGGGAAGAGCGTGCTCGAGTGAGCTTAGGTCTGCTCGAGTGATGGTGAAAGCCCAGAGTAGAGGGTTGCTCTCGGGTTGTCACTCGCGGGTAAGTGCACGAGTGTGCCTTCTCACTCGCGGGTATGGGTATCGTGCTCGAGTGAGCCGTGTGTGCTCGAGTGCAGTGAGCCATTTGGGCTACTTCCATTTCTTTTATGCTCTCGGGTTAGCACTTCCGGGACTTCACTCGCTGATGCTCGAGTGAGGCATTTGGCCTGTGCTTGAGTGATCCTTTTCTGAGAAAATTCTTGTGCTCTCGGGCATGTGCTTTCTGTCTTCACTTCCTTGTGCTTGAGGTGATTTCCGTACTTGTGCTCGAGTGAGGATTTCGTGCTCGAGTGTCCGTACCAGTGCTCGAGTGAGACTATTTTCACTCGAGGTGAAGCAGTGAAAAATGAATTTTTGTGCTTCCAAAAGGGGATCTTTGGGATAGTTCTTCCTACCCTTTAGGAGTTTTGTTAGGGGTATTTAATGACTTTAAAAGAGCAATAATGATAACCAATTAAGTATTATAAAGTGAATTAAGTCTTGGAATAGAGAATAACTCTTTGTCCCTAATTGTGAATATAGGATTTGACATTTGCCCTACTCGGGAGAGACCGGTGTTATGACACGCACGGAAGGTTCAAGGTAGTGACTTTTCTCTCATATTTTGTATGATGTGTTGGCATGCATACCTTATCATTGAACTTGTGAACTGTGTACCATGGTCCATTATGGCGTGAGCACTTCAGGGGTAGCCGTATAGGGAGTGACAGTGGTCATCTCTAGGTCGGCCGTTGAACTGCCGTCGTAATCGACATGGATTTTGTGTATCCGACCCGTGGGGCGGAGTTTGTGAATCCAGCCGTGGGCTGTGTGTATCTTGCCTGTATGGCTTGCGTATGAAATGCATTATATGAATCCCAGCTGTGGTGAAATGTATTGTGTGGATTGTTGTGATGCAATGCAGCGTGAGCAATTCAGCGTGAGCAATCGTCAGGGATGACATGTTTCATACTAACCATTGCCGTTGTAACTGCCGTTGTAGTTGCTTGTTGTTGATAATGATTTGCTTACATGCATTATTATTGTACATTATATGATTGATTTGACACTACGGGGATTCTTTAGAATCTCACTCTCCCAAAATTAAACATTTTAGGCAGGGCTGAAGGATCTAAGGGAAAACGGGCAACGAAGAGCAGTTAAAACTCCTGTTTAGGAGTATATTTTGGATATTGGTTATCATTGTATACCTTTTGGATGTTTTTTTGTAGAAACAATTGTATATAGTAGATTTTGTGCAATCCCCAAGAAAAAGGGTATGAATTGTAGGCTTTGTGCCTTGTATAAATCCCTTTTTATTAATGAATGGAACCCGAGTGTGTCGGAAATTTATGCTGTACTCTGATAGGTATGAATGAAACCAACCGATATAGGCCATATTTGTTTTGTATTATGAATATGAGATTGTTATGATAAGGTTTTGAAAAAGTTTTTGAAAACCCTGATTTTGGGAAGTTTAATCTGAATAAGTCCCAAATCATCTTACAGTCTCTAATTCAAACTTAATTACGTGTTACGAATGTAAATCTCGGCCGTAATCGTGAAGGGGGTTATATATAGCACTATCGGTCATTATGTGAGAGATGATTTCACTATGAACCAAACTTGTTTTGGTCATTCCTTTTATTTTGGTGGAATTTTAGAGCAACAAGAGTCTTTGAATCCATATGTCAATTATTGTCCTAATCCTCTTTTCTACTCTTATCCACATATTGAAGAACACACCCTTGAGTATAAGGAAAAGTCTGATTTAAAAAGATTATGTGAGGAGTTTGTGAAATCATCAGAGAGATTTATTAGAGAGCAAGAGGAACTTGTCATTAGAGCTAAGTCAAATGTCCAAAAAATTGGAATATATGTGAATCAAATATTTCGTCACTTGAGACTATGAGGCAAGATAATTTTTTAAGCATTGTAACCACTTTTTGTGTTGATGAGATTATTGTGACGAAGTTGAGGATGTGAAATTGAATAAAACTTTTAGCTCTTGTGGAATGTGATAAGGAACTTGAAATCACTTTTGAAGAGAATATTGGGTGTAGTCTAGAAGAGGTTCCGGTTGTGGAACCTAATCCTATAATTTTGATGTTGAAATTAATGTGGATGTTCCAAAAGTTGTTACTTATGTTTCTCTTGTTGAAGTGTTAACTCTTACTAATGAGAGTCAAGTGGATTTTGTATGATGCTCTAAAATTTTGGAAGCTCTTAAATCTATTTGCAAATATATGCATGTTGTGTTTTACTTGAATTCAGTAAATACTTATACTCTAAAATTGTCTATGATTAAAGAAATACAATTAATTACCTTAAATGATCATTTCTTGTGTTTGAACCATTGTTGCTTGAAAAGAAATGAAGACAAGGTAATCTTGGTGTTTGATACTTTTGATTAGTAGTTTTTTTTGAGAAGTCTGGCTAAAGACTATAAATTTAGTGCTGCTTAGGAGGCAACCCAAGGTTTGATTAGATGTTTTGTTATGATTTTGCAGGACTTTTGGTAGCCTCATGATGTATTCCACTTTGGTGGTTACAATCAAGAGCACTTAAAGAATACAAAGACGGTGCACTCAACACTTTGAAAACTGTCATCACTTTTGAGGAACCAACAAGTACGCTCTAATATAAAAAAAATAAAAAAAATTATTAAAAAAAATTTGGTCTTTATCTAGTTAAAAACGTTAAAGAAGGGTGGCTATTTGCAAGGCAACCCAAAACTTCTTTCTTACTCTCTCATTTTTCTTTCTTACTCACTAAAGCACTTTACACTGCGTTGAGAATTTTAGTTTTCATCATTTTCATTACAAGTTAACATGGAGGAATCTCTTGCAAAGCTTAAGACCAGGTTCCCCACTCTTCCCAAAGATGTGCTCAGGAAGATCTATAGCAGTCGACTTGAAAGGATGAAGATATTCAAACGTTTGGGCCTTCCTGAGGACATATGCTAGATCATTGAAGCTAAGGCACGTTTAGTAGGTGAGATTCATAAATTATTTGTTAAACCTATATCAGGAATGGGAAGAAGTTCTTACTCCAAAAAGAGAAGAGCTAAAAGAATGAATGTCTGCCACAAATGTGCAAGGTGGACATGTGATCAGCGCTGTAGGAGCAAAGATATGGTTTCTATAAATCGAGAAGATAAAATTAAATTTATAAAGGATGGACTGAGTAAGGAGTCATTAGATAATATCATTCAAACTCTTGAGACGCATCTGAATGGTGATATTCAACATATTCTTCTTGATTTAGTGGACATATTCAACAAAGAAAAAGAGTACTATTGTCTTGGGAATCTGTCGTTAAAAGACCATGTTTTCTAGTTTATAAAAAAACTAGATGGGAAGCAAATCCTCGATTATAGAAAGCGTTTAAGCCATTATTGGACGTAAAACCAGAGGAAGATGTGAGCCAAAATCACAATTACTATTTATAATCATGCTTTTGTCTAGTCTGTCTTATCTTTTCAGCAGCTTTTGTTTAATCTATTTTTATCTTTTCAGTAACTTTTGACTTTCATTACTCTTTTTAATTTCTTCACGCAAATTATGCCGATTATTCATGTCGGAATTTTTTTTTCAAACTTCTTTGAAACATGTGTGATTTGGATGAATTTGTTGTCGTTGTTTTAGTAGTATAAATATATACTCTTCTACTTATAAATATACATTCTTCACTTATAAATATGAATTCTTTTACTTGTGAACACAAATAGTCCGAGAGAAAAAAAAAAAGAAAAAGGGTATTACACAAAAGTGTAGATTTACAACTATCTGCATTTTTGATGAAACTAATTCGGGCAATAATGGAGAGTTTGTAGCTGCAGCAAAAGAACTTGAAATTGCATTAGTTGCCAGAAAGATCAACTTTATATATGGGGGAGGCATCCAGGGCCTAAGGGGAAGTGTGGCCATTTCTGTATCCATGAATAGAAGCAAGAGTTTGAGTGTAAGGGTAAAGGAGTTGGAAGCTCACGCATTTTCCTTAGGACAAGAGTTATAGGTTTCGAGCTTGCCTGAACGAATGGGACGAATGTTCTACCATGCTGAAGCTTTTATCACTCTACCTGGTGGTTTGGAGACATTGGATAGTATTTCTATGAACCTTACCCAGATCTATTAGTCAAGCAAATAGGTGGGCAATCTTCAGATAGCAGTCAGAAGCAGAATCCAGATACCACTCTTCAGTTGTAACTCTCTTTAATCTTTTGGTTTTACTTTTAACATTTTGGTTTATTGTGTGTTTATGCAAAAAAAAAAATTCTCTAAGCTCTAAGAGATATTGAGGACAATGTCTGATTTAGGTTGAGGGAGGAATTGTAAAAAAAAATTAGTTAGTTAGTAAAAACCATTAGATGCATAGGGTGTGAAGAAAATGGCAGAATAAATAGTTACTCTTAACTCTTGTGACACATTTTATTAGTTTCATGTTTTTGTTCTTTTCTAAAGAGTAAAAGTAAAAAAAAAAATCGTCTTGTTCAAGTGTTTTGTAATGATTTTAAGAAGTCTATAAATTTTAAGTATAGATCAATTGAATTTAGAGATTTCATAGCATGAATGAATAACTAATTGTAGCAATTGGTGATGAATTTTGAGATTGAATGAGTTGAGTTTGAAAGACCCTAACCGTGAGCTCTTGAGCCTATAATGATTATTTTTTTTATGTGTGATATTCACCTAGTAAGTTGTTACTCTAGAACTTGCTTTAAATCTTGTTGAAATTACATCTTACATGCATATTCAAAAATGATAAAGGCATTCATTTTCTTTAGCCATAGCCAAATAGCCAACCTTGTAATTATATGATTGATAAGCTCCTTTGAGCTTAATTGACTGTTTCTGTGTTCTCAACCCATTAATATGTGTTTCATGATATATCAAGTGCTTTTACTTAATTCAAAAGATTAGCATAGCATTTGAAATTCTTGTGAAATGGGTTTTTTACAAGTGTGGGGGTGTATATATCATCAACTTTAGAGTTACAAAGTTTTATGCAAAAAATAAATAATAAAAAAATAAAAATAAAAAAAAGAGAAAAAAATGAAAAAAATATTAAGTATTTGAATTGTGGGTTGTTGTGATGAGATAAATTTTTAAGTAGCCCATTTTTCAATTTGCTCTTTTAAATTTCTTAAATGTAGCCCTTCATACCATGCTCTATATTTCTTTTACCTTAACCCCATTACAATCTTTAATATGTTTTTTTGATTTGAATTATGCAAGTGAATTAGGTAGTGAAGATTGAGATTTTTAGCAAGCCTATGATAGTGCAATTTTATTGTTGAATTTGAGTGAAACACTTACCCTGAAACACTTGAGAGATTGAGAGAATGAGTTACAATGACGAACTCGATTTATTCATTTTCAATTAAAGTTACCAGTTTATATTGTCGTTGATTTATGAATACTATGATCTGTTTATTTTTCAATTGTTTTATTGCTTATGACTTGACACTTCTGATTTTATTGTAAGCACTTATTAGTCACTCCTTGTCTGAGGACGTCCAAGAGCTAAGTGTGGGGGAATTTGATAAGTAAAATATTTACATATTTATTTTCCCTTATATGATGATTTTATGGACGATATTTAAGATTAATGTAATAAATTTAGCTGTAATTGATAAATACAGGATGATTTTGACATAAATATTATTATTATTATTATAATATTTACTTGTTTTCTCTTTGGTAGCCATACAATAAGAGGAGAAAGGAGATGAAGAATTGGACCGATGGGATTGAAAAAGGACAATTATTGTAGCATCGATGCTATTCACTGGGTCACTGTTCATGATGGTACTATTCACACTGGATTTCACTATAGCAAACGCGCTTATCACTTTAGCAACGTGTTTTTCACTCTAGTAACCACATTTTTGTTACTGTAGCAATGCGTTTTTCCCTATAAATAGAGATCATTGCTAAGCATCAAGGGAGGAGAGGAAGATATGTAGAGGTTTCCTTCTCTGACAATTAGAGGTCCTTTTTTGACAGGGAGAGATATTTTCTTTGATAGTTCTGAATAAATTGTGTTATTTTTTAGATTTAATTTCATGCATTGTATTACTTGTTGCATACCTCCATCTTAGAAGGTTTAGGTAGACCTCCTATATGGATGGTATAGGTAGACCTCCTACATGGAAGGTTTTACCTCCTACAAGGAAGGCTAGATTTCTCCATTTTTCATGCTTCTTTTGGTTGTATATTTATATTATAAGTTTTCATTCAAGATTTATGTAGCATTTATGAGGTTTTAATTCAAGTTTTATGTAGCATTTATGAAGTTTTCATTTTTTATTTTGGGTTTGTTTTTAATTTCATCATGAGTTAAATTTCTATTTTCCTAGGGTGATGATGTAGCTTACTAATGACGGATTGAATCTTAACTTATTAAATCTAGTTTTAATTTTTCCTTCATGATTGAGTTTTAATTATTATTTTTAATGGTTTCGATTGATTGACCATCTTTTGAATGATTTAAATATGTATATTGAGATCGGAAGGAGATGCATAAATGTAGATCCTATATTTAAAACCATAACTTGCTTATGAAATAGGAATATATTCATATAAGTTGTGTAGTTTTACTGAGTTCCATAAATCTTAATGCATGATTAATTGTTTAAATTTATATAGGAGTATATTAGATTAGCAATAATTATAGAATTGCTTGATCTTGGAAGAGGCTAGTAATCAAATGAGGGAAATTCGACTATCAATCATGTGGAATAATTTGGACTAGAATAGATAAGTGATTCAATCCGAAATTTGTTAAGTGAAATCTAATCCCTAGGGCTTGTTCTCATAGTTTCTTTAATATTATTTGCATCTATATTTAATCATTTTCTATTTTATACTTTCCATTACCAACTAATCGATCGACTAAATAGAATTAAAATTATCTATTTTGGTACTTAGTGATCAATCCTTGTGGGAACGATCTTCTACTCACTTCTGTATTAGTTGATTATGACAGTATACACTTGCACTATTTAATAGATCATTTACACCTGTTACACATTCTCACATTTTATTAGATGTTACTAACTTTTGTTTACCAAGTAACAAATCCATACTTCCATGTCATTAACAAATTTTATTAAGGCATCAGTCACATTTAATTAAGTTAACTTTTGTGTACTAAGTTACAAATCCATAATTTCATGCCATTCACAAATTTTGTCAAGGCATTCTCCACATTTGATCAGGCATTTCATTTGGCATTCCTCACATTTCACAAGTTTTGTCAAAGCATGCCTTACATGTAATGCCTTAATAAAATTGTTGAATGACATGAAAATGTGGATTGTTGGCAACACCAAATGAAATATGGAGAATGCATTAACAAAATTTGAGATGAGTTGTAGTCAAAATTAAGGAGTTAACTTACATTTTTTGTTGCATATTATTATGTATTGAAAACCATTGATGGCATAATGGACACTAATGTTTTTGGCATGGAAGTAGGGGGTGATCAAACACTACTAGAAAAAAGCCTATAAGACCACCACATATAGACTTCTATAGTTGAGGAAGGTTTAAAAAATGTGACTGGTGGCATTTTTGTAAATATATGCAAAGCTTTAGATTGGTTCCACTAACAACCGGTCTAAAACATACTTTCTAAACCTGTTGCTTTTACAATCGATAAAAAAAGTAATAAATATAATTTAAAAATAACATTTAAAATGTATTTTTAGACCGGTAAAAAATGATAAGCTCAAAAAGATTTATTTTAGATCGGATGTTTTTCACACCAGCTCTAAAAAACTTAATATCTTTTATTTTATATAAAAAATAATTTGCTGCTAATTAGCTCTTTCGGCCTCTCAACTCTTGCCCTTATAATGATGTCGTTGACTCACTCTCCTTTCAACTCCTCTTCTCCCTCGCCCATATTGGAATCGAAAACTCATACTGTGGAACCATCGGCGCATTCACTCTCACACAATCCCTTCAAGAAAATTTGACAAACCCATCCTGGCAATTCCGATGCTCTTTGTTCCCATGGACTTCGACGAAGATAAGGAAACTTTCTGTTTCCTTTTTCCTTTTCCACTTTTATTTTGGTGTTTGGTTAAATCTAGTTCTACTTTTTTTTTTTTCTTGTGTCGTATCCTAGGTTAGATTATATATCCATATGAGATAAAAGAAGAGAGAAAGTGAAAAACGTAGCTTCATAAAGGCATTTCTGTAAATTGGCTTTTGCGCATTTGTTAATAGTTGGATTAGGCTGAACTTTAGTTAGCTGGTTCGACGCATGTGGTTTGCCATTTTCAATGGTGGGATCGTTGTTTGGAGATCTAGCATGAGAGAAATAGTATTCATGGTGAGGGATATTTTTTTGGGTATTTTTAGCTTCTTTGTTTTCTATCATAAGCTTGTAGCTTTGGTTGATAGATCCCAAAAATTCTAAACTTGCTCTGGAAAATGTACTATAAGAGAATGAATGTTCTAATGCAATTGGCAATACAACCTTCAATAAGATTCTTGACCATGACTTGTTCTCTCACTATAAGGTTCATTTCTCCTCTTTATTTTATCTTTGTTTCCCCATTTGAAAAATCATGCAGTTAAATCTTTCCATTTGTAGGGATCATTTTTGAAGTAGAAGCTAAGCAAAAACAGCTTGAGGAGGTATCTTATTTTTTTAACAAGAATTTCCTCTTTTTAAAATGCTTTATAATTAGTTTTTCCTCCAAATGCTTAGAATTCTATCTTTATCGTATGTTTAAGAACATGAGACTAAATTATCTACAAATTTCTTTTGCAATCATCTTTCTTTCAAAAATGCCACTTCAGAAAGATCAATACTATGATTGTTCTAACTTATCCTCCTTTTGCAGTCTCAAAACCCTCAAAACACTCTATACCATCCCTTATGAAATTAGGGTCACAACGAACTCATCTGTAAGTCTTTATATTTTATATACTTTCTTATATAAACTGTAATATCCCGATTTGTGATTAGGGCTAATGATTATGAGAATCATTGTAATTAGTGTAATTAAACACTTTTGGGAAATTTATGTAATATGAATTTGGTGTATATACATGTGGTATTTAAGATCAAGGGTTGTGATTCTTTAACTATGGGTCGGAATCCTATGTGTTGTGATTTTGGTGAGCTTATGGAGAAAATGATCAGGATGGTGACATGTGGCATAGTGGTATTTAAGATCAAGGGTTGTGATTCTTTAACTATGGGTCGGAATCCTATGTGTTGTGATTTTGGTGAGCTTATGGAGAAAATGATCAGGATGGTGACATGTGGCATAGTGGTGACTATTGGATGAAGCCACAAAAGGACAAAACACCACTTTTCCTCTCTTCTCTCTCTCACTTTCGGTTGTGTGTATGGGAGGGAAAGGAAGACATCATCATCTCTTCCATCTATCATATTCTCTCTCCTATTCCTCCATTTTCGCTGGATCAAGCAAGAAAGAGGAAGAATAAAAGCTTGAATCTTGGTGAGTTATGATCCTCTTTTGCTCAAAACCTCTTCTCTAATATTGTGTATCTCATTGAGAGCTCCATGGTGGTGGTTGTAGAATCTTGAGAAGTTTTGATTTGTGATTTGGTCGAATTTGGAAGTTGAAGAATCAAGATTTCGGATTGAGCAAAGTGAAGAGGTAGGCATTTAGAGCATTTTGATATATTGTTTGTGATCTTTGGCTCAGTTTGGTAAAATCTGGAAAATTTGCCTTAGTTATGCCAAATGTTGAAAATGTGGATTTTATGGTGTTGGATATTGAAAATGGTTTAATGTTGAGTTATTTGATTGATTGGATATAATCTGGAATGTGGGAAATGAGTTAAATGAAATTTGGATAATGTGTATCATAGAGACCTTAGTGTTTGATTGTGGTCAAAATGGTTTTGGAGTGTTTTTAGTGTTGCCATTGTGTTCCCTAGTTAGTGCTTAGAGAGTATGAGCATTGGGAATGATTTTGTAAATCAAAATCGATTTGAGATATAAATTGTTATTGGAAATGCCCAGCACCCTGCATTTTAGCTTAATTATGTGACAAAGTAATTATGTGGGCTAAATATAGGGGTAAATGGCGCATGGAAGAAGAAAAGGAATTTAATTATGTGTGATGTGGCAATTTCAATTATTATGCCATAATCAGTGGAGGAATTGGAAGAATGGAAAATTCTCGGTTAATTAGTTAGTGATTAATCGAGAGATTAATTACTAACTAAGAAGAAATGGGGAGTGGGATTAAATGGCTAATGGAATTGGTTAGTGTAACTAAGTGGAGGATTAATTATGAGGAGATTGCATGAGAGAGTGACATGTGGCATTGTTGTGAATGCATGAAGGGAGTGGTCGGATCAAAGTCAACTAAGCATGGTCTCATTATTTTTATCACTCCCTTCCCTCCTACAATTCAGCTAAATTGAGCATGGGAGTCCCAAGAGATCATCATTTGATCTCCCTCCTCACACTGGATCTCCCTCATTTTCTCTCTCTCCCTTTCTCTTATGCGTATGGGGCAAGGGGAGGGCAGAATTTCTGCCTTTATGTTTATCATTTCACCCACTCTTTATCTCTCTTCTCCCTCTCTCATGCGTGCATCCATTGGAGGCCAAGAAGGAGGAAGAACTTTTGCAAAAGGTAAGCATTTTGACCCCCCAAATGACCTCTAATGCAAAAACTCTCTTCTTCAATCTTTTTCCTTGCATTGAGAGCTTCGATTCTATGGTTGTAGATTTACCATTAGTGGTGATTGGAACTCTCAAGGAGATATAGAGTTTAGAGAATCAACTAACTCCTTTGGAGAAAGTTGAAGAGGTGAGTGAGTTGAGCATTTTGATATAAGTTTTGTGGTCATTTGGTTTAGTTGGAATTTCTAGGAATTTAGCCCTATTTTTGAAAATTAGGGTCTTGTGGTGTTTGAGTTGTTGTTGTCATGTATATGATGCTTTGAGATGTATCTTGGATAGATAGAATTTGATTGAAGTTTAAATGCCAAGATTGACAATTTTGGGATTTTTGTTGAACATAGGCCAAAACTAGAACATATAGATGGAATGAGAATTTGGTTATTTTGATGTTTCCATTGTGTTCCTTGTGGAAAATTGTGCGGGAGTAGTGTTGGATATGAATTTTGAACCATTGGGAGCTTAGTTTTAAAGGTGGCAAGTCTTGGTTAGTGAAAAACTCTGTTCTGGCAGTGGCTTTTCATAGACGTTTTAAAATAGCAAATGTAGTTGAACAATTATGAAACTTTGCGGTATTAAATATCACTTTCCAAGCTTCAAAATGGACACATATTTCATGTCATTTCGATTTTTGATCTAGGAGTTATGATTGTCCAAAGTTTGATGTTAAATCTGGGAACAATTCTGGAGCAGTGTGGACATTTCTTAAATTCTGTATCTTTGTGGTGATTTCTGTTAATGGTCCATATTTTTCTAGTAAAGAGGATTTAAATATCTTTCAATGGGCTTCAGGATCACCTCATTTTGATTTTTCTATAATTAGTTATGATTTTTTAAAGTTCAGCCAAGAAACAGAATTTTCCTGGCCGCAGTTAGAAAATTTTTGGCTGCAGCCAGAAACCTTCTGTGCTATTTCTGGCTGCAGCCAGAAAATTCTTGGCTACAACCAGAAACCTTTTGGGCTGTTTCTGACCACAACCAGAGGTTTCTTGGCTGCAACCAACCCCTGTTTTCAGTACCTTGTGATTTTGAAAAGTGGTTTCCAACCTAGTATTTCCCAATCCTTTTAGGCGATTGTTAGAGACTTTCATAGCTACTTAAGGGACTTCAATGATAACCAAAACTAAGTGTTTTGAAGTTATTTGAGTATTGGAATAAGTGATAACCCGTTATCCTTAATTATGACTATAGGGTTTGATATTTTCCTGGAATGTAGAAGGCCTACGCCTGAACAAGGACGGAAAGAACAAGGTAGTGACACTTTATCCTATATCATGTGTAATGCATTGCTTGTTTGTATTAGTCATTGAATGGGTGAGGGGACGTGGTGAGAGCCCAGCCTTGAATAATGTTGAGGGGATGTGGCGAGAGCCCAGCCTTGAATAATGTTGAGGGGATGTGGCGAGAGCCTGCCTTGAATATTGTATTGGGACATGGCGGGAGCCCGGCCTTGAATATTGTATAGGGGACGTGGCATGAGCCCGGCCTTGAATATTGTTGAGGGGATGTGGCGTGAGCCCAGCCTTGAATATTGATATGCTTCATTGTGATACATGCTTACTTGCTTTGTTTAATTATACATCATATACGTAAACTGTTGCTATTGGGATTCTTTTGAATCTCACTCTTTCCAAATAACATTTTTAGCTAGGGCTAGTGGATCTCGGGATAAGCAAGTGAGCAAGGACGACTAGGATTGTCGGTGGTAGTCTTAGTTTTTTTTTGGTTTTTGGTTATCATTTGGACAACTGTATGTATATATTGGATTGACCATAGATTTGTAATTGTTGTGTAATCCCCAGTTTAGGAAGCTGAGATGGGCAATGATGCCCTGTAAAACTCTTGGATTAATGATATTATCTCGGGTGAATGTCGGGAATTTTATTAGTACTCTGATATTGTATATATGACGAACCAAACAGGCCAATTGTTTTTGTGAATGAAAGGATAGAGATCTTGTCGTACAGGTTTTTGGAAAAAGGTTTTTAATTACTCTCGATCTCTTATCCAATTATAAAACGAGTTTAAACACTAATCTCAGCCTTGATTATGAAGGGGGTTACATTTATGGTATCAGAGCAGTTTTCCTGGTAAGGGTAGATTTTGCTAGGATAGCTCCCTTAGCTAATTGCCTAGTGAGTTTACGTGATTGATAATTGTTGGTTGTATACACATGAATATTCTTGTTATTGGTTGGTAAATATGAGTTTGAGGAATATGAGTATACATTTGTGTGATTACTGACTAGGTGAACCATTTGTAGACTGAAGAGAAACAATGGTTCCCCTAGAGTCAGGAGAATTGACCCAGAGGTGGAAGAGCTCAATGACAACCCACCTGACCCTATGCAAGAGATGATGGGGCTAATCAATGAACAAAGGGACATAATCAATGAGCTGAGAGAAGAGCTTAAGGAAGAAAGAACCAAGCGTAATGAGGAAAGGGTCTAGTCTACACAAGAGGAGACCCGACATGAAGAGACAGCTGGGGGGTCAAACTGATCCCATGAGTCCCCACCTCATATTGAGCAGAACCAAGGATCACATGGGGTGCCAGCTCGTAATGATAGAGACCTTCAGTTTTGGGTTTCTAAATTCTGAAAACACATGCCTCTGGTGTTCAAACTAATTAAAATATAATAAATCATCTTATTTTAATCTCACAAAGCTGATGAGTCAATGGAGAAATTCAAATTTTTATTATTTTAAAAAACATAAACTTCATAATTTAGAAAAAGAAAAAACGCAATTCCTTCCATTAAGTTGTTATTTTTCAAAATCATAAAATTTGAATTTTTTCAAATGACTCATCAACCATGTGGGAATAAAATAAGATAAGTTGTTGTATTTTAATTAATCAAAGTATAGACGATATGGTGCTCCTTGAGTATGTAAGTATTTCTCCATTATTCGCCTAACTATCATCCATATTGTCAGTGCAAGCGTTTCACCCAAGAGGGGGTGAATTGGGTGATATCAGAAATTTCGTTGTGTATATAAAAATTGACTGGAAAATATAAAGTTAAGAGCTAAGAGAAATATCACCGAAGTGTATACCAGGAGTTATACTGGTTCGGCCGCAACCACTTTGATCTACGTCCAGTCCTCAGAGCTTATCTGAGAGTTTCACTATATCTTCCAAGATTCAATGGGTTCTTGGCACCTCAGTATAGTAAGTTCCTTCACCTGGACACTCGCTTACATGTAACCCCCTCACCGTAATTATATCCGAATTATGAAATTTAAGTGGAATAGAGACCAGTAAGACAAAAATAACATTTATAATTCCTCATCTAAGAGATGGGGTGTCCAGAAAAAAACAGTTCAAAACATAGTTCATCTAGTCTCACATTCACTTCCGAATACAATTACCTGTGTAGTTAAATCACATAATAAATATCAGAGTGCATAATAAAATCTCGGCAACCCCAGGTTACTTGTATATATACAATGGGTTCAAATTTTCCCAAAATGGGGATTACATATTCAAAAATATTATCTTCAGCTCATATAAATACAGTAATCCCAAAATCCTATTAGATAACCAACTGTCCAAAATCAAATGTCCCTACAAAATCCTAACTACTCCGGGTTGGCCTCTTCCCCTTTGAGCCACTTGCCCTGTTTGAAATGTTAGTCATTTAGCAAGAGTGAGATTCTAAAGAATCCCAATAGTAACAAATCACTCATACAATATATAAACACAAAGCATGTATGTTCATCATGTTCAGCAACAACACTATGAGTTATGGCTCGCGCCACAACTGATAGCACTCACGGCTGTAATCACAATGCACTATGCCCGCTTTCACGGTAATCATTATGCCAGCTTTCGCTGTAATCGCTATGCCTGCTTCTGCGATAATCACTATGCAGCATCATCACAAGGCACAAAGCTCCACAAGGCACAAAGCAACACAAAGCTCCATAAGGCGTCTTAATGCATCACAAGGCAGCAGCAACAACAACACAATGCATGATAGGCATACATACAATACATTTACATAAAGTATAAGAGAGGAGTCACTACCTATATCTTTTTTGACATTCTTCGGCACAGTGGGCTCACGAGTCTGACAGATGTCAAATCCTATAACAAATTAGGGACAACCAATCAATCTCTTTTTCCAAATGCTTATTTCTATAATACTCTAAGTTGGATACCATTTAAACTCTTTAGGATGATCATTAGAGGCCTAAACATATACTTAAAGGGTTGGAAGAAACTACCCTGAAGACCCCTTTTTCGGAAGCACAACACAGATTTTTGGCTGACTCACTCGAGAGATGAGAGACTTGTACTCAAGTGAGACTGGCTCTCACTCGCAAGTGTTTGACAGTAAGCAACAACCATAGCCAGAGAGTGCTCATAACACTCAATCATAAGGCTTTGCACTCAGGTGATGACTCTAAATCCACTCGTGTCCCCAGAAGTGCAACACAGAAAGTGAGAACCCAAGAGGACATGCAACAACAGAGGGAAGAGCTCACTCGAGCACCACCCTTGGCACTCGGGTGAGGAGCCTATACTTGCGAGTGTCAAAATACACTCTTGAACATTGACCAGTGAGTGAGGACCCGAGAGCAACCCTAACTATGAATACACACCATCACTCGAGTGACCCCATGCTCACTCAAGTGATCACCAACTTCACTCGCGGTTTAAGAAGTGCACTCGATCTTCCTTCATGCAAACCCAGGCAAAACACAAAGAAGAAAGGAAAAACACACGGTAGCACTCGAGTGTGATCTTCCCTTACTCGAATGATGCTATTAGATTGCCCAGATCACAGTAAATGACAAAAATTCCCAGATTGGTCAAAATTGCTCCTAATGGTTCCCAAACTCCACACAAAGCTCATACCCACTCAAAATTGCCTAAGGAACACATTGGTGACCTCCAAAACACCCAAAAACCATTTTAACCACAATCTATGCTATTGGGTCTCTATAACACACATAACTCCCAATTTCATTCAAATCACTTCCAAACTTCAAAACCATTACCAACACTCCAATAACCTCATAACATACCATTTCCAACATCATCCATTATGACATTCTTACATTTAAAATGGACCTAAAACTAGGGAAAATTCCAGAATTTCTCAAGATTATCCAAAAATCACAATAAATATACCAAAAGCATCAAATCCTTACCTTTTCAACTTGCCAAATCCAGAATCTTGATTCTCAAACTTCCAAATTGCTCCAACACCCAAACTATCACCTTTCCAAATTCTTAAACCACCAAAATGGAGCTCTCAACACTATGAACAAATTTAATAAAGAGGATTTGAGCATAGAAGGACCATTACCTACCTAAAATTCAAGCTTTCTTTTCTTCTCTTGCTTCAAGGTCGCTGGAAATGGGAGAAGGAGGAAAGAGATGGTGAGAAATGGAGATGATGATGATGATGCAATTTTTTCCCTTGGCCCATACTTCCCCACCGAATAGGAGAGAGAAAAGAGAGAAAAGTGAGTATTTTGACTTTTAGCTTCATCCCATGGTCTACAACATGCCATTTGGCAACATCTTTCTCACTTCTACCATGAGCTCACATAGATGCATAGCATAGGATTCCAACCCATAGCCAATAGATCTCAACCCTTGATCTCAAATCACTAATGAGTTTCCTCTTTGGTAACTGACCAATTGGTCGGTAAATCTCCAATTTTACCATTTTACCCCTGGTTTCACTATGATTATTAAATCATCACTATGAACATTTATTTCAAATTCGCATCACATTTATCCAAAAGTGTTTAATTACACTAATTACAATCAACATAAGAGTTATTAGCCGTTAATTTGAAATTGGGTAATTACATTACACGTTGTAATCAAATCCCCAACTCAAGGCTCCACTTAAGTTGTCTCAATAATAAATATTGAGTTTTGTAATGAAAATCTCTCTGACAGAGTAAATGTATAAATACTGAAGTATAAAGAGTGAGTATAAGAAAATAGAGCATAAAGAGTATATTGATCGATGTGTGATTGCTTGTTCTTAGTTGTTTTATTTTGTTCTTTGAATGCTCCATATATATATAAATAGATGATTTGTGGTGTCCGTTGGAAGCATTTCAAATATATCCGTTAGAGTCACGCAGTAACGGTTGACCATTCTTCTAATTTGAAAACTATCCATTTGTGGTAGGTAGTGGTAGGTGAGATCTCAGACATTTTATTTGACTTTTCTCTTATGTCATGATTTCTTCATTGTTTCTCTGTAAACATACTTAGAATACTAATACAATGAAGAGTGAATCATATAGATAACAAACCAATAAACATATGATTAAAAACATGATTTCTGGACTTCCTTACTCGAGTGGCTACTCGACTGATCATGCTCATTATTCGAGTAGTCCCTCGAGTAAACTTATCAAAAATATAACAGAGACTAATTCAATATTTTCATAAAATATTACTCAGGTAAGACATGGAGTAAGATATATCACAAACCTTGGAAATACCTGATTACTCGAGTACTTACTCGAGTAAGCATGTCTTTTTTTCACAGGTTACTTGAGTAAATTGATAATAAGTTTGCAGATTACTCAATTACTCGCTCGAGTAACAACATCAAATTCTTGGCCAAGAATACATGTGCTTTGCTTACCTGATTACTCGAGTGATCCATCGAGTAATACTTCAAATAACTCTGTAGATTACTCGAGTGGTCCCTCGAGTAAATAGTGTAATATCCCGATTGGTGATTAGGGCTGAAAACACTCATAATTATTGTAATTATCTTGATTAAGCACTTTTGGGATTAATGTAATGTGATTTTGAGAATTTATGTGTGTGGTATTTAAGATCAAGGGTTGTGATTCCTTAACCAAGGGTCAGAATCCTGTGCTTTGCGGTTATGTGAGCTTTTGAGGGAGTGCTTGAGATGTGGACATGTGGCGTTGTGGTAGTGGTTGGATGAGGCCACAAGAAGACAAAACCTCACTTTTTCCTCCCTTTTCTCTCTCCAATTCGGTAGAGTGTGTGTGTAGGCAAGGGAAGAAGTCTTCATCATCATTGTTCCATCTTTCTCATTTTCTCTCTCCTCTCCTTCCTCCATTTCTGGCGCTGGACAAGCAAGAAAGAGGAAAAGAAAAGCTTGATCTTTGGTAAGAAATACTCCTCCTTTACTCCAATCCTCTTCTCTAATATTGTTCATCTCAATGAGAGCTACATTGTGATGATTGTAGAGCCTTGAATGGTGTTGATTGGGATTTTGGCCGAAATTGAAAGTTGAGGAATCAAGGTTCTGAATTGAGCAAAGAGAAGAGGTAGGCATTTAGAGCATTTTAGTATGTTGTTTGTGATTTTTGGCTAAGTTGGTCAAATCTGGAATTTTTGCCCTAAATATGCCTATTTCTGGAAATGTGAAGTTGTTATGATTGATGATTGAAAATGATTTAGTTTGGAGATATATGACCACTTGATGTAATCTGGAATGTTGGAATTAAGTGTAATGAAATTTGGATAATGTGCATCATTGAGACCTTAATGAATGATTGTGGTCACATTGGTTTTTAGAGTGTTTATGAAGTGGCCAATATGTTCCCTAGTTAGTGCCAAGTATGTGTGAGCTTTTGGTAGAGTTTGGGAACCTTTGGGTGAGGATTTGACCATCTGGAGTTATCTGGTTTTTCTGCGTTTTGGGTCTCTGATACACATCACTCGAGCACAGGATGAACATGCTCGAGTGATATGCAAGTTTTTCCCTTTGTGCTTCGAGTTATTCTGGGTTCTTATGAGTAGTGCTCGAGTGCATCGTTTTGTGCTCGAGTGAGCGATGAACATGCTCGAGTGAGCTTGGACCTGCTCGAGTGATGGCGTAAGTTCAGAGTGAAGGGTTGCTTTCGGGTCTTCACTTGCTGGTGGATGCCACGAGTGTGCTCTGACACTCGCGAGCATAGCCTTCTCACCCGAGCACTGGGGGTCATGCTCGAGTGAGATTGTGCTTCAGGTGGGAGTTGTGCTTTCGGGTTCTCACTCGCGAGTAAGGTGCTCGGGTGTGCCTTCTCACTCGCGGGTGTGAGGTGTGTGCTCGAGTGCAAATGGCTGTGCTCGAGTGATCCAGTGC
Source organism: Inga laurina (assembly GCA_963855925.1). NCBI lineage: Eukaryota > Viridiplantae > Streptophyta > Magnoliopsida > Fabales > Fabaceae > Inga > Inga laurina. The sequence goes on from OY979709.1 coordinate 15,041,496, forward strand.
TTGGAGAGCTGTGTGTGTGCGCTCTCGGGTGCTCACTCGCAGTCTCACTCTCTCTTGTGCTCGAGTGATGTCCGTACTTGTGCTCGAGTGAGAGCATCTGTGCTCGAGTGAGATGACCAAAAATCAGTGTTTTGCCTTCGAGAAGGGGTCTTTTGGGTAGTGTCTTCCAACCCTTTAGGCATATGTTTAAGCCTCTAATAGTCATCTAAAGAGTCCTAAATGATAACCAACTTAGAGTATTATTGAAATGTACTTATGGAAAAGAGATTGATTGGTTGTCCCTAATTGATATAGGATTTGACATCTGTCGTCCTCGTGAGGCTAAGGTGCCAGAGCCAGTCAGGAAGGATACAGGTAGTGACTCTTTCTTTATGCCTTGTGTGATACATTGTATGTATATTATGTCATTGTTTTGAAACGAATATCGTATGCTGCAAGTTTTGTGAAAACTGTGGAAGCACCGCTATACCAATAGTCCCTGAGTCGCTAACAACGGTTCGGGTGAAGGTCGTATGCCTTCCCGGCGGTAAAAGGGGATGAGGTTAGGGTGTGATATATGTGTATATGTGGGCCGAGAGGCTAATTGTGAGCCGAAAGGCTATTCGTGAAGGTCGACAGGCCATTGTGAATGCCGAAAGGCTATATTTGAGCCGTGTGGCTATTTGTATGCACTGCCACGCCAATAGTCCCTGAGTCGCTAACAACGGTTCGGGTAAAGGTCGTATGCCTTCCCGGCGGTAAAAGGGGATGAGGGTGGAGTGACTTGTGTTGCTGTATGAGATGATTGGTGTGCATATTTTGTGATTGCATGTGGCATGAAATTGTTGTTACTACTAGGATTCTTTAGAATCTCACCCCTTCCATATGACTAACCTTTTCAGACAGGGCGAGTGGCTCGGAAGGGAAGCGGACAACCAGGAGTAGTTAGGCTTACTCCAAAATCTAAATGGTAGTTGGTTATCATAGTTTTGGATGTGGGATTGACAAGTGTATATAAGAATGTAAATAATTATTTTGGATATGTAATCCCCATTGTTGGGAAACCTTAAACCCAAGTTATATATAGATGAACCCGGGGTTTTGCCGGGATTTTAGTTTCCGCACTCTGATATTGTTTATGTGATTTGATTTCTTAAAGTAGTTACATCCGCACGTGAATGTGAGACCAGAATTTAGTATGCTTTAGAACTGATTTTGAAATATCCCATCTCTTGAATGAGGGATCATAAATGGTTATTTTATTTTATTGGTCTCTATTTCACTTAAATTTCATAATCTGGTTGTAATTACGGTGAGGGGGTTACAAATAGTTTTCTCAAATGGTTACTCGAGTGGCTACTCGAGTAAAGTGTGTCAATTTTAGGCCGAGAGCTACTAGAAGATATTTGTCCTGGTTTTTCGAGTGGACACTCTAGTGATTCCTTTTCTCATGTCTTTACTTGAGTGGTTACTCGAGTAATGGTCCATATAACTTTGCAGATTACTCAAGTAACTCCTTTCAAATTTTGGTAGTGCCCCTCTGGAACATTTTCTCCAACATTACTCGAGTCGTAACTCGAATAACAGAGTTCATTACTCGAGTGGTCACTTGAGCAAACCTTTAAGAAATCTGCCAGTGATATTTTTCTTGTGCTTTATTTCTCAGATCTTCTTCATTACTCCAGTGCCAACTTCAAGTAAAGCTTTTGTCTGCCATTTAGTTACTTTGTTCAAATTCTTTACTTTTTTTTTATCAAATCCAGTCTTTGTTATCATCAAAACACATGGGATCTAACATTCTCCCCCTTTTTGATGATGACAAAACTTGGTGATTTTGAACAAAGTTTTTGAAATTGAGTTTTCAAATATAAGTTTCTTAAATACTTTTCATATGAAACTTTTGTTCAATTTAAACTTGAAAACCATTTTGAAATAGCTTATTAAAGATCTTTTCAAATGATCTTGAAAAAAAATGAGTTTTTGTTCTTATTTACTTGTTCACCTTGCATACACAATCGAAAACTCATTAGTCTCACAATGCAATATAACTTGAATGAAATTTAACCTTAATAGCATAAAGAAGAAAATTGCATAAAGGAGAATTCATTGCATAATCAATTTTAGAATTCAAAGTTAAAAGCTCCCTAAAGCCCTGTACACCCATATCCCCAGTACATTAACTCATCCATTGATTACAAAATCACTTAGGCTCTTTTACCCTTTTTTGTTTTCATCACAAGGGTGGTATCAATCATGAGGAGGAGTAGATGACTTGGCTACTGAGATAGGAGTGACAGGAAATGCTAAAGATTCATGTGAACTATCTGAACTGGAAGAATCTAAAGATGATGGTTTAGGTTCAGGAAGGTTCACTGGGATGTCTGAAGATCCTCTGGAGGATTCATTGGAGGTGATGGGTAAGGAATCAAAGAAGTAATTTCTACTTCTTTTGTAGCAATAGGTGAAGACACAAGCACCTCCTCAGTTCATGTAGGTAAGGCAATGGGAGTAGGTTTTGACTCAAGCTAAACAGGTTGAGCTGGATCATTAGTGGTGATATGGATTGGCTCAGATGTGTCAGGGTCAAGCACAGAGAATAGAAGATTATTGGGTCCAAGCTCAGAGAGTCTATGCTCAATAGGTATAGTGTCAGAGGGACTAGGATTAAAAGAGCTAGGTTTAAAGGGTCCATGTTTAGAGACTGGTACTGGCTCAGGCTCAAATGAAGGCATAGAAGGACCAGGAGTAGGGGAGCTAGATATCATAGCATCTAGTCTGGCAACTATTGATTTCAGAAGCTCACCTTGGGCACATTTTTCTGCTAACATCTCTTTGTGCCTCTTATCCATTCTCTTCACAAGTTGTCCCATTTTCTCATTCATATGGGTTACCAACTCCGCATTCGTATTGGCAATGTTGATATGGAAACCCTTCAGAATGTTCTCCATGAATGTTTGCATTGCGGCACCAAAGAAAGAAGGAGAGGATGTGTTAGCTGGAGCAGAAGACTATGTGTCATTTATTCGACTAGTTGCAGTTTCAGTCTTCTTCTTCTTTTTGGGACTTGCTTCAAAAGGAGTCTTAAGAGGAATCTCAATGTTCAACTTTCCAATTTGATTTCTCCCAACTGGTGTTATCCTCTTAATTGGCTCCTTACTCTTCAAGTACCAAACCTTATTCTTCTTGAGAAACAAAGAAATAAGTTGAGGATAAGGCATTGGAGCGATATAGGTTTTCCTTCAAACCTATATCGCTTGATCTCATTAAAGATATATTCTCCTAAATCCTTTTGTTCTTTGAGAAGCAATGAGGTGAATTTTCTGAAGTCCTTATCAATGAAATGAGTCAAATTGTTGGCTTTATTGACTATGGCTCTCGAATAGAAATACCATAGAACATGATGAAAATCACACATATCACGTGGATTGAAATTGAGGGGTCCCACTATCTCACCAAGTCTTAGGATAAAAAACAACTAGTATGAATCATAATTAGAATAATCATCATCAGGAGGGTCCTCTATTCCTAGCCAGGTATTGATTTTGGAAGGTGAGATTAGAATTCTCTGCCTCTAACCTTAGAAATCATTTCTTCTTCCATAGAATTCCTAATAGGATCATTTATAGGTTCAAGGTTACAGTAAAAATGCCTCACAACTTGGGTACAAAATGGAAGTTTGATAGACAGCCAAGGCATATAGGAATCAAGATAAGGACTTAGGTCAAACTTCAATACCTCTTGAAGAACCTTGTAGTCAATGTAGTGCATCTTGCACACAGTTCTTCTTGCAAAATGACTTAAGTACTTCTGAGATTCCTCCAGCTTGTTCACATTGAATCTGTTTGGAGGAAATGTGATTTGCTCTTCCCTGACCTCTTCTGGCTTCTTGGATTATTGCCTTTTCTTTGCTTCTTTAGACTGGAAGGCTTGTTCAAGCATCCCTACCATGAATTTTGTGAGGTTCTTATCAAGATTGGGATTTTTATGGGGTTTTGGAGAAAATGTAGGTGTGTCGGATGAGTCAGAAGAAGGAGGGGATGGTGCCTTTGTTCCTTTGCCTCTTCCAGTGGACATGCTCTTCTTTGATTGAGCTCTTGTGGTAATGGACTCCTTAATCACAACCCCTTTCACCTTTGGCTTGGTTTGTAGTTTAGCTTTGACTTTAAGTTTAGGAGAAAGCTTTTGTTTCTTGGTAGGTGGAGATGAAAGAGAATCAGAGGGTTGATATGGTTCAAAGGACTCAGAAAGAGTGCTAAGATTGGGAGATTTTATCCTCACCATTGTGATTTGAGAAAGGAAAGATTTTCAGGAAAATAGGGTCAGAAGTTGCGAGGTAGGGCACAGGAAATTAGAGCAATCTGGGAGGTTTTAGTAAGCAAGAATCAATGGGTTTTGATGGAAATGAGAAGAGAAAATGATTGTGAAAAATTTTTGTGAGAGCACTAGGAGAATCACTTGAGGAGATTTTGTGAAGAATGACCAAGTAGCAACTGAAATAGCCCTAAATCCCGACATTACTTGAGGGCTTACTCGAGTGATCATCAGCTTTACTCGAGTAATCATACCAGAGATTTCAAAATGTAGTAAATTCAAGTGCGTACCTAGCATGAATAATATTGTAATTACCCATGTATATTCCCTCAATCCTTTGATGGCTCTTTAGGAAAAATTTGAGCTGAAATTTGGCAAATTTGTGATATGCAACAGAGTTACTCGAGGCCTTACTTGAGTAAGCTTGAATATTACTCGAGGCCTCCCTCAGGTAATATGTTTGTTCACCTTCTGATTGTTCATTTCCAACCGTTATGTCATTTCTTTTGAATTCATTTTGAATTACTTCTCTATGGTTATGATTTTTAGGTTATTACTCGAGTGGATACTCGAGTAATCAATTCAATTACTTCAAGGTGTCACTCTAGTAATGGTGTTTACTTGAAGTTGTCCCTCCAGTAATATTGACCTCTATTAACCTCTGTTTTTCATACCTCAAAACAGAATATCAAGATCCTGCAAAACAAATTACTAGAAACTCCGATACTTAAGTTAGTAATCATCAAAACATTAATAAATAACATCATCTAACATTTTGTAAGCACTAAATAACTTACAATTCATTGGGATTTACTATTCCTAATTCTCTTATAATATATAAGAATTGATCTTTTGCAAGAGGTTTTGTGAAGATATTGGCAAGTTGAAGATGAGTTGGAATGAATATCACTTTGACATCTTTCTTCTGGACATGATCTTTGATGAAGTGATGTCTAACATCAATATGCTTAGTTCTGGAATTTTGAATTGGATTCTTTGCCAAGCTTATTGTGCTAGTGTTGTCATAGTATATTGGTATCTCTTTTAGATAAATACCAAGATCTTGGAGTTGTTGCTTAAGCTATGACACTTGTGCACAACAACTTGAAGCTACAACATACTCACCTTCCGTTGATGAAAGAGACACTGTATTTTATTTCTTGCTAAACCATGATACAAGTGAACCTCCAAGAAACTGACCTTGTCTACTAGTACTCTTTCTGTCTATCTTGTATCCTCCATGATCAGAATCTGAGTATGCAACTAGATATTCACTTCTTCCTTTAGGATACTAGAGACCTAATCTTGCCGTGTCAGCAAGATATCAGAAGATATGTTTGACGGTTTCAGCATATGACTCCTTTGGTACAGATTGATATCTTGCACACATACCCACACTGAATTGAATGTCAGATCTACTTGCAGTGAGATAGAGTAATGATCCAATCATTCCTCTATATTTTGTGATATTGTAATCTTTTCCTTTGACATCCACATCAAGCAATGTGGTTGAGCTCATGGGCGTGTCCATTCCATTTGCCTCATCCATTCCATACTTCTTTAATAGCTCTTTCAAATACTTCGTTTGAGATATGAAAATTCCATTCTTTCTTTGTTTGATTTGCAAACCGAGAAAGAAATTCAATTCTCCCATCATTGACATCTCAAACTCTCCCTGTATTATCTCAGAAAATTCCTTACACAGGGTTTTGTTAGTAGCACCGAAAACTATATCATCAACATAAATTTGCACGATTAAAATGTCATCTCGTTTTCATTTTGTAAAAAGTGTTGTATCAACTTTTCCTTGTACAAAACCTTGATCAATAAGAAATTTACTGAGCCTTTCATACCATGCTCTAGGAGCTTGTTTTAAATTGTATAAAGCTTTTCTTAGTTTTAAAACATGATAAGGTTTGGTTACATCATCAAAACCTAGGGGTTGACTACATACACTTCTTCCATGATGTAGCCATTTAGAAATGCACTCTTTACATCCATTTGATAGAGTTTGAATTCCTGGATGCATGCAAAGGCTAAGAGTCCTCGTATATCTTCCAATCTAGCCACTGGAGCACATGTTTCCTCATAATCAATTCATTTTTCTTGATTATAGCCTTTGGCACCAATCTTGCCTTGTTTCTGACAATAATTGTAGATTCATCAAGTTTATTCTTGAATACCCATTTAGTGCCAATGATCGGATGATCCTTAGGTCGGGGTACCAATTCCCAACTTGATTTCTTTCAAATTGGTTTAGTTTTCCTTGCATTGCTATAACCCAATCATTGTCTGATAGGGCTTCGTCAATGTTAAAAGGTTCAATCTCAGAAATAAAAGCAGAAAAACTAACTTCATTGAAAATTCTATTTCTAGTTTTAACTCCTTCATTCACATCTTCTATGACTTGATCTAGGGGATGACTTTTATTGAATTTTCAGGCTCTAGGCTGTCCTAGTGACTACTCTTCTTCTTTGGTTTGATCAACTTCTGGAATAAGAGATTTAGATATAGATTGACCATTTTCTTGATTTAAAATAGCTTCATGCTCATCATCAATGATTTTGTTAGAGGATTCAAATTCATCAAATACAACATGAATTGATCTTCAACAACGCATGTTTGTTTATTAAAAACTTTATAAGCTTTGCTCTGGTTAGAATAGCCTAGGAAAATTCCTTCATATGTTTTAGAATCAAATTTTCCTAAGTTATCTTTGCCGTTATTATGAATAAAACACTTACAACCGAAGATGTGTAAATGAGCAAGGTTTGGCTTCCTTCCTTTGTATAGCTCGTATGGTGTCTTTCCAAGTTTTGTTCTAATGTAGGCTCTATTTGAAATATAGCATGCTGTGCTCATTGCATTGGCCCAGAAAACTTGAGATATGTTCTTTTCATTTAGCATTGCTTTAGCCATTTTAGTGAGTACTCTGTTCTTTCATTCCATGACTCTATTTTGCTGAGGTGTTCTTGGAGTGGAGAAATTGTGATCAATGCTATTATTATCACAATATTCTTCAAAGGCTTGATTTTCAAACTCTCCACCGTGATCTATCCTAATACCTGCAATGGACATACCTTTCTCATTTTGCACTTTCTTGGCAAAAATAATGAATTTAGCAAAGGTTTCATCCTTTGATGATAGAAAAATATTCCATGTAAATCTAGAGAAATCATCAACAATGACCAATGAATATAAGTTGCCACCAAGGCTTTTAACTCTTGCTGGACCAACTAAATCCATATGTAGCAATTGATTTGGTTGATTTGTTGTAAGTTCATTTTTTGATTTGAAAGATCATTTTGTTTGTTTACCCTTTTGACATGCGTCACAAATCAAATCATTTTTTAAACTTACTTTGGGTAATCCAAGAACTAAATCCTTTTTGAGTAGTTTGCCTAGTTGGTGCATGTTGACATGAGCTAGTCTCTTATGCCATAACCAACTTTCATCGGCATTACTCAGAAAACAGTTTTCAGAATTATTTCTACTGATATCAAGAGTATAGCAGTTATCTTCCCTTTTTGCTCAGAGTTTTGCCTTGATATTCTTCTTGTCAAGTTGTAAGTCTTTCTTACTTACAATCAGACATTCCTCTGCGTCAAATATTACCCAGTTGTCTTTATCAGTGCTTTGACTTACGCTAAGCAAATTATGACACAAGCCTTAAACATAATATACATCTTTGACTTGTATTCCTTTTTCGTTTTTGATTTCACCAATTCTTGCTATCTTTCCAGATTGATTTCCTCTAAATTTTACCTTTTCACCTTCCTTAGGTTACAATGTGGTAAAACTTTCAAAATCACCGGTCATATGTCTAGAGCATCCACTGTCTATGTACCATTTATTGTTTTTGGATGCTTTAAGACATATCTACAATCAAATACGATTAAGTCTTAGGTACCCATATCTTTTTGGGTCCTTTTGGGTTAGTACAGATGACTTTCTGAACATATGAACCTTTAGGTACCCATTTGTAGGTTCCTATCTTTCCTTTCTTCTTATGAATGCATGATGAAGTATAATGACCTTTTCTATTATAATAATTGCAATATGCAAAAGGATTTGATATATGTACAGAATGCTGAAAATAATTCAAGTATGACTTACCTCCTGCTTTCTTTCTTCCTTTCCTTCTATTTAATTTTAGATCATATCCAAAACCAGATCAATCATTTACAATACGTTGAGCTTTTAAAATCACAGTAAGTATCTCACTTCCTTTAGTGATTTTTTGAAGAGTTTGAGATCAACGTTTTTCTTTTTCAAAGAAGAACAATTTTCATAATCTTTTTCTAAATTCTCTTTGAGTTCTATTTCAAGAATTTTGTTTTTCTTTTTGAAAACAACTAGTTCTTTAACTACTTTGATGAATTCAAAATGTAAAGCATTATATTCAGAAAGTAATTCATCATAGGTAGGATCATAATCAATTACCTCTTCTTCTGTTTCTTCTTGAGCAACTAGATAGGTGTTGGCTACTTCATCTTCATCGCTATCTTTGTTAGAAGAACTATCTCCCTATATGGCAGATACAAAGGCTTTCTTCTTGTTGTAGAACTTGCCTTTTCTCTTTTCTTTATTCTTCTGAGCTAGTTCTTGACATTCTGATTTGATATGTCCTGGCTTTCCACATTCATAGTAGATAATGTGTTCTTTACTGCTTATTGCTCCTTTCTGAAAATTCCTGAATCCTTGGCCTTTCTTTTAAAACTTTTTGAATCGTTTTATTAATAGGCCCATTTTGTCATCGTCAAGCTCTTCTTCTTCATCTTGATCTTCTTCTTTTACTTTCAGTGCTAGACCTCTCTTCTTCTTGTCACCAATATCATCAAGTTCTCATTTAAACTTTAATTTACTTTCATATTTAGAAAGACTTCCGAATAGAGAAGCAACTGATCGCATTGATTCGCCTTTTGCTTCTTCTATTGCAGTAAATTTGGCCTCCCACTCTTTAGATAATATATTAAGAATCTTTCTCGCTTGGGTATGCTGGTCATAGATTTTTCCAAGTACTGTAAGTTGATTAACAAGATGAGTATATCTAAGTTCAAATTCAACTATTGACTTAACTAATTTTATTCGAAGTAAATCGAATTCAGTAACCAGAGTGTTGATCCAGTTTTCTTTAATTCCTGAAGTTCCTTCATGAGCTATTTCCAAAGCTTCCCACATTTCCTTAGCCGTTGGAAGTGTGCAGATTCTAAAGTACTCGTTTTGACTCAAAGCACTTTAGATCATCATGATTGCCTTGCTGTTGAGAGTGATAAGTTTCTTGTCATTCTGATCATATTCCACTGGTGTCTTAGGAATTTTCTGGGAATCTACAATTTTTACAGGTTGGTAGTTTCCACTTTCAATCACATCCCATAACACATATTTTGTAGCCATTATGAAGACTCTGAACTTTGCTTTCCAGAATGAGAAGTGTTCAATAATGAAACCCTGAGGTCTTGTAATAGAAGCTCCGTCGGGAAGATTCCTTTACCCATGCTTATCATTGGATCCTTCTTAGGCTGTTATACCTTAACAAGAAAACCTACGCTCTGATATCAAATGTTAGTGTAAGCGTTTCACCCAAGAGGGGGGTGAATTGGGTGATATCAGAAATTTTGTTGCGTATATAAAAATTGACTAGAAAATATAAAGTTAAGAGCTAAGAGAAATATCACTAAAGTATACACCAGGAGTTATACTGGTTCGGATACGAATGTAATATCCCAATTTTTGATTAAGGGATAATCATGATTATTGTGGATAATTATGAATTTAATTGGAATTATTATGTGTTTTATGGCAATATTAATTAATATGTCATAATTATTAAAAAATTGGAAGAATGGAATTATTGGCCATGAGTTGGTAATTAAGGGAGAAATTAATTACTAACTAAGAGAAAATGGGATGTGTGATTAATATGGCTAATGGATGGATTAGAGAAGTTAATTGGGGATTTAGTGAGTGAGAGCCAATGAAATTCTGACACATGGAAAATTGGTTGGGTGAGAGAGGATGTAAGAAAGTCAAATGTGGCATTAAGAAATCATTTCTTCTCTCTCCTTCCCTCTCATTTTCGTTGACATAGAAGGCATGGGGATAAGGAGTCATCATTTCATCTTCAACCTCCTTCTCTCTCTCATTTTCCCTCTCTCATGCGTCCTCCATTTCTGTAGAAGAAGAAGAAGCTTGTGCAAAAGGTGAGTCATTTGACCCTCTTAATGACCTCTATTGCTCAAACTCCCTTCATTAAAGTTGATCCTTGAGTTAAGAGCTATGTTTCTATGGTTGTAGCTTGTCCATTGGTTGTGATTTGTGGCCACACGAAATTTTGGGAGGTGGTGAATCAAGAACTCCCTTTGAGAAAGTTGATAAGGTGAGTAAGACCTATCTATCTATCTATCTAAGTTTCATACCATTTGAAATAGTTTGAATTTTCTGGAATTTTGGGCTCATTTTAAAAAATGAGGGCCATTGGGAGTTTGGTATGTGTTTGATATGGAATTTGTATGTTTGGAATGCATTTTGGATAGATAGAATTGTTTGGGTTGGAAATTGTTAAGTTTGGAGAATTTGAGATTTTAGTGTTTAATGTTACCCAAAACCAAAGCATGATGATGAAATAGGATTTTGGTGATTTTGACATTCCCATTGGATTCCTTGAGTGATTTTGTGTGGGAATGAGCTTGGTTATTGATTTTGGGTTCATTTGGATCACTTAGGAAAAGTTGGAAATCTATCTTGTTTAAGCTCTGTTTTGCACAGTCCGTTTGCACGAGCGTTTTGAATGACCCAATGGTATTGGAAAATTATGAAACTTTCAAGTCTTAAAGTTCACATCCCAAGCTTCAAAATGGATATATATTTTGTGTCATTTCTTTTAGAATTCTGTGAGATATGGTTGTCCAAATTTTGGGATTGAAACAGAACTCTGTTTTGGAGTAGTGCTTAGTTTTTGGTGATTCTGTATTTGTGTAGTGATTTCCAGTGAGGGGCTATATTTTTCCTTGAAAGAGGACTTATATACCTTTCATTTGGCTTTGGAATCACTCCGTTTCGATTTTTCTACAATTAGTTATGGTTTTTCGATGTTCAGCCAAGAGTCAGGAAATTTCTTGGCCGCGGCCCAAGACTTTCTGGCCTGATTCGGGCCGTGGCCCAAGGGTGACTGGCCGCAGCCCATGGCCTTCTGACCATATTTGGGCCGCAGCCCAAAGAAGGGCGGGCCTGTGTTCCAGCACTTTAAGTTTTCGAAACGAGATCTCTAACCTATTGTTTCCCAACCTTTTAGGGCTTTTATTAGAGGCATTTGTGGCCTCTTAAGGGTCAATTATGATAACCAAAATTAATTGTTTCAAGTTAATTAAGTCTTGGAATAGAATATAACTCTTCGTCCCTAATCATGATTCTAGGATACGATATTTGCCCTCCTCGGGAGAGACCGGCGCTAGGACACGCATGGAAGGATCAAGGTAGTGACTCTTCTCTCATATTATGTATGATGTTTTGGCATGCATACCTTATCGTTGAATTTGTGAAATGTGTGCCATGGTCCATTACGGCGTGAGCAGGTCAGCGTGAGCCGTGTAGGGATTGACGGTGGTCATATCTAGGTCGGCCGTTGAACTGCCGTCGTAATCAACATGGATATTGTGAATCTAACCCGTGGGGTGGCGTTTGTGAATCCAGCCGTGGGCTGTGTGTATCTTTGCTGTATGGCTTGTGTATGAAATGCATTATATGAATCCTAGCTGTGGTGAAATGTATTGTGTGGATTGCTGTGATGCAATGCAACGTGAGCAATTCAGCGTGAGTAATCGTAAGGGATGACATGTGTCATACTAACCATTGCCGTTGTAATTGCCGTTGTAGTTGCTTGTTGTGGTTAATGATTTGCTTACATGCACTATTATTGTACATTATATGATTGATTTGTTACTACGGGGATTACTTAGAATCTCACTCTCCCAAAAACCATGTTTTAGACAGGGCAGAAGGATCAAAAGGCAAGCGGGCGACGAAGAGTAGTTAGAACTCCAGTTAGATGTATATTTTGAGTTATTGGTTATCATGTATATCTTTTGGATATTTTTGGGAAACAATTGTGTATATTGGGATTGGTAGTATAGTTTTGTGTAATCCCCAAGTAAGGGTAATGAATTGTGGGCTTTGTGCCTTTGTAAATCCCTTATTTAATGAATGGAACCCAAGTGTGTCGGAAATTTATTTATACTCTGATATTTGTGAATGAAATCAACTTGTACAGGCCATTTAGTATTGAAATGTGAATATGAGACCGTCATGAACATATTTTGTAAAAGTTTTTGTAAGCCATGATTTTGGGAAGTTTGATTTTGTTTAAGTCCCAAAATCATCTACGGTCTCTAATTCCACATTAATTATGTTTTTATGAACTAATCTCGGCCCTAATCGTGAAGGGGGTTACAACGACCACTTTGACCTACTTCCAGTCCTCATAGCTTATCTGAGAGTTTCACTATATCTTCCAAGATTCAATGGGTTCTTGGCACCTCAGTACAACAAGTTCCTTCACCTGGACACTCACTCCCCTTTACATATTGTAATCAAATCCCCAACTCAAGGCTCCACAACCTTAAGTTGTCTCAATAATGAATATTGAGTTTTGTAATGAAAATCTCTCTGACAGAGTAAATGTATAAATACTGAAGTACAAAGAGTGAGTATAAGAAAATAGAGCATAAAGAGTATATTGATAGATGTGTGATTGCTTGTTCTTAGTTGTTGATTGCTTGTTCTTAGTTGTTTTATTTTGTTCTTTGAATGCTCCATATATATATAAATAGATGATTTGTGGTGTCTGTTGGAAGCATTTCAAATATATCCGTTAGAGTCACGCAACAACGGTTGACCATTCTTCTAATTTGAAAACTATCCATTTGTGGTAGGCAGTGGTAGGTGAGATCTTAGACATTTTATTTGACTTTTCTCCTATGTCATGATTTCTTCATTGTTTCTCTGTAAACATACTTAGAATACTAATACAATGAAAAGTGAATCATATAGATAACAAACCAATAAACATATAATTAAAAACATGATTTCTGGACTTCCTTACTCGAGTGGCTACTCGACTGATCATGCTCATTATTCTAGTAGTCCCTCGAGTAAACTTATCAAAAATATAACAAAGACTAATTCAACATTTTCATAAAATATTACTCGGTAAGACATGGAGTAAGATATATCACAAACCTTGGAAATACCTGATTACTCGAGTACTTACTCGAGTAAGCATGTCTTTTTTTCACAGGTTACTTGAGTAAATTGATAATAAGTTTGCAGATTACTCATTACTCGCTCGAGTAACAACATCAAATTCTTGGCCAAGAATACCTGTGCTTTGCTTACCTGATTACTCGAGTGATCCATCGAGTAATACTTCAAATAACTCTGCAGATTACTCGAGTGGTCCCTCGAGTAAATAGTTTTCTCAAATGGTTACTCGAGTGGCTACTTGAGTAAAGTGTGTCAATTTTAGGCCGAGAGCTACTGGAAGATATTTGTCCTAGTTTTTCGAGTGGACACTCTAGTGATTCCTTTTCTAATGTCATTACTCGAATAGTTACTCAAGTAATGGTCCATATAACTTTGCTAATTACTCGAGTAACTGTAATGCCCCAATTTTTGATTAAGGGGTAATGAGGATTATTATGGATATTTGTGAATTAAATATGAATTATTATGTGTTTTGTGGTAATTTCAGAAAATGTGCCAAAATGAGGGAAAATTGAAAGAATGGAAAATTGTTGGTTAATTAGTTAGTGATCAATGAGTAAATTAATTACTAATTAATAAGAAATGAGAAGTGTGATCAAATGGCTAATGGAGGGATTAGAGTAGCTAATTGGTGACTTATTTGTAAGAGCCAATATAAATGAGACATGTGGAAAAGTGGGTGTGAAGAGAGAGTGTGTGTAAAAGTCAAATGTTGCATATTTAAAGCATTCTTTCTCTTTCTTCTTCCCTCCTTTTCATTAGAATGAGTATGGGAGGGGGGATTATAATCATTTCACTCCATCTTCAACCTCTCTTCATCTCTCTCATCTTTCTCTCTCTTGTGCGGCCATGGAAGCTTGAGAAAGGAAGAAGGAAAGCTTGATTTATGGTAAGCTAATGACTCCTAATGCCAAAACTCATTTCATTAATGTTGTTCCTTGGCTTGAGAGCTTCATTTTCATGGTTCTAGTTTCACCATTGGTGTTGATTTGTGGCCACAAGGAATTATGGAGGTTGGAGAATCAAGAAGTGCCTTTGAGAAAGTTGATAAGGTAAGTAAAACCAATCCTTCTATCTATGTTTCATGACATTGGATGAAGTTTGGAATTTTTGGTATTTATGGCCTTGAATTCGAATGAGTGTCATTAGGTATTTGGTATGTCATTGGCATGAAAATGGTACCTTGTGGTGAGTTTGGGATATATAGAAGGATTTAGGATTGAAATGTCTTGTTTGGATGATTTAGGAATTTGGATATTTATGTTGCCCAAAACCAAAGCATGATAATGGAATAGGATTTTGGTAATTCTGATGGTTCTATTGAATTCCTTGGGTGTTTTTTTGTGAGGATAGCTTTGTTTAAGGTTTTGGGTCCATTGGAATCAATTTGGCAAAAGTGGGGAAGTGCTGTCATACCTTCTGCGTTTTCTAGCATCACTCGAGTGATCTGGGGTCCACTCAAGTGCGAGATGAACATCACTCGAGTGAGGATGGGTTTCACTGGAGTGCTGTAGTGTATTTTCCCTTTATGCTTCCAGTTCATGTTGCACTTCTGTGTGTTGAGGCAAAACTATTGCCTCACTTGCGAGTGTGGGGTTTCTCACTCAAGTAAGCCTCCTCTCACTCTAATGCAAGTGTATTTGACATCATGAACTCTCATCTCGGGTTGTCACTCGCGTCCATTTCTCTAAAGTGTGTCTTGGCACTCGCGGGTGTCAAGCCATCACTCAAGTTCCAGGGTTCATGCTCGAGTGATGTTCCCTTCTGAAAGTTCTTTGTGCTCTCGGGTGAGCACTCCTGAAGTTCACTTTTGGGGACTCGGTCGAGCATTTGGCTTCCACTCGAGTGAGTTAGTTTATGCTCGAGTGCAGTGAGCAATTCTGACTTCTGTCATTCTTTTTTGCTCTCGGGTTAACACTTTCTGTACTTCACTTCCTAGAACTTATGTGTTAACCTTTGTGCTCGAGTGTAAAGTGCATCATCACTCTAATGCAACAGTGAAAATTCTGTTCTTGTGCTTCCAAAAGTGAATCTTTGGGCTAGTTCTTACCCCTAGGGCTTTTGTTAGAGGCATGTGTAGCTTCCTAAAGAGAATTAATGATAACCAATTTAAGTGATATGAAGTTATTTGAGTATTGGTATAGAGAATAACACTTCATCCTTAATCATGAATATAGGATTTGACATTTGCCCTACTCGGGAGAGACCGGCGCCAGAGTACGCCCGAAAGAACCAAGGTAGTGACTTTTCTCTTATGTTGTGTATGATGCTTAGTATGCATGACTTATCATTGTTTTATGTGAAAATCTTTGGCATGAGGCCATTGTGTTATCTCCCGCAGCGCATTACAGCGTGAGTAGTCGTATGGGGTGATGGTTATCACATCTACCCCTGCCATTGTATCTGCTGTTGTAATTGCCAGGGGTGTGTAGTAGAATTGTGGATTCCTGTTTGAGTATCCGGCCAGTGTGGCTGTGTGTCTATGTGAAATATTTTATATAGATCCAAGCTGTGGTGATATATGTGATATGATCATGTGATTGTGCAATACAGCGTGAGTACTTTAGCGTGAGCAAACGTAAGGGTGATATGAGTCATACCTGCCCTTGCCGCTGTAACTGTCGTTGTAGTTGCTATGCGTTGTGTGATGATTTGCTTCTATGCTTTGTTGTTATTCATATTATGAGTGATTTGACACTATAGGGATTCCTTAGAATCTCACTCTCCCAAAAACAATGTTTAGACAGGGCTGAAGGAGTTAAAGGGAAGAAGGCGACGAAGAGTAGTTAGAGCTTCGGGCAAGGAGTTTTACTTTTGGAACATTTTGTTATCATGTATAATTTATTTGGATGTTTTTGGAAATATATTGGGATTCGTAGTATAGTTTTGTGTAATCCCCAAGAAAAAGGAAAAAAGTTTATGGGCTTTGTGCCTTTATAGAACCCTTATTTATTGAATGGAACCCGAGTATATCAGGAATTTACCTTATACTATGATATGTGTGAATGGAATCAACGCGTACAGGCCAATCGTGTATTTATAATATGAGTATGAGACCTTTGTGAACAGGTTTTAGAAAAGTTTTTATAGACTTTGATTTTGGGATGTTTGATTTTATTGAAGTCCGAAATCATCTAAGGTCTCTAATTTCACTTAATTACTTGATTATAAACTTAATCTCAGCCTTGATCGTGAAAGGGGTTACATTTGTGGTATCAGAGCTGTAGTTCCTGGCAAGGGTAGAATTGCTAGGATAATTGCCATAGCTTGTTTCCTTAGTCATAGATGATGACATAATATTGTTGATTGTATACACATGAGTATTTCTGCTGACTGTGGATATATAAATGTGATGGACTATGTGTATGCATTGCTATGGTATTGACATGGTGAATCATATATAGAATTAAAGGACAAAATGGTTCATCCTAAACCAAGACCGGACTTAGAGGTGGAAGAGTTGAATGACAATCCTCCTGATCCAATGCGAGGAATGATGGATCTCATACGGGAGCAACGAGACATGATCGCTGAGCTAAGAGAAGAAAGAGCCAAGTATAATGCTGAGAGGGGTCAATCTACCCAAGAGGAAATCCAGGAAGAAACTCAAGTGGGGACTGGTCATAAGGAGACAACTGAGGGTTCCAATTGGTCTCAAGAGACCCCACCTCACACGGTGCCTAATCAAGAGTCACAAGGGGTACTGGTTCGTGAGTGAAGAGACTTGCAATACTGGGTCTCTAAGTTTTACAAGCATATGCCTCCGGTGTTCAAGGGGAGGTTCGAACCCCAAGTTGCTGAGGACTGGATAAACCGGTTAGAGAAAATCTTTGAAGTCCTCGAGTGTTCATTGGAGGTGAAGGCAAAGCTTGCAGTGTACAGCTAGAGGGAGATGCAGACCGGTGGTGGCGAAATATCGCCATGTTATTGAAGAACCGGAATGTGCCATTGACTTGGGAGGTGTTTCAAGATCAATTTAATGAGAAGTACTTCCCTAAGTTGATAAGAATTAAGAAGGAATCCGAATTCCTAGCCATTAGGCAGGGTGATACGAAGAGCTTTGATGAGTATCTTTTCTGTTTCATTCGGCTCTCACGATACTCTTCCTACCTTTAAAGTAAGGATAATGAGGAGTAGAGCTCTGATATGCTTATCCGAGGTTTGAGGCGTGAACTGAAGAAGAGGTTAGCCACCCAACTATTCACTAACTTCAATAAGGCGGTAGAGCAGTGTAGAATTGTTGAGAACAATCTAAGAGAGTTGTACCCATCTAAGGGTAGTGGTAGCCGGAATGAGCCTAGTAAGGCAAATACTTCCCAGAAGCGGAAGGGGCAAGGATCCTTATATGGGGGTGGTAACAAAAAGCCCTATCAATCTGAGGGTCGTGGTGATCAGAAACCTCTAGCGGGACCAGTATGTAATTAGTGTAGAAAGTAACATCCGGGTAGAACCTGTGCTGGGGAGGTGATTTATTTCAACTGCAAACAAGTGGGTCACATTTCTACCAAGTGCCCTGACTATAGACCGAGCAAAGGCCCAGGAATTAGGGTCGAGTGTTCGCCATGACTCATGAGGAGGCCCAAAAGTTGCTTGAACTGATCTAAGGTAAAATCCTTCTCGGTGATAATGAGTTAAATGCTTTGTTTGATTCGAGTGCAAGTTATTCGTTTATAGCTTATGACTGTGTAAAGCGCCTGGGATTATATGTGCATAAATGACCGTTTGATTTAGTCGTGTCGACACCGATGGGTGTCAAGGCTGTGATGGCTGAAGCCTGCTTAAATTGTGTGATAGTTGTTGAGGGTCGTGAGTCTATAGTTGATTTGATCTGTTTGCCACTTCAAGAACTAGAAGTCATTTTGGGTTTCGACTGATTGATAGTAAATGATGTATTGATTGATTGTGGCAATAAGAGGATAACCTTCCGTAATGTATGGCGGAAGAACAATGTGAATGCTAGTTTGAATTTACTTTCAACGGCTAAAGCAGAAAGATATCTTGAGAAGGGATGCCAAGGTTATATGGTGTTCTTCTCTGTTCAGGGAGAGTCAGGTGAAGCTTTAGAAAGTATACACGTGGTAAGAGAATTCCCTGAGGTATTTCCCAGAGGATCTTAACGGATTGCCTCCGGAAAAGGAAGTGCAGTTCCCAATTGAGATTGTGCCTGGAGCTGGTTCAATATCCAAAACCCTATACCGTATGGCCCCTAACGAAAAGGTGGAGCTGAAGAAGCAATTTAAAGAAATGCTAGAGAAAGGGTTCATTCGACCCAGTGTATAGCTGTGGGGAGCTCCAGTGTTGTTTGTGGAAAAGAAAGATGGGAGTTTGTGGTTGTGCATCGATTATCGAGAACTCAACAAAGTGACTGTTAAGAACAATTATCCTCTGTTAAGAACAATTATCCTCTCCCAAGAATCGATGACTTGTTAGATCAATTGTCTGGCTCGTGTGTATTCTCCAAAATTGATCTAAGGTCAGGATATCATCAGTTGCGTGTGAAGGCAGTGGATATTTCGAAGACTGCTTTCAGAACGAGGTATGGGCACTATGAATTCCTTGTGATGCCCTTTGGGTTGACGAATGCACCAGTGGTATTCATGGATTATATGAACCGCGTCTTTCGACAGTATCTTGACCAGTTTGTGGTAGTGTTTATTGATGACATTATGATATACTCTAAGAGTAGAAAAGAGCATGAGCAGTATCTGAGGATAGTGCTGGGAATCTTGAGAGAAAAGCAACTCTATGCCAAGCTGAGCAAGTATGAGTTTTGGCTTACGGAAGTGAAGTTCCTTGTCCATGTGATCTCATGAGACGGGGTATCAGTAGATCCCAGTAAGGTGGAAGCAGTACTTGATTGGAAAAGGCCAGAAACTATTTCTAAGATTTGCAATTTTTTGGGTCTTGCTGGTTACTATCGGAGGTTCATTCAGAACTTCTCGCGTATTGCATTATCGATGACCAAGCTCATGAGAAAGGATCAACCATTTTTGTAGGATGAACATTGTGAGTAGAGTTTCACTGAGCTGAAGGAGAGATTGACTACGACACCAGTATTGATTATACCTGATCCCATTGAGGCTTACGTCGTGTACAGTGATGCGAGTAAGCAGGGGTTAGGGTGTGTCCTGATGCAGCAAGGACGTGTGGTGGCCAATGCCTCTCTATAGCTGAAACTACATGAGATGAACTACCCTACTCATGATCTAGAGCTTGTGGCAATAGTTTTTGCATTGAAAAATTGGCTTCATTACCTGTATGGTGTGACAGTGGAACTGTACTGCGACCACAAGAGTCTTAAATATTTGTATGATCAGAAAGAGTTGAATATGAGATAGCGTCGGTGGATGAAGTTGCTGAAAGATTATAACTTGGAGATCAAATACTTGGAGATCAAATATCATCTAGGTAAGGCTAATATCGTCACGGATGCTTTGAGTCAGAAGGCGGTGCTAGTGGCAACAATGATGATCCAAGAGAAGAAATTGATAGAGGATTTTTGGGATTTGAATCTCTTGAATGATATCCTGTATGCTAGTTATGGTGTGGTCCAAGGGGAGAATGACCTGAGGATTGAAATTGAAGAGGCTCAGATGCGTGATGAGTAAGCCCAGTCAATCCGAGCTATGATTGAGTGAGGAGAGACTCGAGACTATAACTTGTCGCCTAGTGGGCTGGTTCATTATCAGAAGACTAAGGTTAAGAATTCTTGATGAGGCTCATAAGAGTCAGTATACTCTTCACCCCAGTATGACCAAGATGTATCACAATTTGAAATCTATGTATTGGTAGCCAGGGTTGAAGAGTGATGTGACTAAGTATGTGGCGCGATGTCTTACCTGTCAAAAGGTGAAAATTGAACAACAGAGACCACCAGGATTGCTCCAGAGTCCAGAAATTCTAGAATGGAAGTAGGAGAGTGTGACCATGGACTTAGTAGTGGGTCTGCCTAGGATCAATAACTATGATGTGATCTGGGTGATTGTTGATCAACTCATGAAGTCAGCACACTTCATACCTATCAACGCTAGCTATTCTTTTGATAAGATGGCTGAGATATACATCAAAGAGATAGTGAGGCTCCATGGTACACCGAAGAACATCATCTCCGATAGAGATCCTCAGTTTACTTCGAGATTCTGGAGGGCTCTGCATGAAGCTATGGGTACTCAATTAAGGTTTATCACGGCCTACCATCCTCAAACAGACAGGCAGTCAGAGAGGACTATTCAGACATTAGAAGATATGTTGAGAGCATGTGTCCTCGACTTCAATGGAAAATGGGACTATTATCTTCCATTGGCTGAGTTTGCTTATAACAACAGCTATCATGCAAGCATTCAGAAGGCTCTGCATGAAGCATTATATGGAAGGAAGTGCCAGTCACTGTTGTGCTGGACCGAGTTGTCTGAGAGGAAGTTGTATGGGCCGGATCTTGTTGAGCAAACTTCTGAGCAGATCAGAATCATCAAAAAGAAGCTCCTTGCAGCACAAAGTTGGCAGAAGAGCTATACTGATAAGAGGAGAAGACCTCTAGAGTTTGATATGGGGGATCATGTCTTCTTGAGAGTATCTCCAGTCAAATGTATCAGGAGAGCAATCAAGCGGAAGAAGCTGAGTCTGAGGTACATTGGTCCATTTGAGATTCTAGCACAAATCGGACCTGTAGCATACCGGATAGCCCTACCCCCAAGTTTGAGTCGATTGCATGATGTGTTCCATGTCTAGCAGCTTAAGAAGTGAACCAAACCCTAAGCATATTATTGAGTATGAAGAGGTTAAGTTGCAAGATAACTTCACTTATGCGGTAGAGCCAGAGCCTATCATTGATCGAGAAGAGCGGTGGCTCAGGAATCGAAGCCTACCATTTGTGAAGGTGGTCTGGAAGGGAATGTCTCCAAGGGAAGCAACTTGGGAGGCGGAAGCGAACATGAAGAAGCGATTTCCTGAGTTTATGCCTGATAATGTGTAATAAATTTCGAGGGCAAAATTTATTGAACAGAGGGAGAAATGTAATGCCCCAATTTTTGATTAAGGACTAATGAGGATTATTATAGATATTTGTGAATTAAATATGAATTATTATGTGTTTTGTGGTAATTTCGGTAAATGTGCCAAAATCAGGGAAAATTGAAAGAATGGAAAATTGTTGGTTAATTAGTTAGTGATTAATGAGGAAATTATTTACTAACTAATAAGAAATGGGAAGTGTGATCAAATGGCTAATGGAGGGATTAGAGTAGCTAATTGGTGACTTATTTGTGAGAGGCAATATAAACGAGACATGTGGAAAAGTGGGTGTGAAGAGAGAGTGCGTGTAAAAGTCAAATGTTGCATATTTAAAGCATTCTTTCTCTCTCTTCTTCCCTCCTTTTCACTGGAATGAGTATGGGAGGGGGGAGTGTAATCATTTCACTATATCTTCAACCTCTCTTCATCTCTTTGATCTTTCTCTCTCTTGTGCGGCCATGGAAGCTTGAGAAAGGAAGAAGGAAAACTTGATTTAAGGTAAGCTAATGACTCCTAATACCAAAACTCATTTCATTAATGTTGTTCCTTGGCTTGAGAGTTTTATTTTCATGGTTCTAGTTTCACCATTGGTATTGATTTATGGCCATAAGGAATTGTGGAGGTTGAAGAATCAAGAAGTGCCTTTGAGAAAGTTGATAAGGTAAGTAAAACCAATCCTTCTATCTATGTTTCACGACATTGGATGAAGTTTGGAATTTTTGGTATTTATGGCCTTGAATTCGAATATGAGTGTCATTGGGTATTTGGTATGTCATTGGCATGAAAATGGTACCTTGTGGTGAGTTTGGGATAGATAGAAGGATTTGGCATTAAAATGTCTTGTTTGGATGATTTTAGAATTTGGATGTTTATGTTGCCAAAAACCAAAGCATGATAATGGAATAGGATTTTGGTAATTCTGATGGTTCCATTGAATTCCTTGGGTGTTTTTGTGTGAGGATAGCTTTGGTTAAGGTTTTGGGTCTATTGGAATCAATTTGGCAAAAGTGGGGAAGTGTTGTCATACCTTTTGCGTTTTCTGGTTTTTGATAGCATCACTCGAGTGATCTGGGGTCCACTCGAGTGTGGGATGAACATCACTCCAGTGAGGTTGGGTTACACTCGAGTGCTGTATTGTATTTTCCCTTTATGCTTCCAGTCCATGTTGCACTTCTGTGTGTTGAGGGAAAACTATTGCCTCACTTGCTAGTGTGGGGGTTCTCACTCGAGTAAGCCTCCTCTCACTCTAGTGCAGGTGTATTTGACACCATGAATTCTCGTCTTGGGTTGTCACTCGTGTCCGTTTTTCTAAAGTGTGTCTTGGCATTCGCGGGTGTTAAGCCATCACTCAAGTTCTAGGGTTCATGCTCGAGTGATGTTCCCTTCTGAAAGTTCTTTGTGCTCTCAGGTGAGCACTTCCTGAAGTTCACTTTTGGGGACTCGGGTGAGCATTTGGCTTCCACTCGAGTGAGTTGGTTTATGCTCGAGTGTAGCGAGCAATTCTGACTTCTGTCATTCTTTTCTGCTCTCGGGTTAACACTTTCTGCACTTCACTTCCTAGAATTCGAGTGAGCATTTGGCTATCACTCGTGTGTTAACCTTTGTGCTTGAGTACAAAGTACATCATCACTCAAGTGAGGCCATCTTCACTCGAATGCAACAGTGAAAATTCTGTTCTTGTGCTTCCAAAAGTGGATCTTTGGGCTAGTACTTCCCCCTCCTCAGGGCTTTTGTTAGAGGCATGTGTAGCTTCCTAAAAAGGATAAATGATAACCAATTTAAGTGATATGAAGTTATTTGTGTATTGGTATAGAGAATAACATTTTGTCCCTAATCATGAATATAGGTATAGAGTCATACCTGCCCTTGCCACTGTAACTGCCGTTGTAGTTGCTATGTGTTGTGTGATGATTTGCTTCCATGCTTTGTTGTTGTGCATATTATGAGTGATTTGACACTACGGGGATTCCTTATAATCTCACTCTTCCAAAAACAATGTTTAGACAGGGTTGAAGGATCTAAAGGGAAGAGGGCGATGAAGAGTAGTTAGAGCTCCAGGCAAGGAGTTTTACTTTTGGAACATTTGGTTATCATGTATAATTTATTTAGATGTTTTTGGAAACAATTGTATATATTAGGATTCGTAGTATAGTTTTGTGTAGTCCCCAAGAAAAAGGGAAAAAGTTTATGGGCTTTGTGCCTTTGTAGAACCTTTTGGAACCCGAGTGTGTCGGGAATTTACCTTATACGCTGATATGTACGAATGGAATCAACGTGTACAAACCAATTGTGTATTTGTAATGTGAGTATGAGAACTTTGTGAACAGGTTTTAGAAAACTTTTTATAGACTATGATTTTGGGAAGTTTGACTTTATTTAAGTCTGAAATCATCTAAGGTCTCTAATTTCACTTAATTACTTGATTATAAACTTAATATTGGCCTTGATCGTGAAGGGGGTTATAGTAACCCCTCGAGTAACTCCTTCCAAATTTTGGCAGTAGCCCTCTGGAACATTTTCTACAACATTACTTGAGTGCTCACTAGAGTAATAGAGTTCATTACTTTAGTGGTCACTCAAGTAAACCTTTAAGAAATCTGCCAGTGATGTTTTTCCTGTGCTTTGTCTATCAGATCTTCTTCATTACTCCAGTGCCAACTTCAAGTAAAGCTTTTGTCTGCCATTTAGTTACTTTGTTCAAATTCTTTACTTTGTTATCAAATCCAATCTTTGTTATAATCAAAACACATGGGATCTAACACACACCACCAGCCATATCATCGTAGTCCCCCTAGTCAACATCCGACTCAACATCTACAAAATCATCTATGTGCTCATTTGGAACAGCGATTGGAATGCTTAAAAGCAGCTTTTCAATCGTGATTTATCATGTATGGTATATGAGGTAAGTATGTGAGATGAGTTTTGTCTCAATTTACATGAAATGCAGCTTATAAACAATCTCAACGCTAACACAAACATGCCCAATATCAACATATTATTAGCCACTCATTGTCCCAATCACCGTGCACATCATCAAATCGTGCCATAATATAATTGATACATTACTCCCTCCTTAGTGCTTTTTATAAAATTCAAATTTTTTAAATTGGTTTGGTCTTTTTTATAAGACTCACTTTGGTTAGTCTAAATGTTAAATGCATTTTTTTATAGGGAAAATCACTCCTAGGTCTCAAGAAAGAGACATATACATAGAAAACTCCCAGGAAAAAGTCAAATATTTGAAAACTCCCTAGGGACTTTTCTGTGATTATTTATCAAATTCAAATAACACATATGCCCCTCTTCTATTCTCTCTCTCTCATTCGTTCTGTGTTTTCAACTCTCGGATCTGACCTCTGCGTTCAGCTCCCTATGCTCTCTCTCTCTCTACAGAAATAGTGGCGATGGTGAAGGCCGAAGCTTTGAGATAGTAAAAGATTAATGGGATGGGATGTAAGATAGAAGGAAGAAGAGGATGGAATGAAGGTTGTGGGATTTTCTTGATGATCAAGCTTCTGCCATTTTTAAAGAAGGATGGGATGAAGGTAATGATGATGATGAATAGTCTAACCTATCCCCCTTTTCCAACCTCATTGAAACCCCATCTCATAGTGGTGGGGTGCTATGAAAACGCTGATAGGAAAAAAAATTAAATTGTTGTTAATTTGAGCAATTGTATTTGTTAATATAATTGTAGTAGTTATTAATACAAAAAATGAGGTTGGGTGTCATAGTGCTCTGTTTTTTGGGAACATAATAGAGAAAGTGGTATGTTTGAAGTGGGAATGGTTGATTCTCAGTGGTGGGGTGCTGTGAAAAGGCTGATATGGAAAGAAACAAATTGTTGTTAATTCGTGCGGTAATAGTTGTTAATATAACAATTGTAGTTGTTAATACAGAAAATGAGGTTGGGTGTCAGTGCTTTGTTTTATGGCATTGAACTGAGTACTTGGTAAAAAAGCAGAAATAAACTTGTTTGAGATCATTTATTAATCTTCCTGACACTTGATTACTTGAGGCTAACCTCTATTTAGTTGCCATAAATTGCTGCAAAGTATGATTGGACTTGTTGGTTTTTGGATGAGAATTGTGAGTTGATGTGATCTTGGTTTAGGTTTTGTTAGGTTGAGTGCATAACTGCAGTGATATAATTGATTGGTTATGTTTGTGTTGAAACAAGTTGATTTTGTTATACAAGAGACTTTGCATGTCGTAATGAAACAACCTTTGTTCAAAAAGTTAGTTACTGCAAAATGGGTTGTTTACAACTCGTGAAGCATGTATTAACAATAGGTTGCGTGTGTTTGACAACTTCCTCTAAGTTTCTTCTTGAATCAATGTTTTATCACGTTAAGTATGCCAAATGATCTGTTTACAACTCGTAAATCCTATATTAACAACAGGTTGAGTGTGTTTAACAATGTACTCAAGGTTCTTCCTTGAAACAATATTTTATCACGTTAAGTATGACAAACGGTCTGTTTACAACTCGTAAAGTGTGCATTAACAACACTTTGAATGTATTTTACAACTTCCTACACGTTCCTTCCTAAAACAATGTTTTATCATGTTAAATACGTCAAACGGTTTGTTTACAACTCGTAAAGCATGCATTAACAACACTTTGAGTATGTTTTACAACTTTTTATACGTTCCTCCCTAAAACAATGTTTTATTATGTTAAGTACGACAAACGGTCTGTTTATAACTCGTAAAGCGCGTATTAATAACACTTTAAGTGTGTTTTACAACTTCCTACACGTTCCTCCTTGAAACAATGTTTTATCACGTCAAGTATGGCAAACGTCTAGTTACAACTCGTAAAGCGTGCATAACAACACTTTAAGTATGTTTTACAACTTCCTCCACGTTTCTTCTTGAAACAATGTGTTCCCACGTTAGGTATGCCAAACGGTCTATTTACAGCTACTAAAGCATGCATTAACAACACTTTGAGTGTGTTTTACAACTTCCTCTACGTTTATTCTTGACACAGTATTTTCCCACGTTAAGTATGTCAAACGGTCTGTTTACAACTATTAAAGCGTGCATTAACAACACTTTGAGTGTGTTTTACAACTTCCTCAACGTTTATTCTTGACACAATGTTTTCCACGTTAAGTATTCCAAACTGTCTGTTTACAACTACTAAAGCGTGTATTAATAACACTTTCAGTGTGGTTTATAACTTCCAACACGTTTCTTCTTGACACAATGTTTTCCCATGTTAAGTATGTCAAATGGTCTGTTTACAACTACTAAAGTGTGCTTTAACAACACTTTGACTGTGGTTTGCAACTTCCAACACATTTCTTTTTGAAATAATGTTTTCTCAGGTTAAGTATGCCAAACGGTCTTTAACAACTCGTCAAGAATGTATTAACAACAGGTTGATTGTTATTTATAGCTTACTCCACATTCCTCCCTAAAACAATGTTTTCTCTAGCTAACACTGCGAAATGGTACATTTACAACACTATGAGTGTGTTTAACAACTTCCACATCAATATTAACAACTGGATACGCACATATTAACAACGCTTCTTTTACTATCATATTAGCTTTTTGTAATCACATGAAGCACAATCACATTCAATTACTCTCACTTTAAACAAAGTCATACCTATGTTAGGTTGCCAAACAACAGAACATTCTCTCTATTACATTACCTAAAAACATAGCACAAGTTTTGTATTAACAACTACAAAAGTTATATTAACAACTACTACTGCACGAATGAACAAAAATTTTTTGTTTCCATATCATTGTTTTCACATCATCCCACCACCATAACAATCAACCATTCCCACTTCAAACTACCATTTCCTCTGTTACCTTTCCCAAAAATAGAGCACTATGACACCCAACCTCATTTTCTATATTAACAACTACAAAAGTTATATTAACAACTACTACTCCACAAATTAACAACAATTTGTTTCTTTCCATATTAGCCTTTTTACATTACTCTACCACTATGAGAATCAACCATTCCCACTTCAAACATACCGCTTCCTCTGTTTCCTTTCCCAAAAATAGAGCACTATGACACCCAACCTCATTTTCTGTATTAACAACTATTACTACATAAATTAACAACAATTTATTTTTTTCCATGTCAGCCTTTTCACAGCACCCCACTACTATGAGAATCAACCATTCTTACTTCAAACATACCATTTTCTTTGTTATGTACCAAAAATATAACACTATGACACCCAACCTCATTTTCTTTATTAACAACTACAACTGCGCGAATTAACAACAATTTAATTTTTTTCCATATCAGCATTTTTACAGCACCCCACCACTATGAGATGGGGTTTTAATGAGGTTAGAAAAGGGGGATGGGTTGGATTATTCATAATCATCATTACCTTCATCCCTTCCTTCTTTAAAAATGGCAGAAGCTTGAGCATCAAAAAAATCCCACAACATTCCTTCCATCTTCTTCCTTTTATCTTACATCCCATCCCACAAATCTTTCACCACCTCAAAGCTTCGACCTTCACCATCGCCACCATTTTTACAGAGGGAGAGCACAGAGAGCTGAACACATAGGTCAGATCTGAGAGTTGAAAACACAGAACGAATGAGAGAGAGAAAGAATAGAAGAAGGGCATGTGTGTCATTTGACTTTGGGAAATAATCACAAAAAAGTCCCCAGGGACTTTTCATATACTTGACTTTTTCCTGATATTTTTATGTGAATATGTCACTTCCTTAGGATCTAGGAGTGATTTTCCTTTTTTTATAATCTTTGTCCTAATTAATTATATTTTCTCTCCTTATCTTTATTCTATTTTCTACTCATTTTTTCAATACATTCATTTTCATCATTTTTCTTAAAATTATTTCTCTCTCTTAATTACCTATTATAAATAAAGATATACTTGAAAAAAATTAATTTCTCACCTATTTATTATTTTTAACTAATTTTTAAAACTATCTAAGCTATTTAAATCTAGTTAAAAAGATTATAAGGACAGGAGAAATATTGAATATATTGATAACTGTATCAATGAGGATTGAGTTTAGTGGAACATGCTAGATTCTCACACCCTAACGAACTATAATTTGAATATCTATTGAGAGAGGTATCCATATTTAGAGCTCAACAATATTTCAAATAAGATTATTTCGAATAGGATAGGAGGATTTAGGAGAGTTCACGATAACTTATTTTTATATACTAAATATTTATTACGTAATTCAATAATTCAAGATAAAACTCCTCGTACCATAATAATAGGACTCGCAGGGGTTAACGATCAATACCGCCAAATTATCTTGGGAGTAACATATATATGAAGAGCATTATCTTGCGAAGCCGGGTGGTATACTTTGCAAACCATTTCTTCAGCTCCCTAGGTCGAAATCAAGCGTGTCCTTAATAAATCCCTGTCGGATTCGAAGTCGAGAACGTCCGAACCATAAACATGGAGGGCGAAGTGAAGGACTCGCTTTCGGTTTCGCCGAACCTCTTTATCCGATTCGTATGACTCGCTTTCGGTTTCGCCGAACCTCTTTATCCGATTCGTATGATCGACGAGGACAGCAAGCAGAAGAACAAACAATCCTAGTCCCGTGTTGTGGAGGAAGGCCTAGCACAAGTATTGGCTTGATGAGAACAAGTGTAAGCGATTTAAAATCGAGAAAGCGGCTTCCGGTGAAAGAAGGGAAGGAGGCGGACAGGGCGTTGAATAGTGGATGCTGTTACGAAATTCTCGTGGAGCAGCATGAGGTATGGTAGTGTTAGGTAGCTTAAAAGACATGTTGCTGTGAATGTTTGAAATAGGATTCACTTTTGGTAGTGATTATAAACATCTTTGTTCTAGTTGATATTGGTAAACATGTTATGATGATGGTCCAGTGATTTTTGGAGTTCATAGGTTAATGAATAACATTTTGACAAGTTGGATTTGATCGGAAATACTAACAAAGAACAAGAAAGCTGTTAGAAATTAAAATATGCTCAATCGAAATCAAATGTTCTGCTAAGGCTTGCTCCAAGAGGATTGTCTGCTAGCAATTTCGTTATCCTGGCTTCCAGGTGGTAGCATCTGTATTATTACGATGATGACAATATATTTATCATTACTGTATTTTATTCTTTTAAGAGTTTCAGTTGTAGAAGTCTGGAAGCTTCAAGAAGCTCTCTTTTTTATTCTTTTTATTTTTTATTTTGGAGTTTTAGAGAATAACTCAGATATAAACTCTAGACCATTTGCTACATGATTTTGAGCTGAAAAACTTAGAACATGGAAAGCCTTCTGCTAGAGTTGGCTCTCATTCTATTGGGATTTGGTGACTTTGGTTTCTCCTGTCTTTCTCTGGTTTCATCTCCGTCGAGTTTCGCATGAAAGGAATGCTTAATCTTTCTCCAATTAAGACCCCAGCCCGATGCATTCTTTGGCTTGTTGTTGCTCAATTTTTCATACTGGCTCTGTAACTCAGAGTAATCATTATGCAGTTCTGCCATCTTGGACTTTACATTATCAAGTTCTGATTTGAGTGCTTGGATCTCTGCATTTGTAAATGATTGGTTTACATCTTGTTCAGAGTTGTTTCCACTCGGTGATGGCTCCTTTTCTTTCATTGCTTCTCTCATCTTTACTTGCTCTAAGAATAGAACCTGCAAATCTCATATTTGGTCAGGGATGAATTAATAAGAAGGAAAAGTAATCATAATTGTTAATTTTCTGTTTTTCTCCCATACTCTTTCAGACACCATGTGAATCATTTCACCTTTCTACAGAGTACAAATTTCTTATAATGCACTTGGAAATATCCTGTTCCATCTTCTGATTATCCTCTGGTAAATTAATTTATGATGACTATCTCACATCTCAAATTCTCTTTTATTTAAAATTTCCTCCAAATTTTTTTTTTTCTCTGTTGCAACATCAAGAGGAATTTATTTCTAAAGCACACTAGGCATAAGCTCTTCTGTATAGCAGAAAACTTGTGCAAAAGTTATTGTCAATAATAACCCATTAGTGTAGGCTTCATTTATATTCGATCACCTCCTGTGGAGCTTAAAATAAAAGCTCTCTATGATACATAACATATGAATTGAACAACTAGATTATTGGGTTCTGACAAACTTCACCTGTACAATAGTTCTTAGAGGCAATCTATCATTTTGTGCAGCATGCATGCATGCATCAAGTGAAAGTTTTCCACAGCTCATTATTTTGCACATCCTTCTCCGGTCATGCTCAGGCAATGTAGGATGAGTCTGCAGAGATCTCAGTGTCATACTGTCAGAACATTGTCTTAAACTTCCTTCTGCATGCATATTAAACAGAAAATTGAAACACAAGAAGAAGAAATTAACAGCTAACCTTGAGGTAAGTGTCAATGGCTCTGTATAGACCATCATCACAGGTTCGAGAATTTTCTGGTAGCAGTTCAGCCAGAACTTGAAACCTGGTAATTGAGAGATTTGGATCTCTTGCAACTTCAGCTAGGTAATTGTCTAAGAGCCTACTAATGTTGAATTTCCCAGACTTGTGTTGGTGTTGCACCTGTTGTTCATGCATCAAGTAGTATTCCACAATCCTTTGCACTATATCGGTGTCCAGCATCGTACATTCTTCTGATGAGTTGACCATGTTACTACAAGGAAAAGAAAAGCACGAAGGTTATTGTGATTGGCCATTTTGAAAAATTTGTTGTATTTTTTCTTAACTTCAAATTTTAATTACAAAGTTCACTGTGTGAAAAGGGAAAACTAAACACACTTTACTAGTTTTCGTTGATCTCCATTTTGATATCTTGGAATCAATAGATCATTCACCTCTGCATCTTCCAACATCATCCCCACTCTCTTTTCATTGTCTGAAATGAGAGCAGGTGACGCAGAATACATCATAGCCATTTTTAACATCTGCAACAAGAATTTACATGACACAGCTTCTTGTTGAGGAGGAAGTATGCTTAATAGGCTTTCAATAATTGTCTTTTGCTCCTTGCTGTGTCCAAACTTTTCTTTCTCCTTCCCACTGTAAATACTGAACTGTAATTCATTATTTCCATACCCATATCCTCTTAGCCCTTCTAACTCCACATCCATCCCTGGTAACCATAGTTTTGCATAGTGCATAATGCATTCACCTATTATCTCTGGTCTGGTTCCTTTTGCTTTTATAGCTGCAATAATCCGCGTGAAATGATCGATGCGAAGAGTTGTCACATCATTGAACCACCAGCCTTCTTGATTAGCTGCTGTATCTGATCCTGTGGGGTTATCTTTAGAAGCCTTCCAAGCAATGGAGTCACAGCATCTTCTAACAATTTGGAGATTCTCTGCCCATGGGGATAGAGTTTCACAAGATTTCAGTACAGTGATTGTGTCTTTCCATGAAGAAAGCACAACAAATGTGAGGAAGGCTTCACTCTTTGAAATGAGATTCCCATCATCCAGTTCTTCGGTCATCTCTAGGAATTCTGACGCACATCTCAGTGTTGCTATGTTCTTTGAGCTGAAATCTATTGGGAGGCCATAGCAGAATCTTATGATTGTTTCAAATGTTTCAGATCCACCTGGAAAATTTTCAAGCTTGAGCTCATATCCCGCACTTGAGACCGAAGGCTGTATTTCCAATCGTCTTATGTAGGCGCATTTTGCTATCAAAGGATACTGTTTCAGCAAAAGAAGCAAACACATAAAATGATTAAGGTACCTTTCTCTAGAATTAGCATCTTCCTTTTCAAAGTTTCTGCTTTCTCTTGCTGTTGAGGAAGTATTAAAACATTGAAAAGTTAATTAGTTCAACTGCTAAGAAAAAAGTGAAATCTTTTTTGATTAACTTTAGGAGTGTAGCTTCAGGGAAAATTCCAGTTTGTAATAGAACAGAATTGAAAAGTACCTTGTGAACATTATAGGTGGTTTCCTGGACATGAATTGACAAGTCCGAAGGGATTTGATGTGTGATAAACCTGCATGATTCCAAAGCAGAGCAAGCGAGGGGAAAAAATAAAAGACATGAAATTTTACTCAAGTTAGATGTGCAAAAGTCACGTCAATATTAGACATCTTAAGGTCGTTTTGAATAGTGTTTTAGTAGCTGCCAAAATATGAAATGAAACAGAATCTAAAGAATCTTTTGTAACTCTAATATATATTACTACCATGAGTGTTCGTCTCTGAAGCTGTCAGCTATTGTGATGACTTTGTTGGGAACTACGATGCTTTTGTAGGGAAGTTGATCTGTGCCATCAGAATAATTCTCTGCCTCTGCGTCTTTTGGTTGAGTCGCCTGAAGCTGAAGAGATTTTCTCATGGTAGTTTTGTCTAGTTGCAGTCATGCAATGGTCACCCTTCATTAAAATTGTGAAGAATATATGGTATGTGACATCCCCGAGCTGTACTCCAAATTAAATGCTGAGAAGAGAGTCTGTGGTTTTGTGTGGGAGTGTAGTTAATATGGTTGGTGGATTGTTCCTTTCCCTTGGAATGTCTATCAGCTTTCACTAAATTCCCCAAATATTTAAATGCCCTGAAAACTACATATAGATGAGTTACACCATTCTTTTTCTTTCTTTTATTTACTTATTTGTTTATTTTTACGAGTCCGGGTGGGGACAATGAGTATTTAGTAGTTTCACTTTCACTGTTACTCTCTGTTGGTATCTTTCTTAATCACCTTATCAAAATCTGAGAGTGATAATTAAGTCATTAACTTTGTTGGAAAAAAAAGAAATTTTTAAATTTTTTCATATTTGATGTTATGAATTATATCTAAGAAGTTATAGAAGTTGTGATTTATGAGATTTTAAGTAGGAACAATCTTAAAAAAATTGTAAATAACCCCCACTTGGTGACTTGTAATAATGACTTTTTTTTTTGGTCATCCTTTATCCAGCACAAAGAGTTCACGCCCTCATCATGCTTATGAAGAGTTAAACTTGTGACCAATGTTTTAAAAGCCAGACCGGATATCGAGTCGGAGAAGTTAACGGGTCATGGTTCAAATGGTTGGACCGTTTGGATTGTTCGGTCGGACCGGTGATATATTAAAAAATTGAAATAATATTATATATAATGATATAAACATAATTCGTCAAATTTAATAAAAAATTAATGAGTTCAACTTTGATTATGAGCTTAGACATGACTAAAATGTGTTGGACTTCATTTATTTTAATCCTTAAACTAGGGTTAGTTTGAATTTTTTGATATAATTTTTTATTTGTTTAGTTAAAATTTTTGGACAATATAAACACATTCAATATATAAATCTTTTTAATACAATTTTTAATTTTAAGTATTATCAACTTTTTTGAGCTGCATTAGCAAAAAAATTATTTTATTTAACTTGAAAATATAATAATTGAAAGTAATAATATATATTAAACATACTATATGTTGAATTTTATATTAACTGTTATAAATACGAACAAAAACAAATTTAAAAAAATGAGAGGACTTGAGTTTTGTTGTTTTTTTTTTCCAACTGAGAACTTGAGGTATATTAGTTGTAATTGAATTAGAAGAATTACTTTTAAGATAGGCTTAGCAAGGTGTTTCTTTTTTCAATTTGTAGGCTCAGCAAGTATACTATCGAGAAACGTGATGACACAAGCATACATCTTTTCACAATTTCACTAGTCTAACTATTTTGTTGTGGACAGACCAATATTTCTTTTATTATTATTTCAAATTACTCCATGCTTTCTTTCTTTCATGTAGCTGAGTCAAACACATTGTGGCGGTGCTGAGGATGGACTGCATTCTTCACTTGTGTGGACGGTGAGAAAGGAAGGACGATTAAACCATGAAACTCAAACACTTTAGGCTTGCTTCTTTTCTAGCTCTCATCCTTCATCCGTCTCATGCGACTGATTCAGGTAGTAAGGAATCGAAGAATATGGTTTTTTTGGCCTCTGAGATTTTTTTCTTTTCGCCTCGTTTTTTCCTTCTC
The DNA here is from genome assembly GCA_963855925.1 of Inga laurina. Classification (NCBI taxonomy): domain Eukaryota; kingdom Viridiplantae; phylum Streptophyta; class Magnoliopsida; order Fabales; family Fabaceae; genus Inga; species Inga laurina. Next base: position 15,075,989 of record OY979709.1, read on the forward strand.
CTTCCTTTTTTTTCACCATCGACTGAAAGATGAGCAGATACTACCCAGACGGTTCCTTAAAAGCTGCTCCGGTTCGCAGCTTAACTCCGATTCCCGACTCTCAAGCCGGTTCTGAACGGCTCAAAATGGCCGAACTCCTCCAACGGCTTAAACATAAAAAACAAGCCGGTGTGTTTTCCGGTCGCTGGCCGGGCCGGTCCGACCGTCCGGTCCGTTCCGGCTTTCAAATCATTGCTTGTGACCTCTTGCTTAAGTCAAGACTTATGGGTTGATTAGTGCCAATTTAGCTAAACAACTTTAACTTATAAGAACTAGTATCTATTTTTTATGGGATGTGTTGGAATGTGTCTTTATTTTTTTGGCCCGGAGGAGGGTGTATTTATCATTGCAATCACATCAGTACAGCACGTATTTATGCTAAATTTTAATTACGTTTTAAGTATTGTAGTTATGGTCAAGAAAAAGTGATGTCCTATTATGTGAAATCATGTGTCTTGTTGCTATTGCGTGGCATTTTATTCGTGGAAATGGAACCATCTGCCTTCTTTTGTTTGAATATTCTGAAACTTGCATATAACATGGGCATCAATGTAATAAAAATATTTGGTCAAAAAAATGTAATAAAAATATAAAATTATAAAATTTATAAGATATGTTTATAAGTGTGATTCACTTTAAACTTTTTATAATGAGTTAGGATTTGCTCTTCAAAAGCAAGAAGCATGTATGGGAATGAAAAGCGTATAATCTCCCTCCCTTAAGATCACAAAAAAGGTCCAAAAAGGTATGCCAAGAGAAAAGAGGATTAGTCAACATATTTCACAAGAGGATTTGGTCAAAAATTGTGGTTAAGACATAAAGAAAGTAATAAGAAACATTTTGGCCAACATTTCCTCTCCAAATGGGTAGTAATTTCTTCCAAAGGAGAAGAGAAGAAAGAAAGAGAATTTACTTCATACACTTCTTCATTTTTATCTTTGAAAAGTCAAAAATTGCAACTAGAAAAAAATTGTGTAACCAATGGCAATACAAGTTTATGCAATTGGTCAATTCTTCTTCCTCCTTTTTGAAGAGCATTTTGGTCAACAATACCTCTCCATTTGGGTAGCCCCTTTCGGTCAAAAGAAGGAACGAGGAAAGGAAAAAGCTCACTCTTCTTGTACCAATTACACCTAGATAAGTTATTAAAAAAATGTATGATCAAAGAATTAATATTAGACACAACTTTTCTTTTTATTTTGGCCACCTTTTCGATCAGATATTAAGAGGATAAGGGAAAAGAAAAACTGATAATAACTCACTCTCTCACCCCTCCTCAAAGCTGGCCAAGTTCAGCAAAAACAAAGAAAGTGAAAAGCAAGTTTTGGGTAAGATCTTCTACATGGGTTTTCACCTTCTTAACATCTTCTATGGCAGCTCTTCATAAATATTGTTCCTCTTGATGAGAATTTCATTTCTATGGGTTTAGAATTTCAAGAAGAGGTGTTTTGAGCCATCATCTAAAAGCAAAAGTTGAGGAAGCAGGAAAAGAACACAAGAAGAAGCAAGAGGTGAGTAAGAGCATTATTTTGATGTATATGATGATTTGATTGGCTGAGTTTTGGTGGCCTATTATGACAGCCCTAATTTCGGTTTTTAGGATATATTAGGGATCATGAAGCTTTCATTTTATGTATGTGCTTATATGTTGGTTTGGAGGCAAATGAGCTAAGTTTAGTGATTAAATAGTGCACTAGGTGTTTGTTGTGAAATACCTTAAAATTCTAACCTAAACAAGGCACCATGAAGCAATGGGAATTTGTTCATTTTGATGTTACCATTGTGTTCTATCCGAAAAGTGGTATGGGAATAGCCCCAAGTTGTGAATTTTGGATAATTGAATCTCAAAATGCAAAACTGGATTTTTTGCTGAACAGGATTCCAGCGAGGCACCCTGATTGTGTGGTGTTTTTGATAATCAAATGATGTTCAATGAAGATGAAACTTTCCAGTAGAAAAGTAGATATATCAAAATTTAATTTGATAGGTCGTTTGCATCATTTTGATTTGTACATTGGGAGTTATGAATTTTTAAAGTTAGGTCATGAAAACTAGGTTGAATTTTGGCAGTGTGCAATAAATGTTAAATTTGGGAATTTTATACATCCAACTGGTTGTGGGTGATATTTTTCCTTTAAAATAGGCTAAATAAGAGTCGCATGGCCTTTGGAATCGCTCCATTTCCATTGTTTTAGAATTAGTTATTATTTTTCAAAATCTGAAAAAAATTCTAACAGATTTGGTTCAAGTGTGTGAAAATTTAAAGGTAATAACACATGTCTATGAACTCTAAGGTTAAAAAATTGGTCTTTTGAGTTAATTGACCACTTTAGCTCCTTAGTTGACTTGATTAGATGACCATAGTGATAACTATAACACCTCAAATTTTATTCACCAAGAATATATTATGATTATTTTATCTATTCAATAAAATGGTGAATATTTAAGGCCAAATGAATTAAATATTGAAAATTGAAAGGTGAACAGTGTTTTTAATGAAATCACCTGTGAGACAGTGAGTTTGTCATGTGGTTTTGGAAGACTAAATGATGAGAAAAAAATTATGAAATTTTTCAGGATGAAAGTAGATACCTAGGCTTTAATTTGATGGGTCATATGAATTGATTGAAGCTATGTGCAAAGAGTTATGTATTTTTGAAGTTATACCTTAATGAAATCATTTGGTCTAGGATAAAGGGAGATATTTTATGAAGCACTCTTCCTTCCTCTTCCCTTCCTCATTTTCGTCCAACACAAGAAGAGGAAGAGAGAGAGAGAGAGAGAGAGAAGAAGAAGAAGAAGTTTAAGGTAAGTGTGATTTCTTAAGAGTTTTCTTGTGATCTTCCATGAAAACCTTCTCTAAACCTATCTTCTTCATGGAATCCATGATTTTAAAGACACATTTTGAGCTCAAGGGGAGAGAGGAGATGACGCATAGAGAGAGAGAACTCAAGATCTCAAGAGGTAATCTCACAAACCTTAAATCTATTCTTGTATAATGTTGTTGAGGTTTGTGGTTGATTTGGTGATTTTTGGTTAAGTTGTAAATTTGGAAAGTCCTAATCCTAAGGGGTTATGTTGTCCAAATTTCTTTAAATCATCATTATAATGTGTTTAAATGAGTTAATAAGGGATTAGAAGTGAAAAGGTGCAAGTTTTGGAAGCTAAAACACATAAGTTCAAATTTTCCTTTTTCTTGACCTATGTTTCAGCCAAGGTCATATCTGGGGGTAAGAGTTGGATTTTCATGAAATTGATGGTTTCATTGGGTTCAGGAGGCAAAAATAAATGGGGTTATAGTTGGTCACTTTTTCGGAAAAGACCGAAAAAGCATAATTATGAAAACGCCCCTAAAACCCTAAATCGGGGCTGTCAAGGGTATTTTCATAATTTGACACTGAATTTGGTAATTTAGAGCCTGGAAATGGATTTCTTGGGCGAAAATACATCAAGATAGTCCTAGTCAAAATTGTGGGAAAACGTGCCATCGGGCCGAGTAGGAAGGGGCTGGGCAGGGGTTCCGGGGGCATTTTGGTAAGTTTTCACTATAGACTAATATAACCACAAAAAACACTATGGAAGAGTCTAAAATGATACTTGGATAGATTATGACCTATTTCTTGTACATTTAAAATTTTAGGACCGAGTCGGAAGTCAAAAACCGGAAGCGACACGTTTTACGAGGCATACTAAAAAGGGGTCGCAAGAACTTTGAGGTAGGGATATTATCATTTATACATCATGCTATAGTTATATGATTGTGTGGATGTCATTGTGCCTAGAGAGGGGCAATTAGTACTAGGGGCACTTACATTAGGAGTTGGTGAGAGTCCAATTGGTGCAGATTAGTGGGCCCTACTCATGTATACATGCAGATAATGATATGTTTATATTGTTCATTAATTGGTGCATACATGGCACATATCATATTTACTTTTAACATTTTCTATGAACGATAGCATGTTTCTACTGGGATTCCTTGGAATTTCACCCCTTTTTCTAAACAAACATCTCAGCAGGTGCCAGTGGGACGAAAGGCAAAGGCGTAGACACTGAGAAGTTATTGGCGCGTGTCTTAAGGCAAGGTTGAAGTCGGTTGCTATAGTTAGTTTAGGCTTAAGATATTTTGGGGAATCTTGTATATATTGAAGTTTTCATTGTATTCTATATTTTATGTACGAATGAATTTGGAATTGTAAACGAATACTTTCATCAGTATATATGTACTTTTTTGTATGCCCACAGAATCTAGTCTTTATTACTCTTCGAATATCGAAATGGAAACGGGTGTTGACAATAACCAACCAAGTATTATGAGTTATTAAAGAATTGAACTAGATAATAACTCGTCGTCCTTGATTATGATTTATAGGATTTTACATTTGCCTTGTGCATAAGAAACCGGTGCCCAAGTAGGAACAGAAAGGGCAAGGTAGTGATCCTTTCTCTTATATTATGTATAACGCATTGTATGCATATTTTATCATTGAATTGTGATGAACGAGAATGTTGCTGTTTATGCCATGTGAATATAACAAAGCTGTTGTAAGAATGCTGTTGTGAATATAACAAAAGCTGTCATGCCTTTATTAGGGAAAATGTTGTTATGGATGTGATAAAAGTCACGCATATCACTGCCGTTGTTGTAATGTTGTTGTTTTGTGATTTTACATGTTATGAGTGAATGTTATTACTAGGATTCTTTTGAATATCATTCTTTTCATTGACTAACCTACAGTTAAGGCAAGCGATTCAAAGGAGGAACAAGTGACGAAGGTTAATGCTTATTAAATCAATTCTTTAATGGAGCCAACCTGCATATCCTTTCATGTGTTAAGCTTCCTTAATACATCGATGATAAAGTTGACTCAAGATGCATCAATTTTTTCTGGAGATCAAATGGTGACAAGAAAAGAATTCACTGCCAATAAGAATAATCTCTTCAAACCAATCTCTAATGTTGAGTGGGGTTTAGGTAGCACAACACATGTTAATTAGGCTCTCTTGGCAAAACAAATTTGGTGAATGATCGTAACTTCACCTGAATCTTTGTTATTGTTTACCTTAAAGGTAAAATACTTTGATTTAAATAGTGAGGCCATGGTGAAGAAACCATACAATTCCTTATAGACATGGAAAGACATAAGTAAAAGATCAGAACCTCACACCTCAACACTTAACACATGGCATGAAAGGATATTTCATTAATTGGAAACTCATAATACATATGGTCTGGACCCACAGATTTATACACATATTGTCCTAACAAATTAGGCCATTAAAATGGGCCTTGTATGCTGTAAATAAAACCTACAATACATACATAAATATATTGTAGCATTCTTACTTTGTTTAAACCCTCCTTCTATTAAGGCTCTTAACCATTTCTATTCCATTATCTTGAAGCTTGTTTTAAGCCATAAAGGGACTTGTTTAGCTTACACACTAAGTGCTCCCCTTTACTTTCAAACCCTTGAGATATTCTAATATATTCTTCTTCATTTAAATCACCTTACAAGAACGCATTATGTACATCCATCTAATAAAGATTCCAATTATGAATAGCTACCAATTTAAGTGCAACACGAACTGTTAACATTTTTACAATCAGGAAAAATGTTTCCTGGTAATCTATCCCCTCCTTTTATGTATATCCCTTCGCTACTAACCTAGCCTTGAATTTACCTATGGTGTTGTTAGGTTTATATTTGATTTTGTATACCCTTTCATAGCATATTGCCCTTTTACCTTGAGGGAGAGGCACTATATCACATGTATTGTTAGCCTCAAGTGCCTCCAGTTCAAAGTTCATAGTCTCCATCCACTCTTCACACTTAATTGCTTCCTCATAGGTAGAAGGCTTTATAATATAATCAATGGTACACAAGAAGCACACATAGTTAGTATATACATTTGCATAAGACACATAGTCCTCAATGGGATATAAGCATCTATTAGATTTAGGTTGATTAGAATCATATTGCACCAATGCACAAACATAATCCTTTAGCCATATGGGAGGCCTTCTATTTCTAATGGTTCTAGGATTACGTTGAGGCAGATGGATACTTGAACTTCCATCCTCAACCAAATCCATTGCCTCACCTTGTTCCCTGCTACAATTAGACAAATTAGTACATTTATTATGCATATTCCTTACCTGAAAATTTGTAGGTTCATATCAAAACATTTTTGCTAGATCTTTATTCAATTCTCTTTGATTATCAATAACATTTTATTTAAAAGGAAACTTTTCTTCCATAAAACTTACATGCATACTTACAAAAAGATTCTTATTTTTCAAATCAAGAAGTAAATATCCTTTTAATTCTCAAGATAACCTAAGAAAGCACAAGGAATAGATCTGGGTTTAAATTTATCACTTACTCTTAAGTTAGTAGCATACGCTAATGACCTAAATACCTTCAAAATTTCTAAATCTGGTTCAACACCATGCACCTTTTCATAGGGTTTTTTGTAATTCAACACCTTAAAGGGTATTCTATTAACCAAATGAATTGCTATTCTTACACATTCTCCCCAATACTTGATAAGAATCCTAGACTTCAAAATCAAGCAATGAGTGAGCTGTATAATCGTTCTATGCTTCCTCTCCACAACTCCAATCTGCTATAGAGTATAGTGGCATGAGGTCTCATGAACCATTCCCTTTTTTGAAAGAAAGATCTCAATTATTTGTTTGTAAATTTAGTTCCATTGTCACTTCTAACCTTCTTGACCTTTATAGAAAATTTTGTTAGAAATAGGCAATGAAATTCTTAATATCTGTAACTGTTTCATCTTTGTGTTTCATCAAGAATATCCATGTGCCCCTTGAATAATCATCAACAATGGTAAGGAAAAAATGATGGCCTTGATGCGTAGCAGTTTTATATGATCCCCACACATCAAGATGTAACAATTCAAAACAATTACAAGACTTTATATAACTAGATGTAAATGGAAAATTTGTTTGCTTTGATTGAATACAAACAACACAATTTTCATTCGTCACAGCAGTATGTCTAATAATTGTCAAATGCTTCATTACAAAAATTAGAACATGTCCTAATCTACTGTGCCATAGGCATACATCAATTGATTTGCATTGCATCCAACATTATTACACAAAACATAATTCAAAAGATTTGGTTGTTTTTCTATATCTAGAATTTAAAGAGCAGCCACTTTCTTACCAATCAACTTCTTCCTGCCATCCTAAAGGCCTTGTATCAAATAGAGATCAGGAAAGAAAGAAACAACACATTGTTGCTCTATGGTCAAATGTGATATTGATATAAAATTAAATTTTAAACTAAGGTCATACAGAACACCAGTTATGTTTATATCTTTTCCTATTGTAAAATTGCCTATATGACTAACAACAATATGATTCCCATATGGAATTCTAATTGATTTTATAGGACCACTATATTCTCTATAATTGTTTAGAACACTTAGGTTTCCTACCATATGAATGATGGCTCTTGAGTTAAGTATCCATTTAGCATAGCAAAGTCAAAGGAATTAGGGATAGACAAACTTATATCGGTTAAGGCATGCACCGTGGGCTCTGCATCACATTTCAGAATTTCAAAGATCTACTGGTACTGCTCTTATATGAAAGACGGAGCTACATAAGTACTGGCATTACTAGTGTTACAGTGTTCCTTAGCTATATATATAGAGTTCCCTTGCATGTATTGATTCCTTTGATAATTTCGCTTATTTCCACAAAAATTTGGAGGGTAGCCTATAATTTTGTAATAATTCTTTCTTGAGTAGCCTTTCTTGCGACAATGAGCACATCCTAGGAAATTTTCTCCACATCCTCTTCCCCTTCCTTTGCCTCTCCCCCTTGTTGCCATTGTTATTCCTTTTTAGGGAGGCAATGTTACTTTATGAATTTGCTAATTGGTGATGTGCCTTATCCTCATCAATTATTCCATATGCATTGTTCATATTTGGAAGGGGAACAAGAAGGAGAATATGGCTTCTAGCTTGAGAGTATGATTTAGTTAGCCCCATTAAGAATTGGAGTAGCTTTTGTTGTTGAATAACTTCTTTATATGCTTTATAGGTCTCACTAGTGCATGAGGGAATCTAGACTAATAAGGATTGTTGCTCCTAGAGCTCTTTGAGCTTCAAAAAGTAGGTAGTTATAGAAGATTATCCTTGCCTCAATAAATGAATTTCTTTGTGGAGTGCAAAGATGTGAGAGCTAGTGCGCTTGCCAAATTGTTGTTACAGATCAACCCAAACGTGATAGGCACTAGGAAAGAAGATTATACCATTCACTAGCTCTTTAGATATGGAATTAAGAAGCCATGAAAGGACAATAGCATTGCACCTGTTCTACTGATCTCGAAGGTTCTTATAAGAATTATTGATAAATTTGAGTTTGTTTTTCCCATGAAGTGCTATTCTCATGGCTCTACCTTCAAAAGATGTAATTTTCTATATTGGTAAGCACATGCGATATTAGTGGTGATCCCTAAGTGTTTGATGGTTGGAGAAACAAGGGGTGATGGAAAGAAAGTAATTTTTTGTTGATTTTTTGCTTCCTATTTGTTCTTTAGAGTTTCCTTGATTCTGATTAGCTTCGTCAGACATTTAAGACTATTTTTCGGGCGACTTCCTTGGCAATTCTAAAGCAATGTTTTGTGAAATCCCTTTTGATCTATTTCAACGGCTCAAATCTCGTTGATTGAAGTCACAAATTGCATTATCTTTATCGACTTGAGAATCTTCACTGACCTTAGCTTGAAAGCACTGACATGAAACTTCCATCAATTTGGCTTAAATGTTTGAAATTGTAGCAGGACTTTCATAAATTTGAATCAGGAATTCAAATCCTCTTGGTTTCCTCCAATATCGGTGACGATTTCACTAATCTTGCATTGGTGGTGTGGACGCCTTAATTTCCTTCAATTTTAATGATGATTTCGCTGATCTTGGATTTGTAATGTTGATTTCCTTTAGTATTGGCAACAATTTCACCGATCTTGGATTGGTGATGTTGACATGGATCCTCTTCAATATCTTCATAGATCGTGTTTTAGAAAATTTAGGGTTTATTCATCAGACCCCTCTTTTTTTGTCATTTTATGCCATTCGGGTCCTTATGTTGATCCGGTTTCTGTGGGTTAATCTCTTAGGCTTTCGTCAAAGATGAACAAGGCTCTGCTACCATGTAAAAGCCCAAAACTTCACACCTCAACACTTAACACATGGCATAAAAGGAGATTTCATTAATTGAAAGCTCATAATACACATGGTCTGGACTGACATATTTATACACATATTGTCCTAACAAAATGGGCCATTAATATGGGGCTTGTAAAATGTAAATAAACCCAACAATATATACCTAAAAAGTTTTACAAGCCCAAAACATTAACATCACTACATTAACAACACTAATACTAATGTTATTTCTTATACTATCTTTCAATGCTTTGACATCATAATCAATAATCAGTCATGGGAGGTAAGCTTAGGAACCTCAATTGATATTAACCACCCCTTGCAGTTGTCTATGCAGTCTAGATCAAAAGTAAAGGATGCTTTGCAAACTGTATCTAATCTATTATGCATCTTCCATCAAGTTGGCTCCCAATTAGAATGGAATTCAAATATGGTTCAAAGGCATTATTCACTAGAAATTGCTCAGCAAATCTTGGAAATTCCTATTTGCTTCTATAGAGCTCAAGATTATGTCATCTAGAATAAAGCCTCTTCTAGCCAATACTTAATCAAAGAAGGATTTTGCCTTCAAAATGCTTTATCTAGACAACACAATGAAGATTCTTTCTGGAAATTTCTATGGTCTATTTCCCTTCCAACGAAAGATCTTTTATTCATTTGGAAACTCATGAATTTGGCCATTCCCTCCATGGGTATTTTGAGTTTGCACCATCTAAATGTTAATGCAAATTGTAGCTTTGGATATTCTAAACTAGAATTGTTAGATCATTTGTTTTGTTACATGTCCATTTAAATGCTTAAAAATCCACTTGCTTTCTCTACTTTTGACATGTTTAAAGATTAGCTAAAGGTTGTTTTGACTTGATTACATCAAGACTGCCACTCAAGGGAGATGGTGTAATGCCACAAATTAAACAACCAAATACTTAACCAAAGTATTATAAATATCACCAATAAGGATGCCCAACATCCAAATCATCAAAATACAAAATTAGTTTAACTAAAGCCCATATCATAGTGTCAAATTAAATACCTCAAAATATTTCAGCAAAACAAAGAAAATGAGGAAGTCTTAGGGTCATGGCAAATAAAAACAACATAACATGTGCTCCAGGAGCACAAGAGAGTCTTCAAGGCTCACTCCATAGGTGTCTTCCCTTGCTTCTTACTAAAACAATCACCTTAAAAATGTTAATACACTAGTAGAAAAATCACTTTTTAGACGGCTACATTTAGACCGGTTTTGGTGGATAAGGTCTTAAAAATTTGCGCGGTGGCAGTTCTGTATTATATTGAACTTCTAAGACCGATTCTAAAAAAAACCAATCTTAAAAAATTTATTTAGACCAGTTATAAATAGAACCAGTCTTAAAATGTTAAAATTTTTAAGAATTTAAAATGTTTTCACATTTAAGACCGGTTTATATAAAAGCCGGTCTTAAATGTAAAAGATTTAAGACCGGTCTTAAAACATTTTAAATTCTTAAAAATTTTAACATTTTAAGATTGGTTTGTATAAAAATCGGTCTTAAATGTAAAACATTTAAGATAGGTTTTTATATCAACCGATCTTAAATGTGTTAAATTTAAGACCGGTTTTTATAAAAATCGGTCTTAAATTTGAAATTTCACTCTTTTAAGACTGATTTTTATTGAAAACCGGTCTAAAAGGTAAGATTTTTCGGCCGTATTTTTACTCCCGCGGCCAGATAGCATGCTCTATGAACCCTTTCTTCTCTTTTAGCCATTTCTCTGTGAGCTCTGTCTGTGCTTGTTCTGAACTCGTCCATGGCGTCCTATCCCTCATTTGCTCAACTCTCCTCCGTTATTACCGTTGCTGTTGCTATGTTCATCTTCACTGTTCTTTGATTATCTTCAGTTTTCTCCGCCACCACCTCTATTCTTCACAGTGACCATTCTCCTCTGCCTTAACTTCCCTTTGTTAGTGCCATGAATTTGAGTACTTCATTTTAACCTCAGTCGACGCCACCGTGACTTTGGGTTGAGGCTCACTCCTTGGTCTTCAATCAGGTTAGTGTTTGATCTTATTTAGTTATACGTTGTTCAATAATTAATAATGTTCTATGAAAAAATGGTTCTTGTTGTTGTTTTGAGAACTTAAATGTAATCTGGAAAAAATTAAATCTACACATTCTTGTTAGATATACGCTCTGACTTTTAATTACATCCCTGTGATATTTGGCTTGGAGTAATACCCACTCTATATTTTGTTTTAATTTAGTGTGATTGTTTGATTATTGTTGGTGTTATTGGTTTGTGAAAACAATACTAGTTTCAAATTGTGCATGTTAATTTCGTTAAAATCTCTAAAACTCTATTGTTGTTGTTTTTTTGTTTATCCATTTGTTGTTGGATATAGGGTGCTAGAAGTGTTGAGATATATATGGATCATAGTTGGATAAACGCTAAACGAACGAGTGTTGAATATGATAATGGGGTGAGGGGTTTTTTAGACTTTGCTAGAAGAAATGATGATGATGGTAGTGGGAAGTTTAATTGCACTTGTGTAGTATGTTTGAATGAGAAGCGACTAAAATTTGGTACTTGGAGAGTAAGGAGCCGATTGAGAGTATAACACCAGTTGAGAGGAATCAAATTGGAAATTTGGACATTGAGATTCCTCTAAAGACTCCTCTAGAAGCAAGTCCCAAGAAGAAGAAGAAGACTGACACTGCAACTAGTCGAATGAATAACACACAATCTTCTGCTCCAGCCAACACATCTTCTCCTTCTTTCTTTGGTGCCACAATGCAAACATTCATGAAGAACATTATGAAGAGTTTTCATATCGACATTGCGAATACCAATGCGGAGTTGGTAACTTATATGAATGAGAAGATGTGACAACTTGTGGAGAGAATGGATAAGAGGCATGAAGAGTTGTTAGCTGAACAACATGCCCAGGGTGAGCTTCTGAGATCCATTATTGCTAGACTTGATGCTACGGCATCTGGCTCCCCTATTCCTGGTCCTTCTGTTATTCCTGAGCCAATACCTATCTTTGAACTTGGACCTTTTATACCTATTAAGCATAGACCCTCTGAGTTTGGACCAAGTAATCTCTTGTTCTCTATGCTTGACCCTGACACATCCGAGCCAATCCACATCACCACTGATGATCCACCTCAGACTGTTCAGCCAGAGCCCATATCTACTCCCATTTCCTCACCTACACGCACTGAGGAGGTGCTTGTGTCTTCACCTGTTGCTACAGAGGAAGTAGAAATTACTTCTCTGGTTCCTTACCCATCATCTCCAATGAATCCTCCAGAGGATCTTTAGACACCCCCAGTGAACCTTCTTGACCCTAAACCATCATCTTCAGATCCTTCAAGTTCAAAAGGTTCATATGAATCATTGGCATTTCCTGTCACTCCTATCTCAGCAGCCAAGCCATCTACTCCTCCTCATGATTGATTCCACCTTTGTGATGAAGACAAAAAGGGGGATAAGAGCCTGAGTGATTTTGTGATCAATGATTAGGTAAAAGCATAAGGGATATGGGTATACAAGGTTTTAGGGAGCTTTTAACTTTTAATTTTATACTCTAAGTTTCATTATGTAATGAATTATTCTTCTTTATGCAATTTGTTTCTTTATTGAAATTATATTGTATTGTAGGACTAATGACTTTTCGATTGTGTATGCAAGGTGAACAAGTAAATAAGAACAAAAACTTTGCACAGATCTTTACTAAACTATTTCAAAAGAGTTTTCAAGTTTAAATTGAACAAAAGATTTCATATGAAAAGTATTTAAGAAGCATATGTTTGAAAACTCAATTAAAAAACTTTGTTCAAAATCACCAAGTTTTGTTATCATCAAAAAGGGAGAGAATGTTAGATTTCATATGTTTTGATGATAACAAAGATTGGAATAATGATAAAAGAGGATATAATAACAAATGAATTTGAACAAAGTAAATAAATGGAAAACAAAGCATACTTGAAGTAATCACTGGAGTAATTAAGAAGATCTGAGAGGAAGAGCAAAGGAAGAACATCACTGGTAGTTGTCTATGTTTACTCAAGTGACCACTCGAGTAAGAAGCACTGTTACTCGAGTAGGCACTCGAGTAAGGTTGAAAGAAAATATTTTCGGAGACACTGCCAAAATTTGGAAGAAGTTACTTGAGGGACCACTCGAGTAATCTACAAAGTTATATGAACCATTACTCGAATAGCTACTCGAGTAACACATGAGAAAATGCATTACTTGAGTAGCCACTCGAGTAATCAGGTCAAAAATCTTCCAGTAGCTCTCAGCTAAGAAATGCAACAATTTACTCGAGTAGTCACTCGAGTAACCAAGTGAGAAAAAGGCTTTACTCGATGGAGCACTCGCGTAATCTACAGTGTTATTTGAAGCATTACTTGAGGGGTTACTTGAGTAATCAGGTAGGTAAACTCTCGGCCAAGATTTGAATGATATTACTCGAGGGAGTAATCGAGTAATCTGTATACTTTTTGAAATTTACTCGAGGGCTCACCCAAGTAACCTGTGAAGAAAAGACATGGCCACTCGAGTAATCAGCTTACTGGAGGGAACACCCGAGTAACTTGTGAGGAAATGACATGGCCACTTGAGTAACCACTCGAGTAATAAGTATTCTAAGTAATGCAGAGAAACAATGAAGAGATCATGCCAAGAGTGAAAATTCAAATAAAAGGTCCGAACGCTCACCTACCGCTACCTACCGCAAACAAATAGTTTTTAAATTAGAAGAATGGTTAACCATTGCAGCGTATCTCTAACGGATATATTTGAAATGCTTCCAATGGACACCACAAATCATCTATATATATGGATCATTCAGAGAATAACAACTGAGAACACACGAACATACACTGATCAACACACTCTTAATGCTTTGTTTTCTTATACTTATTTATTGTACTTCAGTGATTATATATTTGCTCTGTGAGAGAGTTTTTCATTACAAACTTAATATTTGTTATTGAGACAACCTAAGGTTGTGGAACCTTGAGTTAGGGATTTGATTGCAATGTGTAAGGGGGAGCGAATGTCCAGGTGAAGGAATTTGTTGTGTACTGAGGTGCCAAGAACCCACTGAATCTTGGAGAATATAGTGAAACTCTCAGAGATGCTCTGAGGAATGGACGTAGGTCAAAGTGGTTGTGGCCGAATCAGTATAACTCCCAGTGTACACTTCGGTGATATTTCTCTTTGCTCTGAACTGCTTTAAATATTCTGTTCATTTTCTTATACGCAACAAAATTTTTGGTATCACCCAATTCACCCCCCTCTTGGGTGAAACGCTTGTGTTAGATCTCAAGTTTTGATGATAACAAAAAGACAATTGTGTACAAAACATGGTTGTATAAGTTTAAGAAATGTTTACAAAGTTACCAAATGCATATAGCAATGTTTTCTGGTATCTGCTGTCAAATTGAACTGGAGTGCTCGAGCATGAGCTTTGCACTCGAGCATAGATCCCTTTTGTGCTCGAGCAGGTGCGAGTGAAAGCCAGAAAGTGTTCACCTGAGAGGCATGCCACTGTGATGTTCATTGATTCACTCGAGCACTGGAGTTTGCACTCGAGCAGAGAAGCCATTCTCACTCGAGCACATACGAGTGAAGGTCCGCGAGTGCTTGGCCGAGAGCAAGTATTATTATTTCTTCCTTGATGCACTCGAGCAGAGACATCAATGCTCGAGCATGAGTGTTCTGTACTCGAGCAAGAGATTGCGAGTGTTTGGCCGAGAGTCATGAAGTTCAGAGAAGCGCAAGTGTGCTCGAGCACAACTTCATATGCTCGAGCGACATATCAGCACTTGCGAGTGAAAAATCTATCCCTCTCCAAATCTTATGCGAGTGCTTGTATAAATGGTATATTTCTTGAGAATATTCTTCTCACTCGAGCAGGAGTCTGTGTGCTCGAGTGAGGGCCCACATCACCTGCGAGTGAAAAATTTATCCCTCTCCAATTCTGATGCGAGTGTTGGTTTTGAGAGCATATTCCTTGAGAATATGTGTCTCACTCGAGCAGAGGTATGTGTGCTCGAGTGAGGGACCACATCACTTACGAGTACAAAATCTCACTCTTGTTAAAATGATGTGCGAGTGATAACCAGAAGAGAAACTCCCAGTGCAAAGTACAGGATCACTCGAGCAGAAGGAGTTGTGCTCGAGTGAGACTCCATATCACTCGCGAGTGAAATTTTATCTCTCTGAAAACCTATGCAAGCACAACCCGATAACTGAAGCAGATGAAGGAACATAAGGAGATCACTCGAAGTGAGCCATTCATGCTCGAGTGATGCTCTACCAGATCACCAAAATACCAAGTCTCACAACGTTCAATCCGAATATGGTTTATTGTTAATTATGCATATCATCATTACTTATTATCATTGTCTAACATCATTTTAAATGTATTATAAGTGTGATACAGGAGGATGAACGTTGAAATAAACAGACATGAAGGAAACTCAAACAACGGCAGACAATGTTACGACAAACACACACCTACTACATTAAAAGTTTTCAAACGTACGCATGCCATTCTACAGTTGCAAAGGCCCACTCCTCAAATGATGATTACTCAAATGGGCAAAATCTGAACACCTATAAATACAGAGATTCAGATATCGTAAAGTTTAACAAAGCACAAGAATTCACAAGCTTATACACGAGTCTCTGCTATTCACAAATTATTCTCTCTATACACATTGTTCTTCAGTATTTATCTATGTACTCTATAAGAGAGTCTTCATACAATTCAAATTCTATGTTTATTTGATCTCAAGGTATTGGGACCTTGAGAGGGTAGATTTCCTTACGAGAGAAGCAGTTGAGAGAATTCCTTGTTGAACCTTCCACTCATAAGACTTATAAGATACAAGCAGAAGGGAACGTTGCTGCTCGTAAGACTTATAGTGGTGTAAGCAGGAGAGAACGTTGCTGCTCATAAGTCTTGTATACATAAGCAAGTGAGAAAGGTCATAAGTTATTTTTCTGCACGTAAGACTTGTCGTAAGGGGGAGAGAAATTTCTTAGTGAGAGAATATTTCTGCTCGTAGTCCTTTCAAGGACAATTGTTGTTTTGTGGCTTTCTAAGAGCCCATTGAATCTTGGAGGTATAGTGAAAATCTCAGTAGGTCTTGATCTCTGAGGACTGGACGTAGGCCTGGTTGTTAGGCCGAACCAATATAACTCTCTGTGTTCAAATCTTCTCAACTCTACTCTATCTACTATATTTTTCATATCTCCATATCAAGCGAAAAATTTATAACATCACCCAATTCACCCCCCTCTTGGGTAAAGCTTGCCTCTTTCAGCTTGCACTAACAATATGTTTCTAAAGAAGCCATAGAGTGTTGTCAAGATTACTTGTCAAATGTAGGACACATTGGACTTCTTGAAGTCATGATGAAGAAGGAGGTAGACGCGAGGCTTCAGTAAAGAGTATGGATCCTGATGAATTGCAACAAATCCACTTGTACTTCTTGAATAATGTTGATGAAGTTCAAGATTACATTAATGTTTATAAAGAAATTGTATGGAAAGGAAATAGTTAAATGATTGAATAAAGGTTAATTAGGGAGCATAAAAAAACTTTTGCACATTGGTTCAAACAAAAGGTTGACAGCGAAGAATGTGTATCTGATATAATTAAATGGTTAACACGTGGTCCTGAGGCTGATGTCATAAGTTGGACTTCATTTGTGATCAAGGGTTATACGTTTTACACGAAGTCCCTTGATGATAGGAGCACCGTCCAGAACAGTGGGGTTATGTTAGTGGCTGAATCTATGCACTTTTCTAGTTCAAAAGATAAGAATCCTAGATTGGCAACAATACCTTATTATGGGATTATTGAAGAAATTTGGGTGGTTGATTATGTTAAAGTTAAGCTTCCTATTTTCAAATGCAAGTGGGTTGATGTCAACAATGGTGTGATAAT
The DNA here is from genome assembly GCA_963855925.1 of Inga laurina. Classification (NCBI taxonomy): domain Eukaryota; kingdom Viridiplantae; phylum Streptophyta; class Magnoliopsida; order Fabales; family Fabaceae; genus Inga; species Inga laurina. The sequence continues at coordinate 15,093,183 of OY979709.1, forward strand.
TGATCAGTTGGGATTTACATTGATTGATTTGAAGAGTAGAAGTTTTAGAGATAAACCTTTTATTATGGCATATCAAGCAAAACAAGTGTTCTATGTTACTGATCAAGCAAATAAAATATGGTTTGTAGCTCTTCAAGGAAAAAGGGTCGTTGATATTAATCAAGAAAGTCATTCAATGAATGATCTTCTTGAGACTCTTTCTTTTTCTAGGGGTTTACTAGAATTGAATGAAGAAGATGAAGCAGACAATGAACACGGCATAAGAAACGATTATCATAAAGGGATATGGGAGGATATCCCTTTATAAAACTACATTGAACGTTAGTTAGCTAAAATAATTATCATGAACTATATTTGAATTATGTATATATAAAACTACTTTTTTTGTTGTCGTAACAGGAAAATGAAGGATATAAGGTGTACGTCTTAGTGTAGATTCTCCGAAGCCAGGTTAGCTAGTGATCATCAGCCTGAAAAGAGTGTGTATAAAGTATTTTGGCCATGATGAATAACAACATTGTCATTAATATAATTTAATCTTTGATGTATGTATGTAAGTGAAAAGAAAAGGAACTTGGTCAAAACAACATGGTCATGGTTGTATGATTTCCTTGCATTATGATTCTGTCTATGATTGTGAGTTTATTATTTATGGTTGTTTTCCTTGCTTCTATTTCAGCCAGCACTGTTTAAGCACAATGGAGTTGAGTTTTAATATGTTCCAATGAGTTTTGAGTCTCTCACATGTCATTAAAATGTTAGTTATAATATGTAAGAGAAGAATTTATTTGAATATCATTGAATTGGTTGCTGCTTGCTGAGTGAAATATTTTAACAGGGGAAATAGTTTGCTAGGTAAATATTTTAAACGAAAATTTTAAAAAAAACTACTTTTAAGACCGGTTCTCTCCAAAATCAGTCTAAAAAGAACATTTAAGACCGGTTTTGGAGAGAACTACTCTTAAAAATATTACTTTAAGACCGGTTTACTATGAAATCGGTCTTAAAAGTATTACTTTAAGACGGGTTTTGTAGAAAATCGGTCTTAAAATTTCAACTTTCTAGACCGGTTTTTCAAAAAATCGGTCTAAAATTTGAACCTTTTATACCGGTTCCTCTGATAACTGGTCTAAAAATATTTATTTTTAGATCGGTTTTATAAGAACCAGTCTTAAAACGTTTTTTTAAGACCGGTTCCATAACCGATCTGAAAAGTAGCAGACTTTTAAGACCGACTGTATGAAGACCGGATCCATAACGGGTCTAAAATGCCTTTTTTAACCGGTCTTAAAAGTGATTTTTCCACTAGTGATATATAGGGATAAGATTCCACGTCTTAGTAACCACTGAACGTTTCTACCGTACACAAACAAACCACATATGATTTGACATAAAGAACTGATTACGTATATATTTGTATGTATCATAATTCTCTCACAAGACAATTACAAATATAATTATCATTATAGCAATATGAATTTTCACCACAACATGTAATATGCAATTATGCAAGATGCAACCCCCTTTATATCACCATCCATCCTTATATCGCTAACTGGAGCCATAGGCTAACATATAGTCCAACAAAAACCCATCAATTTGACTGAATTGTCCCAATAATCCAACAGTACATTAATTATAATTAAATTATTTACTATGTGAATAAAGTGAGTAGTAAATAAATTTACTTGTAACATTACTTGCTTAGGAATTTATAATAAATATACATATACATATAATTCAATCCATTTTTTTTAAATAGTCATTCACAATCATACACAATTCACAAGTATATGGAATAATATTCAGAGTTACCTGCTACTCCTCAACTTATAGATAATTACCAAAAAGCTACTCTAAAGCTTTCAATAGGAATATACAAAGTCACAACATACATATCTATTAATAACTTGCTCAAGATATTCTAAAGTTGCTCTAACTTCTTAAGACTCCCCACTGAAATAATGTTATATATACATACACACTGCCTCCCTTAGACCCCTTCCAGCTCCCATAAATCCATTTATATATATTATCAAAGGGGTTTAGTAGTAGTGTCTTTAAAAAATGAAGGAAATATATGGATACACCCACACAAGACAGAACCAAATAATAAATGTGGGGCCCTGAAATTTTATATATATATATATATTTATTTATTTATTTATATATATATATATATAAGCACCAATAGTAACAAAAATTTGGTTGAAGGAAATCTAGAAGGAGCAAAATTCATTTTATGGCATAAGACATGTGAGATAGGTCTAACTATATAATACATATAATTATGTTTGAAAAGATACATAAAAATCAATTGACCAAAAAAAATGAGATAAACTTAAAGGATTGGAAAGAGATTACACACACACACACACTCACACCTCAAAATACACTGGCTAGGAGTGAAAATGGAAGAACAATAAATGACTCCAAAAACCTTAAATACTCCCACGCAAGAAAGTATGAAAATGGGGCTTGGATGGAACATAATATATACCTACTCATTGTTAAACTTAAATTAGATGAAAGAGGTGCCTTGAGGTAACATTGATTGAGGTTTATATTTATTTACACACACTTTGAAAACATGCATGGAGTAAAAAATAATAGGCCAGGGAAGGAAGATTTAAATATACCCACATAGCCACACCTACCTATAGTAGCGCAAGGAATGGTGTGGTGGTGAGAGAGAAAAGAAAACAAGACATTTAGGAAGGGACATGCTTCCCTCCACTGCTTTTTGATCCGCTGCTCGTCCTTTCTTTAAAACGTGGCCATTTGGAGGGAAATGACAGGAGAAACAAAGCAATGTTACGAAGTGAATGAGGGCATTGACAATTAATTTACCATGAGAAATATGACTAACTGTGCGAGAATAAGGAAATAGCTTCTAACCCAAAAAATAATCTTATAATCAATGTAGCTCAGCTTTTTTTTGGTGCCGAAAAAATAATGCAGATCAGCTATTAAAGTTTTTTATGAGTTTTCTTTGTTATTTATATTTTAAATTTGTATTTTAATTATGGAATTGTGCTTTCATAATATGTAGCTTAAAAATTTGGTTTTTTAACAAGGGTTATGGTGCAATTTTAAAAACTAAGTTTTCCCCGAGGGGCGTCCGGCACAAATAAGTTTTAGAAAGGGTTAAAATAACAATAAACAATTTAAAAGGGTGCAAATTCAACAAAACTATTAAGTTATCCCAAATGTAGTGTTGGGTTTTCTTCTTTTATAATTTAACGTCATTTGGTCAAATTTAAGAGTTTTCTTGAATTTCTATCATTTTAAATTATTTATTGTTATTTATGTCCCTTCTAAAGCTTACTTGTGCTAGACGCCTCCCAGGAAAAACTTAGTTGTTAAAATTGCACCTAAACCCTTGCTAAAAAAACCAAATTCTTAAGCTACATATTATGAAAGCACAATTTCATAATTAAAATACAAATTTAAAATAAAAATAAAAAAGAAAAATCATAAAAAATTTCAACAGATGAGCTGCATTATTTTTCTAGCACAAAAAAAAAAAAAGCTGAGCTACATTTATTATTTTTTGGGTCATAGTAAATTATTTGGCAATGCCCCCATTCACTTCATAACATTGCTTCATTTCTCCTGCCATTTTCCTCCCAAACGGCCATGTTTTAAAGAAAAAGACAAGTAGTGGAGGGAAGCCAGTCCCATCTAGGAAAGGAAGGTAAGTAAGAAGAGAACCATGACAAGAAAAGCTACAATAGAAATAAAAACAAAAGACTAATGGTAAAAGAAACAAACACACCTTGCAACTGAGTGAGGATGCGGTGTGTAGGAGTGTGAGGAGTGAGGAGAAAAAGGAGCATTTATAGAAGTGGGCTATAAGTTTTAGCTCCTCATATTAAAATAATTTTTTTAAAAAAAATATAAAATAATAAATAAACAATAGTTGTAATATTCAGATAGCATTTTTGTTTTATAATATTTATTCCAATAGTAAGATGTATTTATCCACACATATCCTTATATTTAAAATAATTATTTTAAAGTGGTATTTCATTTGTATATTTTTTTCTAGTATAGAATTAAATATTTAGAACTTGATATTTCTTCTAAATTATTAATTATTAATTTATTATATACTTTTTGATTAAATAAAACTTAAGCTACAACTAATTCTAAGTCCAAAAATTAAAGGATGTTACAGTTCTCTCCTCCTAAAAGGAATTTTGTCCTCAAAATTCAACATCTTATTCAATATCCAAATAGGCTCCCTTACTTTATCTTCATTTGGTCCTCATACATGTTATCTCCTATACTACCTCTTTCACCATGTTTCCCTACTACTTTGAATAATCCACAAATGCAAAAATTTATATACTTAACACCTAATTATTTATTTTTATCATCATTACCCAAATTTAATCATCATAATTTTTTTTCTAATCCACCGTTGCATAATGGTTACCTCCCATTTACATTTTTTTTGGGCTCAAATGAGATCATAAATATTCCTTAATGAATCTCTGCTAAGATAACCTTAAATCAACACTATTATAAAACTTGTACATTTATCCCCGAGAAAGAGTATAGTCCCTAAGTTGATCTTAACCTGCCATTTTTTTTTAATTAACAATTCTAATCTCAAAGAGACAGCTATGCAAACTTAATCTAGTATCTATTACAATGTCTAACCTCAATCACAATCTCCAGATCATAAATCCCTATTTTACTCTTAACACCACTCTCAACAGGATCTTATTCTTCAATCTTTTCATTACATATTTAAGCAAGGGTAAAAATTTGCATGTCTCTTGACATATTTGAAAAGAATTAGATTTATATATAAGAATATCATGCTTCGCACCTTTTTAAAATGAAACTTTTGTTATTCAACATGCTAAAATATTCATAGGCAATGTTATATAAAGTAAGCCGTTAAATAATAACACTTAGAATGTATGAATTTGCTAAGTTGGATGTGTATGCATCAAAACGGTCTTACTCTTTCCTTTTCCAAACCACACTCTAAAATCAACTCCCAGCAATACATGGAGTTCCAAACACTTCAAGATATTTTTTAAAAATATATATATACAAGGAAAAAAATATGTGCATTGAGTAAATCATTATTGGTCACAACTGACAACAAAATTCACAAGTATGTTCCATTTATCACAAAATATTTGGAAATCACAATACAAGGAAAACTTAAAAATTGAATTTCAACCTTTCATTAAAACCAAATCTTTATCATTTTTTTATTATTTCAGCTCTTTCTGTGCTTTTAAGGAAAATCAATAGAAGAATACTTTTTTTTGGCCCAAGCAATAGAAGAATACTATTATCTCATACCCCATACGCATTCCATCCTTATAAGGTTATATACACTTATATCTAGTTGCCACCGCTTGCTTTCCAATATAAATTTCATCTAAGGATTTACCTTCTTATGCTAATGTCGTTATTGGACAATCCACTTATTACTTCTACTCATCTTACTCTATTCATAAAGTTTCGTCATTAGTCTCCTAAGTCAGTTCCGAATTCCTTTTCCTAAGTCTGTTAAGTACTTACATTCACGGTCACAATCTACACATCATAGTTTAAAGTCACTATTCTATCTTGACATCAACTCTATCTCTTACACCTCTATGGTCAACTATATCATTGTCATGAATATGAATCATGGTTAAAAGACAATTTCTTAAAGGATTTCTTTCCAAACCCACTTTAAAAGTAAGCTAAATTTTCCCCCTAGCTAATAATTATATCACAACCCCCTTTTTCTAAATAAAATTTTCTCCCCTAAGAAGATAATACTCAACAACATAGTTAGTTAATTATTTTAAAGAACAAATTTTCTTAGTATGTCACAAAGTGATATAAGGCACCCAATGAGTCATAGGACACAACTTTTAACAAAACAACCTAATTCTTTAATGATATGCAACATTCATAATCTCTTCTTCACATTTTGTTAAAATTCTAAAAATCCAAGCCTATGAATCACAACAACTATCAAAATCCTCATAAAGCACTCACAAGTATAAAGACATGCAGAAAAATATGAATTTATACTCATACCACTCCTATTTACTTAGGATCACTATTATTCATGATTGCACTTTAGTTCTATAATCTCAAATTATCCTCACAAGTGTAATCATACATTTTTTTTGGGTCTCATCTTTAATTAACCTTCACATATCTTTAAATGTGACCTAACCTTTCACTTTTCTCACACTTTCTATACCTATTTCTATATTTCTCACACTTATAACCTTTTAGAATAATCATAGTCTTGGTCATCAAATTATCAGTAACTCTTTTGTGAGCTTTGACACTAATCACGCTTACCCAAAATTTCTGTACAATGCACAATCAAAACTTTAATGATAATAACTAAAAGTCGTAATCATTATTTTACTCCTCTTTTTTCTACTGAGCCAATATATACAATCTTTAAGTCTCTTCCTTAAGAAATTAAAGTGAAGTACTCAAAAATTATTTACTTAGTTGTTACCATTGTATACTTAACGTGGAGGCTGACTATTCTATAGAATATAGTTTACTACTTCTTGAAGTGTCTAGCTTGATAGTAATAAATTTCGCTTAGAATCTTCTACTTCTCTTAGTAACGTATATACCAATTCATAAGTCTCATACAACTTTTAAATCCAAGCCTAATGTTTTAACAAACCTATAAGTAATCCAGTACAACTTCCAAATTCTACCCTAAAGTCCTGATAATTCCATACAATCTTTGTGAGATCATTTGTAGATGCAACCACAAATTTACATGAAAAGGAATGCTTACTTGTATAAGCCTTATCATCAAGACTCCTAAGAGTATGAATTCAATTATACTTTAATGATAAAATTTATCTATACCTCCATTCATATTTGATGTGACAATAACCTTTGGTTGAGGGAAATTTAAAAGTATATTTAGCTCAATGATTCTATCATTAGAAAATCCTTCATGACCTCAAAATACAATCAGGAAATGTGCTTATATCCTCAACTTAAAAACGTTGACTTTGTTTTAGAAGCATCCTTCTCCTTTTCTCATTCTTAACTTATACATGTCCTTTCTTTGTTTAAACTTCACATACTAAATTCTTCTCATTTGTCAGCTCTTTAACCTATTATTCTAGTCATGTCATGTTTTAACTCTAATTCTCTTATTGATATGTAGCATTATACCCCTTCTTTCTAACAAATTACAACATCTTGATATAATTTCCTGCTACTAATCAATTGAATATCTTGGGTCAATCGCCCTATAAACTTAATGTCCTATCCTTTAATACCCTATCAAAAAACTGATGAATTTAGTGTCCAATACTTTAATCAACACTATGAGCTTCATGACTCTTATTCGAATATACAAAGCCCAAACAAAGCTTGCTTAATAATCTCAAACATTGGATCAAGATCATGTGTTCAATTTCATAGGAAAAAGCTAGTAAAGACAAATTTGACCGGCTCAAGAATTTGCAAAATTGAACCATTGCATTGCTTAGTAGTGTGAAAGTAGAGTTGTGCCTAAGCTAACAAGAAAATGTTTAACTTAGGAAATTAGATTTAATTACCCATGCTCATTTCCTAGGATACGCACCTCGATCACAATTTGCAAATGACACAAAATAAACTCTCAAAGTGATCACAACCATTAGTGTGCCAAACTTTTCAACCATTGGACACATAAATATACAAATAGAATGAATAGATCCTTGAAGCAAAATGTCATCTCCCGCCTCTTCTAACAATACGGGTAGAGCTAAATGAGGGCTTTCCATACAATTTAATTAGAAACTTAAAACCAACAAAGGATAGTCAGAATTTAGCATGGGACCAACTATTGATATGGGTTTAACATTATATCACTGGCATATCTTTCTTCTAAAACTTAATGTTATCTACTTCTAGATTGCATCATCTTGATGCAAATTCCCACTTCCAATCAGGTGAATATATTGGGTTAACCCATTTCTCCCCTCCTATGAAACATACCACAATGACATAAGGGAAGCTAAATAAATAACCAAACAAATTCCAAAACTAAATAAAGGAAAATGCACATGTTATGATATTTATTTTGCCATGACCTCTAAAAAGTTTAAAGAAAACATATAAAATTTGAAAAATAAAACAAAAAAATGCCATAGAACATTTGGGCTCTAATTCTAAAAATGTAATGCCTCAAACTAAACAACCAAATACTTAACCAAAGTATTTTAAATATTGCCAATAAGGATGCCCAACATCCAAATCATCAAAATACAAAATTAGTTTAACTAAAACCCACATCATAGTGTCAAATTAATCCCTCAAAATATTTCAGCAAAACAAAAGAAAATGCGAAATTTTTAGGGTCATGACAAATAAAAATAACATAACATGTGCTCTAGGAGCACTAAAGGCTCACTCAATAGGTGCATTCCCTTGCTTCCTACTAGAACAATCACCTGAAAAATGTTAATATATAGGGATGAGATTCCATATCTCAGAAACTACTGAAAGTTTTTACCTTGCACAAGCAAGCCACATGATTTAAAATAAATAACTGATTATGTATATATTTGTATGTACCATAATCCTCTCACAAGACAATTAAAAATATAATCATCATTATATCAATATGTATTTTCACCACAACATGTAATATGTAATATGCAAGATGTATCTTCCCTTATATCACCATCCATCCTTATACCGTTGACTGGAGTCATAGGCTAACACATAGTCCAACAGAAACCCATCCATTTGACTGGATTGTCCCAAACTCTTAGTTCTTAAGATACACCTGGCCAAAGGTATAGAGCTTAAGTCTGGATTATGGCTACCCTCCTTAAATGAATACAACTAAGGAGGTGCCATATGTCTCACTTCTCTAATGCAATCCCAGCCAAAGGAAAACATGGAACAAAAGGCCTTAACAAGTGCCATCCATTGTGCATCGAGTGATGGCATACCATGTGGTAAAAGATCTCAATATATAAATTCCTCCTTACTCCAACCCATCACAAATGCAACCGCCATAACAGTTATATTCAATCGCCAATAATATAATTAAAAGACAAGATACAATAAATCATACTTCCATTCGGATAAAATATCATCACATATTCAAACATAGCTAAAAGAAAACAATATTCCAACGGTACATTAATATAATTAAATTATTTACTATGTGAATAAAGTGAGTCATAAAGAAATTTACTTGTAACATTACTTACTTAGGAATTTATAATACATACACATATACATATAATTCAGTCCATTTTCTTAAAAAAGTAGTCATTCACAATCATACACAATTCACAAGTACATGGAGTAATATTCAGAGTTACCTGCTACACCTCAACTTATATATAATTACCAAAAAGCTACTCCAAAGCTTTCAATAGGAGTCTACAAAGTCAACATATGTATCTATTAATATCTTACTCAAGCTATTCTAAAGTTGCTCTAACTTATTAAGACTGTCCACTAAAATAATATTATATATACATACACATTGACTCCCTTAGACCCTTTTAGCTCCCATAAATCCATATATATATATATTACAAAAAGGGTTTAGTAGTAGTGTCTTAAAAAATGAAGGAAATATATGGATACACCCACACAAGAAAGAACCAAATAATAAATGTGTGGCCCTGAAATTATATATATATTTTAAAAATAATAAATAAATAAATATAAGCACCAACAGTAACGAAAATTTGGTTGAAGGAAATCTGGAAGGAGCAAAAATTCATTTTATGGTATAAGACATGTGCGATGAGTCTAATTATATAATACATATAGTTATATTTGACAAGATACAAAAAAATCAATTGACCAGAAAAAATGAGATAAACTATTATAAAAAAAATGAGATAAACTCAAAGGATTGGAAAGAGATTATACACATACTCACACCTCAAAATACACTAGTTGGAAGCAAAAATGGAAGAACAATAAATGAATCCTAAAACCTCAAATATTCACATGCAAGAAAGTATGAAAGTGGGGCTTGAATAGAACATAATATATACCTACTCATTGTTAAACTTAAATAAGATGAAAGAGGTGCCTTAAGGTAATCAGTGATTGAATTTTATATTTATTTACACAATCTTTGAAAAGATGCATGGAGTCAAAAAGAATGGGTCAGGGAAGGAAGATTTAAATATACCCACATAGCCACACCTACCTATAGTAGCGCAACGAATGGTGTGGTGGTGAGAGAGGAAAAAAACAAGACATTTAGGAAAGGAAGGTAAGTAAGAAGAGAACCATGACATGACAAGTTACTATAGAAATGAAAACAAAAGACTAATGCTATGTTAGGTATGATGGAAGTGAGAGCTTGGAATTGGAATTGGGGTGGTAAGTGAAAATTTGAGCCATTTGGTAAAAGGGAAGCCACTTCTATGGAAGTATCAGTTCCATCAAATTTGGGAACTACCACTTCCTTCATCTCCCTTAGGAACCCAGTTCCAATTCTATGGAACTAAAAAAGTAACCATTTTCCCCCATCATCCCCTCCCCCTAAAACCTGTTGGTGATGACGATAGCCTATGGCAAGGTTGGTGAATGACGGTGAGGACAACAATGGGAGATGACGGCGGCCGACGAACTACAATGAGGACAACGATGGGTGGCTCTTCATCTTCCTCCATCATTCGATCTCCTCTGGTGAAGCTCGAAGCTTCAATCTCCTCAAGTGACCCTCCATATCCATCTCTCCAGCTCCTTCGTGTCTCTTTCTCTCTCTATCCTCCAGTTGGTCGTCGTTATTCATCTTGACCTAGTCTTACTGCCATCGCACTCTAACATTTGTCTTTTTCTTCTTAGATCTGTGCCAAACTCTCCTTGCGCACACATATTCTACTGCAACGATTTCATGAAAATTTAAAAATTTGAGTTATGTAATTTTGAGTTTGTTTTCCCTTTTGATTTCAGATTTTTGATTGATTTCTGGTTGGCCATCAATAGAAAGAGGAAGAATCAAGATGGGTTGAGAGGAATATTTTCTTATTTTGAGTTTTGGGTTTGTTTATAAATTTCTGATTTTGATTCGTTTTCTTGTACTAGTACCTGATTTTTAATCTAATTTCTAGTTTATCATGGTGGTTGCTACAACTCGGAAGTGGAACGATGAGGTAGAAGACTGGTTGAAAGGAAGATTTTTTCTTTTTTAGCTGGGGTATTTTGGTCACTTTATATGATAGATACATTTATAAATTAAAAATAATACAAGACTTCTATGGTTATACCAAACACACTTTAAAACCCGCTTCCACCTTCACTTTCAATTCTATTTCCACTAAAAACTCTTCTATCTACCAAACGGGGTATAATGGTAAGAGAAACAAACACACCTTGCAGCTGGGTGAGGATGTGGCATGTAAGAGTGTGAGGAGTGAGAAGAAAAAGAAGCATATATAGGAGTAGGTTGTAGGGTTTAGCTCCTCATATTAAAATAATATTTAAAAAAAAGATAAAATAATAAATAAATAAATAATAGTTGTAATATTCAGATAGCATTTTTGTTTTATAATATTTATTCCAATAGTAAGATGTATTTATCCACACATACCCATATTGTAACACCCCTAATTTTATTCCCCAATATGTCTTGTAAGTATTTGTGGCATTTAATGAAATGGAAAGATGAATTTTGGAGAATGTGATTATGCTACCAGTAAAAATTGCTTGTGAGGTAGTGACTTTGTCATGTGGTTTTAGAAGACCAAATGATGACCAAAAATTATGAAATTTTTCAGGATGAAATTAGACATCCTAAGCTTTAATTTGATAGGTAATAGTTAATTTTTGGAGCTGGATATAAAGAGTTATGGATTTTTGAAATTTAAATAGTGAAAATGGCTACTTTCTAGAACAGCATCCAAAGATTTAAATTATGAGAATTTTTAGCTTCCAATTGGCTCAAAGCTATATTTTCTTTTTTTAAAACTAGACTTAATAAGGGTTTTATAGCCAATGTGTGCTTCTGTCACTAAAGCAATCAATTAATAACTAGAACAACCTACTATTGCAATATAGTGGCAACCTAAGTCATTCTCTCAATGAGCAATCTATAAGTTTTCTCTAGAGTTGAATTTAGATGATAAAAAATGCAATGGAATGGACCTTAACTAAAATACAAGATGCACATGACTTTAAAACCTATAAGAGAATGAAACTAACCTAAGTGAATGTAAATGCAATTTTTAGGGGGTTTTTCTTATGAAAGGGAAATTGAAATCCTAAGGAAAAAAATAAACTAATATCTAAGAAAATCAAATAAGAAAAGGTAAAAAAGGTCTACTTCAAGTATGGTGAAGGGAACAACTTAGGATTTATATGGAGTTAGCTTTCTTAGCCAAAATTAATTAATTAGACCAAAGGGAGATTGATAAAAGAGATGAATTAATAGATTTAATCACCTAATTAAGGCATGGGAAACACTCAAGCTCAATAACACTTACTCCACTAGAAAACTCATAGTGAAATAAGAGCTAGTTTATTAAACCCATTAAAACCAATCACAAATAATTTCAAATTAATTCCAAAAATCTTGTTTATAATTATCTAATTAAACAACTAGACAATTAACCAACTCAATTAAACAATCAAGAGGATACACCCAAATTGACAATTAAATTAATAATAAAAACTCAATTAATAATTTAATTGACAATCCAAAGGTTTGCAAACAAAAATTCCATCAAATGTCTTAGCACAAAATCAATCCAAAATATCAATTCAATCCAAAAGAGACATGTCTACAATCTAAAACTAGATTGTTCTCAATTATTACAACTCAAAATCATTTAAAATTAAATATCTCAAGTCTTTAACAAATTGATAAAAGGACAGAAACGCCCTTGTGGTCTTCAAGTGTAAGTTCCTAGGCTCGAGCTTCCTCCATATTCCTCCCAAATAAGATTAAGCTACCATGAATTTACTCTCTCCTCCAAACTCCAAACGATCCACCACAATAATTGATACACATGATTAAGAGTCGGTGTGAAGAATATTTAGTGATGGATGGAGGCACTTGTTGGTGAATTAGTGGATGGAACACACACAGTACATGTGTGAAGGGAAAGGAGAATATATGTGGCAGTGAATTGAGGAAGAGGGAAAGAGAAATTATCAAGATCAGATGATGGCCGAATAGCCTCCCCTTGCGTCCGTGTATGTCTCCTTCTTATGTTGTGGTAGTAGGTTAATTAAGAGCGAGGAGAGGAGAGTTTTGGGTACCAACTTGAGCCCACTAAAATTTAAGAAGCCCGATAAAATCCCACTATTAGATTCTATTTTAGCTTACAAGAAAAATTCTACACCATATGATCTTCTAATATACTTTTCCTTGCCTTGTAAGAATCAAATAAAATCGTTATCTATCATATATTTGAAAATATTATCCAATCACAAGATATGAATCAAAATATTAACAATTGAAGCCCCATAATCACATAGTTAATTTAGATTTATATTATTTCCTACAATCGGCTAACAATCAAAATAGGGCAAGTTGCAGCCTTAAGGATACATGAGTACAAATTGATTAAGCAAAGATTATTAGCTGATCAAAGCAGACAAAAGTGTTATATTGACAAGAGGCGGAAACCTCTAGAGTTTAAAATCGGTAACCAGGTGTAGGGGCGCCTGTGTAAAGTGTCAATCATTGGTCAAGAGGTAGGGTGTTGAACTAGTTATTGAGGTTACCTTAAATGGCCATTGGAAAGGATTACTAGGTTGGTGCTTGTGTGGACCCACCATTTGACATTTCCTAACCCAAAGTTTATGGCTATGTATGAGTAGCAAATCTAGAGAATGAAATTTATTTAAATGAGGGAGAACTGTAGCCCCAAATTTTATTCTCCAATATGCCTTGTAAGTATTTGTGGCATTTAATGAAATGGAAGGGTGAATTTTGGAGAATGTGATTGTGCTAGCCAGTGAAAATTTCTTGTGAGGCAGTGAGTTTGTCATGTGGTTTTGGAAGATCAAATGATGACCAAAAATTGTGAAATTTTACAAGATGAAAGACATTCTAAGCTTTAATTTGATAGGTAATGAGTAATTTTTGGAACTGTGTACAAAGAGTTATGAATTTTTGAAATTCAACCAGTGAAACTAGCTATTTTCTAGAACAGCATCCAAAGATTTAAATTCTGGAAATTTTTAGCTTCCAGTTGGCTCAAGGCTATATTTTTTCTTAGAACTAGACTCAATAAATGTTTCATAGCCTTTAGAATCACCTCAATTGAAGGTTTATAAATAAAGATATGAATTTTGAAAGTTTAATGAAAATTCTGCTGATTTTAGGCCAAAATCACAAAATATATTGGTAAAATGATAATTTTCCATATAAAGCAAGAGGCAATTATTTTTTCCAGTTTATTAGGCCATTTTCATCCAAAAAGGGTTATGAAGAGGGGAAAATAAATATTAGATGATAAATATCTTGTTGGAGTCATTTTTTGTTTGAGTATAAAAAATGATGATGATAGAAAGGTCAAATAGTCAAAAGTTGCAACAATATTTGGAAGAGGTTAATTGGGATAATTGAAGGACCCATATGGCGTTAACTTGGGTTGATTAGGGAGAGGTAGGGATGAGCAAAAACACGGTGGTCTGGTCCAATCTGGTCTAACCTGAGCTGGTCCGGTCTGGTCTGGTCCAATCCAAATAAGGAATATAATGAAATCAGACTAGACTGGACCAGACTGACTGGTCGGGTTGACCGGGTTCCAGACCAAGGGACTAAACCACCTAGACTGGTTCGGTCAAGTCCAGGTCAATTTCTTAAAAAATATTTTTATAATTTAGATGTTATTTTTTATTTTTTATTTAATGTTGTTAGAGTTTTTTTTAAGGATTTATAATCAAGTTTTATTTTTTATGATGATTTTTATACGATTATAGGTATTTTTATTATCTTAATTATATTTATCATGTTTAAATCTTTTTTCTCAACATATTTTTTTATTGTTGTTGAATGTTGTTGGATATTCTTATAGATTTATGATGTTTTAATTTTTGGTGACATATTTTATATTATTATAGGTATTTTTGTGGTCCTAATTGTGTTTAATAGGTTCAAATTTTTCCTTCCAAAGAGGAAAAAATAAAAATAAAAAAAATATTAAATTGAGGTCTTAGACTACCTGGACCAGTCCAGGTAGTCCACCAGACCTGGTCTAGTCCAGCCTGACCTTGGGTTGGTGCTGGACCAGACTAGACCACGGATTGCTTTGTGAAACCCGAGATCTTCTCAAGACCAGACCTCGGGTTGATGTCAAACTCGGTCCAGTCCAGTCCATGCTCATCCCTAGGGAAAGGAGGAAATTGGTCAAAGGTCCATGGAAATTATGACTTAAGTTGTTAGAGATAAGATCAAAGAAAAAGTTGTCATAGCAAATTCATTAAACAATTACATTCTGAAAGAAAGAGAAAATGAGATAAATGGAGAAAAGCCAGTTGCTCTAACTTGTGTTAGTACAAGCGTTTTACCCAAGAAAGGGTGAATTGCGTGATCACAAAAAATTCAAACCATACATAAAAATTAACAGGAAATTTAAAGCAGTTAAGAGCTAGGAGGAATATCACCGAAGTGTAAATCATGAGTTATACTGGTTCGGTCACAATCACTTTGACCTACGTCCAGTTCTCAGAGCTTCTCTAAGAGTTTCACTATATCTTCCAAGATTCAGTAGGTTCTTAGCACCTCAGTACACAGCAAGTTCCTTCATTGGACACTCGCTCCCCTTACATGATGTAAACCAATCCCCAACGTAAGTTCCACAACCTTAAGTTGTCTCAATAACTGATATTGAGTTTGTAATGAAAATCTCTCCTACAGAGTAAATATATGAACACTGAAGTACAAAGAATGAATATGAGAAACAGAGCACTATGAATGTGTTGATCAATGCATGTTCGTGTGTGTTGTTTTTCAACTCTGGATTCTTCTATATTTATAATTGAATTGTAATAGCCATTGTAAGCAATTCAACCTATCCGTTAGAGTGCCGTTGCGTTGTCCAATGCTCTTCGTCATTTGAAAAACTAGCCATTGTGTCTGTGGACATTACGCTCCGTAAAGTGACTTTTTCCGATGTGTTAACCCTTGATCACCTAGAAAATGCTTAATCATAAAGTGTTAGAGTGATTATAAGTAAGAAGAATGAGTTACAAAATTATTCCAATGATTTTTAGAAGTTACAAAACGCTGCTCTGTTTTCTAAAAATTTGGTTATTCGAATAAGTCCTTTGTAAAACATTGAT
Source organism: Inga laurina (assembly GCA_963855925.1). Taxonomy (NCBI): domain Eukaryota; kingdom Viridiplantae; phylum Streptophyta; class Magnoliopsida; order Fabales; family Fabaceae; genus Inga; species Inga laurina. Next base: position 15,109,455 of record OY979709.1, read on the forward strand.
TTGTTATTTGTATTCGAATAGGCTTCTTTGATAATGAATAATCTTTATTCGAATACTTCATTCCTTATTCGGATAATCCCTCAAGCTGAAATGTATTCAAATAACCAATTCCCTATTCGAATAGCTTCTTTAAAAAAACTTATGATATTATTCAAATAGTCTTCTTACAAAATAGGGAAAGATATTCGGATACACCAATTGTTTTTCGAATAAGAGCCTTTTATAATGAATATCCTTTATTCGAATACATTTTCCTCTATTCGAATGATCCTTTAATTTTGAAATGTATTCGAATAATCAATTGCTTATTCGAATAACTTCTCAGCTCATACTATATTTGTAACCCCCTTCACGATTAAGGCCGAGATTTACGTTCGTAACACGTAATTAAGTTTGAATTAGAGACTGTAAGATGATTTGGGACTTATTCAGATTAAAATTCCCAAAATCAGGGTTTTCAAAAACTTTTTCAAAACCTTATCATAACAGTCTCATATTCATAATACAAAACAAATATGGCCTATATCGGTTGGTTTCATTCATACATATCAGAGTACAGCATAAATTCCTGACATACTCGGGTTCCATTCATTAATAAAAAGGGATTTACACAAGGCACAAAGCCTACAATTCATACCCTTTTTCTTGGGGATTACACAAAATCTACTATATACAATTATTTCTACAAAAAAATATCCTAAAGGTATACAATGATAACCAATATCCAAAATATACTCCTAAACAGGAGTTCTAACTGCTCTTCGTCGCCCGCTTTCCCTTAGATCCTTTAGCCCTGTCTAAAATGTTTAATTTTGGGAGAGTGAGATTCTAAAGAATTCCCGTAGTAACAAATCAATCATATAATGTACAATAATAATGCATGTAAGCAAATCATTAACACAACAAGCAACTACAACGGCAGTTACAACGGCAATGGTTAGTATGACATATGTCATCCCTTACGATTGCTCATGCTGTATTGCATCACAACAATCAACACAGTATAATTCACCACAGCTGGGATCCATATAAAGCATTTCATAACGCAAGCCATACAGGCAAGATATACACAGCCCACGGCTGGTTTCACAAACACCGCCCCACGGGTCGGATTCACAAAATCCATGTCGATTACGATGGCAGTTCAACGGCCAACCTAGAGATGACCACTGTCACTCCCTATACGGCTCACGCTAACCTGCTCCCGCCATAATGGACCATGGCACACATTTCACAATTCAATGATAAGTTATACATGCCAAAATATCATACATAATATGAGAGAAGAGTCACTACCTTGATCCTTCCGTGCGTATCCTAACGCCGGTCTCTCCCGAGTAGGGCAAATGTCAAATCCTATATTCACAATTAGGGACGAAGAGTTATTCTCTATTCCAAGACTTAATTCACTTTATAATACTTAGTTGGTTATCATTATTGCTCTTTTAGAGTCATTAAATACCCCTAACAAAACTCCTAAAGGGTAGGAAGAACTATCCCAAAGATCCCCTTTTGGAAGCACAAAAACTCATTTTTCACTGCTTCACCTCGAGTGAAAATAGTCTCACTCGAGCACTGGTACGAACACTTGAGCACGAAATCCTCACTCGAGCACAAGTACGGACATCACCTCAAGCACAAGGAAGTGAAGACAGAAAGCACACGCCCGAGAGCACAAGAATTTTTCTCAGAAAAGGATCACTCGAGCACAAAATCCTCACTCGAGCACAAGTACGGAAATCACCTCAAGCACAAGGAAGTAAAGACAGAGAGCACATGCCCGAGAGCACAAGAGAAATGGCAGTAGCCCAAATGGCTCACTGCACTCGAGCACACACGGCTCACTCGAGCACAATACCCATACCCGCGAGTGAGAAGGCACACTCGTGCACTTACCCGCGAGTGACAACCCGAGAGCAACCCTCTACTCTGGGCTTACACCATCACTCGAGCAGACCTAAGCTCACTCGAGCACGCTCTTCCCTTACTCAAGCACAAAGAAGCGCACTCGAGATTCCTTCAAAGAACCCCAACTATCACTCAAGCAAAAAAGGGAAAACACTCACATCACTCGAGCATGATCATCCTGTGCTCGGGTGATATTCATCCTGCACTCGAGCACACCCATCCATGCTCGAGTGAATCTATCAGAATGCAGAAAACGCAGAAACAGAGGCATTTTCCCCCAACACTTGCCCAATAGATTCCTGTGGACACAAAACTTAACCCAAAGCCATTCCCACACAAAAACACCCAATAAACTCAATGGAATCCTCAGAATCATCAAAATCCTACTCCATTTTCATGTTTTGGGTTTTGGGCAACAATTTCAACAAGACACCAATCTCAACCAAACTTCACATTTCAACCTCTAATCAATCTATCTATCCTAAACTCATTCCAAAACACCATTCTCATGCCAAAAACATACCAAATGAACAGTAGCACTCAATTTTTGGATTCAAGCCAAAATTTCCAGAATTTATAAACTACTTCAAATGGCATGAAACTTAGATAGATAGATTAGTTTCACTCACCTTAACAACTTCTCCAAAGAGAGTTCTTAATTCACCACTTTCCAAATTTTCGTGATTCTTGAAATAACCACCAATGGGCACACTATACATACCAAAATGAAGCTCATCACTCAAGGATCAACATTTATGAATGATGATTGAGCAATAGAGGGCATTTACTTACCCAAAGATCAAGTTTTTCCCTTCTCTTTCTTGCCCAACAATGGCAGCTCGAATTTGAGAGAGAGAATGTGAGAGATGGAGTGAGGAAGAAGAAGCAATCATCATCCCTCTCTACCCATACCTCCAGCCGAAAGAGAGAGAAGATAGGAGAGAGAAATTAGTATTTTATCCCATTTGACTTACACACACATGCACTCTCTCTCCCATACTCTCTTTGCCACATGTCAAATTGTTATTGGCTCTCACCAAATAAGTCACCAATTAACTTATCTAATCTCTCCATTAGCCATTTTAATTACATTTCTCATTTCTCTCATAGTTAGTAATTAATTTCTCCCTTAATTACCAACTCACGACCAATAATTCCATTCTTCCAATTTTTCAGTAATTATGACATATTAATTAAAATAGCCATAAAACACATAATAATTCCCATTACATTCATAATTATCCACAATAATCATGATTATCCCTTAATCAAAAATTGGGATATTACAATATTCGAATACAACTTGCTGTATTTGAATAATGCACTTTGATAATAAATCTTCATATATATATCTGCAACCTCTATTAGAATAAACTTCTAAATCTTATGGCCATAATTCTTTGATATAACTCTAAATTTGGCAAATGAACTATCCTCATAAAACTCTTTAAGTCTACTTTGCACCGCAACTAGAATCAATCACAAATATTTTGTATTCCAAAAGTTATAATTTAAAATGTATTAGTTGGTCTGGAACAGAACTTGATTTCGAGTACCAAATTTTAGAAAGTATATCTCTTTGAATATAACTCTAAATATGACCCATGACCTATCCATGGAAAGATCTTTAAGTCTAATTTCATATGACACCAGTTTCATCTCAATCAGAGTTGTGGTTTGAAAGTTAGGTCCAAAATACTAAACTTGTTCTAAAATATGACGGTGATTTGAATGTCATATTCCAAAATTCATATCTCCTTCATCTAAGCTCATTCTAACTTGATTTTTGGTGCAAATGACACATTAGGAGTCTATTTCATATGGAACTAGTTTCACCTTAATTTGACTTGTGCTTTAGGAGATATGATCAAATTACTGAACCTTGCGCATGCTGGATGAAACAGAGTTGCTATTTCTATTTGAATAACCATGCTTCTATTCGAATAGTAGTCTCATTATTCGAATACAAGTGATGTTACATGCCTTCTATTCAAATATTAGAGCTATTATTCGAATAGGAATCCCACTATTCAAATACAAGTGTTGTTATTCGAATAAAACTTCTCTTTCGCAACATCTGCATTTATAACTTCCAGTATTTCCAACTTCCATTTTAGTATCACTTCAAAGATTTTGAATCTTGATATTTTCATTAAATCTTTCTTCTTCTTCTTTTTAATCTCTTGTTGATCATTCTCCATAACTCAACAATATAGTTTCTTTATTTTCTTGACTATCTTCAATTTTTGATTTTACTTGACTAATCTATAAGATATTGAACATGGTAGTTAGACAGTGTAAGACTAGATATATTATACAAACTTTTTGCTCTCAATATTTAACGTCTATATTTTACATCATCACAAACTAATCATATCTAACATTCTCCCCCTTTTTGATGATAGCAAATCCTTTAAGAAAAATATTTGTGAATTATAAAAGTAAATTATTAAGTGCAACATATTTTTCTTACCTTTCTCTCCCCCTATTTGACATCAGCAAAGAGTTTGGAAGATAAGTAGGAATGCATGTGAAGAAGTAAATATGAAAAAAAATTAGAAATGTCTTGCTCTCCAATAATAAAAAAATGAATGTGTATGAAAACAATTTTGCTCTCCCCCTATTTGAAAATATTTTTATTTCTAATGTGATGTAAATAAAAGGTTTTTCATGAAAACAAGATTGAAACAAATTGAAGACGTTTTCAAGAAACTTTCATAATCAAATCAAATTGAAATAAAGGATATGCAGAGTATTCTCAAGATACAAAGATATAAAGAGAGAGGGTTTAGAAATGCTCATATGTATTTAGCAAGTTGATGATTGATCTATGAAGTCTATTTTGTGCTTTTCTTGTTGTGTTAGATGAAACTGTGGCTGGCTCTATGGTAGGTTGTGAAGTGTACTCAATAGAAGAGTCAGGAATATCCTTTGAGGTGTGGAGAGATGTGGAGGGGAACTGAAGTATTGGCTTCTCCACAACAACTGAATGAACATAGTCAGTACTTTTAGTTATATGAATAAGTTTAATTTCTCCTCATAACTCCTTCAGATGCTCTGCCAGTGAATTTCTGTGCTTCTTGGTTCTTGGAATATTGCAACCAATGAATTTTCCTTGATTAAAGCATCTTTCCTCAAACTAGTCCAACGTGTTTTAGTGTTATTCGAATAAAGTGTCATTTATTCTAATACACTGTTGTGAAATTTTGATTAACTGCTTTAGTATTCGAATAATTTTCAACAAATCACAAAGCTTTGTAATATCCTGAATTTTGGGATTGAAGGCTTAGGAATAAGCCTAAATTAAGCAAACTGCTGAACCCCGGTTTACAAGGTGCCCCAAATTTATTCCCTAATATTTCTTATATCTTTGTGGTATTAAAGAAAGTAAAATACTGAATTTAGGAGAATATGATTATGCTTCCAGTGAAATTTTCTATAAGGTATTGAGCTTGTCATCTGATTTTATATGACCAAATGATGAGTAAAAATTATGAAATTTTATTGGATGAAAGTAGACATCCTGAGCTTTAATTTGATAGGTAATGTGAATCATTTGAAATATATACAAAAAGTTATGAATTTTTTAAGTTAGGCCAGAAAAACTGAAAAGTTTCTAGAACAACATTCAAAGATTTAAATTCTGGGATTTTTGTGCTTCCATTTGGCTAAAGTCTATATTTTTCCTTGAAATTAGACTCAATATGGTTCTACAGTCTTTAGAATCACTCCAATTCAATTTTTTAAGAATTAGTTATGATTTTCCAAAGTTGAGTAGAAAATCTACCAGAAATTGCTGATATCCGAAATTGTTGGAAATTAAATTAATAATTAAATATCATATAATATATGATATTAAACATCATCATCCTCCTTTCTCCATCCCATTTTCACGCACACAGCAACTGAACTAGAGAGAGAAGTGCTGAGAGCTCTTAGAGAGAGAAGGAGAAGAGATCTTGTACGGTAAGACGTTTTCTTCGATGATTTAGCTCCTAACGTGTATAACTTCGATCCTAAGCTACTCCTCTATGTTATTTAAGGTTGTGAAGTTCAATTTATATGTTAGGATAGCTAGGGTTTTCATCTACCTTGAGGAAAAGCCATGGGGAGCTTGAGGTAACTTCCAAACTCTCATATATTGACTATTCTGGTTGTTGTGGACAATTTAATCGGTGAAATTTTGTCGAATTGTCTTTGTTTGTAAATTTGGAAAATGGGTTGGCCTAGGAGTTATGCTACCCAAATTGGTACTAAATGGTAGTTTTAACCTAATGGAGTAGTCAATAAAGTGGTTAGGAGTATAAAGGAACGTGTTTATGGAGCCGAAATCGCAAAACCCTAATTTTCACCGGAGAACCTATATATTTTGGTCAGGGCTATAAACAGGCCTTATATTTGGATTTTCAATGATCTAATGATTCCATTGAGTTTATGAGGGAAAATTAGGTGGGGTTACAATTGGTCACTTTTTCGGAAAAGCCCAAAAAAGCATAATTACGAAACACCCCTAAAACCCTTAAGTAGGGCTGCCAAGGGTAATTTTCTAATTTGACATTGAATTTGATAATTCTAAGTCTAGAAATGGATTCCTTGAGCAAAAATATGGCAGAATAGCCCATGTCAAAATTTTGGGAAAAGTACAGTCGGACCAGGCCGGGTCTCGAGGAGCATTTTAGTAATTTTTCAATATAGACTCATATAACCCCCAGAAACACTATGGAAATGTCTAAATGATGCATTTGGAATTGTAAGGATGAGTGGAGAGCCGAGCTGTGACATGTTTTATGAGGCACGCAATTCAAGGTAGAAAAAGGGTTTAAGGTAGGGAACTTACCTCTCCTGCATGTATTTGATATTTGTGTTGCTGTATTGATACATGCTATTGTTTCACTTGATTATGTGAAATATATATATGAATAATTGAAGCTCTGTTTCTATTTATACTACGGCCATAATTTTGTTGCATGAAATATTGAGCACGCAGATATGTCATTATGTGAACATGAGTTATGTAATGCAAACATGTCATGCATTAAGCACTTATCCTGTATGCATATTGGTACTATTTTTCTACTGAGATTCTCTCGAATCTTACCCTCCCCTACCAAGAATTTAGATAGAAGGAAACAAAAAATATGTTGAGAACAAGGAAGAAAACCATATGAGAGGATTGCAGTGGTGGAACGAAGATGAGAAGATGTCTCCGTTTCACTGGGATGGGTTTAGACACCCTAGTAGCCTTGTGCGGCTACCTTAATTATCAGTATCATATACAAACCCTTATGGGAAACTTTTGCAGTCATACACATATTATCAGTATAATTATGTTATTCTGATGTTGCCCACCAAACTGCATATCGTTTTTCGTGAATACTCTAGTAAAGGTGAAATTAAAATAAGGATGTGAAAAACTTCATATTCAAATACTCCTATGTCTATTCGAATAGCAATAATTGAATCTTATATTTATTCAAATTATAACAGTTGTATTCGAATAGATTCTTGGTTTTCTTGAATATGTCTATTCGAATATTTATGTTCATATTCGATTTTAAAATTGTCTTGTATTCGAATAGTTGAAATCTTATTTGCATACACTTTTGTAAACTATTTGAACAATAACATGTATATTCAAATAAATTAACTTGTATTTAAATAAGGTTTTTGGAAAACTTATCTTGGTATTTGAATAGAAAGATTGATATTTTGATAAACCTTCTTGATCCTGCAAAATATATATTTAGACACTCCAATTCTTAAGTCAATAAACGGTTATCAACAAAACTTAATTAATAATATGTAAATTTACTTACAATTCATTGGGATTCACCATTCCCAAATCTCTTCTTATATATAGAAATTGATCCTTGGCAAGGCGCTTTGTGAAGATATTTGCTGTTTGAAGATGAGTTGGGATGAATGTCACTTTGACATCCTTCTTTTGAACATGATCTCTGATGAAGTCATGTCTAACATCGATATGTTTGTTTCTAGAGTGTTGGACTGGATTCTTTACCAAGCTTATCGTACTAGTGTTGTCACAGTAGATAGGTATTTCTCTTAAATGTATACCTAGGTCTTGTAGTTGCTGCTTTAGCCGCAATACTTGTGCACGGCAACTTGACACTGTAAGATATTCAGCTTTTATTGACTAAAGAGACATTGTGTTTTGTTTCTTACTGAACCATGACACTAGTAAGCCTCATAGAAATTGGCATTGCCCACTAGTACTCTTTCTGTCAGTCTTATAACCTCCATGATCAGAATCTGAGTATACGACTAGGTATTCATTTCCTCCTTTAGGATACTAGATACTTAATTCTACTATGTTTGCAAGATATCTAAAGATTCGTTTAACAGTTTCAGCATGTGATTCCTTTGGTGTCGATTGATATCTTGCACACATACCGGCACTAAATTGGATGTCAGGTCTGCTTGCAGTGAAATAGAGTAATGATCCAATCATTCCACTATATTTTGTGATGTTATAGTCTTTTCCCTTGACATCAGCATCAAGCAACATAGTTGAGCTCATACGCGTGTCTGCTTCATTCATCCCATATTTCTTCAATAGATCCTTTAAATATTTCATTTGAAGTATATACATTCCATTCTTTCTTTGTTTGATTTGCAAACCAAGAAAGAAATTCAATTCTCCCATCATTAACATCTCAAACTCAAGCTCAATCTTCTATAATACTTCCTCTAAGCTCTTCTTCTTCATGTAATTCATGAGTAGCCAAGAAAAATCTTCATGGAAAGAGAGAGAGAGAAAGTTGATGCTTAATGAGAAGAGGAGTGGAATCAAGAGGTAACTTCTACAATCTCCTTCTCTTTAATATTGTGATGGTGTTGTTGTTGATTTGGTTGTGGTTTGTGGTTTTTTTGTTGGTTTTGCAAATTTGGGAAATGGAAACCCAAAGGGGTTATGCTGCCCAAATTTTCTCAGATCTTATTTAGTATGTGTTTAAATAGCTTAACAAGGGATTAGAAGTAGAAAGGAACAAGCTTTTGAAGTTGAAAATCAAAGTTTCATTTTTCTCTTTTTCCCTCTATGTTTTGGCCAGACCTGTTCAGAGGGGTTGGGGTTGGATTTTCATAAATCTAATGGTTCCATGGTGTTCAAGAGGGAAAATTGTATAGGGTTGATGTTGAACACTTTTTCAGAAAAACCCTAGAAAGTAAAATTATGAAATACCCCTAAAACCTTAAACCGGGGCTGTCAAGGGTAAAACTGTCTTGTGGCAGTGATTTTACAAAAAAAACAAGGTCAAAAATGGATTCTACATGCATAACTGTGTAAGAATAGCCCGAGTCAAAATTTCTAGAAAAGTTCGGTTGGATCGAGTACAACGGGCCTGGATCGGGTACCCAGGAGCATTTTGGTAATTATGCAGTTTTAGACTAATATAACCAACAAAAGTGAATTGGAATAGTCTAAGGTAGTACATGAATGGGTTTCAACATAATTCTTGTACATTTGGAATTTTAGGATTTGATTGATAGCTCGAGCCATTGACATGAAATTCGAGGAACTATTTTCTATTACAGAAAGGGATACAAGGTAGTAAATGTAACCCCCTTCCGTAATTATTATCCGAAATATGTGATTAAAATGAAATAGAGACCAATAATAATCAAAACTCATTTACATTCCCATCCATAAGAGAGGGTTTTCACAAATTTCTTCCACAAACACTTTAACCTAGTTTCACATTCATATTTCGAATACAATTACCTTCTGAAGATTAATCACATTCATATAAATATCAGAGTACACAATAATAATACCGGCAATCCCGGATTCATACCTTCACTAAAGATTCATAGGGCATATATGCCCTTTACAATTTCTCAATGGGGATTACACAATACTCATTCTAAATACATATTCCAACCTATCATCCGAACACATACAGTTTTCCCCAACATCTAATGATAACCAACTACCAAATCCAAATGCCTATAAGGAATTATCGGCGCCCCTAGTCTCTTGCTCCTTCCTCAAGCCACCTGTCCTATCTAAAATGTTGGTAGGGGAGGGTGAGATTCTAGAGAATCCCAGTAGGAAAAAGATACCAATATGCATGCAAGATAAGTGTTTAATGCATGACATACTTACATCACAATAACTCATGCTCACATAATCATATATCCGCATGCTCACTATTTCAACAACATACTCATAGCCATAGCATAAATAGAAATAGAGCTTCAATAATTCATATATGTTTCAGATAATCAAGCAAAACAATAACATGCATCAATACACAAATACAAATATCAATACATGCAGGAGAGGTAAGTTCCCTACTCTTATTCTTCCACGTATGCTCCAGCATAGCTTACTCACAATCAGACGAACATCAAACCATGATCAAGGTGAATATCAAACCCTATAACCAAATCAAGGACATAGGATCATTCTCTTTTCCAAATTCTCATTTTCATAACACTTGAAGTTGGTTACCATTCATGACCTTTAGGTGGCTAATCAAAGCCTAAATACATGCCTAAAGGCTTGGGAAAATACTTGACCAAAGACCATCTTTGGAAGTTCAAAATGTCATTTTTGGGCGGTTGGCCGCGGCCCAAGAATCCACTGGCCGTGGCAAAAAAACAGGTCCGAAGCATTTGGGCCGCAGCCAAGAAAAATCCTATTTCTTGGCTGAACTTCCAAAAATCATAACTAATTCTAGAAAAATTGAAATGAGGTGATTTCAAAGCCAAATGAAATCTATTTAAGTCCTATTTACTGGAAAAATATGAACCATTACTATAAATCACCACAAAATACTAGAATTACACAAAATCCACTACTGCCCCAAAATAGAGTCCAGTTTCCATCCCAAACTTTGGCAAAGCATAAATCTCAGTTCAAAAAACGAAATGAAATGAATTATATGTTCATTTTGAAGCTTGAGATGTGAAATTTAAGACTAGAAATTTTCATAATTTTCCAACACCATTTGGTCATTCAAAACTTTCGTGCAAACTGACTGCCCAGAACAAAATTCACACAAGACAAATTTCCAAATTTTCTACCAAAGTGTCCAATGACTCCAAAATCATTAACCAAACCTATTCCCATAAAATTTTCCACAAGGAACATAATGGTAACCTCAAAATGACCAAAATCACAACCCATTGACATACCCTGTTTTGCCCAATGCACAAAAACCAACACAAAGTAGCCAAACTTCATATTTAAGCTTCAATGCAATTCTATCACTTCAAAACACTAAACAAGGCACCATTTCCATAACAATAACATACCATACTCCCCCATGACCCTAAATCACAAAAATTAGGGCACAATTTCCAGAAATTCAAGGCCTAACAAATGGCCATAAAACTTATATGAAAATGAAGCTTTCACTCGCCTCAACAACTTCCCCAAAGAGGTTCCATGGTTCTCCAACTTCTAGATTTCCTTTGGCCACAAAACACCACCAATGGAAAATCTAAAACCATGAAAGTGAAGCTCTCAACTCAAGGAACAACTTCATAGAAGAGAGTTTGAGCATTTGAGGTTATTTGGAGAGTCAAATGATTACCTATCTCAAGAGCTTCTTCTTCTTTATTCTGCAGACATGGCAGCTGAATAGAGAGAGGAATAAGAGAGATGAGAGTGATGATGATGAAGCATGGAGGATAAAGTCTGATTCCCCCCCCCTTTTCCCATGCCTAAACGCATAAAGAGAAAGGGGGAGAGAGAGAGAGAGAAATGATATTAAAATGCACATTTGACTTTCTCCAACACTCAAACATCATCCCATCTTGCCAAGTGTCACCATTTCATTGGCTCTCATAAAGTAAGTAACCAATTAGTTACTCTAACCACTCCATTAGCCATTTAGTCACACATCTCATTTCTCCTTAGTTAGTAATTAATTTCTCCCTTAATCACTAACTACTGGCCCAATAATTCCATTCTTTCAATTTTTCATTAATCATGACATAATCATGGCATATTAATTAATATTGCCACAAAATCCATAATAATTCCAATTTAAATCCACAAATATCCACAATAATCCTCATTAGCCTTTAATTGAAAATTTCGGGCCTTACAGTAACTCTTTCTCTCATATACTATGTGAATGTTGATATGTTGTATGTTGTTATATTTTGTGATATGAACACATGTCTGGGGCACATTGCCTAGATGTGGTCTAGGACTCAGCTGAGGTACACGAACAAGTAGGAGACCCAAACAGTTATTTGGCTTTGAGCATTGTGCGCACACATGATATAGTATGAATTTTCATTTTACATTGTATGGTGTGTTACATATTTAATTTTTGCATTTTATATGATTGATAGCATGTTACTACTGAGATTCGTTTGAATCTCACACTTTTTCAAATATAAAATATTCCAACAGAAGCTAGCGGCTCCAAGGACAAAATGGTAATACTAGTAGTTGAAGGGAGCGGATCCCGAAATCAGAGTTATTTGGTTATATTAGTTTAATTTTAATAATTTGGATATTTTGGGCACAATTGTATATATTATCAAAACCTAAGGGGTAAACCTGTAATGTAATCAAGTACCACGTATCAATATATCAATATATTTATGTTGTTCTTGTGCTGCTCACCGAACTGCACTCAAGTACTCTGATTAATATCAATGATAAGTGGTATGTAAGATGGGATCTTACACATATATTTAACATAATTATTTTAAAGTGGTATTTCATTTGTATAGGTTTTTCTGGTATATAATTAAATATTTGGAACTTGATAATTCTTCTAAATTATTAATTATTAATTTATTATATACTTTTTGATTAAATAAAACTTAAGCTACAACTGATTCTAAGCCCAAAAATTTAAGGATGTTACATATGGCAGGCATTATCAAAATCATCTATGTGATTTGGATGAAGAGGAATAAATCATTCATTAGGAGGAAAGGTGGACACCATGACTACAATTAGATAGATTAATACTACAGTGGATTTAACATCACTAGCTTTTTTGATAAAAACTTTGAAAGGAAATGAATTGACTTTGCTAGACTCAAATCAGGATGCACCAATTTCTTCACAAGGATGGATCATAATTTTGGATAAGTATAAAAGGAAGGAAAGCAAATATTGTAAGGTTTCAATTGGTTTTGAGGGGGCAATCAATACTATAAGTCGAATGGAGAAAAGTATCAAAAGGTCATATTTTTGCCATCCCTTGCTTTAGAACATCCTTGGTATGGATTCTTCATTCTAATTTTCTCTTAGAATGATAGAAGCAAAATTTGCAAGTGATTTGCCTAAGGAAACCTTTCATCCCTTCAACAGGCACCAATCTATCATTCAATAATGTAATCTATCACGATATTTCTTATTTTCTTGCAAATTTCTTTTTTAGATGGTGAATTTGGTCACCACAATAGACCAACATTTAAAATCTTTTTTTAGATTTTTTCCTATATTGTCCATGCGGATATGTGATGGCAATACTTTTTGTGTGCTAATCTCATTTGACTGAATAATATTAACCTTTATCAAAAGTATATAGCTTGTTATTTAAAAAATTACACTAAACTCCCTTAACATTTTCGCTCAGGCAATTTTTTGTATTTTACTCTTATTAAAAAATAATATGGATTGCTAAAGATGTTATTCTAAATATTGAATAAAATGAATCAATCAAATAAATGTAAACGAAATGTAATGAATTCCTTCCACATTTTAATATTATATTGATATTGATTTAAATATTATTTACTTCTTTACTATTAGTAATTAAAATTTAGATCTTACATCTTGTAAAATTAAGAGAAATGTTGAGTGTAGACAACTGTTAAAATTAGAAGAGAAATCGTTATAGAAAATTGATGAGAAAAACGAGAAAACCAACTCCAGTTAAGTTGTTTATTTTAAACCATGAGATCCAATAGTCATCAATGGTTAAATTTACAATTCAAACACTCCTAATATATTAAAAAAAAAAGGCTATAATACAAAAGACCCTATAAATTCTGGGGGTGTTGTGAACAACCTCCCTCACCTTTAAAAGTTGAAAACTAAAACCTTAAATTGTTATATTTTGATTGTTAGCTCCCTTGCCGTTAAAATCGCCTTCAAACTTAATGTTTTATGCCATGTCATGTGACACATTACTACAACAAATGATGCTTTGGCATTGACATGGATTTTTAATTATTTTAAATATTTTAATAAGTATTTATTAAATGATAGTCTTGAAAGAAAGAAAAATGGATATGGGAATGCACAATGAAGGGACAGAATAGGAAGAGACAAGAGAAGGTGAGTTGAGCATGAAGAATGCGAACAACATAAAAAGACCATGATAATGAATAATGATAAGACTTTTTCAACCACAACAATACCAGACTTCAACCTGAGCTGTTCAATGGACACCAAAGAAACAAATCGTTTGGTTGGTTCCATCCCATGAAACCCTGTCTAGCGTGTGTTCGGAAGATGGTAAGAAAAGCGATTATAAGCTGAAACCAAGGTTTTAGGGTGTAGGTAGCCGAACACACCAAAAAATCAAATAATCCCGTTTTTCATGAAAATCCCGTTTTTCATAAAAAAAAAAGCTATTATTTGAGAAGCTGTTTTTCTTCACTTTTGAGCTCAGATTATTACCGTTGGGACTAATAATTATCACTGACCCTGTACTTTTCTCTTCCCTCTTTTCCTTATCTCTTTCCGTTTCGCGTCTTCATTCTCGTCTTCAAAATTTTCTCGATCGGCATTCTCCTCCGTTTCCCTTACCGGTCGACGTTCTCGTCTTCAAATTTCGACCGTCAACAGATCCCAACTACACCTTGTCGTTCCCATTCTCTTTCAGACCGGAAAAGCTTCGCTTCGCAGCTTCGATCTGAAACACATTCCCTTCTCTCGCGGTGATATTTTCGGTGTGTTGACAGAAAATCGCTTGCAAAATCGATGGAAAATCCTTGAGAAATCTTGCCTGCGACTTGTGAGGTTCGGCGATCCAGATCTAGCCAACAACTTCGATGCAAATTCCTCTGTCTGTGGTGGTTCTGAGGTTCGACTCCAGGTACGCATGTGCATATCTAATTTGTGGTGGTGGCTCATAGTTCCGTTTGTGTGTCATTTTCCTCTGTGTCTGTGGTTTGCTTCTATTCTGTGCTTATGGTGCTGTGGTTATGGTGTTGTTCTGTGTTTATGGTGCTGACGCTATAGATTTATGGTGATGATGCTCTGGTTTTGGTTTTGGTGTGAGCAATTGGCAGTCTGTAGCTTCTGTATTAGAACGAAGGACTGGAACTCAATGCTCTAATAGGTTGATCAGCTTCTGATCAGCTATGTTATGAGTTATTTTATGACTTCACATATTCTTAAAGGTTTTCCATGGAAGTATGCTACTCAAAGTGTCACGATTCATTTTATTTCTTGCATATAGTAGTTGATGGAGGAATTCGCAGTACCTTACGTCTAGATGATGTTATTAGCTCCTAAAGACCTTTCCAAACTTCTAATGGCACTAGGAATTAGTTAGAGCCTCTAGAATTGTTGTTAATGACAGACAGATACCAGTGATCCCAGTGTACTTTGTATACTATTCAATAATTGATAGTTTGATACTGTCTTGTAGGGGAAAATTTACAAATAGATAGTGCTTATTTCTTCTCTTCAATGCCTCAACTCCATAATATGAGTTTTTATTATTATGAGGGAGGCTTAGAAATATGGGAACAAAAAATTGTGTTGGAGGGAAAACAGGAGGAAAGGCATGGAGCCAAAAGGATGTTAAGAAAAAAGTTACCTTCATTGGCAGAAAATAGTTTGCAATGAAGGTTTCTGTGATATATGTCAAATGTAAGGTGAGCTGAATGATAGTTTCGAAATAATGGGGTGTTAGGTGTATTTAACTAACTCTGAAGAGTTTGGCTAAAAAAAAACTAACTCTGAAGAAAAACAGTGTAATTTACTCTCTTATACTTTACAAATACAAATGGTTGTAAGTCTGCTATGAGGAACCTGGCAATAGTAAAAGCAATGCTATAACTTATGTTTTCTCTTTCCCTTCTTGCAACATTAGTTTTTTGTTGAATTCTCTAAGAAATAATTTTTGAATTTGATGGAAACCACGGAAGTAATTGGCTTCTTATATGTTGAGCACAAAGCTAACATTATTACAAGAAAGTAATTTTCCTCATTTTATATTTTTGAAATGCAAATGTTTGAACAATGGAAGAATGTTATAAGCTACCCACCTACCATTAGAAATTGCAGGCTATAGTTTATAAAGTTTCCGTTTTTGTAGGCAATAGTCATAGATAGTCTTTTGCTGATTAAAATATTCTCTTCTGTGTAATTCCTTATATCTTGAATTCCACTTTAAACTATGGTGATTTGAACAATGGTGATTTGTACGTTGCTGGAATTGAAAGATTTCATTGCTTGTTTCCTTTCCTTGAATAATAGGGACACAGTAATATAGGAATTTGCTGGTGCTCATAAAATTTTTGTAACTTATATTTTTTGCAAGCATGTGAACTATTGAAAAGGATGTATATCCTTGAATATAAAAATGATACTCATATTAGGGATTGACACAAGAAACTTAAACTTGTGATTTTGTTGCACAATTTTGTGCTTTTATATTTCATGTCCTGATAAGTATCTGCTAATTGTTTTTGCCACCCCTCTCCCATCTTTCTTTCTTCATATTTTATTTGAGACAAATGCTGCTGCTTTTACTTATTATAGGTTTTATTTTACAAACTTATAGTTTCTGTAAGCAAATGATGCGGGTAAAGTTCATATTTGTATTAATGTTACATGATTGCTTGTAGAGAGGAGAGAATTAGGAATTATTTGATCGTCTGATTTAGTTAGTCAAATAATGCAGTAATTTTGAAGTCAAGACCCTCAACATTACACCTTGCTTAATTCCATTGAGATTTTTTTGAATGAGGGTATGAAATTGTTTTTTCCCTTATTCCCTCATTGGCCATTGAGATAGTTGCCTCTTGGTCTAGCTTCCTGATTGAGTCTTTAAGCAAGCAGGGATTTATTTTTTTTGCTTTACTATTTCTGCTTCCTTGTCCATTTCATGTATTAATTGTCAACTTAGCAGCATAATGAGTAAGGTGAAAGCATCCTGGGATGTAAAGAGCACGAAAATTTTCATTGACTTGTGCATAGAACAAGTTGAGAAAGGAACAAGAAAAAGCACTAGCTTCGAAAAGAAGGGGTGGAAAGAGATATCTGAAGGCTTTATTGCAAGGACAGGCAGATTATACGACAAGGGGCAGTTCAAAAACAAATACGATGCCCTTCGAAAGGAGTGGCAACTGTGGGATCGGTTGTTAAATGAAACTGGAGTTGGATGGGACGATCAGAAGAAGACTATTATTGCTGACGATGATTGGTGGGAGAAGAAGCTATTGGTTAGTGATTCACTTATGTGAACGGCCATTTTTATTTCCATAACATCGTGCTTTTATGAACTTGTGTAATGAATTTGGTGATTCACATACAGGAAGTTTCCGGTTACGATAAATTCAGAAATAATGACCTCTAATTCCAAGAGGAATTAACCTGCATGTTTTCATCTGTGGCGGCCATGGGAACAAATAATTGGGCACCTTCTTCCATGTCTCTCCCAAACCCTACCGAGACCACCCCTGATGTCGAAATGCAAGAAGGGTCAGGAGACAGTGATGAGGTGTTAAGGACAGCGACTGGATTGAGTGGGGAGTTCAATTCAATTAATTTCAATAACACCAGTGGAGGCAGTGGAGGGAATAATGACAGAGGAAAGAGAATAAGTGGTGGAGAGAAAACAAGTAGTGGTGGTAGACTGACAAGCTCACTGGGGGTGAGGAAGAGGGGTGCCCCAATGAAAAAGAAAGGGCCTGCATCGAGTAAAATTGCCGACGCCCTGACTAGGATAGCTGATGCCACTGACATTGATGTGGAACTTGCAGGAAGGATGGAAGCAGAGGCCCGTGCAGCAAGGATGGCTGCAGAAGCCCGGGCAAATGAGTTTTCAATATCGGGAGTCATGAATCATCTGAATCAAGTCACTGAAATAACCAATGATGAAGACTTCTATATGCGCTGTGCACACCTCCTTATGAGGGATTCAGTTGCAAGGGAAATGTACGTGGCAATGAAGGAAATGAAGGATACACTTGTTAAGTTTCTTAGGCATGAATGCTATGGACACTATTGATATGTATTAAGAACGTTGTTGCTATGTGCTTAATGACTGTTATATTTACGTTTCTATTGATCAAGTCACTTTATAGGTAATGTAATGTTATTTCTTCATCAATGACATGTGTGTGCATCTTATTAATGTATACTTGTGGTCATTTTTGTTTTATATAAGTTAATGTATGTGTGTACAGGTAAAGACAGATATGGAGAATACTATGAAATTTATTGCAAAAAATAGAAAACGGCGATTACAGAGAATCCGAAAAGTGGCCGCATATGTTGGTGCATATGCTCAGCAATTTTTATGTAAACAACCGCGGCACACCAGTGAGTTTACAGGTGCCGTATGGGTGCGTGATGTGTTACGCAGCAATTCTGCCCGTTGTTATGACATGTTTAGAATGGAACTGAATGTCTTTCATGAATTCTGCTTTGAAATGCAACGACATGGTCTGAGGGAAACTCGAAATGTGGGTATACATGAAATGGTGGCGATTTTTTTACACACAGTTGGACATGCGGCATCGAGTAGACTGGTACAAGAAAGATTTATGCGCTCTGGAGATATAATTCATAGGGCGATGCATGCCGTCTTACAGGCATGTTGTAGTCTAGCAATGTCTAACATCAAACAGCTGGATCCTACATTTTAGAGCGTTCACAGTAAGATAAGCCAAAGTAATAGATACTGGCCTTTTTTAAAAAATGCTATTGGTACAATTGATGGCACACACATTCCATGTAAGGTCAGAGCAAGGGACAAAACAAAATATATTGGAAGAAAAGGATTTCCATCGAAAATGTGATGGCGGTTTGTGATTGGGACATGTGTTTTATCTTTGTATTGGCTGGATGGGAAGGTACGACACATGATTCTCGCATATTTCATCATGCCCTGACAACTCCGTCAATGAATTTTCCACATCCGCCTACAGGTATTCTTATATTTTTGTACAATGTAATTATTTTAAATCACACAGAATGTATTGGTATTAAACTTATTCTTTCATGCAGATAAATATTATTTGGTGGATGCCGGCTACCCTACCCCAACTAGATATCTGGGTCCATACAGACGCCAGCGTTACCATCTCCCTGACTTTCGGAGGTCATCTAGGCTTGAAAATGACAATGAAAGCTTCAATTACTTGCATTCAAGTCTCAGGTGCACAATAGAAAGAACATTTGGGGTTTGGAAGAACAAGTTCGCAATCTTACAGACAATGCGTAGCTATAGTTTTCCCACACAGGTTAAGATTGTTTGTGCTATGATGGCCATACACAATTTCATCAGAAGAACTTCTATTTCTGATCCTGACTTCCGCCACCATGAACAAGAGGATAGTTTGTTTGATGTCGATGGCCCTGACGCTATAGATTCTTCAACAATACCTTCATTACTTGCATCTTCATCTGACATGGCTTCTCTTCGTGATTCGATAAGAGATCAGATCATTTATTATATGCAAGAGCATTAGTCATGTGAATGTAGAAAAGATTTACTCGGAATTTGTACTTTGGTGTTTTGTAGAAAAGATTTCTTATTTTAGCAATTTTTTAATATACTTTTATAATATATATATATATATATATTTATATATCTTTAGAGACTAGGCAGGAGTGGTAAAAAAAACAAACTTTAAAGACACGGACACACTTGCAAAAATCAAAACCATTCCAAAGAATTTAATGAAGAATAATAATATATATATCTTTAGAGATTAGGCAGGAGTGGTAAAAAAAATAGAAATTAAAGACATGGACACACTTGCAAAAATCAAAACCATTCCAAAGAATTTAATGAAGAATAATACAGTGGGTTTGGCAAGAGATAACCTAGGTTGTGAAAGGAGATGAAAATTAATATAGTGTACGCCTTCAATATGTACGTTTGATCTAATTTTGTAATTTACTACATAATTGACTAATGTTATAATTTTATAATTTTTGCATCTATTTTTTTTTATTACATAATTGACAAATGTTATAATTTAAAAAAATTTTGACAAATTTATTTCATTTATTGTAATTATTATGCAATTTAATGTCAAATAATACTTAAAATATAATCTTATCATTTATATGTAATTATCATAAAAGTCAATGTCCTTTTTAGTCATTTGACTATGAAAAAAGCTATTCTGATAAAATCATCCAAACACTCTCATTTTATCAAAACCACTTTTCCTATAATCTATTCTCCAAAAGCTATTCTCTCCAGAATCTATTCTCCAAAAGCTAATAAGAACACACCCCAAATCTCATAGTCAACAACCATTTCTCCCTAGGGTTGAGCACCAGGTTTAACACTTAATATATGGAAGCAATAGTTGCTGTTATCACTTATCAATAACAACGTTGTTGTGAGTGCCGATGTCCCCCGCATATCATTGTGCCCTTATAGTGGTCAAGGGATTTGGATCATTGGCAACAAGAGGACTTGAGGGATGCCGGCCGGAAAGGGTTTTGAGAAAGGGAAGCTTCTCTTTTTCTGTGTTCACATCTTAGGGTTTAATTGAAATTTTCATTTACTATCCTCTTTATAAGTCATTTTTAACTAAATCACACATATCAAGAAGAGATAGTTAACTCAATGATTATGGGATAAATTTTCAACTATAACCTCATTTATGAATGGGTACTTTTCAACTCTTTCTTCTATATCTATCTTTAAATTATTTCTTTATTGATACAATAAATAGAGGGGCAAAATTTTCATAATCTTATTTACTACACTGAAACTAGACTTATAAATAGGACCAAATCTTTTGGTTAAAAAAGAGTTATAAATAAAACTAGAGTGATACTCATTTAAATGGTTAAAATAATTAAAATTCTATGTCAATGTTAAAGTGTCATTTATTGTAGTGATGTGTCATATTTTTACAAATTTAAAAAAGGTGACATGTCTAAACAGTTAAATTTAATGACAATTTTAACGACATGATAGCTAACAATCAAAATGTGAAAGTTTAGGGTTTTAGTTTTAATCTTCTAAATGTGAGAAAGGTTATTTGCAACACCCTCAAAGTTCAGGATCTTTTATATTTTAGCCTATAAAAAATTATTAATGAAACCAAATTGAGGTAGAAGAATACTTTTTTAAAATTACAAGGTGATGCAATGTATTTATAGGTTGTTAATTAATAATTAATATCTTTCTTATATAAGGTTAAGGTGCATCGAGCACCCTCAAGTATTTTTTTTAGGTGCATCCAGTGCCCTATTATTTTGTGGTGCACCTAGCACCCTAAAGCATTTTTTTTCCAGTGCACTAAACACTCTGAAGTATTTTCTTATATGCGTCTAGTACTACAAAATATTTTTTTTGGTGTATCTAACACCCTAAAATATTTTTCTAGGTTTATCTAGCATCTTAAATTATCTAAATTGTTTAGTGCAAAATTGCACAAAAAGTACTTTAGGGTAATGGATGCCCCTAAAAAATACTCTCTCCGGTCCTATTTATAAGCAACTTTCCCCTTGATTGCACAAAACGAACTAATAGTTAAAAGCCATAAGTGTGTCAAAAATGTCATACTTTTTTCATATATACTCATATTTATGAAAAAGAGCATAGGAGAGAGAATTTATAAAAAGTATGAGAGATAGTAAAATATAAATTTTCCCAATGCTTTGTTGACTTCATTCACTCTCTCTCCTAAATATAACTCTTGGTATGTGTGATAATTAATTATAGATTATATATTTAATAAGGGTAAAATAAGAAAAAGAAGCTTACATTTTCAAACACAAAGTGAAAGTTGCTTATAAAAGGGATCAGCCTCATGAAAGAGAAAGTTGTTTATAAATAGGACTGAAGGGAGTACTTCAGGGTGTCGGGTGCATCACAAAATACTATAAGATACTAGATGCACCTAAAAAAATACTTCGGGATTAGATGCACATAAACCCTTCTTATATATGAATTGCTTGGTGCATTTTTTATTATATTCGTCTCAAAATGATATCAAAGAGACATAATCATTTTGACTTTAGTGCTAAAACACTTACTATAAAATTTCTTGTCCAAATGTATCTAAAATTTATTCAAAGACTCAATTACAGCTTATTTTGAGTGAGTATTGTAACGCCCCAATTTTTGATTAAGGCCTGATGATAATTATTGAGGATAATTGTCGGATTAAAGTGAAATTGATGTATATTGGTGACAATATTAATTTATATGTCATAATTGATGGAAAATTTAAAGGATGGAATTATTGGCTCTAAGTTGGTGATTAATGGGGAAATTAAGTACTAGCTAAGAGGAAAATGAGAAGTGTGAGTAAATGACTAATGGAATGGTTAGGGTAACTAATTAGTTACTTAACTTTGTGAGAACCAATGGCAAAGGGACACTTGGCAATAAGAGATGATGAATGTAGGCATTGGGAAAGTCAAAAAGGGGGCATATTTTATTGATTTTTCTCTCTCTCCTTCCTCTCATTCAGCTAACATGGTATGGGGGGAGGGAGTGTTATCATTTCTTCTTCATCCTCACTTATCTCTCTCACTCTCATCTCTCTCTCTCGTCGGTCACCATTGGAACAAGAAAGAGGAAGAAGAAAAGCTTGAAAAAGGTCAGGAAAATGGCTTCCATTGCTCAAACTCATTTCATAAATGTTGTTCCTTGCATTAAGAGCTTCAATTTTATGATCATAGTTTGGCATGTGGGGCTGGATTGAGTTTTCAAGGAATTGTGAAAGTTGGAGAATCAAAAAGTCCCTTTAGAAAAGTTGAAGAGGTTAGTAAAAGAAACTTTTCCATCTATGTTTCATGCCATTCAATTAAACTTGGAAATTCTGGAAATTATTGCCTTGAATTTCAAAATTGAGGGTCAATGTGTTGATGGTATGTTGTTGTTATGGAAATGGTGCCTTGTTTAGTGTTTTGAATGGATAGTATTGAAATGAAGCTTAAATGTGAAGTTAGGGAACTTTGTGTTTGGTTTTGTGTATTGGTCAAAACAGGGCATGGTGATAGGTTGGGATTTTGGTCATTTTGAGATTACCATTGTGTTCCTTGTGGAAAATTATATGGGAATATGTTTGGTTAATGATTTTGGAGTCATTGGACACTTTGGTAGAAAATTGGAAAATCTGTCCCTTGGAACTCTGTTCAGGGCAGTTTATTTGTGTGGACGTCTTGAATGACCAAATGATTTCCAAAAATTATGAAACTTTCCAGTCTTAAAGATCACATCCCAAGCTTCAAAATAGACATATAATTTGTGTCATTTCATTTTGTTAACTGAGAGTTATGCTTTGCCACAGTTTGGGACAAAAACAGAACTCTGTTTTGGAGTAGTATTGAGTTTTTGGTGATTCTGTATTTTTGTGATGATTTGAAGTAATGAGCCATATTTTTCCTAGAAAAAGGACTTAAATACCTTTCATTTGGATTTGGAATCATCTAGTTTCAATTTTTCTAACATTAGTTATGAATTTTGGAAGTTCAGCCAAGAATCAGGGAATTTCTTGGCCGTGGCCCAAACCTTTCTGACCTGATTCTGGCCGCGGCCAGTGGCCTTCTGACCATATTTTAGCCGCGGCCCAAGGAAGGGCTGGCCGCGACCAACCCCTGTGTTCCAGCACTTTGAGTTTTTGAAAAGAGATCTTCAACCTATTGTTTCCCAATCTTTTAGGGGTTTTATTAGAGGCATTTATAGCTTTTTAAGGGTCATTATTGATAACCAAATCTAAGTGTTGAAGAGTCAATTGAGTATTGGAATAGAGAATAATGTTTCATCCTTAATTATGACTTTAGGATTTAATATTTTCCCGGAGCGTTGAAGGCCTATGCCTGCTCAAGAACGGAAAGACCAAGGTAGTAACACTTTATCCTATATCATGTGTATTGCATTGCTTGTTTGCATTAGTCATCGATTACAGTGAAAGTGAAGGGGACGTGGCGAAAGCCCGGACTCGAATATAGATAAAGTGAAGGGGGCGTGGCGTAAGCCCGACCTCATATATAGTGAAGGGAACGTGGCGAAAGCCCGGCCTCGAATATTGATTGCTACATTGTGATATATGTGACTTGCTTTGTATATATGCATCATATAAATAAATTGTTGCTACTTGGATTCTCTAGAATCTCATTCTTTCCAAATAACATTTTTAGACAGGGCAAGTGGATCGAAAAGCAAGCAAGTGGATAAGGGCGATTAGGGCTGCCAGCGGTAGTCTTAGTTAGATATTTTGGTTTTATATCGAATTGGTTATCATTTTGGATCAATGTAAATATATTGTATAGATCATAGTACTATAGTTTTGTGTAATCCCCGATATGGATACTGAGGTGGGCGATGATGCCCTGAACAATATTTTGGATTAAATGTTATTATCCCGGGTGAACGTCGGGAATTGTGCTGATACTCTGATATTGTATATGTAACAGACCAAACAGACCATTTGTTTTAAAGAATGAAATGAATGGAGATCCATTTGTACAGTTTTTGTAAAAAAAGTTTTTAATTGTTCTGGATTTCTCATTCGATTATTAAATATGATTAAACACTAATCCCGGCCTGATTATCGAAGGGGGTTACAAGTACTAAACCAAAATTTTGTATTAAAGATTTTGTAGGGGTCACTGACAATGTAGAGTCTTAGTATGATATAAAATAGAAAATACAAAGTGATTACAAATTTAATGATAAAGAATAAAAGATGAGATGTTATTCAGAAAGCATGATACAGAGTAGAGAGAAAGAAGAATTTCGCTTGGAGAAAGCAAATGGAGAGGCTTGATCCCTAGTTCCTTGAACTAACTGCCCTTATTTATAATAGAGTGATCTAGTAAGTCAGTCCGCCTTTTTCAGAACTACTGGTAGGTTGGTCCAAGCTAATAAATTTGGCCCTATAAGTACAACTTTTCTGTCAACTATATGCAACTTATCTTTAACAATGTAAAATATGTTATGAATATTAATTATGTGGATGTCCATTGACTCATATCCTAGTCAGCAATCATAAATACGTTGTTGAAAAACTACAAGGCTATTTAATAATACAAAGGGTCATATAGTATTAATTGTACCATTTATTGTATATTAAGTATGACCCTTGGTAGTGACTCTTGGAAGCTATAAATAGTATCACACCCTTATCTTATTTTCATCTATTTCAAAGTATTTGCAAAAAATGATACACAGTTCGGTGGGCAACACAGGAATAGCATAAATATACTGATAATATGTGCATGATTACATAAATTCCCCATAGGGGTTCATACATAATAATTACCATTAATGTAGCCACACAAGGCTACTTGGTATCTAAACTCATCCCAGTGAAACAGAAACATCTTATCGTCTTCATTCCACCACTGCAATCCCCTCATACAATTCTCTTCGTTGTTCTCAACATATCTATTGTCTTCTCCTGACTAAATTGTTTGCAGGGGAGGGTGAAATTTGAGAGAATTTCGTAGGAAAGCAGTACCAATATGCATGTAAGATAAGTGCTTAATGTAATATCCCAAAAATTGATTGAGGGATTACAACTTCAAAAGTGAATGTGATTATCGTTAGACTGACACTTTTGGAGAATACGATATAAGTTGTGATTTGAATGTGTTACGATTAGTGCCCAACCCTATATTTAAGCTTAATTATGTGACAAAGCTTAAAATGCATTGAAGAGAAGGGGAGGGCTCATGATTGGTGTGATGGAATGAGAAAAATGTGTTTGGTGGTGATTTAAGAGCAATTACCATAATCAAGGGCAAAATCGGAAAGTTACCAGCTAATTGGTCAGTTACCAAAGAGGAAACTCATTGGTAACTTGAAGATCAATGGTGTAATGGAATGTGTAAGAGATCAAAGGGTGGAATCATGTGTATATGAGCTCATGTGAACTCATGGAAGGTGTTCCAAGATTTTGACAAGTGTCACCACATGAGCCATTGGATTTAGTCAAAGGGTCAAAACTCTTCCCTCTCTCCTCTCCTCTCTAAAGTCAGCCAAGGGCCATTTAGAGCCCCAAAAATCTACTCCTCCATCATCTTCTCTCTCTCTCTCTCTCTTTTAACCTCCATTTTTGTTGAGCTTAAGGGAGGAATGAGAAAGGAAAAGGTGAGATTTAGCCTTGTTGTCCTCTAATGCGCTTAAACACTCTTTTTTAATGTTGTTTATAGTGATAAGAGCTTTATCTCTATGGTTTTAGATTTTTGAAAGGAGGTGTTTTAGTGCTTGGGGAAAATTGGAAAGATGAAGAATCAAGAAACTAGCTTGGGAGAGAGGAAGAGGTGAGTAAAAGCTTTCTTTTGATCTATTTATTGCGAATTTTGGTTAAGTTTTGGAGCTTATGAGTTTTGCCCTGATTTAGTGTGATGTTGAATTGGTGTTATATTATGTCTTTGGAACAATATAAGTGATTTGGAACATTCGGAGCAAAAGTAGTGAAATTGGGTCATGTGTGGTAATGTGGTGTTCTAGAAAAAATTTGTACCTAGGATGTGATTTTGGGTGTTATGAGGTTTCCAATAGGTTCCTTGTGTAAAATTATGTGGGAGTAACTTTGGGTTAAAATTTTGGGACCATTGGAAACATATGTTGAAAGTTAGGGAAAATTTTGTCATTTGCTGCGTTTTGGCTTCTGATAAAGCCTCACTTG
Source organism: Inga laurina (assembly GCA_963855925.1). Lineage (NCBI taxonomy): Eukaryota > Viridiplantae > Streptophyta > Magnoliopsida > Fabales > Fabaceae > Inga > Inga laurina. Next base: position 15,136,158 of record OY979709.1, read on the forward strand.
AGTGAATAGGGGTCTCACTCAACTACAATACAATGTCTTTTCTTCTCCTTCATTTTTCAATTGCACTTCCATAGCAAAAAGCAAGAGTGCATTTCCTCACCTGCGAGTGAAGTGGGTCCTTACTTGAGTGCATATGTATTTTGCACTAAGGGCCACGTCTCTGGAAAGCACTCACATTCCATTTGTCAAGAGTGTGTGTTAGCACTCACAAGTTTTAAATTGTCACTCAATTGTTCAAGGTCGTCACTCGAGTGCACTCTCCACTTCAGAGTTTCCGTTGCTCTCGGGTAGTCACTTTTTGTGCTTCACCCTGTAAGACTCGAGTAAGTGTGAGGCCATCACTCGAGTGTTGAGTTTGTGACTCGAGTGCAGTGATCACCTCCTGTCTCTGTTGTAGCTCTCTGTCAAGCACTCACATGAGTGAGCCGTCCTCACTCGAGTGCAAGTCATTCATCATTAGAGTGCATCAGCTAAAAATTAGTGCTTTTGCTTCTGAAACGGGATATTTGGTCAAGTTTCTCCCAATCCTTTAGGCATGTGTTTAGGCTTCTAGCAGCTGCCTAAAGGTTTCAAATGATAACCAACTTTAAGTGTTTAAAGTCACGGAATTGGCAAAGGGAATAACCCTATGTCCTTAATTTGATTGTCAGGATTCGATATTTGCCCTAATCGTGATCTACTTATGCCAGAGCACACATGGAAAGAATAAGGTAGTGACTCTTCCCTTATACTATGTGTAAATGCAATGTATGTATGTTTTATCATTGTTTTGTGATGTTGCGGATGCTATGAAGCTTGTGTATCTGTGTGTTTTTCTCCTACGGCTGCATGGAGGGTTCCCATGGCGGAGGACTGTCCCGCTGGGGTGGTAGTTTATGGGGGATTGACTATGTGAGCCGAAAGGCTATTTGTGCTGCTATGTTACATAATGATATGCTTGCATGCTATGTGATTATGTGTGGTATAAGTGATCTGTTACTACTGGGATTCTTTTGAATCTCATTCTTTCCATTGACTAACCTTTTAGATAGGGCAAGCGGTTCAAAGGAGAAACAAGTACAGAGGACGGGTTAAGCTCCTAACAATGAGTATTAGTGGATAGTTGGTTATCATAGTTGGGAGTATTGTATAATTTGTATTCGTCTTTGGATTTGGGATGTATATATTGGAAAGGTATGGTGTAGTCCCCTGTATGAGAAAGCTGTAATGGGCGTATACACCTTGTAAAGCTTGAGATAATGAATGGAACCCGGGGTTGGCCAGGAATTTTATTGTGCACTCTTATATATATATATATATATATGTTATTAAACTACACAGGGTAATTATATTTGAAATGTGAATTCGAGACCAGAATATTTGGATTTCGAAAAGTATTTGTGAAAATCCTATTATGGGAATGGGTTTGAAAATTGGTTTTACTATTCGTTGGTCTCTAATTCATTTTAATTTTGTACTTTTGAATATTAATTACGGTCTGTTAGGCAAGGGGTTACACTTAATGCTTGGCACGCTTGCATTATATAACTCATGCTCACATAATGACATATTTGCGTGCTCAATGTTTCAAACAACAAACTTATGTCCAGAACATAAATAGAAACAAAGTTTCAATCATTCATATATATTTCACATAATCAAGCAAAGCAATAACATGCATCAATACACTAGCACAAATATCAAATACATGTAGGAGAGGTAAGTTCCCTACCTTAATCCTTTTTTATCCCCAATAGGCTCCACGAACTTCAGGCCTCATAATGCATGTCAGCAACTCAGGCCCTCAACTCGATCCTACAATTCCAAATATACCATTTAGATACTTCTATAGTATTTATGGTGGTTATATGAGCCTATTGTAAAAATTTACCAAAATGCCCCTGAAGTTCCGTCCCAACCCGGCCCCGCAATACCCGGTCTGGCTGCACTTTTCTCAAAATTCTAACCTGGGCTATCCTAACATATTTTCGCCCAAAGAATCCATTTCAGGACTCAGAATTACCAAATTCACTACCAAAAGACAATAATGCCCTTGGCAGCCCCGCATTAAGGGTTTTAAGGGCGTTTTCGTAATTATATTTTTTCAGACTTTTCCGAAAAAGTGACTAACTGTAACCCCATCTAATTTTCCCTCCTAAACTTAATGGAACCATAAAATCATTGAAACTCCAACTTCTTCCCCTCTAAAAAGGTCTGACCAAAATATTGTTCAAGGGAAAAAGAAAAATTGCAATTTTGTGTTTTAACACCTAAAGCTTACTCCTTTCCACTCCTAATCACTTCTTAAACCATTTAAACATGTACTAAAAAGGATTTGAAGAAATTTGGGCAGCATAACCCCTTATAGTTATCACTTTCCAAATTTATAAACTTAACCAACAATCACCAAATCCAAACACAAACATCAACAACAACAACATACTAGCATAGACATAAGATTTGTGAAGTTACCTCTTGAGTTCTTATACTTTCTCTCTCTAGAAATTGTCCTCCCTCTCTCTCCTAACCCTTGAGATTAGCTTGCCACACCATGATTTCCGTGAAGTTTAGGAGATTAGAGGATGGACTACACAATTAGGAAGCAAAATCACTTGGAAGCATAGACCTTACCTTTGATCTTCCTTCCTTGAGTTCCTCCTCTCTATAAGATTTCTTAAGGCTTCTCTTTCTTTCTCTTTGTTGCTCTTAGGCGTGAAAATGGGATGAAAAAGATGAACCAAACCTTTAAAAAAATATCTCATCTTTTCTCCTAATTAGCTTTATCACAAAATAGAATTTATGACATAAGCCTTTTGTGCTTGACTTTGTCCTTTTCTAATTTGGTGTCATAGTCTTCCATTTTAATTGAACCATATTCCTTCATCTCCTTAAGCCCAAACATATGCCACTTTTGGGTCCAAAATAGACCAATTGGGTTTCAATTCCATTAATCAAACTACATGTACACTTAATAATATTTTAATCCAATTTCACATGTGCTCAACTCCAACAATTATAATTTAATCTCTTACCTTTAGATAATGACACTTGACATACTTATGAGCCAAATAATTATTTCTCCCTCTTATTTCCTCATTCCACAATTTACACAATTGCCAACACTTTTTGTTTTCCAATTTTCGGAATAGTTGGCCTTCTTAGCAGATTTTCTGCTCTAACTTTAAAAAATCATAACTAAATTTGTAGACATCATTTTAAAGTAATTACAAAGGTTATGGAACCTTTATTGAGTTTAGTTTCAAGAAAAAAATATGAAATTTATTCAGTTAGAAGTACATCATTCCTAGATTTAATTTCTTTGACCGCTGTTCTAGAAACTTTTTAGATTTTCTGGGCTAATCTCAAAAATTTATAACTCTTTGTATATAGCTTAAATTGATTCATATGACCTATCAAATTAAAGCATAGGATGTCTACTTTCACCCTGTAAAATTTCATAATTTTTTCTCATCATTTATTCTTTCAAAACCTCATGAAAAGCTCACTACCTCGTAGGAAATTTCACTAGAAGCATGATCACATTCTTCAAAATTCACCATTTTATTTTCTTTAATATAATGCCCCAAAGATATAAGAAAAATTAGAGAATAGATTTGGGACACTTACTAAACCGGAGCTTAGCAGCCCATTTAATTTAAGCTTATTCCCAAGCCTCCGATCCCAAAATTTAGGAAATTACAAATAGAGGCCTTGTATATAGCATTGTAATCAGAAGAAACATGAGTGAATGAGAATTGCTCCCCTTTCTTTCTATCACCATTTTCTCTCTATCGTCTTGCTCTTCTTTATCTCTTATCACATATATCTTTTATTTTTACAACACGTTATTAGCATGAAAGCTCTAATGAAGTTATGATTATCTCATCATTTCTTTAATGTTTTCATCTATTTTCTTTCATGGAATCTTTATTTGATCTATCTGGGATAATCTGAGCCAATATATAGAATTAAAGAGACTCTTTTACCTATTGTTATTATCATCGAGGTTCAATGGCTAAGATTTGATATTATTATTGTTTTTATGATTTATTTTAATCTCCTTTATGAGTTCTTCTATATTATTGATGTTGTTACTTTTATTATGGCTAGAAGTCATACACCTTTGATTTCATAATCTGACAAAAGTCATATTCCTTTGCTTCCTATTTTGAGATTATGTGGCCAAAAGTTATAGTTATATAACTTTTCATTTTCTATGGTCGAAAGGAATATACAACTTTTGTTTATCATAAAGATAAACGGCCAAAAGCCATATAAATTTAATTTCACATCTTGAGATTAATTGGCAAGAAGTGATGAGACTAATTGGCTTGAAGCCAAGAGAATTAAATAGTCTAATGCCATAAAGTTTTTAATTTTGTTATCTTACTCCATGAATTATTTCTTGATTTTAGACTTCCCTCTATTATATAGTTCAATCATTTGAGTTTTATATTATCATACTGCGTTTTTATATTTCATATTTTATGAATTCCCTTTACTTTGTTTTATTTATAGTACATGTTAGTGAATATTTATTTAGTATTACTAATGTATTGTGTTTCTCTCTCCCTTTGTCCTTACTTGATGTTATATTTATAATTTTTATTTTATCATTTAAAGTTTAAGTTTTATTCTTACGTATGTTTATATTAATCAATTGGATATCTATTGATATTTTAATTTCATTGAATGACCAATAATCATAATATGCTTAATTTGTGATTTGATGAACAGAAGTCTGATCACTCTTTGTAATGGTTCTTTTGTAAAAGAACATCATCCATTCCAATTAATGGCATGATAAGAAAAATTTTGTGACACTAGATTGTTATAAATATTAAGGCCCTGAAGGGTTATGGGGTCCAAATATTGAATGATACAATGACAAGAAAAATTTTATGGCACTAGATTGTTATAAATAGTAAAGCCTTGAAGGCTTATGGTGTCCAAATATCGAATGATACAAAAAGGGCTTTGCAGCTCTGAAAATCATTTTTAATATATACTATATTGATAACAATAACTTGCAAAGAATTATGCCACTCAAGAGTAATAGTCATAAAGGCTAATAGTCTTGAGGACTAATTAGCATATTTTGCCCAATTTCAGAATTAGAGGCAACAATGTTTGATGATATTAAAATAACGATATTTGGATGTAAAGTCATGAGCAATTGTTATAATATAGCCAGAATTCATTGACAAATATGTATCAACATATTGAAAATAAAGGCCAAATTATGAAAGGGAAGAAACATGAGATGTTATGAAAATATATATATATATATATATATCAAAAGAGGCAACAAGTTGTGAAGAAAGATGCCTAGAATTATTGCAAAGTCAAGAGAAATAATAATATGCCCAATAGGCTATATGATTTTTTTTTTTTTGTTATAAGTTATTATTGTTTAAATTTACTGTCATTGACTCATGTGAGAGAAATTATTATAAAAAATTTAATATTGTGTTATTGATCACTATTATCATGAGTGTTATATGAAAAAGTAATTATTAGTCATTTTGGCATTTTAATATATGATGCCTATTTATTTGCAAAATTAAATAGTATGGTGTGTGAATGTTCATAATTTTATGGTCTTTTAAGATTCAATCTTATGATTAATGCTATTATACGTTATAGCTCCCAAATTAAAGGATTCATTAATATAATATCCAATTGTACAATTACATTCTTTAATCATCTTCTTTATACATAAATGTACAATTTCTTTGTAAATTTACATATATAATGTGTATGAAAATTATTCATCCATTGATTATGATATAATATGACTTACATATATTGGAATTATACAAGCTTTCTAATCTTGTAATTAGTGACGATTATTATGTCAAGCTCCAGCTCCAAACTGCCTCTGTTTTCTTCTTGGAATTTCTACTCCTCAGTTTCTTCACAGATTTTCCACAAATGCTCAACTTATATGCTTCAACATGAAGGTCCTTTGTTTCATTACTGGCTCTTACTTTTCATTTTAGTTTTGACTTCCATCTCTTTCCCCTTAGTTTTTTTGTTTGAATTCAAATATATGAGATGTGAATATTCTTTGTATATAGCTTTCAAACATTAATCTTGATATGATATATAGATATAGTAAGTAAATTAGTTTTATATGACATTTAAGAGAAAAAGAAAAATCATATATTTATGTGACATTTTAAATTGAGCACATGAAAAATTATTTAATTTCATGAGAAATTTCACTATAAATTGGTGATGTGAATTTGATTTGTTGGACAAAATCAATGTTTCTAGAATTATTTGAAAAAATTATTTGTGTTAGCTTATGTAGTCTAATAAATTTTCCACATGATTTAATTTCCCATGAGATGGTTTCTATGAATAATGTTTGCTCATAATTTAATATTGATGAGAAATTCTTATAAGTGTAATTCATTGAGAAAAAATGTGTTAGCTTATTTAGTCCAATAAACAATTCTTACAGATTTATTTTTGTGAGAATTTCTCACAATGTTTATTTCATTAGAACGTTAATTCAAGAATTTGTGACTGTGTCACAGTTTCTATGTCAGAAAATTTCTGACAAGTGACATTGTGTGTTTTTTTTTTTTTTGTTACCTTTAAAACTTTTCTGCTAAATAATTTTCCCGTGATTTTAATTTATTTTGATCATGAATCTATTCATATCTCTATATGTCATGGAAGATATACTTTGCATACGTATCAAAATAAGCAAATTGAAGTATATTACTAATGGGTAACAATATTATATAGTGATGCAATACTATATGAGAATTTCTGAAGAACTATATGGAACAAAATTGATATAGTTCCTGAAGAATAAATATAGATTTTTTTTTATTTTTTTTTATGTGCAAGAGAATAATTTATCATGAAAATTTATGACAATAGATTTATTAAAGGGTTTGAAAGTGATAGCCCATTTGGATTAAATTCATGATTGTATATGAACTATGAAGCTTTTGGATTTCCAAGTTTAAGCTAGGTCATTGACTTACTATATATTGATCATCATTTTTGAAATACAAAAATAAAGGAAGTACACTTGTATGACTCACTTGAGAGGTGTCAACACACGTTTTCATTTTTATATGTGCAGGGCATTAATGAACACACGTTTTCATACTGATAATAGTGTTCATTTACAGACAGTCATTAGCAGAGCAAAATACGAGAATATTTACAAATATATACAGAAAAGCGAAAAAATTCCACAGGTAGACTATATATAACCACGAACTTTGTCTCAAGAAATGTGTCTATCAATTTCTCGTGTCTACGTCCTTGCTTTTAGATCCGTTGACACCCGCTGAGACATTTTTGTTTAGAAAAAGGGGTGAGATTCTAAGGAATCTCAATAGAAATATATGATTAACATATAAAATACGAAAATTAAATATGTAATGCACAATATCAAGTAAAATGAAAATTCATATCATCCATGTGTGTACACAAAGTTAAGGGCCAAACACCAAGTTACAACTCCTACGTGTACCTTAGTCGAGTCCTTGACTATAGTTAGGTAAGACTAATGTACTTTAACTAGGTCCTAGACCATAACTAGGTAATGTGCCTCCAACACATGTTCAAGTCACAAAATACAGTAACACACATCATACAAATGGTCACATAGTATATAAGAGATAGTAGTCCCTACCTGAACTTTTTCCTAGTCTCAAACATCAAATGTACAAGAAATAGGTTAAAACATATCCATGTATCATTTTAGACACTTCCAAAGTGTTTATTATGGTTATATTAGCCTATAGTGAAAATTTACCAAAATGCCCCCGGGACCCTGGCACGAATGTACTTTTTTTGAAATTTTGACCTGGGCTATTCTGACATACTTACAAAACTGCCCTTGACAGCCCTTATTTCAGGGTTTCAGGGGTGTTTTCGTAATTATATTTTTTCGGGCTTTTTCGAAAAAGTGACCAACTATAACCCCCACCTAATTTTCTCTCATAAACTCAATGAAATCCTCAAAACACTGAAAATCCAACTCTAAGGCCCATTTATAGCCCTAGCCAAAATGTACAGGTTCTCCAAGGAAAATTAGGATTTTGCGATTTCAACTCCATAAACGCGTTCCTTTCTACTCCTAACCATTTTATTAACTATTGCATTAGGTTACAACTACCATTTGGACCCAATTTTGGTAGCATAACCCCTAGGAAAACCAATTTCCAAAAATTAAAACCAATGACAATCCGACAAAATTTCACGATTAAATCGTCCACAGCAGCTAGAATAATCAATATACAAGAGTTTTGAAGTTACCTCAAGCTCCCACTAGCTTTTCCTTGTCTTGGTCGAAACCCTAGCTCATCTAACGCCAAATTTTGAGCTTCCAAACCTTAAAAAACATAGAGGAGTAGCTCATGATCGAAGTTACACGTGTTAGGAACCGATTTACCAAAGAAAATACTTACCTTTGTAAGCTTTTTCCTCCTTTCTCTCTCTAAGATTTCTCACACTTTCTATCTCTTGGTGCTACTAGTTCATGACAGAAATGGCAGCATGAAGGGAATAGATGATGCTTTATTATATTATATCATGCTTTAATTAGTTATTTAATCAATATTCCAAAAATTCCAAAAACTAATTTTTATGACATAAATTCCTACATTCATGTAACCATGCCATTATGCCCAAACAATATTTCCTTTTTCATACCACATATGAAAGACACCAGGGGTCCCTCCCTATGGTCACAATGAGCTTCACAACTTGTTCTGGTTATGTATATACATAAAGGGTGTGTTTGGTTTGAGGGGAGGGTAGGGGGGGAGGGGAGGGGAAGGGGGCAAAATTACAATATTGGACAAAAAATATAAAATTTACCCTCTCATTCTTTTAAATTTTGGGTTCCCGTTCAAAATTTAAATACCTTTAACTCAAAAAGGTAATTTAACCCCCCCCTCTCCTCCCCTCCCTCCCCTACCCTCCACTCAAACCCAACACACCCCAAGTCTCAATTTTAGTCAAAATTTCACTTTTTGCTCAAATTTTTCATCAATTCATATTTAATTGACCAAAATATTCCAAATATATTTTTCCATTTATTCTCCTTCTTTAATTAAAATTAACTTCAATTAATCAGAAAATAATTAATTTTGTGCTAAATTGGCAAAATTACGATTTTGTCATTATCTTTATAATCTAATTTCTTTTCTTTTCTTCTTTTTATTTGGCCAATTTCTATCAATTTTTGGACCAAATATTTTCTCTATTATTTCTTCATTTTTGGACCTTAATATTGGGCTTTTTAAATTATCCAAATTAATTCCATAATTATTTCTGCCCAATTTCTCATGAAAATGAACATTTATAAAATTCATAAATTCTACATTCATGAATATTCACCATTTTATTGAATTTCTCAAATAATTATCATATATTTGGTGAATATAAAATTTGAGGTGTTACAAGGGGGAGATTGTTAAAATACAAGTGTGAGCTAATTTTTGAAAAGTTATATTCATATACATTCTACACAAATTCTAATTGATATCCCAAAATGGATGTCAGATTATGTTTTAAATCAATGTATTATGAAAATTAAAAATTTTATGGTTGGTTGAGACATATGTTATTGTAAACCAGATGTTTACTTATCTAAACAAATTATTGTTGGCATGACTTGTTTAATCATCCAAGTCATATATATGATGCAACAAATTATAAAAGATTACGTATTGACATCTATTAAGGAACCAAAAGATTCTTCATGATCATAGCCAACATATTATTCAAGAGTTATTATGTGCTACTTATTCTAAAATAAAATTAACTATGAGAATATCATTGGTCATGATTAGCAATAGATCTCTGCATTTCTAGAAATATATCAAATAGAATTATATGGGCCCATTGAAATAGTATGTAAACCATACAATGGTTTGATAAATTTAAAAGATACATGTGAGATTATTATTAGCATGCAACTTGAAGTTTGCAATAATGTTTGAATAAATTAAGCGTGCGATTTCCAGATTATAAGATCCAGAAATCATGTATTAAAGCCTCCATAAATAGCTAAATCAATTTTTATGACAACAAAATTTTGTATTTCAATGTTGGTATATTTGATCTTATATATTGTAGCATTTATACAAGCTAACAAAAATCTCCCACTAAAACTGGCTTTTGGTCAAGATCCAAACATATTCCATCTTAAAAGGCTTAAATGTGCAATGCTTATTAATCCACCATAGTGCACATAGATGCATATAAAAAGAAAGTTGAGATAAATGTTGGGTAAGGACCTCCTTCTTCTTGTTTGTCTTTAAATGAAATAAATGGATTTATAAGACTTACACTACATGATTAGTCAATTGTCATTTGACAATGTTTTCCTAACATGAAGGGAAGAAATTGAATATATAGCTGAAAAAGAGAATACATAGAATGCATTATTAAGCATAAATCCTCGAATATAGAAGTATGAATCAAAAGTTCATCAGGCTATGTGAATCAAAAGTTCATCAGGCTATGCATTAGTTCATCAAGCTACGCATTCATGAAATATTATAAAATATTTGTCAGATGAAATTACTGACCTAAATGAGAGTTACTAAATCTCATATTCCAACTAAAAATACTCCAATAAATATGAATAAAAGAGAGACATGTCCGAAGCATGAGAAACTATTTGGTTCCAAATATAAATATCATGGATAAATTGGAGCATATAATTAAGATGATCATATTAAGGAGGCATGTACTCCATAAGAGTGCCGAGACATAACTAAATTGCAAAAACCTCAAGAGAGTTATAGGTACCTGAAAAGTAATATAGATATTAATAAGTTATCTCATAACTAGAAAAATGGAACCGATCGATAAGATAAAGTTGTCAAAAACAATTTTGAAAGTGATATCTCATGATCAAATGAAGATCTTATATAAAGATATGTCATACGAAGTATACAAAAAGATGATTGGTCAAAAGAAAAAGTGAAAAATGGAAAAAGACACAATGAATATATGATTATATTGTGACAGTTAAAAACATGCAATCAAAACACTAGAAATATGATAGTATTTTGGGATATATGAATGTTTATGTGTTTAGGTGAAAATACAGATTTTCACAAAGTCCAATATGATTATGATGAGACATATGATTTTGTGGTGGATACAATAACTTTATATATTATTAGTTTGGCAGTTTATGGAAAAAAAATTATGCGTCTGTTAAATATTGTTATATATGACCTATACATATGGCTCGCTAAAAATGCCAGAAGCATGTCCAAAGATAATTTTGCTTGCAAAATATATATTGAATTTGATATTTTATAAGTACCTTATAACTATGAGAATATATTAGAGATCATGTTAATATTGTATTCATTATTATTTTATTGGTAAAATTTAATTCTTGCAAGTACACAATGGATAATGAAAATAAGATTGAGTGATTTTCTTGTTAATTCTTTTATTGTTCAACAACAAACAATATAATGTTTGGCAGCTAAAAGGAAAATATGCTCGAAAAGACTTTGGAAGTGATGTTTCATGAGGGGGAGTAAAATTGATGTTGTCAAGAGGTAGAGTCGATACACGTTGTACTCTTTTTCATTTACCTAGGTTTTGTTCTCTTATCTAGGTTTTACTCCATTGGGTTTTCCTAAAAAGATTTTTAATGAGGCAGCACTGAATAGTGTATCAATAAATGATATACTCTTTTCTTTGGCTATGTTTTTGTCTCATTGAATTTTTTCTAGTTAAAGTTTTTAATGAGGCACCTCATCATGGACATCCAAGGGGAAGTGTTATAAATATTAATTATGTGGATGTTTATTGACTCATATTCTAATCAGCAATCATAATACATTGTTGAAAAACTAAAATGCTATTTAACAATATGAAGGGTCATATAATATTAATTGTACCATTTATTTTATATTAATTGTGACCTTTGGTAGTGACTCTTGGAAGCTACTTCCTCCGATCCTATTTATAAGCAATTTTCCCCTTAATTGTGCAAAACGAACTGATAGTTAAAAATAATAAATGTGTCAAAAATGCCATATTATTTTTTCATATATGCCCCTATTTATGAAAAGAGTATAGGAGAGAGAATAGATAAAAAATATAAGAGAGAATGAGTATTTAATAAGGGTAAAATAGGAAAAAGAAGCTTATATTTTCAGACAAAAAATGAAAGTTACTTATAAAAGGGATCAGCCCTATAAGAGAGAAAGTTGCTTATAAATAGAACCGTAGGGAATATAAATAGAAACCTTGTATATAGCATTATAATTAGAAGGAACAGTGAATAAAAATTACTCCCCTTTCTTTCTCTCACAATTTTTTCTCTATTGTCTTGCTCTTCTCTATCTCTTATCACATATCTATTTTATTTTCACAACAAAATATTTTTGGGATAACATAAATGGTTTCCCCTTTTTGTTAATAAATTTTATTTAGGGAGATTTGTTAACAATTTTTTTCTTAAAAGGAAGGCCCATTTTTGAGCCGAAAATATGAGCTTAAATTGATCATAAAGAAAGTTCTGAGCTCTTTATTTTCCCACTTATGAAGTTCAAAGGTTTGGCCGTTTGAACTTTGACGTCCACGTTGTGGATGGCGGTTTCTCCTCTCGCAGATATAAAAACGTGTTGCGCTCGAAATTGGCTGTTGTCATATTTTTCTTGCTTCTCCCTTAATCCTCGCTCTCTGATTGTGAGATTTTGGGAGATTCAGATTCAGATCTGAGCCTTATTTGCTTCACACAGCCGAGTATTGACATTTCGTTCGATCCATCTCCACTAAAATGGCGACGGTGTCCGGTCTTTCTAAATTCAAGCTCGTCTTCTTGGGCGATCAATCGGTTGGCAAAACCAGTATCATCACGCGCTTTATGTACGACAAATTCGACGCAACATATCAGGTCATTCCCGATCCCTTTTGTTTCACAATTAGGCTTCGTTTCTGTTTATTTCGAATTCTCTCGAATCGCAATTGAAGGATTTTGATTATGCTGTCGATCTCTTGTCTCTAATCAGATATCACATTTCCTGTCTACGATATCTGTATGTGTTTTTCCGTAGATCAATCTGCAATTCGACATATTTTTACGCTCTTAATTCCTTTGGCAGCGGGCATCCCCGTTCTCTCGTTTGATGTAGAGAGTTTTTTCATATGTTGTTTATGTTTTGTAACTTTTTTTAAATGGTTCTGAGTGGTGAAGATCATCTAATTGATGAGGCCATTAATATATGTATACCGGGAAAAATGTTGCTGTGATTATGAAAGTGTTTGCTAAGAGCAGGAGCGAGAATAGATGTCCTGCGAAATACTCTAGTCTGGTAGATGCTTTTTTCTCATTTTTTGCGTGTCGTTTGGGGCATTATTATCTGAACTGTATTTAAATTCTAGGTCGATATAATGTAGGGTAAGATCATAGAATCAAACCATTGCTTTTAGGATCGTTATCCGATATTTGTGAATATGAATCCCTACTTCATGATGTTTGAATTGGTAAAATGCTAGAGAGTGAGAAAAAGAGGCTGATTTGAGGAATTATGTTCAAGGTTTTGATTACTGTTGATAATTGAAAATTTTAGGCGAATTACATGTATTAAATTCCTCTGACCTAGTAATGTTCCTTCATTAGTAGATGACTGAAAATGAAAACTTGTTTATATACCTTTTCTTGATTCCTGCAGCTAGGTTAACGCATGTTTTGCTAATTTGAGTTGCAGGCTACTATTGGAATTGACTTCTTGTCAAAAACAATGTACCTTGAAGACAGAACACTTCGTTTGCAGCTTTGGTAGGCTATATTCCTCTTATAAACAATGTCACTCAATGATTATGTTAAATTTTATGAAAGCTACTCCATTCAGTCCTTTTTATAAGCAACATTTTTCTTATTTGCGCAAAACAAACTTGCTGTTAAGATTAGTTAAAAACAATTAATGTGTCAAAATTGTCATGTTGTTTCCAAATATGCCCCTATTTATGAAAATAGTATAGGAGAGAGAATGACTAAAAAAAATGAGAGAGAATTAGTAATAAATAATTGAATGAAAGAGAAATAGTGATTCATTAATATAAATATATGTATTTAATAGAGGTAAAAAAGGAAAAAGTAATTTAAATTTTGAGACACAAAAGAAAAGTTGCTTATATTAAGAACCATCCCTAAGGGAGAGAAAATTGCCTATAAATAGGATCAAAGGGAGTATGTTGGGGTACTCATTACCGAAAAGAGAAACTTTGTTGAGTCTTTGGCGCAGCAGTAAAGTTGTTGTCATGTGATCTGGAGGTCACGGGTTCAAATCCTGAAGACAGCCTCTCCGATTGCGAGGGTAAGACTACATACATCTATTCCTCCCTAGACCCTACCTATTGGGAGCCTTGTGTATTGGACCACCCTTTTCTTATGCTTATTACTCTGGTTCTGTGATATATATATAAATTTATAAATAGGTGTAAATAAAAAAGAGGGAGAGATGATAGCAAAGGAAATGAGAAGTGAGAAAGTAAGTATAGAGGAATGAGTTCGAAGCAGTGGACTGTATTTTAGGTGGGGCTCTGTTATATTGGATGAAAACATCTAGTGAACATTGTCGTTCCTCATTTCCTCCTATTCATAGGATATCTGAAAACTGCTTTTAGTTCGCTCTTACGTGATGGAAAGTGCTACTGATACAAGTTTTGACCTCATTGTTCATATTTTTCATTACTAAATTTTGATTAGAGTTACTTGCTTTCCACTTTATCATTCCTTTACATAAACATCTCACCCTTTTTTTATGGTATTTTTGGAAGAATAATAGATAGATTTTCAGGACACAGAGTCGAACTTAAATATTTTTTGGCGTCGTGAATATCTTCTGGTGTACTTGTTGTAGGCTTTTCTATGTGTTGAATGTTTTATCATTTGGCTGAGTGCTCGGTATTTTAACTTGACAGGGATACTGCAGGACAAGAAAGATTTCGAAGTCTCATTCCAAGCTACATCAGAGATTCTGCTGTTGCAGTTGTTGTATATGATGTAGCTAGTAAGTTGTAGTTTTTGTTCTCTTTTGTCACGTAGATTCTTCTTAGTTTTTACATGATTCTTTAAATCACTTGTTAATGACACTCAGCAAAGTTATTGTGGCATTAGTAGGGGTCAAAAAATTTCTCTTAAACTTTCTACCTGATCTTTGAACATCTTGATGCTCGTTAATCTCCATTTAATTTTATTATTCCCAAGCTGTTTTGCACCCATATATGATTATCTGAATTTATCATCTAGCTTTTGTCATGCAGACAGGCAATCGTTTCTCAATACTAATAAGTGGATTGAGGAGGTACGTACAGAAAGGGGCAGTGATGTTATTATCGTCTTGGTTGGGAATAAAACCGATCTCGTTGATAAAAGGTGAGTGATGAGTTATTAAATGAGGCCCAAATGATTTTTATTGGTTAGAGTTTGTTGATTCTGTTGTATAGAAAAGGTGAGAAAGAGGGAGGTAGAGAGAGAAGGGAGAGAAAGAACATAGATAGAAATTAGTTAAGCCACCTATTTATAACCTCTACTAACGGTAATCTCTCTTACTTATCCGCAACCAACTCCTAACTAACCATTTGGTGCCAAAAAAAAAAAAAAAATAGAAACTCCCAACTGAAATCTCTTATTTGTTATACTTACATGCCAGATTCACTGGTTTGCCAAATTTTAGGCATAAAAATAATTTCAAAGTTCAAACATGTTACATTTTCGATAATTGGGTAAAAGAACCCACTGTTCATCATCTAACAACCTAATTGGGTTCCTGTTGAACCTTTTGGTTTTTTGTTTACATGTTGAACTTTTTTTTTTAATAGGTGTTCAAAACTTGATATTATTATCGAATGAAAAACCATGTTTATAGGATGAACAGATTGATACTGGATTTTAGTTTCTGTTTAACCATATCCGTTCCATGTATGAATCTGTTATATCAAATAGATGATTAATTTCTCATTTCTAACGGGATTTTGATGCCTATACAGGCAAGTTTCAATAGAGGAAGGGGACGCTAAGTCTCGTGAATTTGGAATCATGTTTATAGAAACTAGTGCCAAAGCGGGCTTCAATATTAAGGTGAATTCTCCAACTCCTTTCCTTAATTTGTTATTTTAAAAACAGAAAATAAAATAAAAGAAAGATCAGAACATGCTTCTGAACTTGATGCCTGTTGTTGTTATATTAATCTGCAAAAACTTGGTTTTGCTCCTTATTATAAGACCTAGTTGACTTTTTTTTTTTTGAGAGATTAAAGAAGTTAAATAAATTATTTAATGATATCATATGTTATGTATCATTAGATTATAGGGTTAAAGTGCAAATTTTGCCTAAAAATTTTTACTGAAGAGCAGTGTTACCCTAAAATTTTTTTTTTTATATTCAATGTTGCCCCAAAAGTGTTAAAATAGAAGATGTTGCCCCTTACCATTAAAAAGTTAACGGTGAATGTCAATTTTTAAACCGTCAACATTAGTTTCTTAAAGGAATGGGGTAGTATTGTTATATTTTGAAACTTCCAGGATGACATTGAATTTTAAAAAACTTTGGGGCAATATTACTCCTTAGTGAAAACTTCTAGGATAAATTTACATCTTAACCCTTAGATTATATATGAGTTTATAAATTAGACAAATTAGTTTAAAAAAATATAAATGAAAACATTTTAAAGTAATTTAATTTCTTTAATCCCTTAAAAAAATCAACTGGGTCTTATATTGAGGATGCGAGGTAGTGTGTGTGCGCGCGCGCGCGCGCGTGTAAGCAATCTAGAACCTTTGAATTCACAGCTTCTCTTCCAATTTTACATTTTTGGGTTAGTGACTCTCGCAAATGAAAATTTGCAGCCCTTGTTTCGTAAAATTGCGACTGCCTTGCCAGGGATGGAAACTCTTTCTTCTACAAAACAGGAAGACATGGTTGATGTAAATCTAAAGCCCACAGTCAATTCATCCAATACAGAGCAGCAAGGAGGAGGTTGTGCGTGCTAGATAAAAAGGTTTATTTACCATCACCTAAATAAGTGTCTTCACTCTCTGGACTTGGCTCCTTTAGTAAGGCGAGTTCCTGGAAACCTTGCTCTTACAAATGCTTCTTTGGGTTACACAGGTGATGGGAACGTGTTGCTATAATATGGTTGATGTCAAATACAGAGATCCGTAGTCATTCCCCTTTTTTTTTCTCCTCAATTTTTATACAATTATATAGGAGTACATGTTTTTTTAATACGAGGAATACATGTTATAAGCTCATAGAAAATATTTGTAAGTTAAAATTCTTTTAGACTTTAATTCATCTAGACGTTAAAAGCATGTTTAAATTGAGAAAAATTGATGAAAAATAAATAGAATTTTCTTTTAAATTTGTATTAAAAAAAAATATTCAAATCATACCTGTTTCTTTTTAATTATTCCTGGTTTAATATGCTTTGCTGAAATCCAATATAATGGAACATGAGTTTGTGTGTACACATATTTGGTTCTTTTTAGGTTACGTAAATTTAGTTGAGTTGGGTCTAGGGACTCACCAGTGTTGGGGTATACCATTGGGTCTAAAGAATGTTTATAGATATACTTACAAATTGTCCACCAATTAGGTCCTCACATCAGTTGGATTTGAACTCAATTATATAGTTATAAACCAACTTCTTTACTAACTAAACTATCCTTTGATGACACACTATTTGGTTCATAGGACTACCTTTGGTCATAAATGTATGACATAGTTGTTTGCTCTACAAATTAAGTCCTACATAAAACCAGATGGGTACAAGATACCCTTTAAATAAGATTAATGTTTTGGGAAAAGAAGTTAAATAGTCTATTGGGTTAATATAATCTTTGATCAGTTTACTCTTATATTGATTTTAGTTTTTCAAATTTCAAACTATAGATTTTTATCTCTCAAGTTTTATTTTATTTAAAATATTGGTTCCTATAACTTAATAAAAATCTAAACTATTTTACGGTTAAATGTATCAAAATCAATGGTTTGAAGTTTACAAGATCAAATTCAAAATGAAGGTAAATTTGAGGAATGATATTAGCCCTATTTTATGTTATGACTCATTTAATTAGATGTTAATTAGTTTTTTAAATATCACCTTTGTTTAAAATCATTACAGGGAGAGAATGTAACACATGAAAAGTTTCCATTGGGATGAGTAAAATTAAAAATTTATTCCACTTTGACAAAGGTAACGATGTGACGGCCTCTTCCGAGTTTCAATGTTTGGAAATGTTCTATAATAAAAAGGCAAAGGAGCCGTAGCTAAGGAGACATAACATCTGAAAAATCTGAAAAAGGTAAAAATGGGTGAGTTTATCGACAATTAGACATGGGACCAACTCGAAAAATGCCACGCACTCTACCTTAGACGATGAATACATAAGAAATAGGTTATCTTGGCATGCGTTGCCAGTTGATGTGGTATAATGTCAGTGCTTTTAAAATGTTCTAATCCTTTGCAACACAATAGAATACTAGAATGAAGAATTTAAATATAAATATGAAAAAAATGAATATGCAAAGTGTTATTTATTTTCGATGAAAATAATTTTTGTACAAAAGCTCATAACATCTACTTTTTTGGCCTATAAAACCTTAGATTGTGAAATAAAACCTACTAGTCAAGTCATTTATGAGAATGGATTACATGCCAAGCGTTGTGCTAAACATTTCCCATGTATTATCATCAACATTGTACAGAGTCATGAATTAAATTTAATAGAGAATATTCAAAAAAGGAACTATTCTACACGTCAACATAAAGCAGCAATTTTTTTAATTAATTCAAGTATTCAAGGCAGCAAAGGTTGAGCTACTAAATAAGAACAAAATTCTCACCCTTCTGCCTTATTCTCAACGTCAGATATATCAACACCAGTGATCCCAAACTTGACCTGCATAAATATTAAATATTTGATCAATTTAGCGAAAGATGTAAAGGTAGACTAACACCTTGTTTGGTAATGAGCGGAGGGGAGGGGAGGGGAGGGAAAGTGAGCAATGGGATTTTTTTGAAGTTAGATTTAAAAAAAATTAAAGAAGTGGGGTTAAAAGTTTTTAATTATTTTTTTTTACTCTTCAATTTTATATCTTCTCTTTATTAAAATTTTATAATCTCACTTCTCAAATTTTTTTAAATCCAACTCGTAAAAATCTTTCATCCCCACCCCTCCTCTCCAAATCCCTCAAACCAAACACATCATAATAAGGGCTCCAAAAGCAGAAACTAGAATAACTTAAGAGAGGATTATCGTCACTACTCTCCCGGATTAATTATTTCAACTGAAAGAGAGATTTTCCCGTTGCACTGCCCTCTCCTTCACAAACAAAAGAGAGAGCATAGACACACTTGAGCCTACCTGTAATGCTATGAATTGGAAATTGAAACATATATGACCAGTCTTAGCTCTGAACCGTCAAAACTTTCGATTGCAAGATGATTAAATCGACAAGTGACTCTCAAGCATAACCAAAAAAGTCCACAACATCTATAATGTAGTTGATGCAGTGTTTTTGCCTCTCAAGTTCAACAGATACCATCACAGAACTAGCAACAGTAACCGAACATATTCTGATCCCAGAGTCAATTCATAGACTCAGGACTGTACTCTATCTTTCTCCAACGCTGTTCTTATATACCCTTCATCCTTGAATTGATTGGTAATCTTAATTCAAGTATTACAAACGTGTAAATGAAATGAAGAAACGTGAGTTTAAGTGTCTCCAGAGACGCTGGTGTCTAATTAATTATAGTGAAGGGATATAACATCCCATATCCATGATAGGCATGTCTACAATAAAGGGACATTACCTGCAAGTTAAATGCGTGGATTAATGGGCTACATGGGGAGCTATACTTGCAGGAGATATGGGATGATCACGGGTTTAACAGTCAGATATGACATGTTCAGATAAGGTAGGCTTAGGAGTAAAGAACCTAGAGTATTGATTTCTCAAGGCAACTCTAGGTAGAAGGGGGTGAGCTTAGCTACAGCAACTACTCAATTTACTAAGTATCCAACTCTTGTTTAACTTACTAGAGTGATTGTGCATAGCATGAAGACACATCCACTACCTTTAAGGAATATTCCATGGAAACGAGGATGAGAATCATTTCTTCACAATACTTTCAACCATGTTTAGGTTTGGTGCCACAAGTGGGTAACCTCGGTGCAATTTTTCTTAGGATAGCGCACAGTTCAATAAACAGGACAACCTCATTCCAACACTCCTTCACCTCAACTTCAGAAAAGGCGAGTAAGGAAATTTAGTTTACTATCCAAACGACAGACTCATCGTCACTCTGAAGTTGTTTGTTTAGCAGTGACATAGACAGTAACTTTTACCATGGCAGGATATTGATACTGGCACATATCTAGCAGCAAATATAATGTAAATTCTGATTGTGGAAACTTGAACTTACAATATTGAAAATAGAAACGCAACTTTTCTGGAATCAAACGAGGCAGAACGCTTAAGTCTTCTGCATTTGTTATTTGGCATATCATGAACTTTCTCAGCAACTGACTTATCTGTTAATTTACAAAATATAACAGTTAAAAATGTATCCAGCTCACTGAAGTATTCAACTGTAAAACACAAGTGTATGAATTTAAGGAGAAGAAGATAATCAGAAGGTAAAAGCTGTAAACTATGACGGGTGACAAATAAAGGGCAAAGAAATATCATAATGATCTGTAAAGATTCCTCAAGTTGATTAACCATGAAAAAAAAAAAAGGATAATGATTGATAATATGAATTTGATAACCTTGACATCCCATTCAAATTCAAGTCAACCTGTTCTCCAGTAAAGTTTTTAATTATACAAAGCAACGCATGAACATAATGCTCAATTTACTCCTTTGCTTTTGAATAGCATGCAAATGCAATATCTTCTAGTTGACGATCTAATGTTGGAATCAGAATTATTCAGTAGGATAAAAAGGAGTATCAATTATCAATTGACTTTAGAATGGAAGCTATGAAAACTCAGTATGTGAGAAGTTCCTAGTTACATTAGATAAAGGTTCTAATTAGCCTGTTGTTAAAGAGAAATTTTCTTTTGTTTCATCAAGTAGGGCAAATTCTCCATCAGCTCTAGACCAAACTTCCTGCTTAAGGCAACTCATCCATCTCAATTATATCTGGTAAAACAAAATGCTTACACTTACAAGAATCATTAAATACTTATCCACTCCAGAACAGCAAAGTGAAGAATTTAGAAAAGCATACCTCTTCCGCTAAATTTAAAACTCGCTTGCCTCCAAAATAACTTCTGCAATTTTGTGCAACGATAGTCCAAAATCAGAATTGGCAGAAGTCTAAATCCAGTGCTAAAAACAAACTCTGTTTCTCTTTCAAAACACAAAAAAGAAATGCTGCAGAAAATCACATAATTGCTGCTCGGATCATATCAATTGTTTGCATTTAACTAAGACTATCATACGCTATCCTAAAGAGGAGAGGTAAGATGGATGTATGTTACTTACAGCTAGTAAATTTTCAGTTTTAAAACTTTCAACTCCCTCTTCGTAGGATTGAGGTGAAATTGAATTTTCATTTCCACTAGGCAGATCAATTATGCATGGGGAATACCCCTCTTCACTCTCTATTCCGAAATCAAAGCAGTTCTGGCAATTCAAGTGAGCATCTACGCATATTGGACCTTTAGATTGATTGGGAACCTCCAAGACGCTTAAGAAGGCTGGTGGTGAACCACAATGTGCATCAGCAGCGTCCTTGGACAACACTGAAATACTATATACATCTTGACCCTACAGAAATAGAAAGGAACCAATTCTTCAAAAAAAAACATAAAACCATAGTATTTCCAGATAGCCGTTTATGAGATGGAAGTTGATCAATCAGTTGAAAGAAAGGCACGCAACACATTAATACAACATTGACGAGTTTATCTAATCTCTTTCTGGTCCTTATGGATTTTGAGAACAAGGAGCTTTCGCAACTCATACTTCATGAAACCATTTGATAAATAATAATCAGGTACCCTTTTTTCAGGCGGGGATAATCAGTAAGACAACTAGAAAGAATTATTTTATGAAGAAAGATAACCATAGAGAACTCCTATATCATTATGTAAGTCCATGAAACATTACTACAAAAGAAAAAATCATAAAATTCTCCCCCAGTAATCAACATGTTCCAATATCACAAACTTCTATTATGGTCTGAAATGGCTTCAACCAAAAAAAAAAGTGTTATAATAGGAGAGGAACTCACTGGTGAGCCGCTTAAAGGTTGGTATAATCCCGATGGAAGTGGCGGAGCATCTTCAACAAGAATTGGCGGAATCGCTGGAACAGAATTAATTATCGGTTTAAATATTAAAGTCCTTTCAGCAACCTCTCATGAACCAGAAACAAAAACTATATCCAAGTTCTTTTGCATAATTACCTGAGGAAAGGGGTTGGTTAGCGTCAGTATGACTTGATACAAGTGATTTTGCACACCGACAATTGGCAGGTTCGCTGCAATTCCCTTTCAGGAATTCCTCAATTAGTGGTTCTCCCTGCAAGTACTCTACACGTCAGAATTTTCTACAGCTTGGGAAGGAGTAGAATGAATAAAGTCGTCTCTTAAAACTAAAAGCCCGAGGAGAGTAGCTATTGTGTCCCCGAAATACTATCCTAATTTGATTTTAAGTTTCTAATGCAGCTGTAATGAAACATTGTTGTTCGCATATCAATCCGTGAATCAACTTTCACATTTCAAATGGAAGAGAGTTTAGAAGAAAATCTAAGCAAAATCGTTCGATAGCTGAGATTTATATCTTCGATTTCCATCAAACTGAGGAGTACTTCCCAACCTTATCACTTCGCATAAGTTTGTCTTTGCTCTCTCAGCTCTTAGCAAATAAAGTAGAACTGAAAGTCATATGGAAAGTGCGATGACTTCAGATGCTGAGAAAATTCATGTCAAGCAACTAAACTTGAAATTTGGTTGAGAAAATGAGAAGCAAACTACATGAGTTGGATATCCAGCCGAAGATCAACTTCATTTCAATCCGTGAATCAACTTTCACTCTTTAAATGAAAGTGAATTTAGAAGAAAGTCTAAACAAAATCGCTCGACCTTAGAGATTAATATCTTTGATTTTCCACAAAAACTAAAGCTGTACTTCACAACCTCACTCCTTCACATAACTTCAAAGCAAAACTAAAACTGAGAAGCAAATGGCAAATGCGAAAGACTTCAAATACTGAGGAAATTCATGCCAAGTAACTAAACTTGAAGTTTAGCTTACAAGATAAAGAAGCAAATCTTAAAATCTACATCAGTTGGAAATCTAGCCAAAGATCAGCTTCAATTAAGCAATGTAGAACAAGAACGTTACCTCGCAGGACAAATCGACAGCCATTCGTGATGTGAATCAGAGCGCGAAGTAGGGAATGGCTTTGTTCATTCACGGACAGGCTTTAAAAGGAAACAATCATTTATTCACACAGGGCTTATGAACGACAAGTCACATCAAGTGAAACTCTTTTGGACCCTACATTGCCAATAAGGGGGCGCGGTTTGCCAGAAGGGCTACTGAATACGAAGTCTTCGTTCCCGACATTACAACGACATTTATTTTATTTAATTATCCTCCTTCCTCAATATGCCGTTGTGACCATAATGACCCTCGCATTGAAGCCTCTGTGAGATTTTCAAGAATTCAGAAAATGACGGGACATGAGATGAAAATCTAAAACAAAGGGATACTCATGTACTCGTAGTTGTTGTATTAGAGTCATTTACGGGCTGTGATTATTTTTAGTATGCAAGATAAAACCACTACTTTTTTTTTTTTTTTTTTTTGTGACCTCATTCTCAACTACCACGTTTGGTCTTTTATAGCTTTCATGGGATCTTCGAAGCAATAAATGGCCGCAGACCGCAGTGGCTGAAGCTTTATGTGACCGGTTGAACTTGAACTCAATGCTCAATAAATGAATACAATGCCTCAGATAAATTATGTGAATGTGAATATACTGATTTTTTTAAGGAAAACGAGAAAAAAAAAAAGCAAGAACTTAAAAATTACAAAATCCCAAATTCAAGTATTTTCTAATGATTTCTGAATTACTTATTAAGCGTGATATTACCTTATACACCTGATATGATATTTTTCAATTTTCAGACTTTTTTCTGTCATTTTCCCTTTTGCGTATTTTCTAAACAACTTTATAAAAATTCTGAAATTTGAATTGTCTGAATTCTTTTTATAAGATTCTATCCAAAGTTGTTTTAAGATGTAATGTTTTTTTATCATTTTTGTTCTTAATTAATTCTATTGTCTCTTCACTTTTTTTTCATACAACATTCTCGATCATACTTTTTTTCCATCATTACTTTATTTTTTTTCTTTTACTTGCTCCCTTATATGAGGGTATACTTAAGAAAAAAAAAAGTTCATTTCTTATATATTTATTAATTTTAATGAATTTTAACTATTTTTTTAAACTACATAATTCATTTATTAAGCTCTTATAAAAAGGATACGATGATATTAAAATAATTTTTTTGCCGATTTTTACCTTAGAATAATACTGAAGTGAAAAAAAGGGTGTAGCTGGGTAGAGAAGAGAATATTGCTCGTCAGTGGTCACACTCGGTTGAAAATTCAATTATTAATACGAGCTAGTATATTAAATAGTAAGTAGTATTTATTTATTAAAAAAATTGTAGCCTTATAAAAATCTTTAAATTTTAATTTTAATTGTGAAAATTATAATAAAAAAATTAAATAAAATAGTTAATAATTTATAAATGATACCGCTCACTAAAATTTTTATGTTTTATGTTAACTAATATTAATATTTTATATTGTAGTGTGACTTTATTCATAAGCCATGACTCTCATGTAAAGAGTTTCCGTAACAGATCGCTGCATTCTAGTCTTATAGAGTAGACGACTATTGACTAGGGTTAGTGATTCGACGGACAACGAGAGAAATGTCCGTGAAAACGAGTCACGGGTTTGTTAACTATTCTCTCTCTCTATCCTCTTTATGTGGGCCCTGCAAACGGGTAGTTCCCATGAGAAGTGGCTCACTAGACTTCATTTGGGCCCCATTTATTTTAACGAACCTGCACCACTCCCCCATTTTGGCCCAGGTTGGCCCATTACAGAAAATATATCTTAATACAAATAGTATATCCATTCCGCATTGTCTATAACGGATTAAATTCTCTTTCTATTTTTTTTAAAAAAAAATTCTGTTCAGAGGAAAAAATTGTTTCTATAAACAACATATGGGTCCTATGTTATTGTATTGAATGTGGGAAATAAATACGAGCACATTGTTTGTATGAATAGGATTTGGACCCTTTACCGTGTCTACCTCCATCAATTCGCTCAGATGTTTTGCATTGGAGTTTGGACTAGGTGAATCCCTTGTATTACAAAAAATCTAAAAATAAAAAAAATGAGTTCAATAGTTTGTGATTCATGAACGATGTTTATTTGTTCTGTTTTTTATATTTTATATAAATATCATTAGTGATATATTATTGATGATCAAACCAAAACTTAGGTGCCACTACCACCAACATTCAAATAATATTTAGTCATCAAAAATATATTTTTTTAATGCAAATTGGATAACTTCACTCAATAAAAAGAATTACAAGTTAAAAGATCAAACAGTCTAAGAGCCTCTCCTTAACCTATCTCCTTGTGAATATTAGGTGGAGATTGATCAAAAATACATAGGCTACCAACTATACTGTGAGCTAATTTAGCTAACTGATCCTCGCATGAAATACCATCTCTTATAGAGGTTTACAAGAACATGTCAATCATGACAAAGAAGATTCCTAGCCTCTTCACTACATCAACAAAGGAATGGTTGCAATCACAGCCCCTACTAGCTAAATTAATAGCCTCAATGTAGTTAGAGAGAATGAAAATTTTCCTATAACCTTTCAACCAACACAATCGAAGCCCTTGGATGATTCTTATCAGTCTAGCAATAGCTAGACTGACTCTTGTGAGTTTGCAGCTGAAACCCGATATCAATTTGTTTTCTTTGTCATGAACAACTCCACCGCATTCACTTATTCCATATGCTAGAACCAAGCCATCCACTTATGATTTTATAAACCCTTCAAGAATGCATAGGTTAGCCGTTGTTGGTGATGCTTGTTGTCTATAAAAAGCACAGCGGCTTTGTAGCTCTTCATTTGAACATGCTCTGAAGAAACTAGACTAAGCATTCTGGTTCTCCATAATAGCTCCTACATCAAAACA
Source organism: Inga laurina (assembly GCA_963855925.1). Classification (NCBI taxonomy): domain Eukaryota; kingdom Viridiplantae; phylum Streptophyta; class Magnoliopsida; order Fabales; family Fabaceae; genus Inga; species Inga laurina. Next base: position 15,162,420 of record OY979709.1, read on the forward strand.
TTTGCTACATCTAAAAGTCCATTTATCCTAACAGATATAGCCAAAAAGGGTTTGCCAGTTGATTTTCCTAGTGTGAGCCATTCCAGCTTGGTGTTGTAGGTTCCATTTGATCCAAGCCGCACCCTACAAAGAAGAGAAAGTTCCCCACATATGAGGAAATACAATAGATTTCCATCGTTCCTTTGCATTCGAGCAGTTTCTTAAGAGATGCATAGACTTTTCCTCTTGATCAGAACCACAAGGGCTGCCTGCTAGGGGTAGAAATAGGCCAGGTGGCCTGTCAGGTGCCTATGGCCTGACCTGTTTCCAGCATGATCAGGCCTAACCTGTTAGAATAAAAGGCCAGGCCTATGCCTCTTTTAAAGCATGTTTTACTAAATAGGCTAGGTCCAGGCCTATTGATAGGCCTTTTAGGCCTATCAGGCCAACCTGTTAATATATATGAAAAAAAATGGGCCGCCTCTAAGTCCAACCACATCCCAACACCCACACTCAGACTCAATTACCCATTCTCTTCCAAATTCCAATTTCGTCCTCTCTGTCTAACTCTCAATCTCACTCTCGTCTCACTCTCACTCTCACTCTCACTCTCACTCCGATCTCATCTCACTCTCACAATTTCACTCTCACTCCGATCTCGCTCTCAATTAACAATCTAACTCTCACTCTCTTACTCTCACTCCGCTATTGCTCTCAGTCGACGATCTCGTCGAACAGTGGTCAGCCACTCTCCTCTCCCTCTCAACCGTCACTCGTCATATTGTAGTCATGGGTTTCCCCCTCTTTGGTCTCCCCCTCTCATCTCGTCACTCGTGGTCATGGGCCGTGGTCAACTGGTCGTACTCTCACTCATTGGCCACGCAAGTATGTCTTTCTATTCCCTTTAGATCTGTTCACTTTGTGCAATGGAGAAGCTCAATCTGTTTTTCAATCCAGATTCTGAATGCCCAAACTTTCTAGGAATATATGTACGATTTTAATTGACTTACTGAAAATCTAGGGCCATGGTCACCGGAAGAAGACACAAAGCTGAAAGAGTACATAAAGAAGAATGAAACATGAGGTACTTGGATCGCTCTTCCTTAGAAAGCAGGTAATATATAAATAAAACTCTCACCTTTTCTTCTTATTTAATTAAAGGTGTGGGAAAAGTTGTAGATTGAGGTGGCTCAACTACGTGAGGCCCAACATTAAGCACGACGAATTCCCTTTTAAGTTTTGATTATAATGGTCAGCTTTGTTTTTTTTTTACCTGAAATCATTAGCTTGAGTATTGAAAGAGGCAAGCTTCACCCAAAAGGGGGTGAATTGGGTGATGTGATAAATTTTTCTTTTGATATGGTGATATGACAATAGTTGTAGATAGAGTAGAGTTAAGAGAATTAGTACACAGAGAGTTATACTGGTTCGGCCCAAAAACCAGGCCTACGCCCAGTCCTCAGAGATCAAGACCTACTGAAATTTTCACTATGCTTCCAAGATTCATTGGGCTCTCAGAATGCCACAAAACAACAATCGTCCTCGAATGGACTACGAGCAGAAATATTCTAACACTCAGAAATTTCTCTCCCCCTTACGACAAGTCTTACGTGCAAAAAAACAACCTATGACCTTTCTCTCTTGCTTACGTATACAAGTCTTATAAGCAGCAACGTTCTCTCCTGCTTACACCACTGTAAGTCTTACGAGCAGCAACGTTCTCTACTGCTTGTATCTTGTAAGTCTTATGAGTAGAAAATTTTACTAGGAATTTTCTCAACTGCTTCTCTCGTAAGGATATCTACCCTCTCAAGGTCCAAATACCTTGAGATCAACTGAAAATAGAATTTGAAGTGTTTACAGACTCTCTTACAGAGCAAATATGATAAACACTGAAGAACGATATGAATACAGAGAAAATGTGAATAACAGAGACTCATGAATTTGCTTATGTGAATTATTGCACTACGTTGTTGTTGATGATCTCTGGAACTCTTATAGACATTCGATTTTGCCCATTTGAATAATGATCATTGTGGAGTAGGGCATGTTACTGTGGAACGACATGCGTACGTTTGAAATCTTTGAACGCGGTAGGTACGTGCTTGGATGGTCGTAATGATGCTGTCTGCTGTTGTTTGACTTCCTCAGTGTGTTTCTAATTCAAACGTTCAAACTCCTGTATCACACTTATAATACATGTTAAATGATGTTATATAATAATAAGTGAAAATATAATGAATAAATATCATTAAACCATATTTGGATTGCACACTGTAAGACTGGTGCATTTTGGCTTCTGGCAGAGTCTCACTCGAGCACTGAGGGGGCTCACTCGAGTGCAATACCATATTGCTTCAGTTTTACACTTGCACTTCCACATGATTTGAGAGAGTGCATTTTCACACTTGTGAGTGATGTAGGTCCTCACTCGAGCACAACTCCTCCTACTCGAGTGTCCTTGTATTTTACACTAAGAGTCGTGTCTCTGGACAACACTCGCAGACCATTTTAGCAAGAGTGTGATTTTATACTCGCAGGTGATATGGGCCCTCACTCAAGCATACATACTCCTACTCGAGTGAGAAGAATATTCTTCTGTAATATACTCTTGTCTTCATCACTTGCATCAAAATTGAGAGAGTTAGATTTCTCACTCGCGAGTGCTGATGTATCACTCGAGCATATGAACTCTCACTCGGGCATGCTTGTGCTTCTCTGTTCTACATGACTCTCGGCCAAATACTCGCAGTCCCTCACTCGCTAGTTCTCGAGTGCAAAACAGCTTCATGCTCGAGTGTTGGTTATAGTGCTCGAGTGCATCGTAAGATTGACAGTAATTGCTCTCGGCCAAACACTTCTTGTCCAACACTTGCATGTGCTTGAGTGTAAAAGAGGTTTATGCTCGAGTGCTAGCTCCAGTGCTCGAGTGCATCAGTAGATCTGATAGCAATTTGCTCTCGGGCAAACACTTTCTGTCCAACACTCGCATCTGCTCGAGTGCGACATGTAACAACCCCCTTCCCACCTTAGGCCGAGATTAGTTCGTAAAAACGTAATTAATGCGGAATTAGATACTGTAATTGATTTTAGGACTTAAACAAATTAATCTTCCCAAAATCAGGGTTTTCAAAAACCTTTACAAAACCTTATCATAGCAGTCTCATATTCATCTTTAACACTTAAATGGCCTGTATCGGTTGGTTCATTCATTCATATCAGAGTGCAAAATAAATTCCCGACTCACTCGGGTTCCATTCATAAATAAAAAGGGATTTACACAAGGCACAAAGCCTACAATTCATACCCTTTTTCTTGGGGATTACACAAAATCTACTATATACAATCCCAAAATATACAATGATAACCATTAACTCCAAAATATACTCCTAAACAGGAGCTCTAACTACTCTTCGTCGCCCGATTGCCTTTCGATCCTTCAGCCCTGTCTAAAATGGTTAATTTTGGGAGAGTGAGATTCTAAAGAATCCCCGTAGTGTCAAATCAATCATATAATGTGCAATAGTAAGGCATGAAATCAAATCATTATCCAAACAAGCAACTACAACGGCAGTTCAACGGCAATGGTTAGTATGACACATGTCATCCCTGACGATTGCTCACGCTGAATTGCTCACGCTGTATTGCAATACAACAATCAACACAGTATAATTCACCACAGCTGGGATCCATATAAAGCATTTCATACCGCAAGCCATACCGGCAAGATATACACAGCCCGCGGCTGGTTTCACAAACACCGCCCCACAGGTCGGATTCACAAGATCCATGTCGATTACGATGGCAATTCAACGGCCAACCTAGAGATGACCACTGTCACTCCATATACGGCTCACGCTGAAGTGCTCACGCCGTAATGGACCATGGTACACAGTTCACAAGTTCAATGATAATTATGCATACCAAAACATCATACAAAATATGAGAGAAAAATCACTACCTGAGTTCTTCCGGGCATTCCTTGGCACCGGTCTCTCCCGCGTCGGGCAAATATCAAATCCTATATTCATAATAAGTGACGAAGAGTTATACTCTTATTCCAAGACTTAGTTCACTTCATAATACTTAATTGGTTATCATTATTGCTCTTTTGGAGTCATTAAATACCCCTAATAAAACTCCTAAAGGGTAGGAAGAACTATCCCAAAGATCCCCTTTTGGAAGCACAAAACTGAGATTTTACACTGTTTCACTCGAGTAGAGATGACCTTGCTCGATTGAAGATGTACGGACACTCGAGTGAAGACGGCCTCACTCGAGTGATGGTACGGAGCACTCGGGCATAAGAGAGAGTGAAAACAGAAAGCACAAGCCCGAGAGCACAACACCTTTCAGGGAAATGGATCACTCGAGCACAGAATCCTCACTCGAGCACAAGTACGGAATTCACCTTAAGCACAAGGAAGTGAAGACAGAAAGCACATGCCCGAGAGCACCAGAACTTTCACAGGAACGGATCACTCGAGCACACATGGCTCACTCGAGCACGGTGCCCATACCCGCGAGTGAGAAGGCACACTCGTGCACCTTACCCACGAGTGACAACCCGAGAGCACCACCCACACCAGAGGCACAAGCTCACTCGAGCATGACCCCCAGTGCTCGGGTGAGACGGCTATGCTCGCGAGTGTCAGAGCACACTCTTGGCATCAACCAGCGAGTGAAGACCCGAAAGAAATCCTTTACTCTGGACTCGCACAATCACTCGAGCAGACCTAAGCTCACTCGAGCATGCTCTTCTCTTACTCGAGCACAAAGGAGCGCACTCGAGATTCCTTCAAAGAACCCCAACTATCACTCAAGCAGAAAAGGGAAAACACTCACATCACTCGAGCACGATCATCCTATGCTCGGGTGATATTCATCCTTCACTCGAGCGTACCCATTCATGCTCGAGTGAATCTATCAGAATGCAGAAAACGCAGAAACAGGGGCATTTTCCCCCAACACTTGCCCAATTGATTCCTATGGACACAACACTTAACCCAAAGCCATTCCCACACAAAAACACCCAATAAACTCAATGGAATCCTCAAAATCATCATAATCCTAGTCCATTATCATGCTTTGGGTTTTGGGCAACAACTTCATCAAAACACCAATCTTAACCAAACTTCACATTTCAATTACCAATCAATCTATCTATCCTAAACTCATTCCAAAACACCATTATCATGCCAAAAACATACCCAATGAACAGTGGCATCTAATTTTCGGATTCAAGCCAAAATTTCCAGAATTTATAAACTACTTCAAATGGTATGAAACATAGATAGATATATTGGTTTTACTCACCTTATCAACTTCTCCAAAGAGAGTTCTTGATTCACCCACAGTTAGATTTTCTTGTGGCACAAATCAGCACCAAATGGCCAAACTATACACACCAAAATGAAGCCCATCACTCAAGGATCAACATTTATGAAAGGAACTTGAGCAATGGAGGGCATTTACTTACCCAAAAATCAAGCTTTCTTCCTTCCCTTGCCTTCAACAATGGCAGCACGAATTTGGAGAGAGAAGATGTGAGAGATGGAGTGAGGAAGAAGAAGGAAATGATGACATACTCCCTCCCCCATACTTCAGCCGAAAGAGAGAGAGAGAAGAGGGAAAAAGTGATCCTTTGTCTTCTTGTGGCCTCATCCATTGGCTACCACAATGCCACTTGTCAGCATCTCATCCATTCCCACAATGAGCTCACACAAGCTAAATGCACTGGATTCTGACCCATGTACAATGAATCTCAACCCTTGATTTTAAATATCACACATATGCACACCAAATTCATATTACATTAATTCCATTCTTCCAATTTCCACTAATTATGACATTAATTAATATAGTCATAAAATACATAATAATCCTAATTTAGGTCATAATTATCCATAATAATCGTGTTTATCCCTTAATCAAAAATTGGGATATTACACGACATAGCTTCATGCTCGAGTTCTAGCTCTGTTGCTCGAGTGCATCAGCAAAAGCTGACAGCAGACATTACAAAACTTTGCCATATGCATTTGGTAACTTTGTAATCATTCTTTAGACTTGTAAAAACATACTTTGCATACAATTACCTTTTGTTATCATCAAAACTTGGAATCTAACAAGTATTTGTGCAAAGTGAACCTTTTTGTTCTTTTTTGTGATGGTGTTTTTCCTTTTTGTCATTTGGATTGAATCTTTTTGTTCTTGTTAGATGTTGTTGAATGTATTCAATAATCCAATATATTTCTTTCTTCATTTCCTTTTCTGTGCTTGAATAAATGTTCAAAGTGAACTTTTTTATTCTATGCTTGAATAAATGGTTTGTTATGTACTTGGAAAAAACATCCATAGATCTGGATATTTTCATGAGTTCAGTGCTTGATCTTGTTACAGTAATGTTAACCTTTTTTGTGTGGTTAATCTATTTAATAATTAAATTTTCTTATGGGAAGGTTACCAGGCATGCTCAGTAAAGTTTATACAGTAAAGTAATTTAATCCCTTAAATAATCCAAGCTTCCTTAATAGTCCTCAGGCTAGGCCAAGCCTTTGTACAGGCCAGGCTTAGGCCGAAAAAAATGCCTGTAACAGGCCACAGGCCAAGCTCAAGCCACCTTGTTGCAAAACATGCCTGACCTATTAAGAGTGAAGCTTGGATTGGCTTGACCTGTTTCTATCCTTACAGTTTGGTAATGCTTGAAGTCCTCTCTGGGCCCTAAGATATGTCATGTGTATCCTGTTGTGTGTGAACAACCAGATGGAGGATTTGATTTTTTTTTTGGGACTTGCATTTGCACAGCAGTTTCTATATAGTCTCCTCCGTTCGTGGTGTAGTTGCAAGTAAAAAGTGATATGCATTTTTAACTAAAAATCGTCCATCACTGATAAGTTTCCCAAAGTGTTTGTCCTCTCCTCGCTCCTCACAAGGTGGGTGTGGAAACATGATACAATCAACAATGTGGGATTTGAACCAAAAATTGAGCTTCTCTCTATCCCATTCACCTAGTGAGTCTACATAGTGCTTGACGAATTGATTTTTGTAAACCATTCCTTCCAATCCCGGAAGCAAATTGATTAGGGGCTTATTTATCCCAGACCAATTATTAAGCCAAAAAGAAGAGGTCTTCCCATCACCAATCTTCGTTACCAGGCCCTCCTTGAACTTTGTCCAAGCAGCACAAATTCCTCTCCATGTAAGAGAAGAGTTAAATTTCTCGCACACTTCATGTTTATCTCTGTTCCCTCAACTGTATTTGTCCCTTAGTATTTGAACCCATAAGGTTTACCTATTGCAAACAAGGTTCCAACAAAATATAAGACTAGAGGGAGTATATAATTGAATTATAAGGTGGCGGGTCTTATATTTAGAATTGGGTAAAGAGTAGATAAAGAAATATGAGTGTGTTAGGCATATAAGTCCTTTTTCTTCGATTAGTGTGCCATAAAGGACTAGATTATGGGTAAAGTTTGTTTCTCTTCGCACAAACATTTTTTTATTATTTTTATAATATTACATATAGTAATATACTTTTTTCACACAAAAAAAAATGATTTCTAAACCATATCAATTTAAAATTGGAATTACTCATTAACTTTATCATTTTATCTTTTCTAAATCATCTACTTTTCTGGGTAACTAGTTAGTTTAAATTCAACTATTTCACCAACCAGGATTGGTCTTAATGGAATAAGTTTTGACCACTTAAATATGAGGTTTTAAGTTTGAGTCTGAGTGAACATAGGAGTTGTCTTTGATAGAGTCATCGAACCTAACAATACTTGAATCTAACCAAATCATATAGTCATAAAAAAAATTCAAGTTTTTTGCCAATATAACTTGGTGCAATTGGAAAGAAGTTGCTCATAACCTATAAGACAGACAATTTGTAATATGTAAAATTCTCCATAAGCTCTCTTTGGTAAGTCTAAAAAATGTGCATTCTGCATTTACACTACATATTTGTACTCAATCAATATCTCGTACTTAAGGAGCCAAAATCCCTTGTACCGGTACCAATGAGTGTTAGTGTATTCACGGCATGCATGTTGATACAACTTAACAATAACTTGTGTCTTTGTAATATGTTGACCCATATATGGCACGTGAGAGATGAGAAGTCTTTGGTGGTGGGTTGTTGTGTTGTCGTGTTAAGTGGGTGCTTTTAGGTCCACTACTTCAATTCTCGTCAAATTTGAACATAATGCGCATGCTTTTTATTCGATGACATGATGACGCTCATATTGACGGAATCTTTTTGGATTCAAGACAAGGATGATATAATCTGAAAAAAAACATAACAAAATGTCTCTCAGTTCCTTCCAAACTTGCATTGTCTATTTCATGTTAACTGTTGGGTTTCTTTTGAGTCTCGTGATCATACAAACAATGAAATTAAAAAACATATAATTAAATAGAAATATGTTGGCTTCCCAAGCTAATAAATCTACTATATTTTATTTATAGAAGAGACTGATATAGAATAGAGGAATAGCATAGTTTTCTTAAATACTTATCATCAAGGAATATGTCGTAAAAAATTAATTATAGGGATTTTATAGCTTTATTATCATTTTGCAATTTAAAAACGATTAATGCATGCATGGTATTCAAATCACAACATGTAATTTTATCACGCACCCCTATAGATAAATAATTTTTTACCAGCCCTATCGGTAAATAATTATATTATAAATTTTAATGAACGTGTTTTTATTAAAAAAACCCATATATTTACTATATATATTTTAATGAAAGGTTTAGTGGCAGAAAAACATTACATAATATGGGAACATAATTTGACTGTCCATATATAGTAACTCTTGTGGCTCTAATTGGTCCAATTAATATGCTTTCTTGGTCAATCTATTGGCTTATTTGGCTTCTTTGTATATTGTGTCTATGTGCTTACTTAGTTGCTTACTTGACTTCCTTGTATTGTGTGTTCATTGTATATGGTTGATCATTTACGAGTTGCATACTTAGCTTCTCCCTGTATTGTGTGTGTTAATTGTATATGGTTGATCATTTACGAATATTCTCATGATTCTTCACGTTGATTGTCCAAGTATCATGCTCAATTGGCTAAACTATATTTGCTTACCTTTTTTTGGACTGAAACAATTTGCTTACTTGACTTGCTAACTTGTTCTGTGTCTATTGGTTTACGTGGCTGATTACTTGGCTTCCTTGTATTGTTCGTGTTTATTGTATGTGATTTATCATTTATGAGTATTCCCGTGGTTCTTCACATTGATTGGTTTTAAGTAATCTGCTTACTTGGTTTACTTGTATTTTGTCTATGTGTTTATTGCTAGAACAGGGAATTCGGGCCAGCCCGAGCCCGACGGGCTGGCCCGACGCGGGTTCAGTGAAATCGGGCTGGGCTTCACTCAGCCCGATTATAACATGGGCTGCCCTATCCTGATTATTCGGGCCGGCGGGCTAACCCGCCAGCCCGAATTTTTTTTTTTTTGATTTTGGGCTAATGGGCTATATCACTGTTTTTTTTTTTTGCCCAGCATGCTTGTTTTCGTTTTTTTGGGCTATACTTGTTTTCGTTTTTTTTTTTGTGAATTTGGGCTATACAAACTGGACCAATTTGCCACACAAATTATTTGCTCCCATTAGTTTTTATTGCTTGCCAATGCCACATAATTTCATGTTGTACACACATAACCTTACTAATTAATACTACCAATCTACCATTACTTTTTCCTAATTACATAAATAACTCACTAAGTCATTTAGTTGAAATCATGTCATATCTAATGAATGAAATAAATGAAATCATGCATCACACATCAAGTTTTCTAATTAATTTTGTCCTTCACACATAAATGAATTTCACAAGTTTACCATCTATGCATGGCTTGAAAAATTGCAAATCATGTATCACTCATCAGGCAAGACAATGAAGACATGGCATAAGTGTATTCGAAGGGAATGAGGGATATAATTCATATAATACAATAATAATTAGCAAGAAAGTTATAATCTTTTTGGAGCTAATTCTTCACAACAACAACAAAAACTTGTAATCTTCCTTCGTCATTCTTCAATCGGCAATCACTATATTCGAAGCATTGTCTGAAGCAGCAAAAATAGGGACAGGAGCAGTTTCCCTTTTCTCTATCTCAGAATCCTCTGCCACAAGTAATGACATAAACATAAAATATTTATTAAATAAATATATTAAAAAAGATAAATGAACAAATATGATTATAAATATTACCATCCCATGGAAAACCAAGAAGCCAATTTCGTGTGCAAATGAGAGCTTCAACATTATCTGGAAGAAGACAAGATCGATACTTTGTGAGAACCCGAGATCCTATGCTAAAGGCTGATTCACTGGCAACGGTAGTAATTGGAATACTAAGAATATCACATGCCATCTTTGAAAGATAGGGAAATCGAGCTGAGTTGGCTTTCCAATAATCCAAGACATTAAATCTTGTAGCCAATCTATTATCAAGTATCGCTTCTTCCAAATAGTAGTCCAATTCAGATCTTTCAATTGTTGCCTCATCTTGACACTTGAATGAAAAAAAATCCTATACCATTGAAAAATTAATAAAAAGGTCAAATTAAATGAACAGAGGATAGTGACAATGAAAATTCAAATTAAATCTAAACAAAAACTATTTAAGAATTTCAAACTTACATCAAAAACTTCGTAGTCATCCACTTCATTCAAGTTACGGCTAGGAATTGGTTCTGTGATAAACACCGTGTTGGCATTCGAGCTTGAAGCAGCTCCACCAATTGGGGTGTCAGATGAAGATGATCCCACATTTTTATACTCATTGAAAACATAGTACAACTTACTCCTAACGTTTTCAATCTTCTCATGAGCATTTATGGGATCTAATTTCGCAAAAGTAAACTTTATGACTTCAAGCTTCATCCGAGGATCAAGGATAATGGCTAATGCAAGAATAACACTATATTCAGTCCAATATTTGTCAAATTTGTCAAGCATACTCTGAGCCATATCCCGAATCACAGAATCCTCACTCTTCAAATGTCCTTTTAGCAGCAACTCAATCTTTGATATTTGTGTGAAATACATGTTAGAGGTGGGATATGATGATCCATATATCAAGTTTGTTATCACTGCAAAAAGCTTCAAGAATGTGCACATAGCCTCTGCTCTTGACCACTCTTCATTTGTTGGACAATGATTGTAATTTGTGTCATTTAAGGCCAAGCTAGCAAAAGCACGACAATATTTAATTGCACTTTCAAGCATTGCATGTGTCAAATTCCATCTAGTTGGGACATCATACCTTAAACCCACAGAAGTGTCAATTCCCCCAACTTGTTCAACCCTTTTCTTGAACTCTATCATCCTTGCCTCTGATTTCCGTACATACATAATGCTGCTCCTAATTTTATTCAAAGCTGCTTCCGCTACTCGCAAACCATCCTGAACTATGAGATTCAAGATGTGGGCAGAACATCTCACATGAAAGAATTCTCCTAAGTGCTCCGGGTTGGCCGCTTCTCTTTTGAGCCACACGCCCTGTCTGAAAGGTTAGTCATAGGAAAGAATGAGATTCGAGAGAATCCCAGTAGTGACAAACCACTCACACAATGTATAATTACAAAGCATGTATATAAATCACAACCAGCAACAACAGCAGCATCACATAGATACATGGTTTTCACCATAAACGACAGCACTCACGGCTGTATACACAATACGACAGCTCTTGCTGTAATCAACATCACGACAGCTTACGCTGTAATCAGTAATCAACATCACGACAGCTTACGCTGTAATCACAATAACGACAGCTTGCGCTGTAAACGACAGCTTGCGCTGTAAACGACAGCTATCACCAGCTGTAACCGCAGCAGCATCAGAAATCATCATAAAACAGTGATACAACACACATACAGTGCATTACACAAAGTATAAGAGAGAGAGTCACTACCTTGTCCTTTCCTGACGTCTTTCGGCGTAGTTGGCTCCTGAGGGCGGCAAATATCGAATCCTACAATTCCAAATGCACCATTTAGACACTTCCATAGTGTTACTTGGGATTATATGAGTCTATAATGAAAATTTACAAAAATGCCCTTAGGGACCCGGCCCGGGCCCGCCGTACCCGGTCCGGTTGCACTTTTCCCAAAATTCTAATATGGGCTATCCTAACATATTTCCGCCCAAGGAATCCATTTCTGGACTCGGAATTATCAAATTCAATGTAAAATTACAAATTTACCCTTGGCAGCCCCACTTTAAGGGTTTTAGGGGCATTTTCGTAATTATGCTTTTTCGGCCTTTTCCGAAAAAGTGACCAACTGTAACCCCACCTAATTTTTGCCCCTGAACTCAATGGAACCATCAAATCATTGAAAATCCAACTCTAAGACCCATTTCTAGAGCTGGCCGAAATTTATGAGTTCTCCGGGGAAAATCGGGGTTTTACGATTTCGGCTCCGTAAACGCGTTCCTTTCTACTCCTAACCACTTTATTCACTATTACATTAGGTTATAACTACCATTTGAACCAAAATTTGGCAGCATAACCCTTAGGAAACTCAATTTCCAAAATTTAAAACCAAAGGCAATCCGGCGAAATTTCACCGATTAAATTGCCTACAGCAGCCAGAATAAGCAATATACGAAAGTTTGGAACTTACCTCAAGCTCCCTCTGGCTTTTCCCAAATTTGGCTGAACCCTAGCCTCTTTGAAACACCAAATTTTGAGCTTCACAACCTTAAAGAATAAAGAGGAGTAGCTTAGAGTCGGAGTTATACGCGTTAGGAGCTAGATCGTCGGAGAAATCGGCTTACCTTACGAGATTTCTTCCTCTTTTTCTCTCTTTTCTCCAAGCTCTCTTCACATCTTTTTTTTCTGTGAAATGGGTCGGGAATGGCTGATCAAGATGATGGAATTGCTTTTAATTCCATGTTGATGTCACCTTACCACATGATGATGTCATAATTTCTAATTTCACATTTTCGGATTTTCGGGCAGATTTTCTGCCCAACTTTGAAAAATCATAACTAATTCTAGAAAAATCGAAATGAGGTGATTCCAAAGCCAAATGAAAGATATTTAAGTCCTCTTCATAGGAAAAATATTGGCCATTACTGAAAATCACCACAAAATTCCCAGAATTTCAATCTTTGCATACTGTTCCAGAAAATAATTAATTTCGCTGGGAAAACTTCAAAAATCCAAAAATCTTAGGTCACAAATCAAAATGATACAAATTATATGTTCATTTTGAAGCTTGACATGTGAACTTTAATACTGGAAAATTTCAGAATTGTTAGACACCATTTGCCTATTTAAAACGTCCATACAAATTGGCTGCCCTGTACAGAGTTTCAATGGACAGAGTTTTCAACTTTTGCACGATTGTTCCCAATGGTTCCAATTTCACAATAAACACTCTCCCCACACGAATTTTCACAAGGAAGCCATTGGAATCATTAAAATATCCAAATTCCCATCACACATTCTCCAAAAGTGTTTATTCAACAATAATTATATCCACTTTTAAAGTCATTAGCCCTTAATCACTTTTTGGGATATTACATTTCTCCCCCCGTAAAATAAATTTCGTCCTCGAAATTTGTCACACAACTTGACCCATAAACACTGGATAACTTCTTCGCATATCCGTCTCCGCTTCCCAAGTTGCTTCCCTCTGAGTCATTCCCTTCCAGATCACCTTTACAAAGGGAATGCTTCGGTGTCTGAGCCGTCGTTCTTCTCTATCAATGACCTGTTCTGGCTCTATCGCATATGTGAAGTTGTCTTGTAACTCAACTTCTTCATATTCAACAATATGAGATGGATCCGGTTGATACTTCTTCAGTTGGGAAACATGAAACACATCGTGGAGTCTGCTCAAGTTTGGGGGTAGGGCTACTCGATAAGCAACAGGCCCAATCCTTTCAAGGATTTCAAAAGGACCTATGTACCTTGGGCTTAGCTTCTTTCGCTTGATAGCTCTCCCGATGCCAGTGACTAGTGATACTCTCAGAAATATGTGATCACCAACCTCAAATTCTAGAGGCCTTCTCCTCTTGTCAGCGTAACTTTTCTGTCGACTCTGCGCTGCAAAGAGCCTCTTACGAATGATCCGAATCTGTGCTGAGGTTTAATCAACCAAATCTGGCCCATAAAGCTTCCTTTCGGATAATTCATTCCAGCATAAAGGTGATTGACACCATCTTTCATACAACGCTTCATACGGAGCCATTTGGATGCTCGCATGATAGCTATTGTTGTAAGCGAACTCAGCCAGTGGAAGGAAACGATCCCAACTTCCTTTAAAGTCGAGAACACAAGCTCGCAACATATCTTCCAGCGTCTGAATTGTTCTCTCAGATTGTCCATCCGTTTGAGGATGATAAGCCGTATTGAATCTCAGTTGAGTACCTAAGGCTTCATGCAATGCCTTCCAAAACTTCGAAGTAAATCGTGGATCTCGGTCAGAAATGATGTTCTTCGGAACACCATGGAGTTTCACGATCTCATTAACATAAATCTCTGCTAGTTTGTCAGGAGAATAACCAGCATTGATTGGTATGAAGTGTGCCGACTTTGTTAACCGATCCACAATTACCCAGATCGCATCATAGTTTCTGATCTTGGGCAATCCCACAACCAAATCCATGGTCACGCTTTCCCATTTCCATTCCGGAATCTCAGGACTCTGAAGTAAACCAGGTGGTCTCTGGTGCTCAATCTTTACCTTCTGGCAAGTGAGACACCTTGCTACATATTTGGTCACATCACTCTTCATACTCGGCCACCAATACACTGTCTTCAGATTATGATACATCTTGGTCATACCAGGATGGAGAGTATATCGGCTCTTGTGTGACTCATCCAGAATCTTCTGCCTCAACTCCGCCTTAAGTGGAACGTAGACTCTTTTCTGGTAACAAACCAATCCACGAGGCGATAGGTCGTAGCCTGGAACTTCTCCCTGATCTATTCGAGTCAGATTGCGTTGTATCCAGTCATCTTGACTCTGAGCTTCTTCAATCTCAGCTCTTAGATCAATCTCCTCTTGAGAAACAGTGTAATTGGCACAGACGATCTGATTTGTCAAATTCAAATCACGAAAATCTTCAATCAATTTCTTTTCTTGTATTATCATAGCTGCAACGAGCACGGTCTTTCGACTCAAAGCATTAGCGACTACGTTTGCCTTACCCGGATGATATTTTATTTCCAGGTCGTAGTCCTTAAGCAATTCCATCCAGCGACGCTGTCTCATATTCAGCTCTTTCTGATCATACAAGTATTTAAGACTCTTGTGGTCGCAGTACAGTTCCACAGTCACACCATACAGGTAGTGACGCCAAATCTTCAAAGCAAACACAATGGCCGCAAGCTCCAGATCATGAGTGGGATAGTTCAATTCATGAGGTCTGAGCTATCGAGAGGCATAGGCCACCACACGTCCCTGCTGCATAAGGACACACCCTAATCCCTGCCCACTGGCATCAGAATACACAACATATGTCAAACTGGGATCGGGTAAAATCAACACAGGTGCCGACGTCAACCTCTCCTTCAGCTCCACAAAACAGTTTTCACATTTATCGTCCCACACAAACGGCTGATCTTTTCTCGTGAGCTTGGTCATTGGTAACGAAATACGGGAGAAATTCTGGATAAATCTCCGATAATAACCAGCAAGACCCAGAAAACTGCGTATTTCCACCACAGATTCTGGCCTCTTCCAGTTCAGTACTGCTTCCACTTTACTGGGATCCACCAAGACCCCTTCTTGCGAGATAACATGGCCTAAGAATTTTACTTCTGATAGCCAGAACTCGCACTTGCTCAATTTAGCGTATAGTTGCTTCTCACACAAGATATTCAATACGATTCTCAAATGATGCTCATGCTCTTCCTTGCTCTTGGAATATATCAGGATGTCATCGATAAATACAACAACAAACTGATCCAAATATTGTCGAAAGATACGGTTCATATAATCCATGAAAACCGCAAGCGCATTGGTTAGCCCAAATGGCATCACCAAGAACTCATAATGACTATATCGGGTCCTAAAAGCAGTTTTCGGAACATCTTCTGCTTTCACTCGCAACTGATGATACCCTGACCTTAGATCAATCTTTGAAAATACACATGAACCAGAGAGTTGATCTAAAAGGTCATCGATTCGGGGAAGAGGGTACTTGTTCTTAATAGTAACCTTGTTCAATTCCCTATAATCGATACACAATCGAAGGCTTCCATCTTTCTTCTTTACAAACAACACTGGAGCTCCCCAAGGCGACACACTGGGTCTGATGAACCCTTTCTCTAGCAGATCTTCTATTTGTTTCTTTAGTTCCGCCATTTCATTCGGGGCCATACGATATGGGGCCTTAGATATAGAACCAGCTCCAGGCACAATGTCGATTGGAAATTGAACTTCCCTTTCTGGAGGTAATCCGCTCATATCATCTGGGAATACCTCAGGGAATTCATTTACCACGGGTATATCACTCAAAGTTTCACTAGCTTCCTTTTGTACAGAGAAAAATACCATATACCCCTGACAACCTTTTTCAAGATATCGTTCAGCTTTAGCTGCAGCAAGGAAATTCATACTAGAATCCACAACTCCAGCCCTCTGAGATACAGGATATACTATCCTCTTGTTTCCACAATCAAGCAATATATTATTTGCCGTTAACCAATCAAAACCCAAAATAACTTCCAATTGGTAAAGCGGCAAACATATCAGATCTACCACAGATTGGTGCCCTTCTACAGTTATGACACAACTCAAACAAGCTTCTGTGGTCAAGGCCTTAATACCCATTGGAGTTGACACTACTAATTCAAATGGCAATTTGTGCACATGCAATCCCAGGCACTTCACGCAATCATAAGCAATGAAGGAGTGACTTGCACCCGAGTCAAATAAAACTTGCAACAGATGGCCATGAAGTAGAATCTTACCTTGTATCAGCTCAGGAGATTTGCGGGCCTCCTCATGGGTCATAGCGAATACTCGGCCCTGTGTCCTCGGTCTTTGGTCTGGTCGTGGCTCTTTGCATTCAGTAGCAGTATGCCCCACACGCTTACAATTGAAGCATATTATTTTGCCATCACAAGTTTTACCTTGATGTGGTTGGTTACACCGACGACAAATCCAAGGTCCAGAATATGTTCTTTGCTGGTCACGGCTCCCAGACTGGTAGGGCTTCTTACCACTTCCAGAGGAAGATCCTTGCCCCTTTCGCTTCTGTGAGGTAGCACCCTTATTAGGTTCATTGCGGTGGCTAATAGCTCGGGTAGGATACAATTCTCTCAAGTTATTCTCCATAATCCTGCACTGTTCAACCGCCTTATTGAACTTGGTAAATTGGTGAGTAGCTAGGCGTTTCCTCAACTCTCGCCTCAAACCGCGAATGAGCATATCAGAACTCCATTCTTCGTCATCCTTGAACCGGAGGTAGGAGGAGTACCGAGCCAATCGAACAAAACGGGACAAATAATCATCAAAGCTTTCCGTGTCCCCTTGTCGGATATTCAGGAATTCTGTCTCCTTCTCGAGTCTCACTGATTTGGGAAAATACTTCTCGTTGAACTCTTGTTGAAACAGTTCCCAAGTCAATGGCACTTCTTTGCTCTTCAATGTTAGGGCGATATTCCGCCACCAACGATCTGCATCCCCTTCGAGCTTGTAAACAGCTAACCGCGGCTTCACCTCATCTGGACAACAAAGCACATCAAATATTTTCTCCAGCTTATTCAACCAATCTTTGGCTGCTTGAGGGTCAAACCTCCCTCTGAACGCCGGAGGCAGATGCTTGCAGAATCTGGTGACCCAATACTGCAGATCTTTTTCTTCTCGGCATCCCATGTGATTCTTGATTCGGAATAGCACGAGGTATAGACTCTAATGGTCGTGCTGATCCCTCAGCAGTGTCTTCATATTGAGTTTCTTCCGGAGTAGACAGAACCGGACCTTCCTTATTCTTTGCCTTCTCTGCTCTGAGCTCTTCTCTTAACTCAGTTATCATATCCTGCTGATCTTTGATTAGACCCATTAATTCTTGCATTGGATCTGGTGGATTATCATTGACGACTTCCACCTCTGGGTCTGCACGGGGAACATTGGGGCGTCCTCTAGTTTTCTTCATTCTACAGACAACTTGCCCCATTAATTCAACAGAAATAGTATGCACATATAGTCACAACACTAATATACATATCCATTTCAATACAACATACATGTGCATACTGTAATATCCCGATTTGTGATTAGGACTGATAACTCTGATAATCATTGTAATTAGTGTAATTAAGCACTATTATGATTAATGTAAAGTAAACTTTGGGAATAAATACATGTGGTATTTAAGATCAATGGTTGTGATTCCTTGACCGTGGGTCGGAATCCTATGTGTTGTGAGTTGGTGAGCTCATAGAGGGAGTGAGTAGATGATGACATGTGGCATTGGGTGAGCCATTGGATGTGGCACTAGGAGACAAAAATCACTTTTTTCTCTTCTCTCTCTCTCTCTTGTGCGGTTGTGTGTGTGTGGGGAGAAGGAGTTGACTTTCCATCATCATCATCTCTCCTTACCTCTCACTTTATCTCTCCTTCCTCCATTTCTGGCTCTGTTTGAGCTTGGAAGAGAAGAAGAAAGCTTTGATTTTGGTGAGTTGTGATTCTCCTTTGCTCTAATCCCCTTCTCTAATTTTGTTCATCTCAATGAGAGCTACATTGTGATGGTTGTATAGCCTTGAGTGGTGTTGATTTGAGCTTTGGGTCGAAAGTGGGAGTTGAGGAATCAAGGTTCTGAATTGGGCAAAGAGAAGAGGTAGGCATTTAGAGCATTTTGGTATATTGTTTGTGATTTTTGGCTAAGTTTAGTCAAATCTGGAATTTTGCCCTAAATATGCCTATTTTTGGAAATATGAAGTTCATTGTGATTTATGATTGGAAATGATGTATTTTGGAGATATATGATCATTTGATATGGTTTGGAATGTTAAAAAGATGTTAAGGGGAAATTAGACATTGTGTATCTTAGAGACCTTAAGGAATGATTGTGGTCAAATGGGTTTTTGGAGTGTTTTTAGAGTTGCCATTGTGTTCCCTGGTTAGTGCTTAGTGTGTATGAGCATTGGGAAGAGTTTTGGGAACCCTTGGGAGTGAATTTGACCATCTGGAGTTTCTGGTTTTTGGCTGCGTTTTGGGTCTCTGATGCACATCACTCGAGCAGAGGAAGAACGTGCTCGAGTGATATGCAAGTTTTTCCCTGTTGTGCTTCGAGTTACCTGGGTTTTACGGGTTGTGCTCGCGAGCATTGCCTTGTGCTCGAGTGAGCGAAGAACATGCTCGAAGTGAGCATGGTTCTGCTCGAGTGAAGAAGCAAGTCCGGAGTTGAGGTTGCTTTCGGGACCTCACTCGCTGATTGATGCCACGAGTGTGCTCTGACACTCGCAAGCATAGCTGTTTCACTCGAAGCACTGAGGGTCATGCTCGAGTGAGATGGTGCTTCAGGGGAGAGTTGTGCTTTCGGGTTGATGCTCGCGGGAAAGTTGCACGAGTGTGCTTTCTCACTCGCGGGTGTGGTGTGTGTGCTCGAGCACTGGGGTCGTGCTCGAGTGAGCCTGTGCCTCGGGTGAGGGTGGTGCTCTCGGGTAGTCACTCGCAGCGTGTGCTCGCGGGTGCTCGAGAGAGGCTTTTGGCCTTGTGCTCGAAGTGAGGTCGGCGTGCTCGAGTGAGCCAGTTCCTGGAAGTGTCTTTGTGCTCTCGGGTGCTCACTCGCAGTCTCACTTTCTCTTGTGCTCGGGTGGTGTCCGTACCAATGCTCGAGTGAGAGCATCTGTGCTCGAGTGATGTCCGTACTTGTGCTCGAGTGAGACTGTCAAAAATCAGTGTTTTGCCTTCGAGTAAGGGGTCTTTTGGGTAGGTTCTTCCAACCCTTTAGGCATATGTTTAGGCCTATTTTAGTCACCTAATGAGTCCTAAATAATAACCAACTTAGAGAATTATTGAATTATACATTGGAAAAGAGATTGATCAATTGTCCCTAATTTGAATAGGATTTGACATCTGTCGTCCGCGTGAGCCTACTGTGCCAAAGATTGTCAGGAAAGATTCAGGTAGCGACTTCTCTCTTATGCTTTGTGTAAATGTATTGTATGTTTGTCTGTCATTCATTGTGTGGATGTTGCTGCTGCTGCTTTGTGATACTTTGGGCATTGAGATCCTTTGTGGAGCATAGTGATACACCGTGCCTTGAGATGCTTTATGGTGCTTTGTGCTTTGTGTTGCTGCTACATAGTGTTCACCGCGAAAGCGGGCGTTGTGCATAGTGATTACAGCGAAAGCTGGCATAGTGTTCACCACGAAAGTGGGCGTAGTGCATTGTGATTACAGCCGTGAGTGCTGTCGTATGTGGCGTGAGCCAGAGATCATTGTGAAGCTGCTGATTATGATAAACATGCATGCTCTATGTTTATATATTGTATGAGTGAGTTGTTGCTCTGGGATTCTCAAGAATCTCATTATTTCCATATGACTAACTTTTTCAGACAGGGCAAGTGGCTCGAAGGGGAAGCGACCAACCCGGAGTGGTTAGGGTCTTTTAGGGACATTCATGTTTTGGGATAGTTGGTTATATCCATTTTGGATTTGGGAATTGCCAAAGTGTAAAGAGTTGTAAATGATTATTTGGATTGTGTAATCCCCTTCATGGGAAAACTCATAAACCCATATCATATATGTATTAACCCGGGGTTTGCCGGGATTTTGGTTTCCGCGCTTTGATATTTATTATGTACTCTGATTTCTCAAGTAGTTACATCCGTACATGAATGTGAGACCATGAATATATAAGTTTTGAAACGATTTTCATACGCCCCATCTTTTAGATGAGGGATTATAAATTGTTAAACCATCTTATTGGTCTCTATTTCACTTAAACTTTGAAATTCGGATGTGATTACTGTGAGGGGGTTACACATACGCAACAATCATTCACAGATAATCTTCTATCCCTACTCCTATATAAGGGATCTATCCTAGCAACCTCTACCCTTGTCAGGAACTACAGCTCTGATACCAAAATGTAACCCCCTGAGTTTTAACACGTAATGATATTCCGATAATGCATAATTAAGTCGGTTTAGAGACCGTCGGATAGTTTAAATTCATTTCAAACTTCCTACTATACCGTAGGGTTTTCACAAAAATCTTTCAAAATCTTTCCCCTATCCTGGTCTCATTTTAAACATTCAAATATAATTACCCGTGCAGTTGATTTACATTCACATATCAGAGTGGATAGCTAAATCCCCGGCAACTCCCGGGTTCTATACATATATATAACCTGAGGGTTTATAAGTATTTACTAGGGGATTACACATCCAAAATTGAATATGATCTTCATGCTTCAAAATATACAGTAATCCCGAGTTTAAAATAGATAACCAACATCTCAAAAATCCTTAGTATCACTAAAGATCCTAAGTGCTCCGGGTTGGCCGCTTCTCTTTTGAGCCACACGCCCTGTCTGAAAGGTTAGTCATAGGAAAGAATGAGATTCGAGAGAATCCCAGTAGTGACAAACCACTCACACAATGTATAATTACAAAGCATGTATATAAATCACAACCAGCAACAACAGCAGCATCACATAGATACATGGTTTTCACCATAAACGACAGCACTCACGGCTGTATACACAATACGACAGCTCTTGCTGTAATCAACATCACGACAGCTTACGCTGTAATCAGTAATTAACATCACGACAGCTTACGCTGTAATCACAATAACGACAGCTTGCGCTGTAAACGACAGCTTGCGCTGTAAATGACAGCTATCACCAGCTGTAACCGCAGCAGCATCAGAAATCATCATAAAATAGTGATACAACACACATACAGTGCATTACACAAAGTATAAGAGAGAGAGAGTCACTACCTTGTCCTTTCCTGACGTCTTTCGGCGTAGTTGGCTCCCGAGGGCGGCAAATATCGAATCCTACAATTCCAAATGCACCATTTAGACACTTCCATAGTGTTACTTGGGATTATATGAGTCTATAATGAAAATTTACAAAAATGCCCTTAGGGACCCGGCCCGGGCCTGCCGTACCCGGTCCGGTTGCACTTTTCCCAAAATTCTAATATGGGCTATCCTAACATATTTCCGCCCAAGGAATCCATTTCTGGACTCAGAATTATCAAATTCAATGTAAAATTACAAATTTACCCTTGGCAGCCCCACTTTAAGGGTTTTAGGGGCGTTTTCGTAATTATGCTTTTTCGGCCTTTTCCGAAAAAGTGACCAACTGTAACCCCACCTAATTTTCGCCCCTGAACTCAATGGAACCATCAAATCATTGAAAATCCAACTCTAAGACCCATTTCTAGAGCTGGCCGAAATTTATGAGTTCTCCGGGGAAAATCGGGGTTTTACGATTTCGGCTCCGTAAACGCGTTCCTTTCTACTCCTAACCACTTTATTCACTATTACATTAGGTTATAACTACCATTTGAACCAAAATTGGGCAGCATAACCCTTAGGAAACTCAATTTCCAAAATTTAAAACCAAAGGCAATCCGGCGAAATTTCACCGATTAAATTGCCTACAGCAGCCAGAATAAGCAATATACGAAAGTTTGGAACTTACCTCAAGCTCCCTCTGGCTTTTCCCAAATTTGGCTGAACCCTAGCCTCTTTGAAACACCAAATTTTGAGCTTCACAACCTTAAAGAATAAAGAGGAGTAGCTTAGAGTCGGAGTTATACGCGTTAGGAGCTAGATCGTCGGAGAAATCGGCTTACCTTGCGAGATTTCTTCCTCTTTTTCTCTCTTTTCTCCAAGCTCTCTTCACGTCTTTTTTTTCTGTGAAATGGGTCGGGAATGGCTGATCAAGATGATGGAATTGCTTTTAATTCCATGTTGATGTCACCTTACCACATGATGATGTCATAATTTCTAATTTCACATTTTCGGATTTTCTGGCAGATTTTCTGCCCAACTTTGAAAAATCATAACTAATTCTAGAAAAATCGAAATGAGGTGATTCCAAAGCCAAATGAAAGATATTTAAGTCCTATTCATAGGAAAAATATTGGCCATTACTGAAAATCACCACAAAATTCCCAGAATTTCAATCTTTGCATACTGTTCCAGAAAATAATTAATTTCGCTGGGCAAACTTCAAAAATCCAAAAATCTTAGGTCACAAATCAAAATGATACAAATTATATGTTCATTTTGAAGCTTGACATGTGAACTTTAATACTGGAAAATTTCAGAATTGTTAGACACCATTTGCCTATTTAAAACGTCCATACAAATTGGCTGCCCTGTACAGAGTTTCAATGGACAGAGTTTTCAACTTTTGCACGATTGTTCCCAATGGTTCCAATTTCACAATAAACACTCTCCCCACACGAATTTTCACAAGGAAGCCATTGGAATCATTAAAATATCCAAATTCCCATCATACATTCTCCAAAAGTGTTTATTCAACAATAATTATATCCACTTTTAAAGTCATTAGCCCTTAATCACTTTTTGGGATATTACAGTAACGGCCCATAATCTTAGTCTCAGATATATTCTGCTTTAGCCATGCCTGTAAATCAGACTGAAAGAAACTAAAACAAGCGTTTGAGTCAAGGAAATGAAGCCACACCTCACGGGCACTCTCACAATCTCGAAGGATATGAAGGATACTCTCAGTTCTTTGACATTGAAATGGGCACTCGTCACTGTCAACTAAACCTCTCATAGCTCTGAGTGAGTTAGTGGGTAGCCGCTCATGAAGAACTTGCCATAAAAACATCTTAACTTTCTCTGGCACTGGGACTTTCCAGATTTTCTGCCACAAGGACGGTCGATGCTGCTTCCGTTGGGTAAACACAAATTTATAGGCAGATTGGACACTGAAATTTCCATCAGAAGCATTCCGCCATCAGAAAGTATCTTGACCTTTCTCATTTGGTGGTTTGATTTTGCTGATGATATTTATCACCCAATGAAGAAGGAATTCACCCCATTTGTGAAAATCTCACCTACCTTGCGCCAGGACAAAGTCACTAACTTTTGCACACGGGTCCAACCGGTGGATACCAGTAGTCACAAAATGAATTAGTGGTTCGTCAATCGGGGTCCAGAGATCCCACCACACATTACAGGTATTACCACTCTTCAAACATCTTCCTACCCTGTTATAGAATTTCCCCCAAAGAGTAGTGATGCTACGCTAGACATTAGAGGAGTTCGTCTTTCAATAGACGAGGGGATAATCTCCTTCACCGCATCCATACTTCCCTTTAAGACATCGCACCCAGAGGGCTTCTGGCTTGGTGAGTAAACTCCAGCATAATTTCATGATGAAGGCAACATTTTGGCTCTGTAAATCCTTAATGGCTAATCCACCACAATCTTTCTCCTGCTTTATTTGGTCCCATGCAATGAGGTGCATCTTCCTGTTGCCCTGACATTGATTCCAAAGGAAACGACGACTCTCCTTTTCGAGATCTTTCAGAATGCCTTTTGGGAGAAGCGTGGTTTGCATTTGGTAGCTGGGGAGGGCTGAGAGAACGGCTTTAATCAACACCGTGCGTCCTACCATAGAGAGAAACCTACCTTTCCAATTTGCTAAACACTTTTGGGCTTTGAGAAGGATAGGGTAGTATGTAGTCTTCGTACTTCTATGGTGCAAAAGGGGGACGCCCAAATATTTCCCGAGATCACCAGTAATTCCAATGCCTAACTGTTGACTCAATTCTAAGGCACGGTTAAAATTAACATTCTTTGAAAAAAATGCCTTGGATTTAGCCGGATTGATTTTGTGGCCGGAGACCTGATAGAAGGCAAACATGGTGTTTCTGATTAACTCAATATGGTCCAAAGAAGCTTCCCCGAATAAGAGAAGGTCATCAGCAAAAAATAGGTGGGAAATGATGGGAGAATTCTTGTTGAAAGTAAGGCCTTTCCACCATCCCTGATTGACTTCATTAGTGATCAGCTGTCCAAGTCTTTCCATACATAGGATGAAGAGGTAGGGACTGAGAGGATCGCCCTGGCGAACCCCTCGAGATGGAAGAAATGTGGAGGGTTCTTCCTCATTCCATCTGACTTCCATGGATACCGAAGAGATGCATGCCATGATTAGGTTTATCAGAGGGTCTTGTATACCAACCTTTATAAGGGTAGAACGGATGAATCCCCAGTCTTATCTGTCAAAGGCTTTCTCCATGTCTACTTTAATAGCAACAAAGCCTTTTTTCCTTCGTTTGTTCCGCATGGTGTGAATAGCCTCCTGTGCAATGATAACATTATCACAACTTTGCCTCCCAGTAAGAAAGCTACATTGCTGTGGTTGGATCAGGTAAGACATCACCCCCTTTAGTCTCTCGGCAATGATTTTAGTGATAATATTGAAAATGACATTGCATAGAGAGATAGGGCGAAAATCTGTCAGACCAACATGATGATCAATTTTGGGAATCAGTATAAGTTGGGTGTGATTAATATCCCGGACCTTTTCAGGGGATTGCCAAATTTCCCGGATGAGGGTGCAGACACGATCTCCTATCCTGTGCCATTGGGACTGGAAAAAGTGAGCTTGCAAGCCATCCGGCCCTGGAGCCTTAAGCGCCCCCATCATGAAGGTTGCATTTTTTATTTCAATGTCCGTCACCCCCTGTGAATAATCTCAATATCCTAGTTCGTGAGGGGCGGAAAGTCTGCAAACCAGCTAGACGAGTCCTGGACGCTACCATCACTAGTATATAGGTCTTTAAAGAATTTCCTGGCCATATCACACAATATCTTTGGATCGGAAATCCAGTTTCCGTTAGCGTCCTACAGAGCTTCAATTTTATGTTTTTTTCCTTTGGATCATGGCGAAGGCATGAAAGAATTTAGTATTTTTGTCACCCCAAGCCAACCATTTACATCGAGCTTTCTGGTACCAAATTAGCTCCTCTTGCGCAATTAGCTTACTGTAATCTTTCCATAGCTTTTTTTCAAGCTTATGTAAGCCATTGTTATCGTCGCTTTGCCTGGCTCTATCAATACCTTCAAGGCACTTGAGGAGGTTCTCTTTCTTCCTGGGGATGTTACCAAGAGAGGTTAGGTGCCATTTGGGTGTTTCTATGTCAAACCTATGCTTCCCTTCAAGCCAGTCTTTATTGTCCCAAGCTTGACAAACAATGTTGGAGAAGCTGTCCTCCAAGGCCCATGCAGCATTGTATTTAAGATGATGCCTTCGTCTGCCACAGGTAGAGTTTGTCATATTGGAGACAATGAGAAGTCTATGATCGGATTTATAACGGAGTTTATGGAGAACTTTGTGCTCGGGGTGCCTTAATTCCCAAGCCAGGTTTCTGAAGACCCAGTCTAAGCGTTCTTTCACTCCCTCCTTTTCCCATGTGAAGCGGTCTCTAACAAATGGAATTTCAAGTAAATCGGACACTTTGACGCAGTCGGCAAAGTTTTTCATAGACTAGAGAGAGGGGCAGTGACCTCCCATCTTGTCAATTGGTTCCATGAAGGCATTAAAGTCCCCAAGAGCCAGCCATGGATCCACTGTACTACTGGCGATGGCCTGAAGAGAGTGCCATAAGCCATATCTTTTGTGCATGACCGGCTCACCGTAAATCACAGTGACAAGAAAAGTATCATTATTTTTCTTATCAGTAACGCTACAGTGAACAAGTTGAGTAGTGGAGAGGATGTATTCCACATGGGAATCGATGTTGTTCCACAGAATCCAGATACCGCTAGCAAAACCAGAAGCTTCAAGTCTAATCCAATTGCTGAAGCCGAGTTTGTGGGTCACTCTATCAGCCCTAGCACCACTAATTCTGGTTTCAAGAAGACATAAAATGTCAACAGCATTATCTTTCACAATGGTTTTGATGGTGGTGGGAAAGCATCTACTCCTAGCCCCTCTGCAATTCCAAGATGCAATAATCATATTTACAAATAGGAAAGATTGGGAGTAAAAAACTTACTCGAAATGGTGAGTTTCCGGCTCACCAGCTTCCGCA
Source organism: Inga laurina (assembly GCA_963855925.1). Taxonomy (NCBI): domain Eukaryota; kingdom Viridiplantae; phylum Streptophyta; class Magnoliopsida; order Fabales; family Fabaceae; genus Inga; species Inga laurina. The sequence continues at coordinate 15,189,443 of OY979709.1, forward strand.
ATCATGAAATCATCACCTATATCATCGTCTAATGTCATGGAGTTAGGGGGTAAGAGAGAGATAGCACGGTCCGTTTGATCGCTATGCTCACATTTTTCTTTCAAAAAGGCATCAGGAACTTGTGTATTAGTGGTTACTGGCCCTTCTAGTAGCAGGACATTTTTGTGATGATCATGAGGGCCATGAGAAATATTACTCAAGGGAGTAGAAATTTGGGATGAGTTTCTTTGGTTTATGCTACCTCCTACTATCACATGCTCCCTAATGGCTAGGTCTTTTCAGCCCATTATACTTCTAGGAGGCCCATCATTTTGTAATGCCTTTTCCTTTCCTAATCCACCACCTTCCACGGCCTTTTTAATGTATTGGACTTTCCCACTTGAAGAAGGCCCAAAAGGCCTTGGTCTTTCACTTGTCCTTTGACCACCACCATTTTTTGAATTTGAGGGGTGATGTGTCTTTGAAGATTTGTGTGGATCTCCAGAATTAGCTACTGCAGCGTGAATCTCGTGAATCTCCTTCCCTCCTTCATCTATTCGGGCTGTCTCACCACCATGCCTATGTCAGAACTGAACCTTGTGTCAGCTGGCTCATCTGTCGCCATCTCTCCGTCTTCCAAGTCTGCCAGCACTCCAAAACGTGATTCCCGAGCACGGAGCTTTGAGTCCCCTGCACTAGCCTTGGACGGCCGACTGAGCTGCTGCGCCGGAGTTGGTTGTTTGGAATTGGGAGGTCTGGGGTTGAGGTGCTTCGGAGTGCCCATGGAGTTTCCTTTCCTTGATGTTCGATTGCGATGGCCGACCAGCATCCATGGGCCAAAGAGATCTTCATTATTGGCCGGCTTAGCTTCTGATTCCAGCGCGGTTGCCACCACCAAAGGGACGGCTTTGGCTTGCTCATCCTTCTCCTTGTTAGTCTAAACCTAAGTCCATTGACAATCCTCTTTTCTATGTCTATAACGGCCGCACGAGAAGCAGATCATCCCCAATCCTTCATATTCTACATGATATGCTGAGTGAGCTGCTATTACACGCGAGACCAGACACTTCTGAAGGTCAAGTTCGACACATACTCTGGCGTATTTGCCCCTCTCAACTTTAGCAACGTTGGATTGATTCTCAGACGGGGTGAGTAGATCAACCTTAATTGTTCTCCCTATCCTATTACCCAACCTAGTGATGAATTCAGGATTATAGCATTGCAAGGGAATATTTGGGATCCTAACCCAAGTGATTATCCGACCTAGGGGGTTATTAAAGGGATCAAAGTTGGGGGTCCATTTTTGAACTAGGATAGCATGCTGTTGGATGACCCAAGGACCTTCATAAAGGATTTTCTAGTATATATGAGCCCATCCTTCTTTTTGAAGGAGACGAACAATGAAGTAATTGTTCGGTAAGTCAACTAGATCAAAGTCAGATGTGCTCCATATACGGCTGAGATAGGTTCTTAAAGCATATACATTGTAACGCTTACCTAGCACAGTGATGATCAGTGAGGCGTTCCAAGGCTTGCACCATTCGTTGTATTCCTCTAATGTAACTGGCACTACAGGATGGTGTTGCATGAGAGCTTGGACTTCATAGCGAGAGTTGGCATCTCCCACTCCTTATTAAGGACATCAGATAGGAGTTCTTCATTATCCATATTACTTCCTCCATTTGCTATCCCATTGAAACCAACCAGTGAGTCCTTATAAGAAAGCAGAGGAATGGCGCTATGAAGTCCCTTCACTCAATTTTAATAAAGTCCCTTCACAGTAACCTTTAAAAGTCATCAATCACCACTTCATTGCAAAGCTACATGTAGCAAATGTTTTACTCCATCTTTGACTATGTAATTGCCTGTAGTGTTTTCAGTCCTAAGCAACTTATCTCTTTTTTTTGCCGATCCAAATCAACTTATCAGTACAACTGATTTCTGACGCTCTATGTGTAATGTAATGTATAGAAGACTACATCTAGGTTTTATAAAATGTTGTATTTAAATCATATTGTATTGATAATAATAATGTCTGTTTTCTTCACATTTGTCGGGCGCGAAAATAACGTGCTGTCTTTTTCATTTTTTGTTTACATTTGTATATCTTTTTGTTCGATAACACTAAGGACTCCACGACAAAAAGCAGAATGTACTACTAAGATTATTGTAGGTGACACTTTTTCAGCAAAACAAAATGATAAACGTGCTAAAAATTGCAATAATTCTTTTTTGGTCCAACTAAAAATTGCAATAATTCGTTCTATCTTCTAGTGTGTAATAGGTCAGAAAAAAAATATAATTTAGCGCGTTTTGCGAGATCACAATGGTGAGTTTTTGATAGGGCTTATGTACCAAATTGGGTAAGGAACGGTAGTTTCTGTGGATTTTGTGGGGACTTAAACTTACATGGGATAGAGGATACAGACAAATCCGGATTGAGTCTGATTGTAGTGAAGTCATGGATCTGATTCAGGCCAAGGTGTCTTAGGAACATCCTGATTTTCACCTTATCGTGGAGGTTCGCACTATGATGGATCGAGATTGGAAGGTGGAAATGTCACATTACACTTGAGATGTTAACATAGTTGCAGATGTCATGGCAAAGGAAGCTTGAAAGATGGCGATTGATCTCCATATCACCAATTCGCCCCCTATGCTATTACCAGCTTATTAATTACTGATGTGAACAGGTTGAGACTGCATGTTAACTCAGGAGGATAGCTTCTGATGTATTTGTAGAATATCATTTACTATTAAAAAAAAAGAATATAATTTAGGGTTAAGGGGCAAAAATACCCATAAACTTTTTCTCAAAAGTGCATTCACCACCATAAATATTTTTTTTATGTGCAAAAGTAACCATGAACTTTCAAAAGGGGGCAAAATTGACATTTCCGTTAAAACTAACTAACAGCCGTTAACTCTAGTGCAAAAGTACCAAAATATCCCTATTTAAAAAAAGGTTATGGTGGTGGACGCACTTTTGAAAAAAAATTTTATGGGTATTTTTGCACTTTTGAAAAAAGCTTATATGTATTTTTACCGCTTAACCTTCTTTTTAAATAGGAATATTTTGATACTTTTGCGCTAGAATTAATGACCATTAATTAGTTTTAACGGAAGTGTCACTTTTGTCCCTTTTTTTTAAGTTCACAATAACTTTTACACTCAAAAAAAGTTTACAGTGGTGGATGTACTTTTGAGAAAAGTGTATAGATATTTTTACCTCTTAACCCTATAATTTATACAGCAGTTTGATTTTATATATTTTTGACTTCTATTATTTTCTTTTTGAATTAAAGTGCATCCAACACCCCTAAATATTTTTTTAAATGCATCCAGTGTCATAAAGTATTTTGTGATATATCCAACACTCTAAAATATTTTTTTAGATGTGTCCATCACCTTAATATCCTGTTTGGTACAAAGTACTAAAATTTGACGGATTGAAACTAAAATTGAATCAAGACTAAAATTGGGATTGGGATTGAAGCTTTATTTTGTTAGAACCATTACAATATTTGTTAAAAAATTATTATTTTAGTCAATCCCATTACTTAATTGGTCTTTAAGTGAGTCTTAAGGGCATTTTGATTTTTAAGTCAAAACATGAAAAATCCAGATTCCCACCCCCATCCTTTCTATGTCCTTTGCAAGTTTTTATGGACTTTTTTAAATTTTAGAAGTTGAATAGTATTTAAATGTCTTTTTCCCTTAAAATATTCGTATAACTATTTCTACTTTGATGAAAGTTTCTTCTAAAGTATGCAATTTTTAAGTATAAATGAATAAAATTCAGGAATCTTTATGTTATGTATCATTAAATAATATATTAATTTATAATTTAAATAAATAAATTTTTTAAAAAATAGCAACATAAATATTTTAAAATAATTTAATTAGTTTTTTTTAATTTTTTTTTAAAAGTCAAATGAATCTTATATTTAGGATTGGAGGTAGTTTTATTAACTAGGTTTTATTTATCTCATTCCCATCCTAAATTAGACCGTGTTGATATTTTTTTGGAGAGATTAATGAAGTTAAATAAGTTACTTAATCATACTATATATTATCTATTATTATATTATATATCAGTTTATATGTTAGGTAAAATAGTTTAAAAAAATGATAAATATAAATATTTTAAAATAATCTAATTAGTTTTTTAATATATCTAAAAAAGTTAACTTTATCTTATATTTAAATCTAGATGAGTATCTAATTTTATTTTAAAAAAAAAATGGAAATATACGCATGTTCTTGCGTCAGATTCCATTGCATTTACACGAAATACAAAACTCGTTTACATCTGACGCGGTTCTTCGCATGAAATGAAACACAATAAAACAGGATCGGCGGCTTAGGAAAGGACCATGCTCCCGAAAAGTAAGAAGAGTCTTTAGTCTCTACGGTGTTTGGTGGAGGTCGGCTTGTATTGCACCGACACAGGCTTAGCCGCCTAGCCTTATGAACGCCAGGCCAAAACCTAAATATCAAGTTAGGGATTGGGAAGGTTGAATAAATCAAGTATTTTTTTGCATTTGAATATTGCTCCACTACATACATCCAACTTTCCCAGCTCAAATTGACGATGACGCAGAGCAATGCGGGGTTCGGCGGGCAAAGCTATGCAAGAATCTCCAATTAAAATTCCTCTTGTGATTCTCACTTGACCCAAATCCTGTCTTTTGGCCCCTGCTTATAAATTCACAGAAAATGTGAAAACTCTATGTTGTGCCACTTCAAGCTTCAGTCGCTTCTGACCAAACCAACCGAACCGATTGATCTCTTAGTTAGGATCTAATTCTTGTAAAAAACAATCCCATATTACAATGTCGGATCTGATCAAAACCGGTCTGTCTGATTTATTCTTTCCTGGGGGCCTGTTCCTCGATATTGATTCAGCTCCTACGTCGGTTATTTCGTTGATATCGTCCAAGACTTGTTCTGAAAGGGCAAGGGTTTCGTGTTTATCATGGGGACGCAGAAGAACGCTGAGTTTCGAAATTTTCCGGCGGGAAAGGAGAGCTTCGGGGACGGTCGGTGGTGGGTTTTTGTCGTTGAGCTTGTCCATAAACGGAAGCGAAGGGGATCAGATCTATGTTCCAGAATCGCAAGAAATTCTGGACCAGCATGGAGATAAAGTTTCGGACAGTTCCGATGGATGTAAAGAGAAGGAGGATGTTCGTATGAAGGGATCGGGTGCTATGAATATGACTAAGCATCTGTGGGCTGGAGCTGTGGCTGCTATGGTTTCAAGGTTTGGATCCCCCCCCCCCCCCTAGCGTGTCTAATATTGAACGATTATTTCATGTCACGTGCTCTTCTTTTCTTTTTCCACTTCCCTGACTACTTTTTTTCTGTTTAATCTCATCTCTTGAATTGTGATGTACCTTTGCTTTTGTCGTCTTTACCTGGTAATTATTTGTATACACTGCCAATTTACAGTATGAAATTTTGGATTGATACAAGGATATTCACGATCTCATCATTTTGAGAAATTCACAACCTCCTTTTCTTTCAATTGCGCCGACTCCAAGTAATTCATGATGCTGTTCCTGTGAATTAGGAAACCACATAAATTCAACATGTTCTCCTCTCCCGTCTTAAGTTTTATATAGACCCTTTGCAGTTTCAAGTGGTTGCTATGACTGAGAACTTCTGATTGCTTTAGCTATATCTGTCACTTTGCTGCACAATTTGAATTCAATTCCCCATATTTATTTCTTTTGCAGCACAAATTCATTGGTCAACATGCTCTTTGCTGTTTCAGGACATTTGTAGCACCTTTAGAGAGACTTAAGCTGGAATACATAGTTCGTGGTGAACAAAAAAACCTATTTGAGCTCATTAAGGAAATTGCAATTTCTCAAGGGTTGAAAGGTTTCTGGAAAGGGAATTTCGTAAATATTCTTCGAACAGCACCCTTTAAAGCTATAAATTTTTATGCTTATGATACTTACAGGAATCATCTGGTAAGGATTTCTGGAAACGAAGAAACCACAAATTTTGAGAGATTTGTTGCAGGTGCTGCCGCAGGGATCACAGCTACCTTGCTCTGCCTGCCCATGGACACTGTAAGTGGCAATCTAAGACTGTTAATCCTTCTCTGATAACTTCCTTTCTGTGTTAGTCTGTTGTTACATATTTTTATATCTAGTTTGATGTAGGCAGCTTATCTAGTGCATGTAGAGTTTATATTACAAGTTTTCTACAATTATAAGCCTCTATCTTTTAAGTATTTAATTTACAAAATTCTATATGAAGTTTTCAATCCTTATCTTCGTTTAACTAATGGAACTAGGACTATTGACTTTGGGAGTTGTAAATATGTCTTTGCCCATCACTGTTGCTTTATTACTTTGATGTAATGTCCTCCAGCTCCAGGATGCTCTCTAATTGTACTTCTGTTTCTGTGATTTAAATGTGCTATATTTTCTTTTTATTTTTCTGGCAATTCAGAACATAATAATAGCCACGAGCTCTACCTTTTAAAGAAAAGAAAAGGCACCGGCTGAAGACCATAATTGATAATCAATGGAATTGTTCTTTTTGTTACATGTATCTAATGTGTCTCGCTAGGATCATAAAGTGGCATTCTCAAGCATTTCATGTCATTCCTTCTCTTAACAGTTTTCTCAATGAAGTGTGGTTTTTTGTTGTATTATATTTCAATTGTATTCTAAGAGTGACTTTTTTCAGGTCAGGACAGTAATGGTTGCACCTGGTGGTGAGGCCTTGGGAGGCGTAATTGGTGCCTTCCGGCACATGATAAAAACTGAAGGCTTCTTTTCTCTTTACAAGGGTTTGGTTCCCTCCATTGTGAGCATGGCACCTTCAGGTGCTGTATTTTATGGTGTCTACGACATATTAAAGTCAGCATATCTGCATTCACCCGAAGGAAGAAAAAGGATCCAACATATGAAAGAACAAGCTCAAGAGCTGAATGCTATGGAACAAATGGAATTGGGACCCATTAGAACTCTAATATATGGTGCGATTGCTGGTTGTGCAGCTGAAGCTGCTACATATCCCTTTGAAGTTGTTAGAAGACAGCTTCAAATGCAAGTTCCAGCGACAAGGATGAATACTCTGGCAACTTGTGTCAAGATTGTTGAAAATGGTGGTGTTCCTGCCCTCTATGCAGGATTGATTCCTAGTTTGTTGCAGGTATGATGTGTTTATGATTTTATCTTTCATATCTGAAAAATACATGTCAAATTTCAGTCAATTGGTGAAATAAGAGAAGGACACATTGGGGCTCCTTTTTTTTTTTCAAAAAGAAAAAAGAAAAGAAACTAGGGCAGTTGCTCCTGCTATATAGTTCATATTTGAATCTGCATCTGATAGACAATAAGGTCTGGCAACAACAGAGTTTGTTTTAAAAATGATTTTTCCAGCTGACATGAACAGATGTGTTTTTCTTTTCAAGAATTTTAGGGCTCTTGAACTATTTTTGACACCTTTTGCTCCTGAACTTCTGCAAACCTCTGAAGCTAATTGGCTTACTATTCTAGTAAAGTGACTGATAGAAGTGTTGGTTAGATTTGTACCAAAATATACGTTTAAGTCAGTAGGAGTTAAGTGAACATGTAGGACCTCTTTGTGACTCAGCTTGTTATTAGGATATAAAATTGGGCAAGATTGCAACACATCTTGAAACTGACGTGTCCTTTTCTTTGTTTTCGATCCCATTGTCTAGTTGGGCTGGTCATGATTAGTGAGTATCATCTATTTTGGGTTTCTGGATTATTTCAATGAGATTAGGTTAGACTGAATTCGTTGGTTGAAGATTATTCAATATTTGAGCTGTTGATAAGACTAGAGTAGCTAACTACAATTTCCCCTTTTAGAAGACAATAATATTTGGAGTAAATTTATGATTTAGACCCTCAAGGAATTGGCCACTTGCTTTCTTGTTCACTGAAGGTATCAAGAATAAATTCTTAAACCTGTTCAAGCCAAGCAAAGAACCCCATTTGTTCGAGTCTAAGATATTGCCAAACTTTAATCCATAAACTGTGTATAAATTAAGATTTTCTCCAAAACAGTCCTAAGTCCTTGTCCATGGCGTGAACTTTACCTTTTTATTGTATCCATCCTTCTTCTCTTTACCATCCAAAATTATGTGAGAATAATTTTCATCATTCATTTGTATTTCTCAAAGATTGCAAATTTCCTTTTAATACAAGTTCTGACATGGCATGGCCTCTTCAATTGGATGACTCTTCAGGTGTTACCATCAGCCGCCATTAGTTATTTTGTTTATGAATTCATGAAGATAGTCCTCAAGGTAGAATAGACAATAATGACAGCAACTCTATGCCAGATAATAGTTGAAGATGAGAATATCTTTCTCTTTCAGCCATTTTTTCGCTTTCGGAGGTGGAACTGCTAGTGTATGGAGGAGGAATGGGGCATGTCTCACACAAGCAAAAGCAAGTATTGATATTTTCTCTTGAAACTTTCCATTTGATATGGTTTGAATAAACGGAAAAAGGAAGAAACCTCCATTTTCTGTCAGTTTGAAGAGAAATACTACCTCCAGTCTTAAATATAGAATTTAGTTTATAGTGTAATTTGCAGGACAAAATAGGTCCTACATTTAGGACCAGAGAAGTAAGAAAAGAGAATTTGTATACAGCTGATTCATTGTGTTCTGACTTCTAACTTATACCTCTGCTCCAGTTGATCTTCTCAAAGAGTTTAATTCAACTAGTAACTTATATCCTGTTATGCAATTACAAATGCAGAAATTCTTAGTTTATTATGGTTATACCGTTTAATATTTCTGTTTCTGTATACATATGATCCAATTTTAGGGTCATTAATATATTAGTAATAGGTGATGATATATAGTGTTCCAACTTTTGGTTCGGACCTGAGGTTCTACTAATGATATTCATGTTTTGTTAACTTCTATTCCTGTTCTGTGACCTAACATAAATTTACACAACCACTTGCATATTGACAGTTGAATGACCATTTTGCCTTTTCGTAGTACTATTACCTCTTGTTCTTAATATAAGGATCAATTAGATCAATTTCTTCATTAAAGTGAGTATTATATTAAGGATAAGAGGGAGTAATACTGAAAGGTTAAGCAAACTGTGATATATATTCAAACAATAGGGGGTAAGCTTTGAAGAGTTCCTTGGTAAATAATCCTACTTCTGACTCTTAATATAATATTTAGTTTGTAGTACAATTCTTAATAAAAGGTCTACTCCTTTTAATCCTTAATATAAAACATATTTATCAAATATGATTATATTAATGAAGTCGGTTAAGTTAATTAATATGACATATATTTTTTAAAACATCTTAGTTATCTTTCTTAATTCTCTCGTTCTTTCTTCTCTTTGATTATGGTTGAGGGAGCATCAATAGAGGTAAGTTAGAAAAATATTAATAAATATGAAAAATTATATCTTATATTTAAAATTAAGATCAACTCTTTAAATACTCCTATATCTTAAATACTCCTATATTCTAATATATCAAGAAGATAACGGTAAGGCAATGGCAAGGGGCTCATAATGAAAAATTAGAAGATTAGGGATGTTAAATTTAAATTTTAAAATATTAGAATGTTATATACAACTGTCCTATAGTTCAAGAAAATTTTGCATAATTAGCTTAGTATTTATCATAGAACACTATAACATTATTATTAAAGGAAGGGCGACATGGGGACGCAAAAAAGAATGTATATATATATATATATATATATATAATAATCATGATCCCTGGTTGGAGTTAAATGCTTTTATGACTGCTTGTTCATTCTCCGAAATGCTAACCTTTGATCATTCAAACTTACCATTAGTAGCTTTTGCAGTTGACAAATAAATAGGCCAGTTAATCAATTTTTTTCGTTCAACAAACCAGTCCGCTCTAATTTTTATCACAAGTTATAACCAATTCCCAATTACAATGTGATTCTAATAGTTTGATTAAGCACTGGCAACAATGAGTGTGAGATGTTCACATCATATGTACTACACTTTCTGCTCTTATTGTGAAAACTTAAAAAAAGGGTGGTGTATTTCCCCTGATCACTGTACATGCCGAACACCTCAGTACTCATTTCCACAACGCTTGTCTCATGAAGGACAACGGCTTCTCCAGCAGGTTGAAGGGTAAAAAGGCAATTTTTCTTTTTTCCCGAAAAAAATAATGTACATAGAAAACAGATAGGAAAAAAGTCCAAATGATTCGAGATACCTAAATGTTGTTGAGCTCCTCTGCCTAGTTCCCGTATCCTAAGCCAAGGCTCTCGTAGAACAAAATGTACCCATGGTCTGTGTTACTGGAATACTCCTGTGCTGAGCCAAAGAATGTCTGCACAGCAGACTCATCGATCATCTCGACATTTTCGTCATCAAAACATAACCAGTGGTTATGGCTTTTCACGAGGCTGACATAATGTCCGTGGTTAGGCCCACTGCCGACATGAACAACCACTGCAAATAGGGAATACTCAATGTCTGCATCTTCTACAGTGTTGCCCAACTTCAGCTCAAGAGGGAAGACAACCCTGTAAGATAGCTTCTTGTTTCGACCCAGCTGTTCAATGTACTTGAACCGCTTAAGATGGATGACCAAGATGTGAGGTGGTTTCTTTATTTTCATCCTCTTCTGAGCTTCTTGCAAACTAATATCATATTAAAGTTGTATCAGATATGAATGGAAATATGAAAAACACTTTTACGCACCATTGACTCAAAGTGCAATCAAATAACTTTAAGATGCCAGAGGAAAAAAGTCAGTTATCAATACAAGATGATCCTAGTTTGCATTTTGTCACAACATCAAATCACAGCCATAAACCAGATTGCAACAAACACAATATTACCTTTAGTCCTAAATATAAGACCCAATTAACTTATTTGGAGAGATTAGGGAAGCTAAATAAATTACCTCAAAGTATTTATATTTATCATTTTTCTCTAAAATATTTTGCCTGGCTTTATAAACTGATATATAATTTAATGATACATATAAGTATTTCAAACAGATCATGTAACATATGTTATAATTAAGTAATTGATTTAGCTTCCTTAAACTCCTCAAATTAGTCAATTGGGTCTTATATCAAGAACCGGAGAAAGTAGCATTTAAGTATGTTTAGGTAAAAGCTACAACATTACTGCTAGTATTAAAAACATATAGCAATGTATCCATTCTATATAAAAAGTAGATCAAATTAACCATAAATTAAATTCAATATTAACCAACGGGGGTTAGGTTTAGCGGAAGGGGCTAGTCCCTCACAACGTGGCGAATCAAGGTTTGAATCCCCGCTGAAAGAGGTGCCGAACAGTGCCTTGAACAGGATAGCCTCCAATAGGAGGATACTTGTGCCCAGCAAAAAAATATATATATATATATTGCAGTGATTCAACATTCATGCTCCATCTTTACAGAAATTTCATTTCATTCTTACAAACAAGTAGCAAAAAAGTTGTAATTGACCCTTTACCTCCTCAGAGTACTCAAGGAACCAATTAACAGTTAATGTCATTATGAATCTAAGTTATGAAAAAACAACTATGGGGGCACACAAGGTATTCACCTGCAGCACTTGTCACAAAAAAATTTGTCTTCGGCATTCAGAGTCTCAGTGGAACTGAAGTTTTTCAAACAGCTTGTGATTGAACTGTTCTGCTCAATATCAAGGCTCAAGTCAAAAAATGTTTCATCCCTAGCCGTCACTGTTTCACAACGTAAGCACCTTGTCTCATTGGTGAGTATACCCTGCTCAGATCAGTTTTTATTATTTGTCAGAAATGGGAGAAAATCTTATTTTGTGGCCACTGAAGAGAAGTGAGGTATTTCCCGATCAAGGAAGACCATTACACACGCACACAGAATAATAGAGACCCAGAACAGTATAATGGATAACATGCTTATTTCCACAACATTACTGGTCAAAGCCAGATGGATAATCCGTAAATGTCAAAAACTTGAACTAGAAATAGTATGACGTTACCACTAGGAAAAGAGAACTCAAATGCAGTTTGATCCAACGTATCAATTGCGATTTATGCTCCCAAGTTTTGCCACTAGCTACATGCTTAGATAAAAACATTAGATTGGTATAAGAGACCAACCTGAAAATTTTTGTGCACCCACGTAACTAAAGGCTCCTTTTTAACACCATTAGCTAAACCATTCTCAGGTACTTTTGCAGGATCAGAAGGGGGTGAGGTCTCTTGATCACTTTTTGCAGCCTGTGCCTCTTTCTCCAAAATGTCCACAAGTTCATTTAACAAAAAGTTCAAGAATTCATGTGCATCCTGGCGAAAAAGGAGAAAGAGAAGATCCATATTGACAAAATGCAGAAACATAGTACAACCAACATTAACTGCGAGAAAAGTGAGACTGACAGTTATGAATAAAGATATATCCACTGATATCAGGGGAAAAAAGATATCCACTGATCAACTGGAGAAAAACAACCTCATTGGGAAGTACATTTTGTCATAACTCATAAAACAACCTCAATAAATCATTTCTGTGAAAAAAACATCAAACATTTGTCTCCGAAAAAAAAGAAAAAGCAGAACCATAACCCTGATCATCATTTGGCATGTAGGACCAACATCAGTAGATGTCTGTACATGGTTTAAGTTGACATGTCTGACTTGGCAGAAAAACAATTTGATGGGGGGAAATCATTAGGCACATATATATATAAAACAGTCAATAAAAATGGTAGTCAAACAAGCAATTTTTCAATCCAATAGAGAGGCACGAGCACCTACATCGCATACTCCTTTATTTTCCTTCTTTTCCAAAAGAAAAGAAGTGGAAGCATTAAAACAATAATAACATTTCAACTAATGGTCCGCAAACAGAACATTTATTACTTCCAAACTTTGCTTTATGGAACCTCAAACACAGATAATACCATCTACAGTTAGGGGCCATTATTTGAATCAGTAGCAACATGATATGAAAGGACATAACTCTATGCATACGCATGGACAAACACAAACATTTACAATGGGATGAGGCCTGTAAAAGCATGTACAATGACACAATGCATACAATCCTTCCCACCATTGGAATTTCAAACTTCAAGAATCACTGTCTTCTCTAAAGAAATCTTAACCTTGTCAAATTAAAGACATACCTGGTGCATATAGCTTCGAAAGAGTTCATTCTGTTTTTTTAACCTCTGCACAAATCGCTTGGGAGCAATGACACCTGTTTTCTTCTTCTGGGACGTTATCTACACCCAAAGAAATAGCATATGTTAAGCAAACAACCACGAAAGAATGATAGACACACTTGATGAGCATGGCCCATGATATCACTGCAAGCTAGACTCAAAGCACCGAACACATCAGCATGTAGACCTCTAGTTTCTGAGTGCATAACTATTCAATGCACAATAAGAAGTTTCAAATTATGACTAATATATGAATGTATGTTGGTCAAGTTCAGTAAAGATGGTTACATTTTCCCAATCCAAGAGTTTGAAACTGCATGCAAGTATTATAAAATATATCACTTAAGATAAAAGACCTATCACAACTTGTATTAACCAGAAGCACAGCATATCATAGCAAGAAATTCCAGAAGTGATTTCAAACCATAAGGATCCATACCAGCTGGTATTTAAGAAAGATGAAGACAACGGCTAGAATGCATTAAATGTCAAGATAACAATTCTTTCATATGATCATTGTGGCAGCAAAATCTTGCCAAGTTAGGGAACCAAGAGGTTCTTTGGAAAGGCAAGTCAAACACCATAGCTACAATTATTGGGAACAATACAAACTCTCTAATAGTGTACCATGCCTTGGTCAATTTATATCAAGAAACATCATGCAAATGACCACAGGAAGTTTCCAAAATCTAGATTCATTACCTGAGAAAATAAGTCTGCTAAGCAAGTTAAAAGATTTTCTTCCGCATCCCCTGGGGTTTTATTATTTTCAAAATACTCAAGCAATTGTTCACGGAATGGAACACAAAAGTATAGTGCCTGCAGAGAAAGGAACAAAATCAGCTAGAAGGTGAAGGACCAGAATTAAAACTATGAAACATGTAAAACACAAATTTTCCAGTACTATCAGTAAATATGTTTAATATATTTTTAAAAAATATATTCTTAGACATGGTAATATTTTTTCTAATGCATTAATATTATCACATTGAAATATGCACTGGAAGATTTAGGCATCAGTTGTTCTTATTACTAGAATTGAACATCAACAATGAAAAATTACAGAAAACCTGAAAGTCCAATGATTTATTTTAAAAAAAACAAAATTAATAACTAGACAGAGACAATATCACATATCTAAAAACTAGTAAGCTAACATGACAACTTCTAGCATTTAAACAGAATCTTGCAGTCTGAAGATAACCATTCAAAAGTCTTAGACCATGTTAAACACGGTTCTATAGATTTTGCATAAAACACGTTTCCTGTGAATTGGATAGAATATAATAAATGAGTTGTAGCTTGTAAATGCTGTGGCTTTTAGATTTCATTATACGTACTGATATTGAAATATTGATGACTGATTCTGTTTTATATTGATAAATTGATACTAATGCTTAGCAGCATCAATACTCTCGTGCCTTCTCTGATATGCAAGCCAAATAATTATTGTTGCTATTTATTGAGCCAGGTTAAATACAGCAGAAATAAACAAGTTACATGAAATGCAGTAAGCAAAAGAAGATAGGGAACAAACAAACGTTTTGTTTTCACAAAGTTCAACTTGCACACCCAAATGTAACATAATCAGAAGAAAAACAAACCGAGGAAATGGAGTGGGAAAAATTTTAATATTTTCATTGCTACAGCAGAAATTCAGAAATGAACAAGTGAAAAATCAAATCTCGATGGTCAATTGTTATATTATTTACTTTTCACCCTCCATGCGCTCAGCAATTTAGCTGAACAGCTCAACTCAAAGCAGAGCTTATATCAGTGACTTTATTAGTATATGCAGCTGCGATATTCTTTCTCAATAGTCCACAGGTCACAGAATCAATCGATCCTATCGATATTCCAACAGAAAATAAATACGCAAATCCATTATCTTACCGCAGGAATTCAAAGCTTCAAATAAAAACGATAGCATACAGAACATAATTCGAATACAGACCACACAGAGAGCATCGATTAATGACCTGCAAAACGCTGTTGCAGTAACAAGTATTGCCAAAGTTCTCGAGACCAAAGTAACGCTCGCCTTCGGGAAATTGGTCACCAAGAGCTTTCTCGAGCTTGGAGCCCGTAGCACCCATCAAACTCGTCACCGATCACAGAAACTCCGATCTTTACCTGGTTCAACACTGCGATTATTCACACGCCATCGAAAGGCTCAATGAACGTTTCTCCAGCCTGTGTTTCTCGGAATCGTTAAGATTTTATTGCCTGTGAACTTGCTGGATTTCGTTTTTTATGGTGGTAGAGTTGACATCAAGGGTTTTCGATCGTTGAAGGAGAAAATGATGAAGAACGCTGAGGAAATCACAAACGGAAGATTTATTTCATAGAGTCAAAGAAATATGAGGGATAAGCAATACGGACGGATTACGGACGCGCCCCTACTTCTTCGTATCCCAACATCACGCATGCGTGCCAAAAGCCAACTCAACTTGTATCGGCTTTAAAGGTCAAATTTCAAACAGATCGATTCAATTAGGGTCGTAACTAATTCATGGCAAAAGGAAAAACTCAAGTCTAATCCAATTTTAATTCAATTGTGTTATAAAAGTATATGTGGTAAGAGAGAAGATTGATAGAATTCAAAGAAAGATTATAGAATTTCTAGAGAGAAGTTAGAGAGAAGTTCTCATTCAGTTCAATTGAAACAATCGATTACAGTCCTTTATATAGAGGCAGAAATCTAACCCTGGTTGTATTACCATGGTTATATGTAAATGACCATAGTTACTTTATATCGTCTTTATATCCTTGTCTTCTTTTGCTGTCTTTATATCCTTATCTTCTTTTGCTTTTGCTTTGTGTCAAGTCATCTTTGTGTCAAGTCATCTTTATGTCAAGTTGACTGGAAGAGTAATATGAGTCAATGGACATCCACATATTTAATATTCATAACACTCCCCCTTGGATGTCCATTATGAATGTGCCTCATTAAAAACTTTAACTAGGAAAAACCCAGTGGGATAAAAACCTAGCCAAAGAAAAGAGTACATCATTCATTGATACACCATCGAGTGCTGCCTCATTAAAAACCTTTCTAGGAAAACCCAGTGGGACAAAACCTAGATAAGGGAAAAAGAGTACAGCGTGTATTGACTCCCCCTCTTGACAATATCAGTTGAAATCTTTGAATCTCCGAAGACCAATATCATGAACAAGTTTTTCAAAGATTGTACCTGGGAGTGACTTGGTGAATAAATCTGCTAGATTTTCACTTGAACTGATTTGCTGGATATCTATTTCACCATCCTTTTGAAGGTCGCGAGTGAAGAAGAATTTTGGTGAAATATGCTTCGTTCTATCGACCTTGATATAGCCTTCTTTAAGTTGAGCGATACATGCAGCATTATCCTCATAGAGGATTGTTGGGATCATTTTGCCAGAAGATAAATGACAAGTTGTACGTATATGATGTATTACTGACCTCAACCACATACATTCTCGACTTGCTTCATGTATTGCTAGAATTTCTGCATGATTAGATGATGTGGCTGATATAGTCTGTTTCATAGATCGCCATGAAATAGCTGCACCTCCACATGTAAATAGATAGCCTGTTTATGATTTACCATTATGTGGATCAGACAAAAATCCGGCATCTGCATACCCAACCAGTTTATGTTTGGATACATTTGAGTAGTATAACCCCATGTCTGTTGTACCTCTGAGATAACGAAAAATGTGCTTTATTCCATTCCAATGCCTTCGTGTTGGTGAAGAACTGTATCTTGCTAGTAAATTAACAGCAAATGATATATCAGGACGTGTGTGATTAGCAAGATACATTAGTGCTCCAATAGCACTAAGATATGGTACTTCTGGACCAAGTAGTTCTTCATCACCTTCTTCACTGATTTCTCGGGGTCGGAATGGGTCTTTATCCACCTTCAAAGATCTTACAATCATTGGGGTACATAATGGATGAGATTTATCCATGTAAAATCGCTCTAGGACCTTCTTTGTATAAGTTTCTTGATATACAAAGATCCCTTTCTTGAAGTACTCGATCTGTAATCCAAGACAAAATTTTGTTCTTCCCAAGTCCTTCATTTCAAATTCTTTCTTCAAACAATTAATTGCCTTTTGAAGCTCTTCAGGAGTTTCAATGATGTTGATATCATCAACATAAACAGCAATTATAGCAAACTCATTATTAGATCTTTTCATAAAGATGCATGGGCATATCGGATCATTTTTGTATCCTTCTTTCAACAAATATTCATTAAGGCGATTATACCACATGCGCCCTGATTGCTTCAGGCCATACAGGGACTTATTTAACTTAACTGAGTATTGTTCTCGAGAATTTGAATTGGATGCTTCTGGCATCTTAAGTCCTTCAGGGACTTTCATATAAATATCACTATCAAGTGATCCATATAAATAGGCAGTCACAACATCCATTAGATGTAAATCAAGTCCTGCATCTACCGCTAGACTGATTAAATAACGAAAAGTAGTCGCATCCACTACTGGTGAATACGTTTCTTCAAAATCAATGCCAGGTCTTTGTGTAAAACCTTGGGCTACTAGACGTGCCTTATATCTAGTTATTTTGCCCTTTTCATTTCTTTTTCGTACAAAGACCCATTTGCATCCAACTGGTTTTACATCTTCAGGTGTAAGGACTACAGGTCCAAATACTTTTCGTTTTGCCAATGATTTTAATTCTGCATTAATGGCATCTTTCCATAGGGGCCAGTCTTTTCTTTGTTGGCTCTCACTAATGGATTTTGGCTCATGATCCTCATTATCATTCATTACATCATATGCTATATGATAAGCAAAGATGTCATCAACGTTGACTTCATTTCTATCCCATCGGATTCCATTCATAACATAATTTATTGAGATCTCATTATTTTCACATATATCAGGTACCTGGGTCTCTTCTGGGACTACAACATTCTCTTCTGGAGATAATATCTCTTCAGGAGATGGCTCTTCTGGAGCTACTAATGTTTCTTCATTATCCTCGACTTGACCATCTATATTCTTTGCTCCTTTTCTTTTTCGAGGATTTTTATCTTTGGAACCGATGGGCCTGCCACGCTTCAGGCGTGCTTTATATTCATTCATAGCAGGTTGTCCTTCAGGGACATCAATTTTAATAGGAGCATTAGCAGCTGGGACATGTGACTTTGTCACTTTCTTTGGGTCAGTAAATGCTTCTGGCATTTGATTAGCTAAATTCTGTAAATGAATTATCTTTTGAACTTCAAGTTCACATTGTTTTGTACGAGGATCAAAATGAGCCAATGATAATTCATTCCAACTAATTTCTTTACCCAGCTGCTTGTTTTCTCCCCCTAATGTTGGGAAAAATGATTCATCAAAATGACAATCGGCAAATCGTGCCGTAAATAAATCTCCTGTAGATGGTTCTAAAAATTTTATAATTGATGGAGATTCATACCCAACATATATTCCCATCTTTCTTTGTGGGCCCATCTTAGTGCGTTGTGGTAGTGCTACAGGCACATATACTGCACACCCAAAAATTCTTATATGGGAAATATTAGGTTCCTGACCAAAAACCATTTGTAAGGGGGAAACCTTTAAATAACTTGTTGGCCTAATGCGAATTAACATTGCTGCATGCAAAATGGCATGGCCCCAAGCAGAAATTGGTAGATTAGATTTCATAAGTAAAGGTCTTGCAATTAGTTGCAACCTTTTAACCAATGATTCTGCAAGTCCATTTTGCGTGTGAACATAAGCTACAGGATGTTCAA
Source organism: Inga laurina (assembly GCA_963855925.1). Classification (NCBI taxonomy): domain Eukaryota; kingdom Viridiplantae; phylum Streptophyta; class Magnoliopsida; order Fabales; family Fabaceae; genus Inga; species Inga laurina. The sequence goes on from OY979709.1 coordinate 15,208,358, forward strand.
CATCAATTCCAAGGGACATACAATATTCATTAAAAGCTTGTGATGTAAATTCACCAGCATTATCAAGACGAATTTTCTTGATAGGATAATCAGGGTAATGTGCTCTTAATCTAATCAATTGAGCAAGTAATCTCGCAAACGCCAGGTTGCGAGAAGATAATAAGCAAACATGCGACCATTTAGTTGATGCATCAATTAAAACCATATAGTACCTAAATGGTCCGCATGGTGGGTGTATTGGCCCACAAATATCTCCCTGTATCCGTTCTAGAAATGTGAGAGACTCACTTTCTACTTTGCTTGGTGATGGGCGAATAATTAATTTTCCCTTGGAACATGCAGCACATGAGAAATCATGGGATTGTGGTATTTGTTTACACTTCAGGGTATGTCCACATGAATTCCCAATTATTTGTCGCATCATTATTGAACCGGGATGGCCTAACCGGTCATGCCAAACATTAAATTCATTAGTAAACTTCTGGTTTACATTATCAAACTGCTGGTTTGTATTGGCAAACTTCTGATCTGCATTATTGAACTTCTGGTTCACAATAGTATGTGTTTCAATTGTGTTTATACATGTGTAATACAAACCAGAAGAAAAAATAGGAAAACTTTCTAATATGCATTTTCTACCAGCAATTATATTTGTAATGACAAGATATTCCTTATTATCTTTAGTTGTTGTTTCTAAATGATATCCATTTCTGCGGATATCTTTGAAACTCAATAAGTTTCTTTTAGACTTGGTAGAATAAAATGCATTATCAATGCATAATTTTGTTCCTTCAGGTAACAAAATATTAGCTCTTCCGGAGCCTTCAATTAAATTTATACTACCAGATATAGTCTGAACATTGGCTTCTCGAATTACCAAGGAAGAAAAATATTTATCATGTCTGAGTATGGTGTGGGTTGTTGCACTATCAACGAGACATAAATCTTCAGGATTGATGCCAATAGAATTCATTCTTCATAAAAACATAATTAAAATTAATATATATGATAGAAACAACTTTAAATAAAATATAACAGTTAAAATTATATTAAGAAATCTGTAACATCCAAATAGTTATTATCTATATCACCATACTCAGAATTCTCGCCCTTTTTGGTTCTTATAAGTCTTTTCCCACTTCTGGTAGGAAATTTGAGCCTCCATGATATCGACCACGACTACGCCCACGGCTGTAGCCACGCCCACGTCCACTTCCATGTCCACGTCCACGGCCACAATAAAATTCATTAGTTACTACATTCACTTCAGGGAATGGAGTTGAGCCTGTTGGACGGGATTCATGATTTTTCAATAAAAGCTCATTATTTTGCTCAGCCATAAGGAGACAAGAAATTAACTCAGCATATTTCTTGAAACCTTTTTTCACAATATTGCTGCTGCAGGAGCAAATTGGATGCATAAAATGTGGAGAATGACTTTTCTAACATATCATCATCAGTAACATTTTATCCACATAATTTCAATTTAGAAGTAATTCTAAACATAGCTGAGTTATATTCGCTTATAGATTTAAAATCTTGCAAGCGCAAATGCATCCACTCAAAATGAGCTTTTGGAAGAATGATCATCTTCTGGTGATCATACCTCTCTTTCAAATTGTTCCAAAGGACAAGTGGGTCCATTACTGTCAAATATTCGAGTGACAACCAAGATAAATAATTTTTCCCAGTAATATCAAGAGCCACAATTTCAAGTTTTTCCAGGTTTGCCATTTGTTCAAACTAATTAAAGAAATAAATGAAAATAATATAAAATGTAAATATGCAATATAATAACTTTAAATTCATAAAGACAATAAATAATTCATAAGGCAAGATAAGAAAATTAAAACATGTATGGCTTCAGGCCATTTAATCTCATGACTTCAGGTCATGTATGGCTTCGGGCCATTTAATCTCAAGATGAGGAATTAACTATTATCTTCAGGATAAAAGTTGTACATGACTTCTGGCTGTACAATAAGATAAAAGATAAAAATATATATAGCTTCTGGCCATATAATAAGATGAAAAATGTATATAGCTTCTGGCTATATAATAAGATGAAAAATGTATATAGCTTCTGGCTATATAATAAGAATGGATATGGCTTCTGGCCATATTATAAGAAATTAAAACATTATGACTTCTGGTCATAATTTCAAGAATCAAATGTGTATGGCTTCTGGCCATAATAACAATAATAATAATATAAAAGAACTTGTAAATAATATATAAAAACAATAATAATCTCCAATCTTAACCATGGAACCCGATGTTATATAACAATCGGTAAAAGAATCTCTCTTATTCCATATAGTGGCTTAGATTATCCCAGATCTATAAAATAAAACAGGATATATATAATCATTAAAGAAACCATAAGAAGATCATACCTTCTATTAGAGCTTCGTGCTGATAACGTGTTATAAAAGTATATGTGGTAAGAGAGAAGATTGATAGAATTCAAAGAAAGATTATAGAATTTCTAGAGAGAAGTTAGAGAGAAGTTCTCATTCAGTTCAATTGAAACAATCGATTACAGTCCTTTATATAGAGGCAGAAATCTAACCCTGGTTGTATTACCATGGTTATATGTAAATGACCATAGTTACTTTATATCGTCTTTATATCCTTGTCTTCTTTTGCTGTCTTTATATCCTTGTCTTCTTTTGCTTTTGCTTTGTGTCAAGTCATCTTTGTGTCAAGTCATCTTTATGTCAAGTTGACTGGAAGAGTAATATGAGTCAATGGACATCCACATATTTAATATTCATAACAAATTGGATTAAGTCGATACTCCCTCCGGTCCAATTTTAATATCCGCAGATCATTTTATAATTTAGGGAGGATGACAAAAAAAAATTGTTTTGAAATTGTAAAATTTTAAATTAGATATTTCTCATAAAATGGATTAAAATATATTGTGAATTGGTTATCAAATCTTGTCATTTGGATATATCTCCTACACCACAACTCTGATTGAGCTGATTCTTTTTGCATTGGAATATTGACTGCAAGAGTTTTCTGATGATAGGTCATTTGTCATATTTAGATTCAAAATGATTCTATTATTAATAGAACACTTCAGTGATGCATCAAGTGATCTGTTAAGATCACTCGAGTGATCTAATTTTATGGATCATTAGCACATCACTTGAGTAATCCATCTAGTGCTCTATAAAAATCACTCAAGTGATTACCAGAGTGATACTTTCCCAAAAAATAGAGCACGCTTTGTAACTTTTAAAAATCATTGGAATGTTGTGTAACGACCTCTTCTTGCTTCTAATCACTTTAACACTTCCTTATATTAGTGCTTAAGCATTTTCCAAGTAATCAAACAAGGATTAACACACACATTGGAAAAAGAACTTTTGTGTTGGAAGCTTCCAGCAACTATTTCAAAGGTCATATTTTGTAAGCCTCAACGGGAAGAAGAAAAGATCAACGGTCATCGATCTTCATCAACTATAAATGGAAGAGCATTCAAAGCGTAAGGAAAGAACAACAACGCCAAAATGCTAAAAATCATGAATAATCCACTTTAACCGAAATACTCTCTATTAGTTTCTATCTTCGATATCATTTGCCTTTAAGAGAGACAAATTATTTGTACTATACTTCAGTGTTCATCTTCTTCACTTTTAAGATAGAAGATTGATCATAATCATTCATAATCAAAATTGTATCCTTACGGTGTATAAGGGGAGTAACTCGGTGAGAGATTTGTAAAAGGCTTCACAAGTGTCAGGCTAAACTCGTGGGATTGTAGAGGCTTCTCTTGTGGCAGAATTAAACAAGAAAATAGTAGATTGAAAATCTCAAGAGGAGCTTGAGGACTGGACGTAGGTCATCATGGATTGGACGGAATTAGGATAAATCACAGTTTGCATGTTATCTTCCCTAAGCTCTTATATTTCCAGCATATATTATTTAAATAACTGATTGCTGATTTATTATTCGTTACTTTCATACTTGTTGCTTTTACTAAGATGCAAAAATATTTTCAAAGTTCTTAAGTTTTTTCTTAAACCCAATTCACCCCCTTCTTGGGTGTCAGCCAGTTTTAACAATCATGAGTTTATAATGGTGGAAAATTTGTAGTCTAGTTTGAGGAATCAAGGACCTGACTATCACTAGTATAAAGATCTTTGAAGAACTTCCTAGCCATCTCTCTTAACTCACCCGGCTCAAAAACCCAATTCCCATCTTCATCTTGAAGGGCCTCAATGAGTCAGTTTTTCCTCTTAATCAACAATGAGGTGTGAAAAAATCTAGTGTTTTTATCACCCAAGCAAGCCACTTACATCTAGATTTTTTTATACCCAATCAGTTCCTCTTGTGCACCTTGCTTTCTATATTCCTTCCATAGTTGCTTCTCAAGCTTGAATAGACAAGCAGAGGTGTTATTTTGCCTAACTTTGTCAATGCCCTCTAATCTTTTAAGAAGACCTATTTTTTTCTTTGGAATGCTGCTGAGAACATTGGAATTCTATTTGGTGGCCTTAACTTCAAATCTTGTTCTCCCTTACCACCAATTCACATTTTCCCAAGAATTGCAAGCCACTCGAGAGAAGCTATCTTCTAATGCCCACATGGGGTGATAGTTAAAATTACGCTTCTCCCTTCTATTTGTAGAATTTGTGCCATTGGAGATAATGACAACTCTATGATCTGATTTATAGTAAAGTTTGTGAAAGACTTTACTATCTGGGTGATTTAATTCCCAAGCAAGGTTTCCAAATACCCAATCCAGTCTTTCTTTTACCCCTTATTATTCTCAAGTAAAATGCTCTCCAACAATTGGTATTTCCAACAAATTCGAGTTGCTAATACAATCTAAGTTTCATAGCTCGAAAAGAAGGATCAGAACCCCCTAATTTATCTGCTAGCTCCAAGAAAGCATTAAAATCACCAATCACCATTCAAGCTTCCTCAGTATCAAGGGCAATATCCTGCAATGCACACCAATGGCTCTCTCTCCCCCCACCCCACCAATTGGCCATTGTCTCCCTATAGACAAAAGTGACAAAAAGGAATCATTTATTTTCTTATCAAACAAATTACAATGAACAAGTTGGGTAGTAGAGAGGAGATAATCCACATGAGTATTATTTTCATCCCATAGGATCCAAATTCCCCTTACAAATTTCGATGCCTCCAACCTAATCCAATTATTGAAACCTAGCTTACGGTTCACAAAATCAGCCCTTCTACCATTAATATGGGTTCAAGAAGACACAAAATATCAATATTATTATTCTTAACTAGAGTTGGGAATATGGGTCGGCCCGACCCTACAGGGCCAGCCTTTCACGAGCTCGGGCCTAAACGAGCCGGCCCGTTTATGCCCATTTGTTAAAAAGTACAATATTTTTTAGGCCCTCGACCCTACAGGATTGGCCCTTCACGGGCTCGGGTCTAAACGGGCTTAAACTCATTTTAATTCAAAAAAAATTTCTTTTTCAAGTTTTACAATTTATTTATTATTTTGCTTTAAATTGAGATACATTATTTTTAAAACTCATAAATTTTTAGTTAAAATAATCATCTAATATCCAAATTAGCCTATTTTTTAAAGTTTAAATTAATAAATCATTGTAGAAAATAAAATAAATCAAACCAATTAATAAGTGTTTGCCTGTTATTAATACTCTATTAGGTACTTAAGTGTCTCTCATATTGATAATTTGATATAATGATATTATATTTATTAATTTATTTTAAAAAAATATTAAACGGGCCTAAAATGGCTAGCCCTCAAGGCTGCAGACCTGCTTCTCTTTTTAACCTCTAAATCATAAGCCGGCCCTTGAAGGGCTCGGACCGGCCCAAATTCCCGGTTCTATTCTTAACCAAATCCTTGATGGTGTTAGTAAAATTCCTATTCATAACACCCTTACTATTCTAAGATGTAATTATCATGATAACTATACTTGGAAACAAAAAATGCAAGCACTTACTTATTAATAGGATCATCATCTTCCCCTTTGGTATGCTCCTCTAGACTATTCTGTACCAATTCATCAAGTTTTACACTCAAAGTCATCTCCAATATCGTCATCCAAAGCTGTGGACGTTGGAGGTAGGAGAGGTGGTTTCTAGACAAAACAAATGCTCTGTTCACATTTTTCCTGAGGAATGCGTTTGGTGCTATTGCCACAGGTTCTTTTGGTCCTTCTAACAAGAGTAGGACCTTAGCTTGATGTTCTCCATCATGTTTTAATGGTACATTAGGTTAGAACCTACTTGAGTTAAATTCCCACCCACAATAATATGTTTTCTTTGGCCCATAGGCATTTTAGAAGGCCCATCCATTTTATTACTTATTTCCAGACCCAACACCGCTTCCTTAGTTGTCTTCTTATTATTGTGGGCTTTACAACCTCTCTTGGCCTATTAGGTTTTATGTTTCTCTTTTCCCAAACCCTTGACTAAAGTTGTACCCTTTGTAATGACCCAAAAATGAGATTGAGGGCTAATGACTTTAAAAGTGGATGCAATTATTGCTGAATAAACATTTTTGGAGAATGTGTGAAGGGAATTTGGTTTTTTAGTAACTCCAATGGTTTCCTTGTGAAAAATTGTGTGGGAATAGGTTTGATTGTTGATTTTGGAGCCACTGGACACATTGGTTGGCAATTGGAAAAACCATCAAGTGTAATTTTGTGTAGGGCAGTCGGATTGTATGGATATTTTGAATGGACAAATGGTGTCTAAAAATTATAAAAATTTCCAATCTTAAATTTCACATGTCAAGCTTCAAAATGGATATATAATTTTTATCATTTCGATTTGTGAGCTGAGAGTTATGAATTTTTTAATTTTGCCCAGCGAAATTGATTATTTTCTGGAACAGCAGGCAAATATTAAGATTCTGGGAATTTTGTGATTTTAGATAGCAAAATTCTATATTTTTTCTTGAATCTAGACTCAATAAGGGTTTTATAGGCTTTGGAATCACTCCAATTTGATTTTTCTAGAATTAGTTATGATTTTTCAAAGTTTGGGCAGAAATCTGCCAGAATTTCTGAAAAATTCGAAATTGTTGGAAATTAAATTAATAATTAAATATCATATAATATATGATATTAATATCATCATCCTTCTTTCTCCAACCATTTCCATGCAGTCAGATTTGAAATTAGAGAGAGAAGAGTTGAGAGAGTCTAGAGAGAAAAAGTGAAGAGAACTCGCAAGGTAAGCCGATTTCTCTGACGATATAGTTCCTAACGCGTATAACTCTACTCCTAAACTTCTCTTTCATGTACTTCAAGGTTGTTGGAGCTCAAACTTGCTGTTTAAAGAGAGTTAGGTTTCAGCTAAGAAGAGGAAAATCTACTTGGAGTTTGAGGTAACTTTCAAACCGTCGTATATTGACTATTCTGGCTGTTGTGGGCAATTTATTCGGTGAAATTTCGCCGGATTGCCGTTGGTTTTAAATTTTGGAAATTGAGTTGCCTAAGGGTTATGCTGCCCAATTCTGGTTCAAATGGTAGTTATAACATAATATAATAGTTAATAAAGTGGCTAGGAGTATAAAGGAACACGTTTACAGAGCCGAAATCGTAAAACCCCGATTTTTCCCGGAGAACACATAAATTTCAGCCAGCTCTAGAAATGAGTCTTAGAGTTGGATTTTCAATAATTTGATAGTTCCATTGAGTTTGGGAGGGAAAATTAGGTGGGGTTATAGTTGGTCACTTTTTCGGAAAATGTCGAAAAAGCATAATTACGAAAACACCTCTGAAACCCTTAAAGTGGGGCTGCCAAGGGTAAATTTTTAATTTAACATTGAATTTGATAATTCTGAGTCCAGAAATGGATTCCTTGGGTGGAAATATGTAAGGTTAGCTCAGGTTAGAATTTCGAGAAAAGTGCAACCGAACTAGGTACGGCGAGGCCAGGCTGGGCCGGGTCCCGGGGTCATTTTTATAAATTTTCATTATAGACTCATATAACCCCTAGAAACACTATGGAAGTGTCTAAATTGTGCATTTGAAATTGTAGGATTCAATATTTTCCCTGATCGTGAATGAGCTTTGCTAGAGCACGTTCGAAAAGAACCAAGTAGTGACTCTTTCTCTTATATTATGTGTAATGCACTGTATGTGTGTTGTATCACTGTTTTATGATGATTTATGATGATGATGCAGTTACAGTTGGTGATAACTATCGTTATACAACAAAAGCTGTCGTTTCCAGCGCAAGCTGTCGTTATTGTGATTACAACGTAAGCTGTCGTGATTGTAATTACAGCGAGAGCTATCGCATTGTGTATACAGCCGTGAGTGCTGTCGTTTATTGTAGACATGTATCTTTGTGCTATTGTATAATGTCGTTGTAGACATGTATAACGCCGTTGTAGACATGTATCTTTGTGCTATTGTTGTTGTTGCTGCTGTTGCTGTTTGTGATTTACTTACATGCTATGTGCTTATATATTGTAGGAGTGACTTGTTACTACTGAGATTCTTTTGAATCTCATTCTTTCCATGAACTGACCTACAGATAGGGCAAGTGACTCAAAAGGGAAGTAGACAACTAAGAGTGGCTAGGACTCCTTAGAGATATTTGATGTTGGTTGTTGTTATCCATTTTGATTTGGGATTACTGTATATATGTGGAATGATTTTGTGTAATCCCTTACATGGGAAACTGTAAACCCTTAGTGAATGAATGAAACCCGAGGTTTGCTGGGATTTTATTGTATGAATGTTATTTAACTGCACAGGGTAATTATATTCGAAACTTGAATTTGAGCCCATAATAGGAATGAAATTTTGAAAGAGTTTGTGGAAACCCTACCGTAAGGAGAGGAGTTTGAAATGAGTTTAATTATTCGTTGGTCTCTAATTCATTTTAATTACACCTTTTCGAATCATAATTACTATTTTCGAGGTAGGGGTTACACCCTTCTTCTGCGTCGATTTGCTCATGCCTCTATTCCTCTGATATGACTTTTCTCTTGTGGTCATGAGCCTCCCTTCTTCTTCTTTGCCAAGACATCCTTGCTACTCCTTTGCCATCTTTTTTGCAGAGCCTGAAACTATGCTAAGATGGCCGCCTCCTTCTGTCATCTCCTCTTCTTCGTCAAGGTAAACTATTACATTGAATCGTGAGTCGAATCTTCCATTCTTGGTACCTCTGCTAGGTTTCAGCCCCTTCTCCTGCTCCACCGAAGCACTAGCTTGGTATTTCCTCCTCAAAAGCTGAGCCTTGTTTGAATTCCCCACAAACATCCACACACTGAATTCCTTATTAGTGTTGGGTGTATTCTTCATCGACGTCGACTTAGTCATAGGTGGAGTTGCTGTTGATTGTTGCCCAGAGCCTGGTTGGTTCGTCTTTGTATATACCTATTGACAATTTTCCTAGTGATAACCATATTGCCCACATGCAAAACAAATTAAGCCAAGGCCCTCATATTCAACATAGTAAGTAGAGTGTGAGGCAATAACCCTTGAAACAAGCTTCTTTTGTAAATCTGGCTTAACATAAATCCAAGCATATTTCTCTCTCAATCCTTGCAAAAGTGGATGGGGTTTCAAATGGGATAGGCATATCAACCTTCATTGTTCTCCTAATGTTATTTCCCAATATTGAAATAAATTCTTTATTGTAACATTGCATTGGTATATTTGGTATTTTGACATAAGTAACTATCCTCCCAAGTGGGTTGTTAAAAGGGTCAAAATTTGATGACCATTTCTGAACTAGAATAGGATGTTGTAGTACGACTTAGGGACCTCTATAAAGCACTTTCTGGTATAACTTACCCCAGCCCTCTTTTTAAAGAAATTGAACAACAAAATAGTTGTTTGGAAGATTAACAAGATCAAATTCTAGATGCAGTTTAAGTGAAGTTTTAATGTGTATACATTATATCTCTCACCTAACATTATGAGAATTAATGCTGCATTCCAAGGCCTACACCATGCACAAAACTCTTCTGCTATAACAGGAACCATAGGGTGATGCTTCATATAGGCCAGTACTTCCTCAGAGAGTTCTGGCATATACCATTCTTTGCTAAGTATGTTAGATAGGAGGTCCTTATCTTCCATGCAATCTCCTCCATTAGCTATCCTATTGAAGCCAAGAAGGGAATCTCTGAATGATGGTTGAGCCACCTTAGCTTTGTCCTTCATTCTTATTTGAGAGCCATCATGGTCCATGGAGACAGCTTCCTATATGTGTGTCCATTGTTACTTCATAAGAAGAATCATTCTTCTTTTTCTTGTTGTTGCTACATGCCAAGATGTCAGAAGGCCAATCTGATAGAAGTTTTTGGGGGGGGGTTTTGATCACCTATATAGAGAAAGTAAAGTAGGCATGATGTTCAAGATAGAGCAAAGTCAAACCTAAAAGAGGCAAGCTTCACCTAAGAGGGGGTAAATAGGTTGATGTAATAAAATTTTTGCATGTTATGGTATTATGGAGAAAAATGAAGAGAGAGTAGAGATGAGAGAATTTGCTTACAGAGAGCTATATTGGTTCAGCCCAACCCCAAGCCTACATCCAAACCTCAGAGATTAACACCTCCAAGATTTTCACTAATCTTCCAAGATTCGGTGGTGTAACCCCCTTCACAATCAAGGCTGAGATTAGTTCATAAAAACATAATTAAGTTTAAATTAGAGACCATGTATGATTTGGGACTTAGACAAAGTAAAATTTTCCTAAAAATCAGGGTTTTCAAAAACTTTTACAACATTTGTTCCACAATGGTCTCATACTCACATTTCAAACTTAAATGGCCTATACACATTGATTCAATTCATACATATCAGAGTATTATGCAAATTCCCGACACACTCGGGTTCCATTCAATAAATAAAGGTTCTATAGAGGCACAAAGCCCATAAAACTTTTCCTTTTTTCTTGGGGATTACACAAAACTATACTATGAATCCTAATATACACAATTGTTTCCCAAAAACATCCAAATAATTTTACATGATAACTAAAATCCAAAATAATTTCCTACACTGGAGCTCTATCCGCTCTTCGTCACTCGCTTCACTTTTTGGGAGAGTGGGATTATAAGGAATCTCCGTAGTGTTAAATCACTCATAGTATGCACAACAACAAAGCATGGAAGTAAATTATCACATAACACACAGCAGCTACAACAGCAATTATAGCGGTAAGGGCAGGTATGACTTGTATCACCCTTACATTTGCTCACGATGTATTGCACCATCACATGATCATATCACATATATCACCACAGCTGGGATCCATATAAAATATTTCACATACGCACACAGCCACACTGGCCGGATACTCAAACAGGAATCCACGATTCCACAACGCACCCCTGGCAATTATGTAATATCTTAAATTGTAATTAAGGGCTAATGACCTCACAAGTGATGTAATTAATGTTTGTTAAACATTTTTGAAGTATATGAGGTGTATTGTGATGTAAAATATGTTTATTGATAGTTCAATATGTCTTAGTATAATCAGGGGCAAAATGGTAAATTTACCGACTCAAGATCCATGGCTAGGATTGACTCTTGAATGACCAATGGGGCGGAATCTAGTGTAGATGAGTTTATGGAAGGAAGAATGGGATTATGACATGTAGCAAGTTGTGAACCATTGGATGAGGTCAAACTTCAAAGTTCAATTTTCTCATCCCTCTCTCCCTTCAAGTCGGTGAAGAAGCATGGAAAAAGGGAAAAAATCTGTCATCATTATTCTCATCTCATTCTCTCTCCTTAGCCTCCATTTTCAGTGGATTGAAGGTGGAAAGAGAAAGTGCAAAGGTGAGATTTTGTCTTGCAAAATGCCTTTAAATGCTCAAGTGTTCTTCATTAATCATGTTCATAGTGTCAAGAGCTTCATTCCTATGTTTTCAGATTTTGGATTTGTGGAGTTTGAGAACTTGTGGAAATTTGAAAGTTGGGGAAACCAAGGATTTGATCTTGGCAAGTTGGAGAGGTGAGTATTTGATACCTTTTGGCATATTCATTGTAGTCATTGGTTTGGTTTTGAGATTTTGTGATTTTGCCCTGATTTTGACTTAATTTTGAAATGCATGGACTGAGTAGTATAATGTGGTGGAATAGATGCCAAATTGTGTCTTAGTGTCAATGGTTTTGGTTTGGATTTGAAAAGAAAAAGTTTGGTCATTAGCTGATTTTGGTTGCAATATAGTTGGGAATGTGGAGTATGTCATTTTGATGTTAATTTGGGTGTTTTAATGTTACCAATAAGTTCCTTATGGACTTTTGAGTGAGAATGAGTTTTGGTACAAGTCTTTGAGCCATTGGGATCAGTTTTGGTAAATCTGGAAAGTTATATCAGTTGCTGCATTTCTGGGTTCTGTTGAATGTCACTCGAGTGAGTAAGGGTCTCACTTGAGTGAAGCAACATAAATTCCCTTTTCCTTCTGCATTTTGCTTGGGTTTTCTGGTGGGAAGTGCGAGTGCACTTCCCAATCCACAAGTGATATAGGTCATCACTCGAGTGAGCATGCGTTCACTTGAGTGCAAGTGTATGCTCATGCTAAAGGTTGCTCTCGCTCAAGCACTCATAGACTAAATTCCAAGAGTGTGATCTGAAACCCGTAAGTGTTATGTTCTCACTCGAGTGGTAAGGGAAGTACTCGAGTGAGCTTTCTCTTTTAAGTTGGGTGTGCTCTCGGGTAAACACTTTTGGTGTTTTACTTTTGGGAACTCGAGTGAATTTGAGGTCATCACTTGAGTGCAGCCGTTACGCTCGAGTGTTGTGAATGCTTTCAAGTCGTTGGTAGTGCTTTCTATCAAACACTCGCGAGTGTGTGCCACCTTAACCTGAGTGCAAGTCCATCATCACTCAAGTGAAGCCATTGTCACTCGAGTGAGCCATTTAAAAATCAGAGTCTTGCTTCCTAAAAAGGCATCTTTGGGGTAGTTTCTCATAACCCTTTAAGCATATGTTTAAGCATTAAATAGCCACCTAAAAAGTTTACATGAATACCAACTTAAAGTACTATGGAATTAAAAACTTGGAAAAGAGATTGATCGGTTGTCCCTAATTTGGTTTATAGGATTTGACATTTGCCGCCTTCGTGAGCCCTTGGTGCCGAAGAACGTTCGGAAAGAACAAGGTAGTGACTCTTTCTTTTATACCTTATGTGATGCATTGTATGTGCGTTGTATCATTTATTTGTGATGGATTTGGATGCTGCTATGTTTGTGGATATGTGTATGCACTGCCATACCAACAGTCCCTGAGTCGCTAACAACAGTTTGAGTAAGGTCAATAAGCCTTCTCAACGGTAAAAGGGGATGAGGATGGGGTGTGATATTTGTAATTATGTGGGCCGAAAGGCTATTCGTGGGCCGAAAGGATATATGTGAGCCGTAAGGCTATTTGTATGCATTGCCATACCAACAGTTCCTGAGTCGTTAACAATGGTTCGGGTTAGGACGGTGTGCCTTCCCACGGTAAAAGGGGATGAAGGTGGAGTGTGATTTGTGTTGCTGCTGCTGAATGGTGATTTGCTTACATGCTATGTGATTACGTGTGGTATGAATGGTTTGTTACTACTGAGATTCTCTTGAATCTCAATCTTTCCATTAACTAATATTTCAGACAGGGCAAGTGGCTCCAAGGAAAAGCGAACAACCAGGAGCGGCTATGACCCTGTAGGGACATTTGATTTAGGTAATGTTGGTTATTTATTTTGGATAAGGATTACTATATGATATTTTTGAGTTGTAAATGGTTTTTGAATACATAGTGGTGTAATCCCCTAATTGGGAACTGAAACCTTATAGATCTATACATAGTTGAAACCTGGGGGTTTCCGGGAATTAAGTTGTACACTCTGATATGTTAAAATGTGATATAACTGCACAGGTAGTTATATTCGATGTTTGAACTTGAGACCAGGGTAGAAAAGAAGTTTTGAAAATTTCATGAAATCCCTACTACAAGGAGGGAATTTTAAATGAGTTTTAAATTATCCGGAGGTCTCTAATCCATTTTATTATGCATTATCGAATATTAATTATGCTAATTAAGGCAGGGGTTACAAATTACAATGGCAGAAACAATGGAAGGGGTAGGTGTGATAACCATCACCCCCTACAACTACTCACGTTGAACTACTCACGCTGTAATGCATTACGGGAGATAACACAATGGCCTCATGCTAAAGATTTTCACACAAAACAATGATAAGTCATGTATACCAAGCATCATACACAACATAAGAGAAAAGTCACTACCTGGTTCATTCCGTGTGTGCTCTGTCGCAGGTCTCTCCTGAGTATGGCAAATATCATATCATATAATTCACAATTAGGGACGAAGAGTCATTCTCTATTCTGATACTTAATTTACTTCACAATACTTAGATTGGTTATCATTATTGCTCTTTAAGAAGCCATAATTACTTCTAACAAAAACCCGAAAGGGTTGGAAGAACTATCCCAAAGATCCCATTTTAAAAGCATAGAAACTGATTTTTGCACTAAGGCACTCAAGTGAAGATGGCCTCACTCGAGTGATAATGTATGGACACTTGAGTAAAGAAGACCTCACTCGAGTGATGCCCTGATGTGTACCTAAGCATGACAGCACACTCGTGCAAGTGCTTGGCAGAGAGCAAAACAGAAACCAGAAATACTCACTGCACTTGAGCACAGAAAGCAACACTCGAGTGAAAGCCAAATGCTCACTCGAGTACTAGGAAGTGAAGCATAAAAAGTGAGAACCCGAGAGCACATGAACTTCTAGGGAAAAGAAGCACTTGAGTGGAAACCCCAGCACTCGAGTGATAGCTTAATACTCGCAAGTATTAAGGCGTACTCTTGAATCTTAGACGTGAGTGACAACCTGAGATGTGAGTTCATGATGTCAAATACACCTGCACTCAAGTGAGAGAAGGCTCACTCGAGTGAGAACCCACAACACTTACAAGTGAGGCAATACTCTTGCCTCAATACACAGAAGTGAAATATGAAACTAGAAGCAGAAAGGGGAAATACACCACAGCACTCGAGTGGAACCTATCCTCACTCGAGTGATGTTCATCCTACACTCGAGTGGACCCCAAATCACTCAAGTGATGCTATCAGAAACCATAAAATGCAGAAGGTATGATAGTACTTCCCTACTTTTGCCCAATTGATTCCAATGGTCCCAAACTCTCAACTAAACTTACTCCCACATCAAAACACCCAAGGAATCCACCAGAACCATCAGAATTACCAAATTCCTATTCCATTATCATGCTTTGGTTTTGGACAACACTAAACACCAAAATTCTAAAATCACCAAACTTAATCATTCAATCCCAAATCCCTTTTTATCTATCCACATACATTCCAAACATACCAATTCCATACCATATCATGCCAAACTACCAATGACCCTAATTTTTGAAAATGAGGTAAAAAATCCCAGAAATTCCAAACTAAACCATTTGGCACAAAACATAGATAGAAATGTTCATTTCACTTACCTCTCCAACTTTTCCAAAGAGGTTTCTTGATTCTTAAAACTTCAAAATTCCTTGAGATCTCAAATCAACACCAAAGGCAAATCTACCACCATAGAAATAAAGCTCTCAATCCAAGGAACAACATTAAGGAAGAGAGTTTTGGCATTAGAGGTCATTAACTTACCTCAATCACAAGCTTTTCCTTTCTCTTTCTTGGGCAACAATGGAGCAGAAATGGGGGGGGAGATGAGTGTGGATGAAGAAGGTGAAATCATTACACTCCCTCTAGCCATACTTGTCCAGTGAAAAGGGAGGGAAGAGAGGAGAGAGAAAATCATATTTTATCCCATATTTGACTTTTCTTAACCACTCTCCCTTCAAACTCACTTGCCATATGTCCCTCTCCCATTAGTTCTCATAAAGTAAATAACTTAATTAGTTACTCTAACCACTCCATTAGCCATTTAGTCACACATATCATTTCTTATTAGTTAGTAATTAATTTCCTTATTAATAACTAACTAATTAACCAACAATTTCCATTCTATCAATTTTCCTAATTATGGCACATTAACCAAAATTGCCACAAAACACATAATAATTTAGATTTAATCCACAAATCATTCTCAATAATTGTCATTAACCCTTAATCAAAATTTAAGGCGTTACAAGTGGGCTCTCAAAATGCCACAAAACAACAACCGTCCTTACAAGGACTACGAGTAGAAATATTCTACACCTAAACTTTTTTCTCCCCCTTACGGAGAGTCTTATGAGTAGAATAATTCCGAAGACCTTTCTCTCCTACTTACCTGTGCAAGACTTATAAGCAGCAACATTCTCTCCTAATTACACCTTTGTAAGTTTTGCGAGCAAAAAGTCTTACCAAGATTTTTCTCTACTGCTTTCCCCGTAAGATAATCTACCCTCTTAAGGTCCCTTTACCTTGAGATAAAAAATACAATTGAAATGTGTTTACAAACTCTCTCATAGAGTGGATATAATAATCACTGAAGTACAATATGAATATAGAA
This sequence comes from Inga laurina, assembly GCA_963855925.1. Classification (NCBI taxonomy): domain Eukaryota; kingdom Viridiplantae; phylum Streptophyta; class Magnoliopsida; order Fabales; family Fabaceae; genus Inga; species Inga laurina. The sequence goes on from OY979709.1 coordinate 15,224,840, forward strand.
AGAAATATGAAATCAGAGACTCTTGTGAATATTCAACGTATGCTCTCATTTTGTGTTCTTGTATTTTTTGTCTGTCTCTGGTGCTCTGTATTTACAGCTAATCTGAGTTAGCCATTATGGAGCATCCCATTATTGAGCGAAGCATTTTGTTATGAAACTGAATGTCACATTGTGGAGCATTTATGTTTTCAAACATTCGTTCATGGTGGGTCAACCGCATGTGGTGATAGTTGTCTAATATTCAATATGCAATGATTATGTTCTCTGCAATTAACTTTCTCATTTAAAACTATAATCCGAACATTCATTCTCCTGTTTCACACTTGAAATATATGTTAGATATTGTTTAGGTATAATAACAAGTGAAAACATAATAAATAAATAACATTTAACTATATTCGGATTGTTTGCTGTGACTCTATATTGCATTCTGCTTCTGAGACAGTTGAACTCAAGTTCTTTCATCTCACTTGAGTGTACTTAGAGTTCAAACTCAAGTTTCAAATTCACATTCGAGTGCTCTTTGATTTTTCCATGGCTATACAGAGTAATCTTGACACACTTTCAAGTGCTAGTGGTCACACTCGAGTTCTTGAGCCATACTCGAGTGTACTTGCCAATTTTTTAGCTTCTGACTCTCTGCACTTGCAAGTGGACTTGAAAATTACACAAGGAAAACTCAAGTTTTCAGTCCACACTCGAGTGCTCTTGGCTAATGTCATTGTTTTAGGTTGTCTCTGCTAAGCACTTGCGAGAGTGAACATTGCACTTGCAAGAGTGATCATGTAGAACTCAAGCGCACAATAATGGACTCTAGTGTTCATGCTGGTCAAAACTTCTTCCCTTGGTTCTTGTCAAAAAGTGTCAAGATTGCATTGAAAGTGCAACATCACACTCAAGGGTTTTACCCTATACTTGAGTGCACCATTGCATTTCAGATTGATGAAGTCTTCTGGTTCTACTTTAGTATGCAAGGGTTCACTGAAAGTGTTGTTGTAGGACTCGAGTCTTAGTCCCCACCCGAGTGCATATATAGATACTCTAGTTCACTTCATGGTTTTAGGATCTTGTTTCTTCTCATGATAATGCTTATAGGGCTTCACTTTCAGGACTCGATTATACTTCTTACTAACACTCGAGTGTTGATCCAGAACTCGAGTGCGACAAGCACTTTTTGTTTCTGCTTGATTCTCTGTGAAACACTTCCACAGGTGCACTTGCTGGATTTGAGTGCTATAACTCACAAAACTCTAGTGCATTACAGGAAATCGAGTGCATCAGTAGAATTTCAATTTCCTCAACAGCTTATCTCTAAAACTTGCGAGAGTGAAGATTAAGACTCGAGTGTTTATACTCTCAGAACTTGAGTGCTTAATCCAAACTCGAGTGTATTAGTCTTTTTCAACTGTAATCTTCTATGAACTTGTGAAATGCATTTGATAATCTAATGGGCTTATTTTTACATCTTCAAAACATTAATTCTCTTACAAAACAATGTACTAACACTTTATTATCATTAAAACATGGATTATAACATTCTTCCCCTTTTGGATGATGACAAAACCTTAGTCATGGATTTGGAAACTTAATTGTTTTGTAAACCTTTTTGAAAATTCTTATTTGAGTTTTAAATGCATAAATACCAAAGTTACCATAGTTCAAAGTTGTTTGATGCTCTTTGGCATTTTTCATCAAGTTCTCTGCAAGATTTTCACTGCAAGACTTGTGACAATATCAAGTTATAGTATATGATTTTAATTCATAGTTTAACTTTAGAATTCACAATTGAACAACAACATAACTTTATTCAATAATTTCAACTGCAAATTTCATTACAAAGTTTAAACTACATGAACTTAAACCTTAATACAAAAGCCATAAACAAAACAACATAAAATTCTCAAAATGCTATAATGCTCAAAATGATCCCCCTTAATCTATGAATCTATGACCCCTATCAAAAGTTCCAAAAGACTCAAATACTCAAATGTCATCACTTCTTCTTCTCCCCCTTTTTGTCTTCATCAGAAAAGGGAGGCTGAGGGAAAGTGATAAGATCAGTATCAGATGGCTGAGGTGGAGTGTACAAGACCAATATAGTAGATGGATCTATGAATGGTGGTGATGGGGGCTGATTATCAGGCTACTGAGAGGATTGACCATCTAAGGTGACATCCATAGTGATTGAAGTGATAGGATAAGTATAGGCGAACAATACTGTGGTAGTGGCAGGAGTAATAGTAGTTGGTGATGCAGAGGTGGTTGGTTGAGGTTCATATGTCGGAGGGACATAAGTAGGCTGAGTAGGAAGGTGAGTGTGCAGAAAGGTCTCCAATTCATGAAGCCTCCTTGAATGATCCTCCTGTGTCTTAATCATCAAAGTTGAGATTGGTCTTTTCTACCAATTTGATGACCTGAGACTCTATTGTCCCAACTAGTTTCTCATACTCTGTAAACAACTCTTTCTTCAGGTTGGCAATTGCTTTATTGATCACTTCTGACACAAAGCCTTGTATAGATGCGCCAAAGAACGAAGGGGAAGAAGACAAAGATCTACCTTATACAGAGGATTGAGCCTTATAATCCTTTGAAGGTGTGGTCTCTTACTGTGATACATGTGCTTGACTTAAGGAAGAGATATTCCCATAAGATTCAATTGAGTCATGCCAAATCTGGGAATCTTAACCTTCTCAATGACTTCAAGTACCAGATTTTATTATGCCTGAGGATAAGGGATACAATATGAGGATATGGAATGGTGGTAGTTCTAGAGGAAGAGAATCACAATCTCCTTATTTCACTAAAAATCAGTTCACCCACATTCCTTTGTTGCCCGACCATAAATAAAGCAATCAAATAGTAATACCTATATGCAAAATGTGCGAATTTTTTGGATTTATTGATGATGCTTCGGGTGTAGATATAGAAAATGACACAGTGAGAATCTGGTAAGGTAACAGGCTTGAAATTCAAGGGTCCTACTGGTTCTCCTGGTCTTAAAAACTGGAAAATGTGGGTAGCCGTGAAGTCTTGGTTTGGGTTAGATGGTGGTATGATGTACCCAAGTATGGTATTAATAATGGAGGGGTTAATCATCACAAATTAGTCTCAGACAGAAGAAACAATCCCTTCCTCAATCAATTTACCATTTTCAAATGTTATATCTTTTACTTTCATATTGTAATAAAAATTTCTAACACCTGAAGGTGAACATGGTAGGTGTACAATTAGCTATGATTGATAAAAGTTTAGGTAGGGTCTAAGGTTTAAGCCACAATGATCATTCATAGTTGTTTGGCATCTTCACTATCAGAGGAGGATTCTTATGGGACTTTTGTAGTCTTCTTCTTCCCTTTCCCTTATACCTCCCTCATTTTTTACAGAGTAACGATCGGTTCATTGATAGTCACACCGTTTGCTTTCTTTGTAGGAGGTTGAACATTCTTCAATTTCGGTCTAGGATGCTTCTTCGCTGGAGTCACCTTCTTCTTGGTGACTTTTGGCTTTGGAAAAGGAGGAGGAGGAGTAGGTGTTGAAGACGGAGTTCGAGTCGATGTTATCGTTGGTGTCACAGTTAGTGTCGCCATCAGTATTGGTGTCTCGGTGGAGAGTGAATGAGAATAAGAGGATGAAGATGATAAAGAAGAGGCCTGAGTCACTTAGGGTACTTTTGTACGAACCATTGTGAAAACAATTGAAGAAAACAAAGGATTTGGTGAAATCTTAGTGAATACCGAGTAGGGCTCGAATGTGAAAATTTAAAGGAAAAATATGACTAACTGGCGGACTTTTTGTCTCTTACGTTAGCCTTGGGGTCCACAATAAAAAATTAACCTAGGATGGAGTATAGACAAACCTATGATCATTCTTTCTTCTCGAGGAGCCTTTTATTAAATCCTAAGTAATCTAAATATCATGCAAATGCAATGAAAACAAGGAGAAATCGGTTTTTGGATTTTTCAAATTAATAACTAAAAGAAATATGCAATTTAATTTAATACTAAGTTACTATTTTTGATCTTTTTATAAAAAATGGAGAATGAATGAATGGAATGGTATGAAGTGGAAAATATGAATAAAGAATGCTTTTGGTAGTAAAGAAATAACAATCCTTGCTCAAAAAGGATATAGGAATTAAAACTCATTAAGTCTTAAGAAAAACCCCAAGATAACACTTGAGTCCAATATTCCCAATTAATAATAGCTCTTATGAACGTAGCTCGTAGCTAACTACTACCTCTTGAGATATTGTTAAAAACCACTTAATATGCAATTGAAATTGGAATAATGCAACTTGAGTCTTCTTGAAATAGAGTGCTAAACAACCCCTCAAAGGTACAAAGCAATCACATTAACTAGACAATAACATGCTAATTAATATAATCTCATTACAACCACAAAGAAATTCAAACATATATAATTTTCACACTACAAAATCCAATCTCAACTACAAATATCAAACCAACAGAGATAATTAACATTAATCTCAGTTCCAGAATCATGTACAATAATTCCTAAAACTAGGCAATTTAAATATATAATTATAGACTAATGGAATGATAGAAAGACTCCCCTTTGTATTCCAATAAGCTCAAGCACAAATCCCTACTGCCAAGAAGCAAACGATTAGCCTCTCATTGCTTTAAAATAACCACAGCTCAGAATTTGAACACTCGATGGAATCTGGAAAAAGCCGCTGGAATATGCAAAATGCCACCAGAGGTAATGGGTAGTAGTGGTGTTAGTAGTTTAAGCTCCCTCCGGTTTGATTCTGAGCTTTGAAGTTGTAGAAGCTCCAAGGCCTAACTCTCTCTCTCTCTCTCTTCTTAACAGTGTTTTTTCGGCACTGGAAGCCACTGGAAATGGAAGTGTGGTGTTGGTGAAGATGGTGGAAGGTGGTGGAGTGAGAGAGTGAAGGTGTAGTCTCGTCTCTCTTCCTCTGACTTCTAAATCTGCTTCCCTCTTGCCATTGTATCTCGCCACTCAAGCTCTGGAGTATTGCTTGCATTGTGTCTCTGTCAATTTCTAGATGAAGTGCTTCTTCATCATTGACAGCGAGTCTCACCGTCACTCCTTCCCCGATGTTGGTAAGTGTGAGAGGATAGAGGGAATGGCGGAGTGAAAGCTAGAGAGAGGAGAAGACGACGAGCATTCTTCGGTGTTGTGAGCTTTGGAAGTGTTGCAACTCTGAGTTCTATGTCCAATGGTGCTCCGATTGAATCTCTATAGCCTTACAAGAATGAAGTCGTCGACAGCGATGGTATTGAGGGTGAGCGCTGACGACGACAATGAAGTAGAGGAAGGTGGAGGAGAAGATCAGGTCCTGTATCCCAAGTCCCCAGCTCTTACCGGTGCAACCTCTATTTTCAGATCTGTTTTATCACTCTCAGTATCGGATCCCCCAGCTTGTGTCTTTTGACTTAGTAATGGACCTGGTCAAAATGCAAGTTTTAACCAGGGACCATTTTAAAGAACTAATAAGTTCTTAGGAGGGACTAACCTGAAACTTTGCAAAACTATTTATAGGTTGAACTAAAATTTCTAAAGATTCTAGGTACTTTTATGTTATTTTCATGGACCCTTTTCTTCATTAAATTATAATTTCTAGAAATTATGGGGCCCTTTTATGTAATATTTCCCAGTCTTCAAAAATATTAATTACGACCCTAAATGCATTTTTTTTTCAAAATCTCCAATTTTCTTCCAAAACACCTACAATACAAAATTAAGCACAAGTAGCATTAAAAGTCTAAGAGACAATTACATAAAATAATTAACAAATTATGACCATTTTGCCCCTAATTACAATTAATTCAACACAATTGTCCCAAACTAAAATTAATTCTTAATCTTGTAATAATGCTCTAGAAAACGCATTAAAAACCCCAAATTAATCATGGAAAATCCTGTAAAAATATGGTTCAATCAATAATTGGAGTGGATTGGAGAGTTGCAACTAACAATTGATGGCAATGGAAGTGTTGATTCAATAGGTAACGGTTGAATTTGAATGAGTGTACGTTTCAAGTGAAGAAAGACATTTGAGTGAGGTTAAAGAGTATGCCGTTTAAGCTTTCAGACCTACTGTTGTAAACTCCCAACACTCAAGTGTACTGCCTATAAACTCGAGTGTGACTTTTGAACTCAAAGTGCTACAAAAGAAAAATTTAGAAAATTGCAACTTTGTTCTTGGTTTAAGTGCGGCTTGTAGACACCGAAGTTTATTTTCCATCCTCATATATCTTTGTACTCAAGTCCTCCAAGATTACTTGAGTAAACCATGCTTTTTTCTCAAAGTTGTTCTGCAATGTTCTTCTTGAACTCGAGTGTTATTACTGCACTTTCAAATGTGCACTCGAGTATGACCCCTGCACTCGAGTGTGTGTCAACACTTTTGATGAACTCAAGTGTTTATTCAGAGTCCATGTACTCTTTGTTAATCCCTATTTTACAAACTGAAAGCAGAGTATATGATTCTTAAGTTCTAACTCAAGTGTTCATTATGAACTCAAGTTTCATGCCTTGCACTCAAGTGTTCACCTTACACTCGAGTGTCAAACCAAATGTTCACATAACCTCTGTTTATCTCTGTTTCAGTGATCATAAACATATCATTCCTGCAAAACAGACTTCTACATACTTCGATGCTTAAGTTAGTATAGTAATCATCAAAACATGTACATAAACATATACTAAACATAAATAATAACAAGAAAATCTTACAGCTTATTAGGATTAACCATTTCCAATTCTCTCTGTATATATAAAAATTGATCTTTGGCTATCAACTTTGTGAATATATTAGCGAGTTGAAGGTGTATAGGAAGAATTCTACTTTGACGCCCTTCTTTTGAACATGATCTTGAATGAAGTGATGTTGGATGTCTATGTGCTTGGTTCTTGAATGATGTACAGGATTCTTGGCCAAGCTTATGGTGCTGGTGTTGTCGCAATAAATAGGTATCTCCTTCAAGTATATTCCCAAATCCTAAAGTTGTTGCTTTAGCCATAGTATTTGAGAACAATAATTTACTACAGCTATGTATTTAGCTTTAGTAAAGGATAACGAAATTGTGGTCTGCTTCTTGCTGAACCATGATACCAGAGAGCCTCCAAGAAATTGACATTATTTGCTTGTTCTCTTTCTGTCATTTTTATATCCTTAATGATCTAAATCTAAATAGGCCACCAAATATTCATTTCCTCCTTTTGGGTACCATAGGCCAAGTTCTGCAGTGTCTCCTAAGTACCTGAAGATTTTCTTCACGGTTTCTGCATGTGATACCTTAGGAGCAAATTGATACCTTACACATATCCTAATGCTGAATTATATATTTGGCCTGCTTGTTTGAGGCCTTTCACATCGGCATCCAATAGTGTGGTAGTGCTTATTGAATTGTCAGCTCTATTGGCATTTTCCATTTTGTACTTCTTTAATAACTCCTTCAAATATTTGGTTTGGAATATGAAGATTTCATTCCTCTATTGCTTGATTTGAAGTCTTAGAAAGACCATCATGGACATTTCAAATTCTCCTTACATAAGCTTTAAAAATTCTTGGTAAAGAGATTCATTAGTGGCACTAAATATTATATCATCAACATATATTGTACTACTAATAAAATCATTCTTATTATGTTTGATGAAAAGTGTCAAATCCACTTTTCCTCAACAAAGTTTTGATCAAGAAGAAATTTGCCCAGTCTTTCGTACCAAGCTCTTGGTGCTTGTTTCATCTGCAAAACCAGGAGGTTATTCTACATAAACTTCCTCCATAATATAACCATTTAGAAAAGCACTCCTAACATCCATTTGATATTTAAAACCTTTAATGCATGTAAGGGCTAAGAGTACTTGTATGGTTTCTAGTCTTGCCATTGAAACATATGTTTTCTCATAATCAATGCCTTCTTCTTGATTATAACCCTTGACAACTAATCTTGCCTTGTTTCTCACAATGATTGTAGATTCATCAAGTTTGTTTTTAAAAATCCATTTGGTTCCTATGATTGAGTGATCTTTAGGTCGAGGTACCAAATCCCAAACTTGATTTCTTTGAAATTAGTTTAACTCTTCTTGCATTACAATCATCCAACATTGTCAAAAAGTGCTTTTACAATACTAGAAGGTTCAATTTCAAAAATAAATGCAGAGAATGTAACTTCATTACGAATTATATTTCTGGTTTTAACACCTTCATGAACATCTCTAATTACTTGATCAATTAGATGATCTTTCATATGTTTCCATTTTTTGGTTGAGCATGATCATCGACACTTTCTTTAGTTTGAAAATCATCTATTTGAAAATCATTTTAATTTGAAATAGATAGATTTTTATTTTTCTTTATCAAATCTATTTCTCCTTCATCAAAAGATTTTGTCTAAAAGTCTATTTCATCAAATACAACATGAATGGTTTCTTCTATAATGCATGTTTTTTTATTAAAGACTGTATATGTTTTACTTCTATTTGACTAACCTAAAAATACACTTTGATCAAACTTTGAATCAAATTTACTCAAATTTTCTTTACTGTTGTTGTGGATGTAGCATTTACATCGAAGATGTGTAGATGAGCAATATTTGACTTTCTTCCTTTATACAACTTATACAGTTTCTTTACAAGGGTCTTGCAAATATATGCTCAATTTGAGATATAGCATGCAGTGCTCATTGCATCCACCTAGAACACTTGTGACACTTCTTTCTCATTGAACATTGCCCTTGCCATCTCCATGAGAACTCTGTTCTTTCTTTCCACAACTCCATTCTGTTGGGGCATTCTTGGTACAGAGAAGTTTTGATCTATTCCCTAATTGTTGCATAAGTCTTCAAAGAGTTGATTATCAAACTCTCTTCCATGATCGGTCCTAATGGAGATAATAGAAATGCCTTTCTTATTTTGGACCTTCTTAGCAAATGTAATGAATTCAACAAAAGTTTCATCTTTAGAGGCAAGAAATATAGTCTATGTAAATCTTATGAAATCATCGACAATTACTAATGTATATAAGTTTCCTCTAAAACTTTTTACTCTTGTTGGTCCAACTAAATTCATATGAAGTAATTGTAAAGGTTTGGACGTTGAAATCTCATTATTTGTTTTGAAAGAAGATTTAGTTTGTTTTCCTTTTTGACAAGCATTACAAATCATGTCATCTTTGTATTTAAGTTTAGGAAAACCAACAACTAAATCCTTTTTAATCAATTCATCAAGTTGATTCATATTGACATAACCCAGACGTTTATGCCATAACCTATTTTCTTCAGATTTGCTAAGAAAATAATTTTTAGAAGAATTTGGATTTAAATCAATAGTATAACAGTTATCGTCCCTTTGAGCTCGGATCTTTGCTTTGATAGATTCTTTGTTAAGTGGTAGATCCTTCTTATTCATTATTAAGCATTTTTTTTTGAGTCAAAGATTACCCAATTATCTTTGTCAGTACTTTGGCTCACGCTTAGGAGGTTGTCGCATAACCCTTCAACGTAATATATGTCGTTGATTTGGACACCATTGGTTTTTCCGACTTCACCAATTCTGGCAATACGTCCAGATTAGTTGTCTCTAAAGGTTACCTTTCCTCCTTCTTTAGTTTCCAACATGGTGAACTTATCTTTATCACCAATCATGTGTCTCGAGCATCCACTATCAATTACCACTTGTTTGCACGTGATGCTTTGAGACATACCTAGAGTAACATCATCAAGTTTTAGGTACCCACACTTTTTTGGGTCTTTCGTGCTTAGTATAAATCACTCTGGGTACAGGCGTCTCTTTCAAAACCCATTTATATGTGCCAATGGCCACTCCCTTTCTAAAATAACATGATGAAGTATAATAGTCTTTCCTATTGCAATAATTACATGATGCAAATGGATTTGATGCATGTATCGAACATTTAAAATATTTGAGATATGTCTTACCGCCTTTCTTCTTCTTTCCTCTGTTTCTATCTTCAATTGAATTATATCCAATTCCAGATTTATCATGAGTGACTCTTTGTGATTTTAAAATTACTTTAAGAGTTTCACTTCCTTTAGTAAATCTTTCTAAAGTTTTTGTTAAGTCACTTATTTTCTTATCTTTTTCCATACACAATGCACATGATGAATGTGATATACTAGTTCTACTTTCTAATTTTTTTACTTTCTTCTTATAACTTACAATTTCTTTAGCTACCTTGATGAATTCAATATGCAATGCATTATATTCAGATAATAATTCATTATAAGTAGGTTAAAAAACACTTACCTTAGAATATGATTATTCTTCTTTAGCTACCAAGCATATATTAACATCTTCTTCATCGTCATTTTCTTCGTCTGATGAACTATAACCCCATATGAATGATATGTATGCCTTCTTTTTCTGCTTCTTCTTATCTTTATTCTTGAAGCATTCAAACTTGATATGTCCTGGCTTTCCACATTAGCATATGATTTGTTGCTCTTTGTTTTCTTTCTAACTTGATCCTTCTTAATGATTCTTGAAGTTCCGTTGGCCTTTTCTATAGAACTTCTTGAATTTTCTTCCGATCATTCCCATATCATCATTGTCAAACTCATCTTCACCTTCCAAAGTTTCGACTTCCTTTATAGCTTTGGGAGCGACTCCTCTTCTCTTTTTATCTTCGAACTCTTCCAGTTCCTTTTTGAATTTTAGCTTTCCCTCATACTCAGAAAGGCTACCAAAAAGTGTAGCTATGAATCTCATTGTTCACCTTTGGCTTCTTCGATAGCTGTCGCTTTTGCTTCCCATTTTTTTGTAAGAATGTTGAGGATCTTTCTTACTTGGGAATTTTGATCGAAGGTTTTCCTAAGTGCTGTCAGCTAGTTGACAAGATGGGTATATCTGAGTTCAGATTTAGAGATCATTTCTCTAGTTTTCATCTAAAACAGATCATACTCTATAATTAACATGTTGATTCTATTTTCTTTGATTCTGGACGTACCTCGTGTGCGATTTCAAGTACATCCCACATGCCTTTAGCTGTTGGCAGCATGCAGATTCGAAAATACTCATTATGGCTAAGAGCACTCTATATCATTAAATTTGCTTTGCTATTTAATGTTACTAATCTCTTGTCATTGTCGTCACATTCCTTTGGGCTCTTTTTCTTGACTCTATCTTCTACTTTCTTCATTGGAACATAATCATCATCTTGTATTATATTCTATAAACTGTACTCATTTGCTATCATGAACACTCTAAACTTAGCTTTTCAAAACAAAAAATGTTCTCTAGCAAAACCAGGAGGTTTAGTGATGGAAGCTCCATTTGGAAGAATGTTTTTCACACATTGTTGCCATTGAATGGATCCTTCTCAAGTTGTTAAACTCTTCCGAGAAGACCTTACTCTGATACCAAATGAAAGAGGCAATTGTCCTCAGAGATCAAAACCTCCAAGATTTTCACTAATCTTCCAAGATTCAGTAGGCTCTTGGAATGCCATAAAACAACAATTGTCCTCGCAAGGACTACGAGCAAAAATATTCTACACTTGGACTTTTCTCTCCCTCTTACGGCAAGTCTTACAAGCAGAACAATTATAAAGACATTTCTCTCCTACTCACCCGTGCAAGACTCATGAGCAACAACTTTCTCTTCTGCTTACACCCCTGTAAGTCTTAAGAGAAAAAAGTCTTACCAAGAATTTTCTCTACAGCTTTCCCCATAAGGAAATCTACCCTCTCAAGGTCCCTTTACCTTGAGATCAAAAATACAATTGAAATGTGTTTACAAACTCTCTTGTAGAGTGGATATAATAATCACTGAAGTACAATATGAATACAAAGAGAAATATGAAATCAGAGAATCTTGTGAATATTCAGTGTATGCTCTTGTTCTGTGTCCTTGTACTTTTCATCTGTCTCCGATGCTTTGTATTTACAGCTAATCTGAGTTAGCCATTATAGAGCATCCCATTGTGGAGCGGAGTGTAAAGTTGGCAAAGACAACCTAAAACAATGACATCAACCACGAGCACTCGAGTGTGGATTGAAAACTCAAGTTTTCCTTATGTAATTTTCAAGTTCACTCGCAAGTGTAGATATCATTTAGGTATAATAATAGGTGAAAACATAATGAATAAATAACATTTAACCATATTCGGATTATTTGTTGTGACTCTGTATTGCATTCTACTTCTGAGATAGTTGAACTAGAGTTCTTGCAAGAGTGTTCATGTAGAACTCGAGTTCACAATCATGGACTCGAGTGTTCATGCTAGTCAAAACTTCTTCACTTAGTTCTTGTCAGAAAGAGTCAAGATTGCACTAGAAGTGCAACATCACACTCGAGTGTCTTACCCCTCACTCGAGTGCACCATTGAAGTCTTCTGGTTCTGCTTTAGTATGCAAGGGTGTAACCCCCTTCCAACCATAGGCTGAAATTATGTTTATAATCAAGTAATTAAGTGAAATTAGAAACCTTAGCTAATTTGGGACTTAAACAAAATCAAACTTCCCAAAATCAGAGTCTATAAAAACTTTTCAAAAATCTGCTCACAAGGTCTCTTTTTTTTTTGGTCAACACAAGGTCTCATTCACATTACAAATACAAAATGGCCTATACTGGTTGATTTCATTTATACATATCAAAGTACTGCATAAATTCCTGACACACTCGAGTTCCATTAATCAGTAAAGGGTCTTACAAAACAACAATGCCCATAATCTCTTTCCCTTTACTATGAATTACACAAAACTATGCTATCCATCAAATATACACAACTATATAGCCCAAAATATTCAAATGATTTTATACATGATAACCATTAATCAAAATAAAACTCGCGATCCGGAGTTCTACCATTCTTCGTCACCCGCTTTTCTTTTGATCCTTCAGCCCTGTCTAAAATTGTTTTGGGAGAGTGAGATTCTAAAGAATCCCTGTAGTGTCAAATCACTAATAATGTGCTCAACAATAAGGTATGAAAGCAATTATATCACACACATTGCATTACAACGGCAGTTATAGCTGCAAAGGAAGGTATGACGAATGCCACCCTTACGTTTGCTCAAGCTAAATTGCTCACGCTGTATTGCACACATCACAGTTCACAACAATGTATATATTTCATCACAGCTGGGTTTCATATAACATTTCACAATGCACAGCCATACTGGCCGATTTACAGTTCACAATAGATTCATGTCGATTACAACGGCAGTTCAACGGCTGGGGTCGGTGTGATAAGCATCAATCCCCTACGACGGCTCCCGCTAAGTGCTCACGCTGTAATGGACTATGGCACATTTTCCTTCACAATTCACTAAGCACAAATTCACATTTCACAAACACTATGATAAATCATGCATATCAGGTATCATACACAATAGAAGAGAGAAATCACTACCTGCTCATTTCTTCTGTGCACGCTCTGGCACTGCTTACTCCCAAGTAGGGCAAATGTCGTGTCCTTAACAACTTTCTCAAAGATACTTTTTTATTCTCCAAACTTCATATTTTCGTGATTCCTCAAATCACCACCAATGGAGAAGCCAAATCACAGCTTTTTTTTTTCTTTCTTTAGTCTCCAAGGGCGCACAAGAGAGAGAAAGAATGAGAGATGGAGTGAAGGAGAAGGAGAAATAATAATGACACTCCCTCCATGCCTTGCTCAGCAAAAATGAGGGGAAAAGAGAGAAAATAAAATATTTTATCTCATTTGGCTTTTCTCCTCCCTCTCCTTACCTATGAGCTTGCCACTTGTCACATTCTATTAGCTCTCATAAGTAAATACCCAATTTTCGATTAAAGGCTAATGATAATTATTAAGGATAATTATCGAGTGGAAGTGGAATAATTATGTGTTTTGGTGGCAATATTAATTAGTATGTCATAATTAGTAGAAATTAAAAGAATGAAATTGTTGGGCAATAAGTTAGTGATTAATGGAGAAATTAATTACTAGTTAAGAGGAAAATAAGAAGTGTAATTAAAATAACTAATGCCTTCTATACTCTTTCTTCACCGCTAAAATAACTTATAACTCCTCCAAACTTCCTCCATTGCTTAAAATAACATCTAGTACCTTCAAACTTCCTCTTTCCTTGAGAATGCTACACATGTCTACAGCGTCAAAAGCCATAGCATTAAACTGCAAGCTACAGTGTACTGTTAAAAATCTTGCCATCAAAGATGAAAAAAACATATAGGAGAATAGCAACTTAGATCCACATAACCAAAGACTCATGCGCAATCCGATTGAAACAAACTAGATAGACCAACCCAAAGACACAAACTCATCAATCCATATATCTGGATCTACAACTAGTTACCATAGAAGATGAGCGGTAAAAATGACACTAGAAGAAGATCAACCAACAAAAATCGAAGATGAACAACAATGGTGGGATTATTGACCTTAGAACTGTGAGCGACACTAGGAGAGATGAGCATCACCACCATCGATGGTGAATAATCATTGTTGCTGCTGCTGTTGGAGAGCCGTCGTCCACTATTGTTGGTTTAGAGAAAGGTCAAAGCTTGGGGGAAAAAAGGGCACTTTAACGGAGAAGGGGGCAAATGCCAAAATGTCTTCTTATAGTTTTTTTCCCCAAATAAAGGGTATTATAGTCTTTATAATAATTTAGGACTAATTATAAAATAAAATTAATTTATGCAGTCCATTCAAATTTTACTTAATGTCAAACGTAGTTTTAAAGCCTATTTTCATTCTCAATCTAAACTTCAATTCATCAAAAGCCAAAGCAACATACCAAACTGGGCCTAATTCTTGCGTGACCTCAGTATGCATCTCTCTTCCCTCTATCCCTATTTTTGAACAGTTATACATTCAGCTAATTAAGTGCATATTTGGGAATATTTATTTTTTGAATATAAGTGCTTATTACGTAAGTCAAGATAAAACTCATCTCACATATTTATCTCGTATACTGTGAATCACAATTTATAAGTACTTATTATCCAAAAATAAGCTATTCCAAACGAGCACTAAAACAACAAATTGCAAAGAATGAATGATTTTTTTTTCCAGAAAATGAATAAAAAATTTTTTAAAAATAACAGTCGGTCCACCTTATTCGTTTATTTAAAACGAACTTAGAAATTACATTCAACATAATCTCATTTATTGGTCAGTTCAATCAATTTCTCATCCAAGTCAAGCACTCAAAAAAAAAACCTTTGTTTATCTTCGAAAGGTAAAGTCACGCCCTCCAAGCACTTGATTAATTGATTGACTGTCTAAAGGGCCGGAAGCAAAATCTAATGAGGTCAAATTGGGCCAGAGTGCAGATCTTGCCTAATTTTGGGGTTGAATTGTAATTTGAATAAATCTTGAGACGAAATTGTAATATACCAAATGAAGACGAAGGTCCTCTTATCCGCATCCCCAGAGCTTTGCTCAAAACTAACATAGAGCAGTAACAGGTGGGAGATAGGAGGCATAGAAAATGTTGAATTCTTTAGCTCCACCCTCAACTATATGTTGCCTTCCAAAAGCATTTTCTGGAATTCCGAAATCTTCCTTCAATGGCATTCAACTTCGTGGCGTCCGCTCAATTCAACCATGTCCTCAGATGAAATCGCATCGACATCCTTCTTCTTCTTCTTCTTCTTCTTATTCTTCTTCTTCAGTAGTAATGATGGCAAAGAGAGAGGAGGAATTGAAGGAAATTAGAGCTAAAAGCTCCGAAGAAATCAATGAAGAGGTTATTGATCTTAAGGGCGAACTTCTCATGCTTCGGCTCCAGAAATCTGCTCGGAACGAGTTCAAGTCCAGCGAATTCCGTCGAATGCGCAAGAAGGTATTACTTTTTTTCTATCTGTTTCTTACTTTGTTAGTTCAGAGGAAATGCTGAATAATTTCTTGGTTTTTCTTATTCTCTTAGTGGATTGAAGACCTCCCTAGTTGCACGCAAGTAGTTTTTTGAACAATAAGATAGGATGGTAATTGAGTACGCCGACCAAACATTAGAAGCTTCGTAAAAGTGAAAACTCGATAATAGGAAGCAATTGGGGGATTTTCGCCTTCTTAGAATTAGAAATTTTACTGGCTTTTCTTCTCCAAAAAGAAATGAATCAATTGGGGGATTTTCGGCTAAGTTCTTCAAATCTTGTTCTCTTTCTAGCATATAGAATCTACTCACAAAAGATTCTAATTTATTCAATCAAGGCGGGTAACCAATGGGTCTAGAATAGGCAACTGTACTCGGCTTATGATAGCAATTAGCACGTGAGTGAACCTGTCTCATGCTCGTAAGTACATCTCCAGTTGAGTTTCATTTCTTTATCTAAGGAGACTATTAACCACAAGATCATGGTGCAAATTTTATAATGTTTTGTCAGTGGTCCTAGTTTGATTTCATGCTTTGAAGATTAAACTAGGCAATCAATGGAAATTTGGTTAGTTTGATTGTTCATGTTGTTAAAGTTAAAGCTGCTGAGATTTTTATCACATGCAAGGTTGAAATGCACAGTATTGGGGAAGGTAAAGGGGTTTATTTCTATGGTAATTTAAGAACCACACCTCAGGTACTCAGATGCTCACTATTTTTAAGTGGCAAAGGGTGAAGTTGGCATGCGATTTATATTGCAGAAGGACCTTCATATTCATGCTTTCTTAATTATGCCTTCCTTTTCTTTTCTGTAATAAAGATCTGACGTTCATGCATCCATTGTCATGGCTTATTACTCGCATCATTTCTCATGGTTTTCAGCCCTCTACTAGATTCAGAGAGGGAGGGAAGGATAGAGGACAGGTAATAACCACTGAAATAGGAGTTTTACACCCATGATGATGAAACTCTACCATCTTATTTATATCCAATAGGCTCTTCACGCCAAATAAAGTCAATTCTAAGACAATGAGCCCACTACAGTAGCTAGAAGGAGAGACAAACGGCAAGGGAGGAAAATTGGTTCTCTGACTTTCTGGAGGTCAGAGGTTCTCCTCAGCCAAATCCAAAACGTTGGCCTACCTCTTTTCTCTCACGTTCACACCCAAAATACCCTCAACTCCCACTCTATTCTCTCTCTGCAGCTTATGCATAGATACTACTACCCTTTGGAAGGCTTCACCACTCACCCCATCCCTTTTCTTTTCATTTATATTATTTCTGCTATATTTCTGAGTGATCAGCGGCCCATTATCAAGATTGGGGTCATTGGTTAATCAGTTGATGCTTTGAGAACTTTCACATGTTTCTTAGTGCTACAACTCAACAAGAGATGCTATGTGCAAGAAGAGTTACCACAGCCACCCCCAGATAACTAGATTTGCTGACTCATATTGGTCTCTAACTCTCTATTACATACATTGCACAAGATAGGAAAACTAATAGAACGATATAGATATAAGATTATTTTAGTAAGATGCTCAATCCCACCAAGAGGGGGGAATTTGCAGGATTTCACCTCACCGAATTAAAATATTAGTACAGTAACTAAAATTACTGCGCTCTTCACTATTTAACTGTTTCTAGCACTCGATGAATGGACTCCTGGGTGTGTTCTCACTGCCTGCTGTAATGGGTTACCACAACATCCAATGTATGTATTTCACTATCATCCATTTGGCTGTGTTGTGATGTAAAAGATCAATGTCTTTATTCTGTGTCAACTCTCTTGAATTTAGTTGATTGAGTGGTCTCTGCCCTTATGACTCGACTCAAATGAGCTGTTATAGATCAATATCATAAAATCTTATTTTTAGATTTTATTCTTCAATTTATGATCAACTTAGTGCCTAATGCTATCAAAATCACTATGCACCAGAAGTGAGCACAGTTTTTAGATTATCCTGAAGGAAAGACCTCTGGCTTCTTTACTTCTGGTTTTCTTCTGTGGAGGGAAAGTTGGCAATGTCAAGTTTACAGTCACAATACAATCCCAGTGTCCTGATATTCAGACCTCCATATACGCATGATCAAAGGGATTAAGGGAATATGATTCTCTGAACTTTTATCCCGAGAATTGATTGGATCATTATCTGACGTATCCATCTTCTCTCTGACTGATCTAGAGATGAGAAGTAAGTGAGCAATTGCATGCCTTTTTATATGTGATGATGAGAGGCCTGATCTGCCGCGAAGCAAATTCCCAAGGGACCTAAAAGGGTTTACCAGAAGTTCCTTTGGCTTCTGCATCATTGTTACGCGCTTCCTATCTCTTTGTCGGTAGTTTTAAACTAATGATGTGAAATATTGGCATATACAGATTGCTCGCATGCTTACAGTGAAGCGGGAAAGGGAGATTGAGAAGGGAATCGGTAAGAGGTTATCTAGGAAGCTTGATCGGAAATGGAAGAAGAGTATTGTTCCCAGGCCACCTCCCTCTTTGAAGAAGCTGCAGGAGGAAGAAGCAGCTGAAGAAGCTGAAAAATCTGCATGAGCTTAACACATCAATACTTGCAGCTTTGTAATTTTGTGGATCAAAATTATTGCTCAAATGTCTTTATTTCTTTTAGTGGATGCTGCTAATTAGTATATAATATCTTGATGGTAGTCTAATGTGCGTTTCATTCTTCATACATGGGCTTCATTTCCCCAAATTTTTTAACCAAATATTATAATCTGGGAGACAAATTGCATTTGAGATTATGTGTTCATTTGGAATAGCTTATTTTTGAGCAATAAATGCTTATAAATCGTGATTCACGGTATTCGAGGTAAGTATGTGAGAAGAGTTTTATCTCATCTTGCGTAATAAGGACTTATTTTTTAAGAAACGCTGAACTAAACAAGTCTTATAATGTCTTATACCAATGAACCATATTCAATATTATTAGATTTCTTCTTTTTCTTAAGTCTTTTTTCTCTAAAAAAAATTGGCAATGAATAAATTTAGAAATATGAAACATCCTTCATTATATTTTATGCTAAATGAGGCACTTATTTCTTTTAATCAAGTTAAGTGGGGTGTAACTATTAACTACCCTACACTAACTCGTGATAAAATGGGGTGGAGTGTAAATTAAGATGAGGGTTTAAATCTTTCATTATGTTTGTAAAAATATAATCTTGATTAAATATAAGTTGGGATGGTAGTTTTTGGTGGCTTTGCTCGAATCTGGCAGTGTTTGGCTGTGTCAAGTTAGGTGGTTCTATTTTGGTGTTGCAATGGCGGACGTGTTATTGCAGGCATTAGCCTCTTAGGATGGCATAGCCAATTACGATTCTAAAAGGAATGGTATGGATGGAAGGTTCTTTCCTTATTTCTGGTGTGTTTATTGGAGTTTCCGTGTCCTCTCTAGCATGATTTAATCCCGTGTGAACTCGAGTTTACTGGCGCTATGCCATTGGTAATTGATGGTAACTTCAACCTGATATCTGCCTATTTAAAGTAAAAAAGAAGTCATATATTGATTAATTAAAGAAGAGATTAAAAAGTATATAATATAAAAGGGGTTCTATCGGATAGTTTTAGGTTTTGTTTGGTTGGAGGTTTTATTAAGTTAGGTTAAGTTGGAATGGGGTTGAAGATTAAAAATAGGCGTTTGGTTGGAAGGAGATTAGGTTAGGTGTGAGAGCTTTTTTTGTCCTCTAGTGGTAACCTCCCTCACCTTACAAAACCTTTAAATTTGAGGTTTTTTCTAGGTGAGAGAATATTTATATCCAGTTATGACTAAATTGCCCATGATAATTTTTTTAAAATTCCAACACTACCCTCCAATGGTTTGTCTGTATGATTGGCCATTGTTAGCGCTTTGGAGAAGGCTGCTTCTTTTGAGCTGAGATGAAAACCTTGCGGGCAAAATTTTGACTTACATAAGGTTTAGGCTTAATTTATCTAGTTTTATTGAGGGAAAATGAAGTTTTGTTTGCGGTTGTAAAATTCTTATTTTGGTCAAATATAAATGTAACTGGCCTTGCGAAAGACTTTTTGTTTTGTTATAGAAAGCATTTATAAATCTGAAATATGGATCTTTGGGTGATAGTGTAACCTTGGTATTGAGTTTCAAGTCTTGTGCTGTAGCAATTTAGTTGTTCATCGTTGGAAAAAAAAAAAAAAAAAGCAATTTAGTTGTTCATTGATGACATATTGACATAGCTCCAGCTTTATAAGTTCTGGATCAGGAGTTTAACAACCTGGGTCAGTGTCCAGCATGGCGTTAATCTTCTTAAATAGAAAACTTGGACACCTCTATTAAGAATCGAGACAATTGATTGCTTTTATTTTGCATAGCATGTCTATTAAATATCATGGTGAATCATAGGAGCAAAATATGTAAAAGGTCATTTTTGTCCACTTATAATTAACCCCCCTAACCTAACCTCCTGAACCAAATAAGATATCAAACCTCACTTACCCTCTTCTTGAACCAAACAACATTATAACCTCCTCTAATTTAACTTAAATAAACCTCACTTAACCTAATCTCCGTTGAACCAAATATACCCTTAATGGAAAGACAACCTTAACATATATACTTGTATCTAAAATTAAAACATGATACTAAAGCCATTTGATTGGTAGGATAAAAAACAAGAAAATCACAGACTTGAGGCCTCTAAGTGTGTGTTCGGATGACCTCAAAAAAAGTGTTTTTTTGCCCAAACCTTGGTTTTGTGATGAAAGCAACCAAACACCCCAACAAATTTTAGAATCCCGTTTTTGGCCCAAACCATGATTTTGGGGGAGAAAAAGCTATTATCTGTGGAAGCTATTTTCAATTGCTTTGCTAAGAAAATTATGACCGTTGGGAGTATTATTACCCTGTGCCCCCTGTCCTTTTCTCAGATTCCCTTATCTCTTTCTCTTTCCCATCTCACTTTTTTTGCCTCTCTCTCTCCTCTGGGCATCTGACGCAAAAAGAAAAAATAGAAGAAATAAAAGTTTTTTTTGCCAACAAAAGGGATAAAGAATAAAGAAAAAATTTAAAAATGAAATAACGTCATGGAATTAAAAATTTTGTAATTTGGGAAATCAATATCTATTTAAAATGAAATATTATTTTTTTCATAATTGACAAATGTTATAATTTTAAAATTTTTTGACAAATTTATTTCATTTTTTGTATTTATTATACAATTTAATGTGAAATAATACTTAAAACATAATCTTATCCTTTATATGTAATTATCATAAAAGTTAATGTCTTTTTTAATCATTTGACTATGAAAAAAGCTATTTTGATAAAATCATCCAAACACTCTCATTTTATCAAAATCATTTTTTTCTTATAATCTATTCTCCTATAATCTATTTTCCAAAAATTATTCTCTCCAGAAACTATTCTCCAAAAGCTAATAAAAACACGGCCGGCTTGAAAGAAATACATGTCGGGGCCCAAAAAAACGAAAAAAAAAAAAAAAAAAAAGCAAAACCGCAGTAGAAGGAATATTAATGCCCCATATGGTATTCAGGGATGTGGGAGGGGGAAGCAGAAGTGAAAGTGCAACATAATAGTTGTTTGTTTGGTATGGTTGAAATCACTTTTTTTCAGGAAAGTGACTTTCATAAAAAATCTCTGAAGGAATTAGTTCCACCCCATTGTCGTCACTATCTTCGTCATGGATGGGAACTTCGACGGGCGATGTATGGAAGCCTATGGATTTGGAAAAAACAAAAAAATTGCGATGGGTAGTTCGATGGTTTTTTTTTTAATATTTTGATGGTATTATGTGATGGGTAGTTCACTTGTGGTGGCTGGTGATGTTTCTTTAGCGGCTGGTGACTGCTTTTTTTTATGGGTGGTGGTGTGGTTCCAGGAGAGAAGGGTTTTCCTTTTTATCAAAGATGAGGACATTTTGATCTTTTAAAAAGAAAAATGTATATATTGATTAAAAATTATATCTTGCTTTTATTGGAATATTAAAAATATTTTAAAACTTATTTTTACTTTCATTTCTATTTCTATTTTTATAAAAAAACTCTTTCATCGTTCCAAAAATGGCATAAAGTATAAAAGAAGTCTTTGACCAAACAAGAAAGTATAAGAGACGTCGCACTCTGATTAATTGAAAAAGAGATTAAAGGGTATATAATGTGAGAAAGGAGTCCTACTAAATAGATTAAGTTATTTTGATGGAAAGAAAATATTACCACACATTTATCTAAAGTTATACTCCTTTCAATTTTAAATATAAAATAAAGTTGATTTTTTTGAAAATATTAAGAAAGTTAATTAAATACTTTAAAATACTTATATTTATTATTTGATGTTACTAAATTTTAAATAAGCACCGCAAGTATACGGGTCGTTTGAGTAGTATAATTGTAAATCAAAGTTATCTCACAGAAATTCAAGATAATTGATAATTAGGCATTAAAATTCCCATTTTTATTTAAGTTAAGCAAATCAAAGAAGGAAATGAATTTGAAAATCAATTTAAACAAAAGTAAAAATAAAAAATTTAATCTTTTTAAGATTTCAATAGAGAAAAACAACTTAGAGTGACTAATCTCTTCTTTAAGTTTTTGAGCATGTAATTATCCAATTAAAAGCACTTAATGTTAATTTGTTAATTTAGAGTTTAAATAGATATAAGTATCTTCCAATTACTTATACCCCTCTCTTAAGTTAAAATTGTTATTCCTAACTAATTTACTCAAAAGGCAATAAATATTCAAATTCACTATGATATGATTATATAGGTCCAATAAGTATATTCTTATCCTATTGACAAATTAGAATAAACTTTGATCCCATACTACTTAATCATATGGTCTAATTAAGATCCCTCTCTTAAAGATTAATCTAAATTCCCCAAATTCATACTTAATGATGATTAAGCACTAAGTAGACAAATTAATAAAAGATTAAGAAAACAAAAATTAACACTAAGCACAGTTTAATAATTCATACATGCTCAGATCCTCAAATTAGTTCATAAATACTATAAATTCAAAAGCAATTAGCCACAAATCACTTTAATCAAGTTCAAACCAGCAGCAACAATGAATCTAATATCCAAATCCATGTAAGAGAAAGCACAAGAATAGAATACAATTTGTTCACTAATCCTGTTCTGAAGTCAGTCACAAGCTCAGCACAAACAGCATCCTTCCCTTTAGCTTAATTGACAGCATCCCTCTATCTCTGTTGCTCACTGCCGGCATCAACATTAGCTCATCCACCAGAGTCAACAATGGCAGCAGCTTCCTCTCACTCACGGCCTCTGGTTCAAGCTCCAAAAACACCCACAGTGCAGCCACTTCAGCTCTCAAACTCCGCTCTGTTCAGCCATGTCGAAGAAAGAGCTCCGTCCGGCGATGGTGGCGCCGGAGTGACAGTGGAATTCTCGGTCTCCAATGTTGAAGATCAGGGCAGCTCTCTGCTCTCTCGATGATGACCGATTCCCAGTACCAGCTGCTCTCCCTCTCCCCTCCGCTAATTTTTCAATAAATATTGCGGCCCACTTGTCGGCTCTCCTGTTTGCTTCTATTAGTTTAATAGTATATTTGGTATCATTCATTTTTAAGTAATAAATTCTTATTACGTAAGTGAAGATAAAATTTCTCTCATATACTTATCTCTTATACCGTGAATCATAATTTATAAATATTTATAAATAAAAAATAAACTATCTCAAACAAACACTTGAGATCTTATAAAATCTCAAAGTAAAAACACTGTCGTTCCCTTCAACCCTTTCCATTTCAATTTCCAAATCAAAATGATATCTTTTCATTCCCACATAATCCACGTCACTGCATCACCTAAGGAAAGAAAGAAACTATCTAATAATAATAACAAAATCTAACATCAAGCCAAATAAATATACTATGGCTTCTTTTTATTTTATTATTATTTTTTATTTTCAAAATATTGAAAACTATAATATTTAAAATAAAATCCTCAAATAATGCATCACTTGATATCTTATACAATCTCAAAAAAATCATCTTAAATTAGTAATGATAACTCCCCAATTATATCAAAATGTAACTCAAATATATTAAAAATGGAGAGTTATCATCATTTTTTCTCCAAACTATTTTGCCTAACATATAAATTGATATATAATCTAATGATACACAACATATGATATGATTAAGTAACTTATTTAATTTCTTTAATCTCTTCTAAAAAAAAAGTTAACCCTACCTTATATTTAAAATAAAATAGAGATTGTTGGTGAAGCAAAGAGAATGCAAGGAAGTAGAAAGCAAATAGTGATTTACGGTATACGAAGTAAGTATGTGAAAGGAGTTGTGTCTCGATTTACGTAAAAAGCAACTTATAAGCAATCGTAACGCCCAAACAAACATATGCATAGTCGGTGAAGCAAGAGATACGGGCAGACTTGAAAGTTTGTAGCCCACTAACATGTTGAATAAGGGACATGTTAAAATTAAATAAGGTACAGGACATTTTTAGAAGAGTATTAGGAGTTAAAGTTGTGTTTGATATCACTTAATTTTAGAGAATAAGTTTTTATTACGCAAGCCGAGATAAAACCTCTCTCACATACTTACTTCGTATATCTTGAATCACGATTTATACACACTTATTACCTAAAAATAAACTATTCCAAACGAACACTTTTATAAGTTTTAGTTAAAGTGAGTTTGTTGGATTATAAATGCCCTTTATGTATGTTATTTGGAGATGTGCCCTGGAATTATGAATAATAATCTTCTTGGACAAGTATTTACTTGTTGGTTATATATTCTTGATAGAACCTATAAACATGGTATAAGAGTTTCATCTTTACTAAAACTTATAAAATAAAATAAAAAATGATGACTTAGATAAAATAAACAAACTACAATTGGCTTGGTATTCATTTGGGATTTTATGTGGAGAACTCATTTGCCTCATAAACAACTTCTGTTCACCTGGAAGTTAGTTCATTCTGCTGTCCCTATTGGAGAAGTTCTGAGGAAACATCACTTAAACAATGTCTAGGTGACTTGTGTTTTTGGTTGTCAAGCTGAAGAGACTATTGATCATCCCTTTTGTTCTTGCCCTTATATTCAAGCTATTTGGTTTAGTGCACTTTCTCTTCGCTCCACTGACATTTCTAATCAAAGTTTTCATGCATGGCTTCTTGAAACTCTCCCTCGGCCATTTTGTGATAGTGATTTGACAATGATAAAAGGGATCATTATTTTACTAAACCTCATATGGACTAGAAGAAATACAGCTCTCCACAGAAGTTACATGCGCAATCCAAAACAAGTTATCTAGGAATTTTGAGGCTCTTTTCAATACCTCTTGGATATTTGCAACTAGCAAGATCTTTCATACAATTCTTCCGTTTCTACTCTAATGCCTATCACTTCTCGACCTAGTTGTGATATTCACAATGTTGTCAAATTTGCATAGGGTTGGACAATTTTTATGAGAAAGATTAAAACTAGACAGCACACCGCTTGCTTTGCTTCAATTTATTACCTAGGTGAGAATGAGGTTCGAACTTTCAAATGAATAAATTTGCATTCTATAGATCCTTCTCTTTTTTGTATCTCCTACTTGAGACTGATGTTGCACTGGATTATCCAAGTAGCTACAATACTTGATGCCTCCTTGAATCACATCACTATTGTTACATATAAGAAAAATCTGCTCAATGATCTTGTTCATTCTAATTTTGGAGGCACTTTAGAAAAAGAATACAAACTCGTCAATCTTTTTCCAATCACTCTTTATATAGAACTGATGTATCACCACTTCACCAGCCCCTATTCGCTAGACCCCTCTTTTGGCTCTAGCTGGATAATCTCCTACGTTTATGTGAAATTGATCATTTTATCAACAAAAAAAAAAAAAAAAGTAATATGGTCTGGGCTAATGTCATTACAGGGATAAAATTGCCCTAAGTTTTCATCCCCTCCGACAATTGTCCCGAAAGATCTTCCATATCTCTTTCTAGTCTCACATAAGCAGCCATAACAACCACGTTTTCTTTTTTTCTTTTTTTATTTTGGATAAAAAACAATGTTATAAATAACGGTCATTTTGCAACCATCTTTCTGCAGCTTTATTTTGCTCTAAGCATTCTTGGTGAATTAAATTGCCTATTTTTATTTATAAATAAATAAATTTGTCGAGGCCACTCATAGCTTATGTTCAAAAGTTGCCTTAGAATTTTGTCAAGATGATAAAATTAACAACCAATAAAAATAAATAAATAAAGCTTCAATATACACAAAGGCATGTCATGCATTACAGGGATGAGATATACTGTAATAGAAAGAAAAATCTTACTTCATTCTACATATTTTGTTTCTAATTAGCCTAATTTCTCTAATCTAACTTAATATAGTAAAAAGCTAACCCACAGTGGATTTGTTGAAAAAAATTAAAGAATTGAGAGAAATAAGAATGAGAAATACTAAAATAAATTTAGGGAGAGACCGTTAGAGAGAGAGAGTGTGGGGGGTGCTCTTGCACGGTGTGTCTGATGGTGTGGAATTGAAGAAGACTGAGAAGAAGGAGTCACAAGTTAATCTGGAAGGGGTGAAAATGAATGGAAATGAGTTGGAGGAAGGAGTTTCTATGTGAGTTTGAACCTGTAGACAAGCTCAAGAGTAAGAAGAAGGATATGGACATTCCAAAAAAGGGTACAGTAAATGAAGGGAATCTCTTTGCTCAGGCGGCAAGTCAAATGAGTCAAAGATATCAAATTTCCTACAAAAATAAGCTTTTGGGAAAGGAAATGGAAGCTGATTCAGAGGAATTTGAGGAGCAAATAAGAGATTGGCTTTATGAGGAAAAGGAGTTTTCGCCTACTCTTATAGAAGAAGAGAAAAAAATTCTAGACTCTTTACCGAATCTGTGCATGCCAGACGATCGCCTGAAAAATTTATGTCAACCTTAAAAGGATGCCTTGATCCTTACTTTGCTTGGAAAATCTGGGAACCTTAGAATGATGAAGGACAGGGTTGCGTGGATTCTGGGTTCTAAAAAATTTGATCTTATAGATTTACCAAACAATTATTTTGTGTTTAAATATGAAAGTAAAGAGTTGCATCGAAAATTACTTTTTGAGGGATCTTGGTTTATCCAAGGTCACTACCTAGCAGTACAAAGATGGAGTCATAATTTCAATCCTTACTGTAACAAAGTCCATAAAGTGGAAGTTTGGGTTATAATTCCGACCCTCCCAATGTATGCTTACTTAGAAGACTATTTACTTGAAGTGGGTAACATGATTGGAAAGGCCCTCAAGGTGGACATGAAGACATTGGCTTACTGCCAAAACCAAAATTCCTTTATGGAAAGAGGAAAGTTTGCTAGAGTAAGTGTAGAAATTGATTTAAACCAACCTCTGAAGTCCAAATTTGTCTTAAGATCAATGATCTACAATGTGGAGTATGAAGGCCTTGAATCCATATGTTTTAAGTGTGGTAAGTATGGGCACTCCCTTGTGACATGTGCTCTAGCTTCTTCCTCAGGGAAGGTTTCATCGGAAAATCCTTCGTCGCTGGTGGTGGCTGATCAAACTCCAGGAGAGGCAAGGAACTCACGTGAACAACCAAGACCCTTAGTTTATGTGCCAGGGGTCAAGTCAAATGAGGAATTTGGATCATGGATGATAGCAACGAAAATTTTTAGAAAGAAGAGTCAAGCAGAGACAAACGTGCAAAAAGGAAATATTTCAAATGAGAAAAGGACAAATGGGAAGGGTTTGAAAGCTGCTTTGGGTACTAGATTTGATGTGTTGCAGGAGGGGGATTACCTTGTCATTTCTGATAAGGTCGAAGTTCAAGCAAAGAAAAAAGAACCTGTGAAAACTTGGAGAAGGAAATAAGGCGGAAATATTGCTTCAAAAAAGCAATTTGCAGCTGAGTTACAGGAGAAAGAGAATGGAAACCTCGATATTGGTGAGTATAGCAGAATAGGGAACTTGGTGCCACTTTGCTCGATCCTTGAAGAGAGAGAAAGGGAGGGAGTAATGTTGAGGTCAAAAGGTGAAGAGACAAAGGATGTTGGGCAAATAGTGGAGCCTATCAACATCCCCGTGGGCTAGGCACTGGAGTTGGGCCTAGCCTCCTCTTCCTTGCAAGACGATGAAATTGAGGCTGGAAAGCAAAATGTTTTGACTTCAATAACTTTGAAAAAGAAAGCAGCATTGGCCCACCAAGTAATTATTGGTTTTCTTAATCCAAATGAAGAACTCATAGCCAATGAACCCAGTCAACAAGGGGATGTGAAAATGAAAGATAAGAAAGAGAAGGAAAAAAAGGAAGACAAACAAAAAAATACCAACATCCAAGACCATATTGTTGTGTGTAAAAATAGTAGAATTAAGGACTCCACATCAATGAAGGGGCCCTCGAGGAATTTAAAGGATTATCAGGAGTTAGTTGAAGCCAGCTATGGAACCTAGGTTGAACTTGTCAATGAGCTTGAGAATGAAGCAGGGGAATTGGAAGTCGTTCCTTCGTCCTTGTTATGCGGGTGGGATTTGGATACTATGGAATGAAGATTTAGTCTCTATTACGTATATACTTTCAACTACTCAGTTAATGCATGTTCAAGTTGAGCCTAAAAATTCTTCTCATAAGTTTTTGTTAACTTGCGTTTATGTTGAACCATGTTATGTTCTCCGAAAAGGGTTATGGACTGATTTGATTTCTATTAAAAATGGGATGGTGGATCCTTGGATGGTGGTAGGTGACTTTAATGCTTATCTATCTCCTGATGATAAATTTGCAGGTGCTCATTCTAATATTATACCCATGAGACAATTTGGAGAGTGTGTCTACCAGTGTGGTTTTCTTGAATTGGAATGCACAGGAGATAAATACACACAGGAAAGGAATCTAATGAAGGAAAAGATAGATTGGGTGTTTGTGAACAACCAATAGAACTCTTATTTCCCTAATGCGAAAGGCTTTCATCTATGTAAATATGGTTTAGATCATCAGCCGCTGCTTGTGAAGTGCTCCATAAATGATAACCACCGGCAACCTAGACACCAGTTCAAATGCTAGGCCGCTTGGATGCTTGAAGAGGGTTTTAGTGATATTGTGCAACAAGGATAGAGCCATCAACATTAGGCTGAGAACATCTTGTTTTTCACTGTTAAAGCATCAGAGTGGAACAAATCCAGAGTAAGAAACATACCAGCAAGAAAGAGGAGATTGATAAATCGTATTGAGGGGGTTGAAAGGTGTCGAGCTAGGAAGGACAACCAACATCTAATGCAAACAGAAAACGAACTATGGAAAGAGTATAACAAGGTTCTAGCTCAAGAAGAACTCCTTTAGTCCCAAAAATCTAGATGTAACAGGATAAAATGGGGCAATAGAAATAGCAAATTCTTTCATGCAACCACTGTTGTTAGGAGGTAGAGGAACTCAATTGAGGGACTCAAGACTACAAAAGGGGAGTGGATCTTTAACCAGAATGAGCTCAGGAATATGGCTATGGATTTTTATGAAACGCTATACTGTTGTGATCTAACTCCTGGTACTGGATGTAACACATGGACTGGTTTTCCTAGTCTATCTACAGAGTAAGTGTTAAGGCTTTCGGCAAAGATCGGTATCGAGGAAGTTAAGCAAGCAGCCTTTGACATTGGTGCGTTTAAGGCTCTGGGACCCGATGGTATCCAAGCTTTCTTTTACCAGGAGTATTGGCACTTTATTGGTGGATCATTATACAGGTTGGTGCAAGAGATCTATGAGGACCCGTCCAAACTCAAAGAATTAAATGATACTAATATTACTCTCATTCGAAAGGTGGATAGCCCAGAGAATATGTGAGACTTCAGACCAATTTCGTTGTGTAATGTTAGCTATAAAGTGATTATTAAAATAATCAGTAAAAGGCTTAAATTGATTATGAGCAAGGTGATTGGTAATCATCAGTGTAGCTTCATTGAGGGCTGGCAGAGTAGCGATAATAAAATCATCACTCAAGAGGTAATTAATTCTATGAAATGGAAATCAGGACAATCGGGTTGGTTAGTTGTAAAGGTTGATTTAGAGAAAGCCTATGACAGGCTAGAATGGTCATTTATCAATGACACCTTGAAGTCGGTTGGAATTGTGGGAAAGATGTATGAGCTCATTATGGCAAGTATATCTTCTTCATCTCTTAGGGTGCTTTAGAATGGGGAACTGACTGAGCCATTTAGCCTATCTAGAGGGATAAGGCAAGATGATCCACTCTTTCCCTACATCTTTACTTTATGTATGGAGCGGCTACATCATATTATACAAGACGTTATTGATGAAGGTTTATGGACTCCTATCAGGCTCAAAGCAAGAGGGCCATTGTTATCTCATCTATTCTTTACGGATGATCTGATTCTCTTTGGAGAGGCTTCAAGTTTGCAAGTGGAAACCATGCTTGATTGTTTAAACTCCTTTTATGGTGTATCCAGTCAGAAAATGAATGGAGAGAAGACGAAGATTTGTTTCTCTAGAAATGTTCACTTTTCAAGAGCCATAAAATTAAGCAGGAAAATGGGAGTTGGACTAACAGGTCATTTAGGTAAATATTTGGGTATCCCTCTTGTCCACAAAGAAGCTTCTTATATGCACTTTGCACCTATTATTGAAAAAACTAAAAAGAGGTTTTCTGGGTGGAAGAAAGGATATTTGAACCTTGCTGGTAGGACTACGCTCATCAAAGTTGTGTTATCAGCGTTGCCATCTTACTATATCCAAACTATCTTACTCCCCAAACATGTAATCAAGGAGCTGGAGTAGAGTAGTAGAGGGTTATTGTGGGGAGATAATGGTAACGACAGAAGGTTACACCTAATATCATGAGACCAGGTTCAGTAAGAGAAGCATACAGGAGGACTGGGAATTACAAATTTACGGAAACAAAATAAGGCTTTTATTGTAACCCCCTCCGTAATTATATCCGAAATACACGATTAAAATGAAATAGAGACCAATAATAATCAAAACTCGTTTACTAACCCATCACATGATGGGGTTTTCAAAAATACCTTTCGAAATTATTTATAAACTTGGTCTCATATTCACATTTCGAATACAATTACTACACGAAGATAAATCACATTCATATAAATATCAGAGTGCACAACATAATCATCCCGGCAATCTCAGGTACATACCTTCGCTAAATATATATAGGGCACAATTGCTCATTACAATTCTTCAAATGGGGATTACATAATCTCATTTCGAATGAGTCCTGCCGCTCCCTCCATGAGCCACTTGCCCTGTCTAAATTGTTGGTAAGGGAGGGTGAGGTTCGAGAGAATCTCAGTAGGGAAACATTATCAATATACAGGCAAGATAAGTGTTTAATGGATGACATGCTTGCATCACATAACTCATGCACACATACAATGACAAATCTATAAGCTCAATGATTCGAACGATACACATATGGCCATAACATATATTGAAACATAGCTTTAAATCATTCATACATGTTCCACATAATCAAGTAAAGCAATAACATGCATCAACACATTAATACAGTTATCAGAGCATACATGAGAGATAAGTTCCCTACCTCCAGTCTTTCTCCTCGATTTGCGTGCCAGCAACTCGGGGCTTCACATTCGATCCTACAATGCCAAATGTACTATTTAGACACTTCCATAGTGTTTCTGGGGGTTATATGAAGCTATATGGAAAAATTACTAAAATGCCCCGGGGACCCGGCCCGGCCCGGCCTCGCCTTACCCGGTCCGGCTGTACTTTTCTTAAAATTTTGACATGGGCTATTCTAACATATTTTCACCCAAGGAATCCATTTCCGGACTCAGAATTATCAAATTCAATATCAATTTACAAATCTACCCTTGGCAGCATGACTTTAAGGGTTTCAGGAGCGTTTTCGTAATTATGCTTTTTCAGCCTTTTCCGAAAAAGTGCCCAATTGTAACCCCACCTATTTTTGCCCACTGAATCCAATGGAATCATCAAATCATTGAAAATCCAACTCTAAGACCCATTTACAATGCTGGCCGAAATATATGGGTTTTCCAGGGAAAATCGGGGTTTTTCGGTTTCGGCTCCGTAAACGTGTTTCTTTCCACTCCTAACTACTTTATTGACTATTCCATTAGGTTACAACTCCATTTAGTATCAATTTGGGCAGCATAACAGCCCCTACAACCCATTTCCATAAATTAAAACCAACGGCAATCCGACGGAATTTCACCGATTAAATTGCCCACAGCACTAGAACAGTCAATATACAAGAGTTTGGAAGTTACCTCAAGCTCCTTCTGGCTTTTCCCCAATATAGCTGAAAAACCCTAACTTTCCTAACCAAGATCTGAGCTTCAACAACCTTCACGAACATAGAAGAGAAGCTTAAGAGTAGAGTTATACGCGTTAGGAGCTAAATCGCCGGAGAAATCTGCTTACCTTGCGAGTTTTCTCCTTCCTTCTCTCAACTCCTCTCTCCATATTCAGCTATGCAGCACGTCGGAAATGAGAGCTGAAGATGATGAGAAGATGTTTTAATTCCATGCTTATGTCATCTTGCCTTTTGATGATGTCATAATTCCCAAAATTGGCATTTTCGGATTTTCTGGCAGATTTTCTGCCCAATCTTTGAAAAATCATAACTAATTCTAAAAAAATCGAAATGAGGTGATTTCAAAGCCAAATGAAATTTATTTAAGTCCTCTTCATTGGAAAAATATGATCCATTACCAGAAATCACCACAAAATTCCAGAATTACACAAATTTCATCACTGCCCCAAAACAGAGTCCATTTTCGACCTCAAACTTTGGACAGTCATATCTCCCAGTTCCCAAAACGAAATGGCACAAATTATACATCTATTTTGAAGCGTGGGATGTGAACTTTAAGACTGAAAATTGTAATAATTTTCTGACATCATTTGCCTAGTAAAAACGTCCACACGAGAAGACTGCCCAGACATAATTCACACTGGACAGCATTTCCAATTTTTTGCAACCAATGTGTCCAATCCAATTTAAATCAATTCCAATGATTAAATACCACAACATGACACCATTTCCATCACAATATCCCATTCAATTCTTCCCTCTATTCTAAGTTAATTTGGATGTTAATCCACAATTGAACTCAAATACAGGGTTTTGGCGTTGCTCATAACACAAGCGACTACAATCCACTTTATATTCTCTAAAAGGGTTCATTAATCACTAACCACGTCCACTTTTGTAGTCATTAAACCCTAATCACAATTTGGGATCTTGCTAAGCCGGGGCTTAGCAATCCACTAATTTCAGGCTTATTCTCTAAGTTCAAGTCTCAAAATTCGAGGTATTACATTTATCATGAAACTTTGTTGGGGTCTCATTTGCAATAGAGAAGCTTTGTGGGTGAGAGTAATCCAAAATAAGTATAAATGTGGGCATATGGAGATACCGGATGTCAAAAAGCAAAGGGGGTCGTCTCTAACTTGGAGAGGTATCACCAACATTTGGGAAAAGTTTCGAAATGGCATCGGTAGGAAAATTTTGAAAGGTCAGTCTTCATCTTTCTGGTTTGACAATTGGTCTGAAATGAACACTCCTCTCATTGATATTATTCCTGGATATGAACATCTCATTGATCGGATTCAGAGTGTGATAGAGTATGCCCAAGAAGGATGTGGGTGGGATAGGAGGAAGATAGAGTTTTGGTTTCCTCACCATGTAATTGATCGTATTGTGCAAGTGCATCCTACTAGTGAAGAGAGAGGAGAGGATAAAATTATTTGGAAACCATCCATTGATGGTTGTTTCTCTGTAAAATCTGCATATCATTTTCTTGTTTCTGGTACACGATGACGTGAGGATAGCATATGGAAGATCTTATGGAGATGGTTTGGCCCAGAGAAAATCAAAGCTTTCATATGGTTAGCTGCTCATAGAAGAACTCATACAGTGAAGCTGAGAATGCAAAGAGGAATAGAAATGCTTGTTGCATGTCCTTTTGGGTGCAAAATAGAAGAAGACTTCATGCATATGGTGCAAGATTGCTCAAATGTCAGGAAGTGCTGGGAATCAGTGGTGGAATAGGAAAAATGGAATGTATTCTTTTCTTTGCAGGGAGGAGAGTGGATCAAGTGGAATATGACGTATGAGATTGGAAAGGACTTTACTAAGAAAGTCTCGTGGTCAAAGCTGTTCATCTACCTTTGTTGGGATGCATGGGTTTCACGGTGTAACAAACTTTTTAATAGTGAAGGCACTAGAGTGCAACTCAACGCTCATCATAGTTTCTTTAGAGCATGCTCAGATAAGGATATCCTCATAACAGGAGCTACGGAAAAGCAGGATCAGACTATCACAAGGGAATCAACATCAACAAGAAGGGGACTTCATCAAGCTAGAAGTTGATGGCTCGGTGTTAGAGGATGGAAGGAGTGGGTGTGGAGGCTACTTTCAAGTTCACATGACAGATGGCTTGGTGGATTCAGCTGCAAATTAGTAAATGTTCCTCCTATTTTTGTAGAAATGCTTGAATGTATTCAGGGCCTGCAATTGTGTTGGTCCAAAGGGTATAGGAAGATTTATTTGTTTTTTGATTGTATAGAGGCTATTAACTATATGTTGAGAAGTTGTGATAATGATTATCCATTCAAGGACATTGTGGATGATTTTAGGTTGCTTTTTCAAAGAGATTGGTAGGTTATGGTCGCTCACAGTTATAGAGAGCATATAACCACTACTGATAAATTAGCTAGGTACTCACATAGCATGGAGGTGGTCTTTTGTTTCCTTGATCAACCTCCTCCTTTTATTCGAGAGGCGGACATTGATGCAGGTTAGGTTGAACCCCTCCTAACTTTAGATGTAATATCTCCATGAGATAACGTTTCTAGTATTTATCCAAAAAAAAGTTTTAAATGCCCTTTGGATAAAATTCGAATGGCCCATTTGCATTGGCGGTGGTAGAAGTAACTTTTTTTTAATAAAAATTTTGCAAACTCAATATTAGATAAAAGTCAAATTGTAAAGTAG
The DNA here is from genome assembly GCA_963855925.1 of Inga laurina. Classification (NCBI taxonomy): domain Eukaryota; kingdom Viridiplantae; phylum Streptophyta; class Magnoliopsida; order Fabales; family Fabaceae; genus Inga; species Inga laurina. Next base: position 15,259,650 of record OY979709.1, read on the forward strand.
TTTTGGCTTAAAAGCCCATTTGAAAAAATGTCAACCTAAACAACTCATTTTAACTCCCACCATGCCTTTTCCCTTCCTACCATACTTTTTCAGCCCCCATCGCCTTCCCAAACAGGCCCTAAATAAAATTGTATTATAGAAGAGCTTTTAATACCGTTGGACATGAAAGAACTGAGTATATATATAATCCTCCATTCGGTGCTAAATGTAATGCTCCAAATTTTGATTAAGGGTTAATTGCATTTATTGAGAATGATTTTGTGAATTAAAGTTGATTTGAGACCCGAATTAATTATTGGAAATGCCCAATACCTTGTATTTTAGCATAATTATGTGACAAAGTAATTTTTGGGCTAAAATAAGAGGGAAATGGCGCATGGAGAAAGAAAAGAATTAGAATATGTGTTATATGGCTATTCTTGTGAATGTGTCATAATCAGGGGAAAATTTGAAAGAATGGAAAAATTATCGGCTAATTAGTAAGTGATTAATGGAAAAATTAATTACTAACTAAGAGAAATGAGAAGGGTAATTAAATGGCTATTGGAGTGGTTAGAGTAATTAATTAGTTACTTACTTTATGAAAAGTCATGAGATTGAGACCAGTGGTACTATTGGATGAAGAGGGAATTGTTGAAAAGTCAAACAAATCATTTTATATTCATTTCTCCCTCTCCCTCTCTCTTTGTGCCAATGAGTATAGGCATGGGGGTAGAAATATTGCCATTCATCATCATCATCATCTCAAAACTCTCTCTCTCTTCAAGCTCTCTCATTTCGCCATTTTTGAAGGAAGAAAGAGAAAAGGAAAGCTCAAGATTTAGGTAAGATCTTGACCTTGAATACCAAAATCTCCTTCTTTAAAGTTGTTCCTCTTATTAAGAGCTTTCATCCTATGGTTTTAGATTTTCAAGAGGAGGTGTTTTTGTGCTTGAGAAAAGTTGGAAGTTGGTGAAGCAAGAAACAAGTTTGGGAAAGTTATAGAAGTGAGTAAGATGAACATTTCTACCTATGTTTTGTGGCATTTGCTTGAGCCTTGAATTTTTTAAATTTTTGACCTATTTTTCAAAAATTAGGGTCATTGAGAGTTTGGTATGTTATGGTTATGGAAATGGTGTATTGTTATGTGTTTTAAATAGATAGAATTGAATTGAACTTGAAATGTGAAGTTTGAAGTTTTTGGCTTTTGTGTTAATTGTAACCTTAAAACAGAACATATTGATGGAGTGAGAATTTAGTTGTTTAATGTTTCCATTGGTTTCCTTGTGTAAAATTGTGTGGGAGTAATGTTGGATGTGAATTTTGAACCATTGGAAACTTAGGTTTAAAAGTTGCAAGTTTTGGTTAGTGAAAACCCTGTGCAGGAAGTCAATTTGCATGGATGTTTTGAATGGGTAAATGGAAACAAAAAATTCTGAAATTTTCTAGTCTAATAGAGCACATGGCAAGCTTCAAAATGCATATATCATGTTTGGTATTTCGATGTGTATGTTAGGAGTTATGAATTTCCAAAGTTTGAGGTTGAAAGTGGACTTAATTTTGGAACAGTATGGACATTTGTGGAATTTTGGATTTTTGTGGTTATAAACATCAATGATTCATATTTTTCTTGTAAATAGGGCTTAAAAATCTTGAAGTAGGACTTAGGATTATCTCATTTCGATTTTTCTAGAATTAGTTATGATTTTTGAAAGTTCAGCCAAGAAACTGAAATTTTTCATGGCCGCGGCCCAAAAGCTTTTGACCTACTTTTGGGCGCAGCCCAAAACTTTCTGACCTTCGTTTGGCCGCAGCTAACACCCAAAAATCAGAACTTTTCACTATCGTAAGGTGGTCTTTGAGATAATTCTTCCCAACCCTTTAGGCAGTTGTTTGGGCTTCTAGTAGTCACCTAAGGGACTTTAATGATAACCAAATCTAAGTGTTTTGAAGTCATGTGAGTATTGGGATAAGTGATAACCTGTCATCCTTAATTATGATTATAGGATTTAACATTTTCCTGGAATGTAAAAGGCCTGTGTTTGTACAAGAATAGAAAGAACAAGGTAATGATACTTTCTCCTATATCATGTTTAATGCATTGCTTGTTTGTATTTATCACTGAATGAGTGAGGGGACATGTCGGTTAGCCCGGCCTTGAAAGAACGAGGGGACGTGGCGGTTAGCTCGGCTTTGAATATTGAATTGTTACATTGTGATATGTTCTTACATGCTTTGTTTAATTATGCATCATATACGTGAAATGTTACTACTGAGATTTTTTTGAATCTTACTCTTTCCAATTAACAATTTTAGCCAGGGCAAGCGAGTCAAGGAACAAGCAAGTGAACAAGGGCAACTAGGATTGCCAGTAATAGTTTTAACTTTTGGTTTTTGGTTATCATTTTGGACAATTGTATATATTAGATTGACCATAGATTTTTAGTTATTGTGTAATGTCCGGTATGGAAAATCGAGATGGGCAATGATGCCCTGTAAAACTCTTGGATTAATGATATTATTTTGAATGAATGTCGGGAATTTTGCTAGTACTTTGATATTGTGTATGTGACAAACTGAACAGGCCAAATGTTTTTATATTTAATGAATAGAGATTGTATTATACGGGTTTTGTAAAAATTTTTAATTATCCTTGATCTCTCATTTATTTATTAAACATGTTTAAACACTAATCACGACCTTGACGACGACGAGGGTTACACTAAATACAAAATAAAATTGACTTTTTTTGGAAATATCAAGAAAGTTAATTAAATTACTTTTATTTTTTTCCTTCAAACTATTCTAACTTATAAATTAATATATAATTTAATAATACACAACATATGATATGATTAAGTAGTTTTTTTAGCTTCATTAAGTTTTTCAAAAAAAGTCAACTCGGTCTTATATTTAAAATCAGATGAAGTATAAAAAAACATATCAACTATCTCACTAAGATTATATTATAACAATGTTCGAATTTTTTTCCAATGATAATAATCAAATCTAACCTCAAGGAAACTAGATGGTTATATACAAAAAAGACAACAATGACTAATATACTACTCCCTCGGTCCTAATTATAAGATAAAGTTGATTTTTTTGGAGAAATTAAAAAAGCCAATTAAATTACTTTAGAGTATTTATATTTTTAGTATTCTTAGATTATATATTAATTTATTAGACAAATTAATTAGTTTTGAGAAAAAAATAAAAATATAAATACTCTAAGGTAATTTAATTGTCTTCCTTAATTTCTTTTAAAAAGTCAACTTTATCTTATAATTAGGACAAGATGGAGTATAACAAAGAGGTGACTTTAGGCATTGTTGGAGATTGGGGTAAATTAACAAAATTCTGAAATCTTAAATTTTTTATTTGTTTTGTTTCGCAAAATTGGAATTTCCCTTAAATTGGTTGTACCCAAAATGCCCAACGGTAGTTACTAAGCAGTGCGACACAATCTCGGCTCGCATGGAGTAGCGGATCCAATTTTCTTCGTCCACGAACAAGCATTCCACACTTGGTCGAGCTCGCCGTCGGACGCCGTCCACCGTTATCCGCACTGCGTGGTTGTTTTCCGGCAAGTATTGAAGGTTCGAATCCTAAGGCTTTGTCTACTCGCAAAATTTGGTGTGATTGATTCGTTCAATCTGGATTTGAATCTATATTTGAATTTGTTCCTCGTGTCATCTGTTCTCTGCGTGGTTGTCAACCCTGTGTTGGACGCTGTTGCATCGTTTATTGCTTTGTTCAATTTGTCATTTTAATTTGGCTTTGAATCTATTCGTTGGGATCGTTTGAATATCAACGCTTTTGAATAAAGATTGAGTTTTTTTTTTTTTAAAAAAAAAAAACTTTGATTTCTAGTTTTTCCTTCAATAGTGTGTACTCCGCTATTATACTTTTTCCCTCTTCATTTTGATTACTAGCGACTTATTGTATAATGTTGGATTTGTTGTATATTGGCATTCTGTTTATTATTCTCTCTATATTATCATCCATTTAGATAATTCTCTAGGTATTTGTGATGCATGATCTGGTAAATGACTTGGCTCGAGTTGTGCCTGGCAATTTAGAAGCTTGAACTTGAATTGTCATCCGGACTGGACTGTCCTTGGATAGCCAGAAGCAGAGTCTAGCCCGAATGGTTTTTAGACCGGGCCTCAAGTTAATGGCCAACCTGGTCTAGTCCTATCTTTGTGGAAGCCTGGGGAGGACCATATAAGCATTCAAATCCTTTGCACATCCAATAAGAGATGTTCGCTGTGCATCTCCTGAAATGCATTTTTAGCCATTAGTGACTTAATGCTTGCGCAAATCTCGGCATTGATTCTATTTAAACAAATCCATCTGTTTCCCCCTCATATCACTGTCTCCTTTCTTTCTCATAGGTCTTGTCTTCTTAGTTCATTGAACCAGAACAAATGGTTGCTTTGCTCTTGTTTCCTTAGTGCTCCAGATCGTGCCCTTCTTGGTCTCATCCTCAATGCTCTATGTCATGTCCTTGCTGGTCTCATCTCCTCCCTGCTGTCATCTACTTGTAGTCAAAGCCTTCATTGGTTGAATCCACTCATTCGGGTTAGAGGGATCAAAATACAAATACTTGGGGTTGGTTTTTGGCTAGATTGGTTCATAAGATTTGAGATCGGTAAATTGGTTTAATGTTAGTTCTTGGTGAGAACCAGTTTGTATATGAACTTGGTCCAATTGCATGCTTGCCCGCCTAAACCCAAAGTGCATAATATGTTTTGGTCACTCTTTATTCAGGTTGATGTAAACGCTATGAGTTAGTATTGACTTGACATGAAATTTGTCACCGTAGACACTGATATAGACATGAGCCCTACTTTTTGATTATACTCTTCATGGTTATATTACACTGTTTAGTAAAATGATTTCAATTCAATATTTCTTGTTGAATGTCCAAGTTGTGGAGTAATTTAGTTTGCGCTCCTTATATGAATATGTTATTTTCATCTATGCTTTCTATTAATGCTTTATTTAACCAAGGATAGTAATATCTGTTATTATATTTTTGTAACTTGTAGTCAAGAGGCATCAGGAGAAAATTGGACAGAAGCAATCAGGAAAGAACCAAGCACCACCACACTTCCTGGTGCCCTTTGAGCGGGCACTTCCAATCTCCTGTTGCTCCAAAGATTATTCTACTTTCCTGGATACTCACAAGTGGCAAGTTATGGATGAGAAAGGAAATCCCACAAATTTCCCACAAACAGAATATTCTGACCCAGATCTTCAGAGGAAGCACTCATTAATGCTTGAGCGCCTCTCAAACCGTCACCAGAATCGTTTGGATAACTCCCGCCGATCTGAATCTGAATCATCTTCGTTTGAATCCACTTCATCCTTTCTTTCTCGCTTTTCTGAAATGAAGCACTCCATTGAGTCTCAGCTAGCTGATTCCCATACCTCTCCACCATCTGATCCTGCTCAAGTCAAGTTTTACTTTGAAAAAATATCTGCATCTATCTCTGATTTGGAGAAACTCGTCGCTGAAAACTCATATTTCTTACCATCCTATGATGTTCGATCCTCACTCAAAACCATTTTGGATTTGAAACAGAGCCTTGAGAGCTTGAATTCTCAACTTATTCCAAAAAAGAAATTTGCATTTAAGAATAAAGCAAGCAAGAAAGAATCTGGTGTTCCAGAATTGAAAGAGCCTCTTGTTTCGAAGCACATTGATGCTTCACCTGAGAAAACGAGACTTACTGTGCGGGATTCACCAGGATTTAGAAGCATAGTGGGTCAGGTTTTGTTCAAGGAGTTTAGGGGATCAGAAGTTGGAGAATTCACAATTTCGGACCTTGATTCTTGTGAAGTTAGATTAATTGGCTGTTTAAGGGTGCTGTTTGTTCATGGGCTGAAGAATTGCCAGGTTTATGTAGGGCCTGTAATGGGTTCAATTCATATTGAGGAAGTGGAGGGATGCATCTTTGTGATGGCATCACATCAAATTAGAATTCATAATGCCAAAAGAAGTGATTTTTACTTGAGAGTTAGGAGCCGGCCCATAATTGAGGATTCTAATAGTGTGAGGTTTTCACCATATTGTTTGACATATGAAGGGATTGAAGAAGATCTTCAGCATTCTAGTCTTGATAATGAGACTGGAAATTGGGCAAATGTGGATGACTTCAAGTGGTTGCGCGCAACACAATCTCCAAATTGGTCATTATTGCCAGAGAATCAGAGGATTAAGATTGTTGATATATCTACTCAGGAGATTAAAAATGATAATACTTAAGTTATATAAATGTCTCTTAGCATGCCAAAAGTGTTCAAGATTGTGTCTTTTTCATTAAAGGCTCATTCAGTTCAATTAATCTTATATCAGGTATGTTATTTCTGGTATTTGATCTTGCATTAATATAATTTGGTAATAGTCATAATCACCAGATTCAATACGCCTCATTTTTTTTATGTTTACTGTTATATTGAAAGTGGGCATGGCAAAAATCTTCCATACACCCATTTCCATGGATGTAGTCATTTAATGTGTTATCTTAGTTTTGGACTTTCGGTTACAATTTAATCATGAAAGGTTTAATTATTTTATGATTCCTTTGATATATTTATTTTCAACCGCCCCACCTCGCACTAAAAGAAAGTCAAGTGAGTTGGACACTTTGTAGTGTGTTAAAATTTAATTTTATGATGTCTAGGAATGGGACAACAAGAATTGAAGTCTTAATGAGACTAGTTTTACGTCAAAAATCAATTTTATTAATATTTTTTGGCAGTCTGCCATTATATACATCATTAATCCGTTATTCCTTAGATTTCAATGTTGTATGCAAGCACATGTATAGAAATCACTGGTCCCCTACTATTTTGTTCTTTGAATACCTTGGTCCTAAAGACTAAAAGGTCAAAATATTTTCTCTTTGCTCCATTCCTATATTTCTACAGCCTAATATTCTTAGGAAATGACTTTTGTTTGGTTTTGCATTTTCCTGTCCAAATCTGATATGTCCATTTAGAAGTTATCCCGCATATTTTTTTAAGAATAGGCATCTTAAATCATACCTGTGCTGTCTATGTTTTCTTGAGCTCCAAAGAGATGGTATGGCAACATATTAGGGTCATGATGAAGATGCTAAATGTGATATTCAACAATATTTGTGTAAATGCATCTCGTTTTTGCTGTTAAAGGGATAGGAGCATCTTCTTTTGGTCAGGGAAATGCTCCTTCAAGTTCCAATAAGGGTCTATTGTTTATATCTGTTAAATGTGGTTGGACCACAGGATTTGTTTATGTACCTCAAATCAAGATGCTTGAAAAACAGAAATCAACTTAGCAGCATTATTGGAATTTTTTAGGAAAATTGGGGAAAGTCTGCCATTGGAAATGTTATTGCTGAGAAGTACCTGAAAATCTTTTATACACAGAGCAACGTTGCTTTGGCTGAGGTCCTTCTCCGCAACGTTGCTTTGTGAAATTTGTACAAACAGAGCAACATTGCTCTGGTTTAGGTCCTTCCCGGCCAAAAGAATTCCAATGGGAGACTTTCCCCCAATTTTCTCTCTTTTTTTCCTCTTGATTTTGGCAAGGGTTGTTGGATTAAGGGTCTAATTTTCTCTTTTATTAAAGTAATTAGTGTTTGGACAGTCCATGCTTCTACAGAAATGGTTATAAATATTGTCACATTGACATGTCCTGCCAATTTAGTTGGTGCCCTTATTTCATTACATCCTTTATGATTTTCACTGTGGCTGTTGAATTTATGATTTTCGGCAAGTATTATGTGTGCCTATGGTTCTGAATTTTACTGAATAAGAATATAGGGTATTTGAATCACGTGTATTTTAATTCTCTAAAGGAATAAAGATTAAAGAGAAAAGAAAGAACTTGATTGCGTTTCTGTGCTTTTCTTCATCTTGTGAGAGGGGAGGCACAGAGCATGGTTGGTTACTCATACACTGCTGGTAGGGCCTATTGGACTGCGTTCCTTTTCCACAGTTGATTTTGATGGTTCTTGCAGTACTGTTCTGTTTTGTGATTCTTTCATTTTTATTTTTAAATCTTTCAAATTCTGCCAAATTGTTTTGTTTTTGACACTCAGCTGTTATCATGTTATTCTGTAGGTCATCACTGTTGATGCCCTCAATTCGTGGGCGTTGTAGCTGTACTTTTAAACAAAATGGAGTTCAAGTTAATGAGAGGTGAAGTTCACAAAATGCAATGCAAGTGTTATGATTACTGTGTGTGAGAGAGTGAACCAGTGTGAAGTAAAACTCTTCAATTTTCCAGCTGCGGTACCAAGTCCATGCTGCTCTGTATGTTTCATATTAATTCGGCATTATGCAGATTGCAGATTTTGCAGTTTTTTATTTTATTTATGTTAATCATTTTTTTGGTGGAAAATTTAAAGTTGTGAAATTATTATTATTCAGCATTTTTCATTTTTAAAAAAATTGAAAACAGAAACCCTAGTGATGTCTGCTATTGTGGGCTTTACATTTGTTTTTTTCAATTCTTATGGGCGTTTACACTAATGGTATGAGGCGGAATTGAACTTGCAGCTTCTTAGCTATTGGCTATTGCGGTTGGCTTTACATTTTACTCCCCCACGCTTTTTTTATAAGAGCCCAAAATCTGAATTACTTTAGTTCTTTTTAATAAAAACCTGAAAGTTTCAATTGGAATTGCCTTGATCCCTAAATTTAATTAGATTTTCATATTTCAACTAAAATATGAAATTTAAATGGTTATAATTTAATGTTTAAAACTGTGTGGAGAAAAAGAAGAGAAGAGGGCAAGAGACCAAGCTATTTGGTCTAGTGGTGGGCAAGCTCAATCATAAAGTGCGTAAACTTAGTTCAAATTCTGCCTTTTAAAAAAAAAAACTTGGCGGAGAGGTATTCTAATTGCTAAGCCTTAATTTGGAATACTTGATTGCTTAGTAGTCAACACGTACTAATAGAATCCAGAAAAAGCGGGTGGCCCAAGAGCAATGTTTTAAAACCTGGACAGAATTGGGCAGTCTGGTCTAGAAATTGGTAAATCGGGCATGGAACTGGTCCTGTTTGTGAACTGGACCGGCTCAGTATTTATTATTATTTTTTTTGAAAAAATTAATTTTTTTTTAAAAATTTCATATTAATAAGCCTAAAATATTCAATTTTTCACTGGTTTGGCTTTGGGTTGGTTCTAATTTGACTCCGATGTGATCCACTAACCCTTGACCCAATACTCCGACCGGTCCTGTGACCGATCCGGGTTTGAAAACCTTACCCAAGAGTAATAAAAAAATATAAGACAGCAAGCGGAGCAAAATTTAATGATCAGCATACGGACGGGTCATTTTATGCATACGATTGGAAGTTTGTGTTAAGAAAAAGTTGTCCCAAAACTTTAACCAATGATGGTTAGGTTTCTAAAAAATTGTTGAAACTTAAATTGAAATTATTAATTTAAATAATTTTAAATATAAAAATTTTAATTACAAATAAGAAATTAATGACAGTTAAATATCATAATTTGTCATTGAAATTCTTATACTTACAATTACAATTTTGTGAATTGTTATTTGCAACTTATTTTTTAACAAAATTTTGGTTAGATTATACAAAACTCCATTGAACTTTGGGTTAGTTGCGTATAACCCCTTGACATTTCAAAATTTAAATTTAACCCTTTGATCTTTTAGTTTTTTTAACTATTGACCTCCCACCGTTAGCTGATTATTACCTTTTTAATGGAAAATGTCACGACAGATTATGAGATGATACATGCATCCTGTATAAATTACTAATTTCATAAAATCCCATAAACTTTGAATAGTTGTAGAGAACCCTCTTGAACTTTGATTAGTTACAAATAACCCATGACATTTCAAAATTTAAATTTAATGCCCCTAAAATTTTGATTTATAATATTAAACCACATGCTGTTACTTTTATCATTTTAATAAATGTATTAAGATTTTACTATCATTTATCAATTAAAATAGTTCTTTTATATGGACAAAATTGGCAGAATAATATTTGAAAAAATATAAAAAATTTGAAATGTTAAGGGGGTTATTTGTAACTGATCAAAGTTCAAGGAGGTTATATGCAACTGGTCAAAATTCAGGGAGGTTTTCATAAATTAGTAATTCACACAGGATACCATGTGCCATCTCATAATTTGATGTGGTAATTTCTGTTAAAAAGATAACGATCACTTAACGACAGGGGAATAATAGTTAAAAAATGAAAGGTCGATGGGTTAAATTTAAACTTTGAAATATCATAGGTTATATGCATCTGACACAAAATTTAAGGTATTTTGTATAATTTAGCCCAAATTTTTTTAGAAACTTAACCATCAGTAAATTTGAAATTCTGAGACTGAATTGCAAGGTAATCAAACCCTGACTGGTCACTTGAACCGATCAGGGTATTGGATTAAGGGTCAGTTGGTCAGACCGGAGCTAAACCGGGATTAAACCAGTGAGAAATAGAAGATTTCAGGATTATTAATATGAAATTCTAAAGAAAAAATTTGAAAAAATTTATTTTTAAAAATAAAAAAAATAAAAAACTCAGATCAGACTGGGTCACCAAACAGGATCGGTCTACTGACCGATTAGGCAGTTTCCAGACCACCTGGTCCGATCGAGGTCTAACTCCTTGCTGAATGGCCATTGTCTTTTGAATTAATCTATTTTTAACGTATATGCAGATAATACAATTGACTCAGCCACTCAGGCGGAAAGAGAAAAGAAAAGGAGACAGAAAATCATACGAGGCAGAGAAAAATTCTTACCAAACCCATTGAAAACTTTATTAATATTTCGTGAACATAACAATTTGTATTTGTTAAATGTATCTTTGAATTAGTTTATTTTTTAAAAATAAACACTTATTATGTACATCAAGATAAAACTTATCTCACATATTTACCTCGTATATCTTAAATCACGATTTATAAACACTTATTACCCAAAAATAAACTATCCAAATAACCTATAAGATACACTCATCCGGATGATTTTTCCCCCCATTTCGTTTTACACACGCGCCCACGCACTGACGCACACAAAAAATAATTACAGCCAACCCCATTTACTAAAAAAAATACCACTTTCTTTAAATGGGGTTGGCTGTAATTATTTTTTGTTTATGGGTCGCATATTTTATTATTTAAATGATTATTTTACTAAAAAAAACTCCTCATGTCACTCTCTTTCTTCCCCCTCCCTCTCTCATTCTCCCTCCAACTCCCTGTCTTCATGCCTCCAACTCAAATGATCCTTTTTCCCTTTTGTATATTTGGAGTTGTGGGAGAGGTTTTTGGGGGGGGGGGGGGGGGGGGGGGGGGGGGGGGGGAATTGAAGAAAAAACGCACTGAAAATCACAAACATGAAGTTAGCAACACTTACATGATAAATAGTGACAAATCCCCATTTTTATTACATATTGATTAAGATTAATTGAAGAAAAAACGCATTGAAAATTCCAAACATGAAGTTTGCAACACTTCCATGATAAATATTGACAAATCCTTATTTTTATTGTATATTTTCATATTTTATTTGAGATTTCTGTTATAATATTTGAGTTTAAAATATCTCTTTTGAGATTAATTGTGATTAAAAGTGTTGGTATGAAATTAAGATTGAAAAGGGCAAAAATGTCACATATTTTATGATTTACTTTAATTAGTTAATTTTTGGAATGTAAAGTATTATATTTTGGATGTATTTTCTTTGCAGATTAGTTCGGGGAATTTACAGAAAAGAACCCATAATTTCTGAAAACTGCAAATTAATAAATAAAGGAATTAGAGAAATTACAGAAATGGCCCAAATGTTTTGAAAATTACAATGAGCTCCATAAAAGTTTTCAATTTTCATTTCATTCCCTCCACAAAACTTTCGACTATTTCCTTTTAGTCCCTCGGTCAAACGTCATCTGGAGTCTGACTCGAAGTTGCTTCTTCTTCTTCGTTCTTTATTCAAGCTCGACGGATGGAGTGACACCAGGCGCGCTGCGAGAATCGATCTTCATTCTCCTCCAACTCCACCTTCGCCTTCTTCTCCTTTCCTCACCGATGACCTTAGCTACACCGTCTCCATATATCTTCGTCGCCGGCGAGCTTCAAAGTTTGAGAAGACAGAGAGAAGCCCGCGAGAAGCAACATGGTATCTTCACCTCCTTCATCGAATTCCTCCTCCACACCACCATTCACCTTCATTCGACTCCACCCCACCGTCGCACCACCTCTGTGTCCGTCGTCCGTGGGTGAGCAAGAAAGCTCGTGAGATCAAACCGAGAGAGACAGAAGCTCCGTGACGAGAGAGAGCAAGCGAGGAGAGACAGAGAAGCCTGAGAGAGTATGGCACGCCATCGATCCTTCCTTCCCTCCCTTCATCTTCATCTTCCAAGGGCGCTGGTGACTCCATTATAGCCGGTGAGCTTCAGAGCTCGTGAAGACAGAAGCGGCGCTACAAAGAACTCAGACCTAGAGAAACCAAACAGCAACAACGAGCTTTAGAAACTAGACTTGAACTCCCATTTTCTTCATCTTTGCTTCCATCGTCTCTCTACCACCACTCACTGATCTTTCACTTTTTATGGTTAATTTCGTTTTCTTGTGGTGATTTTCATGGCTGGAGGTCCGATTCTGAAGATGGTTGTGCTTCTTGATGCTGTTTTTATGAGTGGCAGTGGTTGAATCCATTAATCCTTTATAGCAATATAGTAAGAGGCAATGTCATGAACTTGGGACTTCAATAGAGGAGTTTATGCTCTTCTATTTCTCTATTTCTACATTATATTTATGATTTCTATATTTTAAGGTGAATTTTATAATATTAGACTGATTTATTTTAATATATTTGGGGATTAGACGTAGCTTAAACCTTTATTAGATACCTAACATTATGTTTCATTAACCTAATTATCATTTCTTTATATTGGTTCGTCATTAATTGATGATTTTGTGAATATTTTGTACTAATTTCAAGGTGCTTTGATTAGTGGATCAATGATGTCTTATATTTACATTGGTTTATTGAATGTAAATTTATTAATTGTATTTAGTATTGTGCTTTAACATCACTAATCTTGATTTTTAATATAAGTGATCATTGTTAAATTAAGATTAATGAGAAAATCAAGTAGTAATGCAAAGTGATTCGGTTATTGGATTAAAACTTTTAAGTTTATTTAATTGCTAGAGTGTTTAATCAACTTAATTTAGAGAGATTAAAATGCAAGGTGGATTGATATTAATCAATCTAAGTTAAGCCAAGTCTAAGGGGTGATCCTTAGAGTTTTTTAAAGCTAGCTTAATTAATCTCTAATAATTATTTGAAGTGAGGATTGCTTTCGCCTTTGCTATGAAAGATTGGTCATTCTATTATTGATTTTCTTGTTGCCCTCATTTTATTAATTCCATCATCATTCCATTTCATATTTTCAAAAAAAAGAATTAAGAAAAAATTCCAGAAAAATACTTTGGAAAATACAAAAGGACAAATCAAACCTTTGAAATTCTGAAATCCCAAGTCAGTATGCTATTAGTATGGAGGAGGAATCTAGGATTTTGAAATCTCAACGAAAAGATGAATTTTCCCTTCAGTTGTCCCTCTCTCTCATTTCGAAATAACAACACCAGACTCTTTATTAACAATACCGCATTCTACATTAACAACTCCGCTTTACTTCTTCCACAACTTTGTATCTCAAATATGGTGTTGTTAATGTAAAATATGATGTTGTTAATAAGGAAATGGGTGTTGTACTTGGCCCTAAAACTATGAAATTGTGAAAAAAGAAAGTTGAGTTGTTAATGTAAAATAGGGTGTTGTTAATATAGAGACTAGTGTTGTTATTGTGAAACAAGAAAGTTGATTTGTTAATATAAAATACAGTGTTGTTAATAAAGAGACCGGTGTTGTTATTATAAAAGAAGAAAGTGGAGTTGTTAATATAGAATCCGATGTTATTAATAAGAGAGAAGTGTTGTCATTGACCCTGAAACTTAAATTATAAAGTTGTGAAAAAAGAAAATCAAGTTGTTAATGTAAAATAGAGTGTTGTTAATATAGAAACCAGTATTGTTATTGTGAAACAAGAAAGTCGAGTTGTTAATATAAAATAAGGTGTTGTTAATAAAGAGACCGGTGTTGTTATTGTCAAAAAAGAAAAGGAAGTTGTTAATGTAGAATCCAGTGTTGTTAATAAAGATGCTAAAAGAGAGGGACAGCTGAAGGGCAATTTCGTCTTTTCGCCGAGATTTCAAAATCTCAAATCCCTCCTCCATACTGATAGCATACTAACTTGTGATTTTAGAATTTCAGAGGTCTAATTTGTCCTTTTGTATTTTCCAAAGTATTTTTCTAGAATTTTCCTAAGAATTTAATTTGGAACAATTAAATTTTCTTTTGAAAAAAAAAAGTAGTTGATAGATAAAAAGTTTAGAAAATCCTTTTCAACTTGTTTTATGCTAATCATCACATTTAGTTGCTAGACAATTAATAAAAAGCTTTTTACGAGATGATCCAGGATTGCACCTTATATCGTAATCCTTAGTTAAATTTTAAAGAGGTTATCAAGACATAAGCCAACACGTTAGAATTTGGATTAAAACACTACTGCAGGGGACACTTTTAACGACCGTTTTTATACACTTTAGACAAGTGTTTTCATGGGGACGTATAAGTGAGTGTCGTTGAAAGTTCAAGAAACAACGACTGTTATTAAACAGTCGTTGTATATCCAATTTTTTTTAAAAAAAAACATATACAACGACTGTTTTTCATAAAACAGTCATTGTATCTCTAATTTTTTTTTAAAAAAATATACAACAACTGTTTTATGAAAAAAGTCATTGTATCTCTATTGTATGGTTTTTTTTTTTTAAATTCACGTTTTACAGGATTCAACCACCAATATAATGCCATTGGAAAAGCACCAACGTAACCCAGAAGCACTAACAAAACCCAGAAATGCCTATGTTTCCATGAAATTCCTATAAATTCATGTTTTACAGGATACAACCACCAATATAATGTCATTGGAAAAGCATCAACGTAACCCAGAAATGCCTATGTTTCCATGAAATTCCTATATATGCTTCATCATCACTTAATTTTCAAACTTAAACTTTCAAACTAAATCATGACAATCATATAGCTAAAGAGATGACATGCTTCTATAAAATTCCTGTGGCTTCATCATCAGTTAATTTTCATTTTTGGACTTTCAAACTAAATAATGACAATCATATAGCCAAAGAGATGACATGCTTCCTTGAAATTCCTATGCTTCATCATCAGTTTCCAAAGTGTTATAAAGTATAATGAAGTCAAAGTACTTATAAATAAGAAACTGGAAAAAGTATTCAAATATGCAAACTTATATTGCACTATACAAAACCACTACAATATGTGAAAAAACTTCTACAAATCATCACCGCTCTATGTGTTGTAGAAAATGTCCTGACAAAAGGTCTCGGATCAAATTAATGTCCCTCGATTATGTAAGGGTCCTGGTTTCCAAAAATCTTTGCGCAAAATAGAGAATATATTAACATAAATCAATAAATTGAATGAAATAACTAATAATTCAAGCACATGAAAAGAAATGAAATTCAGTTGAGAATCAAGAAATGATCACCTGCTCAAAATTTGTAGTAAGGCCACTGAAAATGATGTTATACATATATAGTATAACATAGAAGCCGCACTCAGCTGTCCCTACTTGCTGAGGACACTATACATCAAAAGCAAATGGTAAAAAAGAATAAAGGCATATGTACAGCAATAGTCAATCGAAGAACTTGAATGTAAAGAACTTACCTTTGGCTGGAACTACTTTGTCAGACCACTTTTACCTTCACGCTTCCCACCCATTATATAATATGTCTTCAGTGCACTATAATAATTAAAATAATAAACGGAAGACATTAAAAAAAATTGAGTATAATAAAAAATCAATGACTAACAAAAAAATTTTTCTTACGTGTTGAAAATGTTTTTGATATCTGTGTTTGGCCTGCGACTCAATAAGTCAAACCAAAAGATGATGTTGATTGAGGGACAAGAAACATAGAGACTCCAATGATAACTATAATCACATGCATATATAGATTAAAGTGAGGTTCGATAACATGATACTGCTTAGCAAAGTGAATGTGTATAAATATATGAAATTAAGTTACTTTCCCTTCAACAATTGGTGCTAGATAACAAGGCATTTAAGTCTCGCCTATTGTATAGCCTACATAGCTCATCCGATCTTCCAACCTCTGGCTATTACGCCTTGACATATTGCTAGGACATAAAAAGCCATATGTAGTGGCGAGCCCTCGTTCCTCACACAGTTTGTGGAAGCAGCTACCACATAAATGAAATGAGAAATGACTCAATAAATATAGAAACTTAAAACTCCTAAATATCAGTGCATTAATTACAATTAAAAATTATAACTAAACTCACATGATTGCAAATGTGACCCATCCTATGTCTATGATCAAGTAACAGTAAGGTGTTTCCTACCATTGGAGGGACTAACACAGTCTGATAAAAATGTCTAGGCCACAAGATTAAAGATCCTATTGCCTGACCTAGTCTGGCAACCTCACCATTAGGGAATGGGACTTCTACATCTTCCTTCCCCATTCGAACACTTGTCACATTGACCTTACGTTGATCGTCCCGGATTTGGTTATTATGGTGGGTGGTGGCATGGCTTTATACAACAGCATCATCAACAACACGCAGGTACATGACTTCCAAATAGAGAGTGTAGGGTTCTCCAGGCTCTCGCGAAGGACCAGGGTTGCCATGTCCAACCTCAGGCGGATTGTAACTGCCTTTGGTGTTGGGAAAGGCTGGGATTCCTAAGTAAGAGAAATAAAAGAATTAATTAAAATAACAGAAGGAAAAAGTCAATGTAATGTTAAATGAAATTAGTTACAAACCTCAGAGCTAGGCGCCACGTTACACATCCTGCCTTGCATGTGAGACAACACCATCGTACTCATCTCACCACGTAGCTCACTCAACAACTCTTCTTTAAGCTCGTCTCGAAGTGAATGACGCATTTGAACCGCTAGCTCTGCTCAGATTTCCTCTCGAAACCTGGCCAAAAAATCCTGACTAATTTCACCACGTCCATAAGCTTGTGAACCTCGTCCAAAGTATTTAAAGAGACCAACTCCCCTTGACTCCCCTCTAACTTGATTAGGGCGATCTAGATTCCCAAGCGTCGTTGCTAAGATGTCCATCCTTCCAATTTGAGTGAAGGAACCCTGGCTGCTCTGCTCTTCAAGGTCATCCTGCAGCATACAATAGATAAATAGAAAGTAATTACATGCAATCTTGTTAGGAAAATGAAACACACTTACATATACTTGTTATTAAATACTCACAATCATTTTAGCAACATCAGCAACGACTGGATTTATATATTTTTCTCCATTTATCCTCCCTGCTTTCCATTTTTTGTGATGCGAGGGAGGAGGTGGCGCCTGCACGACAATACTAGGATCTACTCGGGCTGCTTCCTCCAATTTTTGCAATTCAGCCTGCATCATCTTCTTTTCAAGCTTCTGATAACCCCTACGCGACATGTAATGAGGATAATTGTTTTTCACTTGCCTCTCTTTATTTGCTTGACTCAATTTCTATATAAACAAAGAATAATGATAACTGAGTTAGCGATGTCAAGTAAGTTCAACTAAAATGTTTAACACTAAGATGAAGAAAATGTACCAGGAAATTGGGATCCTGTCGTGATGCCACAAACAACCTCCAGTCATTTTGAGAAAGAAACGAGTACTGTTTGCAAGGATCCAAATGACTCAGTGGCCCTCGAACGTACTTGGTTGTGAGTGTTGACTTGAAATCTTTCCATCACTCACGAACTTCCCCCATCCAATGCTTATACATCTGCCTCGTATTGGGAACATCATAGGTTTGCTATAAAACAAAATATATATTAGTTGTATATGAAAAATAGAAATAGAGATAGAGATAACAATACAACTTTACATACAAAAAGTTGATCCCAAATCATAGCCTTCGTCTCCTTTGAAACTTCCCTCCAGGTAGGAATTAGAACGCTAACTTTGCTTTGACCCAAAAGGCCAACGTAGCTAATGAACTTGTCTCCCTCTTTGCCGATAGGTTTTATATCAACATCAAATTCCACGTGAACCCTCTCATGTTCTTCCTTATGACGTTTGACCAACGACCGTAGCTTCGTGCTTCCTCTACCCTTTTTCTTAATAGGTGAGCCAACAGAGTCGCCCGAATCTGAACGTGACATGATCCTGCTAAGAAATAAATGTGACATATGATAAGTAAATTGAAATTATATGCACACTTTAAACAATTCAAAATCTTACTAAGAAATAAATGTAACATATGATAAGTGAATTCAAATTACATGCACACTTTAAACAATTCCAAATCTTACTTTAAGTGTTTTCCCAGATTCCTTCACAATGATCAACTCTAGTTGCATATTCATCATCATCTACCAATTCCACTTCAGATGGCATAGGCGGATTTGTAGTGAAAGGCGGTGTGTCATCAAGATTCAAACTCGAATCACTATCCTTCTATTTTTTAATTTGGAGTACAATAGACAATTTTTCATTTGCTGAATCAATGACATAAAACACTTGTTTTGCCTGACTTGCTAGAATGAATGACTTATCTTTATAACCGACTCTTTCAAGATCAACTGAGGTAAATCCAAATTGATTTATTTCAATAGCATTATTGTTAACCCACTTGCATTTGAATAAAGGAACTCTCTACTTAGTGTAGCTTATCTCCCATATGTCTTCAATAACGCCATAATAGACCATGGATGCCAAAATGGGGTTTTTGTCTTTCAAACTAGAAAAGTGCATTGATTTGGTTACCACCATCACCCCGCTATTTTGCATAGTAGTTCTGTTATGTTGGGATTTTGTATAGAAAGAATACCCGTTTATATCGAAGCCACTCTAAGTTATAACCTCAAAACAAGGCCCCCAAGCTAACCACTTGATTGTCTCAGACATATTGGTCTCATGCGCTATCTTATCCTTGAACCACTCTATGAAAGTCTTGTTTTGCTCATTAGCTATCCGCATGTCATTTTTTCTTGGATATATCTCCTTTAAACTCTTTTTGTGTTCGGCTAAGTACGACTGAACTTCTTCCGTATTATTCAAGATATACAAGTGTGCTTGCAAAACCTCTTCACGACGCATACTCTTCACTTTGAGCCCTCGTGTTCCCTTACTTGTACCCTTTTCATGACAAGATTGGGCCTTTAACCTTGATAGATATTCTTTGCAAAAGTCCATAGCCTCTTCAACGACATATCTTTCCACAATTGAGGCTTCAAGTCGATAAGAATTTTTAGAATACCCTTTTAAGTTCTTCATGTATCGCTCGAAAGGGTACATCCACCTTAGATAAACTGGGCCGCATAGTCTTACCTCCCTTACCATATGAATTATTAAATGCACCATTATATCAAAGAATTCAGTATGAGGAGGCGATTCAAGTGGTCATGCCGACCCTTCAGCAGTCTCCTCCCGGGTTTCCTCCCGAGTCTCTTCGTGAGTAGACTGACCTCTATCCTCATTGTTCTTTGCTTTCTCAGCTCTGAGCTCTTCTCTAAGCTCCACAATCATATCACTCTGATCCTTTATCAAGCCCATCAACTCTTGCATAGGATCCAGTGGATTGTTATTGACCGCCTCCACCTCGGGATCTACTCGTTGTACTTTAGGGCGACCTTTTGTTGTTCTTTTCATTCTACAAAGAACTCACCCCATTAATCCAATAATTATAGTATACACATATCTACAAATCTCATATATCCACAATCATAACCCAAAGATGTGTATACAAACAAATATTCACAAATAATCTTCTATCATTAAGTCCAAACCATGGGAGCCATCCTAGCAAATTCTACCCTTACCAGGAACTGCAGATCTGATACCAAAAATGTAACCCCCTCACCGTAATTACATCCAAATTACAAAATTTAAGTGAAATAGAGACCAATAAGATGAAATAACAATTTATAATCCCACATTCAAGAGATGGGGTATTTCGAAAATCAGTTCCAAAACATACTTATTACTGGTCTCACATTCACCAGTGGATATAACTACTTGAGAAATCAAATCACATAATAAATATCAGAGTGCGGAAACTAAAATCCCGGCAAACCCCGGGTTCATCTACATATATAACATGGGTTTGCAAGTTCCCAAAATGGGGATTACATATCCAAAATATTTATTTACATCTCATATACACTTAGTAATCCCAAAACCAAAACAAGGATAACCAATATCCAAATATAAAATGTCCCTAAGCCCTAACCACTCCTGGTTGGCCGCTTACCTTTCGAGCCACTTGCCCTGTCTGAAAAGGTTAGTCATTTGGAAAGAGTGAGATTCTAAAGAATCCCAGTAGTAACAAATTATTCATACCACATGCAATCACATAATATGCAAACAAATCATCTCATATCAACAACACAAATACACTCCACCCTCATCCTCTTTTACCGTCGGGAAGGAACATCGTCCTAACCCGAACCGTTGTTAGCGACTCAGGGACTATTGGCGTGGCAGTGCATACGAATAGCCTCACGGCTCACATATAGCCTTTCGGCTTTCACAATTGGCCCTTCGACCTTCACAAATAGCCTTTCAGCTCACATAATCACATAGATCACACCCTAACCTCATCCCCTTTTACCGCCGGGAAGGCATACGACCCTTACCCGAACCGTTGTTAGCGACTCAGGGACTATTGGTATAGCGGTGCTTCCACAATTTCACATAACTTGCAGCATACATCTCTATCACATCACAATGATATAGTACACATACAACGTATCACATAAGGTATAAAGAAAGAGTCACTACCTATATCTTTCCTGACTAGCTTCGGTACCGTGGTCTCACAAAGGCGTCAGATATCAAATCCTATATCAAATTAGGGACAACCAATCAATCTCTTTTCCATATGAATATTTCAATAATACTCTAAGTTGGTTATCATTTAGGACTCTTTAGGTGGCTACTAGAGGCCTAAACATATGCCTAAAGGGTTGGAAGATACTACCCCAAAGACCCCTTTTTCGAAGGCAAAACACTGATTTTTTTTACAGCCTCACTCGAGCATTGGTACGGACAGCACTCGAGTACAAGAGAGTGAGAGACAGTGAGTGAACACCCAAGAGCACAAAGAAGTTTCTAGGAACCGGCTTACTCGGGCACACTGAACCTCACCCGAGTGAAGGCCAAATGCCTCACTCAAGCACCTGCGAGTGAAGTCCAGGAAGTGAGGACCCAAGAGTACACCAGCTCTCAAGGATCAGGATCACTCGAGCATTGCCATATGCACTCGAGTGAACACCACGTACCCGCGAGGGGGAAGGCACACTCGTGCACCTTACCCGCGAGTGACAACCCGAGAGCAACCCCTTACTTTAGGCTTACACCATCACTCGAGCAGACCCAAGCTCACTCGAGCATGATCTTCCCTCACTCGAGAATGGAGAAGTGCACTCGAGATTCCTTCAAAGAACCCCAACTCTCACTCAAGCAGAAAAGGGAAAATACTCACATCACTCGAGCATGATCATCCCGTGCTCGAGTGTTGTGCATCAGAGACCAAAAACGCAGATCATATCAACAAACACCAGATGGTCAATTTCACTCCCAAATGGTTCCCAAACTTTACCAAAAACTCACACACACTTGGGCACTAACTAGAGAACTCATTGGCCACTTCAAAAACACTCCAAAACCAATTTGACCACAATCATGCTCTTAGGTCTCTATCACAACAACCATCTAATTTCCCTTAACACATTTCCAACATTCCAACTAAATCAAATACTCATATATCTCCACAATAAATCATTTCCAATCATCAATCACAATGAACTTCATATATTCAAAAATAGGCATAATTAGGGTAATTTCCCAGATTTTACCAAACTTAACTAAAAATCACAAACAATATATCCAAATGCACTAAATCCTTACCTCTTAACTTTACCAAACTCAGAATCTTGATTCTCCAACTTCCAATTTCGAATCAACCCCCAAACCCATACTATTCAAGATTCTACAAGCACCACAATGGAGTTCTCAATGAGACACCCAACATTAGTGAAGAGGATTAGGGCATTAGAGGATCATTACCTACCCAAAAATCAAAGCTTTCCTTTCTCTTTCCAAGCTTGTTCAGCAAAAATGGAGAGGGAGAGAAGAGAGAGAAAATGGTGAGGGTGAGGATGATGATGATGTTTTCTCTTCCTTCCCAAGCACACAATCGAACAAGAGAGAGGAGGGAGAGAGAAAAGTGCTATTTTGTCTTCATGTGCTTCATCCAAAGGCCTCCACTATGCCACATGTCACCATCTCATCCACTTCCACTTTGAGCTCACATAGACATAAAGCATAGGATTCCAACCCATAAAAATGAATCTCAACCCTTGATCTTAAATACCACTCACCTGTACACCAATTTCATATTACATTAATCCCAATAGTGCTTAATTTCACTAATTACAACAATTACTAGGCCATTAGCAATAATCACAAATCAGGATATTACAGAAATCGTTTATGACCAAGGTAGACCGTTTTTCTACTGTGCTTGAGTTGATGGAACTGTATGCTTGCTTCACATATCGGGCATGTTTTATGACCCTTGACACTATAACCTGACAAGTTCCCGTATGCAGGGAAGTCGTTAATTGTGGTGAAAATCATTGCACGTAGCTTAAACGACTGTTGCTTATATGCATCAAACATATCTACACCATCCTCTCACAACTGCTTTAAGTCCTTTATCAAAGGTGCCAAGTAGACATCAATATCATTCCTTGGCTGTTTTAGTCCCGAAATTATCATAGAAAGTATCATATACTTGCGTTTCATACACAACCAGGGAGGTAAGTTGTAAATCACCCGCAGAACCGGCTATGCACTATGTGTATTGCTAAAAGTACCATAAGGATTGATTCCGTCTGTGCAAAGCCCAAGCCAAAGATTTCTAGGCTCTCTGCCAAATCAAGGATATATTTTATCTACTTTCTTCCATTATGGAGAGTCAGCCGGGTGCCGAAGGTATTTTCCATCACAAACTCTGTCATCATAATGCCATCTCAACTTCTTTGCTTCTTCAATCATTTGAACTGTGGTATGATTGGAAGATACCACAAAACCTTGACATGTTGCTTTTTAATTGTCTCATCACCACACCTATTATCTTTCTTCACTTTGTATCTGGAAGTTTTACATTTTGGACACTCACTTAAGCCTTCATACTCATTTCTGTACAATACACAGTCATTAGGACATGCATGTATCTTTTTATACTCCATACCTATCGTAGATAATATTTTCTTGGCCTCATACATACGATTTGGAAGTACATTATCCTCTGGAAACATATCACACAACAATTCAAGCAACAATGTGAAACTACTATCAGTCCACCTATAAGTTGCCTTTAAGTTGACCAAGTGCAAAATACCTAACAAGCGTGTATACTTAGTACACCTAGGGTACAAAGGTGTCTTTGCATCACTCCACACACTATCATATACAGGCGATTGTGCAAACCATTCTACCTCAACATCATGAATCATTTTCTCCATTCTATCGTCATCTCCAACCTCCAAAACTTCCTTCTCATGGGACGCACAAGCAATTACTTCCTCACCATGCCATATCCACCTTTTGTATCAAAGATTTATTCCATCACAAAATAAGTGATCTCTTATATCATCAATCTCTCGTAGACTCTTATTTAAACACTTCACACATGGGCAAAAATACTTCCCATTTTTACTAGGCGCATTCATTCTAGCAAATTTAATAAACTCTTCCACCTTATTCTCATATTCTTTACTAGTTCTCAAAGCATTCATCCAACGGCGACCCATTTTACTACCACCTATGCCATTTTCAATAATACTCAATTTTAGACCAGTTGTCATTATGATATACATATGGATCAAGAAAAGGGATGCCTTACTCATTTTTTAAAAATTTCAGTAGCTTTTGTGCTAAAAAGTAAGATTGTGAGTCAGATTCAATTTCAAAATGGACAACATATACATTAGCAGAGTTAAGGCTATAGTCAATCGCTGTATACACAAAATAAATTAACTGACCAAAAGAAAGTCACTGATAAGAGAAGATTTCCTAGAAACAAAAGTTACCTGGTAAAGAAATTGCAGCTCTAAAGTGATCAAGACTAGGTACTTCTTCCACTTCACCACCAAATTTCAAATTATGAACTTCTTCCCTACGAGATTTCTTTAATGCAAAAGGAGTGGTGGGCGTGAATTGATAGAGAAGCAGGAACCGTGAAAGGGGCGGAGAGGTAGGATGCGACAAAACAGCTTTACTCTTTACGTTGCTCTGACATGCTCTGGACCATCTTTGACTTCAAAACATGATACAACGATTGGTTTTAGAAAGGGTAAGACAATGACATATGATGGTTTGTTATTTACATTTAATAAAAATAACAAAATCATGACCCCTCATGAAATCAGCAGCTATGATTCAATATTCGTCAAATAAAGACACCATCTTCAGCTATGATTCAAAATCATAACCTTTTCTTATATCATATTCTATATTTCTTCATCATCATTATTATGTCTTCCCTTGTCATTCCACATATCTTCTATTATATTTATAGAATAATAGTCTTTTTCAAATTGTTACAAGTGTGGCCAAGAAAGGAAGAATTAAAACAAGACAGCGAAAATTAATGAAACCCATATAATAACATCAAATGACTTTATTTTTCATTATATAAGTACATGAGTTACACGTAGTTTGTAATTATATACTTGATACAAACACATGAAACAAAACCTCCAATTTTAATCATAAGAACATACCAGAAACAAAAAATCCTCACAATAGTTAACTTTGGCGCCCTAATGAATGAGTAATGACCCTAGTTTATCCCCAAAAAAACATATACCTAACTGTTTTAATTTCATATATCCATATGACTGAGAAAGGAGGTTTCAAAGGAAGAAAGCTACAAAATGTTTATCATCATAGTAACAAGTAATTTCTTTTTCTTTTTTGCCAAAATAACAAGTACTTGCACACTATTTTAACAAAACTCTTTCATCAAGAATCTGTTTTCATCTTCGGCTACTGATTTATATTGCATAATAATGTAGATACGAATTTATTGGTTCTTCTATGTAGATATGCGGGCATATGATTTCTTGGATTATTGCATCTATTTTTCATTAAAAGTAATTAAGTCAACATGATCAAAAAGTGCACAATATCATGGTGTTCATGATGAACTATGAGTTGCATACAAGTCATTTATGGATTTATACGCAATTCCTAAATTAATATTTGTATGTACAGAATATATTTTCCTTTTGAAGGTATATATTTGCTTTTAGAAACATAGAGTAACTCTCAACATTTGATGTCAATCCCATTAATGAAAACATTTCTAATTAATTTGATTATCTCACAAGTGAAATTCCAAATGAACAATCCCAATCTCGCAACTTACCATTTCAGAGTGACAAAAAGCAACAAACACGGATACAAAAAAATCAAACAATCAACATATATAGCTTGTTGGAGATGAGGGAAAACAGGGATTGCAAGGTCAGAGGATGAAATGAAGCAACACAAAACACGTACTTAAACTTAAATAATGTAGCTTCAAGGTTAAAAAAAATTAGGATTGCAAGCTCAGAGGATGAAATGAAGAACCATATCAAATAAAATTTAAGTTCTGCTTTACCTAGCTTGTTGCGGGACGGAGAAGAGGGAAAACAGGGAGGATGGACCCAGCAGCTACAGAACCCACAGCAACTTGAGAAGAGGAGGGAGAACTAAGAACATGGAGACAGAACCACTTCTAGTTTCAACGGAAAAGAGGATCGAGGGAGAACTGCCAAAGATGAAATGCAAATGGCGCCAATGAAGAAAAATTGAGGCTTTGGTAATTAAACAAAACAGCTAGCTACATGTAGAACCCACTTCAAATTGAGAAGAGGAAGGAGAACGAAGAACACGGACACAGCAGAACCAATTCTGGTTTAAACGAGATGAGGGAGAACCGCCAATGGAGAAATGGAAATGGCGCCAATGCAGAAAAAATGAGCCTTTGGTAAACAAAACTGCTTTACTCTTTACGCTGCTCTGACATGCTCTGCCATCCTTGACTTCTGAGAAGAAGATACAACGACTGGTATTATAAAACCAGTTGTTGTAGCTAAAATTTTTTTAGATACAATGACTGGTTTTCAAACCAGTCGTTGTATCTTAGTTTTTTTTAAAATTTATAGATACAACAACTGGTTTTCAAACCAGTCGTTGTATATAAGCTTTAAACCATTGGTATAGAAACTAGTCATTGTATCATGGCGTTTTAGAAAAGAAAAAAAAAACATTTCAACGACTGATATAGAGAATAGTCGTTGTGTCATTAGAAATTAAAAAAAAAATCCAACATCCATATTCAACGACTATTTTTCATAACAGTCGTTGAAACTTCACTTTCAACGACTGTTTTTATAAAACCAGTCGTTGAAACGCAAGCACTCCATCTTTTACTATTGTTTTTTAAGAACGGTCATTAATTTGTGTCGTTAAATCGAATGTTTGTGGTAGTGAAAGACATTTTTAATCTGAAATTATTCTTATATGAACAGGAGGTATTATAAACTACGAACTAAGTGATGTGATGTTGTCCACAAACTTCAAAATAACCCAAAAAAAAAAAAAAAAAAACCTTGCTAGTTGCTTCAACACTAATTAATGTACATATGCATTTAGTTGACATTTATTCACAACTTTGTGAACATAGCTTCCAAAAGTTTGTGTGGGTGTATTTTGATTTTGATAATTCTTACAGCTCAATATCTGCCTGTTCAAATTAATATATATATATATATATATATATATATATATTACTCCCTCTAATCTTTAATATAAGACATATTTACCTAATTTGATTAGATTAAAAAATGTTGCTTAAGTTAGTTAATATGACATATATTTTCTAAAACACCCTAGTTATCTTCTTTAACTTTCTCATTTCCTATCCTTTTTAATTATTGTTGATGGAGTATCAATAGAGGTAAATTAGGAAAAGATTGACAAATATGAAAACTATATCTTATATTTAGGACCAAGATTAACTCACCATATATGTCTTATATTAAGAACATGAGTTGTTTAAATGTTTAAAATTGAAGCACCTCAAATCTATGTTATCTTTTCAGAAAAGTGAGTGTGCAAAAAGTTTTCCCCGTCTTTTAAAATCATTCTGTTTTTTACTTTTTTTTCTTATTCCTCACTAATTACTTCAAAAGATTTAGTTTGAGAATTCAAATTCAATATATTTTCAAGATCCCAATTCCCTAAGAATGATGAGAAAACAACTGTGATCAAATATAAATTGGGAAATAAAACACAATTTTTTTAATGATCAGGAACAGTGAGGGTACTCTGTTGATATCTAATAGTTTTTTAGGGCTCTAACAGCAAAGGGTAGGCTCCTCCCAATTATATTGCTACATACACAAAAGTAAAAGAAAACATTTTTGAAGAGAAAAAACCAAAATAATGTCGGGTTTAATAGGGAAAGTCCTAGAAAAAACACTTCCAAAATTTCAAAATCCCAAATACGTGATTTTTCACTATAATAAGTTGTGAAGTTTTTAACAAGAAAACAATTGTGATCAGCTATAAATTGGGAAATTAAAAAAAAAAATTAATGATGAGGCCCAATGAGGGTACTCTGTTGATAATCTAATATTTTTTTAGGGCACTGACTGCAAAGGGTAGGCTCCTCCCAATTATATTGCTACATACACAAAAGTAAAAGAAAACATTTTTGAAGAGAAAAAACCAAAATTGTAACATCCTGATTTTCGTTCATCAAAATTTTTTTATATATAAGAGAATAAAATAGTAAATTAAAGAGTACACGGAATGATAAAACAAGATAATTAGTGGTCACACACAACATTATTATGTGGGAACACAAATGATACAAGTTGGTGTTTGCTACCGGTGAGTTTTCCTATGTAGCAGTCTTGTTGTGTGGCATTTTTAAATATGCAAATGATGGTAAATATTTATGAAATTTCACAGGATGAAAGTAGACATCCTAAAATTTAATTTAATAGGTTATGAATTTTTGAATTCAGCCCAAAAAAACTGTGAATTTTCTGGAACATGTAAAGATTAAAAATCTGGGAATGATGTACTTTCAATTAATAAAAGGTTATATTTTTTCTTGAAATTAAACTCAATAATGGTTCTATAGCCTTTGGAATCACTCCAATTCAAAGTCTACAAAATTAGTTTTGATTTTTCAAATATTGGGCAGAAAAACTGCTAGAAAATCCAAAAATAAAAAGAAAATATAATGGCAAACTTGTAATTTTTCCAAACAAGTGCTAAATTAATTATTTTCTGATTAATTAAAGTTAATTTCAATTAATTAATAAAAATAAAGGGAAAAAATATATTTGGAGTATTTTGGTCAATTAAATATGAATTTATGAAAAATTTGAGGAAAAGTGCAAATTTGATTAAAATTGGGATTTTACGTGTATAAGTAATTGGAATAAATTGTGAAGCCAATTGAGGCTAAAGGGAGGGACCCCTAGATGTCTCCTACATATAGCATAAAGAAGAAAATATTAGTTGGACTTAATGAGCATGATTACATGTATATAGGAATTCATGTACATAAAATTGATTTTGGTAATTTTTGGAAATTGAAAAATAATTGAAATATGACAAGCATAAAAATATATCATCATCCTCTTCCTTTTGAGCACCAAACCGACGTCCTTGTTGCAGCCAAGAGAGAAAGAGAAAGTTTGAGAGCTTTTAGAGAGAGAGAGAAAAGAGAACTCACAAGGTAGATCAATTTCTTCGATGAATTCGTACTTAATCGTATAATCTTGTTCCTAAGCTTTTCTTTCATGTTCTTTAATGTGTTGGAAGCTCAATTTTCAATGGTAAGAAGGGTTAGGGTTTAGCCATACAAGGAAAAAGCCAAAGGGAACTTGAGGTAACTGCCAAACCTTTGTATATAGATTATTTTGGCTGTTGTGGACAATTTAATCGATGAAATTTTGCCGGATTGTCTTTGATTTAAAATTTGGAAATTGAATAAGCCTAGGGGTTATGCTACTGAAATTTGGTTTAAATGATAGTTGTAACCTAATTAAATAGTTAATAAAGTGGTTAAGAGTAAAAAGGAATACGTCTGCGAAGTCGGATTTCGAAAACCCCAATTTTCTCTAGAGTATTGAAGATTTTGGTCAGCTCTAGAAATGGGCCTTAGAGTTGGATTTTCAATGATTTGATGATTCTATTGAGTTCAAGAGGGAAAATTAGGTGGGGTTATAGTTGATCACTTTTTCAAAAAAGCCCGAAAAAGCATAATTACGAAAACACCTCTAAAACCCTGAAATAAGGGCTGCCAAGGAAACTTTGCAATTTGGAAGTGAATTTGGTAATTCTGAGTCCAGAAATAGATTCCTTGGGTAAAAATTTGTCAGAATAGCTCATGTCAAAATTTCGGAAAAAGTATAGCCAGACTGAGTATGGCGAGGTCGGGCCAGGGCTCGAGGGCATTTTGGTAAATTTTCACCATAGGCTAATATAACCACTATAAACACTATAGAAGTGCCTAAAATGGTACATGAATGAGTTTTAGCCTATTTTTTGTACATTGATATTTTAGGACCGAATAGAGAACCGAGCTATTGGCACCCTTTAGGAGGCGTACGTTTTGAAGCAAGAAAGGGTTAAGGTAGAGAATTTACCTCTCCTGCATGCATTTGATATTTGTGCTGGTATAATGATGCATGTTATTGCTTTGCTTGATTATGTGAAACATATATGAATGATTGAAACTCTATTTCTGTTTATACTGTGACCATAGTTTTGTTGCATTAAACATTGAGCACACAGATATATCATTGTGTTAGCATGATTTTATGTAATGCAAGCATATGATGTATTAAACACTTATCCTGCATGCATATTGATATTGTTTTCCTACTGAGATTCTCTCGAATCTCACCCTCCCCTACCAACAAATTAGACAAGTGAAAGCAAGAAGTATACTGAAAGTAGAGAAGAAAATTACACGAGAGGAATGCAGTGGTGAAACGTAGACGAGAAGATGTCTCCGTTTCATTGGGACAGTTTTAGATACCCTAGAGCCCTGTGCGGCTACAAGGTTTGTAATTATTATGTATGAATATGAGGAATTTCTGTAATTATGCACATATTATCAATATATTTATGCTATTCATGTATTGCCCACCGAACCACATATCATTTTCCGAGAATACTCTAAAAAATGTTAAAATAAGATAAGTGCGTAACAAAAATAATGTCGGGTTTAATAGGAAAAGTCCTAGAAAAAACAATTCCAAAATTTCAAAATCCCAAATACTTGATTTTTTATTGAAAAAAGTTGTGAAGTTTTTAACAAATGTAGTCAATCCTTTATCAATTATAAGGAACAAACCTAAACTTAATTTGAGGTTTTGAGATTTTGGAGATCTTTTCTGAGATTTTTCCTTTGTAATAATTAAAGAAAAAGAATAATCATGCATAATGAAGAGATATACTTATAATTTTCTTCTTTATATGCAGTTATGAAATTTTTTCCCAAACAAGTTGAACGATCTCGATTTTTCCATGTTTAATTTGCATTGTTAACACAGTATTTGGTTTGCATTGATTTTTATAAATCTTTATATATAATTTTTGCTTTCGTATGGAGATTAATGTTTCCATAGAAGAGCAAATATACTCTTTACGTCATGAATTATACATTTGAGTTTGGATATATATAATTCTCGATCTGTTCCATCATGGTCAAAAGCATTCTTACTTTTGGAGTTTTATCATCAAATTTTTGTCTATTGCTTCCTTTGTTTAATATGCTTCTAGCGAGCATTGTTCAAACACGAATTATATATATATATATATATATATATATATATATATATATATATATATATATATATATATATATATATATATATATATATATATATATATATATATATATATATATATATATATATATATATATCAATTTTTTGTCTATTGCTTCCTTTGTTTAATATGCTTCTAGCGACCATTGTTCAAACATGAATTATATATGTGTGTCTAAAATACAATTACATAATACTCCTACTATCCTTAATATAAAACATATTTATATAATTTAATTAGATTAAAAAATTTAATTAAATTAGTTAATATAACATGTATTTTCTAAAACACCATAGTCATTTTCTTAATTCCTTCCTCTTCTTAATTTTTGTTGAGAGAGTATCAATAGAGATAAATTAAGAAAAGATTGACAAATATAAAAATTATGTCTTATATTTATAACCAATATCAACTCCCCAAATATGTCTAATATTAAGGATTGGAGGGATTATTTAGTTCTAGATTAAAATGAAGCATTGTGAAACATAATTGAAGGTAGCTCTCCTAAAATAAATTTTATATTTTAAAAAATCTGAATTAGCCCATCCAGTTCTAAATATAAGACATAGTTGTTTTTTTTTTTTTTTTGGAGAAACTGAGAAAGCTAAATAAATTATTAATCATATCATATTTTATGTATCATTAGATTATATATCAGTTTATATGTTAGGCAAAATATTTTGGACAAAAAATGATAATTATAAATATTTAATTTTAAAGTAATTTAATTAGTTTACTGACCATATGTTTAGATGGAAAGAAAACTAAAAGGGAAGAATACTAGGAGGGAAATTCTCAAAAATGGTAAATTTTCTTACATTTTTGGAAGTTTTCCTTCCCAGTATCCACTCCCCCTATTTTACCCCCACTTTTCCTTCTTATTTTGATCCTAGCCAATATTGCCGACCCTAAAAAAAATTAATTTGTGGGGAAAAATGTATATATGATAAGTAATTATAAATATCTATTAAATTAATATGAAGTAAAATTAATATTAATGCTAAATAAACAATACAAAAGTTATACAAATATACTAACGAAAAAAATAAAATAAAATTATCTCATGCAATAAGTATTAACTATTGTATGTTAATGAAATATCACCAGGATCAAATGGAATATTTCATAGGGCACAAATAAAAACTTTAATGTGTGAGCGGGGCAGAATTGAATTTTTAGAGACTTTATATGCGAAGGGGGAAAAATACAGAGAAACTTCATATCAACGTTTACAAAGTTGTGTGAGTAGAATATTGTGTGTTCGTTTTATGGTCACCGACACAATTCACGTGTAATAGACGCAATAGATGTGGCTCACTATAAATCCTAATTCGTTGCATGGTTTGTTGATTATTATTAGTGTAATTTGTTTCAGGGACCAATTAACTAAACGACACTTGGATTAAACACTGTCACTGTCGTTGTTGATGGAAACTTAACCCACAATTAATGCTCCAAGCTACGTAACTCTCTCTTCTTGCATTTTACTCTCTGATCTTTAATGTAAGGCTTATTTAACTAATTTGATTAGATTAAGAAAATTATTTTAAGTTAGTAAGTATGACATATATTTTCTAAAACACTATAATAATCTTTCTTAATTTATTATTGAGGGAGCATTATTAATAAAAGAAAATGTTAAGAAATATGAAAAAAAAAATGCCTATATTTAGAATCAATATCAACTATCCAACTAAATCTTATATTAATGATTCGAGGGAGTAATATATTATATTGAATGGTTTTTAATTATATGCAACATCTTAAAACTCTTATTGCATAATTAATTCCAACTTTACCTAATGCATTATGAATGACCAGAGTTTTGTTGAAGTTGCTTGCTTGCTTAGCTTAGCTTATTCCTTACCCTAAAGATATATGCGTCTAAATATTTGCTCATTGAAGTGTTTAATTGTATGATAATATTAAAAATAAAGCATGAATGAATATTATTTTTTTAATTTTCCAAAATTATACATTTTTTTCTTAAAATACAGAACTATCATCATAGGATAAAATGTAGGTCAAATTGCTTATGTCTCTTAGGTCAAGTTCATATATAGGCAAACTTACAAATGTATATACCCATTTTAACAATTAACAATAACAAAATATTAAGGGTGGTTGTGAAAATTTGCAAATATTAATTTTAATGACTAACAATAGCAAAATAACAAGTAACCATTATAAAAATTTACAAAACCTAAATTACATTATAAGAACATACAAAAACTTGTAAGTGTTCAAGGGTGAATTTATAAGAGTGCATATATACAACCAACAAGCTCGTTGGTAATTAGAATACAAATTTGAATCCTGAGAAGCGTATTTATTGGGAGAAGTGAAAACTCGATGCGCTTTAAGTCTCAAAAAGAAAAACCCTTACATTGTACCAAAAAAAAATAGTGCACATATTAAAGAACTTGAATTAATAGATATGAGCAATTTTAGCTATGTTTTGTCTTTATCATTATACACACTTTCTTCGTTAAAATTATTTGATTTTTTCCCCAAATTCTCAAAATATATTGAAATCTGGGAACAATAAATGTTATGTATCTATGTTTGGAGGAAAAACTCAATGGATATGCATGTAATTTTATTAAAATTTAGGGAATAACGTCCATGATTATTTTCTTTTATTTTAGAAAAAATTGGTATAGACTATGAAAATATAAGGGAGGTTTATATATTTTTTGCTAAAATTGAAAAATTTAAATAATCTACTATAATATTAGCACTACAAATGTAATAATTCTGTTGTATAATAGCAAGATTTAGGTCTCTTAACTCTTGTTTGGTTTCGTTTTTCAAAAAGCGTGAACAAGACCGGCAACCTTGTAATCAAATTTGTCTATATACCATTCTTTGACAAGCATGTATAGAAGCTATAATATTTTTGTAAACATTTGGCTTTAATGAATAATATAAATAAAATCTTCTAAGAAAGAGAGTGCTTAAGAAAATAAGGCATATAATCAATTTTCTTCTTTATATTTATTCCTTCTACCTCTTTTATTTTTTAATTATATATATATATAGATTGGTTGTGAGTTTTTGAGATATTTTCTAAAGTAGAGTTAAAATTGAACTAGGTATTTCTTATTTTTAGCTTTTGGCTTTTTTCTTTTTTCAGATTTCAATATTTTTCAATAGGGTTAAAGTGTATCTAATACTCTAAAATATTTTTCAAGGTGCATCCAACATTACAACATCTTGAAGTAATTTTTCAGGTGCATTCAGCACATTAAAATATTTTTTGATACATCCAACATACTGAAATATTTTTTTAAAGTATATCCAACACCCTAAATATTTTTTGATGCACCCAACATTAAGGAGCAAAAAAATATTTTAGGGTACTAGACGAACTTAAAAAAATATTTTAGGATACTATATACACCACAAAATATTATAAGAAGCTGATGCACTTGAGAAAATACATTAGGGTGCTGGATGCATCTCATCATATTACAATTATTAACTTTTATTCCAACGTTAGTTTACAAAAGCCAGTTAAAATATAAGTTACTTTTACAAATGTTAATTCAAACAAGCTTGTAATCCTTAACATTATTATAAAGGAGAGAGATGAAAATAAGAAGGGACCAAAAGAAAGTCTGAGTTTAGATGTAACGGTTAGAAACTTAAGCGAGCAAGCAAATCAGTTGTTTAGCGGATCAATATAATACAAGTTTGATTTTTTTTCCGAAATGAAAAAAGAATCTCACTGTTAAAACACTGACATCATTAAAGGTCTTACCTTAATTAAAAACGCATGCTTCTATTCTTTGTTTCGAGAAGGTGGCCTGGTCCACTCGACATCGAAACCAAGTTGAACAAGCAATCGACCTTTCTTTAAAGGGGACAAGAAATCTAAAACCCATGTTAATTTCATTACGTGTAGACTATCTGCAAGAGTTTAATTATAATATAATTAATCAACTGCTTTGTCTTTCCCGGTAACTAACCCTAGTTTAAGGATGAGTGTTTCGTTTCAAATTATAATCACGATTAGAAGAAAACTACGGAATAAAATATATTCGACGTTGTTATTATTACTACATAAAAAATTAGTTTATAAATATGCTTACAAATTACTTACAAATTATTCAAAAAGGTTCTCACATTATTATTGGCGAATTCAAAACTTTTATACTCAAGCTTTTGTGAATTATAAGAGTAATATATATGCAACTAGCTAGCTAGACCAAACTTCATGGACTAATAGAGAGAGGTATTTGTAAATTACTTATAAATAATCTCAGCTTTTTTGACTAAAGGTCGTATTAATATTAAATACTATCTTCGGTCCTAATTATAAGACAAAGTTGACTTTTTTTGGAGAAATTAAGGAAGTTAAATAAGTTATTTAATTATATCATGTGTTATGTATCCTTAGATTATATATGAATTTATTAGTCAAACTAATTAGTTTGAAGAAAAAAATATAAATATAAATACTCTAAAGTAATTTAATTAGCTTCCTTAATTTCTCTAAAAAAGTCAACTTTATTTTATAATTAGGACCGGAGGGAGTACCGTTTTCTTGAGAAAGTTGTACCCTTTGAGAAATAAGAAAGCACCTTTAATTGAAAGCAAAAAAATAAATAAATAAAAAAATAAAAAAAGAAAGCACCTTTAATTTCTTTGAACAGTTCTGTTTTTTCTTGTTTCTTATAATAATTAAATATGAAGCGAATTAATGTAGACGTATTGTGTGTATCTTGGTAGTCAACGGGTTGAAATATGGTCTTGTAAGGATAATGTTTTCCATAGTAAAAGTTATTCCTTTTGATTAAATAGGAAAAATAGCTATTGAATCAAAATTCATCACCTAATTATTAAGGTTCAAATGAACCTTATGTAATAGCTCTCTTCTGGGGTAACATTGCTCTTCACAAAAACATTCGTGTGAAAATATTAAAGAAAGCATACACAGTCATGTCCATGTGGAATCATACATGGCATAAAGTTTGACACAACATGTCTATTTGTCTAGCACTAGAGTAGGGAGATATTACTCCTATTTTAACATTTTTGGGGACGACATTAAACATAAAAAAACTCTTGGATGTCCAATGCTCCAATGCAAAAATTTTTGGAGCAAAATTGAATCTATCCCTTTTATATGAAAAAGTTTATAATTTAGTTTGGGAAAAATAACATCCAGTACTCTGATGTCATTTCCCAGTAGCATCTAATACTCTAATCTTATTAATGATGCATCTAGCATCATAATGTTATCTTGCTGATGCTTCTAGCACCCTAATCTTATTTATATTGCATCTAGCCTCCTAAATCATAAAT
Organism: Inga laurina; assembly: GCA_963855925.1. Classification (NCBI taxonomy): domain Eukaryota; kingdom Viridiplantae; phylum Streptophyta; class Magnoliopsida; order Fabales; family Fabaceae; genus Inga; species Inga laurina. The sequence goes on from OY979709.1 coordinate 15,295,990, forward strand.
AAGAATATGATGGTGGATGTAACTAAAAAATAACATTAAAGTGTTGGATACACCATACATAAAATTAGGGTGATGGATGTTATGAAGAATTTATCATACATTAGTGTGTTGGATGCTACTTAACTCATTAAGCTTTTGAGAGATTAACCCTAATTAGTAAGTGCAGCTTTAAGTTACTTTAAGTTTTGCTAATCAGTAAATAAAAATGATCGATTACATTAATTGATCTTCAAAATCACCTAAAATCAAGATTAATATCTATACATACGTACGCGTGACATCAGGTCTTATATAGCTTGTATATACTATACATATGGATCTCCAAAATCTAACATGGTTGAAAAATAAGCATCTTACATACGTTTTTATTGTTTGGAGACTTCCTTATGTTGCATTTTTCGTTTTCCCCGAGCTAGGAAGCTATCTGAATAATTCATGAAGTACAGGAAGAAACGACATCGTCGTGGAATATAATTTTTTTTTTTTTTGGTGGCAACAGGCAGACAGGGCCTTTGGCCCCCTAACCCGGACTCCACCTGGTATCCAGCGCCTTTTTCTGAGTCCCTGGCCTTCTAACACTGGACCAGGTAATTCGGGGCAACCGACTAATCCGGAGCGGGGGACATTTTTTAGGCACACCCCTATAAGGTGCTTTGCACCAAAGGTGGGTTCCCCCTCCCAACAAGTGCTTTTTCCAGGTTTGAACTCACGTCTGTCTGGGGGAGTGTCAGATGCTTTATCACTGCACCCCGGCAATTGTTGGTGTCGTGGAATATAATTAAGGCATAATAAAAAGCATAGAAAAAACAAGCCACCATGAATGGCTTGGTGAAGACGCTATAATAAGAAAAAGAGGATGAATTTCAAAGGGGAGTTAAAGTTAGAAAGAACAACGTAAGAACTTAAAACAGATATTTGCCTGATGACCAACTTTCCGTCTAACACATCTCTTCTTCTTATATATGTCTTCATGTATGTGGATCAAAGCTACTTTGTCACAAATTCACCTACATTTTTTCCTTACGTGACATCAGTTCGTTGTGTGCTGCCTTAATTTTCTATTAAATGTATAATATTAATGCTATTAATATTGATCACCAACACCTAACAATGTTTGACAAATTAACATTGTCCGTGCTTAAGCTTTTGTTCTTTGAGAGCTTATATATTGCACGGATAGCATTTTTCATGTTTTCCGTTTGGGAGTGATAACTAGCTTGCTGTCGGATATATATACAGAAATCGGACAATGTCCCAAAAAAAAAAAAAAAAAGACTCAAACGACATGACACTTTTTATGTTTGAAAATATGAATATCAATTTTCTTTTTTAGTTCATCTTATCATAAATTAGGAGTTAGATAATCAATTTATATGTATTTAAAAAAATAAGAAAAATTAATCTTTTGATCCCTATAATTTTGACTTAATTATAATTCAATTCTTACATTCTAACTCACTGCCATTCAGTCCCTATTGTTTGTTTTAACCATTTTATAATTTAGCAATTGTATTTTACAATAAAGGTTAGTGACTGAATTATAAAAAGGAACTGAATTGTACCGAAACAAAGTGTAGAGATTGAGTTACAATTTAATCAAAATTATAAGACCAAAAAATTAATTTTCCCTAAAAAAATCAATTGAACTATTATTATATAAAAAAATGTATTGGTTTCCCTAAGACATCCATTTTAATCAATATTTACTTTGAAATTATCATATTGATAGAATACTTCTTTAATATGTGCAATCAATATTTAGGAGACAAGGTAGATTGAACTATTATGTTAAAGATCACAGTACACCGTTCGGTTAACTCATATATTTATGACAGGAGGAAGCTTTTCTTTTTTTCTTTTTTCCTCTTGCAAGATTTGCTTAATTGAAAATTGACATTCTATATGTACTAAATAATAGTGAACTATAAAAAAACATTGTTTTTATATATTTATTGTTAATTTGTTTTAATAAGCATTATAAGCGAATATTTTGATTCATCTATACATATTTTGATGCTTTTGTTAAGAATTGAAATCTAATGGCAGCTTGGTTAAACGGAGATAATGTTACTATTTTTATTTATAAAATTTTTAATTTAACTTTCATGGTAGTGTTATGTGTTCACATAACTTAAGCTTGCTATTACTAAGTTGAACAAACATTTAAGAAAAAGCTAAAGAAAACAAGTGAAAAGACATTGTTTAAAAATTTTAGGGTTAAGGTGTGTCCTGCACCCTAAAATATTTTTCCAAATACATTCAATATCTTAAAGGAATCTATAGTGCGTCTAATTAACATTTTGAAGTATTTTTTTTATGTGTATTTAGCATCCTAAACTATTTTTTGGTTCATCTAATACCCTAAATTTTTTTTAAGTGCCTCCAACACCCTAAAATTGCTAATGAGAAAATACTTTAGGGTGTTTAATTTAATACACTTTCATTTAGAGGACTTTTTGAAAGTTCATGGCGAGACTTAAATTGCTCCTAAAAAAATTAATAGTTCAAGAGTTAAATTACACCATAAAATATTTTAAGGTGATGAACGCATATGAAAAAAATATTTCAACGTATTAAATGCATCATAAATTATTTTGGGATATTGGATGCATCTGAGAAAATATTTTAAAGTGCAAGACGCACCTTAACCCCACCAAAAGAAAGATGTGATATTTTTATATATAGAAAGTACTAGTACTCTATTTAATTTCATACATAGAAAATGGTAATACTCAATTTCAAATCCTTCTTACCAATAAAATTTTCAAACAAGTATTTTCTTACTAATTTTCCCTTAAAACTAAGAAATCTTGATTTTTTTTACATAAGTATAATTTATTTTAAAAGAGAGATAAAAACGAAATGGTGAGTATATATACAATAAAATATAAAATATATATTTTGTCTTTTTTTAATAAATGTGAAAAATTAATGTCATTAAGCCGTGAGAGGACGGGAAGCTAAAAGTGGCAAAAGTCGCTTTTGCAAATACGCAAAGTACATTCATGGAATATAAAGCCATGCAGACATGTCTTGTTTTCTTCTGGTCATAGCAAGCTAGTATGTGCCTGCTTATTTTATGCGAATAAAAATTTAAATTATTATTCTAACCATTGCTGACTTCAATCCTGATCCCTATTGGTCAAACATAAACAGTAAATCCGTACTCCAGTAACAAAAAGGGAAGCAACCCTGTTTGAATTAGTGATCCGCATAAATCCAAAATAAGTGTTTATATAGGAATTTATTTAGAGACTTGTATAGTGCATGGCGTCTGATTAAGAATAAAAATACTGTTTATTACTTTTAAATAATATAATTTGAAAAATTTCTATAATATTTTATATATATAGATATTAGAAAAGTCTACTTTTGCATCTGCTTTTTTGAAAAACGTAGATACAATAAAATAGTAGTTTGTAAAGAAAAACACCTTTATTGATGAATAGTTAATAAATAACAATAAATAGTTTACGATTGTTAAGTCAAACTTTGCTATTATAATTCGAATATATGATTTACTGTTCCTAGCATTGCTAATAATAGTTTAAAGAAAAGAGGGTATTGTGTGTGTGTGTGTGTGTGTGTGTGTGTGTGTGTGTGTGTGTGTGTTAATTTTGAAGTGTTAGTTTATGTAATAAAACTTATAGTGTTTCAGATATATTGAAGTGGGTACCTTCCTTGCCTTATATGCACTTGGATGCATGAATGATCCAATTTTAATTTTTTAGTTTGTAAATATTTGGGATTAGTTATGAATTTTTGTATATCATATGATTGGATATTAACATTGACTAATATTGATATGTGGATAAATAATTGTTTGACGATGACATTGATATATATAAATATAATATATATATATATATATATTGTATGGATTGTTATAATTATAACTAATATAATAAATTAAAAAGGAACAGGAGTCACAATAATTGGTGCAAGATGTCGTATTAATAATTATTAATTGATCAGTATGGTCAGCGAAAACCGAAGCAAAGACAGTTTATAAATAGGAATTGATGCTTATGAAGCTTTTTCAGATTAATTGTAAGTAGCGTTCAGTCCTCAGTTAGGAAAGAGTCTCTGAGCTGAAATTGAAGGAAGAAGAACCAATATTATCCTCAAAACTTGCTTTTTGAGAATAAAGAGAGAGAGAGTGGAAATATATCATCAGCGAGAGAGAGAGAGAGGCAGAAGTAATGGGAAGATCTCCGTTCAGTGATGAGAATGGTTTGAAGAAAGGTCCTTGGACCCCTGAAGAAGATCACAAACTTGTTCACTACATTCAAAAACATGGCCATGGAAGCTGGAGATCTCTCCCTAAACTAGCTGGTATATACACTCACACACATATATATCCTGTCTCTCTCTCTCTCTATATATATATATATATATAATATCTGTCTGATAATTGTGCAGGGTTGAACAGATGTGGGAAGAGTTGCAGGTTAAGATGGACAAACTACTTGAGACCAGACATCAAGAGAGGCAAATTTTCCAAAGAAGAAGAACAGACTATCCTCAATCTCCATGCTATCCTCGGCAACAAGTAATTATTATATATATTACCACTTAATTAATGATTATTTATATTGACTGATTGAAGCCTTTAATGATGTTTATTTGCTACTACGTTGTTGTAGGTGGTCGGCAATAGCAAGGCACTTGCCTGGTCGGACTGATAATGAAATAAAGAACTTGTGGAACACTCACCTCAAGAAGAAGCTTATTCAAATGGGTTATGATCCCATGACTCACCAGCCTCGAACTGATATATTCTCTAGTCTCTCTCATCTCTTAGCTCTCGCTAATCTTAAGAGCCTTCTCGATCATAATTCTTCCAGCCTTCAGTTTCTGCAACATCTTGTTCAACCTCATCATCAACCAAACCCAAACGTTAATGTTATGAGCATGGACAGTTTAAGCCATATGAACAACGTTGTCAGTAATTATGACTCTTCTTCTTCTTCCATGGCTTTTTCACACATGCCTGAGTTGATTACTCATTCTTCTTCTTTTTCTACTACTACCATCCAAGCACCTCCTTCGATTAGTAAACAAGAGATGGTTCAAGTTCAGATCCCTGAATATTGTACAGTGAACAAGGAAGAAGAGAGTGGTTCTTCTCCCAATAACAATTCTACGTGGCTTCACTCGTGTGTAACCACGCCGTCTCCTTCTTTTGTTCAGGCGGAGACCACGGCCGCGGTGGCCACCGTGACGCATGATATCAGTAGCATCGCCGATAACTGCTCTCTGGCGACTTGTGATTTCGGAGAAGTTGTGGGTCACTACAATATTTGGCCTGAGTCAGAGATGTTTCTAGAAGACCCTTTATTTTTCCCATAAGACGAGTCCGAATTACCAGATCAGTGGATTTATGAGCTTATGAGCTCATTATGTAAAACAACGTGGTTTTGTCTCTCAGATTATGAGCTTAGATTGGGTCTCTCGAGTTAATTACAGCTTTTTTCTGTGTATTCTTGTTTTTTTTTTTTGTAGATACTGTTCATTATGAGTATAATCCTTATTATGACTGGTTAATTCTATTTCGTTTCTTGTTTCGCTTCTTCTTTCTGCCTAACTTTGAGATATAGTTGGTGGTATATTATAGACATGTTTGTTATGGTGTTCAAATTGCTTATAAAGTGCTTTCCATGTAAATCGAGACAAGATTCCTTTTACATATTTACCTCGTATACTATAAATCACAATTGAAAAGCTGCTTTTAAGCATTTCAATCGTTGTTCCAAACAGCACATATATAACATTAATGATTTTCACAAAAATTTCATATATATATATATATATATATATTGGAGGGAAGTGAAGGTTAAGCCATTGACCGAACACTTACAAGTGGCACCAGCGAGCCAACAACTCTAACTAGACATATAGCGACCAGAGCAGCTCTGAATTTCCTAGGAATTTACGTGGACCAAATCCCAGCCATATTTTTACACTCTTTTTCTGTTAATTTATTCCATCATAAAATACGTATTCACCCACGAACTTGTAATCACTTGATGTATATTTAAGTTTTTTTTTTTTTTTAAATAACTCCGGAAAGTCTAAAACTTTGGTTTTTGGGTAAAAACTACGGTTCATACTTTTGATACATATTAAGTCTCTACTTTTAATTACATACAAATATTGGCCGCCAAATGCCCTTCTTCTTCTTCTATTTCCGATAATTAATGCCCTTCTAATTACGAACAAAATGATTTGGATTGTAAGTCTATACTCCCCTAGTCCCGTCTTAAATGTACGTTAAGAGACAACGGAGAGATTTGCTTTGATATTGTATCTCAAATTTGTAATTTTTTAATCAAATTATCTCTACTGATTATATATGTAAAAAAGAGTTTTCATTAATGGAGGTAGTTTCTATTTTCTAATGCAAATGATATTAGAATATATATTTTAGGAAAATTGATTTTCTTAATATCTATAAATTAGTTATCCATCATTTACTTTTATACTAAGATCAGAAGGAGTATATACAATTCATCCTCAAGACGTTAATTCCGAGGGCAGAAAAAATTGAAATTTTGACAATGTGAAAAGAATAATTTTCCATTTCCAATTCACTTATATAATAATTTGCAGATTGCCTTTAAGGTAGAGTGACCATATGCAGAGGTCAGTATATATTCAGTAGTCTTCTAATTAACCACAGTCTCTACGTGGGTGTCCCACATAAATATGTGTGTGTGTGTACAGAGAGAGAGAGAGAGAGAGAGAGAGAGAGAGAGAGAGAGAGAGAGAGAGAGAGAGAGAGAGAGAGAGAGAGAGAGAGAGAGAGAGAGAGAGAGAGAGAGAGAGAGAGATTTTGACGTGCATAAAAGTCAATGGAGTGACTTAAGAGAATGGCAAATCATGAGAGATCAAATGATCAACCCCTTAGTTGTTAGAATCTTACTGATGAAGAAGAAAAAGAGAACTTGGATTTTTCTGATTAACTAAGATTATATATATTGCATAGTTTTTAACGAGAACCATTTCATAACTAATGGCCAAGTATTGCATCTAAATTATATGTAATCCTCCTTCTTTATCCAAGGGAATAACTTCCCGTAGTTAATTGTGAATATTAAAGATAATAATAGTATCCACTTAATTTGAGGGGCTCTTCACATTTAAATTCTTTTTATAATGATCAAAGGTGTTGAGTTGAGTGAAAGAAAAAAAAAAACAGAGAATTGATACTCCCTCCTCCGGTAGTCAATATAGGATATGTTTGGGAGTCGATCTTGATCCTAAATAAAATCTAATTTTTATATTTATCAATTTTTTTCTAATTTATCCCTATTGATGCTTCCTCAATAATAATTAAGGAAAGGAAATGATGAAGCTAAGGAAGATGATTAAAGTGTTTTAAAAAATACATTTCATATTAACTAACTTTCTTAATATAATCAAATTAGATAAATATGTCTTATATTAAAAATCGGAAGGAGTATATCTTTTTAAACAAAACAAAGTGTTAAAATCTTGTGAATAGAAATAATCATATTAAGGAAAATATTACTACCTCTTCAACATTCAAGATTCACTAGTAAATATATTACTTGAATACCGTGATTAATTAATAATACTGGAGACTAGATAATTTTTATGAAAAGAAAATTCCTTCAAATTTAAAATCAATTGCGTACTGGTTTCTTTTCACCATGCCACAGTTTTATAAATTCTGACACTATTACAAAAAACGTTTTTAACGTCCTTTTTTTAGACCTTTTAACGTCTGAAAATAAGGGGACGTCTATGTGAGCGATATAGTAAAAAATGGCAATAACGTCCATAGATAAAAGGACGTCTAAAATCTGGACTTTAGACGTCCCCATTTTAAGAGGGGACGTCTAAAGTGCTACAGTGACACTTTAGACGTCCCCACTTTAAAATGGGGACGTCTAAAGTGGGACTTTAGACGTCCCCATTTTAAAGTGGGGACGTCTAAAGTGTCACTGTAGCACTTTAGACGTCCCCACTTTAAATTGGGGACTTCTAAAGTGCTTTTTTTTAAAAAAAATTGTTTATATTACAGATCTGAACTGAACAGTATTTAAAGCCAGAAATTACATATCATCAGCAATAAAATTACAAATCTAGTGTCTAAAATCCAAATCTACACAATAATAACTCCAAAACTGAAATATCATAGGGAGAAGATGAAAACAATAAGAGAAATCAGTTGCAAAAAACTTATCTCCTTCTATTATTGAAATTCATTTTCTTGTAATAATGAATAGAGAATAGCGATAGGGAGAGATGAACCTCGTTTTCTCAGCGGAACGTAGCTATGAAGCATGTTTCAGAGTCCTGATCTACAAACCATAACAATACGAGTTAGAAAATAAAATAGGAGGAAAACCCAAAGAAAAAAGAGAAAGAGGATAAAATAATAAACAATAGTAAGAAAGCATAACAGATCTGGAGGTGAAAAAAAGAGAGAGAAAGGAAGAAGCAAGAGTAAAATGAACATATAAAGAAGAAGAAGCAAGAGTTAAAACATGTGGTGGTAATGGCTTTTCTTATGTTTACAACGATGGGAAAAGAAAGATGAGTGTAAAAGTAGTACAAGACTGACAAATATAGACTGTCAGTAAAAATTTGAATTGCTTTTTACGTCCCCAATTTAATTTAGGGACGCCTAAAGTTGTTCAGTTTTTTTTTTTAATTTTTTTTTTTACTTTAGACGTCCCCAATTCAGATTAGGGACGTCTAAAGTATGACTTAAGACGTCCCCATATACATTGGGGACGTCTAAAGCATTTTACATTGTTTTTTTCTTGATGACTTTAGAAAAAAACAATGTAAAATGCTTTAGACGTCCCCAATGTATATGGGGACGTCTTAAGTCATACTTTAGACGTCCCTAATCTGAATTGGGGACGTCTAAAGTAAAAATTTTTTTTTTTTTTATTTTAGACTTCCCTAATTCAAATAGGGACGTCTAAAATTTGTAAAGTCACATTTTAGACGTCCCTATTTAAATTGGGGACGTCTAAAGCTATTCAGTTCTTACCTATAATTATAAAAATGCCACCGCCTTTATTTTTTACCTCCCTTTTTTAAAAAGGGACGTCCTTTAGGGACGTTAAATATATATTCTGTAGTAGTGTGAATTTCATTCTTTTATTAGAGTGCTACACTCACATGTTAGAGTGCTTTTATTTCTATTTTGGTTTTAAATTTTAACAACCCACTTTGTTGAAAAGGCATCTGAGCCAAAATTCTTAAGAGCAATAAAGAGTGTTTGTGTGTTGGGGGGGGGGGGGTTGAGTGTTGAAGCCATCCAAGACATGAAAGAAATTACATAATCTACACAAGTACTAGCATAAAAATAATCAATTATCGTATTTGTGGTAAACTTTTTGGTAATATAAACCATCATTAAATTAGTAAAAAAACTGACCCTGTAAAAATTACCTAATTCTGGGGGCAAAGAACCTTTACAACACAGTTATGTCCTTAGCATTAAAGCTCTGGACCCTAGGGATGCATTAAATTTTTATTTTTTTTATTTTTGGTGTGCCAAAATGTATAATACTCCATCCAGTCTAAAATATATAAAAGTTGCCTTTTAAAACATTATTTGATCTATATGTAATTTGAAAAATAATTAATGCTTATTTACCAATTTTATATCCATAATTAATGTTTAAATATGGCTTCTCATATTTTTCTATCTCATTCAAAACCTCATTAATAGAGATAAAAATAGAAAATTCTTTTAACTTAAGACATATTTAATGAGCTAACAACTTTTTCTTAGTTTTAATGAGGTAATTAAAAAAAATGACCTATATTTCATATTAAAAGGAATACGATCGTATACTAAGGGAAAATTACTCCCTCCATCCCTGTATATAAGATTTCAGTTTTTGAATGAGCTTGTCCTTTTTATAATATCCTATTTTTAATTAGTATGAATAATAAATGCATTTTTACTTAGTTTGCCCTCAATTACATACTCTCACTTTATTTATTTCCCATACATTTTTTTTATCATTTTTTCATTATTACTCTCCCTTACTTGTTCATAAATAAAGGCGACATTGTTGGAAAAAAAATTATATTTCCTGTATATTTATTTATTTTAACTATTTTCTAAAATCTGACAATTCAGTTAAAAGGACCTGATGGAATAAAATCTTGGGCCGCCATGCCCCTTGGGTCTCCCGTCTCCACAATTAAATCAATTGGCCTTCATATAGTGAATGATCTCCTGAACTAGGATAATATTGTCCGAGCTCTGGCGTCCTTTCACAAAACTGCACTTGTTCAAGGCTATCACTAAAGGCATGACTGCCTTGAGTCTATTTGATATAACTTTCGTAACTATTTTGTACACAACATTGCAAAGACTTATGGGACGGAAATCTTTAATCACTACAAAAAAAAGGTATTTTGTAGCGGTGCAATTGTAGCGGTTATATGAGACCGCTACAAATTATAGTATTTGTAGCGGTTTTAACCTAAACCGCTATAAATTTGTAGCGGCAAGCCACGCGCCAAGTGGCGCGACAGATTAGCCTCGTTTTTTGTAGCCGTTGGGTATACAAAACCACTAGAAATTTGGCGTGAAATTCCCGCCAAAACTTGTAGCGGTGATTTTGTAGTGGTTAAAGCACAGAAACCACTACAATATTCCCGCCACTTGGCGCAACCAAGCCCCGCCAACAGTGTAACGGTTATTTGTAGCGGTTACAGCAACCAAACCGCTACAAAATACCAAAGGTCAGCTATTTGTAGTGGTTATAGGGGTATAACCGCTACATAATTTCAAGAGTCTCCACCTTTGTAGCGGTTCTGGGCAATAACCGCTATAGAATTTCAAACGTTGTTGTCATTTGTAGCGGTTATTGTAGAACCGCTACAAATTTGATTATTTGTAGCGGTTATAGTAGCAGTTAGAGGTGGTAATATGGGTTGGGACCGTGGGCCGAGCCCGCCCAACCCGATAAAATGGGCGGTTTGGGTTCTACAAAACTGGGACCATATTGATGCGATCCTTTTTGGCCCGAACCCATATGGTCCCAACCCGTCACGGGTCGGACCACCGGGTTGGCGGGTTGGCCCATATTTTTTTTAATTAAGAGGGAAAAGGAAGAGCCATTAGCCATTAGTCCAAGTCTCCAAAACCGTAACTCCAAAGTCCAAAGTCCAACCCATTTCTCCTCAATCCCTACTCTCCTTAGCATGCTTCAAATTGAAACACCTTTAATATTAACTAATTATTGATTATTGTTAAGTTATACTGATGACTTGTGGATTTATATTTATTTTTTTGTGTATGGACCTGTGATGATTATTTAATTTGTAATGTATTTTAATTTTGTTATGTTTAAGTGTGTAGAGAAAACAATCTTATTGTGTTTAAAAAAAAACAATCTTAGTATATTGTTAAAAAAAATTGAAAAAAAATATGGGTTGGCCCGCCCAACCCGCCAACCTAGCGGTTATGGGTTGGGTTGGCTAAATGCCAACCCATATTGATGTGGTCCTTTTGGGACCGAACCCATATGGTCCTAACCCGTGGCGGGTTGGCCCGAACCCACCGGGCCGGACCATATTACCACCTCTAGTAGCCGTTATTTGAATAACCGCTACTAATATCTGGCCTATTTAAGCCACCGCCCCCCCTCATTTCTCCTTTTGCTCATTTTGTTTCTTGGGATTTCTCTGAGTGGTTTCTTCAAAATTTGAGCGTTCAGACGTCTGTATAGGAGTTTTTGCTACAATATTTCTCAGTATTTACACTTGAGGTACGTATATAACACGTATTTTATTTGTATTTGTATTTTTATTAGAATTTTGCATAATAATGTGACTAATTTTTTTTATTTGTACAGTTGATATGGCTTCAAGAGAGGATAAGGGGAAGGCCCTTGAGGTCCCCAAACAGATTTTACGGGGTAGCAGCAGCTGAGCAAGGGGCAGAGGGAGGGGCAGCGCGGAGGCAGGGCGACCGCGGCATCTCCGCCCATCCCCCCACAGGAGTCAGCCCTACCACAAGCACCACAGACGATCCCATAGGAGACGACCGCACCAGAGGTGCCTGAGGTTGGGGGCCAGATATTAGCGTCGAGGACTTCCTCGATGAGGAGGAGTTTGAGATCCCGATTGGGATCAGGGAGATGGAGCAGTTCCTCGATGAGGAGGAGGCTCGGGAGCAGAACAACCCACGAGGGTCATCTTCGCGGTCCACTGGGTTTGAGGTGCAGGTCCAAGGTAAATTAATTTTTTAATTTAGTAAATTATTTATTTAAATTAGAAATGTTAACTTTGAATTACAATTTATCTAACGTGTGGTAAACTGTGCAGACGAGTAGGGGAACGTTTCGACAAGGAGGCTAGACGTGGCCGGTGTGAACAGCTTGGACCGGAGCCTGTGAGTTATAGTGCCGTGGAATGAGGGCACTGACTAGCCCATCCACAACGGGGGTCACCTGCTCAACCGCTTCCTGAACGACCTGGGCTCGAATTGGATGCTGTTCTCCCTTCACTTCAAAATGTGGAGGCACGTTCCGAGGGGGCCGAAGGACCAGGCTTGGGAGGAGGTGGTTCAGGTAATTAAAATTATTTAATTAATATTGTTTGTAATTAATCTATTTAATTAATATTATTTAAATTATGTTTTTTGTAATTATTGATATTTAAATAATTTTTTTTTCAGCTGCGGTTTACCGTCCGGGTCAACCGGAAGAGGTACGCCCTCGTGAAGATGGGTGACGCTTGGAGGAACAGGAGGAACCGCCTCTTCCGCAAGGTGGATAAGGACGGGACGATGCCTCTGGAGTAGCTGATTGAGAGTGTCCCGGACGGCATGCCGCCGAATGACTGGCCGAGTTTCGTCCAGTTCAGGAGGACCCCTGAGGCACAGGTAATGTATTTATTAGATTTTTTATATATAATTTTGTAATTGTTAAATATTAAATTATAATTTCAATTTAATTTTTATTTAATTTAAATTATAATACATTTAATATTATTTTTTTTCCAGGAGCTTTCTCAGAGGAACACCAGGATCCGTGCGCAGCAGACGATCCACCACACAGCAGGATCAAAGACCTTTGCTGTGACCTATAGCGAGCTGGTAACTTTTCAAAATATCACTGACTTTTAGCTGATTATTTCATAATACTAATTGAATTTTGTAATTGTTTCAGGAGACGAAGGCACAGCAGGAGAACCGTCAGACGGACTATGGCGAGTTGTACGCCATCACACACAGACACCGTGACGGGACTGCGACCTCTCAGCAGGCAGAGGCGGCCATTGTAAGTAATTTTATTATTATAATTTTTATAAAACCAAGTTAATAATGAATAATTCTAATTAGTAATTGTTTTATAAAATGGCAGGAGCGGATGCAGCAGTCGCAGGCTGAGCTGCGACAGACCCAGCCTGAGGAGTCACAGGGGTCAGTGGACCCGACTGCTCCTTTGAAGGCGGGTCTGGCTCAAACTGAGCACCCCGGACGCGTGCGGGGGATGGGGATAGGCGCCAGACCTAGCATGGTCTATGGCAGGAGCGCCGCCCCTGAGGCTGGCAGCTCTAGAGGGGTCAGACGTCTAAGGGACGAGTCTATTGACCAACTGCGGTCAGATTTGGAGCAGCAGATGGCGCAGCAGCAGCAGATGGCACAGCAGTAGCAGCAGCAGGTGCAACATATGCAGCAGATACAGCTGCACGCTAATATGATCTATACTCAGCAAACACAGTGGCGTGAAATCGCGAACAACATGCTCGAGCGGTCATGGAGTCGCCTGTTCCCGGATAAGCAGCATCCACAGGTTCCCCTTGTCCCTCGCTACGTTGTCCCGAGTACTACTCCTCTTCCTCCTCCTCCTCCTCCTGCTGATGACGATGGTGCGGTTCACTCTGCGTAGCGGCCCGATCCAACAGCACTAAGGGAGCCCCACCTGAGGGAGCACCAGATGATCAGCCCCCAGCTACTTAGTTTAGGACATTTTTTTTGTTGAAACATTTGTAAATATATATATATATATATGAGTTTGTATTTCAGAACTTTCTTATGGTGTTTAATATAATTATATTTATATTATTATATCGCGTAGTTGAATTTATGAATTAATTGCAATAATATTATTTATATTTCTAAATTTTTAAAAAAATAAAGCATATATATTTGTAGTGGTTTTAAGTAAAAACCGCTACAAATATATATATTTGTAGTGATCTAAAATAAAAACCGCTACAACAAATGTACATAGTTGTAGCGGTTTTTCTTGTGGAACCGCTACAATTATATATATATTAGTAGCGGTTCTACAATAGAAACCGCTACACATATGTATACATTTGTAGCGGTTTTCCAATAAGAACCGCTACAAATACTCATTATTTGAATTTTGAAATTTGTCGCCTTTGTGCATATTTGTAGCGGTTATGTTATGTATAACCTCTACAAATTAAAATTTATTTTTAAATTTGCTGCCCAACGGCTTTAATATTAGTAGCGGTTGTATACATATAACCGCTACAAATACTCAACGTTTAAATTTTGAATTTCCCACCAATGTGTAGCGGCTTGAAAATTAGTAGCAGTTTTATATATATAACCGCTACTAATATTTTATAACTGTAGTGGTTAGTATAGCAGTTTTAGAACCGCTACAAAATTATAAATGTTGGAATTTTAAAATATAAGGTTCTTGGCATTCTTCATTATCTTCACACTCATCTTCTTCTCTATACTTTCTTCTCTCTCACTTGTAGATATGGATAAATCATGGATCAGGTTGCCACGCAATTCTCCTGAATATTTGTACAGATTAAACAGTTTCTTGGATTTCGCATTCACTCATGCCAGCTGTAACGGCAAGATCGTCTGAATATTTGTCGGAAATGCAAGTTCAAGAAGTGGCATGCACGAAATGTTGTGAAGGAACATTTGCTTGTGAAGCCTTTCCCTGAGGACTATACGTTCTGGGCAGTTCATGGTGAGAAGGTCGGCATTAGATATGACAATGCTCTTCCTCGAAGTGCTCAAGTAGGCGTTCAAGTAGATGAAGATGATCCTGCGAATGATGCTGTGCGTGATGCGTTTGGATTTCAAGGTGACAACTTCAACGAAGAAGTGCACGGCTCTGAGCTGGTTTTTATGGGGAATGAAGCAGCTCAGGATTTTTTTAGCTTGATGGATGACGCAGATCGTCCTTTATATCAAGGTTGTCGCAAATATTCTAAATTATCTTTCTTGATTAAATTGTATCATATCAAGTGCTTGTGTGGGATCACAGATAAGGGAATATCGATGTTGCTCAACTTATTACAAGATGCATTCCCCGACGCCGAGATTCCCACAACGTTCTATGAGGCCAAGAGGATTATCAACAGGTTGGGGTTGAATTATCAAAAGATTGATGCATGCCCAAATGATTGTATGCTGTATTGGGGAGACGATTCCAGTAGGGAGACTTGTAAGAGATGTCACACATCGAGGTACAAGACAATTCGGAAGGGGAAAAAGCAGAAGAAGAAACTTGCAAAGATTCTCAAGTACTTCCCTTTGAAACCTCGTCTACAAAGATTATTTATGTCGTCTAAAAACTGCGGAGCATATGAGGTGGCATGCCGTTGATAAAAACGAAGACGGTAAATTAAGACATCCGCGGGATACAGCTGCTTGGAAAACGTTTGACAATGACTTTCCAGATTTTGCGATTGACCCCAGAAATGTTCGGTTTGCGTTGGCGACCGACAGTTTCAATCCTTTCGGGAATCTTAGCACAAGTTACAGTATTTGGCCGGTAGTCTTAGTTCCCTACAACTTACCCCCTAGATGTGTATGAAACAAAGCTCTTTCATTATGTCTATGATCATTCCAGGCAAAAAGGCACTGGGCAATAACATCGATGTGTATCTCCAACCGCTTATTGCGGAATTGCTTGACCTGTGGAATGTCGGCTTGGAGACGTACGACACTTACAGCAAGACTTATTTCAACATGCGTGCAGCCTTGATGTGAACGATTAGTGACTTTCCTGGCCTTGGCACATTATCTGGTTGGAATGTGCATACTGGGTCAGCGTGTCCAGCTTGCAATTTTGACTCTGACACATTGCGCCTTCCCTACAGCTGAAAGTGGTGCTTTATGGGGCATCGGAGGTTTCTCGATGGAACGCATAAGTTCAGGTTGCAATGGAATCACTTCAATGGGAAACCATAAAAAAGAGGACCACCTCAAACTTTGTCCGGTATAGATATCCTACAGCAGCTTGAGCATGTTGACTTCAAGTTTGGAAAAAGCGATGATTCAGCACAAACTCGCCAAAAGACGCGCAGGACTTTAGCACCTCAGCAGTGGAAGAAGATAAGTATTTTCTTCAGGCTTCCATATTGGAGATCTAATTTACTTCGCCACAGTCTTGATGTAATGCACATTGAAAAAAATGTTTGCGACAATGTGCTGTATACGCTGCTTAACGAACCCGGCAAGACAAAAGATCACCTTCAAGCGAGGAAAGATTTACACGACATGGGAGTTTGTGAAGACGCTTGGCCAGATGAGCATGACAGATTTCCACCGGTAAAGTTTACCCTTAAAAACCGAATAAGGAAGTGTTCCTCGTGACGTTGAAGAAATTAAAAGTTCATGATGGTATTCAAGCAACATTTCTCGATGTGTTGACTTGCAGGCTCGAAAGGTTGTTGGCCTGAAGAGTCATGACTCACATGTTCTTATGCAACAGTTACTCCCTCTGGCTATAAAGAATACACTTCCTCCCGATGTTTCCATCATTTTGGTGGAACTTTGTTCTTTCTTTCGGAAGTTGTGTTCTAAGGTTTTGATCGTTGAGGAGCTCGATCAGCTGCAGTCGAAAATCATTGTTATGCTTTGTCATTTGGAGATGATCTTTCCTCTGTCCTTTTTTACTGTGATGGTTCACCTCACAGTCCACCTCATTCATGAAACAAAGCTCGCTGGACCAGTACAATATCGTTGGATGTATCCGATTGAGAGGTACTCATTTTAAATATGTGCTTTAATTTATTCTTCGTATTTAATGTTTGCTAGTCGTCCTTTTCATCATTTTATATCAATTTTCTCTTCTGTACTTCGTAGGTTCCTTGGGAAATTAAAATCTTACGTGAGGAATAAGGCGTGGCCAGAAGGTTCTATAGCTGAAGGCTATATAGGGGATGAGGTGCTATATTTTTGCTCAAGGTACTTTGATGATCTTGAGACGGATTTCAACCGCCCACCTCGTGTTGACGATTGTCCTGAACCTGCGCTGACATCAGGAGAATTTATCCCTCGTGTTGGTAAACCAGTTGGAGCAACTAAGAACTTCAAACTAACGGCAACTGAGAAGTTGCAAACATATAGACATGTCTTGATTAATTGCACTCAAGTTGAACCTTTCATACGGTAAGAATTGTACACTCACATGTTATTCGATCTATATCTTTCGTAACATTTCTCACTTTTATTTCACTAACGCCTTTCCATTATTACTTGCAGGGAATTCAGAAGTCATGTTAAGCGTCAACTCAGGATCCATACACAGACATCCTCGGAAGTTGATAGGAGGGTCTACAGAGAATTCCTGAGCTGGTTTGCGCGCAGAATACTAAATGACCACAACCCATATTCACCAAATTTCAGAGCTCTAGCAATCGGCCTTCTTGATCATGGAAAACGGTTTACAGCATACAATGTCAATGGTTTTAAGTTTTGCACGGTTTCACGGGATCAAGGATTGCAAACACAGAATTTGGGTGTTTATGGCACATTTGGGACAAGGAGTTATGCGAGCAGCAGTGACACCAACATGGAGTTCGGAGGCGTCCCTTACTATGGCAAGCTTCTTGATGTGGTCGAACTTAATTATCAAGGCCGTTTCACTGTGACGCTATTCAAGTGTTTGTAGGCAAATACCACTACTTCTCGGGGACTGACAACTGACGACTTAGGGATCACATCAGTCAATTTCTCACGGCCGATTCATACTGGTATTTCTCAAGATAATGAGCCGTATATTCTAGCTTCAGAGGCACATCAAGTTTATTATGTCGAGAATGAGAGGCATAGGGATTGGCACATGGTCGTTCATTTAAAGCCAAGAGACCTTTACGACATGGGTGAAGGCGATAACATCGCCTACGAGAGTGAGCCATTTCAGCTAGCAGATTTTGAAAACCACTTCCCTAAAGGCGATGACAATTTACCTCTACTGCAGTGAGTTTTTTTAAGTCCACGTCATTTGAATTAAATTTTTTAAATTTAATAATACATCCATAACAATAATTTTTCTACAAAATTTCTGTAGGGATGGCGACGATGAGTGATCAAATTCAAATTATGCTTTTGACTTTACAAAAAATGCAAAAAAATTTTAAAAATAAAATGTAAAAAAAATTAAAAATAAAATAAAATAATATTTGTAGCGGTTATTGAACCGCTACTAAATGAATAACCGTTACAAAATGGATACATTAATCGCTACAAATAGTACGTGGATCACTATAAATATTAAACCGCTACAAAAATATAAATAACCGCTACTAACTAATAACCGCTACATTAACCGCTACAAATAGTATGTTGATCCCTATAAATACCCTTACCATAACTCATTTCAAACACTCCCCAATTTCTTTTCACCTTACCTTTCTTTCATTTTCTCTCATTTACAACTTCTTTCGTATGAGTAGAGGAGCTGAATAATACGATTAAATATGGTAACAAGATTTTTAATTTTTTTACAATACTTCTTTCCTTTCTATAAAATTTATTCTAACCATTTTTTTCTAGATATATCATAACTGTATCTCATTTTCATACACAATTACATTATATTAGATAACATAATAATATTACCTACCTATCCTTAATAATATTATTAATATAAATTTTATACTAATCCAATTCAATTAGATTTTTCCTATTAATTTATTAATAAGTTAAACTATTGAATAATAAGCTAATTAAAATAGATAAAATAATAACAAAATAAACTATTTAATTTAATATTGAAAAAACAGAAACAAATGATCGTATATTTTTTAAAATTTTTTTAAATATTTGTAGCGGTTATTAAACCACTACTAAATAACGCGCCTTTTTAAAACTCAAATTAAATTTTTTGGCGCTAATTTTGAATTTCATGAAATTAGTAGCGGTTTTCATAACCGCTACAAATTTCATGAAATTCAAAATTAGTAGCGGTTTGTTAACCGCTACAAAATAAAAAAATGTCATTTTTTTTTCGCCAACAAAATTTCAATTTTTTATATTTGTAGCGGTTTGTTAACCGCTACAAAATTAAAAAAATGTCATTTTTTTTCGCTCTCAAAATTTCAATTTTTTATATTTGTAGCCGTTATATAACCGCTACAAATATCTCTGAAAAAAATTTCGTCCATGAGGGTGTTGTAGCAGTTGGGTTGAACCGCTACAAAGGATGTAGCGGTTATTTTTGATTGAGTAGCGGTTTGATATAACCGCTACAAAACTGCTTGCAACATACAATTTAGTAGCGGCTCTAGTAACCACTACTAATGTTGTTTGTAGCGGTTAAAACCGCTACTAATACCCATTTTTAACCGCTACTAAATCACGTTTTTTTGTAGTGAATCGTCTCAGGATGTTCCGCCTTTGGTATGAGTACAATTTGAGTGGCATTGATTTGTCGTATCCACATAGGATCATTAAAGACTTTTTTAACTAAATCAATCACTGACGGTCCCACCTTTTCCCATTGGCTCTGATAAAATAACGGGTTGAAACCGTCTGGTCCTGGTGCTTTCAGAGGCCCCATATCAAACAAAGCTCGTCTAATCTCGTGACCTTCAATCGATCTCCCTAGAGTACGCATATTAACGTCATCAATAATAGGATAAGTGCATCCAAAAACCAAAGATCCACTATATATCTGGGTCTCCGTATATAAATTTTCAAAGAATTGACTTCCCATTTTCATAATTTCAGCCGCATCATATGTCCACTCCCCAGTGTCAAGCTTTAAAACCTCAATTTTATTCCTTCTTCGCCTGCTGTTAGCCACTGAATGAAAATATTTGGTGTTTTGATCCCCATCCACATACCAGTTAACACGAGAGTATTGTAGCCACATGACTTCTTCCCGTGTCAAGAGTTTCTCCAGCTAGCCCCATAGCTCCCCTCGTAACTTTTCAAGAGACTCAGAGATACCAACCGAAGCTATCTTTGCATTAATCCCATATAATTGTTGATATAAAATTTCTTTTATGTAGAAGATGTTACTGAAAACCTCCTTATTCCATAGCCTTAAATCCTCCATGAACTGATCTATGGATTTGCACTAGTCGTCTCCCAACCCCCAGTGACGCTGAACAAACTTCTTGAAATCTTCATGCATAACCCAGGGGGTAAAGAATCTAAAAGGCCTTCGATTCTTTGCAGTAAGAACATGAGATTCAGTATCCAGAAGCACCGAACAATGATCAGACTTATATTTTGGCAGGTGTGTTACAGTTGCATTAGGATTCTCAGTAAACCAACAGTAATTCACCAAGGCCCTATCAATTCTGCTTTGGGTAATCAAATTGCCCCATGTAAATCGAGGTCCACTAAAACCAATATCAAGTAACTCACTACCCAATAACCAATTACAAAAGGACCTATCAGTACCTATAGTCTCCCTATGTTTCTTACTCCAGCGTTCTTCAGGACATGAAACAACATTGCAATCTCCAATCACCACCCAGCCTCCAGCAATCGATTGTTGAATACCCTCAAGAGTGGGCCAAAGTTGTCATCTAATAACCATATTTGGATTCCCATAGACCACAGTAAGAGACCATTCTACACTTGTGCCTTTGTTAACCATTCCATGAACAAATTGATCACCACAACAAGTCACAGAAAAATGGAATGTAGAATCCCAGAATAACCATATACCTCCACTAAATCCACGAGCTTCTACAATGTGCATATTCGTCCATCCCAATTTCCTTGTAATGAGCTTAGCTTTCATCCCCTGCTGTCTGGTCTCTAACAAAGCAAAGAAATTAACCCCATGTCTGACAACAACATCACTAAGTAATCTGGTAAAAGAGGCACCACCGGCACCCCGAGTATTCCAAGTCATAATAATCATAAAAAAATTTATAAATATGAAGAAGAGCACAACCAAATCAGTCATTATTGAGACATATATCCCTCCTGCACCTCGACAACACCATTCATCACCACATCATCAACAGGCCCAAGTGGATTAATTGGACTTGCAAAATTCACCCTTGTTCTGCACCTGGGTCAAAAGGATCAGTGGCTTCTAGGAAGATAGTAGTGGAATTAGGGTCTATTTGGATAATATTTTTTTTAATTCTTAACCCAGCCTCCCCACTTGAATCATACGACGATTCAGCTTTATGAGTTAACATGTGAGAGTTAAACAAATGAGAGTCCACTTGAGTTCTTGTTTGCTGCATTTTTGAGCCCATACTCAAAGATCCGTGGGAAGCTCCCTCCTCAATCCCTTTCTTCTTTGCTGTCTGTGTCGCACGTGTTTTATTCAACATCTTCAATTGGCCAACACTATTCAGATTCTCACAAATTCTCTCTCTTTTTTCCTACATTCAGATGATCCCTTATTCCCCTTACTCCCTTTACTTATTTCAATTAGATGACCAGAGTTCCCTTTTGATTCACGTGATCTTTCTCCTGACTTTGAATTGACACGAATCTTGCCTTGATTTGCACTATCATTATAACCCCCATCATTAATTCCCATATCTTCAACATTAAGAGCCTCAAAACGTGATCCTCCTCTCGTATTTCGAGAACTTAAATCACTCCTAGACTCACGCCCATGATTACCATTCCCTGTGTTTGAGATCCATTGTCCCCTTCTACGACTCGGTGTGACCATCCACTCCCCATACATCCTGGAAGCGGTCTCAGAGCATGTAGGCTCTTGTGTTGTATCTATGGAAGCCGACGGGTTCAACATGCATGGTGACTTTAATGTGCTTATCGCTTGATTATTAGGGCAATGCACCGTGTCGTGGCCGTACCATCCACATGAGAAGCAAATCAAATGTAAACCCTCATAAACAATCTTCTTCTCTTTCCCATTAATCATCAATAACGGAAGTAAAGGCGCACTCAAATCGACCTCAGCACATATATGGGCAAAACGACCTTTGGTTTTCTGGAGGGTGTTTGTATCCACTTTTAGAACCTTTCCAATTTGGTTACCCACGACATATAAAATACCCTTATCATAGAAATCAATTGGGAATTTAGGAATTCTCACCCACGCTGCGATTTTGGAAAGCTCACTAGAGTCAGGATCAAACTCTGACTTCCATGGTTACACTGCTAGGTAGTGATCCATATATAACCAAGGGCCTCCTGTTAATGCAAAATCATAGTCTTCCTTATTGCTCATACGAATCAGAAAATACCCAGATCCTATCTCAATAGTTTCAACCTGGCCTCTACGTCCCCACAGCTGTTACAGTTTGCGACCCAATTGATCCTCACGCACCATCCTGCCAAGGAGTCTAACGAACAATGATGTCGACCATTTCCGCGCAAGCTTCTTTCTAAACTCCGGAGACACAATTATGTTTGGTCCATTCTTCGCCATCTCCACTTCAATCTTAGACTTCCATTCGTCCCCTCTCCACCATTCTTCTTCATCATCTGAACAATCATTTTGCTTTTGATCCTCCACACATGCATCCTTGCATGACCGTTTAGGTTCTTCAGGTATAGTGTTTCCCCGTACAATATTATCGTCACTCATCCAGTCCTCAACCCATGGGGCTAAGGATTGCCTATTTGTGAATTCTTCATCATCATCACGAATTTTCTTCCTACTATACTCCAAGGCCTCCCTCTCCTCCAGCATTGGCGCCAAAACCATTCTCACGGGACTACGTTCTCTCTCGCGCTTGTTTATCTCTTGAGCATACAAAAAATAATTTTACTTTTTTTTACTTTTATCTCCACTCACTCACTCTCTCTCTCTTTATTTTTTTTCTCCTCAGACAAAAAAAAACCAGCAGCAGAGCAATTCGAACAGACAAAGCTAAGCAACACAAAGAACCTGGAAATGGCAATTCGAACAGACTACAATAGAGCACATCGACGCTACCAGGTAGCTATTCGGATCAACGAAAAGCAAGCTCAGATTGATGCACCTTCAGTTCAGCAAGCTCAGATCGATGCAACTTCAGTTCAGCACATATCAGCACCGAAAATGGGAGAAGCAGGCTCAGATCGACGTCAGAAATGGAAGAGTAGTGTCAAAATAATGGACGTTGCATCATATGGACGTCAATCCACGGTGAAACAGCGTCGGAAACCAACAACCGTTGAGAAGCAACGGTCAGAAAAATAGAGGAAAGTTACGCGTAGGGTTTTATGGCCATTAAGATCGATTTGGAGAAAGCTTATGACCGGGTCTGATGGAGTTTTATTTCTGAATGCTTAAAAGAGCTCAAGATCCCTGACCATCTTCTTAGAGTTATTCAAGCTTGTATCTCAACGTCTCAAATGCAACTGATTTGGAACGGAAAAGCTACTAATATGTTTTGCCCTTCTCGTGGAGTTCGACAGGGTGACCCAATATCGCCGTATCTTTTTGTTATCATGATGGAAAGGTTGGGACATCTCATCCAAACAGTAGTAAATGAGGGTAACTGGAAACCTTTTAGGCTCTCCAAAAGAGGTACACCTGTTTCTCATATTTTTTTGCTGATGATCTCATTTTGTTTGCAGAAGCAGATCTTGATCACGTAGGGGTTGTAAAGGCCATATTGGATGACTTCTGCAACATTTCGGGCTAGAAAGTGAATGCTGGAAAGTCAAGAATTTATTTCTCAAGAAATGTGAATCACATCAGGTGTAAAGAAATCAGTGAGTTTTTGAATTTTACATGAACAGAGCTCAAAGGCAATGTATAATTTCCTCTTGAATAAGATGGATGCTCGTCTGGCGAATTAGAAGTCCAACATGCTATCAATGGCGGCCAGGCATACTCTAGTGTCCTCTGTAATGTCGGCTATGCCATCTTATGCTATGCAAACAATGCCTCTACCTTTGGGAACGTGTGATGAAATTGACAAACGATGTCGTAACTTCCTCTGGGGTAGTAGCTCAGTTAGTAGAAAACCGCATCTAGTCTCCTGGGATTTGGTGTGTGCACATAAAGAAAATGGAGGCCTTGGTCTCAGGAAGGCTCGTTACCAGAACCAGGCTTTCATGATGAAGCTTGGATGGAATATGATTAATAGACAAGACTCGCTCTGGGTCAAGTTTTTGCGTGAAAAGTATAAAGTAGGAAATGATATTATTCCTAAAATTGAAAAGCGTCGGTCAGAGTCAAGTACATGGAGGGGTATTCGTAACAATTGGGAGAAGGTCAATGATAGTATAACATGGAGAGTAGCAAATGGAGAGAATATTTCTTTCTGGAACGATGTGTGGGTGCCACATTTGGATAGGCTTCAGAGTTTAGTGACCCAAGCATTGCCTAGAGATGTTACTGAATGGAGAGTAGCTGACTGCATCACTCCCTCCGGACAATGGGATATGAGCAAGTTTGATCACCTACTCCTAGGACATGTATGTACCACTATCAGATGGGTTAATAACCGTCAGCTAAATATGGAGGATTTTCCAGCATGGAGATGATCTTCTGATGGAAATTTCTCCATTAGCTCTGCTTACAAATATATTGTGGGTAACCCACAGGCTCACACTAAATACCGATGGAAATGTGTTTGGAAAATGAAGGTCCCTCAAAGGTATCGTACTTTCTTGTGGCTGTGTTTTCATGGTTGTTTAATGATGAACATGGAACGGTTCCATCGTGGTAGTCATCCTACGGGTACTTGTGAAGTATGCCATAATGCATGTGAGTCAATACTCCACGTTTTACGGGATTGCCTGACCAT
Source organism: Inga laurina (assembly GCA_963855925.1). Lineage (NCBI taxonomy): Eukaryota > Viridiplantae > Streptophyta > Magnoliopsida > Fabales > Fabaceae > Inga > Inga laurina. The sequence continues at coordinate 15,320,920 of OY979709.1, forward strand.
TTCTGAATTTTGGAATAGTTTCTTACCTCCGGGTTTGAGGGATCTATTTTTTGGCATCTTGGATAGAAATGATTGGCTTGCATGGTGTATGGAGAGAAAGGATGTTGTACAGGGTTTTGAGTTTCGTCTTTGGTTTACCGTCTTATGCCGATATATCTGGTTGGCTCAAAATGACCGATGTTTTAACAACAACTCTTGGAGTAGAAATGCCGTTTTAGCTCGTGCTCGTGCATGCTTAGCATGGGGTAATACAAGCCTGTGTAGAAACCATAATGAGAAAGAGAGTTGTACATATTGGAAACCACCTCCGCCTGGGTGGGTGAAGATTAATACTGATGGATCCAAGAGTGGCGACTTAGGGATGTGCACTTGTGGTGGTGTATTGCGAGATCATAATGGTGAGTTTTTGCTGGGGTACATGTATCGAATTGGCCAAGGGACGGTGGTCTCTGCTGAAGCTTGGGGTGTATTGTGGGGTCTTAAAATTGCCTGGGATAGAGGATACAGACAAATCCTAATTGAGAGTGATTGTAGTGAAGTCATGGAACTTATTCAAGTAACGGTGTCTCAATAACACCCAGATTTTCAACTTATCTTAGAGATTTGCAGGTTGATGGCTCGTGACTAGGAAGTCGGAATGTTACATTGTAAACGAGATGGTAACACAGTTGCAACACCATGGCAAAGGAAGCTTAGAAGATGGCGTTGGATCTCCATATCACTGAATCGCCTCCGGCAGTTATTACGAGCTTATTACTTACTAATCAAAATAGGTCGAGATCGCAGGTTGACTCAGGAGGATAGCTTCTGAGGTGTTTGTAGTTTTCTTTGTCTATAAAAGAAAAAATCAATTGGCCTCCTCAGATAACAGACAAACAAGAGGGTGGATTCGCTAGGGCCACCTATTCTATTTGAGATAGGTTTAGATCATATTTCCCATTAATATATTGCATTATATTTATTATTCCTATCTTTGCTCTAATTAATTGCTATTTGATCACTATGTTTTGAACCATCAATTAATTAATTGGGTATATATTTGGACAAAATGTAGGTTAAGTTGTTTATATCTATTAGGTCAAGTTCATTGATCAATTAATTTCATATACGCATTTTAACAACTAATTAACAATAACAAAATAACAAATGTAATTGAAAAATTTGACCTAATAGATATAAGTAACTTGACCTAAGTTTTATCTTAAATGTATTAAATAATTCATTCAACCACCCCTTACATATTCTTCAAACTTGACCCATAAATTATCCTAGATTTTGATTTGACACTAATTTAAATATTCCTTGGACCATATTATTATTCAAGTAAGAAACAATAATAATGATAAAAAAAAAGTATATATTTTTTTCTTTTTCTAAATAAAAAAGAGTATTATTATCTTATTGGAAGAATAATTATTTGAATTTCATGGCAAAGACTTTATTTTCAATATCTCTCTTTATTTCTAGCAAAAGGAATGCAGTTCTTGGCTTCATGTTCTTGTAGTTGTGGTGAATATTAAAGTCATTTTCTTATGCATAGAAAAGAAGCAGTTAATCTGATCTCGTTCAAGTATATATTTATTTAGTCTCCATTACAGAAATTTAGAACATTGAAAATTTTAATGCGACGAAAGTCAGCTATATCGTGCACATGTCGAAGCAATATCGGAGAAATATATAATCCCTGGTTAATAAAAATGTTAAATCATGAACTAAATTCCAAAAGATCCCACCTAATCCCACAGTCTCTTGGTTGAATGGTCAATCATCGTTCATGCAATTTCCAATTAAGACACTTTTATTTAATTTTATTTTTTTCTTTAAAAAAAAATAGACGGTTCAATTTAGGAAAACTTGCTGAAAATCCCCCATTGAAATATTAATTAATTACACAAAGATACTTGAAATTTGTTCAAGGGCTTAGGACCTTGAGTGCAACTCATCTTCAATAGGTCAGTGCAACACTTATTTAGCTGTGTGAATCATATCTTCAGTTATATGTAAAATATCTATTTTTACATATAGTTGAAGATATGTTACACACAACTAAAAACAAATTGCACTTACTAAAGATAGGTTGCATGTGGGTTTTCAAATAAATAGCATGTGCCTTTAAGCCATAAGTTTAGCAATTGAGGGTTTTTTTCATCAACAATTTTTCCTTCGGTTTGTTATATTATTTCATGTTTGAATTTTACCACTAATGAACATGCAGACTTACCAATAATGAAATAATAGACTTGCACGACCCATATGCACTGCTGAACAAGAAAAAGAAAAATTATGAAAATTTCATGTAAAGAAAAGATATATATTTTTATGAAAAATTTGAAGAATAATTAATTTTTGTTTTTCATTATAATTTTCTATACATGCATATTTTATTACATTTTTTTTTCTTACCAACGCCATAATTATTAACACAGACCTATATGTTTGATCAGTGATTTGTCATCATGCATGTGCTACTTTAGGTCTTGGTGTCTTCCAATACTTCCATTATTCAAATAATTTTAAATGGACTTGGTCTTCTACTTCTACATGAGAAGATAAGATTCAAAAGTGGATAGAGTACAAAGAAAAAAAAAATTGTTTTACCATAAACATAGAGTGGCGTATATAATCAGAAATGTTAACATCAAAGCCAGGAATCTAGAACACTGTTGTTTTTATAACATTGTAGAGAATTAGAAGGCATAGATTAAATAACTCCACAATGAGTCGAGGTCAAAAAGAAAGCTTACGAAAAATGAAAGTATTTAGGAATTAATCATAGGTATTCAGTAAACTCATGAGATCATGTTTCACTAGTTTTAGATCACTATTTCCAAGACAATAATATTATTCTTTCTAGTAAATTCTTATCAAACATATCATTTTCGATCACAATCATGTAATATATAGTATGATGCCTTGTACACACACATATATGTATGTATATATATTTTAAGAAGTATTATTAATATTTAAATAAAAGGTAATTCTCATCATAACATGGTCTTTTTTTCCATTTATTAGGTTTAACTCGAGATTTTATTCAAAAAGTATGAATTTTTTCAATTCAACTTAATCATGGTCAATTCTTATCAAGCCATTATTTTCTCCATGTTATGAGTATCCAAAGCAAAGTCGTCTAGTGTTATTAGTATTTCTCCTTGAAATTAAGCTTGATTAATATCGCTATGTACTATATTGTATACTAAAAAAATATATAGCTAAGCTATAGAGCCGTGTCTAGGTAAAGACTAAAACCAATTTTAGTTGGAATTTGGAACTCTTTCTTGAGACTTTACTCTATTCCCTCTCTCTAACTAATGCATTAACCTTTTTCCTAATTCAAACACTTGGAAATTATAATGTTTACCATTATCTTTGTCTTTACCTTTAAGCATCATAATGGATGGAACTCAAGACGACATCTAATTCGTGCGCTTTATGGCCCTCCCTCTTTAAAGTAAAGTCAGAAATTTGAAAAAAAACAAAAAAATGCAAGCGAACATAGATAAACTAGTACATTTGACAGTTATAATACTAAGCATATGCATTCCTACTTCCATAGGAGTGAAAACATGTCAGTCAGGTTTTATTCTTAAGAGGTGAAGCCTGCTTTGTAACAAGTCTCCCTAAGCCTAGTCTGTGGCCATAGGCTTTTGTTTTTTTTTTTTTTTTTGTCAACCTAAGCCTAACTTGTGCAATGGTCTATTATGGCCCAAAGCCTGTTAAAAAAACCTTCATTTTTACAAACTTCAAATAGGCTAACATGTCATAATTACATAAATCAGCCCAAAATAAGTCAATCCAAATTTTCCACAATACATAATAAAATATAATCTAATCTAATCAATCAACCACACAACACCAAATTTGATATAAGTGACAACGGAATGCACTACTGTAGTAGTGAAGTACTTGTAGTTTCGCCCACAGGTATTGCATTCTACACCTATATTCTATGCAGTTTTGCATAATATTATAAATTTATAACAGGTTCAAGCTGACTGGACAAGCTTAATAAGGGCTTCTCAATGAGCCTAAGTTTGGCAAGTTAAGTGAAATAGGGTTTCTAAAAGTCCTTAGTCTACTCCTATTTCTAAACAAGCCAGGCTAAATACAGGCCAAGTCACTATCTTATTTTCACCCCTATTCATCGGCTATATGTAATATCCCAAATTTTGAAATCGAGGCTTGAGAATAAGCCTAAATTAAGTAGACTGTTAAGTCCTGGTTTAGCAAGTGCCCCAAATCTATTCCCTAATATTTCTTATATCTTTGGGGTATTAAAGAAAGTAAAATGGTGAATTTTAGAAAATGTGATTATACTTCCAGTGAAATTTCCTACGAGACGGTGAGCTTGTCGTGTGATTTTATATGAATAAATGATGAGTAAAAATTATGAAATTTTCCAAAATGAAAGTAGATATCCTAAACTTTAATTTGATAAGTGATATGAATCATTTGAATCTATAGATAAGGAGTTATGAATTTTCAAAGTTAGCCAAGGAAAACTGCCTATTTTTTGGAACAACTTCCAAAAACTAAAATTCTGGGAATTATGTACTTCCAATTGGCAAAAGTTTATATTTTTTCTTGAAATTAGACTCAATAAGGGTTCTATAGCCTTTAGAATCACTTCAATATGAGGTCTACAAATTTAGTTATCATTTTTCAAAATTAGGGCAGAAAATCCTCCAGAATTTTTGATAAATCCGAAAATAAAGAAATAATGTGATCGCAAGTTTTGAAATTATGATGTACATGAAAAATGCATTTGGGCTGATGGAAGGACCTCCTAGACATCTTTCACATGGGCCAAGAGAGGGAAAATATTAGCTACAATATAATTGGGCTTATGGCATAAAGCTTATGTACATAAAGTCCAAAATTTTGGGAATTTAATTAAATAAGAAATTAAAGGCATAAAGTGAATATTATAAAATATTTATCATCTTCCTCATTCAGCCCCAAAACTGACGTGAAATAGCAACCATAGAGAGAGAGGGAGTTGAGAAATTCTAGAGAGAGAAAGAAAAGAAAACTCATGAGGTAAGTCGATTTCTCCGGTGAATTTGTACCTAACTCGTATAACTCCACTCCTAAGCTTCTCTTTCATATATTTAAAGGTGTTGGAAGCTCAAATTTCGTGTTGGGAAGAGTTAGGGTTTCGGCCACACTAGGAAAAACCAGAGGGAGTTGGAGGTAACTTTCGAAACTTCAATCTTTGATTGCTCTGGCCATTATGGACAATTTAATCGATTAAATTTCGCTGGATTGTCTTTGTTTGTGAAAATGGAAAATGAGCTATTGGAAGTGTTATGCTGCCAAAATTGGTACTAAATGGTGGTTCTAACCTAGTTAAATAGTTAATAAAGTGGTTAGGAGTAGAAAGGAACACATTCGTGGAGTCAAAATCGAAAAACCCCAATTTTTCAGGGAGATTTGTGCAATTTGGCCAGGGCTGGTACAAGGGCTTAAAGTTGGATTTTCAATTATTTGATGACTCCATTGAGTTTAGGAAGGAAAATTAGGTGGGTTTATAGCTGATTACTTTTTTGGAAAAGCCCGAAAAAGCATAATTACGAAAACATCCCTAAAACCCTGAAAAAGGGGCTGCCAAGGACAATTTCATCTTTTGGAAGTGAATATGGTAATTCTGAGTCTGGAAATGGATTCTTTGGGTAAAAATATATTAGAATAGCCTATATGCAAATTTCAGGAAAAGTATGGTCGGATTGGGTACAGCGAGTCGGGGTGGGTGCCCAGGGGTATTTTAGTAATTTTTTCAATATAGACTAATATAACCACCAGAAACACTGTGAAAGTGTCTAAATTGTACATTTGACATTTTAGGACTAAGTTGAGAACTCGAGTTGCTGGCACACATTACGAGGCATGAAGTTCGAGCCTCTTTAAGGATCAGGGAAGGGCGATTAAGGTAGGGGAATTACCTTATTTACATGTATTTGATATCTCTGCTTGTGTAATGATGTATGTGACTAATTTACTTGATTGTGTAGAGCATATTTGAATAAATGAAGCTCTGTTTCTATTTTGCTATGGCTATAGTTTTGTTGTATGAAACATTAAGCATGCAGAAATGTCATTATAGGGCATGCATCTAGTTAAAGCTAGCATGTCATACATATAGCATCTATCATACATGCATTATGGTATCTATTTCTTATTGATATTCTCCCAAATCTCACCCTCCCTTACCAACAAATTAGACAGGTGAAAACAAGAAGTGTACTGGAAGCAGAGAAGAGAACTACACATGAGGCATGCAGAGTGGAACAAAGACGGAAAGATGTCTCCGTTTCATTGGGATGAGTTTAGCTACCCTAGAGCCCTATACGACTACAAGTTTTGTAATTATTATGTACAAATCCCTGTGGGGAATTTCTGCAATATGCACATAATATTAGTATATTTTTGTTATTCTTGTGTTGCCCACCGAACTACATATCATTTTCCATAAATACTCTAAAAAAGGTAAAAATAAGATAAAGGCGTGACAGTTTTGTATCAAAGCCGAAAGCGGTTCTGAAGGAGCCTAAAAGCAGTTCTGGAAGAGAAAGGATTCTAACCACAGGATTGTCTGCTCAGAGTGAATGCGGTGGTTCTGGCAATAGGATAGTATACTAATATGCTTGATTATGCAGTGATAGGAACAGCAAAGTAAATTACTTCAGCTAGTTCAGAAGCCCTTAAAGGAACAGACACGCCTCAGGGAAATAATGGAATACCCGAAAGGCAGTACATATCACCAAACTAGAGAGAGGATGGTACAAGGATGACACGGACACCGAGGGAGTGAGTCCAAGTAAGGCCAAAGTGTGGAGCCTCATCCTAAAACAGAATCACCAGTTAGCTAAACAGTGACTAACCACGGTTATGGGTAGTAAAGTGACAGGCTAATAAGCCACAAGTAAACAAGACAGAGACAGATCCTGGTTTCGTTACCAATCCCAGAGTTGGAGCAGTATACGTGATGCATGTTTTACAACTAGATTGAAGGTTATGGGAGGATGTTCAAAGCATATACCTGCGAGATGTCTGTGAGTGCGATACCTTAGTGACTCAGTATATAATATACACTGATAAACTGACCCCAGTGGCCAGTGGTCAGGGATAAGTTAATTCAGGGATTCTGGATGACATAAAGATCAACACAATATCGTACTTCTTTTCAGATATAGTGTTTTGGCTTGGAAGAAGATAAGATTGCAGAGTGGAGTCAGATAGACAACTTTATGGACATCATGGAACATATTAGGGTATGTATTCGGGTACATGTACTGGCACTGATATGAAGTCCACAAATAGTGTTTTGTTGGCCGAAGACAGTTGGCACGACTCCCAAGATAAGGACAGTCTTGGGGTACCGATGAATGGGAATAGATACAGCTGGTATCTACGTTTTGGCATGGGTATACAAAAGTTAAGCGTGCTCAACCCAGGGAAATCTTAGAATGGGTGACCCCCTGGGAAGTTACATGTACATATTGTGATATGTCATGTAATAGGAGTAAGCACATGTTGTACAGTAGTTTAGAGGACTGTATGTTGTTACGGGTCTTCCCTGGCTATTGCAAACATCTATTATATGTGATTTTAGGAGTACCTGTGTAACCAACACTTGTAAAACAACAGAAATTCCCTTGTGATAATATGATATTTACCTCTTTCTTGTTTCTTATAGTGAAACACAAATATGGTAAGGCTAAGAGGTCCAGATGCTAGGCAGAGTCAGGAAGTTAGACCTAACCTAATACAGCAAACACTGGGCAAGATAATAGAGCAGCAAACAATGATCAATGATCATCAGGAAGGTTATCCAGGAAAGGCCAATGTAGTAACTCTATTTCTCATACATTATGTGGTAGTATATATGTTGTATGTTTGCCATGTATTGTGATATGACTAATGAACACACACTATCTAGCTGTGGTGCGGGAAGAGTATATGAACTATTCGGCCTAGTAAGGATCCATCTATGATACATAGTAGTGCCTAGGGCATATTACCTACTGTGATCTGGGACGTAACTGAGGTATACTTGTATTACCTAGCTGTAGTCAAGGACTTAGTTGAGATACATGTATGGGTTTCAACCGAACAGTTGGCCCTGAGCATTGTGTATACATATGGTATGATATGGATTTTCATTTTACACTATATGGTGCATGGCATATTTATCTATCATATTTTCTATGGATGATTGTGGGTTACTACAGAGGCCAAGTGGGATCTAACTAAAGTAGTAAGACAAGGGTGGGCAAATAGTGCAGCCTCACCTATATTGTATTTGATAGTGTGAAGCATCAGAATGGGCAGCGAAAGTGTGGTGAATTTAGGTGCAATTTTGAAACTTATAAGAGAGATTGATGTTCGCACCAAGGTTGATAATCCCAAAACATAATATGGCCTTGATGGTCAACAGTGTTACAATATGTGTGATGAACCGTATTATATCCAGTGTGGTGTACAGTATTACATCTAGAGTGGTGTACAGTGTGATGACCTATATGGTCAACAGTCTCACAACCTTTATAGTTTGTGGTGACACATATGAATTGGAATTAGGATGAGCCCTAGTGTATAGGACATAATGGTGGCTAATACCTCTCAATAGCACCAGTATTAACAATCCCAGATCCACAGTTGACCTTTATGGTCTACACAGATGTAAGTAAACATGGATTGGGATGTGTTCTGATGCAACAGGGTCAAGTAGAGAGGCATGTGCATCTCAGCAGTCGTAACCTCACAGAACCACTTACCCATTCATGTTACAATGCACATCGTATGATTAGTAAGGGTCAAATAGTAATTTGATCCTGAACAGTGCACACAATACGGCCAGTAAGGGTCAAATAGTCATTGTGACTAGAACACAGAATATGTAGGCATAAATACAGACAGATATATTGGCAGTAAGCCCTTATGTATGCGTTTGCATAGGCCAGTAAGAATGGAATATTCAATGTTATGAGAATAGAATGACATAAACTGCAATGTTAAATACACTGGGTAGTGTCCCAACAAGTTGATTAGGCCTAAAATAATGAACTAAGTGTCTTGATGGACAATCAATACAATAATGGATTGGATGGCTCATGGGTACAAAACAGAGAACAAAGGCAGTAAGACCTGATATGTATGTTTGCATGGGTTAATGACCCTGGGCAATAAAACCAGATAAACATTTTATGCAGTAATGAATTGCGTGGCCTATGTATAACAAACAAGAGGCATATATGAATAGTAACAGGTTAAACATGTGGAGGCTAATAGGCATTTCACACACATACTGGGAAACAGAAAATTATATATGAAAGCGTTCTCGGGAATTTATGGATATATATGTGTAGCAAATTTTGATAACAAAATTTATTGAATAAGGAGAGAAATGTAAAATCCCAAATTTTGGGATCGGAGGCTTAGGAATAACCCTGAATTAAGTGGACTGTATGCCCCATTTTAGCAGGTGCCCTAAATCTATTCCCTAATATTTCTTATATCTTTGGGGTATTAAAGAAAGTAAAATAGTGAATTTTGGAGAGTGCAATTATGCTTCCAGTGAAATTTCCTATTAGGCAGTGAGCTTGTCATGTGATTTTATATGAACAAATGATAAGTAAAAATTATGGAAGTTTTCAAAATGAAATTAGACATACTAAGATTTAATTTGATAGGTTACATGAATCACTCAAAGCTATAGAAAAGGAGTTATGAATTTTTGAAGTTAGCCCAGGAAAACTACCTATTTTTTGGAACAGCTTTTAAAAACTAAAAATCTGGGAATGATGTGCTTCCAATTGGAAAACTTTTATATTTTTTCTTGAAACTAGACTCAATATGGGTTCTATAGCCTTTAGAATCACTCCGATACAAAGTTTACAAATTTAGTTATTATTTTTCAAAGTTAGGGCTAAAATCCTCCAGAATTTCTGATAAATCCGAAAATAAAGAAATAATGTGATGTCAAGTTTTGAAATTATGAGGTACATGGAAAATTCATTTGGGCTGATGGAAGGACTTCCTAGACATCTTTTACATAGGCCAAGAGAGGGAAAATATTAGTTGCAATATAATTGGGCTTATGGCATAAAACTTATGTACATAAAGTCCAAAATTTTGGGAATTTACTTAAATAAGCAATTAAAGGCATGAAGTGAATATTATAAAATATTCATCATCTTCCTCATTCAGCCCCAAAACTGTCGTGAAATAGCAGCCATAGAGATCGAGGAAGTTGAGAAATTCTAGAGAGAGAAAGAGAAAAAAAGTCACGAGGTAAGTTGATTTCTCCAGTGAATTTGTACCTAACAAGTGTAACTCCACTCCTAAGCTTCTCTTTCATGTATTTTAAGGTGTTGGAAGCTGAAATTTGGTGTTGGGAAGAGCTAGGGTTTTAGTCACACTAGGAAAAGCTAGAGAAAGCTAGAGATAACTTCAGAAACTTCAATCTTTGATTACTCTGGCCACTGTGGACAATTTAATCGGTGAAATTTTGGCCAAAATTTTTTTTGTTTGTGAAAATGGAAAATAGGTTGTTGGAAGTGTTATGCTACCAAAATTGGTACTAAATGGTGGTTGTAACCTAATCAAATAGTTAACAAAGTGGTTAGGAGTAGAAAGGAACACGTCTGCAGAGTAAAAATCGAAAAACCTTAATTTTCCTTAGTGATTTGTGCAATTTGGCCAGGGCTGGTACAAGGGCTTAAAGTTGGATTTTCAATAATTTGATAACTCTATTGAGTTCAGGAGGGAAAATTAGGTGGGGTTATAGTTGATTACTGTTTCGGAAAAGCCCAAAAAAGTATAATTACGAAAACATCCCAAAAACCTGAAATAGGGGCTGCCAAGGGCAATTTCGTCTTTTGGTACCTATGAGTTTGGAAATGGATTCCCTGGGTGAAAATATGTCAGAATAGGGCATGTCAAAATTTTGGGAAAAAGTATGGTCAAACCGGGTATGGCGGGCTGGGCTGGGCTGGGTGCCCAGGGGTATTTTGGTAATTTTTTCAATATTGACTCATATAACCACCAGAAACACTATGGAAGTGTCTAAATTGTACATTTGACATTTTATGACTGAGTTGAGAGCCCGATTTGCTGGCACGCATTACGAGGCACGAAGTTCAAGGAGCCTCTTTAAAGATTAGGGAAGGGCGATTAAGGTAAGGGACTTACCTTATTTGCATGTATTTGATATCTCTGCTTGTGTAATGATGTATGTGACTACTTTACTTGATTTTGTATATCATATATTTGATAAATGAAGCTCATTTTCTGTTTTGGTGTGGCCATAGTTTTGTTGCATGAAACATTGAGTATGCAGAAATGTCATTATGGGGCATGCATCTAGTTACAGCTAGCATGTCATACACATTGCATCTATCATGAATGCATTATGGTATCTGTTTCCTACTGAGATTCTCCCGAATCTCACCCTCCCCTCCCAATAAATTAGACATGTGAAAACAAGAAGTGTACTTGAAGCAAAGAAGAGAACTACACGGGAGGAATGCAGTGGTGGAATGAAGAAGGGAAGATGTCTCCATTTATCTGGGAAGGGTTTAGATACCCTAGAGCCCTGTGTGGCTACAAGGTTTGTAATTATTATGTACGAACCCTTGTGGGAAATTTTTGTAATCATGCACGTAATATCAGTATATTTCTGCTATTCATGTGCTGCCCACCGAACTGTATATCATTTTCCACAAATACTCTAAAAATGGTGAAAATAAGATAAGGACGTGACACTATATGTTATTGTTAGAACCAATTTTTATCTCAAACCTAATTTTTAGTTTTAAAAATAATCCTTTAAAAGTTATCACAGAAAAGAAAAATCCCTTGAGGAACACCCTTAGCTTATAATGAGTTCAGGAGCATATGGTCACAAGAGGTTGCTCAGTTACTTAGCTATGGGGGAAACAAATGTTTGTGCGAACTGATTGATCATCACATGAAAAAAAATATCTGATCTTTTACTTTTTAATCATCCCCCACTATGATATATAGAAGTTTCTAGGAGACGACTAGACCATTGTAAGGAGCAAACATCATGTGTTTTCTTAGTTTTATGCAGTTTTATTTTCTTATTCATTGAAAAGAAGTAGAGAATGTATATAACGGAGTAGGAAAACATCATTTATCATGAAAATTGGTTATTCATGATGATACCTCTCTAATAACCATCTATGCAATGACGTCGCTATATGTAGTTGGTAACAACAATATTGACAATTGATGGGTGCACGGATATATATATTGTGAATATACTACCTTATGTGTGTAATATAAGAGTTAGTTGGGGTTAGATTTAGTCTTAAATATAATACTTTAATTCACTTTATTTTCCAAATTCATATTTTTCAAATTATCCCTATTGATTGCACATATTAAGGAGATTTTATCCAAAGGTAGTTATGATGAAAGATTATATTTTAGAAAAATCGATCTATATTTATTAACAATAATTAACCTAACTAACTTCCTTAGTCTATCCAAATTAGTCAGTTAGCTTATATGTTAAGGACTGAACGTAATCCTAAAAAAACATGAGGAATTAAAGCCCATGTTCAAAACTTTTACTGATGAAAAAGACCTAATATATATATATATATATGTTTCCATCTACAAAAAGTACCAGTACTTTATAGAATTTTATACATAAAATGTATTGGTATTGGAATTTAAGTATTTTCTACCAATAAAATTTTAAAATAAAGACTTTTCACCAATTTTTCCTATTATTTAATACATAATACTACTTGAAATCTCTAATAAAAGAGTTGGGGTTGAATTTTTTTGTCTAAAATATAAGATCTCAATCTATATTATGCTGATATTTGTTATTTTTCTTAAACTAATTTACATAAATTATAAACTAATATATAATCTAATGTTACATATGGGTATTTTAAAAAGATAAAACCATATTTGTCATCACTAAATAACTTATTTCATTTCTTTAATCTACACAAATTAGTTAAATAGTTCTTATATTACTCGATCACACTATACTCTAGTAGTAGTAAGTAGAGTCATGGTTCATGTATGGATGATTTTCCCATCTTTTGTCTTGCATCGATCTCAAGTAATTGAGCTCATTCTAAACTTGCCTGAGGAACATCCAAGAAATAGTGTTGTTAAATTAAGAGTTAAAGGGCAAAAATGGCCATGAATTTTTCTCAAATGTGTATCCAGTTCCATAAACTTTTATCAGGTGCAAAAATGCATATGAACTTTTTTAAATATGGAAAAAATGCCACCACCAATACTCAATATAAACATCTATTACTTTGTTCTCTTTGTGGGTCCCCCAATTGTCCACCGTGTAACTCCTCGCCCTCTATCATCTCCATCAATCTCTGTCCCTCAAAATCTTCCTCCCTCCCCCCTCTCTCTCAAAAGATCTTTCCAAAGGCACCGCTTGCCACTGTTCCACCCTCTCGTTCCCTCTCCCTCTACCTTATAGGGTAGATCCAACTGAGATTTTTGATGCTCTCCTATCACCGGTGATCTTTTCACTCCCTGCCCCCCACGACCATCTGCTCTTCCCTCTCCATTATAGTAATGATGGGTTAGAGGATCAATAGCCAACCTCACCATCTTCATTTCTTGAGACAGTGAGGGTGAAGAGGCAATGGCAAGATGATGAAGAGCGTGGCTATGGAACCTTAAATCTATTGTTTTTTTTATCAATTTTGTTGTGGGTTTGATTTCTTTGCTCATACATTGAAAACGATTGCTTCTTCCATTCTATTTTGATTTTATTGAATCTTGAGTGGTCAGAAGTGGTTGTAATGAAGGAAAAGTGATGATGGATTTGGCACAAGTGAAGGTGCAGGTGTTGTTAATGGTGGAAGAAATGGTGGAAATTGGGAGGGGGGAGGAAGAGGGTGGGAGAAGAGTGAGAGGAATTCTTCTTCTAAATAATCATTTAAAACAATAAGAGAGAGAGAGAGAGAGAGAATGATAGGGGGACAAAATTAATGAGATGGTGCGTACTGTGATTGGACAATATAGGAATGAGACGAAATCAAATGACACCTGGACAATAGTGTGGGACCCACTAAACCTAAAAGTAATGTCTATTTGCCTCAATGAATGGTTGGGGCATTTTTGCCTTATTTAGAAAAGTTCATAGATATTTTTGCACCTGATGAAAGTTTGTATTGCTGGATACACATTTGAGAAACGTTTATAGATATTTTTGCCCCTTAACTCTTAAATCAAAACAATAAAAATTCCTATTACTCATCTAAATTTTTTTATAAAAAAATTAATACAAATTAATTGGTGGCGCGGCTTGCACACTAAATCCAATTGTTTTTTTTTTTCTGTTTTAGCCAGGAATTTATTCTCACACAATACACATCAAAAGTAATATAAACATGTAATGATATAATCAGATTATTACATCTATGTACATTATATCCATCTTCTTCTTTACTTTTTCTTATATAGTTACAGTGTACACAAATTAACATTGGTGCTTGTGTTTCAGAGTGTCCACTACTATAGAAATTGTCTTTTTATGATGGTTATTATTTGCCATATATCATGGTTCCAAGTTGTCATATATGCAAGCACTATATATGCCCCGTGCAGATAAATTATGGTTTCAAACCATTATTTATTATAGACCTATTAGAACGGTTATAATACAATATTTCTTATGTATTGAGGCTTGGTGATGACATGATATGCACATTATTGTGATAATAATTAATGATCACACATAAACAATCATCATAAAATATGGTAATGCTTACATAATACATAACGGTTCCACTTTAACAACTATTATATATGTATTAACATATATAACGGTAATTTCAAAACAACTGTTATATATTTATAGTAATGCTAATGGATTTATTTAAACAACCGTTATATATAGTTGATATAAATAACGGTTGTTAGGTAACACCCGTGCAATGTCAAGCTAAAGTTTTTTAAAAAAATGAGGGGGGTTCTAGTTTTGATATCCTCCTACATATACATTTGTACTGAATAAATTAGAATATATATTTTTAGTCACTAATATAGAGAATAATACAATAAATCAAAATATATTGACATTCATTCATGTACATGTATACACTATTAAAACAAAAAATTTAAAACAACAAATGAATGTTTAGAAATTTACAGTCATTCAAAGGTTTTGCTCTACCATTGATGTTACAAAGATGTCACCAACTCTTTATCCACTTCTTCCATTTATGAGTAGCTAAACCTTGTACAGGATGAGACATTAAAATATTGTGCATGAAAGGAAACAATAGAAGAAATTAAATATTGTAATATATATATATATATATATATATATATATATATATATATATATATATATATATATATTGTGAACACCCTATTTTGTCCGGGCCCTACTCAAAAATACAAAAATAATTGATGATGATTGGTATCCAAATTGGCAATCATCATTAAAAGAAAAAAGAAATAAAAAACGAAAATAAGAAAACTAAGGAAATTTTCCTATTGATGATGATCGGTGTCTAAATAGGCAATCATCATTGAAAGGTAAGAAAATAAAAAAAAATGAAAATTAAAATAAATCCCCTCATTGATGATGATTGGCATTGTCATTCATTAAGGGAAAAAAATAATTAAAGTCTCATTTATGTTAATAGGTTTAAATTAGGAAATTACTTGTGGGGAGAATAATAAAAAAAATTAAAAACGAAAAAAAATCTCCACTAATGGTAATTAGGTCAAGTTAGGAAGTTTTATCAATAGAAAATACAAAAAAAAACGAAAAATAAAAAATAAAAAAAAATCTCATTTATGTTGATAGGTTTAAATTAGGAAGTTACTTGTGGGGAGAATAATGAAAAAAAAAAAAATTAAAAACGAAAAAAATCTCCACTAATGATAATTAGATCAAGTTAGGAAGTTTTATCAATAGAAAATACAAAAAATAAACGAAAAAAAAAAATCTACATTGATGGTGATTAGGTCAAGTTAAGTAGGTCTTAACATAAAATATAAAAAAAATTAAAAAGGAAAATTCAAAAAAAAAAAAGAGCATTTATGAAGAAAACCCTACCGTGAGACTATAAATAGGAGTGCAAGGGTTGAAGTAAGGAGACAAAAAATTTTGGGAGCAAGAGGGAGGCAAGAGCTATGTGGACTTGCTTTCCGTTGCCTCATTGAATTGTCTTATGTATTGTTGCTGGATGTGTGGCATTTGGATCAAGAGGTATGTGTGGCTCTATCACCCTATCTCTTGTTGTAGTGGATTCAAAAGATAAAAGGTACGTATAAATCTATTCACCTTTGACTTCCATTTTGTTTAACTTGTGCTATTTTTTTCTTTCTTTTTTTCTTCATCCCTTTCTTAGGTCATCTTTCAAAAAAAAAAAGAATAAAAAATATTTTAACACACTTTTATAAATGAAAATAAAATGGAAAAGCTCTCTTTCATGAAAAATAAAAGAAGTTCTTTCATAAATAAAAAAAAACGTTTTTTTAAAATAATAATAAAAAATACAAACCAAATAAAAAAATTATTTTTCTCAAATAAATGAAATAAACATTTTTTCTAAAAAACACAAACAAAGTGACACGCATTTCTATCCCCGAACTACGTGGGCTTTAATCCCTCTAAAGGGTACGTAGGCCCTAGGTTTTCATCTTAGGTCAAGTCCAATTTTGAAAATAAATATACTTTTTCTTATTTTCTTATTGTAAATAAATGTTTTTTTTAAATAAGTATGTTTTTCCTTATTGTAAATAAGTGTTTTTTTCTTCTTTTGCTTTCATTTCATTTAGTTTTGTAAATATTTTTTTATTTGGGTAATTATAATAAAACTAAAGGCCATAATATTTTTAAATAATTAACTTAGGGTAACCATTCTTATGAATGGGTGTTGTGGGGTGCCTAACACCTTCCCTATACGCAATTTATTCCCGAACCCTAAATGGTTTTTATAAACTAATTTCCATTTTTAAAAAGGTTTCCAAAGTTATCCTATCCTTAAAATTTTGGTGGCGGCTCCATGTTTTCAAAATTCCGGGCTACAGCTTGGCGACTCCACTGGGGAAGGTTTGAGAGTCAAGCCCATTTAAGTTAAGTGGTTAAAAATAATATGGCCTTAATTTTATTTTAATTACCCTTTTTCTTTTTGTAAATATTTGTTTTATTTTTTAAATTCTTTATTCTTCTATTTGTTTATTCTTTTTTTTCCTATCTATCTTGTGATCTGCTTAGCAGATGAGGGTTGGGTAGAACCAAGGCCCATAGATTGGTATGCTCTCCACACACACTGAACACATACACTATTCTCCTCACACACATTTTGGGCCCTATACCCGGGTCTGTGAGTTTCTTAGGTGAGTGGAATTTTCTATCGGTCTCCTTGTGGGGTTTTAAGAACCCTCTGAGGTTACTGTGAAGACTTCATCCTAGCTATTACTCATTTGGTGAGGTTGATCCCTGTGGGGTTTTCAGAACCCCCTGAAGGTCAATTTCATCAAATAAGGTCTTCATCTTTATGATGGGGGCAGTTAGGAGACCTTTATCTGTGAGAATTAGAACTACCTTGAAATCATTGCACCTATTAGTGGAAATTATCGACCTACCCAATTAATTAGTACCTGCCTTTCTTAGGATAGATACCACTAACCTAGGGTCATTCCTAAAATAAGACACTGGAGGGCATATATTTATTTATTGTTGATCATCTTTATTGTCATCCATACATAATCAATGAAATCCCTAGGATCAAGTGACTAACTGTCGCTTCACCTGAGTATGTATCTAGCATCACTCCACATAAAGATACATCACAAGGATGATGTATGCATTAGATAGCTAACCTTAGTCTAAAGGTCTATGACCCTAAAAGACCATGATATCATCACATCAATCATGTTAGAAAACATATCAATAAGAGATAATCCTTTAGGACTCATGAGGTATCATTATCTCATTCATTAGTATTTTAACTTTATTTGATATGGGCCTTGGACATAATCATTATTTTTTAAAACCCTTAGTCGCGTGATGGCTTGGGCCATTCGCAGGTTAATGGGCACTTCATTCTCCCTATGAGGTAATAGGTCTCTTGAGGAGGTGAAATTCTTTTTCTTAATGTCCATCACCCATATTAAAACTTGAAGTATAAGTCATCACTCTTTCATGTCTCATGAAATATCCTTGCATCATCCATTGGCATTTAGCTTTATTCGATATGGGCCTTGAACATAATAAACATTTAGCAAAACCCTTAGCAGCGTAATAGCTTGGGCCGTTCATAGGTTAATGGGCACTTCATCCTCCTTATGGGGCATTGGATCTCTTGAGGAGGTGAAGTTCTTTTTCTTAATGTCCATCACCTATATCAAAACTTGGAGTATAAGTCATCACTCTTTCATGTCTCATGAGGTATCCTTGCATCATCTATTGGCATTTAGCTTCATTTGATATGGGCCTTGGAATAATCATCATTTTTAAAACCCTTAGCCGCGTGATGGCCTGGACCATTCACAGGTTAAGGGACACTTTATTATCCCTATGAGGTAATAGATCTTTTGAGGAGGTGAAGTTCTTTCTCTTAATGTCCATCACCCATATAAAAACTTGAAGTATAAGTTATCACTCTTTCATGTCTCATGAGATATCATCGCATCATCCATTGCATTTAGCTTTATTTGATATGGGCCTTGGACATAATAAATATTTAACAAAACCCTTAACTGCGTAATAGCTTGGGCTATCCACAGGTTAATGGGCACTTCATCCTCCTTATGGGGTATTGGATCTCTTGAGGAGGTGAAGTTCTTTTTCTTAATGTCCATCACCCATATCAAAACTTGGAGTATAAGT
Source organism: Inga laurina (assembly GCA_963855925.1). Taxonomy (NCBI): domain Eukaryota; kingdom Viridiplantae; phylum Streptophyta; class Magnoliopsida; order Fabales; family Fabaceae; genus Inga; species Inga laurina. The sequence goes on from OY979709.1 coordinate 15,339,788, forward strand.
TATCACTCTTTCATGTCTCATGAGGTATCCTTACATCATCTATTGACATTTAGCTTTATTTGATATGAGCCTTGGACATAATAAACATTTAACAAAACCCTTAACCGCGTAATAGCTTGGGCCGTTCGCAGGTTAATAGGTATTTTATCCTCCCTATGAGGTATTGGATCTCTTGAGGAGGTGAAATTCTTTTTCTCAATGTCCATCACCCATATCAAGGCTAGAAAGCACATGTAATCATTTACATAGCATGCATTCAAAAATACTTTCTGACTCTTCCTTCTATTTCCTTTAATAAAGGACAAGCAAGTTATCTAACAACTAAAAATTTGGCACAAAGGTTAAATGGCAAGAAAACCAGGTTTAAATTAAGTTCCTATAGGAAAGGTGTATTGCATGCTTATCACTATGGTCAATAATAAGATCTTGGCTAGGATGGGACTCAGGGTCCCTCCTATCTAATGATAAACTCTAGTTCTCCCTGTGGAAAAATAGATTCCCTGAGGAAGCTAGAGAATGCTTGTGCCAGAATACCTTTATGCCAATACACCATGGTTAACTCGCTATGCCCGCTTGAAATTGTGAATTCAAATAAACTAATGATAGTTTGTTCCTTTATAGGCAGGTGATACAATATTGCTCTATCTAAATGTCCTAACCAGCTACCCCCTAAGCATTCATACAACACGCACTCACGTAGTCGTCATATGGCAGCCATCAGTGGAAATGAAGCTGAATCTAATATAAATCATTGGATAAAGAGGGAAGATTAGCACTCTGAAATCCCCATATAAAGAAGAAATTCTTGATGTCCTCTAAAGTGCTAAACAGCCGACTGTTGCAATGGTTTCAACAATAGGCAAAAAGAACTGCACATGGATTTTAGATGATGATTCTGGAAGAGCTCTGGAAAATTGGGAGTTGGAGGACACCTTCAATTCTATTATTTTAGAGTAACATGTCTAGCTAAAAAGTTGTCCTTTTATGTTTTGTATGTGTCTTTAGGCAAGCTCTTATATGAATCGTGAATGAAGAATGATATGCGAATAAAACTCACTTATTTATATCCATTCTTCCTTGTTTTTTCCTTCTATTCATTCATTGTTCATTTTTTGCCCTACAGGAAATCGATTTCCTCGGAACTCTTGTCCAACGCAGAGGTTTCTGAGTCCCTGAATGATAATTCACTTGTTGCCATTGATATGCATGATTATGAGTGTGATGATGATGAGATCATTCAAGTATACAAAAAATCCTCGAATTTGACGACAATAGAATGTGCCCACATGAAGATGTAATTGAAGTAATAAATATGGGCACAGAGGAAGAAAAGAGAGAACTAAAGATAGTAGATAACCCTAAAAGAGAGAAAATAGTTGAACTCTTCAAAGAATTCATGGATGTGTTCGCATGGTCCTATCAAGAAATGTCAGGCCTTGACTCAGGGATTGCCTCTCATAAGATTCCCTTATTCCTAGACACCAAAGCTATAAAGAAGAAATTGAGGAAGCTCACTTCCGATATGTCCTTAGTGATTCGAGATGAGTTGATAAAGCAATTAAAAGCAGGTTTCCTGGAAGTAGCTAAATACCCACAATGGATAGCAAATGTTGTTCTTGTCCCAAAGAAGGATGGTAGACTTCAAATGTGTGTGGAATATCGAGATCTGAACAAAGCTAACCCAAAAGATGATTTTCCATTGACTCATATTGATGTCCTAGCTGATAATACAGACTGTAGCTATAGGTACTCGTTCATATATGGGTACTCAGGGTATAACCAAATCCCTATGGATGAAGAGGACAAAGTAAAAACTACATTTTTTTACATAATGGGGCACTTATTGTTACCGCATCATGCCATTTACGTTAAAGAATGCTGGGGCAACTTATCAATGGGCCATGGTGACACTCTTCCATGATATGATGCACAAAGAACTTGAAGTATACATGGATGATATGGTAGCTAAATCTTTCGAGGAAGAAAGCCATGTTAGGTTGTTAAGAAAGCTGTTTGAAAGGCTACGCAAGTACAAGCTACAGTTAAATTGTAACAAAAGCGTCTTTGAGGATTTATCTGAGAAATTGTTGGGCTTCATTGTAAGCCAAAAAGGGATTACAATAGATCCAGACAAAGTAAAAGCAATACGGGAAATGCCCCCTCCTCAAACAAAAAAGGAAGTTTGAAGCTTTTTGGGGCGATTGAATTACTTTGCACGATTCATCGCCAACCTAAATGCAACTTGTGAGCCCATATTCAAGCTTTTAAAGAAGAATTACACAAGGAAGTGGGATGAAGATTGCCAGCAACCATTTGATAGAATCAAGGATTATTTGCTAAATTCCCTAATTTTGGTTCCTCCTGCACCTAGACGACCTTTAATTTTGTATTTGACAATACGACCAAACTCCATGGGAGAAATGCTGGGGCAACACGATGCATCTAAGCGAAGAGAAAAAGCGATCTATTACTTGAGCAAGAAGTTTAATGATTGTGAGTCACGTTACCAGATGATCGAGCGAACTTGTTGTGGTTTAGTCTACAAGGAGGTTGAGGCAATACATGCTTTACTACACCACTTGGTTAATTTCTAGAGTGGACCCACTCAAGTACATCTTTGAAAGCCCGCATGTAGCTGGAAGAGTCTCTAAGTGGTAGGTAATATTGTCTGAATATGATATAAGATACGTTACTCAAAAATCCGTCAAGGGTGGTACGATAGCATATCACTTAGCGGAAAACCCCGTAGATGAATGCCAGCCACTAGATTTCAAATTCCCAGATGAAGACAAATGTGCTACAGAGGATCCGATTGAGGAAAGAAAATCGAAAGAGTGGGAGATGTATTTTGATGGGGCGGTAAATATACATGGCAATGGTGTAGGGGCAGTAATCATATCCCCAGACATAAAGCAATTTCCAACTGCTATAAAGTTAGGGTTCGATTGCACCAATAACATGACAGAATATGAAACTTGTATTAATGGTCTCAAAGCTGCCATAAATCTTGGAATAAAAAACCTAAAAGTCAATAGTGACTCAGCTCTCATAATTTATCAGGTGACTGGTGAATGGCGTACTAAAGACCCAAAGTTGATCCCTTATCAAGAGTATTTGATAGAGTTGATCAAAAATTTTGAAGTAATCAATTTCCATCACATGCCCAGATAAAAGAAATGCTTTAGCTACTTTAGCAGCTATGATCCAATAGTATCAGGATATATATAGAACATGGTACTTACCCTCCAGACGAGAGACATAATGAAAAGAAGACCATCAGGCGATTGGCCATGGGCTTTTTTATTAGTAATAACGTCCTATATAAGAGAAGCTTTGATGGGACATTGCTACGCTGTGTAGACATGAGGGAGGCGCACAAGATTATGGCAAAGATCCATGAAGGCGTATGCAGTACACATGCAAATGGCCACTCATTAACTAAACAAGCTCAAAGATCCAGTTACTACTGGATAACTATGGAGAAGGATTGTATCAATTATGTTAGAAAGTGTCATAACTGCCAGATATATGCCAACAAAGCTAATGCCCCATCGACTATAATGCATAGTCTCATATCTCCATGGCCATTCTCCATGTGGGGGGAATAGATGTCATCGGGCCGATTGACTATTTCACTAAGTGGATAGAAGCCAATTCCTTTGTTGTATTACTCAGAAGGCCTTCATCAAGTTCTTAAAGGCCAACATCATCTGTAGATATAGGTTACCGAAGAGGATCATAACTGACAATGCACCAAACCTCAACGGGGCAGCAGTTAAAGAATTATGTGATCAGTTCAAGATCAAACATCATAATTCTGCACCATAGAGGCCACAGATGAATAGTGCAATTGAGGCAGCCAATAAAAATATTAAGAAGATCATCAGCAAAATGACATTGACCTATAAGGACTGGCACGAAATGCTTTCATATGCATTACACGGATAACGTACCATAATGCGTACTCAACTAGGGCAACCCCTTACTCTTTAGTTTATGGTATGGAGGCTGTTACTCCAATTGAGGTGGAAATACCATACCTGAGAATCTTGGCTGAATCAGACCTAGATGAAAGTGAATGGATACGTTCTCAATTTGAACAATTAAATATGATTGAAGAAAATAGGCTTACAGCAATATGTCATGGGCAGTTATATCAGTCACGAGTGGCAAGGGCCTTTAATAAAAAACTCCGACCTAGGTGGTTTAAAGTAGGAGACCTAGTCCTCAAGAAGATCCTGCCATATCAAGAAGATGACAGAGGTAAATAGGCTCCGAATTATGAAGACCCATATGTTGTTAAGTAAGCTTTCTCTGGTGGGGCATTGATATTGACAAACATGAATGGCCAAGATTTACCAAGGCCAATCAATTCAGATGCTGTAAAGAAATACTATGCGTAAAGAAAAAAAAGCTCACTAAGTTAAAAACCCGAAAGGGCAGCTTAGGCAAAAGTTTGAGCAAAACAAAAAAAAAGGGGCTCGCTAAGTTGAAAACCTGAAAGGGCGGCTTAAGCAAAAATTAGAGCAAAAAAAAAGCTCGCTAAGTTGAAAACTCAAAAGGGAGGCTTAGGCAAAAGTTAGAGCAAAAAAAAAAAAAGAAGCTCGCTAAGTTGAAAACCCGAAAGGGCAGCTTAGGCAAAAGTTAGAGCAAGAAAACAAAAGCTCGCTAAGTTGAAAACCCGAAAGAGCGGCTTAAGCAAAAGTTAGAGCAGAAAAAAAAGGCTCGCTAAGTTGAAAACCCGAAAGGGTGGCTTAGGCAAAAGTTAGAGCAAAAAAAAAAAGGCTCGCTATGTTGAAAACCCGAAAGGGCGGCTTAGGCAAAATTTAGAGCAAAAAATTGGGAGCTGTTAAGTCAAAAACCTCAAAGGGCGGGTTAAACAAATATCGAAGAAGGTTATCAGTCCTAGCCCTATGACTCTCTTTACTTTGTCTATTTAGAAGACTCCGTAATCATTCATCGAAAAGTGCATATCTCTGGCAATTAAGTGAGGCACCATCAGGGGGACTACCCGGAACTGAAAGCGAAGAACCTCCTAATAGCATCACACCTACACCAATATGTGCTCATCATTATGCATCCGCTTGAATATTGGAAGATCATTTCCTTTAAATGAATCTTCATCCTTAGTATATCTTTCCCTTCCATTAAATCGCATGTCAAACTTTGTGTCATGATTTGTATAAGTGTAACTCTTTTTAATGAAAGCACAACTTTTGGCTGGATAAATACTCACAATAATATACATGGTGTTTTCTACTCCCATTTAACTTGTGTAATTTCAGGATCATTAGCGAAGGCCCCAACTGGAATTTTTGTTGTGGGGTCAAACAGTTGACAAAGGGACACAATCTAAACTGAGGGTTCTAGGTTGTGCCATCTATGTGAATCTCATTATACACATCTTCATACCTCCGACAAGACTACACGAGTAAGGGGTACTGGTTAGGCACCTGGACGAAGAAGGAACAATATCACCTGTCAGACTATTCTTTAACACCCTCATTATTACACTCATTCTCATTAGCATGTCATCACCTCCATCATCAACATCACCATTAACATCATTATCATCAGTAATATCATCATCATCAGCAGCATTATCATTGTATTCATCATCCTCATTATAATCCTATCATCACTGTCATCACCATTATCATGAATTCACTATTTTGATATTCCCCTCATTATCATGGCCATTATCATCCTTTTCATCATCATTAGGATTTCATCATCACTGTCATCATCATTATCAATATCATCATCTTCATAAGCACTACTCTAAGGGGCATCACATGTTTATGGCACCCTTTTAAAGGCGTGTCGGCAGGCATCTCCAAAGCCCTGTACCGGTAGGCACCCCTTAAAGCCCAGTAACGGCTGGCACCACTTCAAAGCCTTGTACCGGCAGGCACTCTCAAAGCCCAGTAATAGCTAGCACCCTTTCAAAGCCCTGTACCGGTAGGCACCCTCAAAGCCCAGTAACGGCTGGCACCCTTTCAAAGCCCTGTACCGACAGGCACTATTCTTTCAAAGCCCTGTACCAACAGGCACCCTCAAAACCCAGTAACGGCTGGCACAATTCTTTTAAAGCCCCGTAACGGTAGGAACTATTCTTTCAAAGCCCTGTACCAACAGGCACCCTCAAAGCCCAATAGCGGCTGGCACAATTCTTTTAAAGCCCTGTAATGGCAGGCACTATTATTTCAAAGCCCTGTATCATCAGGCACTCTCAAAGCCCAGTACCTGCTGGCACAATTCTTTTCTGTCCCACCAAAGTCCTATGGAACTAGGCGCTTTACTTCCACTCTAGGTAATCATCTATCTCCACTTGCGTTCTTCTCCCCTATGAACCAAGTAAAGAGGGGCATGGGCACTGTATTTTGTCCAAACCCTCTTTGGTTCCAAGGGGGCACCTTGTTCTTTGGCCGGACAAAATACGTGTTCTTATCTTTACTTGCTTCATAGACGAGAATCTCACTTTTCTCAGCTACAAAACAAGTAAAGAGGGGCAACTGTGAACACCCTATTTTGTCCGGGCCCCACTCAAAAATACAAAAATAATTGATGATGATTGGTATCCAAATTAGCAATCATCATTGAAAGAAAAGAGAAATAAAAAATAAAAATATGAAAAATAAGGAAATCCTCCTATTGATGATGATCGGTGTCTAAATAGGCAATCATCATTGAAAGGGAAGAAAATAAAAAAAAAAGAAAATTAAAACAAATCCCCTCATTGATGATGAGTGGCATTGTCATTCATTAAGGGAAAATAAAAAAAATAAAAAATAAAAAAAATCTCATTTATGTTGATAGGTTTAAATTAGGAAGTTACTTGTAGGGAGAATAATGAAAAATAATTAAAAATGAAAAAAAATCTCCACTAATGATAATTAGGTCAAGTTAGGAAGTTTTATCAATAGAAAATAAAAAAAATGAAAATTAAAAAAAAAATCTACATTGATGGTGATTGGGTCAAGTTAGGTAGTTCTTAACATAAAATACAAAAAAAAAATTAAAAAGGAAAATTCAAAAAAAGGAGCATTTATGAAGAAAACCCTACCTTGAGACTATAAATAGGAGTGCAAGGGTTAAAACAAGGAGACAAAAAATTTTGGGAGAAAGAGGGAGGCAAGAGCTATGTGGACTTGCTTTCTGTTGCCTCATTGAATTGTCTTATGTATTGTTGCTGGATGTGTGGCATTTGGATAAAGAGGTATGTGTGGCCCTATTACCCTATCTCTTGTTGTAGTGGGTTCAAAAGATAAAAGGTACGTATAAATCTCCTCACCTTTGACTTCCATTTTGTTTAACTTGTGCTATTTTTTTTCTTTCTTTTTTTCTTCATCCCTTTCTTAGGTCCTCTTTCAAAAAAAAGAATATAGTTGACCGAATGTATATATGAATGAATTGAACATATATTAATATTATACCTTTTTGGATCAATATTTTCAAGACCATGCGTAATTATGTCTTTCATGAACTGCATCACACATACCCACAATTGTTGATGTCTTTTGGTTGTCGTGGGCACTATAAAGAAATGATAATAAAAATTTGTTAGTCAGTCATATATAAACTATATTTGTGCTTCAATTGAATATTATAGTCATTGGTAAATAATATATACACCTTTGAACTCAACCATTGGAAAGCATATCTGTAGTGGCCATCAGTGAGTTTGTATTTGGTGCAATCGAGATTATTTTGCAAGCAGTACTTGTACATCGGTATGAAAAGATACAATAAAAATTATGTTTATAGACACATGCAAGCTGAACTGAATTATAACAGATGATAAATGGATAACTTACTGGTTGAATGTCTCCTACATGTATGGTCTCATATTTGGAGCCTCGCTCATAGAGTCATAGTACTAAATCTTTTTGTGCAATGGATTTACCACTATTAGCATCTAGTGTCTCCTAAATACAATAATAGATCACATCATCAGGACAATTACAAAATAAATAAAAACCAATTTAAGTAGAGTTAATTATGTACCCACCCTTGAATGTAAGGCAACAAGAAGTAAGTGTCCCTTCCTTCTAGCACCCACCTAATGAATTCATCTCCCAAAAACCCTGCTCGAGATTGTTTCACATCTTCCTTTTTGCCCTCACCGTGGTTATTGACATTGTCAGGGTGGATGAACTTGATCTTGTTTTGGAGGCTATGAGGGATGATGTAAGTATGGTACAGGTTCTTGATATGATGAAACAAAATATCATAATGTAATCAAAGTTCTAAACAGCCAACTATTTAATCACAATTGAAGAAATACCTCATAAAGAAGTTGATAGAGCTTGTACTTACCATCTCTTGTTTAGGACCTAAGAAACAAGCTCTTAGCTTACAACTTCCTTTTGCTCTGGCAGGTTGAAGACCTCTCTCTCAAATTTGATTATTGGAAATAGGTTTGAAGGCAAGAACTTGTCAGTAAACTCTTGGAGGGACTTTAAGTAGTTAACCAACATCTTATTATGTGAGAATGACTTCTTCCCAGATTGATTATTGGGGATGGGATGCTTACTCTTCTTGGACTAAATAAGGGGCTTAGACGGAGTGGGGAGCTTGGATTGATTTATGGTTTTGGACTTGCTAGGTAGCTTCTTTTGAGTAGTGGACTTCTTGGTTGGCTTGCATACTTGAAGTAGATGGCAAGGCCACCCAACATATCTGACCATAGCCCCTCCCACTGTATCTGTGTCTTTGGTAGTCGCAGGAAGTAGATAGTTGGGGTCAGTGTTGGTATTGATTTGTACCTTCACATACTCAGGAGGTAAAGCCTCATTATGAATCATGTTATCCTCTAAGAGGTTGAACATGTGGCCTATTGCAACTGTATTGTATCCAAGGTTATTAGCAAAACATTCAACTTCTACCAATCCCTTAGGCATATCATAGATTGGAAATGTGCAACTACCTCTAGTACTTGGATTGTCATTTTCCCCTTATTGCTTCATATAATGCTCCTTCATTATCTCTTATGTAGGAAATATTATTTGTTTCTGCATTTCATCACATTATTTCTGGAGCTTTTCATAATTTTTTTCCTTCTTATTTCTTTGATATTGTCAGTGACCATAATATTTTTTCTTGGTCAATCCAAAGCTGGCACCCTTAAGAAAATTGGGATGGTCAAGCCTCAATGTATAGGTCAATACATCCTCATCCGCATAATGGTAGTCCTATGTAGTAACTTCTTGGGATATGGCTTGCTACGCACTTACATCCCATGGCATACTATGCATTTAACAATAATGATAATATTGATAATTAATTGAAGACATTAATTCTATAAATTGAGGACTATTATTAATTATTACCCTTTTATCGAAGACTTCCTTCACCTGAAGATGGTCATAAGAGCCATCTTTATTTTGCCTGGCCACCGACCGAAGTTCATAATGGAGAAGTCTACTACCGTCCCCACTCTTAGTGAACAACTATTAAGCAATGTGAGCATACCCCATTCACCCTTCCCTATAGGGATACTTATTTTCCTGGCTTATTTCCTATGAAATTGCACAACTCTCCAACTAATATTAAACAGATACATGAAAGTCTTATGAATTGTTAATAACTATTGCCAAGAATGACGGATGGAGATATGAGATGACAAACTCTCTTTACTTATTCGGTTTGATAGTGAACTAAAGATCCTTGGGAACTCTTGTCTATATCATATGCAGACTGCAAAGCACATAATTCAAGTTAACACTTTTTAAAGTAAATAGCAAGTAATTAGTAGGTATATATATTACTCTAATACTATCCCAAATAACAATCATGTACTCATTTTGTCCCAACGCTAGTTACCCAATATGATAGGAACGTTAGTCCTTGTCGTTAATCCAATGTACCTGACGAAGTATGATGACTTAAGAGCTTGACCCTTATCGTTTCATATCACATCAAAGTTTTGCCCCAAAGATTTCACCTCATTCACAAAAGTCAAGGTGCAACCACCCTTCCTTACAATATCCTAAACTCGTTCTAAAACTTATTCATAGGTCAAGTTTCTGGTTTGACTAGGGGCCATATCAATATTAGGGGGGGATAGCAATACTAGGGGCATTATCAGTGCTAGGTTCATTATTAGTGCCAAAGGAACTAGAATTGGCCACTTTAACCAAAAAACAAAACTCATTCGATAAGCTATAAGGAACGGAGCAATGAGCTTTCTAAAAAAAACATAATGCATGACAAAGGTCAAAACCTAGCTAGGCAAGACAAAGTGAAAAAAGACAATGTTGAATGCAGAATGGAGAATGAGAAATGCAGATATAAATCATACCTAAAAATAAGGAGAACAAATTACATGAAGGAATGTGACCGAGTCAAGACTCTAAAATGAAAAGGTAAGTTAGGGCAATTGAAGCAACTTACGCAACTATCAAACCATAGTTTAAAGAAAGCAGTGGAGGATGTGGTTCGTCTAAAAGCATCTATCAACGGCTTAAAACATCAACCTGAGTTGTGGGGCTACGAGGATGGTGGTAACATTCATCCAAAGACAAGTGTAATTGTTAGAAGCAGTTGACACCCAAGAAGGGGTGAATTGGGTGTAAGATAAAAACTTAAGAACTTTAAAAAATTTTTTGCATCTTAGCAGAAGCAGTAAGTATGAGAGTAATGAATCATAAATCAACAGTTAGATTAAATAATATATGCTAGAAATATAAGAGCTTAGGGAAGAGAATATGCAAAATGTGATTTATCTTGGTATAGTCCAATCTACGATGACCTACGTCTAGTCCCCAAGCTCCTCCTGAGATTTTCAAATCCACTACCTTCTTGTTTAGTCTGAGCATAAGAAAAGCCTTTACAATCTTACAAGTTTAGTCAGGCACTTGTGTAGCTTTTTGCAAATCTGTCACAGAGATACTCCCCCTTACGAGCAGAGCAATCCCGAGGACCTTCCTCTCCCGGTTACCCATGTAAGTATTACGAGCAGCAATATTCTCTCGTACTTACACCCCTGTAAGTCTTACGAGCAGCAACGTTCTTTACTGCTTACACCTTGTAAGTCTTTCGAGCGAAAAGTCTTATTAGCAATTCTCTCTACAACTTCCCTTATAAGAAAATCAACCCTCTCAAGGTCCCTCTACCTTGAGATCAATTCAGAAATATAAGTGTTTATTAACTTTCTCACAGAGTGGATAAAATGCTTATTAAAGTACAATACAAATAATCACTCTTTCAATGGTAAGTACCATAGAAGCTACTGAATAACAGAGTGTTTGGATTAAGGTGGATGACTCATGATATTCACATATTCGTGTCATCGCTCTGTTCTCTATCTTCTCTTCTCTGAATGCTACCATATTTATAAATGAGTTGTAAAAGATAACTGTTGTGAGTATTCGTCAGTTAGAGTCCTGTTGCTTCGTTTGACTGAGGGTATTTGAAAAACTAGCCATTATGAAATGTCTGTTGCAGAGCAAAGCGTCCCATTGGAGGAGTGGGACGTTTCGTCATGAGTTGTATGTCACGTTTTGGAGAGGCATGAAGATGTTTGTATTCTTAGACATTTGTTCATGGTTGGTCAACTTCATGTGATAACAATTGTCTGACAGTAGGTGTGTAATGATGAAGTTCACCGCATTTGACCTTCTCATTTGAATATGCAATCCGAAAGTTTAATCTCTTATTTCTCACTTGAAATGTATGTTAGTTAATGTAAACCCCTAATCACGAGTGGGCTAACGCATTTCACAAGACCTCAACAGTTGGGAGACATATGCCACTTGATAGAGCTCAATATTTATATCTTTTTATTAATTAATCTTAGGCTTTTATGGGACTTAATTGAATATTTTGGGCATAATCAAGAGTTAATTTGATATTTTAGTGAAAGAATAATATGGGAATTAAAGTGGTTAAATTGTTATATTTTTATTTAATATTTGTTATTTCCATTATTCTTTAATTGTGAACAAAAGATATTACCTTTATGAATCTAATTTTGTAGGTGATGATGTGGCACAACTTACTTATTTAACCTATATGAATTGAAGAAAGAAAAGGAAGTGGGGACCTTTGTTTTTGAGAGAGTGGCGGCTGAATTGAAATAAGGAAAGGGAGAGAACCAAAATGAATGAAGCAAGCTGAACTGAAAAGCATGAAGAAGGTGGTGTATGTTGACGTAGTTGAAGAATTGAAATGACTTAGACTAAATGGAATGGGAGAGGTAGAAACAATCAGCTGATTTATTGAATAAAATCTGGAACGTGAGGGAATAAAGGAATGAAGAAGTGGAGCCAAAATTGTTGACTAAAGATGAGAGGATGGGACTGAATTGAATTAGAGAATGGAAATTAATTATAGAAAGCAGCAGCTGGACTAATAGAAGGGCCCACGTGAAATGAATAAAGGAAGTGTGAAGGGAGGTTGTGGCGAAGAGAAGAAACACGAAAAGGAGAAAGAGGAGCTGATTGAATTGAAGATTAAAGGAGATGGGCTGGACTGAAATGAAGAGATGGGAGAGGAGCTGACAAAAAAAGCTAATGGGCCTAAATGGGTGAATTAAAGAGTGGAGAAGGCTGCTAGACCGAAATGGGATTGGAATTACAATAAGGGATCTGGACCAAATAAAAGGAGGGTTTGGCGACTGGACTCTAGAGGGCGTGAGGCATCGAATTGAATAAGAGGGTGTGAGGAGGCTGTAAAGAAAAGGGACCGAAGGTAAAAAAGAAAGATGGGAGATTAGAATGGGAGAGGAGCGTGAAGAGCAGCAGGAGAGGCGTGGTTGTGGTGAAGAATTGAAGAGCTATTTCAGTGACGTTGCTGATGCATCTATAGCCAACTATTCCCTCCTCCATCAATCTTCATCTTCTTCCTCCATGAGTAGCTAAGCCTTGGTGATTTCCTTGAGTTGGGTAATGGTTTGAGCTTCTAAACTTCAATGGAATTCCTTTAAGCTCTCTTTTTAGTTCATGATTATGTAGCTTGGTTAAGTATGTAATTGTGATCTAGATTGTTCCATGCCAAGTGAATAAACTTGGTGGTTGAGTTAGGAGTTGATTAATTAAGCTTTGTATGATTCACATTAGGAGTAGGTTGAATTGTTTATTCCAACTTGGTTAAGTGGATTTAAATCATTAAACTGAATATTTTGAATTATTGTAATGGTAATTACAATTTAGAATTGGAAGTTAGTTATTCATCTCCTTGAGTCACTATTAATTGATAATACTCATTTAATTGCTTTGATTGAATGAATTAAATGATTATTGCAACTATGGAGCTAGTGGTAGCTTGGTTCTATCCTCTTGGCTCATTATGGAATTCAAATCATTAGCAAGCAAGGAAGACTAAAACCCCAACTCAAGGGAATCTCGTCTCATCATTATATTAGTTAATTGAATTTATCTTGTTGTTAGTGTTAATTTCAATTTCTTTTGCTACTTTATTCTAAAAACTGAAAAATACAAAAAATATTGCTTTAGCTTAGATTACTTCATTAGTTTAAAAATCAAATTCTCAAAATGATTTCTCACAACTTTAAATTTTTTTATCACTTTACTATTTAGAAACTTGGAAATTAATCTCCTCACAAAAATGACATAGGTTGAGCTACTATGCTACATTTTCTAACCTAGTTTTATTTTGAGAACTCACACGACATGGGTTCATCACCACCACCCTGCTCGATCTAGTCACCCCTTCCAGGAGTAACTCAAAACACCATAAGTTCACCACATCAAACGACAGCCTCTGCTGTATTCACAAGTACTTCAACTTTCACTGTATCTACTTTCATAGCATTAACCTCACCCATACATCCACCAGTGACTCTGCTAGTGGTAACTGAGACTGTTGGCATTAACAACATTATCACATCACTGTATCAACTTTCACGGTGTTACCCTCACCTGTACACCTACCAGTTACTCTATTAGTGGTAACCGGGACTTTCGGGTATTCATATAGCTTCCACAGCAACACACATAGCAGATTCTAATTTTACGCACCGCCTTTGGCCTGGGGTCAACATCGGTGCAACCAGCATAGTGGCTAGCCATGCCGGCCATACCAGGGTAAGTGCCCTTACAAGTGAGAACCCCCTATCATGTAGTCGAATTCGCCATTAGCTGAACTAGCTCTGCTCTATTACATAGCCACACCCCAATCCCAGCTTATTCATATAATCTTTCCAGCTTTCACATAGTCACATCTCCTATATTCCACCGTCCTAAAGGCACGGTCCTCCCACTATCAATACCGATGGGCCACAGGTGAACAAAACACACACATCCCCCGCATTCCACCACCCTGAAGGCACGGTCCTCCCATTGTCAACACTAATGGGCCGTAAGTGAAGAATTCACACAAATAACTGGATCGTCAATCCCCCATAAACTATCTCCCCAGCGGAACAGTACTTCTATCGGAACCCCCAATGGGCTGCAGGTGAAAGACACACAAATACACAATCACATCAAGTTGGAACTAGGTATATTCATCACCTATGTCTTTTCAAATCACAATCCACAAAATCCATCAAGTTGGGTAGGGCACACCCAAACCTTTGCTTGTTCACAACATATCACAACACACCGTAAAATCGTTGAGAGTCCATACTCCCAACGTTCCCATAGCTTTGCTCAACAATTCAACGTCACGGCAATTGCACTCTATGGTTTGTTTTCACAGCGGTTGCACACTATGCTTTGTCATCACGGTGGCTTTCACAAAATCATATAGTCAATCCCCCATAAACTACCGCCCCAGCGAGATAGTCCTCTCACCTAAATAACCGATGGGCCACAGGTGAAAGACACACAAATAGCCTTCCGACTTACAAATAGCTAATCCCACGTAAACTATCGCCCCAGCGGAACAGTCCTCCGCCATGGGAACCCCCCATGCGGCCGCAAGTGAAAGACACACAAATAACCTCTCTAATCAGATGTCACTATAAGTAGCCCTCTCCGATCTAAACTCTCCGTAGGTAGCCCTCTCTGATCAAAATTTAGTACCATACTCTGGTACCACAAACCATCTAGGTCATTTCAAATTCCTAAAGATCAGCTCAATATGGAGTTTGATCCTTGGATCACAATTCAATTATCAAAACCTCAACCATAGTTGAATCGAGAAATCACTCCCTCATTTTCGCGGAACACCATCAGCCCCAACACGAGTTCAAATATCTCTACCAACCTAAGGCACACTAGTCCCCTAGGTCTTAGGGCCTTTAAACACACAAGTCCAATATAACATCACTGGCATTTAATATCATACCGCCAAGGGTTTCCCACCCAACATCTAGGTTGGTGTCATGATGAACCTAGAACCTCAATATCACATACCTTGGAAATCATTTTCCTCAATACTCTAATAAGACCCATCATCTCCCACATAGGATCAAGTGGATTATCATTCATTACCTCCACCTCCAGGTCTACACATCAAATTCTCGGGCGAACCACACTGATTCACCACATCCACATCACAGATAATGTATACACACAGCCCTTAAACTCATATATCTACAATAGCAGGGACATTAATGTGTATACCACAACTAATTACAAATCATCGCCTGTTTCTAGGCCAAACTAGGGGAACTATCCTAGCCAATTCCTATACTTGCCAGGAACTACATCTCTGATATCACAAATGTAACCCTTTCCGTAATTATATCCAAAATATGTGATTAAAATGAATTAGAGACCGTTGGATAAACAAAACTTATTTCAATTCCCCATCCTTAAGATAGGGTTTTCACAAATACTTTTCGAAATCTAATACACCTGATCTCACATTCATATTTCGAATACAATTACTTCGCGAAGATAATTCATATTCATATAAATATCAGAGTGCACAACATAATTCCTGACAACCCCCGGTTTCATATCTTCACTAAAGGGAATATATATAAGGCACATTAGCCCATTACAATTTCCCAAACAAGGGATTACATAAATCTATCTCGAATACATAACCAATTACTCATTCAAACATATACACATCCAAATATTCATATACATAACGGAATAACCAAATATATATCCAAACTATAAACAGTCATCCCAAATCATATTGATAACCAACTACCAAATCAAATATCCCTAGGGAGTCGTCGCTGCCCTTGAATGCTTGCTCCCTCCTCAATCTACTTGCCCTATCTAAATTATTAGTAGGGGAGGGTGAGATTTGAGAAAATCTCAGTAGGAAATAGATACCAATATGCATGCAAGATAAATGCTTAATACATGACATGCTTGTATTACATAACTCATGCTCACACAATGACAAATCTGCAAGCTCAATGTTTCAAACAACATACTTATGGCCAAAACATAAATTGAAACAGAGCTTCAATCATTCATATATGTTTCACATAGTCAAGGAAAGCAATAACATGTATCAATACACCAAAACAAACATCAAATATATGCAATAGAGGTAAGTTCCCTAGTGTAATGCCCCAAATTTTGATTACGAACTAATGATGATTATTGAAAATGATTTGTGAAATTAAATGTGGATAATTATGTGTTTTGTGGCAATTTTAATTAATGTGCCATAATTATTGAGAAATTGAAAGAATGAAATTATTGACCATAAGTTAGTAATTAAGGGAGAAATTAATTACTAGCTAAGAGAAAAATGAGATATGTGATTAAATGGCTAATGAAAGGGTTAGAATGGCTAATTGGTGATTTATTTTGTGAGAGCCAATAAGGTTTGGACATGTGTCAAGTGAGGATAAAGTGAGAGGCATGGAGAAAGTCAAAGGGGGGAGTATTTTATCATTTCTCTCTCCTCTTTTCCCTTGGTTTTTGCTGGGCAGCATGGAGGGAGTATGAATATCATCATTTGTCATCTTCTCTCACACTCCATCTCTCCTTCTCTCTCTCTTGTTTTGTCTGCCATGGTTGCCAAGTGAGAGGAAGAAAGAGCTTGTGGTTAAGGTAAACAAATGGCCTTTATTGCTCAAACTCACTTCATTAATATTATTTTTTGAGTTAAGAGCTTCATTTCCATGTTTATAGTTTAGCCATTGGTATTGATTTGTGGCCACAAGGAATTGTGAAAGTTGGAGAATCAAGAAGTGTCTTTGAGAAAGTTAAAGAGGTAAGTGAAACCAATATTTCTATCTATGTTTTATGCCAAATGATTAAGATTGGAATTTCTGGAGTTTTGGCCCATTTTCATTGGAATAGGGTCATTGGTAGTTTGGCATGTTATTGGTATAGAAATGGATGTTTTGGTATGAGTTTTGGATAGATAGATTGATTTGGGATGGGAATGGTATGTTTGAATGATTTTGGAATTTGGATGTTTATGTTGCCCAAAACCAAAGCATGATAATGGAGTGGGATTTGGATAATTCTGATGATTCCATTAAATTCCTTGGATGTTTTTGTGTGGGAGTGCTTTGGTAGAAGTTTTGGGTCTATTGGGATCAATTGGGCAAGTGTTAGGAAATATGGTATGTTTTGCTGCGTTTTCTGGGTTCTGATAAAATCACTCGAGTGAGAGTGAGTTCACTCAAGTGAGGAATGAACATCACTCAGGTGAGGGTGAGTTCACTCGAGTGCGTTAGTGTGTTTTTCCTTTCTGCTTTTAGTTTCTATTATACTTCCGCAGATAAAGGCAAGAGTGCACCTTAACACTTGCAAGTGTTAAGCCATCACTCGAATGCTTTGGGTTCCACTCATGCTCCTGATCCTTAAGAACTTTTGTGCTCTCAGGCCTTCACTTTCTGAGCTTCACTTCCTAGTGCTCGAGTGAGCATTTGGCTATCACTCAAGTATTGCTTTATGTGCTGAGTGTTCTTGTCTCTAAAAGGTTTCTTGTACTCTTGGGTATTCACTTGCTGTTGTTCACTTTCTAGTACCCAAGTGTAGACTGTACCATCACTCGAGTGAGGTCTCCTTCACTTAAGTATCCGTACAATATCACTCAAGTGAGGTCGTCTTCACTCGAGTGTCTCAGTAAAAAATTAAAGTTGTTGAGCTTTCAAAAAGGGGGATCTTTGGGGATAGTCTTCCAACCCTTTAAATCTATTAGTAGAGTTATTCATGGGTACTAAAAGAGCAATAATGATAACCAAACTAAGTGTTAAGAAGTCATTGAGAATTGGAATAGAGAATTGACACTTCGTCCCTAATTATGAATATAGGATGCAACATTGCCCTACTCAAGAGAGACCGGCGCCAGGACACACCCGGAAGGATCAAGGTAGTGACTTTTCTCTCATGTTGTATATGATGCTTGGTATGCATGACTTATCATTGTTTGTTGTGTGAATCTTTGGCATGAGGCTATTGTCTTATCTCCCGAAGTGCATTACAACATAAGCAGTTCAACGTGAGAAGTCGTAGGGGTGATGGTTATCACACCTACCCTTGCTGTTGTTTCTACCATTGTAATTGCCAGTGTGCGTTGTGGAATCGTGCTCCCTGTTTGAGTATCCGGCCAGTGTGGCTGTGTGTGTATGTGAAATATTTTATATGGATCCCAGCTGTGGTGATATATGTGATATGATCATGTGATTGTGTAATATAGCGTGAGCACTTCAGCATGAGCAAACGTAAGGGTGACATGAGTCATATCTGCCCTTGTCACTGTAACTGACATTGTAGTTGCAATATGTGTGTGATGATTTGCTTTTATGCTTTGTTGTTGTACATACTATGAGTGATTTGTTACTACGGGAATTCCTTAGAATCTCACTCTCCCAAAAAAACAACTTTTAGATAGGGCTGAAGGATCTAAAGGAAAGCGGGCGACGAAGAACGGATAGAGCTCTTGGCTAGGAGCTTTATTTTGAAAAATTTGTTATCATTTTGTAAATCATTTGGATTTATTTTTTTAGGAATTACATGTACATATTGGATAGTATTTGTGTAATCCCCTTGTTATGGGAAACTCTTTAGGCAATTGTGCCTTCTAGACCCTTAATTAGTCAATGAAACCTGAATGTGTCAGGAATTTACTGTGTACTCTAATATTTATAAATGGAATTAAATTGTTCTGGCCATTTGTGTATTGAAATGTGAATATGAGACCATTGTTGACAGGTTTAGAAAGAGATTTTGAAAACCATGTTTTGGGCAAAAGAAAGTTTTACTAAGTCCCAATCGCATTATGGTCTCTAATTCGACATTAACACGTGTTTGTGAACTTGATCTCGGCCTATGGTGGAAGGGGGTTACACCTAGTCTTATTCTTTCCACTTGTGCTCCAACACCGGCTATGCACAATCAGAGTGACAATAGACCCTATAACCAAAGCAAGGACATAGGGTTATTCTCTATTCCAAATCTTTATTTTCATAACACTTAAAGTTGGTTATCATTCACAACCTTTAGGTGGCTACTTGAAGCCTAAACACATGCCTAAAGGGTTGGGAAAGTCTTGACCAAATACCATCTTTCAAACCTCAAAACATCATTTTTCAAAGGTTGGCCACGGCCAGCCCCACCTTGGGCCAGGCTGGCCGTGGCCAACAGATGGTCAAAATCTCATGGGCCGTAGTCAGCACTTCTGGGCCGCGACCAGAGATAGGTAAAAAACATTTGGGCCACGGCCAGAGACAGGTCAGAAGGTTTTGGATTATGGCTAGCCCCTTGAGATGTGGCCAACCATAGACCTATCCCCTGGCTCATTTTCCAATGACCATAATTGGTCCACAAAACTTAAATGACTCAAACTTTATATCAATGGAAAGCTTGCAATGTGAACTACAAATCTAGAAAGTTTCACATTATTTCAACATCATTTGCTATGTCAAAATACCATGCAAATTTGGTCACTTGCACAGCATTTCAAACTTAGCCAAATTTTCAGATTTCATAGATATTCCATTTTTGGCTCAATTGCTTCCAATGGTCCCATTTTCACATCAAACCTCATTCCCACACAAATTTTCACAAGAAATCCATTGCAGACACCAAAACAACCAAATTCACATCACATTGACATGTTTCCATAAGGTTCACAACATGTCAACACAATTCACAATATAAACCTCAACATTGCAGCTCTTTCCATGTCATATTCCAACCCAATTCTAATGGCACCAAAACACAATATGACATCATTATAATCACAATACACAAACCAATTCAATCACTTCACAATTATACCAAAATCAGGGCAAATTTCATAATTCTCAAAACTCATCCAATAACCACAAAACTTAGGTCAAAGAGAAGCTATCACTCACCTCTTTCTCTTCCTAAGGCCAATTCTTTGATTCATCAACCTTCCAAATT
The DNA here is from genome assembly GCA_963855925.1 of Inga laurina. Classification (NCBI taxonomy): domain Eukaryota; kingdom Viridiplantae; phylum Streptophyta; class Magnoliopsida; order Fabales; family Fabaceae; genus Inga; species Inga laurina. The sequence continues at coordinate 15,360,034 of OY979709.1, forward strand.
CTTCAAGCTCTCAAACACCTTCTTTCACAAATCTAAAATCATAGCAATGAAGATCTCATCACTATGAATAAGATTAAAGAAGGCTACTTGAGCATACAAGGTCAAATAAGGCACTCACCATGGGCTTTCTTCTTTATCTTTCCTCTTTGAGCTCAATGAAAATGGAGGAGAGGAGAGATGAAGATGATGAAGAAGAGATCATCATTTTTGGGCAAAAAGGCTCCTTTGGCTGACCTTGATGAGAAGAGAAGAGAGGGGGAGAGGGAAGAGTTTGACAATTTGACCCAATCCAAGGGCTCACATATTGCTACTTGTCACAATCTTGTTTCATCCTCATGAGCTCAATGAACACAAACACATAGGATTCCACCCTTTTCACCTCATAACAATCAATCTTAACCTTTGATCTTTGAGTTACCAATGAGCTCCCTCTTTGGTAACTGACTAATTCGTCGATAACTTTACCATTTTGCCCCTGATTGTGGTAATTCTTCTGAATCACCACCAAACACATTTATTCTTCAAAATTCACCATTTTACTTTCTTTAATACCCCAAAGATATAAGAATCATTAGGGAATAAATTTGGGCTCCTACTAAACCGGGGCTTAGCATTTCACTTATTTCAGGCTTATTCTCTAACCTCAAATCTCAAAACTCGGGGTATTACAGTTAACATTTAGGTATAGCCACAAGTGAAAACATAATGAGTAAACAACATTTAACCATATTTGGATTATACGCTACGACTCTATAATGCATTCTGCTTCTGTCACCGTCACACTCGAGTACTCTGTTCCTCACTCGAGTGCATGCCATACTTTTCATATAGCACTTGCATGACTTTTGAGTGTGGATAGAAAGTGTTGGGTGTAACCCCCTGCCTTGAAAACCATAATTATGATTCAAAAAAGCGTAATTAGAATGGATTAGAGACCGATGAATAATTAAAAATTCATTTCCAATCCCTTCCTTCCGGTAGGGTTTTCACAAATTCCTTCAAAATTTCTACCTTACCCTGGTCTCAAATTCAATATTACGAATATAATTACCTGTGCAGTTAAATCACATTTATACATATCAGAGTGTATAGCAAAAATCCCGGCAACCCCTAGGTTTCATATATATACACACACACACACACTAAGGGTCCATACAGTCCCATCTAGGAGATTACACAACCATATCCAAAATAATATTTAGATCCCAACAATGTATTGTAATCCCAAACCAAAATCCGATAACCAACGACCAAAATTATATTCCTACGAGAGTCTTAGTCGCCCTTGGTCGTATTCTTCCCTTTGGAGCCACTTGCCCTATCTGAAGGTTAGTCAAACAAAAGAATAAGATTCAAAATAATCCCAGTAGTAACAAATCACTTATTCCACACATAAACACATAGCATGCAAGTAAAACATCAAACCACGCAGCAGCACAAAACATAGCATATCAGATGTCACATATACATGTTGCCTCACTGGCATACACATAACATATTGCCTTACTGGCATTCACATAGCCTCACTGGCTTTCACATACAGAATTATCACAAAACAATGATAACACATACATACAATGCATTTACACATAGTATAAGAGAAAATGTCACTACCTTATTCTTTCCGGAAGTGCTCAGCACAGGTTGCTTGCGTACAGGGCAAATATCGAACCCTATAAACCAAAATCAAGGATGACGGATTAATCTCTATTCCAAATTCCTACTTTTATAACACTTAAAGTTGGTTATCATTGTACTCTTTCAGTGGTTAATAGAAGCCTAAACACATGCTTCAAGGATTGGGAAGTACTAAGTTGGAAACCGTTGTTCCAAAATTACAAAATACTGAAAATAGGTGTTGACTGCATCCAAGAATCCTCTAGCTGCAGCCCAAATGAGCACAGAAGGTTTTTGGCTACAGCCAAGATTTTCTGGCTGCGGCCAAAAAGTACACAGAAAGTTTTGTGCTGCAGCCAAGGAAACTTCAAAAAATCATAACTAATTCTAGAAAAATTGAAATGAGGTGATCCCAAAGCCTATTGAAAGCTATTTAAGTCCTCTTCATTGGAAAAATATGGATCAAGGCCTTCCATAACCACGAAAATATAGAATTTCACAAAACCCAACTCTGCTCCAAAATAGATTCCATTTTTAATCCTAAACTTTGGACAGTCATTACTCTAAGCACACAAACCAAAATGACACAAATTATATGTCCATTTTGAAGCTTGGAATATGAACTTTAAGGCTGGAAAGTTTCAGAATTTTTAGACACCATTTGCCGATTCAAAACATCCAGACAACTTGACTACCCTGTACAAAGTTTAAGGGACAGAATTTCAGTTTCTGTGCAATTGCTTCCAATGGTTCCAAATTCACAACAAATATCATTCCCACACCAATTTTTCACAAGGAATCCATTGGAAACACCAAAATGACCAAATTCAACTCTCAGTGACATATTCCACACAAAAAACACAACATGTCATACAATAACCCAATTCCATACTCACCATGCAATTCCTTTCCATTCAAAGTTCCAAACCAATTTTATTGGCACCAAAACACAAATGACATCTATTCCAACACATCATACAATCCAATTCTTCCAAACCAAAATCACATGAAAATCAGGGGAAAATTCAAAATTCTCAAAACCCAACCTATGGTCACAAGACTTAGCTCAAAATTTGTTAAATTCTCACCTCTTATTCTTCCCAAAGCAAATTCCTTGTTTCTCCAACTTTCAATTTTTCTAAAGTTCTCAAACACCACCTTTCAAAAACCTAAAACCATAGCCATGAAGCCCTCAACACCATGAACAATATTAATGAAGGTGAATTGAGCATACAAGAACAAATCCTCACCTAACTTGAGCCTTCTTCTTTCTCTTTCCTTCAAACTTTGGACGAAAATGGAGATGAGACGAGAGATGAGATGATGATGAATGAAAATGATCAGATTTTTGGTCTCTACTAAGCCCATTCTGCCGACCTAAAAGAATGGGAGGGAAGAGAAAATGAGTTGCAATTATTGACTTGTCAAAAGTGGTGTGAGATAATGCCAAGTGTCAACATCTTGAGGCATCTTCCTTGGACTTACATGAACATGCACACACACAATTTCACTTTATTGATCTCATAATAATCAATCATAACCATTAATCTTTACGTTACCTGTAATACCCTGAAATTTGGGATTTGAGGCTTGGGAATAAGCCTAAATTAAGTGTACTACAAAGCCCAATTTAGCAGGAGCTCAAATTTATCCCCTAATGATTCTTGTATCTTTAGGATATTAAGAAAGTAAAATGGTGAATTTTGGAGAATATAATTATGTTTTCGGTGAAATCGCCTATGAGGTAGTAAGCTTGTCATGTGATTTTGAATGATCGTATGAAGAGAAAAAATTATGAACTTTTATAGGATTAAAGTAGACATCCTAAGCTTTAATTTGATTGGTCATATGAATCAATTAGAGCTATATACAACAAGATATGAATTTTTAAAGTCAGCACAGAAAAACTGGGAAGTTTCTGGAACAGCAGGCAAAGATTAAAATTCTGGGAATTTTGTCATTCCATCTCGCAAAAGTCTATATTTTTTTCATGAAACTAGACTCAATAAGGGTTCTATAGGCTTTGAAATCACTCTAATTTAATTTTTCAAGAATTAGTTATGATTTTTCAAAGTTAGGGCAGAAAATCTGCCAGAATTTCTAAAATCCAAAAATAAAGGAAATAAATAAAATAACATTAGATATATTATAAAATATATCATCTTCTTTCTCCAAGCTCATTCCAACGTGAAATATACCTGAACTAGAGAGAGAAAGATCATATTTTTCTAGAGAGAGAAACTGAAGAGATCTTGTACAGTAAGTTGATTTCTTCGGTAAATCCTTACCTGAAGCATATAACTCTGCTCCTAAGCTACTCTTTCATATATTTTAAGGTTTTGGAAGCTCAATTCTGCCCTTGGGAAGGTTAGTTTTCAGCCAAGAAGAGGACAAGCTAGTGGGAGCTTAAGGTAACTTCCAAACCTTTGTATATTGACTATTCTAGCTGCTATAGACAATTGAATTAGTGAAATTTCGCCGGATTGTCTTTGGTTGTAAAAATGGAAAATGGGTTTTTCCTAGAGGTTATGCTGCCCAAATTGGTACTAAATGGTAGTTGTAACCTAATGGAATAGTCAATAAAGTGGTTAGGAGTAAAAAGGATTGCGTTTGCGGAGCTGAAATTGCAAAACCCCGATTTTCCCTGAAAAACCCATATATTTTGGTTAGGGCTGTAAATTGTCCTTAGAGTTAGATTTTCAATTATTTGATGGTTCCATTAAGTTCAGGACGGAAAATTAGGTGGGGTTACAGTTGGTCACTTTTTCGAAAAAGGCCGAAAAAGCATAATTACGAAAACGCCCCTGAAACCCTTAAAGTAGGGCTGCCAAGAGTAATTTTGTAATTTGACATTGAATTTGATAATTCCAAGTCTAGAAATGGATTCCTTGGGTGAAAATATGAAAGAATAGCCCATGTCAAAATTTCAGGAAAAGTACAGCCGGACCGGGTACGGCAGGGCCGAGTCCCCGGGGGCATTTTAGTAAATTTTCATAATAGGCTCATATAACTCCCAAAAACACTATGGAAGTGTCTGAATGGTACATTCGACATTGTAGGATCGAATATGGAGCCTCAAACTGTTTGCACGTAGATCGAGGCATGCATTTCGAGGCGGAAAAGGGTTAAGGTATGGGACTTACCTTATTTGTATGTATTTGATATCTTTGCCTGTGTAGTGATGTATGTGATTGCTTTAATTGATTGTGTAGAGCATACTTGAATAAATGAAGCTCTGTTTCTATTTTCGCTGTGGCCATAGTTTTGTTACATGAAACATTGAGCATGCAGAAATGTCATTATGAAGCATGCATCTAATAAAGCTAACATGTCATACACATCATCTATCATGCATGCATTATGGTATCTATTTTCTACTGAGATTCTCTCGAATCTCACCCTCCCCTACCAACAATTTAGACAGGAGATGACAGAAGATATGCAAACAACAATGCAGAGTACCATACGAGGAGATTACAATAGTGGAACGAAGACGGGAAGAAGTCTCTGTTTCACTGGGATGAGTTTAGATACCCTAGTAGCCTTGTGCGGCTACCTTAATCATAAGTATCATGTACAAACCCCTATGGGGAATTTATGTAATCATGCACATATTATCAGTATGGTTATGCTATTCCTGTGTTGCCTACCGAACCGCATATCGTTTTCCGTAAATACTCTAAAAAATGTTGAAATTGAGATAAGGGCGTGACATTACTAATGAGTTTTCTCTTTGGTAACTGACCAATTGGTCAATAACTTTCCCACTTTGCCCCTAATTATCACAATGCTTAATAAACCACCACCAAACACATTTATCTCATTCATGGCACTCAACATGCGCCCTCCCTACCATTAGGATTCATTTCAAGCTTCATCACATAATTAGGCTTAAACACAGGGTTAGGCACTAATCAAAACACATTTGAATCAAAATTCACATCATATTCTTCAAAAGTGTTTGTTTAACAATACTTACATTACTTTTGAAGTATTTAGCCCTTAATCACAATTTAGGATATTACATTGGGTAATTCTAGTCTATCACTCGAGTGCAGATATCCTTACTTGAGTGCATCATCATATTTCCACTTCTGCTTAGCTTTTGAGTATTACTTCCATGAGAATTAGCAAGAGTGAGTTTTCTCACTCGAGTGTGAAACATCTCACTCAAGTATATATGCATTTTGTACTACGGACTTCAACTTCTGGATAACACTTGCACCATTTTCACCAAGAGTTTGTTTTCTCACTTGCAAGTGTGACCGTCCTCACTCAAGTGCAAATGTCTCACTCGAATGCATAGCATTGTTTCACTTATGGTTCTTCTTTTGTTTAGCACTTGCATCAGTTCTTGAGCAAGTGAGCTTTCGCACTCGCGAGTGTTGGGTCTTCGCTCGAGTAGGAATGTGCTCACTCGAGTACACCTATGTATATCATGTTCTGGCATTCTTTCTGATCACACTTCCTTCAGTATTTTTATGAGTGCAAAATCATTCCTCACTCAAGTGGTGCTCCAGGACTCGAGTGCATAAGATGTTTCAACTCCAGCTTCATTTCTGGAACATACTTGAGCTAGCATTTACAAGAGTGGGATTTTTCACTTGCGAGTGTTGAGATCACACTCAAGTGCTGAAGTGCACACTCGAGTGCATAGGAGAGTTTTAGTGCTTTTGGACAACACTCGCAAGATATTTTCCAAGAGTGAGCATTTGGACTCGAGTTCTACGTCAGACTTGATTGATTCATTTGACTCTAAATATGGCAAGTAATGTACCATAAGAAAGCTCTTGTCATATACATTTCAATGCAAAAAGAATCAGCTCCAAACTTATTGTATTATGAAGTTATGATCGAAGAAGTGTTACTATTCTTTGAAATTTCTAGTGCCAAACTCCAGAAGGCATATCTCTCAGCATATAGCTTCAAATTTGACCCATTACCTATTCATTGAAAGGTCCTTAAGTCTAGTTTCATATGGCACTAATTTCATCTCATTCCAATGTTTTGTTTGAGAGTTATGCCCAAAATACCGAACCTGCCTTGGAATATGACGGTGATTTGTGTTTTAACTTCCAAGATTTATATCCCGTTCATCTAAGCTCTTTTGAATGTACTCTTACTGTCTATTTTACGTGTTGGGAGTCTAGCTTCATATGCCACTGGTTTTAGGTCAATCTAACATGTGGTTTGAGAGATATGGCCAAAATACCAGACCTTTGTCAGGCTGAACGAAAAAATAGAGCTAAACAGAGTGCTTTTGACACTTGAGTGAAATAGTGCCGCACTTCCTACACTTCCAGTTTGCACTCGAGTGCTACAGGGCCTGCATGCTATAATGCTTCGATTGCTACAGTCTAGATGATACAGTGCCAAATAGTGCCTACTGCTAAAGTGCTTCGATTACTCTAGTTCCGACTGCTACAGTGTCACCTCGAATTCCCTTCTAACCTTAGAAATCTCCAGAAAGAACTTGAATCTTGATATTCCCATTAGATCTTACAAGATCTTCTTTCTTCTTGATTTTTCTCTTGATAATCATTCTCCATAACCCAAGTAGGCAGCTCCTTGACTACCTTCATTTTTTTTATTCTTCTTCCTCTTTTTCATTCTCATCAATTCAATCACTTCTTTGTTCATTCTCCCATATTTGATAATTTTTTCTTCTCATTCTTCCTTCATAGTTCAACTTAATTAATCTACAAGATATTTCACATTAAACACAGTAACTAGTTAAAGTATAAAATTATATAAAATTTTTGCTCTATCATTTCACATCTATATTTGATATTATCAAAACTAATCATATCTAACAGTAATAACTTGGAAAAGTAAAGAGGCGCGAAATAGCGGGTGTTTTAAAAGACTTGACAAAACTTGCTTATGGTTATAAGTTTAGAACCATTATAAAAGGTTGTCTTTTCTTAAAATTCTTAATTTACAACCATAATGAATCTATGAACCAAAATTCATGGTTTTACATTATAATCATTAGGTTTTGTAAGCGGTGACGGTTTTTTCTTAATAACCATTAGGTATTTAACATGGTATTCTAAAAAGTGATGGGTTTTACTAAATAACCATTATTGACTTGACTTTTTAAAAATAATTTTTGAAGTTGATTATTCAACCCCATAATATAAACAAAAAATTAAAAAAAATGAAGAGTGAATAAACAAACAAAAACTAAAAATTTATGGAGATGTAGGATTTGTTGTGTCTTAATAAATCTCTAAATGAAAGTTCACAGTTTTACATTACAATCATCATGTTTTTGTAAATGGTTACGGCTTTTTCTTAATAACCCTTAGGTATTTGACATAGTATTTTTAAAAAAGAGATGGGCTTAATTTAATAACCGCTATTTATTTGACATTTTTTAAATATAATTTTTGAAGTTGATTATTCAACCCCATAGTACAAAAAATTAAAAACGAAAATAAAAATGTGAATAAAAAAATAAAAATGTGAAAAGTTATGGAGATGAAGTATCTGCTACATCATAATGAACCTTTGAACAAAAGTTCACAGTTTTACATTACAATCGTTAGGTTTTGTAAATGGTGACGGTTTTTTCTTAATAATCATTATGTATATAACAAGGTATTCTAAAAAGTGACAAATTTTACTTAATAACCGTTATTTATTTGATTTTTTAAAAATAATTTTTGAAGTTGACTATTCAACCCTATAGTACAAATAAAAAATTAAAAAAGAAAAGGAGAGTGTGAATAAACAAATAAAAAATTATAGAGATGAAGGACATGTTGCATCATCAAATTCATCCTTCTCCTGTAATTTGTCCACCTTCTAGTTTTAGATAACAAATGAGAATGGTCGGTTCCTTCAACCACTTGTCTATGCATCTTTGGTCTCCCATGTAATCATTGACTATATGTTGGAGGTCATAGTTCACATGGATAAGCCCTTCAATGCTTGTCGATGGATGCCGATCATCTTTTGGTTTTTCCTCAAGGAGATCAAAAGATGATGAACCAAAAGATCTCTTGCAGTTGTCCATGATATCAATGAAGAACAAAAGTTATTACTTGGATATGAGAAGTTGAAATAGAAGTGGATAAGTAGAGTTCATTTTTTGGACGTTTAAATAGAAAAGGTTTTGTGGATTATCTTACTGCCGAATGTGTCATTTAGTATTAAAGATCATTTCTTGTTAATTAAGTAGAATTGGAATGGAAAGGGTTTCATGGGTTATCTAGCATAATGTGTCCTTTATAATGGAAGGATTATATGGCCGAATGGCGCATCCTTGTAAATTGCCATAAGTAATGGTTGTTGACTAATAACCATGAATGTGACCTTTATTAGTAACGGTTGTTTAATAATAACCATAAAGTAGTAATTTTTTAAAAAAAATATTTTTAGGTTACTTTGCCCAAACAATTATTTTTTTAATATTCAAAAAAATTAAAAAAATAGTAGTGTTTTTTAGTCATTGAAAAGACATTTTGTTATATACAAGGCTATTAGCCTAATTAATATGTATTGACAATCAAGCTGGAATTTTATAAACAATTAACCATAATTGAAAGGGTTCGCACTGCATCTTCCAAAACATTATCACTAAGGTTATTAAGACCTCATCACATATCCATTCACTCCTTCAAGATTAATATTCCCTACTCAAATTTAATAATCTAACTCTTATACACCACCAAATCGCATTATTTAGAAGTGCAATTATATTATTGGTCTGCAAAATTTCATGGTTCCACATCCTCTCTGTAATATTCCGAATTTTGAGATTTGAGGCTAGAGAATAAGCCTGAAATAAGTGGACTGCTAAACCCCGGTTTAGCAAGATCCCAAATTGTAATTAAGGGTTAATGACTCCAAAAGTGGAGGTGATTATTGATAGATAAACCTTTTGGAGAGTATGATGTGATTTGGCACTCGAATGTGATTCGGATGTGTTGTGAGCAGCGCCGAAACCCTGTATTTAAGTTCAATTACGGATTAACCTCTAAATTGACTTAGAGTAGAGAGAGGGTGCATATTATGGTGAAAATGAAAGATATGAAGTGTTTGGTGGTAATTCAGTGTGAATTGTCGTAATCAAGGGCAAAACGGTAAAGTTACCAACCAATTGATCAGTTACCGAAAAGGAAGCTCATTGGTAACTCAAATATCAATGGTTGAGATTGATTGTTGTGAGATTATGAGGGGTGGAATCCTATGTGTGTGTGCCTAAGTGAGCTCATGAAGATTGAACAAGATCTTGACACTTGGCATAATATGAGCCATGGATTGGGTCAAATGGTCAAAATTCTTCCATCTCTCCTCTCCCAATCTTTAGGTCGGTTTTGGGCACCAAAAAAATGACTTGCCTCATCTTCATCATCATCTCTCATATCTCTCCTTCATCTCCATAGACGTCTAGCTCAAGAGGAAGAAAGAGAAAGCTTTAGGTGAGTTTTTAGCTTGGTAGATGTTCTCTATTGCTTAAACACCCTTCTATAATGTTGTTCATAGTGATGAGAGCATATCTCTATGGTTTTAGATTCTTGATTGGAGGTGTTTGATAGCTTGAGAAAAATTGGAAAGATGAAGAATCAAGAAATTGGTTTTGGAAAGAGGAAGAGGTGAGTATTTGAAGCCTTATGATCTAAGTTTTGTGATTTGTGGATAAGCTTTGTGAATTTTGAATTTAGCCCTGATTTTCTTGTAATTATGAATTGGATGAATTGGGTTGTGTTTTATATTGAAAATGGTGTCATGTGTTGCTATTCAGTCATTGGAATTGGTTTGGATTGGATTGGATTAGACACATTGGTTGCAAATCTGGAATTCTGTCTTTTGAAACTCTATTCTGGACATTCTGCTTGTGTAGACGTTTTGAATGGGAAAATGATGTCCAAAAAATTCTAAAACTTTCCAATCTTAAATTTCACATCCCAAGCTACAAAATGGACATATAATTTGTGTCTTTTCGTTTTGTGAGCTGGGAGTTATGGTTGTCTAAAGTTTGAGGTTGACACTGGAATCTGTTTTGGAGCAATGTAGGATTTTGTGTAATTCTAGAATTGTGTGGTGATTTCTAGTAATGGCTTATATTTTTTCTATGAAGAGGACTTAAATAGGTTTCAATAGGCTTTAGGATCACCTCATTTCAGTTTTTTTGGAATTAATTATGAATTTTTGAAGTTGTCTTGGCTACAGCAAAAAATCTTGGCTACAGCACAAAAGTTTCTGTGTGCGTTTTGGCCGCAGCCAGAAATTCTTGGCTACAGCCAAAAACCTTTTGTGCACATTTTAGCAGCAGCCAGAGGATCTTAGCTGCAACCAACCCTTATTTTCAGTATTTTTTGATTTTAAAAGGTGATTTCCAACCTAGTACTTCCCAATCCTTTAGGCTTTCATTGAGCTTATTATAGCCACCAAAAGGGTGTGAATGGTAACCAACCTTAAGTGATATGAAAGTAAATATTTGGAATAGAGAATAACCCTATGTCCTTGCTTTAGTTATATGGTTTGATATTCGCCCTAATCGTGAGTAGTCGATGCTAGAGCATTCGTAGAAAGGACAAGTGTGGGGAACTTACCTCTCTTGCATGTATTTAATATTTGTGTTTGTGTATTGATACATGTTATTACTTTGCTTGATTATGTGAAACATATATGAATGCTTGAAGCCCTGTTTCTATTTATGCTATGGCCATGAGTATGTTGTTGAAACATTGAGCATGAAGATATGTTGTTATGTGAGCATGTGTTATTGTGATGCAAACATGTCATGCATTAAACACTTATCTTGGATGCATATTGGTAATGTTTTCCTACTAGGATTCTCTAGAATCTCACCCTCCCCTACCAACATTTTAGACAGGGAAGGTAGATCAAGGATGGAGCAAGCAACCATGGGCGGCAATGACTCCTTCGGGTTGTAATCTTGTGATAGTTTGTTATCAATGCATGTTTGGGATTAAGTATATTTGGATATATGATTGTATAAGTTGGAATGTATATTCGAGTATGTATTTAGTATGAGAATTTGTGTAATCCCCTATTTGGAAAATTGTAAAGGGCGAATGTGCCTTGTAAAGCTTGGATTAATGTAAGGAATTCAGGATTGCCGGAAATTTATATTGTGCACTCTGATAGTTATACGAATGTGATTTATCTTCGCAGAGTAGTTATATTTGATATGTGAATATGAGACCAGGTCAATTAAATTTCGAAAAATATTTGTGAAAACCCTATCTCAAGGATGAGATTATGAATGAGTTTTAATAATTATTAGTCTCTATTTCACTTTAACATAGTTCATAATGAATATAAGGATGTGGGTCCTATATGGAAATATAATAATCATTACAAACTAATAAAATAGGAGACCTACATAGGCTACCAAAGCTTATATCTCAGTCTACTCCCTTTAGCTCTTAATCAAATAGTGGCTTGACTGAAAAATATTAAATCAACGAGGGGGTGAGGCATAAAGTCCTAGTAACCAAAAGCAATTTATAACATGTGCAAAATAGGAATGCAAGTCCGAGAAGTAGGTTTATAATTTTATACATAAATATCAATATAACTACCCTCAACAAACTATATACCATATTACATGTATAAATATATATATATATATTTAAAAATCATCTCACCTATCCACCATACTAAATTATTGCTTCATTGGACGCGGTGCAGCCTATCAGTGCTAATATACCCGGCCAAATGTTAGTTAGTCACTTCAAGAATATTGCCCCCTCCCATACCACCACCAATATACCATAACAGGGAGGTGTCCGCCCAAAACGTTCAACCCAAATCCGGCCCAAGAATAAGAGAGCCAAAGGGCACACATATTCTCTACAACCCCTACCACACAGTCATAAAATATCCCTAAATAGTGAACATAGATAGCGCATGCACATTTTTCAAAACTTTACACAAGAATACAACTCCTCAAATACATTTCCATTACAATATATCCATCAACACAATTATCATACTCTTATATATACAAACCAAATACTCACATACAATTTGAAACTACTTCACTGAACAAAATTCATATACAAAAATACATAGGATTTTCCAATTCACAATTAAATTTTATAAAGAAGGCAAGGTTTAGGAACAATCTTATAATCCAAAACAAGCATATAAAATAAATTAACCTTGGTTACTTTAACCCCAAGCTCAACCTTTACTTGAAGAGCCGTATGAGCTATCACCGGTCATAACCAAACTCTACATTAACAATGTAGATTCACCATTAAACACAATATTCACCACCAAACAAAATACAAGACAAGGAAATAAGCAACACATATTAATTCTCAACTTTACATTCAAGCCTCTAACACCCAATTTCAATAACCATCCATAACTTTAACATCTGAATGTCATAAATCACATTCCTTAAGCTCAATTCACTTATTAGAATCCTTAAATGATATCAACATCATCCTCTTACAACAACTACTCAATTTCAAAACTTAAAGTTTCACCTCCAACTTACCTATATTAACAAATCAATCAATGTCAACATTTTAAACTAATTAAACCTCTTTTCTAACTCATATAAACATAACCCAATCAATAAACAACTCCATAAACATTTACATCATCAAAACCATAGCAAATCCTAGCCCAAATATCAAACCCTAGCTCAAAATCTCATATAATTCAAAATCTAACAAAACTAAACCGATTAAACCTTTAATCTACTTCATATAACTCATTTAAACCAAAAAGATTCAGTGAAATCATCACCTATTTTAAAATCCCAAAGAAACCCTAAGTTTTCAAAATCCCCAAATATGAAAATCTAAGAAAGGTAAAAATCAAGTTAGGAACACATAATTTGATGTTTAGAAGCTCAAATATACTCCCTAAGGCTGAAGCCAACAAACACTAACAAAGCAAAATGGTTCCACCCTCTCCCAAACTCTAATTTTTGGGTCTAAAAACTTTGTTATATAATAGAATTTTCACACATTCACCGTGGTTTCGCTACAACGAACTCATAGTGAATGACCTGAAAATACAACATATTATGTAACAAATTTTGCTGCAGGTTCCCTATGGCAATGACACCCAAGAAGAGCAACCTCAAACACTCTCCCCCTACACCTTTACTCTACAAAAGATTAAGATCAACTATTTAATACCTCAATTTTATCAATAATCAAGTCTTAATTAACACTAAACCTAAAATTAAAAATTGGGATGTTATAGTAATCACTACTATTGTTGTCCTGTTCCTCCTCCCCATCCCCCTCGCTCGACACATCATCGATATCAGAGAAAGAAGATGAAGGGTTTGACTGAAAATGACATTATACAACCTGATTGTGATGAAGGATAAGGTTCAACTTCCTGTTCAAACTGTGGACATGTGTAGTAAGATATCTTATAGAGTGGTCAAGACTATCCAATGACTGTAGTAGAGCCTCATTTAAGGAGAAGGCAAAAGAGGAGGAGGAGGAGGGAGAAGAGCTTGTAGAGGTGGAGGTGGTGTAACCCTCGGTTATCATCAAGGCCATAATTAGGGTTTAAAACACATTTTATAATTGAATAAGAGATCGAGGATAATTTAAAAATTTTTACAAGACTTGTATAATACGATCTCTATTCATTTATAAATAAAAATAGTTGGCCTGTTCGGTTTGTCACATACACAATATCATAGTACTAGCCAATTTCCTGACATTCACCCGGGGTATATCCATTAATCAAAGGGTTTTATAGGGCATCATTGCCCATCTAGTTTGCCATACCAAGGATTACACAACAACTACAAATCTATGGTCTATCAAGTATATACAGTTGTCCAAATGATAACCAAAAACCAAAAAGAAGAACTAAGACTACCACCGGCAATCCTAGTTAGCCTTGCTCACTTGCTTGCCTCAAGATCCATTTGCCCTGTCTAAAATGGTTATTTGGAAAGAGTGAGATTCAAAAGAATCCCAGTAGCAACAGTTTACGTATATGATGTATAATTAACAAAGCAAGTAAGCATATATCACAATACAGCATAATAAATATTCAAGGTCGGGCTCATGCCACGTCCCCTATTCATTCAAGGCTGGGCTTACTGCCACGTCCCCTCACTCATTCAATGATAAATACATACAAGCAATGCATTAATATGATATAGGATAAAGTGTCACTACCTTTTTAGTATGCCTCGTAAAACATGCCGCTTCCGGCTTTCGACTCGGTCCTAAAATATTATATGTACAAAAAATAGGTCATAACCTATCCAAGTATCATTTTAGACTCTTCCATAGTGTTTCTTATGGTTGTATTAGCCTATGGTGAAAATTTACCAAAATGCCCCGTGACCCCAGCCCGATGGCACGTTTTCTCAAAATTTTGACCAAGGCTATTCTGACATATTTTCACCCAAGGAATCCATTTCCGGGCTCAAAATCACCAAATTCACTGTCAAATTATAAAAATGCCCTTGACAGCCCCTATTTAGGGATTTCAATGGCGTTTTCGTAATTAAGCTTTTTCGGCCTCTACCGAAAAAGTGCCCAACTGTAATCCCACCTATTTTTTACCATTGAGTCCAATGGAACCATTTATTTCATGAAAATCCAACTCCTAGTACCAGTTCTGGTCCTAGACAAAATATTGAAGCAAAAATAGAAAAAATGGAGCTTTGTGTTTTAACTTCCAAAACTTATACTTTTTCACTTCTAATCCTTGGTTAACTCACTTAAACACTTATTAATCATGATTTCAATGATTTTGGGCAGCATAACACCTTAGGGTTTACAACTCAACCAAGAAATTTGGAGAAAATCAAGAAACAACAACACCACCACAAGAAGGCAAGTTTATGAAGTTACCCTCTTGGCTTCTTGGTTTCCTCTTACTCTAGACTCCTCCTCCTTCTCTTCTTGATCTCAAAGTGCGACTTTAACACCATGGATTCATGAGAACAAGAGTTTAGAGACGGATTTCATGACAAGAACACAAGAAAACCATAACAAATTAACCTTTTTACCTTAGATTTCCTCTTCCTTCTCTCTAAACTTCAAAAGCTCTCCAAGTTCACTCTCTCTCTTTCTCTCTCTTTTCTCTTTGTCTCGAATGAAATGTGCATGGAAGAAGAAGGGAAAATGTTTTAATTAACTTAATCATCTTTTCTTCTAGCCCTTGATTTAATCAAGGGTTGAGATCACTCTACCTTGCATGCACCATCCATCCAACCATACCTCCTGTAACCCCCTTCCCACCTTAGGCCGAGATTAAGTTCTTAAACTCATAATTAAATTGTAATTAGGGACCATAATGAAATTTGGGACTTAATAAGATACTCTTTTGCCCAAAAATAGGATTTGCAAAAACATTTCTCAAAACTTATTCACAATGGTCTCAAGTTCTCAATACGAAATAATAATGGCCTGAGCTGGTGGATTTCATTTACAAATATCAGAGTGCAAGTAAATTCCCGACACACTCGGGTTCCATTCATAACAAAAAGGGATTTACACAAGGCACAAAGCCTACAATTCATACCCTTTTACTTGGGGATCACACAAAATCCACTATATACAATTCCAAAATATACAATGATAACCATAAACTCCAAAATATACTCCTAAACAGGAGCTCTAGCTACTCTTCGTCGCCCGCTTGCCTTTCGATCCTTCAGCCCTATCTAAAAGGTTTAATTTTTGGGAGAGTGAGATTCTAAAGAATCCCCATAGTAACAAGTCAATCATATAATGTACAACAATAATGCATGTAATCAAATCATCATCCACACAAGCATCTACAACGGCAGTTGCAGCGGCAATGGTTAGTATGACACATGTCATCCCTGACGATTGCTCACGCTGAATTGCTCACGCTGTATTGCATCACAACAGTCAACACAGTATAATTCACCACAGCTGGGATCCATATAAAGCATATCATATTCGCAAGCCACATAGGCAAGATACACACACACAGCCCACGGCTGGTTTTCACATACGCCGCCCCCACGGGTCAGATTCACAAAGATCCATGTCGATTACGACGGCAGTCCAACGGCCGAACTAGAGATGACCATTGTCACTCCCTATACGGCTCACGCTGACCTGCTCGCGCCGTAATGGACCATAGCACACATTTCACAAGTTCAATGATAAGATATGCATACCAAAACATCATACAAGATATGAGAGAAAAGTCACTACCTGAGTTCTCCCAGGCGTTCCTTGGCACCGGTCTCTCCCGCGGAAGGCAAATATCAAATCCTATTTTCACAATTAGGGACGAAGAGTTATTCTTTATTCCAAGACTTAATTCACTTTATAATGCTTAATTGGTTATCATTATTGCTCTTTTAGAGTCATTAAATACCCCTAACAACACTCCTAAAGGGTAGGAAGAACTATCCCAAAGATCCCCTTTTGGAAGCACAAAACTGAGATTTTTCACTGTTTCACTCGAGCACAGATGACCATGCTCGAGCACAGATGTACGGACACTCGAGTGAAAACGGCTTCACTCGAGTGATGGTACGGACATCACTCGGGCACAAGAGAGTGAGAGGCAGCGAGTGAACACCCGAGAGCACAAGGGAGTTTTCAGAAGCAGGCTCACTCGAGCACAAATGCCCTCACTCGAGCACACGTACGGAAATCACTTCAAGCACAAAGAAGTGAGACAGAAAGCACACGCCCGAGAGCACCATCCCACACTAGAAGCACAAGCTCACTCGAGCACACACGCCTCACTCGAGCACGGTGCCCATACCCGCGAGTGAGAAGGCACACCCGTGCACCTACTCGCGAGTGACAACCCAAGAAGCAAGCCCTTTGGTGTCAAATACACTCATCACTCGAGCACAAAGTCCTCACTCGAGTGATGTTCATCCCTGACTCGCGAGTGAGGCTATGCTTGCTATGACCCAGAGAGTGCAATAAGAACACAGAAAGCAAGAAACGAGAATTGCACTACCGCACTCGAGTAGACCCATCTCTGCTCGGGTGATATTCATCCCTCACTCGAGCAGACCCATCTCTGCTCGGGTGATGTTCATCCTTCACTCGAGCAGACCCCTCCGTGCTCGAGTGAATCCCTCAGATAGCAGAAAACGTAGAAACAGAGACACTCTCCTTAACCTTTGCCCAATTGATTCCCATTGATACAAAACTTAACCCAAAGCCATTCCCACACAAAAACACCCAATAAACTCAATGGAATACTCAGAATCATCAAAATCCTACTCCATTATCATGCTTTGGGTTTTGGGCAACAATTTCATCAAAATTCCCATCTCATCCTAACATCATATTTCAATCTCTAATCAATCTATCTAACATAAACTCATTCCAAAATGCCATTCTCATGCCATAAACATAACAAATGAACAGTGGCACTCATTTTCATGATTAGGCCAAAATTCCCAGAATTTATAAACTATTCCAAATGGCATGAAACTTAGATAGATAGGTTAGATTCACTCACCTTATCAACTTCTCCAAAGAGAGTTCTTGACCCACCAACAATCAGATTTTCGTGTGGCACAAATCAGTACCAAATGGCTACATTATACACACCAAAATGAAGCCCATGATTCAAGGATCAACATTTAAGAATGGTGTTTGAGCAATGGAGATGATTTACTTACCCAAAGATCAAGCTTTTCCCTTCTTCCTTGCCTTCAACAATGGAGAGAGAGAGAAAAGAGAGAGAGCACGAGAGAGAGAAAGAAATGGAGAGGAGGAGCAAAAGTAATCATTTGTCCTTATGTGCTCATATCCAACCACCCCCATATTGCCACTTGTCAACATCTCATGCATTCCCACAATGAGCTCACCACATCACAACACATAGGATTCCGACCCCCGGTCAAGGAATCACAACCCTTGATCTTAAATACCACTCACATGCACCAATATTTCCAATTTCCACTACTTATGACATTAATTAATATAGTCATAAAACACTTAATAATTCCAATAAATTCATAATTATCATTAATAATCATGATTATCCCTTAATCAAAAATTGGGATATTACACCTCCCACCATACCCTCTCCTTTATGCCATACTCCCTTAACTTTATGCCATGCCTTCTCATCTTTTGTCTTGCTCACAAAAAAAAAACGTGCTCCCCCTTCTCATGATTCAACCAAACCAATTTCTCTCCCAACTAACTAAACTAGCACTCAAGGTAGCATGTCATTTCCTCATTATTTGTCCATGTAGCATTATTTTAATGCAATTTGACATGTGCTTATATAAATTCATTATAATTTAATCCCCTCCTTATGTGATCATGATACTTGGAATTTTTATTCCATTAATCAATTTCTAACACATTTTATTTTCAATTTTCGGAAGAATGCCAATTCTGGCAAATTTTCTGCCTTAACTTTGAAAAATCATAACTAATTTTGTAGACATCATTTTGGAGTGATTCCAAAGGCTATGGAACCCTTATTAAATCTAGTCTCAAGGAAAAATATGGAATTTTACTAGCTGGGATCATATTATTCCCTTATTTTCAATCTTTGACAACTGCTCCAGAAACTTTCCAGATTTTCTGGTCTAACTTCAAAAATTCATATCTTTTTGTACATAGCTTCAATTGATTCTTATGACCTATCAAATTAAAGCTTAGGATGTCTACTTTCATCTTGTAAAATTTCATAATTTTTTATCATCATTTGGTCTTCCAAAACCACATGAAAAACTCACTACCTCATAGGTGATTTCACTAAAAACACTATTCAACTTTCAATTTTCAATATTTAATTCCTTTGGCCTTAAATATTCACCATTTTATTGAATTACTCAAATAATTACAATATATTTTTTGTGAATATAAAATTTGGGATGTTACAGATGGTAGTGGAGGAGGATGGTGAGGATGACAAGGAAGAGGAAGAGCTTGTGGAGGAAGGAGCTCTCTAATGTCTGATCATGATGAAGGAGAGAAGGACGAGGATGAAGATGAGTACTAAGAACAAAAGAAATATGTCAGTTTAAATAGAGTTGAAGTGTACTTCACTCTAAGTCGTATTTAACTTGGTGTCGGATTGAACAAGGTTATGAAAAGGTGATTTATTGAGTTATCTTTACATGACAGTTGTTTATTATGAAAGGTCATTTTTGTTGTTCATACTTTACAGTAAATTGATATAACTATTAAGTTTGTGTTTTCACTGATGTAAAGTTGGAAGACGAATCATTTATAAGTGTTTCATGATGGTTGTTTCGAAAGAACCATTATTTTTGTCACTAAATATATGTCGATTATTAATTGCAACCATTATTTTGTGTTTTCACAAATTATATCTCACAATATATGACAGTGCGCATAATTAACCGATACTTTCAAGCATTATATGTTCTTGCGTATCCTCCGCCTTGACATACATGATGTTTATTCGCTGTAGCTATTATTTATTAAACATTATATATACCTAAATCTGTAGTAGTGGTTTAAAGGATCAAAAATAATCATCACTTCATAGCCAAGTATATGACGTTTGCTTCTCTAATTTGCTTATATTATCTTGTTTGTTTGTGTCTGTGTGTGGATATATATATATATATATATATGTGATCATTTTTTTTGTTTATTGTTAATACACACATAAGTTTATGTTTATATATATATATATATATTTAGACACACACACACATCAATTTATTTTATTTGATTGTATGATTAGGTCATACTCAAGTATTATAGGGTATAATTAGAGTAACCCTTCCAAATGCATTTTCTACATTCACAAGACTAATATTAATTTATCATATCTATATATTGAACACATATGCTAAGATAGGTTGAATCGATTTTATTTTCGATGATGCTTCCATGGAATATTAAATCAATTGAAACCAAAATTAATTTAACTTACCTTTATCAACTTAATATAATTTTTGAAAAACAATTTGTTTTGTTTATGTTATCTTGTTTATAGGAAAATTATAATTTTGTATTTAAAGGAAGTTGCACTGGTCTTTGAACCACTTGCCACAAGCTATTGGCATTAATGTCTCACTACTACTGAAATCGTGATATATGACGGTTATTAACTGTCATACTTTATGGTTCCGAACCATCATATATGTGAGATTATAAAAGCTTAGTGTAGATACATTACAGTTCTAAACTGTTATTTATTATGGACCTATTATAATGGTTATAATATAACACCCATTATGTATTGAGGCTTGGTAAGGACATAATATGCCTATTCTTGTGATAATAATTAATAGGCACACGTTGACAACCATCATAATATATGGTAATGCTTGCATCATACATAACGGTTCTACTTTAACCACCATTATATATAGTTGACATAAATAATGGTTGTTAGATAACAACCATGATTTATGGTGTCATACATAACGGTTCTACTTTAACAATCGTTATATTTAGTCTACATAAATAATGATTGTTAGATAACAACTATGATTTATGGTGTCATACATAACAGTTCCGGTTTAACAACCGTTATATATAATTGACATAAATAATAGTTGTTAGATAACAACAGTGATTTGTCAAAGCTAAATTTTTTTTAAAAAAATGGGGGGTTTCTTCTTTTGATATCCCCCTGCATATATATTTGTACATAATGAATCACAATATATATTTACATTCATTTATATACAAAAAATAAGAATATATTTACAGTCATTCATGTGCATGTATACACTATTAAATTCAAAACCTTAAAACTAAAGAAATCATCAGTATCTAGAAATTTACAATCATTCTATATGTATTTATTACTCTCCCACTGATGTTGCACAGATGTCACTAACTCTTCAGTAACTTCTTCCATTTGTGAGTTACTAACATCATGCAAGAGGCATCAAAATATTGTGCGGAAAACGAAACAAGATAGAAGTTAGATATTATAATATATAGCTAACTGAATGTATATGTGAACAAATTGAGCACATAAGATATCTTATTTGTATTAATACTTGCAGGACCGTGGGTGATAATGTCATTCATGTACTGTATCACGCAATACCCACAATCGTTGTTGTGTTTTGGTTGCTTTGGGCACTATAAAGAAATGAGAAGAAAAATTTGCCAGTCAATCATATATATATATATAAACTATATTGTGTGCTTCATCAATTTATTAATATTATAGTCATTGGTGAATAATATATACCTTCGAACACCGGCATTAGAATGTGTATCTGTAGGTGCCATCAATGAGCTTGTTTTCTGACACTTGAGACCATTTTGAGTGCAGTAAGTGTAGACTGCTCTGAGAAGATACAATATAAAATTATATATATAGAAACATGCAAGGTGAATTGAATTATAAGAGACTGGTTGAAAGTTCCATATATGTATAGTCTTGTGTCTGGAACCTCACTCATTGAGTCATTGTACCAAATCTTTTTGCTCATTGGATTTACGACTTTGAGCATCCAGTGGTTCTTAGGTGCAATAATATATCACATTATCAAGACCATTATAAAATAAATAAAACTAAATCAAGCAGAGTTAATGATTTTCCCACCCTTAAACATAAGGCACCAAGAAGTAACTGTTGCTTCTATTTCATGCCCTCCTAAAGAATTCATCCCCTAGAAACCTCGTGTGCCATTACTTGACATTTTCCTTCATGTTGTCACCCTGATTATTGATTTGGTCAAGGCGGATGAACTTGATCTTAACCTGGAGGCCGTGAGGGATGAGTTAATTAAGGTACAAGTGCTTGAAATGTTGAAACCTACATATCAAAATGTAATCAAAGTTCCAAGTAGCCAACTATCCAATCATAGTTGAAGAAATACCTTATAAAGAATTCGAAAAACATTCAACTTGTCATGTCCTTGTTCAAGATCTCAGAAATAAGATCTTCGGTTATAGTTTCCACTTCGCCTGGAAGGTTGAAGACCTCTCTCTCAAATGCAATCATTGAACATGGGTCTGAAGCAAATCAGTTGTCAGCAAACTCCTAAAGGGACTTCTAGGAAGATTGACCAACCATCTTATTCTGTAAGGAAGACTTCTTCTAGGATTGATCATTGAGGTAGGATATTTCTTCTTCTTGGATTGAGTAGGGGTCTTAGAAGTAGATGGCTTAGACTGATTAGGAGTTTTGGAGGTGGAGGGGTTAGACCAATCAATGGGGGGCTTAGATTGATTGGTGGGCAGCTTCTTTTAAGCAACTGAATTCTTTTAAGTAGGGGGCTTTCATGCTTTAATTAAACAGTTAGGCCACGCAACGAAGCTGCCCGTAGCCCCTCCCACTTATATGTTTCTTTGGTAGGCATAAGGAGTGGATAACTGGAGTCAATATTGGTGTTAATTTGTACCTTCACATGCTCAAAAGGAATAGGTTCATTATGAAACATGTTATCTTCCAAACGATTCAACTTGCAGCCCATTACAAATGTATGGTGTCCAAGGCTATCGATAAAATACTCAACATCCACCAAACCCTCAAGCAGATCATTGGAGAAATGTGAAGCTTCCTTTAGTACTTGGCTACCATTTCCCTTTTGATGCTTCGTAGTACGCTCTTTCATCAACTCTTAGCGAGAAATCATATTTATTCCTGCATTTTATCACATTGTTTCTAGAGCTTTCATACTTTTTGTCCCGATTAGTGCTTCGAGATTGCCAATGACCATAATAGCTTGTCTTAGTCAATCGAGAGCTGGCACCCCTTAGAAGACCGAGATGGTCAGGTCCCAATGTCTTTGCTAACACGTCCTCATCTAGAAAAAGATATCCCCCATGTGTTGTAACTTCTTGGGATATTGCTTGCTGTTTATTTAACAACAATGTTAATATTTATAGTTAATTGAAGACATTTCTTCCATGAATCAAAAACTAATATTAATACTTACCATTTTATCGATAACCTCCTTTACTTAAGGATTGTCATAAGAGCTATATTTATTTTGCCTTGCCATTGACTAAAGTTCATGACAGGGAGGTCTACTACTGTCCCTACTCTCAGCATCCAACTTTTCAGCAATCTAAGCATACCCCGTTTGCTATCCCTTGTAGGGATACTTATTGTACTTCACCATCTCCCTATTCAGCTAGCTTAATTCCTACAAAACACATAGCACTCAAGTTAATATTAAATCGATACATGCAAGCCTTATGAATTGTGAATGACAATAATCTGGAATGCTAAGTCGTGATATGAGATGACAAATTCTCTTAAATCATCTGGTTAGATAGTAGACCGAACTTCAACAGGAACTTCTGTCTCATCAGCCTCTTCAGGATTCTACAAATATACCTTCGTTAATGCATGACAAAATGTACACAGTGAATTACCAACCTTCTTGACGACTTCCCTGATGTAATCTCCGTTTACATGATATGCAAACTACAAAGCACCAAATACAAGTTAACATTTTTTACAAGTACATAGCAAGTAATGAACAAGCATGTATACCTTGTTAGATCCCATATGTTTTGATGATAACAAAGATTGGATCAATAATATGAAAGGATTTGATAACAAAAAAATGGATTTGAACAAAGTGGCAAAGCATCACTTGGAGTAAACACTGGAAGTAATCAACAAATCTTGTGAAGGCTTACTCGAGTAACCACTCGGGTAAGACAAGCCATTACTCGAGTAGCCACTCGAGTAAGCAAAGAGAATTTTATCCATTTAAGCACTGCCAAAATTTGGACGAAGTTACTCGAGGGATCACTCGAGTAATCTACAAAGTTATATAGACCATTACTCAAGTAGCCACTCGAGTAACAAGATTTTTATAGGTATCACTCGAGTAGCCACTCGAGTAGCCAGGTCAAAAATCTTCCAGTGACTCTTGGCCAAGAAATGCAGCATATCACTTGAGTAGCCACTCGAGTAACCGGTGAGAAAATAGCATTACTCGAGGGACCACCTGAGTAATCTGTAGAGTTATTTGAAGTACCACTAAAGTAGTCACTAGAGTAACCAGAAAGCAAACTCTCGGCCAAGAATTTGATGCTATTACTCGAAGGTGTAATCGAGTAATCTGTCGGGTTATTTGAAAGCCACTCGAGGGACCACATGAGTAAGGTGTGAAGAAAAATGAAGCCCACTCGAGTAGCCACTCGAGTAAGCAGTTTACCACAATGATCACCCGAGTAATCTGTGAAAGTAAAGACATGGCCACTCGAGTAGCCACTCGAGTAATCATGTATTTTCAAGGTTTGTAATATATCACTCCATGTCTTACCCGAGTGATATCTGATGTAAAATGTTGATTTGCTCACTGCCATATTTTTTACAAGTTTACTCGAGGGACCACTTAAGTAACAAACTTGATCACTAGAGTAGCCACTCGAGAAAGGCAGTCCAGAAATTATATTTTCATCGAATATCTATTGATTTGTTATTTATATGATTAACTCTTCATGGTATTAGTATTTTAAGTACATTTACAGAGAAACAATAAAAGAGTATGACAGATTTGAGAAGTCAAATAAAAGTCTGAACATTTACCTACCGCTACCTACCGCCAACGGATAGTTTTCAAATACGAAGAATAGTCAACCGTTGCTACGCGACTCTAACGAACAAGTTTGAATTGCTTCCAACGGTCACTATAAATCATCTATATATATGGAGCATTCAAAGAGAAGAAAAAGGACAGGACAAAAACTGAGATTACACTGATCAACACATTCTTAGTGCTTTGTTTACTTATACTCATTCATTGTACTTCAGTGGTTACATATTTGCTCTGTGAGAGAGTTTTTCATTACAAACTCAATATTTGTTATTGAGGTAACTTAAGGTAGTGGAACCTTGAGTTGGGGTTTTGATTACAACGTGTAAGGGGGAGTCTAGGTGAAGGAACTTGCTATGTACTAAGGTACCAAGAACCCACTGAATCTTGGAGAATATAGTGAAACTCTCATAGACGTTCTGAGGACTGGACGTAGTTCAAAGTGGTTGTGACCGAACCAGTATAACTCCTGGTGTACACTTCGGTGATATTTATCCTTGCTCTTAACTACTTTTAATATTCCGTCAATTTCCTTATACGCAATGAAATTTTCTGGGATCACCCAATTCACCCCCCTCTTGGGTGAAACGCTTGTACTAACATACCTTATCATGATATAGTCCCAAATAACACCTGTGTAATTTCCCTGTACCCTACGCCAGTTACCTACCGTGATAAGAACATTGCTACTTGCCATTAAGCCGATGTAGCTGATAAAGTGTGACGGCTTAAGAGGTTGACCGTTATTGTTTCACATCACATAAAATCTTCTTGCCAAAGACTTTACTTGGTTCACAAAAGTAAAGGCGCACCGGCCCCTCTTTACAATATCTCGCACTCGTTCTAACACCTCTTCTAGGGTATTGTTTCTAGGTGGTTTAGGGATGACTTCAGTACCAGTGGGAATACCAGTACTAGGAACATTATCAAAAGTAAAGGTACTATCAGAACTAAGGGCATTATTAGTACCAAGGGCAGTAAAATTGGCCATTTTAACTGGAAAACAAAACTCATTTAGTCAGCTATAGGGAATAAAGCAATAGATTTTCCAGAAAAACATAATGCGTGACTAAGGTCAAAACCTACCTAGGCAAGAAGAAGTAAAAAATAAGGAGAATGTGAAATGCAGAAGAGAAATCATGTCTTAAATAAAGAGAACAAAGCATACGAAGGGATACAACTTATCTAGGGCTCCAAAACAAAAAAGTGAGTTAGGGAAATCGATGCGAATCACATTGTTGGCAGATCGAACTTCAAACAAAGCAAAAGAGGATGTGATTCGCATAAAAGTGATAGCCAATGACCAAAAAAGTCAACCAAAGTTGTGGGGTTCCGAGAATGGTGGGTAACGTTCGATCGAAGACAAGCATGTTAAGTATATAACTTAGGAATGTGAAAAGGCGCAATATAGCAATTATGTTGAAAGACTTGACAAAACTTGCTCACGATTATAATTTCATAACTGTTATGAAAAGTGGTCTTTTTCTAGCGGTTCTTAATTTACAACCGTAAAAAACCTTTGAACGAAAGTTCACAATTTTAGCATCACAATCGTCAAGTTTAGTAAACAATGACGGTGTTTTCTTAATAAACATTAGGTATTCGACATGGTATTCTAAAAAGTGATGGGTTTTACATAATAACTGTTACTTATTTGACTTTTTTTAATAATTTTTTAAGTTGATTATTCAAACCTATAGCACAAACAAAAAATTAAAAAAAGAAAAAGAAAACAAGAGTTTGAATAAACTAACAAAAAATAAATAGTTGTGTGGATGAAGGATCTGCTGCATTATCAAATTCACATCCTTCTCTAATAATTTGTCCACCTTCTCAATCAGAGAGCAAACAAGAGAGGTCAGTTAGTTCAAGCACTTATCCATGCGTCCTTGTTCTCCCATGTAATCGATGAAGAACAAAAGTCAGAATAGATCGAAGTAGATGGATAAATGGAGTTTATTTTTTGAACATTTAAATGGAAAGAGTTTTGTGGGTTATCCAAAAGAACATATCCTTTGGAATGAAAAGGGTTACGTTATAGAGCCTTGTAA
Source organism: Inga laurina (assembly GCA_963855925.1). Classification (NCBI taxonomy): domain Eukaryota; kingdom Viridiplantae; phylum Streptophyta; class Magnoliopsida; order Fabales; family Fabaceae; genus Inga; species Inga laurina. The sequence continues at coordinate 15,387,145 of OY979709.1, forward strand.
AATATTTAAATTAGTGACTATTGTTCATTTATAATTGTGAAGAGACAATTGTTTTTTTTAATATTTTTGTGCTACATTGCCCTAACGATTTTTTTTAATATTCAGAAAATAAAAAGGCATTAGTAGTTTTCAATCATCAACAATACTGCTATCCTCTGCCTCCTCTTGTCCCTCCCACTCGCCCGGCTCATCATTGATATTTGAGGAAAGAGATTAAGTGTCTAACTAAAGTGATTATATACAACCTGATTGTGATGAAGGATGAGGTCCAACTTCTTGTTTAGACTATGGACGTGTCTAGCAAGATGCCTTATAGAGAGATCAAGGCTAGCCAACATCTGCAGCAGAGCCTCCATTTGACGAAGAGTCAGAAGAGGAGGAGGTGGTGGTGGTGGTGGTGGAGAAGGGGGAAGAGCTTGTAGAGGAGGTGGTGGAGGAAGAGGAGGAGAAGGCCCTTATGGAGGATGACAGTAAGGAGGAGGAGCATAGGGATGAGGAAGAGGGCGAATGGAAAGAGCTCTCTAACGTCTGATCATGATGAAGGAGAGAAGGATGAGGTTATAAAAAGTTGCTTTTTAGAAAAGTACTATAAACAAAATGAATACTTCGTTCTAAAGTATTTAACTTTAGGAGAACTGGTACTTGGTGTTAAACTGAACAAGATTTTGAAAAGGTGCTTTTTAGATTTGTACTTTACATGACTGTTGTTTATTATAAAATGTCATTTTTGTCTTTCATACTTTACGGTCAATTGACATAACCATTATATTTGTGTTTTTGCTAATGTAAGGTTGGAAGACAAATCGTTTGTGTTACATGACGGTTATTTCAAAAGAATCATCATTTTTGTCACTAAATAAATGACGGTTATTAATTACAACCGTTATTTTTTAGTTTTCGTGAATTCTGCCTCACAATACATGACAATGCGCATAATTAACCATTACTTTTAAGTGTTATGTATTCTTATGCGACCTTCACCTCAATATATATAATGTTTATTAATTGTAACCGTTATATATTTGACGTTATAAATGTCTAAATCTATAATAGTACGGTGTCTCTACAACGAGCCCAAGCACAACATACTTATGCTTGTTTAAGAGAAGACAATCTGATGAATGCGTCATAGACTAGTACAACAGCATGATTACTAATTTATAATTTTCCTAAAAGTATCAAAACCAAAACAAATTTAAAAAAAAAAAGACATTTTTTATACATTCAACCTGTCTTCAGCACTTTTTTTGGATCTTATTACTCGTATTGAAACAACTAACTACTCCAGTTTTTTGGTATATGGTTGTCCCTCCTAGTACATAGTTGTTAGAATAATAGTAGCAAAAAAAAAAAAAAAACAATTTCTACTCCGAAGAAAACCAATGTAGAAAGTCAATTATTTTTTACACCAGCTGAATTCATGGTGATTGTATAATGTATAGCTAATGTTATAAGGCCTTTTTAGTTGCAGTAAAAAAGCCTATTTGCGTTGGTGATTATCTTACAAATTCATCACCAAATTCGTAGTTAAATTTGCAAATGTTGAAACAAAATTGATTAGTTTATGAAATGCCTTTTAACTGTCATTAATGTCAAGAATTAGGGAAAAATTTTAGTCATTGCGAAATTTTTGTCATTGAATCAAGTAGTGAAATAATAAAATATTAATGTTTGAAAAACGAAATATACATTATTACATGACTCCGTGCATCCATGTATGACAAAGATTGCATGCTTCTTGACAACCGCAACTAAGAATAATGGTGCCAGTTAGAGAGTGGGATTTGCCCATGAGGCCTAAACTCAAGCTTATTCAGCCCATTAACATAATGGGCTTACATAAGATGAAAAACATACTCAATCTTAATAAAGAAATATTCCGAGCTAATAAAAGTTGGTTCAGTTAGTAAAAAAGTTGACTCATAATTATAAGATTATGAGTTTAAATCCTACCGATAAAAGAACATTATTAGTGAGTGATTTGTAAGTAGTTTTTAAGCCCGAAGGCATTTACCTTAATAAACCCCGAGATTCAACTCACTTAAACTTTTTTGTACAAAAATAAATTATTACCCAATGATGAGGTTTCTCGTGCTATGACAAATTAAGGCTTAAATTTCCACTAAGAGGAGTACACATATTTAATGCATAACACTATCTTAAACAGTATTGTCTCCAATAAAAAAATGCATTTGCCTAAAAAATATATACTCCCTCTAGAAAAAAAATATTAAACGCTATTAAATAATTTACACAAATCAAGAAATGTTAATTAAATTATTTAATATGTTTTAGATAAGGTATTAAAACTTGGATTAATCAATGAACAAGCTAGGGAAGTGTGGTTCAAGAGTTAGTGTCTTAGTGAGTCAAATTGGGAATCAAATTGGGGTCACGCCAACGATAATTAAAGACATATTCTTTTTTAGTTAAATTTAAAGACATATTTTGAATAAAACGCATAAATTGTTAAAAGAACCTACTTACAGTAAATATATAGTGATATGTTATATCACTTCTTCTATATATATCAATATAGAAAGGATTTAACCAATTTAAAAATTTGAATCTTACAAAAAGGACCCCAGAGGCATATTTTAATATATTATCAGCATATTTTTTTCAACTGTTTTTTTTATTTTCCTCCTCTTCTTCCTATCATTTCTTCTTTTTCGCAGTAAACATTTTTCCTCTTAAAGTTCTTGCATTTCATGCATTTTTTAAGCCATTTTTAAAACAAAAAAGTGACTCGGGTCAACTCCCAACTCAGCCGGTTTACCTCAGGTTAATCTACTTTACCTCAGAGTTAGGCCAGGTTACTTTTCTCCCTGATTTCTCTATTCACACAGACAAAGCGATTAGGTCACCGGTTTCTAAGTCAACCCAACCAACCCGATTCGTGTTGTAATGTTACAGTCTTAAATTGATAAAATTTAGGGAGAATTACACTCAGGTCCCAAGGAAGAAGGGAAATAAAGAAATGGTCTCTGTTGATTGTAAAATGAAAAAATGGTCTCATGGAGTTGTCAATATAGGATCCTGGAGTTGTTAATGAGTTGTTAATACAGGCTCCTAGAGTTGTTAATGGGACCATTTTTTTCATTTTTTTTTTTCTTCCTTGGGACCTAAGTGTAATTCTCCCTAAAATTTACCTATTTTACTCTTATTAAATAATATGATATTCAAATATGAATTTATTATTTGTCACCTCTCTCTTTCCTATAAGGGATAAAAGTGGAAAGCAATCATTTATTACAATATCAACCTTTTATATTGTAGACCAAAATTTTCTTCTAAAAAAGAAGTCTTATATTTTAGACTGAATGGGGTATATACTATATATATTTATACTCTCTAATATAAGACTGAATGGGGTATATACTATATATATTTATACTCTCTTAGGTGTTAAAATATAAGTCATTTCTCACTAATTCAAACGTGCCAATAAACATTAAATTTTTAATATTATCTATATTAATTACACTAAACTCTAACATCTCATATTTATAAGGGAGAATTGCTAAAAAAGACCTCACCAGCAACTTATTTGTCAAATGGGACTTGGGAAGATTATCTGCACACGGAGGGAAGATTATCTGCACACGGAGGGAAGATATCTGCACATGCAGGGAAGATATCTGCACACGTATAGGGAAGAAGTTTGCACATAGGGAATATCGTCTGCACACCAAGGAAGATATTCTGCACATGTGGAAGATGATCTGCACGCGAAGGTCCCATTTAACAAATAAGTTGTTGGTGCGGTCTTTTTTCACAATTTTCCCTATTTATAAACTACTTCCAAATTTCAACATATTTCACCCGAATCAAGAAAAACCTCAAAACTCATTAAGTCTATTGTAAAATTTAACAACTTTTCAACTTTATTGATATCTATTTAATATACACTATATCGGATGAGAATAAAGTCTAAACAATAATAAATGAGGAATAAAAGTGTACATTCATATTAAAAATTTAATGATGTGACTTATAAATAATTTTAAAATAAATTTTTTCCCTACCTCATAAATAAGATAAGAAGAGCATTATTGATAAACTACTTCGTCTATTAAATATGGACATTATATATATAAAAAAAAAGTATTTAATGCTTCTTAAAACTATCAATCAAATATCTTTTTGAAAAAATGGTAGAAAAATAACTTTGAAATTACAAAATATCAAATTAGGTTTGTTACCAAGAATTAATAAAGAAATAACGAAACTTGATAAATAATTTATAACTCATTTTAGAGGAAATATCTGATTTAGAATTTTACAATTTCAAAATTTTTTTCCCGTGATTCTCCCTATCTTTGTTTTACCTAAATAATCAAATACCTTATAAAAACTACTAAACAGCACTTTTTAGAAAATGTTATATCTATCTATCTATGTGTGTGAGACTGGAAGGAGTATGATTCTTTATGGCAATCAAACCTCGCATTATGGACAAAATGATGCTTTTCTGGGAGGTTTAATTATATAAGGGGATGAGCTGTTTTTGAACAATCTTCCTTGCATTATTACTATTTTTTTTAATTTTTATTCAGACTATGGTTGACGACTATGTTTAGTTATCATTATTATTAGGGAAAATTATTATAGTCAAATACACATCACAGTTCATAAGTATATCTCATGATGCAAGGAGGCCTTCCTGGAACCCCATTAGGAACGAGTGGCCTCTTGCGTTTACCCATACCTCCCCCAATTTTTTTTTTTTTGGCCAGCAAATATACCCTCCCCAATTAGAACTTTGTCAACAAATTAATAACATGCCTTGTTAATTACATGTATCATAGCCTTAGGAGCTAGCATTTAGGCCATCTAAAAAAAAGAAGTAACCTTGAAACTTTGCATAATTTATTTTTTGTAAAAAAAATTAGGATCAAATAAAATATACTCATCAATTAATAATAAAAAACCAGTTTGCCTATTTAAATTTTTTCTTTTCCACATACTGACGTACATATTTTGATTTTAAGCCAAATTAAGGAATTGTCATCTGTCATACTATTATTAATTATATAGTGTGTTATGACATTAAAGGTTTAAAACTATTTGCTGTTTTATATTTAGTAAGACTTAATATAAAATTACATTGTAATTGAGAGTATAAACAAATGCTCTCATAATATGTGCGTGCGTCTGTGTGTGTGGTGTTGATCTTGCATAGCTGTCTTCTGTTTTCTTTACTTTTAAAAGAATTCGAGCATTTCAAGCCAAGGTTAATTTGTTGTTGTGTTGTTATTGGGCAATAAAAAAATAATTTTAATTTTAAAATTTACTTTTTAAAAAAAACTAAATATCCAAATTTTAAAATATATAATTTGAATCCTGAAGCAAGGTTTGAAAAAAAAAAAAAAAAAAAAAAAAAAAAAAAAAAAAAAAAACCTTGAAGTCGTATTAAGGGATGAGTATGGTTCGTGCTTTTTGAGCACCAAATCCAAATTCTAAATAATTAAGGTCCCAATTTAATCTATATATATTCAGGTCAAATAAATTTAATCTATAACTGATCCCTGCATTTAATCCAATTAAATTACATTTCTAGGTGAGTTTAATATATACTCCCCCGTCGTTGATATAAGATATATTTAAAAAATTAATCTTAGTTTTAAATATAAAACACAATTTTCATATTTATTAATCTTTTATAATTTATCCTTATTGATGTTCCTTCAACAATAATCAAGCTAGAAGAAGAATGAGAGAATTAAAAAAAATAACTAGGGTGTTTAAAAAATACATGTCACATTAATTAAATTAACTAACTTCCTTAATTTAATTAAATTAAGTAAATATGTCTTATATTAAAAAAAAAAAAAAAGGGAGGAACTACTACAAATTTCAAATTCCAGATTCCCGTTTTCATACCCAATTAAGTCACCAGAAATGAATGTGCATAAATAGTAAAATCATACGGTTGAACATGTCAACACGCAATTTTAATGACATTTTCATTTAATTTTATAAGAATAAACAATACATTAACTTATGATGTAGTAATTTAGAACTTATGCGTTTTTTTTTTTTTTTGTAGTTAAATAAGTGCTAATTCCTGTATCAAAAAAAAAAAAGTGCTAATGCGATCAAAAAAAATATAAGTGTTAATTGGATATACATTATAGATCAAGCTAAGATGCTTTTCAGCTTTTGTATGAGAATTGAGATGTCTGTGTAAATCTCATCTATATAACACCCAAAAAAAGCTCATCTATAGAGAAGCCATTCAATTATTTTAAAACCAGTAAAATTTTAAATGGTTAATTAAAGTGAAATTTAAATTTGGGTTAATATAATCTTTAGTCCCTCAAGTTTTAAATGGGTTTTGGTCAAGAGGCAAAACGGTGCATGTTTTTATTAAATTATTATAGGGACCAATATTTTAAACGAATTAAAACCTAAAGGACCAAAATTAACATGAGGGTGAATTTGAGGAACCAAAAATTATATTAACCCATTAAATTTCTTTATACAAATGTAGATGACAACTTTTATATTAGGGTTAAGGTGCAAAAATACTGATGAACTTTTCTAAAAAATGCATCCAACACCATAAACTTTTTTTAGGTGCAAAAATATTCATAAACTTCCCAAAATGGAGCAAAAATGTCAAACCATTGATTGATACAAACATCCGTTTTGTGGGACCCATAATATTATTTTTTGAGGTGCAAAAATACCCATGAACTTTTCTAGAAAGTGCACCCAACACCATAAACTTTTGAAAAGTTCATGGGCATTTTTGCACCCAGAAAAAGTTTTATGGTGTTAGATGCATTTTTTAGAAAATTTCATGGATATTTTTGCACCTCAAAAAATAATATTGTGGATCCCATAAAACGGACGTTTGTACTAATTAACTGTTTGACATTTTTACCCCATTTTGAGAAGTTTATGGGTGTTTTTGCATCTAAAAAAAGTTTATGGTGTTAGGTGCACTTTTGAAAAATGTTCATGGGTATTTTTGCACTTTAACCCTTTTTATTAATATATTTGATTGATTATAACCACCACCTTATTGTAGTGAGGAAATGGATAATATGCTTATATACGTTATGTGCAACTATTTTATGTTGTTCTTTGTCTTGGGTGTGCTTCGTTTTATTGCAGGATTTTGGATCTGCTCGGTTTTCCTTTGACCATTGATGGATGAGGATGATGGGTTGCAAATGTCAAAAATATCCAACTTCTCTATATTTTCGTGTGCTTCTTCAGCCTTTCTGCTTTAGCAAATAATTGTTTTTCTCAAACCCATGGGGGATTAAGTGATTATTGTAGCATCGTCTTTTGGCGAAATACCATATACTTGCTGCTTACTACTTGATTCAGTATAAAGGTGGGTTCTCAATTAAAGCTACTCTATACACGTTTGAAGATGTTCGAGTCCAAGGAGTGACCCCTCCTTTTTCTTTCCCGTCCTCGTTATTTTCAAACCATAAAATCAATATTTAAATGGTCTATATTTAGTTTTATATAATTTTTTTATTTTATTTATTGTACTATTAAATTATTCAAAAAAAAATTAGAATTTTGAATTTAATTAATTATTTTTCTTTTTATAATTTAACATTTTGATAATAATTTTATAAAAAATCAAATATAAACCATTTAAATATTTATCATGGGTTTATAAACAACAACTACTCAAATCATGAGTTGTGTTTCTCTCATTTTCCTCTTTTTTATTTTCTTCTTATAATCTTATATCCATCATTAGATTAAAAAAAATAAATGGTTTGGATTCAATATTTTATAAAATTATTATTATAAACATAAATAAGAGGAGTAAAATGAGAGTATCATCTTTCTCCAAGTTACGCAAAAAAATTGGTGGTTAAAATTTGTTAGAAGTAAAGAATGTGTAAGGGATTTTTTTTTTTTTTCCCAAACATACCTTTATTTATGAAGATTACCAGTGAGAGAGAGAATGAGAGGGAAAAATAGATATGGGAGAGATATACAATTAATTGAGGATAAAAATGGAAAATGTGCATTCAAATTTTAGAAAAAGCAAAATTGTTGTTTATATATAGTACCAAGCTCATTAGAGACAAAATTACTTATAAATAAGAGTAGCTAGAGAAATTATTAAAAGGGAATGGGTGGATGGAAGGGAAAAAGTAGAGACTCCTGTGCCTTTGAACCACACGATACATACAACGGTCCCATGGAGACTGAGCTCATTTCATCTTTTTGTTTTTCCTCCTCAATACCTCTTGCTTGAGTATACTCTTTATCTTTTTTCCCCCCTTTCCAAGCACGGTATCTTTTTTGTTTTGCTTTTGTTTCTATCTGATTCTTGTCCTGTGTGTTTTAGTTCTCAGCCCATACTCATCACTCTTTTACCCACACAAGTTTGATTTTCTTTTTTCCAAAGGAAGTAATGGATTTGAAAGGATGTCAATATTAATCTCCGTCCACTTTTCTTATACTTACTTTGAATGTTTAGTATAAGAGTTAGTTAATTAATTTGGGTAGACTAAAAAAGTTAGCTATATTAGTTATTTATAACAAACATATGTTAGTTTTCTTAAAATACCATCTTTTATCCTGATCACCATTAGATAAAAAAACTTTTTAATTTGTGTAATAAATAGGGATAATTTGAGGAAAACAATCACTTCCTTTTGTCCTTAATATAAGACATATTTAACTAATTTAATGAGATAAAGAAAGTTAGTTAATATGTTATGTATTTTTTAAAATACGCTTCATTTTCTCTTCTTATTGATTATTGTTGAGAGATCATCAATAGAGGTAAATCATGATAAAATGGACAACTATGAAAAATAAGTCTTATATTTAAGGCCAAGATCAACTCCTCATATATGTCCTATATTAAAGTCAGGAGGGAGTATAAATTTGAGACACAAACTAAAGTGAGGTCTTATATTTATGACACAATCTCATCCTTAACTAGTTCTTATGTTAAAAAAGTGTCAATTGTGTTGTTTGTCATCCTGAAATTTTCTGATGTCTTTATAGTTTATGAGCTATTGTTATTAGACCTTCAAGTTTTACACATCACTTGTCTCCAGTTCTTGGTTGAGCCACTTCCGCACTTGGAAGAAGCTTGCATGTAAGCTTCCTGTTAACACTCGTTTCAATTTTAATATACGCAGGGTAATAATGAACAAGTTCCACATGCAAACAGAAAAATACAGTTATATTGATAATAAGTATTTGTTTACAGACATTCATTAACAGAGCAAAATTCACTAATAATTATAAATATGTACAAAATATTCCAAGTAAAGGCTAAATATAACCACCGGTTGTGTCTCGAGAAATGTGCCCGTCAGTTTCCCGTAACTGTGTCCTTGCCTTTTGAACTGCTGGCACCTGTTGAGACATTTTGATTTAGAAAAAGGGGTGAAATTCCAAGGAATCTCAATAGAAATATATTATCATTCATATAACATGCAATAAGTAAATATGATATGCACCATAAATGCACCAATTGATAAATCCCAAATTTAATATATCTTGTCCCATCTTATTCATTTATTTTGGGGACTATTTTAGGCTGATTTGAATTTATTAGATAATATTTGAATAGTTAGGCAATTTTAGTAAATAATATAAATATGAATTGAGTATGATATTATTGGGCTTAAATTGTTAATATCTTAATTGTTATCTTGTGATTGGATAATATTTTCAATTATATGATAGATCACGATTTTATTTAATTCTTTCAAGACAAAGAAAAGCATATTAGAAGATTCTATAGTGCAGAATTTCTCTTGAAAGCTAAAAGATAATCCAATAATTGGATTTTATTGGGTTATTTAAATTTTAATGGGCTCAAATTTAAAGCCAAAAACTCTCTCCTCATCTTATCAATTAACCTAACCGCTGCCCAGTATAAATATATATGTGTTTGGAAGAGCAATGAGAAAAATAGAGTTTCTTAATTTAGCGTTTGGTAATTTCATTTTTGGTAAAAGCTCGATTATATAGTGTGATATATGTTTGGAACAGCGATTGTATAAATGACTTTTGTAAAAATAAAACTTGTTTGGATTGACTTAAGCACAAATGACTTTTGTGATAATAGTAAGAGAGAATGGGTGAAAAAATATTTTAAAGGGTTAAAAACACCAAAAAATATTTTAAAATAATTTTTGGAACTGAAAAAGTACATTAAGGATAAAATTGTAATTAGTCTGATAACACACTGGGCACAGTTGAAAAAATATTTTAAGGGTTACAAGCACCAAAAAATAGTTGAAATTAATTTTGGTAGCCGAAAAAGTACATTAAGGGTAAAATTGCAACAAGTTTGATAGTACATTGGACACAACTGAAAAAATATTTTAACCATTTTCACTCTCCCCAAAAGCCAAATCAGTAAAAACTGAGAAATGGAACTTATGACAAAAGCTATTAAGATAGAATTAAACTCGATTACTCATCTTAAAAAACAAACACTCAATTTTTTTCTCAAATTGAGTATTGAGTTTATAGACTTAATTTAGCGTTTGGGGGTGCAAACGCTTCCCCCAAACACGCACATATACACTCACTGACGCTGAAGGAAGGACGGAGGGGCGGACGGCTAGAGAGCGAACAAAGAGACACAGAGGCAGCTGCTGGACTGATGCTAGAAGTTCTTCCATAATTAATTCAGACATCACCTACAGAAAAATCATCATCAATTCCCAGCCCTTTCTCTAGTCGCGGACCCCACCATCCATATAACCAATTCCCTTCATTCTCCTTGACACGTACAGATTGGTGATTTTGTTGGCATAATCATCATGTTTGCGACGTGATTTGCTCTGGGAGAAAGAAGGGTGGCCATGGCAGCTTAGACTCTTTTGGGAGATAATTTGGGAGAAGCATAGAGAAAACTAAAGTCTAAGAACTTATATTTGAATGCCATAAAGGAGTGTTTTTCCTTTTATCAATTTAGTTCAAGACTTGAGATTATTTAGTTTTAAATGATTTTAAGTTGTACTAATTGAAAACATTCTAGTTTTAGATTGTAGACATATCATTGATTTGGATTGAATTGATATTTTGGATTTGATTTGTTCTTAAATGATTATTGGGATTTTTGTTTGCAAATCTTTTGATTGTCAATTAGATTATTAACTGAGTTTTCATTATTAATTTAATTGTCCATTTGGGTTTAATCTATTGATTGTTTAATTAGGGTGATTAATTGTCGAATTGTTTAATTAGGCAATTGTGAACATAATTTCCAAAACTATCTTAAACAATTATGATTGATTTTTAATATATTTAATTAACCACCGCTTTTTCTATTATGAGTTTTCTAGTGGATTAGGTGTTGTTGAGCTTGAGGGTTTTTCATATTTCAATTAGGTGATTAAATTTATTAATTCCAATATTTCATCAACCCCTTTGGTCTAATAAATTGAATGGCTAAGAAAGTCAAATATATGTGAATCTTAAGTTGTCCCCTTCATCATCATAACTGAATTAAATCTTTGTTTTGTTGTCTTGCTTTTCATTAGTCTTTTGCTTAGGATTTTAATTCCTCTTTCATAAAACCCCCAAAAATTACATTTGCATTATTTATGTTAGTTTCATTCTCATATAGGTTTTAGAGTTATTTGAATTTTGCATTTAGGTAGTAGTGTCTTACTTTATAATTTAGGTCCATTCCATTACATCTTTTGTCAGTTGTCACCTAAATTCAATTCTAGAGAAAACTCACAAATTGCTCCTTGAAAAAATGACCTAGGTTGCCACTATATTGCATTAGTAGGTTGCCATAGTTATTAATTGATTGCTTTAACGATAAAAGCACGCATCACCAATTAATAAACAATATAACACATCATCATTTATACATGAGTACGGCTCCGACCCCACTACTCATACACCAATTGGATTCTCATCCAATCCCTCATATGTAAGTGCACTTCTGGCACTAACTGTCCTCTCTAGGCATACCATGTTAATTATTAAAAGCACAAACCATGGTAACCACACATTCATATAGACTAAAGCATGAAGGATAATGTCCCTACCTCAAGTCACTTTTACCCCGCTTGGTGTGCCTCAAAAAACGTGCCGACTTCAGGGTCCTAACTCGAACCTAAAATATAAATTGTATAGGAATTAGGTTATAACCTCTCCATGTATCATTTTAGACACTTCCATAGTGTTTTTTGTTGTTATATTAACCTATGGTAAAAATTTACCAAAATACCCCTTGGAACTCGACCCCAGCTATACTTTTTTTGAAATTTCGACATAGGCTATTCTGACATATTTTCATCTAAGGAATCCATTTCCAGACTCAAAATTATTAAATTCATTGTCAAATTATGAAAAATACCCTTGACAACCCCTATTTCAGGGTTTTAGGGGCGTTTTCGTAATTAAGCTTTTCAGTGTTTTTCCAAAAAGTGCCCAACTGTAACCCCACCTAATTTTCCCTCCTAAACCCAATGCAACCATCAATTGAAAATCCAACTCTAAGGCTCATTTATGCCCCTGGCCGAAATCCTCTTATTCCCCGAAAAAAATTGGGGTTTTCAAAATCTAACTTCGCAAACATATTTCTTTCTACTCTTAATCACTTTATTAATTATTACATTAGGTTACAACTACCATTTATATCCAATTTCAGCAGCATAAGCCCTATACACACGCATTTCCAAAATTTAAAACTAATGGCAATCCAACAAAACTGCACCGATTAAATTGCCCACAGCGGCCAGAATAGTTAATATACGAAGGTTTGTAAGTTACCTCAAGCTCCTACTAATTTTTCCTTAACTTCATTGAAAACCCTAACCTTCCTAAGCATTTGAATTGAGCTTTCAAAACCTTGAAATATATGAAAGAGTAGCTTATAAGCGGAGTTATACGCGTTAAGTAAGAATTTACCGAAGAAATTGGCTTAACTCGCGAGCTCTCAACTCTTCCTCTCTCTAAAACTGAAGTGGGACGTCAGTTTATGGCAGCCAAGGGAAGAGGATGAAGCATTTATTATTTTACTTTATGGTATTTTAATCATTTTCCAAATTTCCTAAAATTCAAAAATATCCAAAATCAATTTTTATGCACACAAGCCTATGACATGCAACCTTGCCATTATGTCCTACTAATATTTTCTTCCTCATGCCACATGTAGGAGACACCTAGAAGTCCCTCCCTATAGTCTCAGTTGGCTTTACAACTTATCCAAGTTACGTATACATGTAAAGTCTCAATTTTTATCAAAATTACCCTTTTTGCTCAAATTTTCCATAAATTCATATTTAATTGACCAAAATATTCTAGTTATATTTTTCTCATTTATTTTCCTTAATTAATTGAAATTAACTTCAATTAATTGAAAAATAATTAATTTTGTGCTTAAATTGGTAAAATTAAAATTTTACCGTTACCTTTTTAATCCAATTTCTTTTCTTCTTTTTATTTAGCCAATTTTCATCAATTTTTGGATCAATTATTTTCTCTATTATTTTTCTATTTTTTGACCTTAATATTGGGCTTTTAAAATTATCCAAAGTAATTCCATAATTATTTCTGCCCAATTTCTCATGAAAAGGAGCATTTATAAAATTCATAAATTCCAAATTTATGAATATTTACCACTTTATTAATTTTCTCAAATAATTAAAATATATTTGGTGAATATAAAATTTGGGGTGTTATATTTCCTATTTTTTTAACATATTTTTTTTTTATTTTTTTGGCGGTTAGATACGTTGAAGTAAACTTAAATTCAAGTCTCCTGCTCTCTTATTTTCTTTTTTTAGTTTTCTATTTCGAGAAATTAAAACTCAAATTTTCTTATGGGTCAGATATAACGATTTAAGAAGAGAGAAATTCTGCTGTCCACCCTAAATATACTAGGAGCATATCTCCTTCCAATCATTTTTTTTATTTTCTTCTCAGAATTTTATCTTCACTCTAAAATTAAAAAAAATGAATTGTTCATATTTAATATCTTGTAAAACTATTATTATAATATTTTATATATTAATTTTTCAAATTTTGATTGTATTGTAGTTATAAATTGTGGGGATCATATTTTAATAATTTAAATATATTTATTTATGCTTAAAATAATAATTTTATAAAATACTAAATCTTAACCATTTATTTTTTTAATCTGAGGGTAGAGATAGAATTTTAAGAACAAAAGAAGAAAAAGACTCTGAAAGAATCCAAATCTGATTATGATTGTGGTAAAATGTATTTGAAAAACAAGCATAATTTCGAATAAAAATACAAGGCACAAGCGAATTTTTTTTTTATTTTTTCTTTTCATGCCTTCAAATGCAAAAAACTGCAAAGGATCGTCTAAATCAACGTTTGCAAAAATAATTTTTATTTCAATTATATTTTACAAATTGAAGTTAGTGGGCAAGTGATATACTTGTAAATTATAAAAAAATGATTTAATTATATAAAAAATCGATTAACATAATATGATTTATGTTATGATACATTTTCATAAAAAAATATATAATCAATTTGAATACCCTTTGGTTTTAGGTTAAGCTGCATCAAGTATCTTGAAATATTTTTCTAGTAACACTCACCATCTTAAACTAATTTTTTATTCATTTAACACTCTAAAGTATTTCTTTAGTAGCAGTCAGAATTCTCATGTAATTTTTGGTATAATTTTGCCCTTGAAATATTTTTCAGTTTAATTTTGCCATTAAAGTATTTTTCTTAATAACAATAAGCACTTTAAAATTAGGATATTGAGTAATACTAAAAAAATACCTTAGGGTGATAGATGAACAAAAATAAGTTTAAGTTACTAAGTACTATTAGAAAAATACTTCAAAGTGTTTCACCTTAGCCCTTTAACTTTTGCAATCCCTAAAGCTCTCAAATGTGACTTAAGGTCTAACTTTAATTTGTCTTTGGAAAAAAAATCATCTAACTCATGCTTGTTTGGTGTAACATCCTAATTTTTACTATTATGATTTAATTACAATTAAGAAAGAATTATTGATGATGAATGGATTTATCATGTAATTATTGAAATGAAAAGGGTCTTATTTAAAATATGATTCATGATAGGAAAAAAAATAATTATGGGAGAGTTTTAAGCTTTGACGAGAGATGATTATAGATATGTAGAAAATAATTAATAGTTAATTTTAATCAATTTAGATTTATTATTTAGTTGTTTTATAGTTTTATAATGAGTAAAATACTCTGACCTCCCATGTGTTTTGTCTTAATTACACATACCTCTCCTATATTTTTAAAGCATATCAAGAATATTCTAAAAAGATTCTAAAAATATATTTTTTAGTTAAAATTTATATTATAATACTCCCTCCGGTCCTAATTATAGGACAATATTTAGGACTTGATCTTGGTCCTAATTATAAGACAAAGTTTTAATTTTTATCAATTTCTTCCCAAAATATCCCCCATTGATACTTTCTCAATAATAATAAAACACAATAACAATTTTATAATACATCTATGTATTCTATAAAGTGAGTAATACTTACAACTCATTAATGTCGCATACACCTCAATTCTACTGTTTTTTTTATTTTTTTTAATAAAATAATTTTGAAACCCTAAGAAACTTTAAGTTAACGCCTTTTGATAATCTTTTAAAACAGAGATTAATACACGTTGTTTGTGATTTTTTCTTGGCTCTCAAGCGCACTAGCTAGAGAAATTAATTCTCAATCTTTGTAATGAAAGGATCAAATCTGACTTTGTTAATCAAACAATGAGCTCTGAGGTCCTTAACTACAATTTTCTCAGATACAAGAAGTGCTCCAATTAATATTCCAAAGTTAGGGCATTTTTGGAAAATAAATAAGATTAACTAATTTAACTACTATTCTTAATTTCTCCAAAGTTAGGTAAATATGTCCTATAATTAGGACCGGAGGGAGTAATTTTTATTGACTAATTTACCCTTTATAATCTCCAACCCCTAATTTACTTTTCACAGTTTTAGAGCTCCAGGAAAAAACAATAGCCGCAAAAATCAAGGGAAGTGCAACGATGAAGAATCCCTATAGGAAAATGGCATGAAGCTTGTTGTTTTTATCTTCCAAAGTCACTAACTAATGCTTCGCATATCAACAGTTTTTTTCCTGAAAAAATCATTATAGAATGTTCATAAGCTCTAACCCTGGTAATGGTGTGCAAATCGTTTACGAAAGTCCATGCTTTCATTGAAAATCGAAGTGGAGTCGTATTTTCCAATGCTATTTTTTTTAGTCTTATACGAAACTCTAAGAGCCCGTTTGGTTCGATCCCATTACACCTTGCGTTGCAGTACAATGTGATGCAATGCAATATTAATTACAAGGGTAGTATTTGGTTTGATTTTTAAGTAACGTGCAATGAGTTAATATTTTAACAATAATTTAAAATTAATATATTATACAAAGTCTATTTTACCCCTTAATATAATCTTTGTAGAAAAAATAGTTACAAGCCGGTGACGGCGGGGATAGAGGAGGAGGTGGTGGCGGTGGGCGGGGGTGGGGGGCCGGGGGTGGCGGCGGAGGAAGAGGTGGTGAGGGTTGTAACCCCCTTCACGATTAAGGCCGAGATTTAGTTCATAAAACGTAATTAATGTAGAATTAGAGACCTTAGATGATTTTGGGACTTAAACAAAACCAAACTTCCCCAAAATCATGACTTACAAAAACTTTTACAAAATATGCTCATGACGGTCTCATATTCACATTTCAATACTAAATGGCCTGTACAAGTTGATTTCATTCAAAAATATCAGAGTATAAAGCAAATTCCCGACACACTCGGGTTCCATTCATTAAATAAGGGATTTACGAAGGCACAAAGCCCACAATTCAATACCCTTAACTTGGGGATTACACAAAACTATACTACCGATCCCATTTTACACAATTGTTTCCCAAAAACATCCAATACATATACATGATAACAATAATCCCAAAATATACTCCTAACTGGAGTTCTAACTACTCTTCGTCGCCCACTTTCCCTTTGATCCTTCTGCCCTGTCTAAACATGGTTTTTGGGAGAGTGAGATTCTAAGGAATCCCCGTAGTAACAAATCAATCATATAATGTACAATAATAGTGCATGTAAGCAAATCATTAACCACAACAAGCAACTACAACGGCAATTACAACGGCAATGGTTAGTATGACACATGTCATCCCTTACGATTGCTCACGCTGAATTGCTCACGTTGCATTGCATCACAGCAATCCACACAATACATTTCACCATAGCTGGGATTCATATAATGCATATCATACACAAGCCATACAGGCAAAATACACACAGCCCACGGCTGGATTCACAAACGCCGCCCCACGGGTCGGATTCACAATATCCATGTCGATTACGACGGCAGTTCAACGGCCGACCTAGAGATGACCACCGTCAATCCCTACACGGCTCACGCTGACCTGCTCACGCCGTAATGGACCATGGCACACATTTCACAAATTCAACGATAAGATATGCATGCCAAAACATCATACAAGATATGAGAGAAAAGTCACTACCTTGATCCTTCCGTGCGTGTCCTAGCGCCGGTCTCTCCCGAGGAAGGCAAATATCAAATCCTATATTCATGATTAGGGACGAAGGGTTATATTCTATTCCAAGACTTAATTAACTTGAAACACTTAGTTTTGGTTATCATAATTGACTCTTAAGAGGCCCCGAATGCCTCTAATAAAAGCCCTAAAAGGTTGGGAAACAATAGGTTAAAGATCCCCTTTCGATAACACAAAGTGCCAAAACACAGGGTTGGGCCGCGGCCCACCATTCCTTGGGCTGCGGCCCAAACATGGTCAGAAGGTCTTGGGCTGCGGCCCGCCACTCGTGGGCCGCGGCCCAAAACAGGCCAGAAAGGTTTGGGCCGCGGTCCGCCACTCTTGGGCCGCGGCCCAGAAATTTCCTGACTCTGGGCTGACCTCGAAAAACCATAACTAATTCTAGAAAAATCGAAACGAGGTGATTCTAAAGCCAAATGAAAGGTATATGAGTCCTCTTTCAAGGAAAAATATAACCCTTCACTGGAAATCCCCACACAAATACAGAATCACCAAAAACTACACACTACTCCAAAACAGAGTTCTGTTTCAATCCCAACTTTGGACAACCATAACTCACAGAATACCCAACGAAATGACACAAAATATATGTCCATTTTGAAGCTTGGGATATGAACTTTAAGACTGGAAAGTTTCACAATTTTTCAATACCATTTGGTCACTCAAAACGCTCATGCAAATGGACTGTGCAAAACAGAGCTCAAACCAAACAACTTTCCAACTTTTCCCAAGTGATTTTAATGAACCCAAAATCAATAACCAAGTTCATTCCCACACAAAATCACTCAAGGAATCCAATGGGAATATCAAAATCACCAAAATCCTATTCCATTATCATGCTTTGGTTTTGGGGTAACATTAAACACTAAAATCTCAAATTCTCCAAACTTAACAATTTCAAACCCAAATAAATTCTATCTATCCAAGATGCATTCCAAACATACCAATTTCATACCAAACACATACCAAACTCCTAATGGCCTTCATTTTCGAAAATGGCCCCGAAATTCCAGAAAATTCAAAGTATTTCAAATGGTATGAAACTTAGATAGAAAGATAGGTCTCACTCACCTTATCAACTTTTCCAAAGAGAGTTCTTGATTCACTCCCTCCCAAAATTTCGTGTGGCCACAAACCTCAACCAATGAACAAACTACAACCATAGAAATGTAGCTCTTAACTCAAGGATCAACTTTAATGAAGGGAGTTTTGGCATTAGAGGTCAAGATCTTACCTTAAATGCAAGCTTTCTCTTCCTTTTTCTTGGCCAACAATGGCTGCACAAGAGAGAGAAGAGAGAGAACGTGAGAGAGAGAGAAGGAGGAGAGGTGGAGATGATGATGAAGTGCAGAAAAATCTGCCCCACCCCCTTCACATGCCTCCAAAAACGCATAGGAGAGAGAGGAGAGAGAAAAAAGGTGATTTTTGTCTCCTATGTCTCATCCTATGGTCCACCATAATGCCACTTGGCAACATCTCATCCCTTAATCTCTAATACCACACACATATACACCAATTAATCTCTCTAATCCATCCATTAGCCATTTGATCACACTTCTCATTTTTCTTTTAGTTAGTAATTAATTTCTCCATTAATTACCACTTATGGCCAATATTTCCATTATTCCAATTTTTCGGTAATTATGACATATTAATTTAATATTGCCATAAAACACATAATAATCCCAATTAAATTCATAATTATCCATAATAATCATGATTAACCTATAATCAAAAATTGGGATATTACAAGGGTGGTGGTGGGCGGTGGGGGTGGAGGAGGTGGTGGTGGGCGGTGGGCCGGTGGCGGCTACGGTGGTGGGAGGCAAGGGTGAGGGTGGCGACGGTGGCTGGGGCAGTGGGCCGGAGGTGGCGGCGGCGGTCGCGGGTGGAGGTGACTACGATGGAGGAGGTAGTGATAGCGGCAGAGGGTAGAGGTGACGGTGGTGGAAGAGGAAAAGGTTGTGGCTGTGGCAGTTGTGACGTGATGCGGCAAGTGAAATGAGATAAGTGAAACAAAGACAAGGGAAACTAAAGGGTAAATTGGACTTTTTAGACCATGCAATGGGATGGTAATAAGGATTCATATGGGGGAGATATGAATGAGGATTACCAATTTTTTGGTAATCATCATTACCATGGTAAACCCTATTACCATGCTAAAAAACAACCAAACACTCTTCTCTTGATAATGCAATTATGATTACCATTGCAAGCATGCAATGGGGTTGAACCAAACTGGCTCTAATTCTGGTAATGTATGCTTTCGTCACATTTTCTTGGTGTAGTCAATGCTAGTTTTTTTAGTCGTTTTCTTTTGATTTTTTTTTATACATACTTTGCTTCTGATTTTAATATTTTATTGACTCTATAACGTTCATATTATATCATTTTTACAATTTGTCATGTTTGGCCTGAAATAGGCTCATTTAAATTATTTATGTAAAATCTCAAACTTATATCATTTATACTATGTAAGAAAATGTATTTGAATATATTTTTATCCCCAAATAAATATGATGAAAAATTAAAATTATAAAATTTTATATAACAAGAAATTATAAATTTTTATAATATAGTAAAAATTAATAAATTTCATAATATATTAGAAATTTAAAAAAATATGTTAGAATTATTTATTGCTTGTACAATATTATTTTTAGTAAATAGAAATGTTTAAATAATTCTTATGTTAGATAGGAGTATTTTGGTCAAAAAAGTGTTTATAAGTCCAAGTTAACGATCAACTATCAGTTGGATGGGTGGAAATGAAATCTTCAAAATATAGGAGAGGTTTGTGTAACATATATTTTAATTTTAAGGGAGGCTTATATAGGTTTTGAAAATAGATAAGAGGTCTATGTAATTAAGGCAAAACATAGGGGTGGTCGGAGTATTTTTACTCTTTTATAATTAATTTCTTTTATAAACATATCATAAATTATTTTCTATAGAACATTTTTTCCGATGACATTTGGTTTAAATAATTTATTTTGGTTATTGTAGATATTATTGAGAGTTTAATTGGTTTAGTTTGGCTAAATTTTGAGCTATATGAAATTATGAGCTAGGTTTGATATGTTTTTAATTATGTGGAGGTTTAAAGAGTTGTTTAATGATTGAGTTATGCTCATGTAAGCTATAAAAGAGATTTAATGGGTCTAGAATGTTGATATTGATGGTTTTATGACTAATTGACTATGTATATGTTGAAGGTGAAATTTTAACTTACGACATTGAGTGATTGATGTAGGAGGACAGTGTAGAGGTTATCTAAGGATTTTAATAAGTGATTTGGGCTAATGAGAAGTGATTTATGACATTGGATTGTTGAGGAAATTGACATGTTGAGAATTATGCTTGTAGAGGAAATTAGGTTTTTTGGAGTTAAATTGTATAACTAATTATTTCTTTTATTGTTGCTTGTATTTTATTGAATATCTACATAGATAATGTAGAGCTTTATTGTAACCGGTGATCACTTGTGCTTTGTTCATCATGTTAAGTTTAAGCTTGGAGTTGAGGTAACCGAGGTTAATTTATTCTATATACATGTTTTAGGTGTAAGGTGTTTTCTAAACCTTACTTTCATATATCCTACTTGTATGTATTTTAAAAAATCATGTCTATGTTTGTATATAAACTTAGTTCAATGAAGGTGTATTTTCTAACTTGTATGTATGATTTGAGATTATGATTGACAATTGTTATTATTGTGATGGTTGTAATGGAATGATATATATGAAATGGTTGTCATATGAAATGCTTTTCAAAACTATATATATACTCTGTTTATTGTGATGGGAATGTATTGGGTTGTGAAGGAAATGGTGAATTATTGTGCCCCTCAACTCCCTCTTATTCTTGGCTCGGATTTGAGCTGAGTTGGCGTGGGTGGATGCCTCCTTGCCTTGGCCTGATACTAGTGGTATGGGAGGGGGTATGTAGGACCTGATGTAACCCCTGCCTTGAAAATTGTAATTATGATTTGAAAAGTATAATTAAAATGAATTAGAGATCAATGAATAATTAAACTCATTTCAAACTCCCCTCCTTATGGTAGGGTTTTCACAAACTCTTTCAAATTTTTATTCCTATTCTGGTCTCAAATTTAAGTTTCGAAATATAATTACCCTGTGCAGTTGAATCGCATTTATACATATCAGAGTGTACAACAAAAATCCTGGCAACCCCAGTGTTTCATTCATTCACTAAGGGTTTACAGTTTCCCATGTAGGGGATTACATAAAATCATTCCACATATATATAGTAATTCCACATCAAAATGGATAACAACAACCAACATTAAATATCTCTAAGGAGTCCTAGCCATTCTTGGTTGTCTTCTTCCCTCTTGAGTCACTTGCCCTGTCTGTAGGTCAGTTCATGGAAAGAATGAGATTCAAAAGAATCTCAGTAGTAACAAGTCACTCATATAATATATATGTTAATTATTTGGCGAGGGATGCCCATAATTTAGTCCAGTGCTTAGTTGTCTTACCAGTTCCTTACCTTGGGTGTATTCCCATCATGAGGAAGGACTCACTACAATCATTTTGATGTTTAGTATGTTTTGGTGTATGTGTTCTCCAAACTAACTTGGCCATATTATGAAAAAAAAAAGCATGTAAGTAAATCACAAACAGCAGCAGCAGCACAAAGATACACGACTTTTACCATAAATTACAACACTCATGGCTGTATACACAATGTGACAGCTCTCGCTATAATCACAATCACGACAGCTTACGCTGTAATCATAATAACGACAACTTACGTTGTATAACGACAGCTTGTGCTATAAACAACAACTTTCGCTGTATAACGACAGCTATCACTAGCTGTAACCACAGCAACATTAGAAATCATCACAAAATAGCAATACAACACACATACAATGCATTACACATAGTATAAGAGAAAGAGTCACTACTTGGTTCTCTTCGAATGTGCTCTACCATAGGTTGCTCACGATCAGGGAAAATGTCGAATCCTGCAATTCTAAATGCACCATTTAGAAACTTCCATAGTGTTTCTTGGGGTTATATGAGTCTATAATGAAAATTTACAAAAATGCCCTCAGGGACCCAGTCTGGTTGCACTTTTCCCGAAATTCTAACATGGGCTATTCTAACATATTTACGCTCAAAGAATCCATTTCTGGACTCGGAATTATCAAATTCAATGTCAGCTTACAAATTTATCCTTGGCAGCCCCACTTTAAGGATTTTAGGGGCGTTTTCGTAATTATGCTTTTTGGTCTTTTCCGAAAAAGTGACCAATTGTAACCCCATTTAATTTTTACCCCTGAACTCAATGGAACCATCAAATTATTGAAAATCCAACTTTAAGACCCATTTCTAGAGCTGGCCAAAATTTATGAGTTCTCCGGGGAAAATTGGGGTTTTACGATTTCGACTCTATAAATGCATTCCTTTCTACTCCTAGCCACTTAATTAACTATTACATTAGGTTATAACTACCATTTGAACCAAAATTGGGCAGCATAACCCTTAGGCAACTCAATTCCCAAAATTTAAAACCAACGGCAATCTGGCGAAATTTCACCGATTAAATTGCCTACAGCAGCCAGAATAATTAATATACAAAGGTTTGGAAGTTACCTCAAGCTCCCACAAGCTTTTCCTAAATATGGCTGAAAACCCTCGGTATTCCACATAGAGCTGGGAATCAGGGCTGGCCCGGCCCTACAAGGCCGGCCCTTGACGGGCCAGGGCCTAACAGGGCCAGGGCCTAACAGGGCCGGGCCTAAAGGGCTCGGGGTCAGAAAAATTGCAGTTTTTCAAGGCCCCGCCCTAGAGCATCAGGGCCAGGGCTGGCTTTTCACAATATTTAACTATTTTTCCTGCATATTTTCCCTAGAGAGATATAATTAGTAAATAACAACGATTAAAGTTCTAATTTAATACATAAATGTTGTCAACATTAAGGTTTAAATAACACGTCTCTTGCAACAAACAAACACAATTATTAATGTATAATCAAAGGTAAAATCATGTCCATAAATAACTCACACAAAGGCCAAAGTATAAGAAGGCAAGAAGCTAAATACTCTAACCTCTAAACAACATGAGTATGACGACTATCATTTTCACCTTCTTCGCCACTATCATCAATTTCAAAGACATTTGATTGTGTTTCACTTTGAGCAGTAGGTTCAAGTAGTCAAATAATCACAACCTCCATCAAAAATCATACTCTATCAGGCAGAATAGTATATAATATGATTTTAGTCTAAATAGACAGAACAATATACTCAAAAATCACAATATGATTCAATTAAACAAAACAATATACTCAAAAATCATACTCTATACAATATGAGGACAGAGTGACATATAGATTCAATAAGGTAATTCAAAAATGTAACATGGTTCCTTTCCAAGTAAGAAAAATAAAAAATAAACGGGCCTAAAGGGCCGGCCCGAGGCCCTCCAGGGCCGGCCCTTTTAGGCCCGACTTCCTTTTGAGACTACAATTTACAAGCCTGGCCCTTCAAGGGCCAGGGCCTAAAAGGGCCAGTCTGACGGGCTCGGCCCGTTTTCCCGGCTCTAATTCCACAACAGATTTTGAGCTTCCAAACCATAAAGAACAAAGAGGAGTAGTTTAGGGTCGAAGTTATACGCGTTAGAAGCTAAATCGTCGGGGAAATCGGCTTACCTTGTAAGATTTCTTTTCCTTTCTCTCTCTAAAAATCTGAACATTCTCTCTCTCTTTCAGCTGGTGTTTTGTGCGTGAAATGCTGAATGAAGAAGATGAGAATGATATATTATAATATCATATATCATTTTAATGATTTATGGAATTTTCCAACAATTCCAAAACTAATTTTTATTACATAACTCCCTACATTCATGTAACTATGCCATCAT
This sequence comes from Inga laurina, assembly GCA_963855925.1. Lineage (NCBI taxonomy): Eukaryota > Viridiplantae > Streptophyta > Magnoliopsida > Fabales > Fabaceae > Inga > Inga laurina. Next base: position 15,411,596 of record OY979709.1, read on the forward strand.
CTCCAACCAATATTTTCTTATTTATGCCACATGTAGGAGACACCTAGGGGCCCTATGGTCTCAATTGGCTTTACAACTTGTTTCCATTCCGTATACACGTAAAGTCTCAATTTTGGTCAAAACTTTTGATCAAATTTTTCATAAATTCATATTAAATTGACCAAAATATTCTAAATATATTTTTCCTTTTATTTTCCTTAATTAATTGAAATTATCTTCAATTAATCGGAAAATAGTTAATTTTGTGATAGCAAAATTACGATTTTGCCATTACTTTTCTAATCCAATTTCTTCTCTTATTTTTCTTTGGCCAATTTCTATCTATTTTTGGACCAAATATTTTCTCTAATATTTCTTCATTTTTGGACCTTAATATTGGACTTTTTAAGGGTGTGTTCTTATTAACTTTTGGAGAATAGCTTCTGGAGAGAATAACTTTTAGAAAATAGATTATAGGAGAATAGATTATGGGACAAAATGATTTTGATAAAATAAGAATGTTTGGATGATTTTATCAGAATACATTTTTTCATGGTCAAATGACTAAAAATGACATTAACTTTTATGATAATTATATATAAAGGATAAGATTATATTTTAAGTATTATTTCACATTAAATTGCATAATAAATACAAAAAATGAAATAAATTTGTCAAAAAATTTTAAAATTATAACATATGTCAATTATGAAAAAAAAATAATATTTCATTTTAAATAGATACTGATTTCCCAAATTACACAATTTTTAATTCCATGACGTTATTTCATTTTTAAATTTTTTTTCTTTATTCTTTATCCCTTTTGTTGGCAAAAAAAAAAAAAAAAAAAGCTTTTGTTTCTTCTATTTTTTCTTCTTGCGTCAGATGCCCAGAGGGGGGGGGAAAGAGAGAGAGGTAAAAAAAAGTGAAATGGGAAAGAGAAAGAGAAAAGGGAATCTGAGAAAAGGACAACAAGCATAGGGTAATAATAATCCCAACGGTCAGAATTTTCTCCCAAAAGCAATTGAAAATAGCTTACTTTCAAAATAGCTTTTTCTCTCTCAAAACCATGGTCCGGGCTAAAACTGGGATTGTCTGATTTTGGGCGGTGTTCGGCTGCTTTAAACACAAAATCAAGGTTTAGGCCAAAAAGCACTTTTTTATGCTGTACCCGAACACACACTAAATCACCCAAATTAATTTCGTATTCATTTTTGCCTAATTTCTCATGAAATTGAACATTTATAAAATTCATAAATTCCAAATTCATAAATATTCACCATTTTATTAAGCTTCCAAATAATTACAATATATTTGTGAATATAAAATTTGGGGTGTTATACCTGAGGTGGCTAAGTATCATGTGGCCAGGTTGACTTAGCACCGATGGGCTGAACCCAAATCCAGAAGAGATAAGGTAGCGTATGGTGGATGGGTGGATTGACTGTTTTTGCTTAATACTCCATCCAGTCCTAAATATAAGATAAAGTTGGAGAGATTAAGGAAGCTAATTAAATTATTTTAAAATCTTTTTTTTTTCTCAAAACTAATTAGTTTGACTAATAAACTAATAGATAATCTAAGAATACACAACATAAAAAGTCACCTTTTTATGTAACGGCACGACGTCCCCCACGATGGGGTCCCTAGTGGTGCCGAACAGGTGTCACCGAGATCCCCTGCCAGGATTTGTCCCCCCCTCTGCCCACCGAAGGCTTAGGGATTTTTCTCTTAGGTACTCATAATTTTTCCAAGAGGTTCCTCTCCAAGGACTCGAACTCTGGACCTGAGAGATAAGTCTAAAGCCTAAGAGCTCCTTGGTAGCCAAATGTGTAACGGCACGGAGTCGCCCACGATGGGGTCCCTAGCAGTACCAGACAGATGTCACTGAGACCCCCTGCCAAGATTTGTCCCCCCTCTGCCCACCGAAGGCTTAGGGATTTCCTTTTGGGTACTCGTAATTTCTCAAAGATTCGCCTCCCCAAGGACTCGAACCCTGGACTTAAGGGATAAGTCCAAAGCCTAAGAGCTCCTTGGTAACCAAGTATGCTATGGCACACTTTTTCGCACCCTTCTCTTATTTTTAGCTATTTTCAGAGTATTCGTGGAAAATGATATGCAATTCGGTGGGCAACACAGAAATAACATAAATATACTAATAATAAGTGTATGGTTACAAAAATTCCCCATAGGGGTTCGTACATAATAATTACCATCAATGTAGCCACACAAGGCTATTTATGTGTCTAAACCCGTCCTAGTGAAACAGAGACATCTTCTCATCTTCATTCTACCACTGCAATCCCCTCGTATGATTCTCTTCGTTGTTCTCAGCATATCTACTGTCTTCTCTTAGCTAAATTGTTGGTAGATGAGGGTGAGATTCAAGAGAATTTCAGTAGGAAAATAGTACCAATATGCATGCAGGATAAATGCTTAATGCATGACATGCTTGTAATACATAAACTCATACCAACACAATGACATATCTGCGCTCTCAATGTTCAAACAACATACTTATGGTCATAGCGTAATTAGAAACAAAGCTTCAATTATTCATATATATTTCGCATAATCATGCAAATCAGTAACATGCATCAATATACCAACACAAGTATCAAATACTTGCGGGAGAGGTAAGTTCCCTACCTTAACTCTTTTCCGTCTTGAAACGTGTGCCTCATAAAGCGTGTCGTAGCTGGACTCTCCACTCTATCCTACAATTCCAAATGTATTATTTAGACACTTCCATGGTATTTCTGGGGGTTATACGAGTCTATATTGAAAATGACCAAATGCCCTCGGGTCCCCGGCCCCACCCCGCCATACCCGGTCCAACTATACTTTTTTTGAAATTTTGACATAGTCTATTCTGACATATTTTTGCCCAATGAATCCATTTTTGGACTCAGAATTACCAAATTCACTGCCAAAAGATGAAATTGCCCTTGACAGCCCTGCTTTAAGGGTTTTAAGGGCATTTTCGTGACTATTTTTTTTCAGGTTTTTTCGAAAAAGTAACCAAATGTAACCCTACCTAATTTTTCCTCCTGAACTAAATGGAACCGTCAAATCATTGAAAATCTAACTTCTTCCCCTCTAAACAGGTTTGACCAAAATATTGCCAAGGGAAAAGGAAAAATTGCAATTTTGTGTTTTAACCCTAAAGCTTACTCATTTCCACTCCTAATTCTTTATTAAACCATTTAAATACATACTAACCATGATTTAAAGAGATTTGAGTAGCATAACCCCTTAGGGTTATCACTTTCTAAATTTACCAACTCAACCAACAATCACCAAATCCAACCAAGAATATCAACAACAACAACATACTATCAAGGATTTGAGATTTGTGAAGTTACCTCTTGAGTTCTCATCCTTTCTCTCTCTAGGCATCCCCTTCCTCTCTCCTTGAGCTTAAGATTTGCTTGCTAAACCATGATTTCCATGAAGATTAGGATATTAGAGGATGGACTACACAATTAGGAAGCAAAATCACTTGGAAGCATAGATCTTACCTTTGATCTTCCTTCCTTGAGTTCCTCCTCTCTATAAGTTTTCTTAAGGCTTCTCTTTCTCTCTCTTTGTTGCTCTTAGGCATGAGAATGAGATGAAAAAGATGAAGCAAAGCTTTTAAAAAATATCTCATCTTTTTCCTTAATTAGCTTTATCACAAAATAGAATTTATGACATAAGCCTTTTGTACTTGACTTTATCTTTTTATAATTTGGTGTCATAGTTTTCCATTTTAATTGAACCATATTCCTTCATCTCCTTAAGTCCAAACATACGCCACTTGTGGTCCAAAATAGACCAATTGGGTTTCAGTTCCATTAATCAAACTACATGCACACTTAATAATATTTTAATCCAATTTCACATGTGCTCAACTCCAACAATTATAATTTAATCTCTTTCCTTTAGATAATGACACTTGGCATACTTATGAGCCAAATAATTATTTCTCCCTCCTATTTCTTTATTTCACAATTTATACAATCACTATTACATTTTTCTTTTTCAAATTCGCAACAATTAGCAATTTTGGCAGATTTTCTGACCAAACTTTGAAAAATCATAACTAAATTTGTAGATATCGTTTCGGAACGATTCCAAAGGCTATGAAACCCTTATTGAGTCTAGTTTCAAGGAAAAATATGGACTTTAGCCAATTGGAAGCACATCATTCCTAGATTTTTAATCTTTGGAAGTTGTTCCAGAAACTTCCTAGTTTTGCTAGGCTAACTTCAAAAATTCATAACTTTCAATCCATTGGTCAAAATGGCTTACAATATCTATCAAATTAAGGCACTAGATGTTTACTTTCACCCTATAAAATATCATAATTTTTGGATATCATTTGATCATCCAAAATCCCAAGACAATCTCACTACCTCGCAGGAAATTTCACTGGAAGCATACTCACTTTCTTTAAAATTCACTATTTTATTTTCTTTAATGCCCCAAAGATATAAGAAACATTAGAGAATATATTTGGGACATATACTAAATCGAAACTTAGCAGTCCACTTAATTTAAACTTATTCCTGAGCCTCAAGTCCCAAAATTTGGCATATTACATAGGCCTCTTATTAAATTGTGATGTATTTATTAATATATTGTCATTCTAAGGCCCTCATGTTTTGAAATACTATATTTATTACTTGGATAACTGTTTAAACATTGTTAGGCCTAAGGCCTTATTTTGCATACTCTGATATTCTGATGAATCCATAATCATATCTTGTGTTAGAAATTGTTTTGTGTAGACCTTTTGTTGTGGGGTTCAGTGTTGAAAAAACTCGCGGGTTATGTTTTCTTCTATTTTTTAATTGTTCCCTGAGTGATGGATTTGCTGTAGTGGGTTTGTGGGTGGGATTTGTGCCCTGGACGCCGATGTGTTTTCTTAAAAAAAAATGGTTTTCGATTATTAATGGTTAATCATGTTTTGTCATATCATTATGGATAATTGTTGTTTGTGAGAAAAGTCTTCTCATTTGGATAAGTGATAGAAGTTGCTTTTTAAATATGATTTACAATGTATGAGGTAAGTATATAACATAAGTTCAGTCTTACCTTGCAAGAATACGGTTTTTAAGCACAAATCCAAATAAGCCAATCCAAAAGTAGCTTTTACCTTATAAAATGGAGTTTGGGATGTCTTGGGGTTACAAATGGCAATCCAAACAACTAGTCACTCAGGTGACTTTTGGAGTTGCAAAAGGGCAACCAAACAAACCATTTTGTCAACCAGAGCACCTAATTCGATTTTCTATTTAATTTACTGAGTATAAAATAACAAAGGTAACCACAAAGTTAATTACTGTTTATAGAAGTCCAAATCTGAATTAATCGAAGATGATTTGTTGAAAATGTCATTAATTAATTATTTATTATTTATAAGCGCACACCAATTTAGAAAGAAATAAAGATGCATGATCCTACTGGCTACCCTCTCCTCTTTTTCCTTAATTGGCAAGTTCATAAGTTATACATTCCATGCTTGTCACGTGTCAATAAAAAACAGTACTTGGCAACTAATTTGGGATACAGCAAGTAAGGAGTCGTTCAACGGACAATATAACTTCTTTTTTAAGGAAAATAAAAATGACGCTTATATTCTTTTTCAATTCTGTTAAAATCGATGTGTTTTTTATTTTTAAATTTATTGATAGATGCTTAGAGAAATATGGTAATTTTTTGTTCGATTATAGATTTATAGTTTCTTTCACTTTCCGATAATTTAAATACATGATTTTTTGGTTAAATTTAATAAAAATTAGATTTATTTTCTATTGATACATATTTAAAATATTTTTTCAGATTTTCTTTTGTGTTGCTTAATGCAACACATAGGCTTCATAAGGTTAGTGAAAGATATTGGGAAAATTACATTCAAGTCGCAAACAAGAGAAAAATGAAAAAAATGATTCTTTCAGATTTCAAAATTACCAACAAGTCTCAAAAACATGCCAATGGTGCTCCTGGACTTGTCAATGAGTCGCATGTAGAGTTGTCAATGAGACTTGTTGGTAGTTTTAAAATTTGAAGAAACCATTTTTTTCATTTTTTCCCTTTTACCTGAGATCTAAATGTAATTTTTTCAAAAATATTTTATTTTTTTAAAAAAACATTATAATTTAAAATATTTACAAATCTTTACTGGAGCCAAAACAGGAAAGGAGAGAAAGTTCATTAAGAGGGACGAAAATGTTTGGGAAAAAAGAATTAAACAAAAGACCAAAGCTTGCATACTCCAGCATGTTAGATGTTGAAACCTTTTTAATGTATCATTTTATCCAGATATTAATTAATAAAATTGTCTCTTTTCAAAAAAAAAATGTTTCATAGATAAAATTCATTATTTCATTGGTTCTAAATGTAGGACCTAGTTTGGGGTGAATTTTGGTCTTAAATATATATATTTTTTATTTTATCTCCTATATTTATCATTTTTCTTCAAACTAATTTATCTAATTTATAATTGAATATATATAACCTAATATTATATAGAAATATTTTAGAGAAATTATGTCATGTATGTTATAATTGTGCAATCTAGTTTGCTTTCTTAATCTCCCAAAATTAGATAAATAAATCTTACATTAATGATAATAAACAACAACAACAATATTGTTGTTGCTATTGTTATAATATGTTTACAACGTGCCCCATTGACAAACTAGATGGTTAATTTGATAAATTATTGTTTTAAAATCACTAAATGTTACAAGGAGTAACACTTCAACTTGGTTTTGTTTAATTGGTATTGTTAATTTCATAAAATTTTATTTGTCTTTTTTCATCCTTCTGGTCAAACAATACTTTATTTTTTGAAAAAAAAAAAAACGGTGTTAGCGCAATAGAAGCAAGAAGGTCTACTTATGGTGGGCCCGTTTACATTATTCAAGTGTGAATAATAAATGACGCGTATAAGGCCCACGATGCATGAACGCGAGACTCTTTTTTTTTTTTTTTTGGCCAACAAACGTGAGAAGAGATTACATAATGTCTAACTCTTTTTTGGGAATTGATATTATAAGCAAATTAATTAAATTATACATTGTGGATAAAATATATAATATAAATACAAGTAAAATATTCAGTCCAAATAAAATACAAGTGAATTATTTCGATAACTAGCACAGCTCCTCACAAATTTCAAAAAAATAAAAAAACTCTATCAAAACTGAAAGGCCTAATCCATAGAGCCAGGAATACGGCCGGCCATTCACAGGCTTTAGCCTAAACAGGTCACTTCCTAAAAAATATCATATTTTTGAAGTCCGTGGCCCTGCAAAGTTGGCCCTAAACGGACTTAAGCTCATTTTAATTCAAAAAAAAATCTTTTTCAAGTTTTACAATTTATTTATTATTTTGCTTTAAATTGATATACATTATTTTTAAAAGTCATAAATTTTTAGTTTAAATAATCATCTAATGTCCAAATTAACCTTTTTTTAAAATTTTAAATGAATAAACCATTGTAGAAAATAAAATAAATCAAACCAATTAATAAGTGTTTGCTTATTATTAATACTCTATTAGGTATTTAGGTGTCTCTCCTACCAAATAAAAGGCCTATTCGGGAAGACCATCTAATTCTCCAGAAAGAATCAATTTAAACCCTCTAATTGTTTCTGCTGGACCAATATATTTCCCTGGCGAACCGGTAAATACTTCTGCTACGAAAAAAGGCTGTGATAAGAAACGCTCAATTTTTCGTGCTCTTGCTACTGTTAAGCAATCCTCTTCGGATAATTCGTCTAACCTAAGGATAGCTATAATGTCCTGAAGTTCTTTGTAACGTTGTAAAGTTTGTTTAACTCTTTGCGCAAATAATTTGATATAATGATATTATATTTATTAATTTATTTTAAAAAAATTAAACGGGCCTAAAAGGACCGGCCCTCCAAGGCTGATCCTTTTAGGCCCGCTTCCCTTTTTAGCATCTAAATCATAAGACAGACCCTTCCTAAACCAGCCAGCCCGACAGACTCAGCCCGATTTCCCGACCCTACTATCCCGTAAATTATCCAAATTAACTATGATTGTAGCCTCCAAAACAAGCAAAGTAGAAAGTGCTGTAGGCTTGCATTTACCAAGGGATATAAGTAGGTTGATAATTGTCAGATATATGTAGAGCTTGTTTGGTTAAGTGATGGGAGTTGAGATAAGCTCGATTGAACTTAAATAAATGATTATAAAACTCATTTATTTTGTTTTTGAGTAATTTTAAAAAAATTCAGATCAATCGTGATAAATCATGATTTTACCCTTCAACCGCACGTTGAGCATTGTGACAAAAAAGTTGGTTATACAATTGGAAAATCCCGAAAAAACTTCCATGGCTAAAACTTCTCCATTTTACCCTATGATCCCTCCTCTAAAGTTCTCTCCAAATATTCTCTACATATATCTTGCCTATTATTTCTCAACTAAAGTAGTTCAAATAATATTATTTTGACTATTACTTAAGCTAAATTTTTAAATTATTTTAAATAATAACAATAATATAAAAATAACATTTAAATATTTATGTCATTTATTAAATCATGTTTAATCATATTATTAAATATTTAATTATCATTGTTATTAAATATATAATAATGAAAATGTAAACAGCTGAAGAAATAAAATTAATTACATAATCTGGCACAATCCTAACAAAATAATTAACTATCATATTTATCAATTTATTTTTCCATTTAGATATTAAATATCATGATAATGATAGATCCCATAATATGCTCTTTAAAAAATATTCAAACATATTAATTTTTATTTTGGTTGTATGTGCATGGTGTCATGAAGTTTTATGTCGTTTTTACTTTCAGTTTCATTTATTTTCTTCATTGAATATAACTTTATAAAATCCATACCCTTTTGGTAATTATATATTTATAAGTGCTTTTAATAAATGAAAGCCAAACATAATCACAATTATTAAAGTCACTTGTGAAAAAAAATATTCAAACAGAAATCACGATTGTCCAATGGTGCTTTTAACTAGTGTCACTGATGTAAATCATGATCGCGATTGTCTATCGCTAATCCAAACGGACACGTAGATTGTGACAGTTTCAATTTAAGATAATCATAATACATAGAAAATAAAATTTTAATTATAGTTTAGTACACTGAATTTAAAATATAAGTTTTATTATATAACATTTTTGTTGATTTAAGGTCTAACTGTTACATTTGTAAATTTAATGCAATGAATTAATATTTTAATATAAATATTTAGATTTCTATTATGTCCGTAAAAAAGTAGACAAGTTACTCTAATTCTAAGAGCTGTTGAATGCTAATTAGAGATGTATGAGATTAATCATTAAAATCGAACACAACATCTTTTTAATGAACTTCTCATAAGAGACAATCATATCCACCATTCTCTAATTCTAATTTTTTTGTTGGCTTGCGCATAATTATCTTTTTATAAGAGACAGTCATATCCACCGTACTAAAAAATGCCGGGATATTTTTAAATGGAGATGAAGCTCTTTTTTAGAATTTGTTTGGTACGAGGGATTTGGAAGGGGAGGGAAATTTTTATAAGCTAGATTTAAGACAATTAGAGGAGTGGGGTTAAAAAATTTTAATTAATTTTTTATTTTCTTTTATCTTATATTTTCTCTTCATTAAAATTTTACAGCCCCGCTTCTCTAACTTTTTAAAATTCAACTCACAAAAATTTTTCCTCCTTTCCCCTCCCCTCCAAATCCCTCATACCAAATAGCCCCTTAAAGACCCTTTTCTTTAGACAAAATGATATTAATACTCCTTTCGGTCCTATTTATAAGAACCTGAGAATCAAATTATGTGATTTAAGAAAATGGTTTAGAATTAATTAAAAATAATAAATGTATATGAAATAAAAAAAAATTTCTAAATATGCCCTTATTTATGAGAGGGCCAGTAAGAAAGAGAAATAGAGTAATTATATATATCACCAACATTTTAATTAATACAATATATATATATATATATATATATATATATATATATATATATATATATATATATATATATATATATATATAATTAATGAGCAGCAAAGATTGAAAAAAAAAACTCATCAAATGTTTAAACAATTATTGTCAGACTTGGGATCTTGTAAAGAGGACGGGAAGAAGTGATAAATATGTCTCATTGAGTTTCAAAATATAAAGAACATACATAATTATCAAAATGTTCTGAGAATGACTAATATGAAATAACTAGCACTTTAGACAAAGAAAAGCCATATAAAAGAGCTAATATTTTTTGCCATGTGATGGAGGAATGATGATTAGAGAGCTTAGAGGGAAGTTGATGAAGCACTTTCATACACAAATTGATAATTGCTTGCAAATGTTAGTTCAGAGTAAGAAGTACAATCCTTTGATTTCTTTCATAGTAGTATAAGGACTATCCACTTTCCCTTGATAAAAGGACAGGATTTCTATTCTTTTCTTTTCTTTTCTTTTTTTCAAATCACATGAATTAGACGAATAATAACATGGAGAGTGCTCTGATGATCCTCCCGGCCAGTGGAGGGTCAAAAGAGTGTGCCTAAGCCAACATTTCAAATCTTGCCCTTCACAGTTGTGGACAGTTGTGGGGGAGGAAAAACACGACTAGCTTTTTGCTTACATATATGTTCTTTTCATTTTTTTTTTTACAAAATAAAATGAGTTTGTTTTTGCATAAATTGGTGAAAAATCTCATTTTAAATTTAAATGGTAAGGCTTCAATCTACTTTATCTTTCTATATATATATATATATATATATATATATATATATATATATATATATATATATAATATTCTAAAGTCTCCCTATTAATTATATATATTTAGAAGGTTTTACATCCGGAAGTAAAATTTAATATGCAAATAAGTATTTTTTAGAAACTAAAATACATTTTTTTACAAATAGCTAATTTAAATACTTTTTAAAATCTTTACAAATTAGTTATCTAATCATTGTCTTTAACACCAGGGGGCTATTAGTTTTGTGTTTTTAATCTACAAACCTTCAAATTACTTGTAACAATTATTCTAAGTAATTGTTTGATTTCACTTAATTATTTTAAATAATGTTATGTTTTATGGGATAAATACGAGCAGTTTTATTTGGGATAGATCACATAACTACTTAAAATATTTCTCATGTCTTAAATGTAAGATCTAATTAGGAGATGTGTTTTGGTCATAAATGTAATGCCTTAATCTAATTTATATCTCTTATTTTTCACTTTTTCTAAACTAATTTATCTAATTTATAAATTGATATACATTCTTTGGTCATTAATATAAGATATAGTTATATTAAGGTAATCTAACATTACATAAGAGTATTTTAGACACATTAGATCATATATGTCATAATTAAGTAATTTGTTTTGCTTCATTAATTTATCTAGATTAAATAAAGGGTTAAAGTATAATTTTTGTCCTAATAGTAACCACTTAAGAGTGTTTGGTATTTGGAAGTTTTTCAAGGAGCAATTTTCCCTTAAAAGTGTTTCAAAAGGAAAAAATTCACACTAATCATTAAAAACTAATGTTAAACGTTAAAAAATTAACATTAACTGTTAACATTTTTAATAGTAAAGGTCAAAACTGTTATGTTTTCTTACTTTCATAGTAAAATTGCTTCTCAAAAACCTTTTGGATACCCAATGCTCTTAAATGATTACTTTTAAGATAAAATCATACATTAACCCATAAATAAATAGCTCTTATTTAGTGATGTAAAACCTTATTAGATTTTTTTAGATCTCGAATTTAAATCCAAATATTTATGTTTAGAAGTGAAGCTACGGACCCGAAACTATATTAGCGAGTTGCTTGCTCACATAGGATTTAGCAGGGTTCACGAAGTAGGATCAGATAAGCTAGTCTGGCCCGAAAACCGATGAACTGGCCAGTAGACCAGTTTGATTCCCGGTCTGGTCCAGGTTTCTATTTTTTTAAAAAAAATTAATTTTTTTTAGAATTTCATATTAATAAGTCTAAAATCTTCAATTTCTCACCGATTTGACCCCGATCTAACCTACTTACCCTTAACATAATAACCCAACTAACCCATCCGAATTCATGACCCTTGGGATTTAGAAAAGGCGCAGTGAGAGTAAAGGGCAAATAACATGCGCAATTGTCATGGGTCCATGGGTCATGGCAGAGGACTAGAGGAGGCTTTTGACGGCCAGGGATAAAAACGTGATTTCACCTTTCCGAGTTCTCTCGCACGTGTGTTTACATTTTTACCGTGGAACAACCATTTAAAAGCGGCCCAGCCGAAACTCTCGGATCTGAGTGTGTCACCACCATCATCACCATTAGCCATCGACCCATTAAGGACTAACCAGTATCTACAACAGCCACCACCTTGCTCCGTTGAATATCTTACCTTTTGAACTATGCAAAACTCCAACTCTGTTTCTCCGGCGCCGTTGACGTCCGCCGACACCAGTGTCACTCGAACCGATCGTGCTTTGGATCCGAATATGAACTCGGATCCAAGGGTTGCACTTCAGAACCTCTCGATGGTTCGAATGAGAATGGATTCTCTTCAACGTTTTCTATCTGAATCTACTTCTACCAAAGCTTTAGTCAGCAAGGACCAGATGGATATGGTGTCGAACGAAATCGTCTCCGCTGTCCACCAGATTATTGTCAACGGCGCCGCCCTGGTCTCCTGCTCTCAGAATTTCACGGCCGCCGGAGCGTCGTTGTCAACAGCGTCGGGAGACTTACCGGAGCCACCAGATATGGTTTATTCGACGAGGCCAGGATTTAATTATTCTGGCACTGAGAAAGGTAATTTGAAAACTGAGGTTATCGATGATGATGAAGTGAAAGATGATGACGAAAATTGTGAGATCGTAGAGCTCGACGCCGTGGAATTGCTGGCGGAGCACCTTCATTTCTGCGAAATCTGCGGGAAAGGATTCAGGCGCGACGCGAATTTGCGGATGCACATGCGTGCACATGGAAACCAATTCAAAACCCCTGAAGCGTTAGCGAAGAAGCCCTCTGATAAATCCGAAGTCGCTGGTCGCAAAACAGTGCGATTCTCTTGCCCATTCGAAGCTTGCAATCGGAACAAGATGCACAAGAAATTCCGGCCTCTGAAATCGATCATTTGCTTGAAGAATCACTTCAAAAGAAGCCATTGTCCGAAAATGTATTATTGTAATCGGTGCCACAAGAAGACTTTCTCTGTGCTTTCAGATTTAAAGAGCCATTTGAAGCATTGTGGGGAATCATCAAAATGGAAGTGCTCTTGTGGGACCACATTTTCAAGGAAGGACAAATTGTTTGGTCACATAGCTCTGTTTGATGGGCATATGCCAGCTCTTTCTGGGGATGAAGAACATAAAGGGAAGCAAATTGTAAAGGAAGACGATGAGAATATGAACACGATGTTAAAGGGAGAAGAATCGAGGCTAAATTATTTGGATGAAGATTTACCAGAAGGATTCTTTGATGATTTAGACGGATTTGGTAACTACTCTTTGGATGAAGCTCTGGGTTTCTCTAATACTGCAACTTATGGACGACTTCACTGAAACCTAACAAGACTGTTGCAGGTATATGTATCTCACGCCAGAGGTATATATACACATAACCATAGTAGTGTTCGTTGATATTTTCTGTATTATTACTTGTAGCATAGGAATTATGGGGCCTGTAATGTTGATTCTGTTGGTTTTTTGTTTCCTTGTCGAATTCTGTTGTATGATAGTAACATTTTAATAAGCGCAGTGAATGGATATTTTTTTCCCTCTTTGGATTTGGAATAATACTGAATAGATATTTTATCTTGAATCTGGCTGAGGGAAAATTTATTGCTCAATGTTACATACCTTCCCTCCATTAAAAGCAGATATGTTTTGTCATATTATCCATCTTTGCACAGTGAACCGGAGAAGAAATGAGAAAAAAGGAATCTGATGTAGTATCGTGAACAAAGACTGTCTTTTTCTTTTTTTTGGACAAGAACAAGGACTGTCTTCAAATTTCCCTTTTTCTCCAAAAGAACAAAAAGACTGTTCTTAATTTTCTTTTTATTTTTTTCCGGAGACACACACACAAGTACATATGTTCATATACTTCCTCCAAAAAGGCATGTTCGTGTACTTCCTCCAAAAAGGCATGTTCGTGTACATAACTACATATAGAAGGGAAGATGCCTACCAAAGGCTGAAGTGCAGTCATCGAAATTAGAACATGTCGCCAGTGAGAATATCATTACAGGTGTGCACTGTGCAGAAATTACATATATGCAGAAAATAATTACAGCTATAATTTCAAGGGGCATTCTCCCTTTCATACATTGGCCTCATAATCCATTTAAAACCTTTAATTTGATATAAATATTGTAATATTATTTGTGGAATGTGCATAACCTCTCAAGAGGTGTTTTTTTTTGGAGTTCTACACTTAAATCTATGTAGCCAACACATGAATGGCTTTTGGGAGTTTTTCATGAATAATACATATAACCTCTAAATATTACATATTGTATAATTACGTAGGTTTAATCTTTGTTGTAACTCTTAAAGATAGAATTTAAGGATTTGTAGCCTGAAATTAGTGAGCATCTACCATGTCATTGTAAGCTTTTTTTTTTTTTTTTTTTTCGCCTAATGATTGTAAGCATATAAATGAATAAGATATCTCTTCCTCTTTTTTCCAATTCTTTCTTGGTTTTTTTTTTTCATCTCCCTCGTCACAATCCCTTATATTTTTCTTATTTTTATACCATAATCAAAATTCTTCAGGGAAAAAAGTAGAAAGTTACTATGATGATCATGACAGTAAAGTATTAAATCCTAACCGCCTATCAATTAACCAAAGATATTTGCATCTGTAAATACTCTCATGTAAAATAAAAACTCCCTCCACAATCAATCATCGAAGCCTTGACCACCTGCCACCAGAGCTCGGGTGCCCATGTATGGAGAATTTTAAGGCAATAAGTTGGCTAAGGAGGAATATGATCCTACTTTTTTTTTCATTCTCAAGAGGTTATATGATCATTGGGCACTAGCTACCATCTCGTATTAATATATTGTAAAATATTATATAAAGTAATATGAAATAATTATTTCACTATAACCATTAATAACTTAAGTTACTCCATCCGTTCGACAATATAAGTTAGGAAAAATTCTTTTAGAGACAGCTAAATTATCTAAATTTTAAATTAGATCATTAAATTTAATAAATCCTAAGTCAGATCAAAGGACCTAAAATAGGATTTCAAAATTTGATAATTTTACCTTACCATCCTTTCATTTGATTCTCTCTCCCCGGTTACCACCTCTCCTCCCATCCAGCATTTCTACCAATGTTGGCTGATCACTTCACATCTCACCCTCTTCCTCATCCTACAAAGATATTTCCCTGAAGTGTGCACGAAATTGCTGAAGTTACCGGAACTGATTCTCAGAGTGCATGTTAGATTTTGAGTACATGTTAGATTCTGAGTGCATGTTAGGGGTTCAGCTCCTTTTTATCACTAAACAGTGAACCGCTTTTGCTCATTCACTTGAAGCCTGCCCGAGAACAGCTGATAAAATCGAAGCCACAGCGATCGAATCAACCAAAACTTCTTTGCACACCACATTCTCTCTCTCTCTCTCTCTCTCACCAGTAATTCTTTAAACAAGCATATAGCTTCGTGGGCATTGTCATTTTGGGCGTAGTCAACAATCATGGACGCACAAAGAGACCAAGTTTCTCGTAGGAATTTCATCAAACAGTGTTCTTGCATCCTTCAACTCGCGCACACTTGGAATACATGTCAATGAGGGATGATGACCAAAAAAAGGTCCGATTCAAAGCCATAGATTAAAGTTTGTAGGGGGAGGACGAGAGTGAGACGTGAAGTGATTGGCCAACGGTGATGGTGGATGGGAGGAGAGGTAATGATGGGGAGAGAAAATCAAATAAGGGGCAACAATGTAAAATTATCAAATTATATAAAATCCTATTTTAGGTCTTTTGGCCTGATGTAGGATTTTTTTTAATTTAATGACATAATTTAAAATTGAAAATTTGTCCAATTTTATCTATACTCCTCCCGTTTTTTATGTAAGACATATTTATTTAATTTGATTATAGTAAGAAAGTTAGTTGAGTTAGTTAATATGACATATATTTTCTAAAACATCATAGTCATCTTCCTTAATTTTTTCGTTTATTTTCCTCCTTGATTATTGTTGGATGAGTATAAATTAGGAAAATATTGATAAAGATGAAATCTATCACTACTACAAAATATAGATATTACTACCCTAAAGGATGTATGTTTTTTAAAAAGGGAAGTTAAAATAAAGGCGGTGATATTTTTGTAATTAAATGTGAGAATTCTGTTCTTTAGGTGTCCAAAATTTGAATTGGGATGCCTAAAATCCATTTTAGGTGTCCTAAACATAAATTTGGATGTCTAAGGTCTTGAATTTGTCTATCCTGCACCAAAATGTGAACCTTTAGGCGTCTCCATTTGAATAGGGGCTTTAGGAATCCTCATTCAAATGGGAACGCCTAAACACAGCCACCTAATGCGTGTGGCTATGTCAGGTTGGGACTTTAGACTGGGGACGCCTTAAGGGCACTTTAGATGTCCTCGTCTAACTAGGGACGCCTAAAGTCCTATCAGCCTCGTTCCATCAGTCAGCTCTAGCTCCTGCTCTAACTTCATTCTGCTTCTTGTTCAATGTGTTTCCGTCTTTCTCTTCTTTCTTTGTGTTTCCCTCTGTTCCAAAGCCATGTCTTCTTGTTTGTCTGGTAAAGCTATAGGCGACCAAGGAAGGGACGAGTGCGTCGTCATTTCTCTCTAGCTCCCCCTCACAACCGTTGTCCAGCTGGTGCCACCGTGGGTCGTCTCCATCTCCATCATCCACAGGTTTGTCTCTCACTCTCACAACTTCGCTTTCTTTAACATAAAAATGCTTGGAATCACTAAAGTTTTGCTTTTGTTACAAAAATACCTAGAATCACCGTCTCCTTATACACCATGATAGCTAGTTTCCTTGACACCGTCGGCCACCGTCCCTATTGTTTCTATTATTAAGAATTTAAAAATTAAAAATGACCTTTACTTATTAAAAAAAAAAATTGAAGATACAACCACATTGTTTGCACACTGCATAGAAGTCCTGACATGGAAAATTTATGGGAGGCGTTTGTAATAATCTAATGAAGATAACCATGGTGAATTTATAATTGTTTTAATAGTAACTATGATTTATTGGAGACCTCTGATAAATAAGATTTAATTAGAGTATTATGAAACACCAACAAAATCATTATCATGAATTTTCCCTGGACTTGCTTTTTAAAAGTATAGAAGGATACTTATAAAAAAAATGTAGGGAAGGATTCTTCAAAGATGGAGAAAGTATAGAACAAAGGGTGCAGACTATCTCCATGATTTTTTTTGCCTGCAAGTCCATGGCTATTTATTTATTTATTAGTTTGCCCATTGGACTTCTAATGATCCTATTTGTTGCACAGAGAGAGTATTTTGAACAAAGATAGAAAAACATTTTTGATAAATTTCTCACGTTAGGACTTCTACATAATGCACAAACAATATGATTGTATCTTCAATTTCTCTTTTTTAATAGCTAAGGGCATGGATGTTATTTGGCCTAATTTTTAAATCCTTAATTATGTCATATAACTTAATTTATAATTTGTTAAGTTAAGCGACTCAAATTAAAATGTGATTTATTCAATTGTCTTTTAATAGGATTTTCCCTTATCTCTTTCAAACAAAAACACAAATTTTGAAATCACTAAAGGTGTGCTTTGTTTTTTCTATAGGATTTGAATTTTGAAAAGAGAAGTGGAATAAATTATCTTTGACAACAGACCACCTTTCACAACAAATCAACCTAGAACAAGTGAATTAGAATTGGTAGATGATGAAGAATATGCTATAAGAAATGATCATGGTGAAGGAATATGGGAGATAATATAGAGAAAGACCTTAACTTAGAAAATAGTACTATGTGCTTTTTGTTTTAATCCTAGTTAGTTGATTCATTTAATTGCAATTAATTTACCTATCTGACAATGATTTTTGTGTTAACAAGAATATGGACAATTCTAGTGACTCACAAAGTGATGGAGATCATGAAATGCTTAGAGATGAACCCATTGCGAGAAGGGTTAGAGGCTTTACAAAGATGGGAGCATTGGTTGCACATCATCAACACCAACAGGAGAGACTACATGTGGACTTCTATGCCATTTGTTCAAATCTGGGACCAAGACCGGGATCCCCCACTCCCGGTCCCTGTAATATCCTGAACTGTAATTAAGGGCTAATAACTTCAAAGTGATGTAATTAATGTTAATTAAGTATTTTTGAAGTATATGAGGTGAATTGTGATACAAAGTGTGTCGAGTGATGGTTTAGTAAGTATTGTGATAATCAGGAGCAAAATAGTAAATTACTGACCGATTGGTCAGTTACTGGAGAGGAAACTCCTTGGTAATTGAGATCAATGGCTAGGATTGAAAGAGGGAGAGGTGGAATCCTACGCATGCAAGTCCATGTGAATTCATGGTAGGGAGAATAAGATGTTGACATGTGGCAAATTGTTGACCATTGGATAAGGTCAAATTTTCAAACTCATTTTCTCTTCCCTCTCCTTCTTCCAAGTTGGTAGTGTGCATGGGGAAAAGGGAAAATTGAGTGATCATCATCATCTCTTATCTCTCTCTCCTTTCCTCCATTTTCGCTGCACATGGAAGGAAAGAGAAAGAAGAAAACTTGAGGTAGGTGCTTTAAATGATTTCACATGCTCAAACACTCTTCATTGATATTGTTCAAGAGGTTGAGAGCTTGACTTCTATGGTTTCAAAATTTTCATTGGTGGTGTTTGAGAGATTGTGAACTTTGGGAAGTTGAAGAATCAAGAAACCAACTTTGAGAAAAGGAAGAGGTGAGTATTTAATGTGTTTTAGTGTAATTGTTTTGGTCATTGGTTTAGCTTTGGAAATTCTGGATTTTTTTCCTAATTTCTTGTGATTTTTAAAGATATGAATTGGTTAGTGTTTGGTTGTGGAATTGGTACCAAACTATGACCTTGGACCATTAGAAGTGATTGGGAAATTGTGGGAGTGTAATTTGTTTTTAGTGGTTTTGGGTTGCATTTTGGGTAAAAATAAGGTATGTGTGAATTGGGAAGGAATTTAAGTGTTTTGAGTTTACCAATAGGTTCCTTATGACATATTAAATGGGAGTGAGATCTAGTAGAAGTTTTGGGACCATTGGAGCCAGTTTTGGTAAATCTGGAAAACTATATCAGTTGCTACGATTTGGCTTCTGATAAGCTTTACTCAAGTGAGGTAGGGTCTCACTCGAGTGCAGTATGAAATTCTGGGTATTTTGGTTAAGTCTTCAGGCAGAAATCATGAGTGAACTTCTTCATCTTAGAGTGACATACGTTATCACTCGAGTGCATATGGTATTACTCGAGTGCAAGTGCATGTAGCACTATAGGTGAGCATCTCGGGTTATCACTCGCAGGCAAATTGTCAAGAGTGTGCGTGGGCACTCACGAGCATTGGGAAGTCACTCGAGTGCTAGGGCTGGTGCTCGAGTGCACTTGTCACCCTGGAGCCTTTGTTGCTCTCGGGTTATCCCTTCTTGTACCCCACTCATTGGGACTCAGGTGACTAGGTGTCATCACTCGAGTGCCCAAGTGAATGCTTAAGTGAATTGGCCACTCTAGGAGGTGTTGGTGCTCTTAGATACACACTTTTTGTGTCTCACTCGCTGGGACTCGAGTGTGAGTGAGGGCAACACTCAAGTGAGGCCTTCTTTACTCGAGTGAGTCAGCCCAAAATCAGTGTTTCTTCCAAGAAGGAGGATCTTCGGGGTAGTTTCTCCCAACCCTTTAGGCATATGATTAGATCTATAATAGCCACCTAAAAAGTTTAGATGATAATCAACTTAAAGTACTACGAAATTAAGAACTTGGAAAAGAGATTGACGGGTTGTCCCTAACTTGGTTTATAGGATTTGACATTTACCGCCCTCGAGAGCCCACGGTGCCGAAGAGCATCAGGAAAGGACCAGGTAGTGACTCTTTCTCTTATACTGTGTGTGAAACATTGTATGTATGTTTGTCATGCATTGAGAATACTTTGTGAATATATTGTAATGCTTTGAGATTGCAGCAAAAGCTGACGCATAGAGATTATAGCCATGAGTGCTGTCGTTTATGGCGAGAGCCATAATACATTGTGATGCTGCTTAATATGATCATACATGTTATGTGTTTATGCATTGTGTAAGTGATTTGTTACTACTGTGATTCTCTTGAATCTCATTCTTTCCAATGACTAACATTTCAAATAGGGCAAGTGCCTCTAAAGAGAAGCAGGCAACCCGGAGCGATTAGGACCCTTTGGGGTATATTTGATTTTTGGGGAGTTGGTTATCTACTTTTGAACTTGGGATTACTGTATATTTTGAGATGTAAATACTATATTTGATTTTGGTCATGTAATCCCCTAGTTGAGACGTATAATCCCTTAGTTTATGTATGTATAGAACCCGGGAGTTGCCGGGGATTTGATTATACACTCTGATATGAATGAATGTAAATTAACTGCACAGGTAATTATATTTGAGTTTTGAAATTGAGACCAGGATAGGGAAGAGTTTTTGAAAGACTTTGTCAAAACCCTACAGTAAGGTAGGAAGTTGAAATGAGTTTAAATTATCCGACGGTCTCTAATCCAATTTAATTATGCGTTATCGAATTATAATTACGCTAATCAAGGCAGGGGGTTACAATCCCGGTCCCGGTTTTTGGCTGGGATGCAATTGCATCCCGGTACAGGTCCCGATCCTGGTAATCCCGAGTGGGACCAGGACTAAACCGGGAAATCCCAATTTTTTAATAAAAAAAATTAAATTTAAAATATATTATTATATTAGTTAAATGTTCTATAATATAATGTTTAAAGTGATTATTTAACATGTAATAAGGCCATAATAATCACACAAATATATCTAGAATTGAAGAATATCATTTTATTATTATTATTATGATCACCTTCATCATTTTCGTTATTATCTTTATACATTATATAATTAGGATTAGTGTCACAATATATACAGTTTAACTCCAACTAAATATGTGAAACACATTTTATCAAATGATAACTTAATTTATGGGATAAAAAATATAAAAATAAAAGAATAACTTAGTTTTTAAGGGAAAAAAATAAAAAAAATGGAACCAGGTCGGGACAGGGATCACAAGGTGTGTGCTCGGTCCCGGTCCTGGGTCCAATAGATCCCAATCCTGGTCCTGGCCGGGACGGGAAATTCCTGGGATCAAAATGTCTGGGATCGAGCCTGGACAACCAGGACTAGAACACTCTGAACACCCTTAAATGCCAATATGAATCCAATTGGTCCTGAAGAAGACCATTTCATTAGCTATTTAGGCTATTTGGATTGAAGCAAAGTTCGAATTATCTATAATAATTGAAAGTTGGTTCCCCTAAAAACGAAAGGCATGATTTGGAAACAACTTTTGGTATATAAGTTTTGATACATCTGCAATTGTAGCTTTATTCCTATTTTTTCAAATATAATTATTTTATGTTTTACCATATAGCAAACATACCATGTCCTAGACACCAGGGAGATGTACAAGCACTGGATGGGGGAGGTTCATCTATGAAGGAAAGATTTCAAGAACAAGCTTACAACAAGGTACATTCAAGGGGAACAAAGGGGTCAAGATCCATGTCAAGTATAATATCCCGAATTTTGGGATTAGAGTCCAGAGAATAAGCCTGAATTAAGTAGATTGCTAAACCCTGATTTAGTAGATGTTTCAAATCTATTCTCTAATATTTCTTATATATCTGGGGCATTATAGAAAATAAAATGGTGACTTTTGAAGAAAGTGATTATGCTTCCAGTGAAATTTCCTGTGAGGAAGTGAGCTTGTCATGTGGTTTTGGAAGAACAAAATGATGAGCAAAAATTATGAAATGTTACAGGGTAAAAATAGACATCCTAAGCTTTAATTTAATAAGTCGTATGAATCATTTGAAGCTATATGCAAAAAAATATGAATTTTTGAAGTTAGTCTAGAAAATCTGGAAAGTCTCTGGAGTAGCGGGCAAAGATTGAAAATCTGGGAATGATATACTTTCAGCTAGTAAAATTTCATAGTTTTCCTTGAAATTAGACTAAATAAGGGTTCTATAGCCTTTGGAATCACTCCAAAACGATGTCTACAAAATTAGTTATTCTTTTTCGAAGTTAGGGCAAAAAATCTGCCAGAATTGACATTATTCCAAAAATTGAAAATAAAATGCGTTAGAAATTGATTAATGGAATTAAAGATGCCAAGTGTCATTATCATATGAAAAGGGTAGTAGGTTATGATTTATGAAGATGAGCACATGTCCAATTGCATTAAAATAATGCTACATGAACATAGTCATGATGATAATGGTACACTACATCTATGCAAGGTTGAGTGTACACTACATGAAGGCATGGTTGAGTGCATGATGGGAATGAGATGGAGTAAACTCAATTTACTAATTTAGTGCATAGTTGAGTGCAAGTTTGGATTAGTTGGAGGAAAGTAACTTGGTTAGTGAACATGAGAGGGGGGACGGTTTTGTTAGGCTAATCAAGGGAGAAAAACTAGTTCAATGTTAAGGGAAGCCAAATGGATTAATTATGGCCTAAATAGGAAGGAGGTATGGGTGAAAGTATGGGTCATGACAAGTGTCAAAATAAGACTTCATCTTGAAAATCAAGGGCTAAGAGGAGAGAAGAGGCATTTTAATTGAAACACATTTCCCTTCTCTTCCCATGCACATTTTCGGCCAAGAGACAAGAAAGAAGAGAGAGAAAGAGAGCTTGAAGAACATAAGTGTTTTAGAGAGAAGGAAGAAGAAATCTAAGGTAAGAAGTTGGTTTCTTAAGCTTTTCTTTGAATCTTTGCATGAAAAGCCTTCTCTAAACCTTTCTCTTCATGAAATCCATAGTGGTGAAGACATACTTTGAGATCAAGGAGAGAGAGAGAAGAGGCGCTTAGAGAGAGAGGTTTCAAGATCTCAAGAGGTAACCTCGCAAACTGTAGATCTATTCTAGCATGGTGTTGTTGTTGAGGTTTGTGGTTGATTTTGGTGATTTTTGTCAAGTTTGTCAATTTGGAAAGTCCTAATCCTAAGGGGTTATGTTGCCTAAATTTCTTTGAATTATGGTTAGAATGTGTTTAAATAACTTAATAAGGGATTAGAAGTGGAAAAGTATAAGCTTTGGAAGCTAAAACATAGAGCAATTTTACCTTTTTCTTGACTAATGTTTCGCCAAGACCAATATGGGGGAAAAAGGAAAAATTTCATGGAATATGTGGTTCCATTGGATTCATTAGGCAAAAATAGGTGGGGTTACAGTTGATCACCTTTTCAGAAAAGGTTGGAAAGACGTAATTACGAAAACGCCCCTAAAACCCTAAATCTGGACTATCAAAGGTATTTTCATAGCTTGCCATTGAATTTGGCAATTTCGAGCCTAGAAATGGATTCCTTGGGTGAAAATACGTCATCATAACCCTAATCAAACTTTTGGGAAAAGTATAGTCGGACCGGGTACAGGGGGCCAGGTCGGGTTCTCAGGGGCATTTTGGTCATTTTTTAATATAAACTTATATAACCCTCAGAAACACTATGGAAGTGTCTAAACTTTACATTTAACGTTTTAGAATTGAATAGAGAGCCTGAGGGATTGGCACGCAAATCAAGGCACGTTATGCAAGGATCAAGGAAGGGCAATTAAGGTAGGGAACTTACCTTTCATGCATGTATTTGATATTTGTACTGGTGTATTGATGCATGTTATTTCTTTGCTTGATTATGTAAAACGTATATGAATAACTGAAGCTCTATTTCTGTTTATGCTATAGCCATACGTATGTTGCTTGAAACGTTGAGCACGCAGATATGTCATTATGTGACCATGAGTTATGTAATGCAAGCATGTCATGCATTAAGCACTTATCTTGCATGCATGCATATTGGTATTGTTCTCCTACTGAGATTCTCTCGAATCTCACCCTCCCCTACCAATAATTTAGCCAGGTGAAGATAGAAGCTATGCTAAGAGCAGCGAAGAGAACCATATGAGGGGAATGCCATGGCAAAGACTGAAAGATGTCTCCGTTTTCCCTGGGACGTGTTTAGACACCTATGTCGCGCTGCGAGGCTATATTAATTGTAATTCTTAAGTACGAACCCCTATGGGGAATTTCCATAACCGTGCACATAATATCAGTATATTTTTGTTATTCCTGTGTTGCCCATCGAACTGCGTATCGTTTTCCGCAAATACTCTGAAATAGGTGAAAATAAGATAAGGGTGTGACATCAAGAGTATTTGTAATGACCCAATTTGAGATTAAGGGCTAATGACCTCGAATGTGATTATAATTAGTGTAATTACACACTTTTGGAGATATGTGATATGGATTTGATATAAATGTTCTTGGTGATAATTTATTAAACATAGTGAAAACCAGGAGCAAAATAGTAAAATTGGAAATTTACCTACCAATTGGTCAGTTACCAAAGAGAAAACTCATTGGTGATTGAGAATCAATGGTTAAGATTTATTGTCTATGGGTCGGAATTGTATGCTTTGCATCTATATGAGCTCATGGAGGAAGCGAGCAAGATTATGCCAAGTGGCATTTTGTGGACCAAAGGATCATGCACATAAGTCAGACATTCACTTTTCTCTCTCTTCTCTCTCCTATTCAGTGAGCTTTGGGAAGGGAAAATATGTGCTTGCCTCTATCATCATCATCATCTCCATCATCTCACGTCTCTCTCTATCCCTTCATTTCCGACGACCCAAAGAAGAAAGAGAAGAAGAAAGGTGAGATTTTGATGCCTTTGTTGATCTCTAATGCTCTAGACCTCTTCTCTAATGTTGTGCACCTCATTGAGAGCTTTATCTTAATGATTTCAGAAGTCTGAATGGTGGTGATTTGGGTGTTGGAGCAAATTTGGAAGTTTGAGAATCAAGGTTTTGGTTTTAGCAAAATGAAGAGGTGAGCATTTAAATCATTTTGATATATTTATTATGATTTTTGGTTGAGTATGATGAATTTTGGAATTTGCCATGGTTTTATGCCAATTTTTGAATGCATGGATTATATGATGATTGATGTTGGAACTGGTTTATCGTGGAGTCATTTGAGTGTTGGATGTGGTTTTGAATTTTGGAAGTGGGTTGAATGAATTTGGGTATTGTGTGTGTTATAAAGACCCAAGAGTAAGATTGTGGTTAGGATGGGTTTTTTGAGTGTTTTGAGGCTACCAATGGGTTCCTTATGGGATTTGAAGTGGGAATGAGCTTTGTGTTGATTTTAGGAACCATTGGGATCAGTTTTGGCCAATTTGGGAATTTCTATCTGTTGCTGTGATCTGACAATCTGATAAGCCTCACTAGAGTGAGGATGAGTCTCACTCGAGTGTTGTACATATTTTCGCCCAAATTCTTTCAGTTCTTGTTGCACTTTCATGCCAAAAGCATGAGTGCACTTCCTGATTTGCAAGTGATACAGGCCATCACTCGAGTGAGTATGAGTTCACTCGAGATCAAGGGTAATACCATGTTAAGAGTTGTTCTTGGCTAAGCACTCGCAGGCCATTTGTCAAGAGTGTGTTCTGATACTCGCAAGTGTTGTTTTCTGATACTCGCAGGCCATTTGTCAAGAGTGTGTTCTGATACTCGAGTGAGCACCCTCTTCCAAAGTTGGCTGTGCTCTCAGGTTCTCACTTCTTATATTGCATGTTCTGGAGACTAGAGTGAATTTGGAGTCATTACTCGAGTGCAAAACTCCATGCTCGAGTGTTATGAGCACTTTCTGGTCTTGGTTGTTGCTCACTGTCAAACACTCACGAGTGAGAGCCACTCCCACTCGAGTGCAAGCCTCCCATCACTAGAGTGAGGTCATCTTCACTCGAGTGAGACAGCTAAAAATTAGTGTTGTGCTTCCGAAAAGGGGTCTTCAGGGTAGTTTACTCTAACCCTTTTAACATGTGTTTAGGCCTCTAATGGTCATTCTAAAGAGTGTGAATGATAACAACTTATGGAAATAGATATTTAGAAAAGAGATTGATCAGTTGTCCCTAATATGGTTATAGGATTTGACATTTGCCAGACGCGTGAGCCCACTGTGCCAAAGAACGTCAGGAAGGAACAAGGTAGTAACTCTTCTCTTATACTTTGTGTAAATGTATTGTATGTATGTTGTCATGCATGCTACTACTGCTTTGTGATGCCTTGTGACGCCTTGTGGAGCTTTGTGATGCTTTGTGCCTTGTGATGCTGCTGCATAGTGTTTACCGCGAAAGCGAGCATAGTGATTATAGTGAAAGCTGGCATAGTGTTTATCGCGAAAGCGGGCATTGCGATTACAACGAAAGCTGGCATTGAGATTACAACGAAAGCTATCGCATTGTGATTATAGCCGTGAGTGCTATCGTTCATGGCGTGAGCCATGAATCATTGAGATGCTGCTGAACATGATCATATATGCTATGTGTTTATACATTATATGAGTGATTTGTTACTACTGGGATTCTCTTGAATCTCATTCTTTCCAATGACTAACATTTCAGACAGGGCAAGTGGCTCAAAAGGGAAGCAGACAACCCAGAGTCGTTAGGATCTCTTAGAGACATTTTATTTGGTTGTTGGTTATCTGTTTTGTATTTGGGATTACTGTATATATTTTGGGTTGTAAATATTATTTTTGGATATGTAATCCCCTATTTTGGGAAACTATTCACCCATTTTATATATATACATGTAACCCGGGGTATGCCGGGATTTTAGTTGTGCACTCTGATATTTAACAATGTGATTTGATTTTTCAAGTAATTATATTCGAAATATGAATATGAGACCAGGTTGAATATATTTTGAACTGTTTTCCGAACACCCCATCTTGAAGGTGAGGGACTATAAATGTTGATTTTGTCTTATTGGTCTCTATTTTACTTTAATTTCATAAACCAGATGTAATTACGGTGAGGAGGTTACAATATTCGTATTTGTCACCAGAGAATTGGAGGTTGTTTTTGGCATCACAGGAAGATCCTCAATTTTTTGTAAATTTTCTTTCATTATAGTATAGAACTTTTTATTTGAATATCCATAACATCATTGATTTGGTTTTTGTTGTTTTCCTTTCACAGGAAGTAAGTGCAGTAAATGCATGAGGCAAACAACAAATAATTATCAACATTGCATGTCTCGTGGTGGTATCAGAAGCTTGAGCGGAGGATGATGGAAGAAGAGTTGGAGAAAATGAAGGAAGCAGCCAAATCAAATCCTAGTGTTGTTGTCTAAGCCCTGACTCTTCCTTCATGTCACAAAAAATGGAAAGCAGGGAGGGTTAAGGGTGGGAAGTACATAAATACGGCTATTGATAAGGTTACCATGAGGATTATAAGTAGTTAAAGCATAAGTACATAAAATTTTTCATATCGAGAGTGCTTCATTTTCATTTACGATAAATTGTATGCTACAAGATGAACTGGAAGATCATAGTAGCCAAGGTTTGTTCACTCTAAGTAAACGGATGGACATCTTGTCAATGACTATTATGAAGGCAAATCACCACAGTCATATTCGAGGGGAGTCAAGGGGAGTTTGTGTCGTGAAGTAGTTTGGATGAGCCTCACATAATTCGTCACAAGCTCAACCCAATAGGGAGCTTGTGGCCAAGATTTGCGAGGAAGTCGAACAAGAGCTCTAGGCCAAACTTCGTGACAAGCTCTGAAAAGAGATGTTGCCGATGCTACGTCTTGAAATGATAAAGATGTTTGAATCGAAGATGGCAAGTGACGAGCAAAGAACCCAGGAATCCCCAGCCTTTCTCAGCACTAAAGCAAGTTACAACCTACTAGAAGAACCACTTGGCTACCCTTATCACACTCCAGCGCTGGGAGAACCTTCCACCCTTTATTTGGATGCCCCGCTGCTGCGTATTGTTGTCAATGCTCTCATTCACACACAAGCTACCACCCACCATCATAATCAAATTCCACAACATTTGCGTAAGGTGATTGTGACATGTGTTCAAGAGGGGGAAGAAGCTGCAGCCGTCCCTGTTCCTGATGAAGAGGTTGCCACGCTAGGTCAGGCGACAAGATCTTTCATCCTTTGGCCTCAAAATCTTATTGGCTTAGGGGCAACACCTTAAATGGTAGGAACTACCTTTCTATTACTTCTGATCTGTTGCCATCCTACTAACAATCTTTTTTTATGTTATTGAAGGGAAGAGCAAGATGCGGGAAAATATCCCTTCTTAACACGACTACAACAGCTCTACAAAGGCATTCGCCAAATTAACTTGCACATGCCTCTAGGAATTGTGGGTCTAACATTAGAGTATCCCTACACGATTGACAGGAAAGATCTCAAGGAGTTCATTAAGTTGGAGGAGATAGATGTAGGATGGGTTAAATTTGTGATCTTATAAGTTTTTTTTTCCATTTTTCCTTCAATTAATGCAGTGTGGTTTTTTGGTTTCATACATTCAATAATTTATTCATCATTTTAATTCTATTATAGCTCCATCAACCACATATGCATCGACATGGGAAGACATGATTTATATGGATTCATATGTCCAGTAAATACGACAAGGGATACTAATACTTTGGAAGCAAGGACAAGCTATGCCGGCTACACAATAGGCGGACCAAATTTCATTGTTATTTAGCACTAATTATTTAAGGGTACGTATTTTAATTTTTTCTATTTAAGATGGTTAAGAAATAATTATCTTGTATCTAACTTTATTTTAATCTGTATATGTTGTTATAGTTACCATTGGAGTTTGTGTGTTCTCTATCCTCGCCTCAACGCAATATATTGGTTTGATTCCTTACGTAAAAAGCCAGACAAAGAAACAAAATCCATCTTCAACACTAAGTTATTTTGTTTGTATTTCATTAATTGTTGACTTAAATGAATAGTTCTAATTTCTGTTGATTTTCATTTTAATGATAGTAGACTCAAATATATAGAATCCTTCGTGGGTCACGCGAGGGTAAAGTTATTAGAGACCCAAAGTGGTTTTATCCAAAAGTAAGTAATTTCAATTCAAATTCTTTCATTGACTGTCATTTTATATATGCCTTTATTGATTTTAACCATTTGGTTTTGATCTATAGTTCTCTCAACAACTTGGAAGCACTGAATATGGATACTATGTTATACTTTATATGTATAACATCATTCAGAGTGAAATTACAAGCGATTTTAAACAGGTAATCGCTTATTCATTCTCAAATGATTATATTTTTGGTGTTGTAATTGAATTGCTAATTAATTCATTCACTTGATTTATTTCATCTAGGCTTATTTTCTAATTTACAGATTTTTGACAATGAAGATGCCTACTTATATGAAGACATTAATTTGATCAGAGACCTTTTGACTGGATTTCTTCTTCAACATATAGATCAGTAAAGTTTCATTTATATTAGTTAGTAGTTGTATAATAGACAACTGTTTGACACTTTGTGGTTGTTATTGTACATAGTACATTAGGTTGTAGGAGTTGTTATTGTACATTGTATTAGGTTGTAGGACTTAATAATTTAATTAGCTAGTGCTGGATGTTTCCTTACAATTTTGTAAGGGACATTGTGGTTTATGATATTTATTCAATCCTGTTTTTGCAGTTTTAATTTGCTAGATGGTGAAGAATATAAATAATTATTTTTTCAAAAAAATCTTTTTATATCTGTAAATAAAAAGGGATGCCTAAATTGTGTACATAGACACTTTAGACGTTCCTTTTTTGAAAATGGACGTCTAAAGTTCAGACTTTAGGCGTCCCTTTATTTACGGACATTATTGCTTAATACTACGCCGCTCACATAAGCGTCCCCCTATTTTCAGACGTTAAAAGGGCTAAAAAACGGACATTAAAAGCGTTTTCTATAGTAGTGTATATATTATATTTAGGACAAATATTAACTCCCCAGATATGTTTTATATTAAGACCAGAGGGGTATTAAATAAGGTTTTAAAGAAGAGAAAAAAATATAAAAAGTTACATTGGAACACGAATTACAAGGGCAAAATTGACAAATAAGTATTAATTACTTTTCAAGTATTTTATACTGTGGATCAAAGTATTCTTTTAGAAATGATTTTTATTGTGGACAAGATGGAGCATATAAAATGACAACACTAACTGAAGTAAGGACAGCTCCTCTCTTAAAATTTAGCTAACTGGTTTTGCATCAATGACTATTCATTGGATCAATTGACAACTCAGTTATATGAATTAATAACAACTTTTTTTTTCTTGCCATCAAAGGAACTAGAAATATTAAAGTCCAATAAGTTACAAT
The DNA here is from genome assembly GCA_963855925.1 of Inga laurina. Classification (NCBI taxonomy): domain Eukaryota; kingdom Viridiplantae; phylum Streptophyta; class Magnoliopsida; order Fabales; family Fabaceae; genus Inga; species Inga laurina. Next base: position 15,442,025 of record OY979709.1, read on the forward strand.
GTCTCATAAGTAGAAATAAATAAACTAGAACTAACAGAAAGTGTAAATGCACAAATCTAGCTTACAAATTAGAGAAACGAGTATCTAAAAGTCCCTGTTACAATGATAATTTAAGAACATAGCTAAAACATCCTCCACATTGTACACCAAATAGGCCTGTAAAAGGGACAAAGGTCAAAATACCCGAACTAAAGGGCAAGACCCTTATAATGAAGTTGGCAATCAACCTTACTATCAAATTTGCTTCCATGGGAACACACCTGTGAGAATGGTTCCTAACCAAATTCCTTGAATCCAGGATGTACTTAAGGAGATCAACATTTATCATAATATCATAGAATGCACAATCAAAGAGACAATAAGAAAGGGAAACACTACCCCAACCCGAGGATGAACAGTAAAGCCATACACACTGAATCGGCACATGTCTAGCCCAACAATGAATAGTGTTGATCGACACATTGAATAGGTACATATATAGCCAATGATAAACAACACATACGGTCATACTAAACAAACTAAAACTAATGATTCTTTGCACATTTTTTAGACAATTGATCAATAAAATAATTTACCACCCAACCACATACAGATACCTTTGACCAAGCAAAACCAATTTTTGAAGAGGTCTCAAAAGCCCTATTTTTGGAGCTTGGATAAATCGTTCCTACTCTTTCCCACCAAAAACCTTTCACACCAATTCTATTAGGACAGAGACATCTTGGTTTAGGTACTTTGATTTATAATACCCACTGCCCAATGAAGAATTATAACGAAGCACCCAATCATATAAAACTAACCAAGTTGCACTCTGTAATGCCCTAACTTGGGCTTAAGGGCTAATGACTTTGGAAGTGAATGTAATTATTGTTAAATAAACACTTTTGAAGAGTATGATGTGAAATTATGATTCGAATGTGTTATGATCTGTGCCTAAACTCTGTATTTAAGTTCAATTGTGGAATAACATCTAAATTGAATTAAATAAGAGTGATGGCACATGGTAAGATTATATGAATAATAGAAATGAGTTTAGTGGTGATTCAAGTAGAATTTCCATAATTAGGGGCAAAAAGGGTAAAACGGAAAGTTGCTGACCAAGTGACCAATTACCGAAGAAGAAGCTCCTTGGTAACTCAAAGATCAATGGTTGAGATTTATTGTCTATAGAGTAAAATCAAGTGTGGGTGAACTCATGTGTGATCATGGAAGATGAAACAAGATCATAACAAGTGGCATATTATGGACCATGGATTAAGTCAAAGATTCAAACCACTCATTCCTCTCTTCTCTCTCCCTCCAAGTCAGTTGGTGAGCTTGGGAATAAGGGAAAATCTGGTTCATCATCATCATCTCACCTTCTCTCACTTGCCTCCATTTTCGTGTGAGCTTAAAAGGAAAGAGAAAGAAGAAATCTTGAGGTAGGTGTCCCATATGGCCTTGAATGCTACTCTCATCTTCTTTAATGTTGTTCATGGTGTTGAGGGCTTCATGGCTATGGTTTCATATTTTTGAAAAGTGGTGTTTGAGTACCTAAAGAAATTTGGAAGTGTTGGAATCAAGGATATAATCTTGGGAAGAGGAAGAGGTGAGTATTTGAAGCATTTTGATATGTTTATTATGGCCATTGATTAAGTATTAAGGTTTATGAACTTTGCCCTGATTTTGGTGTCATTTTGAAATGAATGAATTGGTAGTGTATGGTGGTGAAATTAGTGTCATGTTGTGTCATTGGTACCATAAAAGTTATTTGGAACCTTAGAAGGAAAATTGGTGTCATTGGTTAATGTATGAGGATGTGATGACCAAAAACCAAAACTTGTTGTTAGAGTGAGAATTTGGTTGTTTTGGTGTTTCCAATGGGTTCCTTATGAAAATTTGGGTGGGAAAAGGTTGTTTGTGAAGTTTGGGGACCATTGGATATTTTGGTGGGGGATTTGGCAAATTCTGTCAGTTGCTACGGTTTTGGCTTCTGATAAGCCTCATTCGAGTGCGCCTAGGTGTCACTCAAGTACTGCATTTTGTTTTCCCTTTTCCTTCAGTTCTGGTCACACTTCCTCACCAAGAAAGCAGAAGTGCACTTCCTTACCTGCGAGTGATATGGGTCATCACTCGAGGGCGACAGGTCTCACTCAAGTGAGTATGTATTTTGTACCTTCAGGTCGCGTCTTGGGGAAACACTCATGATCAAATTGTTAAGAGTGTGTTCTGGCACTCGTAAGTATTGGGTAATCACTCGAGTGCCCGAGCTAGTGCTTGAGTGCACTTTTCATTCTAGGGTTTCTTTTGCTCTCGGGTAGTCAATTCTTGTGCCACACTCGATAGGACTCGGGTGATTACTAGGCTATCACTCGAGTGTTGAGGTCAGAACTCGAGTGTTGTGACAACTTTATGTCTCAGTGTGTGCTCTAGGCTAAACACTCACACGAGTGATCGTCAGTGCTTGAGTGAAAGTCGCTCCATTACTCGAGTGAGGTCTTCTTCACTCGAGTGTCTGAGTCAAAAATCAGTGTGTTTATTTCTGAAAAGATATCTTCAAGGTAGTTTCTTCTATCTCTTTAGGCATATGTCTAGGCTTTTAATAGCCACCTAAAAAGTTTAAATGATAACCAACCTTAAGTGTTATAAAGATAAGAATTTGGAATAGAAAATAACCTATCGTTCTTGATTTTGGTTTATAGGATTTGGTATTTGCCCTGCTCGTGAGCCATTTGTGCCGGAGCACACCAGGAAAAAATAAGGTAGTGACTTTTTCCCTTATACTATATGTGATACATGGTATGGGTGATTGATCATTGTTTGTGGGTATATCGCCTGCGGCCCATCGGCGTTGATGATGGGAGGATCGTGCCTTCGGGGTGGTGGAATCCGGGGGATGAGACTGTGTGAAAGCCAAAAGGCTATAGGTGAATGCTGAAAGGCTATTTATGAAACCTTCACCCTTGGCCCATCGGTGTTGACAGTGGGAGGACCATGCCTTTGGGGCGGTGGAATACGGGGGATGAGATTATGTGATTATGTCCATATATGGTAGCCTGCGTGCTGTGTTATGTTATGATGCTGGGTTATGATGTCATTGCATGCTCCGTGATTACATGTTGTATGAGTGATTGTTACTACTGGGATTCTTTTGAATATTGATAAGTAAAATATTTGCATATTTATTTTCCATTATATGATGATTTTATGGACGATATTTGAGCTTAATATAATATATTTGGGTGTAAAATAAATAGTATTTAAAAAATAAACAAAAATATGAAAAAAGGTCAGTACTGTAGCGTCGGTCACTGTTCATGACAGAATCACTATAGCAGACCGTTACTGAAGTAGACGGAGGTGACTTTAGCAAATGGAAGAACTGTAGCTGTCAACAAAACACTGTTGCAGCCGTTGAAAAACGCGTAATTCTGCTGAGAAGTCATTGTTTATGTGTGAAAAAAAGCACAAAACACTGAAGCACCTGTGGAAAAAAAAAAAAAGCAACGTACGTATACTTCGCCTGCCTATATATAGATGTGCCTTTTCGCAAAATGGAAGGAAGTAAGGAAGGCATGGAGATATTTCTCTGACAATTAGAGATCCTTCTCTAATAGGGAGAGATCTTTTCTCTAACAGTTCTAAATAAATTGTGTTATTTTCTATATTTAATTTCATGCATTGTATTACTTTCTGCATGCCTCCTACATGGAAGGCTTAGTATTGTATTACTTTTTGCATGTTGCCTACATGAAAGGTTTTACCTCCTAAATGGACGTTAGATTTCTCTATTTTTCATGTATCTTTTGGTTGTATATTTATGTTTGAGAATTTAATATTCAAATTTTATGCAGTATTTATGAGGATTTCATTCTAGTTTTATGTAATGTTAATTTATTTTTATTTTGTTTTTAATTTCATCATGCCTAAATTTCTATGTTCCTAGGGTGATGACGTAGCTTACTAATGACGGATTGAATCTTAACTTATTAAATCTAGTTTTAATTTCTCATTCATGATTGAGTTTTAATTATTGTTTTTAATGCTTTCATTTGATTGGTCATCTTTTGAATGATTTCAATATGCATGTTGAGACCGGAAGGAGATGCATGTATGTAGATCCTGTAATTAAAACCATGAATTGCATATGAAATAGGAATATATTCATATAAGTTGTGTAGTCTTACTGAGTTTCATAAATCTTAATGCATAATTAATTGCTTAAATTCATATAGGAATATATTGGATTAATAATTAATTATAGAATTGCTTGACCTTGGAAGAGGTTAATAATTAAATTAGGAAAACTCGACTATCAATCATGTGGAATAAATTGGGCTAGAATAGATAAGTGATTCAATCCGAAATTTGTTAAGTGAAATATGACCCCTAGAACTTTTTCTTGTAGTTGTTTTCATATTATTTGTACTCATATTTAATCATTTTCTATTTGTACTTTCCATCACCAATTTATCGATCGGCTAAATAGAATTAAAATTACCTATTATGGTACTTAGTGCTTAATCCTCGTGGGAATGATATTCTACTCACTTCTGTATTACTTGATTATGACAGTGTGCACTTGCACTCTTTAATAGGTCATCTAAACACGTAAAGCTTATGAGCAGTCGATAGAACTTAACATAGAGAAACTAATAGTAAGCAAAGCTGTCCTACCAAATGCAAATCTCAATCCCAAACGGACAATAGTGGGGAAAGATGAAACCTTTTGCAAGTCACTCACCTCAAGATCAAAGGATCGAACAGTTGTTACCTTTGAACTCATTTGTGACGTTGCCTTTGGTTTCCTCAAAACGATTACACAACCCCAATTTCTAGCCTCAATCGAGATCATCCTTTCACTAGTTAGGAGAGAGATCCACCACTTCGATCTATTCTTCAACTTCAAAGGCCATGGGGGAACCCATCAAAGGTCATCATTGGAGGACATCACAAGGAATTGAGGCCTAAACGCTTTCTCATGTCCCTCTACACTACTTCCCCATTCACTGTTGTCACGGAATTCACTACCAACCAGCACCTCCACTGGCCACGACATAAGGGAGCTACATAAGGACTCCAACGGAAGAGGAGAAAGAACCTTATAAAGAGAAGGAAGAAATCGACCCCCTAGCAGGATGAGACTGCATCTTGATGGAAGTCAACGCACTCTCGAAGGAAAAGAAAACTCTAGCAGCGGGGAAAAAAATTGCACAGTTGGCGAACTCTGATGAATTAACAACAGCTTAAGCAATGATATGTACTTTCTTGAAATTTAGTTTCTAAGCTTTTAAGTGCTGATGGATTAATAATTACTTCACTTTAGCCATTAGTAACTATGAGAAATATAACAATTTCAGTCGCATCAAATTACACTAACAATTTCAACACTGAAGGAGTCATTAATCCATCAACATTTAAAAAATCGTAAAAATTGAATTTCAAGAGAATAGTTGTTATTACTTAAATTGTTGTTGCCATTTCATATAACTTATGTCTTATGTCCAAAAAAAAAAACTTATGTCTAAAAATGTAGTAGTAATCGATCCACTGCCACTTAAAAATTTAAAAATTTTATCTTAATAGTCTAGTTTTATATAATTAAAGTTGTTAATCACTAGAGTAAAATAGCCATCGGATTACCCATACTTGAAAATTTAAAAGTTGAACTTTAGGAGAGAAATTGTGGCCGATCACTTCACAGCCACACGCTAGCTTGGTAGGATGGCAGGGCATGGTGGTTGGGTGTGAAAGAACAACTTGAAGAAATTAAATTTTATCTTATTTAGAAACTAAATATTATTCCAAAAAAAAAGATAAAATTTTGTTTTTTTAAGTAACATCCCCTCCAATTCTACATATAAGTTACAAATAATTAAATTATGTAAATTAGAGGTGGATTAAAAATAATTACAGACAATAAATATAAAAAATATATTTTTTGAAATTTACATTTATTTATAGAGAAGTTGAGTAAGAGGGAATGGGTGAGAAAAGATGGGGGAGAATAAGTGAAAAACCGAGAAATACATCAATTAAAAATAAAAACAAAAAATTTTGGAGCGAATACAAAGTGTAATTTATAAAAATATCTAATTGTATCAAGAAATTATAAGTTGGAAGTATATTTTTTAGTTTGTGGGCAAAAAAAAAAAAGGAGGTATATTTTTTAGGAGATGTTGGTGCAAGTTTGTTATCACTACAGTTTTTTTATAAAATAAAAATAGATAAATTGTTTTTTTATTTTGTCTTAAAAATTCTATTCCATATTTATTAATTTTTGAAAATTTGAATCTGCTGTGCCTCCTTCCCCATTCCCCATGACCCATCCATCATTTGCTTGGGGATGAGTGAACGGAGATGTTATTGACTAATTTATTTAAACCATCCATATATCGATAATATAACCGACCACACTTCAAACACGTGGCATAACCCCTTCACTAAAGTCGGGAATTCGGGCCGAGCCCGTCGGGCCGGCCCGTTTAGGCCTGAGCCCGTCAAGGGCCGGACCTATGATTTAGAGGCTGAAAATGGAAGCGGGCCTAAAAGGGTCGGCCCTGTAGGGCCGCAAGCCCTGTAAGGCCAGCCCTAAAGCCCTGCGGGGCGGCTCTTTTAGGCCCGTTTAATATTTTTTAAAAATAAATTAATAAATATAATATCATTATATCAAATTATCAATATGAGAGACACCTAAGTTCCTAATAGAGTATTAATAACAGGAAAACACTTATTAATTGGTTTGATTTATTTTATTTTATATAATATTTTATTCATTCAAACTTAAAAAAAAAGGCTACTTTGGATATTAGATGATTATTTTAACTAAAAATTTATAAGTTTTAAAAATAATGTACACCAATTTAAAGCAAAATAATAAATAAATTGTAAAACTTTAAAAAAAATTTTTGAATTAAAATAAGTTTAAGCCTGTTTAGGCCCGAGCCCGTGAAGGGCCAGTCCTGTAGGGCCACGGGCTTCAAAAATATGGTACTTTTTAGGAAACGGGCCTAAACTGGCCGGCTCGTTTAGGCCCGAACCCGTGAAGGGCCGGCTCTGTAGGGCCGGGCCGACCCGTTTTCCCAGCTCTACCCTTCATCATCGGGTTAGGTATATGCCAACGTGTGTGTTTAGTTTACTTAGCTAATTTTGTCCTCATCAGTCCTTTTCTTGTGCTATCCTCCATTTTATAAGGAATTTATTTTTTGCGTGAAATGAATTGGGTTAAAATTAATTAAAAATAATAAATATATAAAAAATATCATATTTCTTCTAAATATGTCATATTTATGAAAAGAGCATATGAGATAGAATGATTAAAAAAATATGAAAAAGTATGGGGATAAAATATGAGAAAGAATACATAATAAATGAATAAATGAAAGAGAATTAGTGGTGAGTGGGGATACTTAATATAAAGATATGTATTTAATAAGGGTAGAAAAAAAAAAAGCTTAAAATTTGAAATATAAGAAGAAAATTACTTATAAAAAAGATCAACCCTAAAAAAATTATTTATAAAAAGGATGGATGGCAGTGATTTGTCATTACTCATTTCTAATAATTCGAATCTCATCGATTTGTTATTTGAAAAACATTAAATTATTCCTCATTCCCACCTTATCCGGAAAAGGTCATATTTTTTTAAATAGGTTTGTTTCTTTCTGTAACATTCTTTTTGAGTAATTAAGGGTAATAAATGCATTTTTATTCATTTTATTTTAAATTAATTATATAGGGTTAAAATGTATCTAATATTCTGAAATATTTTTTCAAATATATCTAATGATGTAAAGTATTTCGTGGTATACCCAGCACTCTGAAGTATTTTTTCTGATGCAACAAGCACACTAAAGTAACTTTTTTTAACCAGTACTATAAACTATTATTTTGGCAGATCTAACATCTTAAAGTATTTTTTAGATGTATCTAGCACCTTAAATGATTTAAATTGTTAGGTGCAAATTTGCACAAGAAGTTTTTGGTGGCGACAGCTTCTAAATTGTCATACAATTCTGTGGATCTTCCAAATCTTCTATAATGACACATATATCCTATTAGCAACATTACCTACAAATAAGAGAGTTGCTTCGAGTCATGCTTGAGGATACTATCCTTAAGAGCTATTCCTCAGCTACCGACAGATAAGAAGCGGCACTCTCCAAAATTAAACAAACCCTTCTTACAAAATAGGGTGAGCTGAACTATGGAAGATTATAAAACTCAATAAGGAGAAAAGAGAAATTGCTCGAAAGCTTAGAGCTAGGCACATAAACCTTCCATCTTATACCCTTTTATAACCCGTAGATCACAAGAGAACATTGGGCACTTAAACACAATTAAGCATCGATTACAAAATCATTGACTTGCTTAATGAATATTCATGGGGAGGTTACTAGTCATTAGGTCATTAAACATATTAATAGGTTTTTATGATCCATTAAGGTAGCAATAAATCATACAAATTAATCTTGTATTTTCATTGAAATGTTTCCGGTAAAAGTGTTCAGTACCACATTTAACTCGCATACGAGGGAGGGGAAATTGTCAGATTTCAACTACATTTCCGGTGGCTCGTTGTCATGTGAGTAAGCCAATTCCTCCTCTTGGTCTATTTACTAGCCCAAGATCACTTGTTATTACTTGAACCCCATAATCCCATACAATGTGGGATTCTTCCTTTGACACACCCATACACATTATCTACAATAGTTTTTCAGGTGATGGACGCACCTAAACAATACTCAAGGTGCTGGGTGCACTACAATATATTTTAGAATACTAGATGCACCTGAAAAAATATTTTAAGATACTGGTTGCACCTTAACCCTTGTATTAATTAAAATGTTGGCTTATTCACTTTATTCTCTCACATTATCTTTTCTCATACATCATCTTTCATTATTTTTTCCCATTATTATTGTCCCTTTTTCATTTAAAAATAAGAGCATATTTACAAAAAGCATATTTTTTACATATTTATTATTTTTAATTAATTTTAACTGTTTTCATAAACAACGTAATTCATTTAGAACACACACACACTCACACACACACACTGGTGGAAGGAGTGTATGATAGAGTAGTTGAGAGAATGTCCAAATTATTGATTAGTCGGTCATTCATACATACTCCTAGGGCCCGTTTAGTTCAAAGAAAGGGTTGGAAAGGAGTGGAATAAATTGAAAAATAATGGAAAGGAATGGAAAATATTTTGTCACATAGGTGTTTGGTTGACATTGGAAAAGAAAATGGGTTGAGAGGAAAATGTTTGTTTGGTTGGAAGAAAATGAGGTAGGAAAATGAGCCAAAAGACCATTTTGCCCTTGTGTTAAAAATATTATTTAAATGCAATGAGACCGTGGCCCCCACTGATGTACCCACACAATCATCTTCAACCTCTTGACTACCCTTCCTCTCACTCTGCCAAACTCTCCCCTCCTCTCCTCCACCACTTCTCTTCCTCCCTTCTTCGTCAAAGGTCTCCTCCACTATGCTGCTGCCGCCAACTATCTATCGCTGAGTTCTCTTCCATCTCCGCTGCTCTGTTTCAAATATCGGTTCCCTATTTCATAATCTTCAGCATCGAGTCACTCCTTTGGTCTACCCTAAACCACCATGGTATTTTCCGACATCACTCTCTTCCTCTCCCAATTTCTGGCTTCTCCTCCCCTGGTATCTTGCTTGACCGTCATCCTTTTTGGCGTATCTCCAATGGTATTTTTGTAACACCCTAAATTTTATTCACAAATAGTATATTTTGATTATTTTATATATTCAATGAAATAGTGAATATTTAAAACTAAAGGAATTAAATATTGAAAGTTGAAAGCTGATTGCGAGGCAGTGAGTTTGTCATGTGGTTTTGAAAGACCAAATGATGAGAAAAAATTATGAAATTTTACAGGGTGAAAGTAGACGTCCTAAACTTTAATTTTATAGGTCATATGAATCAATTGAAGCTATGTACAAAAAGATATGAATTTTTGAATTTAGTTCGGAAAATATGGAAAGTCTCCAAAGCAGCGGTTAAAGATTGAAAATCTGGGAATGATATGCTTCTAGCTGGTTAAATTTCATATTTTTCCTTGAAACTAGACTCAATAAGGGTTCCATATCCTTTGGAATCACTCTAAAACAATGTCTACAAAATTAGTTATGATTTTTTGAAGTCAGGGCAGAAAATCTGCCAGAAGTGGCATTATTCCGAAAATTGAAAATAAAATGTGTTAGAAATTGATTAATGGAATTAAAGATGCCAAGTGTCATTATCATATGAAGAGGGGATTAGATTATGATTTATGAAGATGAGCACATGTCCAATTGCATTAAAATAATGCTACATAAACATAGTCATGATGATAATGCTACATGGACTTAGCAATGATGGTCAATGATGATAATGGTTGAGTGAATTGTTGAATTAAATTTTGAGTTCATGATGGTAAGGATTAGCTTGAGTGAAGGGATGGATGAACATGAAGGCATGGTGTAGTGCATGGCATTTCACTACTTGAGTGCTTGGTGGAGTATGAAGTTGGTCTAGTTGGAGAAAAGCAAATGGTTTGGTTGGAGCAAGAGGAGAAGCACGTTTTTGGCCAGCCAAGGGAGAAGGAAAATTGGTTCCAACCTAATGGGAAGCTAATGGAGTAAGTATGTCATAAACATGAAGGAAGGGAGGCTTGTGACAAGTGTCACAACAAGATTTAATCTTGTGAAAATCAAGGGCTAAGAGGAAAGATGAAGCAATTGATTAAAACACTTCCTCTTCCCTTCATTTTGTTCATTTCGGCCAAAAGAGAGGGGAGAGAGAGAGAGAGAGCTTGAAGAGGCCCAGGAGTTCTAGAGAAAGGAGGAAGAGAAACTAAGGTAAAACATGGTTCTTAAGCTTTTTCTTTGTAAACTTCCATGAGAAACCTCCTCTAAACCTTGTTTCTTCATGAAATCATGATCTTGAAGACACATTGTTAGCTCAAGGGAAGAGAGAGGAGGCATCTAGAGTGAGAAGATCCAAGAAGCTCAAGAGGTAGCTACACCAAACTCAAATCTATACTAGTATGAAGTGTTGTTGGTGTTTGTTGTTGATTTGGTGATTTTTTGTTGAGTTTGTAAATTTGGAAAGCCCTAATCCTAAGGGGTTATGCTGCCCAAATTTCTTTGAATCATGATTAAGAAGTGTTTAAATGAGTTAATAAAGGATTAGGAGTGGAAAAGTACAAGTTTTGGAAACTAAAATACAAAACCCTATTTTTCCATTTTTTTCTAATATTTCGGCCAGCACTGTTTTGGGGGAAGAAGCTAGATTTTCATGAAATGGATGGTTCTATTGGATTCAGTGGGCAAAAATAGGTGCGGTTACAGTTGGTTACTTTTTTGAAAAAGGCCGAAAAAACATAATTACGAAAACGCCCTTAAAACCCTAAATCGGGGTTGTCAAGGGTATTTTCGTAATTTGACAATGAATTTGGTGATTTTGAGCAAGAAATGGATTCCTTGGACTAAAATACGTCAGAATAGCCCTAATCAAAATTTTGGAAAAACGTGCCATTAAGCTAGGTCCAATGGGCATTTTGATAAATTTTCACCATAAACTAATATAACCACAAGAAACACTATGGAAGAGTCTAAAATGATACTTGGATAGGTTATGACCTATTTCTTCTACATTTAATATTTTAGGACTGAGTCGGAAGCCGAAGCGACACATTTTACGAGGCACACTAAAAAGGGAATTGATAAGACTTTGAGGAAGAACTACCATCTTTCATACACTGAATAATTGTATGTATGTGTTACTGTATTTTGTAATATGATTGCGTGCTAAAGGCACAGTACCTAGTTGTGGTTCGGTGCCCAACGAAGGTATATCGGAAAATCCTAGTTGTGGTTCAGTGCCCAGCCAAGGTACACTATCAAAAATCCTAATTGTGGTCGATGACTCAGTTGAGGTATATTATCAAAAATCCTAGCTGTAGTCGATGACTTGGATGAGGTAATTATATATGAATCGAATTAAACTATCATTTTTGCCTAATGTGGTGCATTGCATATTTAATTTTCATATTTTATATGTCGATCATATGTTTTTATGGGGATTCTTCGGAATCTCACCATATTTTTAAAAATAAACATCTTAGTGGGTGCCAGTAGATCGGAAGGCAAAGGCACAGACACTGAGAAGTGATTAGCACATGTCTCAAGGCCAGGTCAAGGCTAGTTGTTATAATTAGTTTATGTTTAAGATATTTTGGGAAATCTTGTAAACGTTAGAATTTCTGCTGTATTTCTGTATTTTTCGTATTTCGTTGATGAACTACATTGGGATTATAAACGAATACTTTTATCAGTATAATTGTACTTTTCTGTATGCCCACGAAATCTTATCCTTATTACTCTTCGATTATCGTAATGGAAACATGTGTTGACAATTTTCTTTTCTGTTAGCAACAAGATTCGCGACACCCATTTATTAGGGTTGCTATTCATTGGCTAAAGAGGAATAAATTGGTCTTAAAGATTTTTCAAGCAAGATAGAAAATGGGTTCCCACCATGGTGGGAAGCAATTTCCGCATGTATAATGGAAAATCTCCAGCCATTGGAAATCATTTTCCTAGGAAAATGGTGAACCAAACGGCCGCCGCCAGCTTGAAAATCTCATTTTTCTATTCAATCGATGCATTTTCCGCAAACCAAATAGGACCCTATAGACTAAGTGAGAGAATGTCCTGTGGTTCTTAAACAACAAAATTTTTTAACATGTTTCACGTAGAATAATTTTTTAAAAAAACTTTATTAAGTTTTCTATAAAATTTAACAATTTTTTAACTTTATTCTTATTTCATATACATTATATTGGATGAGAATAAAATCAATACAATAATAAATATAAGGTAAGATTGTACATTCATATAAAAATTTCTCTCTCTGCCCAAGAAATAAAATAAAAAAGTTTCTTTTCTCTCTACTCTATAAATAAGATCACATGAGCATTTCTTTTCCGGGGTCATTTTATATGATACTACCTCTAGTTCTAGATGTAGAAGACTCAGTTGATTTTTTTTTTTGAGAGATTAAAGAAACTAATAAGTTACTTAATCATATTATATGTTGTGTATGATTAAATTATATATCAATTTATATATTAGACAAATTAGTTTGGAGAAAAATGATAAATATAAATACTTTAAAATAATTTAATTAGTTTACTTGGTCTCCCAAAAATATCAACTAGGTCTTATATTTAAGACCGTGAGTAGTATAATTTTTTTGTGGTGCATACTCTAGCTGTTGATTGAATTAAAACAATTTCCTAACAGTGTTTTTAACGACCCTGGGATCTTCTTTATTTAAAAAAGTATAATTCTGACTCCTCATAGTGCATTGCACAAAAATGTGATCATACAAGAAATTAAATAATTGAAGGCCTAAGTTAAGATTTTTTTTTTTTGAAAAACCGCTCCTAATAAGATTTATTGATGGAAGGCACCTAAGGACTCAGATCTTAGACGGGTGTAACTCTTTTTTAATTTTGTGTACTATATTTTTAATTTTATGCAAATATCTTCTAATTTAGAAGTAACTTAAGATATGCTGTGTATACTTGAAAATATGTTGCAATTTAAATAAATTTTAAGTATCTTTGATCAGTAAATTTGGTAACGAGTAAAAATTAATTAATTTGAACAAGTCTATGTAAGCGTAAAATTAAATTTAAAAAACTGATGTGGGGAGAGGACTTGATACCAGCTAAACATTTTTTAAATCGATATGAGGACCTGGCCTAAACGCGGTAGTCAAACGCAGTAGTCAAAAGTTTAGGTGCTGCCTTCAACATTAGCTCTTATTTAAAAAATTTAAGAATCAGGCGTAATATTAATATATACTACTTTCTTCAGTTTTAAATATAAGATAAAGTTGACTTTATTTAAGATGATTAAAAAAAATAAATAAATTACTTAATCATATCATTTATTATATATCTTTAGATTATATATCAGTTTATTAGTCAAGCTAATTAATTTGGAGAAAAAAATTATAAATATAAATATTCTAAATTAATTTAATTTTTTTAAAAATATCAATTTTATCTTATATTTAAAATAGGAGATAATAATATATTAAATACTATATCAGGTAAAAAAAACAACGCCCACTGGTATACCTGGCTAAACATTTGAAATTTTATCATTTTAAACGGAGAGATTAAAATATCAGAACATCTGCAATTATATACACACAAACAAATTTTGGTCAAAAAAAATATATAAAGAAAGCCAAAAGCCAAACGTGGTAACTCTGGGGCTGCCGACCCTTCTTCCCGCGGTCAACGACATTGCGTCGGAAGTTTGCGCGTCTGAACTCTGAGCTTCACTGATTCGTCCAAAAGCGGCCTATTATTCCTCATCGTCCTCATCGGGGTATACATAATTTCCTCTTATTCTGAAAAAGATTTTAGCTCCCCTATTAATTTCTTGAAGGAAAAGAGTTAGGAATCATGGCGGGATGTTGCAGCTTCACTGCCTCGCGTGACCGGTGCTACCGCTACTCCTTCTCCAGCTCCGGCCTCAAATCGGTCACCGCGGATCTCGGCGACGGTACAATCATGCATTGCTGGGTCCCCGGAACGCACAAGGAGTCAAATCCTACTCTGATTCTTATCCACGGAATCGGAGCGAACGCAATGTGGCAATGGAACGAATTCCTTTCTCCACTAATCCGTCGCTTCAATGTTTACGTCCCGGATTTGGTTTTCTTCGGCGATTCCTACACGACCCGACCCGATAGATCCGAATCGTTCCAGGCCCGGTGCGTGATGAGCCTCATGGAAGCTCACGGTGTGAGGAAAATGGGAGTGGTTGGCGTGAGCTACGGTGGCTTTGTGGCTTATAGCATGGCGGCACAGTTCCCGGAGAAGGTGGACAAGGTGGTGCTGTGTTGTGCTGGAGTGGCCTTGGAAGAGAAAGATATGGATGAAGGGATGTTTCAGGTCAAAAGTGTGGACGAGGCTGCGAGTATTTTGCTGCCACAGACACCGGCGAATATGAAGAAGCTGATTCAGATGACGTTTGCCAAGCCTATAAAAGTTTTGCCTTCTTGCTTTCTCAACGATTACATTGATGTAAGTGATTTATGATTCGTTTCATTGAGCCTGATTTGCTTTAGTTGTGTTCCTTATTTTTGGTCCGTTGATGAGGGTTGCTTGAATTGTGTCATAAACTGGTTCTGGAGAATTTGTATATTTACGTTGAAGATGAACTAAATTGGAGGAGGATAGGACCTCGTGTTTATTCATAGATTGATCTGGTTGGAATATGATCAATTTTGATTTCCCCCAACATTATATATTTCCTTTCCTCTGTTTAAGCCAAATAACACGAACTGGCAATTTTGCTCATGGCCGGTTTGTAAGACCGTGAAGCTTTGATTATTTCCTAGAAGCAGCCCTTGGTAGTTATTGTATTGATCCTCAAGGTTGCAGAGAAATAGAAGCATTAACGCACTATCAACTACAAGATTTATATTTTCGTCTCTCTTCATAACAGTACTCTTCTATATTGCTCTATAATAGATGTCTCGATACATTCTTTGAGATCTTAGATTTCACCGAATAATTTGGAAAATTTTGTATAGTTCTACAGTAGGCAATAGAGAGACGGCAAGTTGTCTGGAGGAATCCTCTATGGATTACTACAAAGTAAATATTGAAAATGTCAAGTTGATCTGTTTTGATGCCTATGAATGACTCTGTACTTGTATAAGAAAAACATTAAAACGAAGAATCATGGAGGATGAAGACATATGGAGTGAAAAAGAAAATGGATCTTATCTCTGCTGTGCAATATAACTGTTATTAGACAAAGACCTGTCATGAATGTCCTTAATCACCTGATTATTTGGCAATGCTTGTGTGATAGCTCACTATTTGTATTATCTGATTTGTTCTTGGGCATGTAGATATTTATCTCTTTTTCCCATTTGCTTCTTAAACTGGAGATAAGCTGTGATTCCAAGTATCTAGTGTACCAAGCTTTGTAAATATTATAACCACGCCTCTGTTTATTCACAAAAACTTGTCTGCTGGCAGGTGATGTGCACAGAAAACCGTCAAGAGAGGAAAGAACTAATCTATGCACTGCACAAGGACAGAAAACTATCTGATCTTCCTAAGATTACCCAGGTTTCATTTTGACTCCCTCTTTTATCTGGGCTGCTTACACCCATTTTTTAAGTCTTGCTCTTGGTCTGTAATATCTTGAAGGCATTGACTTTCCGCTTCTGCAGCCTACATACATTATATGGGGAGAAAAGGACCTGGTATTTCCAATGGAATTAGCACACAGACTGCAACGGTAAAGTGAAGCCATCTAAGTTCCCTATTTAATCACATTTTATCTTCCATAGACTACTTTACTTGAATTTAGGGACATGATTATGTAGAAGTTACAGTTTTCACACAAATGAACCAGTCCCTTCTTAGATACCCTGAGGTTTTAGGAAGAAGGAAGAATACCAAAATGAAGTAACCTTAACCCAACTATCTACTTAACATGTTGCCTTTTGTATTTCCACTTGCCTCTTGGTTTAATAAATTGATTTCATTCTTGTTGCTGCTATATAGGCATCTGGGAGACAAGGCGCAACTATTGGTCATTAAGAACGTAGGGCATGCTCTGAATATAGAGAAACCCAAGGAGCTGTATAAGTGCTTAAAATCTATCCTAATTGAGTCCTCACTTCCAACGAAGCAAGAAAACCACTGTAATGGTCACAAGGAGGACTAGAAAGTCCAAACATGAGAATTGCAGAGACCGGCGTTGATACTGATTTATGAGCCATGAGAGTAGTATTTTTGGGATAGCTTGTAATTAAAATGTGTGGTTCTTATACAGTATTGGCATCTAGTGGTTCTAAGAAATGGAAAAGGGGAAGATTTTCCTTTCTGCCAGCTTAAAAAGAGATAAAGATGGGAACCAATTGAAGACTATTGTTAATTCAGCCAAGGAAACAGAGAACCAATTTTAGTTTAGACTTTAGAATATGTATATATCATGGGATGGTGCTTGTGCTGCCCCAGAATATTGCAGAACAGTTGAAGTGCGGGAGCGCATGATATACATAAGTTAGTTTGTTTGCCAACTGAACCCTTCATTTTTTATTTTTTTTTTTGCACAGTCGTCATCATTAGCATGGTTCGCAAAATCTTTGAACCTTGCGCGCGGCTTTCAACTTCAAGTTCTGTGCATTGTCAACACTACGAAATGAGACAAGAGTTGAGCGTTCCCCCACCTTGAGGTTGCGGATTCGATCTCATTTATAATCTCAAATCGTTAGTGTCTGTCCTTTTAATTAAAAGAAAAAAAAAATACTGTAGTTATATAAACTATAAAGTAACCATGGCACCATATCGCTGCAGTTACTAACATGAGAAGATATTTTTATAGATTTTAAAGTTTTCAATAAGATGCTTGAATATAATAAAGGTGAAGTAGTCTTCAGCACCCTCATTATTTTTCAGTAGTATCGATTACACCCGATTTTATTTTTTGTGGTGCATCTAGTGCTACTGGTATTATTGTCTAGTTACATCTAGCACTATAATTTTATTTATGGTTTAGACTGCTTGATGCATTATATATAAGATTAGGGTGTTAAAAACAATAGAAAAATAATATGAAGGTGATGGATGCATCATAAATAAGATTAGGGTGCTGTAACTATGAAAAGACATCAAGACATTGGATGTTACTTTACCCTCTAATAAATATAACATTTTTGGTATTATTGAGCTCTACATGTTCTAAATATTTATCAACAGAAGTGACACACATAAAAAACTGATTATCTTGGATTACGTTTTTCTAAAAAAGGGATGAAAAGGACACATGCGTGCCAAACGTTGCTTAAATTTTGTTTTCTAATAATCAAACACAAGTTCGCCCAACAAAAAAGAATCAGTTCCAGATGAGTTTTTTCCCAGCAAAAGGTCGAAATGGAACTAAAATAAAATGAAAGAACACAAAAAGCACTCAGATCTGCAACCTTTTTCATTTTTGTTTTTTTAAAAAACTCTCTGTCTTCTATTTTTATTAGGGTCGATTTGTCAGAGCTTCATTTCTCTGATATATCGGGGCAAAAACCATTTCCAAGTGTGGCTGGATTTGAGAATAACTTTTATAATTTATAAGATAAATATGTAAAAAGAATTTTATTTTTGATTGCGCAAAACTAGATTTGAAAAGTTCTGAAACACTCAAGAAGTAAAAAGATTATGAACTTTAAATTTGCAAAGACATAACAAACAAGAAAACAGAAATCGTGGTGGTCAGATTTTAAGAATCAATAACAGGATAGGCACACTTTCGATATCCAAGTCCACATTACATCAATGGACGTGCATATTTATCTTTATTCCCTTCTTTTATATCTTGCCTCACTTTTTACACATAGAAAAGGCATTAATTACAAGGTTCCCTCGATAGACGCCCTTTTCTAACAAAAAAATAAAAATTGAATGGGACAATTTTAGCACATATCCTCCCCATGGAGGAGGAACTACACACTCCACAATCCTGAGATGCTTAACCTAATCAAAATAATAATATAACTTAAAATTAAGTTACAACAAGAAGGTTTATGTCTATTATGTCAAGAGGCCATTGGCTTCATTTTCATATAAACTAACTAATGAGCTACCAAGTGCTAAAAATTCAGTTGAGCATCATAACTAGCCACGAAACAAGTCCCGCCAAAATCCACCTCCAAACACCATCACCTGCAAATTTTTGTTCACAATATCATTAAAGATCAGTTTTTGTCAAAAAAAAAAAGTCACATACTCCTTTGTTTCTATTTATAGGACACTTCCAACATTTTTCACATAAATCAAGAAAAATCTTAAACTTCATTACTCTGTTATAAAATTCAACAACTTTTCAAATCTACTCCTATTTAATATATATAATACTAAATGAAAACAAAGTCAACATAATAATAAATAAAGGGTTAAATTGTATATTCACCTCAAAAATTTTAATTAGATACTGTATAAATAGAACCAAAATAAAGCTTCTCTCTCTTTTACAAATAGGAGTGGAGGAGTAGCTTGATCACAATCCAAATATAAAAGATGAGCAAAAGGGATTCTCCCATTAGAGCTTAAATCATATTTAGGGTATCCGATTCTCACAGCCTATAGCGCTTTACATATGCGAGAATAAAGAAAGGTGAAGAAGATTGAACAACACACCATTACAGTGGAGAAAAGAATGGAAAAAGAAATTAAAACTTACGGGTCCAAAAAGGTGAAGAATCGGAGCTCCAAATGAAATCCGGATTCTGACTTTGATTAGAGCAATCCAAGCTGGTGTTGTACCCGCCTTTACAAACACACAAAAACGAATTCCCGGGTACCCTATACCCGCAAATCCCACCACTAATCTCACAACTGTTACACTTGCTGCTCACAACGCTGTTATCTAAACCCCCAGAAGAATACTTCACGGCCACACCGTACTCCCACCGGGTCGGGTCTGTCGGGTTATCCCCAAGTGACATCACCGAAGTATAAGCCCTGCACTTAAGCGACCTCAAGTTCAATTCTCCCTTCTCGTCAAGATTCGCCGGCGAGTACACACAACAAGTATTCGTCGGAGCAAAGAGAGGGAGACCAAGGGAAACTATAGAAGGACAAGTGTACAACGTAGCACAAAGGTGGTCGTACGAGAGGTCACAGATGGGCGTGGATTTGATGGTGAGAGATGAGGTGGGTGGTTCACAGGATAAGAGGATGAAGGTGGAAGAATCTATTTGAAACGGCGTCGTCCAGTCTAAGCCGAAATTGGTGGGTGAGGTTTGCATGAAGGTGCATGTGGACATGCATGGTGGTGATAGAGTTATGGTGGAGTCTGTGTAGGATATGGTGGTTATAGGGTATGAGCCCGTGTGAGTAGTGAGGAAGAGCTGGTCGCCGCCGGTGGCGTTGGGTGCGCATGTTATGTATTGATGGAATTGAGGTGAGCCGCATCCGGGGCCGGTGCCAAAGGGGAACTTTACCGGCGTGGAGCCGCACGTGTTGCGGCAGGAGACCATGTTGGCGGTGGCGGCTACCACTGGCGATGATAAGAAAAGGAGGATAAGGAGGATCGGAGAAGGAGGTGCCATTAGGCTTGGTTTGGTGGTAATGTGTGTTTTATTCGGGCGAACGTTGTTCGTTTTAATGTTTGAGCTACTCTCTTTTATTGGGTCCCATACCTACGGGCACTCGACACTTTCTTCTTCTTTTTTACTTTGTTTCTAAGGAGGGCTACTATGTTAAAACATAAAACTAACTACACTAGAGGGGTTCTGTTAAAAAAAAAAACTACACTAGAGGGGAATTTGGTGTCCGTTTATTTTAATTTTTTAGAAGTATTTTTATGATTTATTAAATAAGAATGTGTTGGACTTTGGGTCCAAGTCCGCCCTTGATGGGCCGGACTATTTGATTAAGAACATAAGTTGTTTTATCAAATAATTAATTAATCAACATATATTGTTGTTTGGTAAATAAGTTGGCAATTAATTGTGGGATTATGATTGAGAAACAAATCTCCATGATTGAGGAATCGATTGAGAATCAATCAAATTAAATTACCAACTTGGAGAGCAAGAAAAGGGTGCACACACTATCTAATTAGAGGTCACTCTAATCTCTATAAATAGGGTGTGTCTCTAGCATTGCAAACCACCCCTGCCATTAAGCTTTCTGGCAATCCCCTCTTATCTACCATCTTGCTTGTTCTGGTGCACTGCTGTGCAAACCCTGATTAGGCTCTTGTAGTCTAATCCTTGCGTGGGCTCCCAAACTCGGATCCGACTTTACTAGTATGCGCTTCTACACTATGCTTAATGTTTATTATTCCTTCATTGGCATCAGAGCCTGCTTGTTCTTGTGGCTGTATTCAATATGTGTTCTGCCATATTTTTTTTAATATATAAATGCATATATGTCCGTATATATGTCAACGCATGCGTGTTTATATATATATATATATATTTTTTTTTTGCACATGTTCATATATTTGTTTTATTATTCCGTTGCTACTCTGTGTATTTGCATGTCCGACCCACATGCATATGTATATATGAACATGCGCAACTCCCTTCGTCTCTCTCTTCCCTCTGTTGCCGTTTTTTTCCAGTTTCCACTTCTGGTTCACATGCTTGCATCCTATGCACTATGTTTTTCATTTATAAGCATGATCCTATATCCTTGAAGCATGTCCTTTCATTCTTTAAAGATCATGATTGAATATGCTCTCTCTATCTTCTCGTTGTTATTTTCTCTGTGAATTCATCATTTTGTCTCTGGAAACTGTGTGACTCCAAAAACGACAACTTGAACATACAAGTAAGTGCATGAGATCATAAAACGTAAGAAGAAAGAGAAGGACCATGTTTTCTGTGTGAATCTGACGGTCACCGACAAGCTTCAAGAATTGGGTCTTCAAAAACGTTAGCCTCTGTGTGAAAAGAGGTGATGAACGTGAAGCACTCGAGGAGACGGTTCCAACGGCACCGGAATCGATTGAAACAAAGGTCCGACAAGGGAGATATAAGGGGTCGAAGCCGGGTGGGTCACGACGGACCCGCCGGAGCTCCAACCAAGTCATGAGACCTGGCTAGAGGAAGAAGATGACCCAGGGTGGGCCAAAACGGCGTTGTTTTGGCCACAACCCCAAAACGCACCGTTTCACTAAGTGAAACAGCGGCGTTTAAGCACTGGCCGAAACGACGTCGTTTCGGCCAATGGGGGCGCTGCGTTTCGATTAAGTGAAACACAGTGTTTCGGGTCAGGTCGTTTCGGCCAATGGGGGCGGTGCGTTTTGATTAAGTGAAACACAGTGTTTCGGGTCAGGTGACCTGAAACCCGATTCAAAGGACATTGGGCCGGTCCAACCTACCCGGACCGGCCCAACCCGATTTCCATAAAAAAAAAACTTTTTTTTTAAAATTTCTCTCTTCCCTTGATAGCGCGCCTTTGTGGCGCGTGGGACCCACCCCAAGGCCATATAGGCGAATCAAGGACATCATCGAACTTAGTGCACCAAGACAAGTCTAGTGGTTTTGACGTCGTGTCAAAATAAGGTCCCTAAGGCAGCGCGTGAGTGACACGCGCCACCACCCAAGAGTGGAACTTCCCACTTTCCTATTTTTAAATGAGTTTTTTCAACCAGAAACCTTCTGGTGACGCGTGGGGGCCCGTGCAGGGGCATTTTTGGAATTTTTTTGGCCCTAAAAAATTTGTAAATTCATGTTCTTCATATTGATATATTGTTTATCTATTTTTGGAAATTATTCAGAACATTTTATATACGTTTTTGAGTGTTTTTAATCCTAAACTATTTAAAATAAGTTCTGAAAATTGTTTTTCTTTGTGATGAACGATTATTGGTCAGATATGGCTAGTATACACACTGACCAATCTTTTTATGGGGCTCCCCCTGAATATTCTCCGGCTTCTGATGATGAAAAAGAGGTAAAGACCTCAAGTGAAGTTGGTAGCACTAACAAGAAGGGTCCCCCTTTGTCACAACAAGACTCCAACACACCTGACGAGATGAAGCAAGAAGAGAAAGCAAAGTTCAAATTTGATGAGTTCGAAGAGGAGGAGGTCGATAGACCAAGAACTAGTGCTCTAATCAAATCTCTTGTTGAAAAAGACGTTGATAAATATGTTCAAATCAAAAGCGTCTATGGGGTCATTTGTGGATATGGTAGACAAGTCACTAATGCCAGTGACGCTGAGTTCTATGTAAAAGCTATGGTGGAATACCGTGATCAAGTGACAAAGAGGGGTCATCTCCATGGCCTAGGATTTTGGAAAGAAGTTTTTAAGAGAGGCATAGACAATATGGACAAAGGAGCTCATAGAGATAAGACTAAGAAAACCTTTCTAGATTTTGGCATTGATGTACCTCGTTATTGAAACTTGATTATCCATGTTATAGTTTGCTTGTTTTTGAATTTGTTTTCATTGCAACTTATATGAACCTTTCATGGAATTACTGCTTAATGAATAAATTGTTTTTGGAATTATTTATTCTACTTCCTTATGATACTTTATTTGAGTGGGAGAATATTTTTTTCTTTTCTGGAATTGTTTTTTTTAAAAAAAATCATGGGGATATGTTTGAATAAGAATATAAATTAATAAAAATGAGCGGTAAACTAGAATGAGTGGGATGGGGGTCAACCTAGTTGATTCCTAAACACGAAGCTAGCAAACTCTCATTCTATTAATTTTCTACTCTTAGTTAAACAAAGAGATAGTGTCTCAAAATGAAATTGCATACCTAATGAAAATGCATGTCTATGTGACAGAAAAATGGCTCAAATGACAAGCAAGACTTTTGTTGCTGATCTCGTTCGAGGAGACAAGCTGCATGGTGAGAACTTCGGCATGTGGTGCCGTAAGATCTCGTATGTCTTGGAGGAACAAGATGTCATGGACGTCTTGACCAATGTGCTTCCGTAACCCGATGCTAATGCATCACGAAGGGAACATGATGCTTTTGCAACCTAGAAAAGAAAGGATACCATCGCTCGGATCACAATGCTTGCGGCAATGACCGACGATGTGATATGTCAATTTGAAGGACATGTCACTGCCTCTGCCATGTGGACAGCGCTGAAAGAAGAGTTTGATGGTACTTCTGATGCAAGACTCAGGAGAATCACCGTCAAGCTTGACAATTATAAGCTAGGTCCAAACACTACCATAAGGCAGCATTTAAGGAAAATGCAGAATATGATAAGGGAACTTATCAAGGCAGGAGGAACCCTTTCTGAAGCACAGCAAGTGCAAGCAGTTATGAGTTCACTCCCTGCAAGATGGGATCACATGAAGCACACCATAACTCACAACAACACCATCAAGACTTTTTCTGACATTGCTCGTCACATCCAATTGGAGGATGACCGTATGTACGGTGTAAAGACCAATGGTCAAGCACTCTTAACTGAAGAAAAAGGAGCTTCATCACAGAAGCGAAAGCCCAATAAAGGCAAGGGACCCCAAAAGAAGAAGGGGAACCTAGGGGCAAAGAAGGATAAGAATGCCTTCGAGAAGAACAAGAAACCTGCAAAGAAGCGAGACCTTTCCAAGGTCAAGTGCTACTCTTGATAAAAGAAAGGCCATTTTATAAAATATTTCCCTGAGAAGAATAAGGTACTATGTGATAACCCTTCTCATTTTTCTTTTGTTTCTAGTACTGCCTTTATAGCTGAGGCTAATCCTGTGTAGGTTGTAGACTCAGTGGCCACAGACCATGTGAGCAGAGATCGTGGGAACTTCACGGAGTTTCACAGGCTACCAGCTAGAAGTAGATGGCTTTATGTTGGGAACAATGCGATGGTAGAAGTCAAAGGGATCGGCACCTGTAAATTGACTTTATAAGGCGGGCGAACCCTAATTTTGCAAGATGTCCTCTACGCTCTGGAGATCCGACGAAACCTAGTGTCTGTTATTTCTTTAGTTAAATTCAGTTTTAATGTTAACTTTCATGATCAAGTTGTTGACATTTCAAATGGAACCGATTATTTCAGATTTGGTTGTATTTCATATGGTTTCTTTGTTTTAATGAATTATGATTTTAATTCTATTCAATGCTATGCGATTTCATCTAATGATAATTACGATACATGGCATGCCAGATTAGGACACATTGATCAACAACGCATGACCAAACTAGCAAATGAAGGATTGCTAGGAGAAGTGTCAAAAAAGGAAATGTCTCTATGTGAGCATTGCCTTGCTGGCAAAAGCACGAGGAAACCCTTCAGAAAGCCAACTAGAGCAGAACATCCTCTTAAACTGATACACTCGGATATCTGCGGACCTATGAGTGTGAGGGCACGACATGGAGCGTGGTACTTCATTACATTTATCGATGATTTTTCGTGATACGGACATGTATACTTGATCTCTCACAAGTCTGAAGCTTTAGAATGCTTCAGGAAGTACCTTAATCTAGTTGAAAATCAACTAAATTGCAAGGTTAAAGCCTTGAGAACTGATAGAGGTCAAGAGTATTTCTCAGAACAATTCAAAACGCTCTGTGATGAAAAAGGGATTGTCAGACAATTGACCATCCCTGGCACTCCTCAACAGAATGGGGTAGCCGAGAGAAGAAATAGAACACTTCTCGGTATGGTTAGGTCAATGATGTCACAAGCTGAACTACCAATTTCATATTGGGGCGATGCACTGTTGACTGCGACATTTATACTTAACCGAGTGCCTTCCAAATCATTCACTTCTACGCCTTATAAGTTGTGGACAAGCCGTAAGTCGGATCTAAGTGTCTTACGACCATGGGGATCGGTGGCCTATACACACAATTCGTCTCACAAACATGGAAAGTTGGGACCTCGAGGCAAGAAATGTATCTTTATATGATACTCCGGCAATCAAAAGGATATGTCTTCATTGGTGAAAATGAGGACGGCTCAATGACTGAGGTAGAGTCAAGGGACGCAGTGTTCCTATAAGCAAATTTTCCTAGCAAAGGAAGCCTTAACCAAACAGAAACTTTATATAAGACTGAGGAAGTTGAAGGCACTCCTCAGATCACTAACCCGAGTGGGAGAAATGAGTCATTTTCACAACATGGAAATGATAATCAAGCACAGGAAGAGAATCCTGAAGAACTCCCACCCCGGAGAAGCCAAAGGGATAGAATCCCTAAAAGACGCTTCTCCGTTGAAGGGGAAGTACTCATTGTCAATCCAGAAGACAATGAGGAAGATATGAAAAGTGTTAAAGAAGCGCTAATCGGACCTGCTAAGGAAATATGGCAAAAGGCCTCAAAAGAAGAGATGAATTCCATGAAAGCTAACCAAGTTTGGAAATTGGTTGACCTGCCACCAAGCCGAAAGGTAATTGGGAACAAATGGGTTCTCAAATATAAATGAAAGGCAGATGGATCAATTGACAAACCCAAAGCACACTTGGTGGCTAAGGGGTACACCCAACGAGAAGGGATAGATTATGAAGATACCTTCTTGCCAATGGTGTGTTTTAACTCAATAAGACTCATACTCGCCATAGTGGCAAGTATGGACTTGGAGTTACATCAAATGGATGTAAAAACTGCATTCCTTAATGGAAAACTAGATGAAGAGATATATATGGAGCAGCCTGAGGGCTTCATAGAAAAGGGAAGTGAACAAAAGGTTTGCAAACTCCTAAGGTTCATCTACGGACTGAAACAATAATCTAGATAGTGATATCTAAGATTTCAAGAGGCAGTGACCTCATTCAACTTCAAGATGATCGAAGAAGACCACTGTGTCTACATAAAGCGGTTTGGAGATGATTTTGTGATCTTGTCTCTTTATGTAGATGATATACTCCTGGCCGGAACGAGTCTTAAGGTAGTCAAAACAATCAAGGATTGGTTATCCTTGAACTCTGAAATGAAAGACATGGGTGAAGCAGAATAAATCTTGGGAGTCAAGATAAAGAGGAATCGTTCAAAAAGATTGCTATCCTTGTCACAAAAGGCATACATAGAAAAGAACTTAGAACGATTCAATATGAGAGACTGCAAGCCTATGGATACCCCTATGGTTAAAGGACACCACCTCAGCATGGACATGTGTCCCATGGAAGAATTCGAAATAAAGCACATGAAAAGAGTCCTGTACTCGAGTGTAGTTGGAAGCTTAATGTACGCTATGCTCTGTACTAGACCAGACATATGCTTCGCAATCGGACTTGTGAGCCGTTTTCAATTCAACCCTAGAGTAAAGCATTGGGAAGCTGTGAAAAGAATCATGAGGTACCTGAAGGGAACCATGGATTACGAGCTATGTTACCAAGGTAGAGATATGCATCTGATAAGATACTCTGACACCGACTGGGCGGGAGATATAGATGAACGACACTCCACCTTAGGATACCCGTACCTCCTAAACAATGGAGCAATATCTGGAGCAGCAAGAAACAGACCTATGTGGCTCTGTCGTCCATGGAATCTGAATACATAGCTTGTTCTGCAGCCGTTCAAGAAGCTGTATGGCTTAAGAGATTTCTAGAACGTCTAGGAATGAAAGGCAGAAAGGAGGGTCCTATTCTGATACATTGCGATAGTCAAGCTGCAATAGCCTATGCTAAAGACCCTAAGGATCACAGTAGGACAAAGCACATAGACATTAAATATCATTTTGTAAGAGACATGATCACTAAGAAACAAGTGACCGTTTAATACCTTTCTACTCATAAGATGTTAGCTGATCCCCTTACGAAGCCCATTGCCAGAAACCCTTTTGTTAAGCATGTAAATGCTTTAGGTATGCGTAGAATGTAATGTATTGAATGTTGCAATAAAATGATTCATTTTCAGTTTTTCAAATATGTTGTGTATATATTAATGCATAGGCACGAGGTATGCAATTCCGTATGTCGTACAGGTCAAAAAGGTTGGTTCACTCACACGAACAACCGTCTTCCCACGATTTGCAGGAGCGTGGGATGATAAGACGAGCAAATGATCACCATGAGATGGGTAAGGAAGATCTTTGCGCTTGAGTCGCCTCAGTTGAACTGAGATGAGATCCGCATGTATACATACGTCATGGATCGAGGCATGATTACAAAGAATGTATCATCAGACCTGTAGTCAGGCAGAGGACTCTCTTTTACAAATGAGGTTCCAAAAGGGAATGATTGTAAAAGGGAAGTTCTGGTTCCAATGTTGAGTGCATTTGAACTAAAGTCTGTACGGTGAAAGATAAAGGTAAAATCGACGTACACCATTGCAAAATCACCGTAGCATGCAATTCATACTGCATGTGCTTGAGAGAATAACTGCAACATGGGACGTAGGTGACTGATCCCTGGTTCACTACGGTGTGAGTCCCAGGAAGGAGAAATCCTTCAAACGATGCCCTCAAGACTTAGGCAGGCATCCTGAAAGCCTGACTTGGGGCTAGCTACTTTAGCTGAAGCTTTATGATTACGAACGATTCGATCAGACAACTAAAAGCTAGGCAAGCGACCAAGTTGGGAAAGATCGATGTTTCTAGTCAAAAAGGAAGGTCTATCTTGAAGTACACCTTTGCGGTGGCATCTGTGACATGTCCCTTACAGGTTATGAGAAAAACCAGTAAGTGTGGATACCACGTGCATAGTAGGCAATCTGGGTCAAATTCAGAAACAAGAGAAACTATGACTCAAGAGGGATTAGATATGCCATGAGTTGGGTGTATGGACAGACCTAGGGCATATGAGGCAACAATTTACAGGTTCACAAAGGGTGTCCTTGGATGCTGATCCAATATCAAGGATTTCTAGTATCACAAGCACCAAAGGTTCTGAAGATGTTGTGCCCACACAGTCACGGCAGACACCAAGTATGAAACAAGAAGAAGATGTAGTCGCATGATGGGTGGCCCATCAAGTGCGAGTGGGAGATGTTGGACTTTGGATCCAAGTCCGCACTTGATGGGCCGGACTATTTGATTAAGGACATAAGTTGCCTTATCAAATAATTAATCAATCAACATAGATTGTTGCTTGGTAAATAGTTGGCAATTAATTGTGGGATTATGATTGAGAAACAAATCTCCATGATTGAGGGATCGATTGAGAATCAATCAAATTAAATTACCAACTTGGAGAGCAAGAAAAGGATGCACACACTACCTAATTAGTGGTCACTCTGATCACTATAAATAGGGTGTGCCTCTAGCATTGCAAACCACCCTGCCATTGAGCTTTGTGGCAATCCCCTCTTATCTACCATCTTGCTTGTTCTGGTGCACTGCTGTGCAAACCCTGATTAGGCTCTTGTAGTCTAATCCTTGCGTGGGCTCCCAAACCCGGATCTGACTTTACCGGTACGCGCTTCTACACTATGTTTAATGTTTATTATTCCTTCAGAATGTGAGAAAAATGTTATCTTGATTTATAAAAAGTACTTAAAAAAGAAATTTTTAAAGATTCCCAAACAAGCATTTAATCCCACACAAAGTGTGTCTATTAAGGGCCAACTTATCCAACAAAGAGCTGCTTGTTAACCCCTTATTTGCTAATGCATTAACAACTCTATTTTGTTCTCTTGAGATATGAACTGCAATTTCCAATTCTAAATATAAGATCTAGTTAACCTTTTTTTGGAGAGATTAAAGAAGTTAAATATATTATTTTATCATATAATATGTTGTATATGATTAAATTATATATTAGTTTATAAGCTAGACAAATTAGTTTGGATGGAAAATGATAAGGACAAATACTTTAACATAATTTAACTAGCTTCTTTAATGTTTCAAAAAACTCAGCCATGTCTTATATTAAGGAGAAGAGATAGTAGATCATATTTGCAATGTCCAATCAAACCTCATTATATTCTGAATCGGCAAGAAAATTAAGTTGCAATAGATGTTTATGCTATTTAGCAACAACATATCAACTAACTCTTAAAGTCTTAGCATCTGATTCAAAGACTACAAAACATTTTTTGAATTCTAAGATTACGGGTGTTCAAAGTGTCCGGTCTCGGTTCCAGATATTTTGATCTCATGAATTTCCCGTCCTGACTGGGACCAGGACCGGGATCACACCTTGTGGTCCCGGTCTCTGTTTTTTTTTTTAATTTTTTCTTAAAAACTAAGTTAATCTTTTATTTTTGTATTTTTTTTATCTTATAAATTAAGTTATCATTTAATATATGTGTATAACATATTTAGTTAGAGTTAAACTGTATATGTTGTGATACTAATCATAACTATATAATATATAAAGATAATAAAGAACATGATGAAGGTGATAATAATAATAATAATAATAATAATAATAATAATAAAATGTTATTCTTCAATTTTAGATTAATTTGTGTGATTATTATGGCCTTATTAGGTATTAAATAATCACTTTAAACACTAAATTATAGAAAATTTAACTAATATAATAATATATTTTCGATTTAATTTTAAAAAAAAACTCAGGATTTCCCGGTTTAATCCCAGTCTCGCTCAAGATCACTGGGACCAATACCAGGATGCAATTTGCATCCCGACCCAAAACCGGGACCAAGAGTGGGGGGTCGGGGGTCCGGGGTTTGGGTCCTAGTCCCGGTCCCAAATTTGAACACCGCTACCTAAGATCTAAGCCTATTTTAACCTTCTAAATAAATATGGTCCACTCTTCTATTTCAAATGCACTACACCTTCCAAGTGAGAAAACTTGGCCCATGATTTTTCTGTTCTAGTTGCGTCAAAAAACAAAAAGGCTGGTAATCTAACTTACGAGGAAGAGTAAAACAGTAAATTATGCAAAGGGGGAAAAAGTCCGACCTGCCGGATTCGAACCAGCGACCTAAGGATGACAGCTAGGATAACCCACTACAGTCCTCCGCTCTACCAACTGAGCTAAGGTCGGTCGATGAGATGTTCTTCAACGATAAATAATTATTTTATATAACATTCATGTAAGGCGTAAATTCAATACAAATGATTCTTTATCGATAATAATTATTACGTCATAAATCATATAATTAAAAATTGTTCCCTACTTTATACGCCATTATTCAATAAAATTTTCCCTAAATGAATAAGTTTACATATAAAAAAATAATGATAATTAATAATAGGGTTAATATCATATTTGGTCCCTTAAGTTTTAAACTATTAGTTTTGATCTCTTTAGAGGTAAAATAGTTCAGTTTTTTATTGAGTTATAGGGACTAATATTTTTAAAAAATTGAAACTTTAGGGATAAAAACTTATGGTTTAAAATTTGAGGGACTAAAATCAAAATAAAAGAAAAATTGAAGGACCATATATTATATTAACCCTTAATAATAATAAAATTAGGTTTCTTTGCATATCACCTTTTATTGTCAACAAACATTTTGAAACACCTTGACTTTTTTAGAACATGTCTGAGTCAAATAACAATTATTCGAAGCATTATTTTTTTTTTTTTACATTATCTGAGAAATTGAGGACTCAAATCGTATGGATACGTAAAAGGATCATACCTACATCAAATTCCTTACATCAAATTCACTAATAACATATGATCATGTATCTTAATTTTTTTATATGTGTTTATAATTAAATGATGATAATTAAAAAATAAGAGACATGATCCTATGTGATTGGAGAATTTGAATAAATGGATATAGGAACTTGATCTAAATATTTTCCAATGTAAAATACATGATTTCCAATCAAAAGGAGAAAGATCTTTTATATCTTTTGAGATCCACCCTACATATATAGGGTCAAAAAGCCAAAATAAATGACTTTAGCCCTTATGAAATGAAAACAGATTTTTGAA
This sequence comes from Inga laurina, assembly GCA_963855925.1. NCBI lineage: Eukaryota > Viridiplantae > Streptophyta > Magnoliopsida > Fabales > Fabaceae > Inga > Inga laurina. Next base: position 15,473,332 of record OY979709.1, read on the forward strand.
CTCCTTTTCACGCTCATGCATGAGGGGAAAAAGAAGAAATAGAAAGAAATCTAACGTCAAAAATCTTATAGCTTGGTGGTATAATAGTTTCCCTCTAAGTGAGAAATTGTTTGATCCCATCAGGCTGTTTATGAGGATAACTCAAGTTCGTGAAAGTCAGAGAACTTACCTGGAAAAATTTGAGAGAAAGATCAGATCAAAATCGTATTTTCATTTGATTAGTTTAATAAAATAAAATTTGAGACAAAGAATATATTGTTAAGAAAAATCCATTACAGATAATTTTGTGACACATCATTTTCACTTGTACACAATGAAATTTACATCCCTAATTTATATTGACTCGGTCCAAAATCAGACGTAGTGAAGTAAAAGAAAAAAGACATTTTATGAATAAAAATAATTGGCTTAGGTGATTTTAATTTTTATGCGAGGATAGAGGTGTTGAAAAAGAGTTTTCAGAATTTTAAGAAATTAAATTTTCTTTTCCCAAAAATCTTCTGCAAATGAAGCGAGCATTTCCTAACTAGGGAAGGCAATTATTTCACTTGCCTTGTATTAGAAGCAAAATCCTAGTGCAATGAGCTTTCCAATTAGAGAACCCACTTCCAATTCAGATGAACTTATTTTTAGTATCTTTTTATGTTTTATGAGATAAAATTACTCTTACATGTTTATCTTACACAATACAAAATCGCTTTGCCAGCACCTAGCTAGTTGGTGTAGTGGCACGTAAGCTACCCTTTGGTGATAATAATCATGGGTTCAAATCGTGCCTGTAAGCACTATGGTTGCCAATTTTTTTTAAAAAATCACTTTAAATAAGTGAAATCAAACATGCATGTTGTATATATTGTTTCTCTCTCGGCTTTTCATCTTGTTATTGGAAGAATTATATCGTATCATTTTACTCCTTAAGGTATTTGATGTTTCAATTCAGTTGTTAGTTAGAGTTATGATACTAATTGAATCAAATTTTATGTTTAGGGTCCACCCAATTGTACTGAGATGAATATTAATCAAAGATACAAAAAGATTCTGGCAAACTATACAACAGCGTTGCAAGATAATCCGTTGTCACCAACTTTTCCCTGGACGTATGTTTGAACCATACTTGCCAATTTCTATGAATAACAAACCTCGTATCAACAATAATGTCCCTAAAAGTGTGATTTACATCACACCCCCAAAACAAAAGTCAATAACCTCTACACAGTTTGAGTAAATTACAATGTTGTCAAAACCCTTGGACCAACGTAAGTTCAGTCCATTGATAATCCAATTAGTTCTGCAATTGCTGGGGGAATAGAAGTGCATTTGCAACTGAAGTCCCAAATCCAATTTCCTACTGCATCTCCAATGGCTGCTCCACAACCTCTTCTACCATCCTGTAGAACAGACCCGTCGACGTCCAGCTTAATGTGCTCTTGGGCTATGCCATGCGTGTCCACATTCTAAGCAGTGTGACCACCATAAAAGTAGCAATGGTCTACCTAGTCTTGGTCGCAACATGCCCTGTATAAAGAATCTTGAGCATCACCAAGAATATGATCATTATTTGGGTCAGAGTTTACTACAATGTGAAGTCCATATATCCCAACAAATATAACCAAATAACTGGGCCCATTTAATTTTCCCCATAGGAGTTGCTTCCGCTTCTATTTTGAGATTCCATTAGATTCATTCTCCTCCATGTAGTGAGAAGAATTCTGGCCAACAAGAAGCAGACACCACATATTTCCATCTATTCATAGCATTTGTACAGTCCTGAATCATGTGCATCGAGTCTTCATCATTAGGGCATCTAAAATGACAAGTAGCATCCACAAGAAGACCCCTCCCCTTGCTTTCTCAAATCCTCCGTATGAACCTGATCATGTACAAATAACTATGAAGGACTTGATTTTCTTTAGAACCTTCCATCTCCAAAGAGCTTTCCAGACAGTATCCACCTCCTTTGAAGCACATGAAACAATAAAAAGATATATAGATTTAATAATGAAAGAACTGTGAATAGACGATTTTCATAAGTATTTATCTTTTCTCACTCTTCATGAGGTGGGCATGCATAACAATACGCTCCACAACATTCCTAGAGAACCAGGTCCAAAAGTTTTACAATGTCCCAATTTCTAAAGAAATCAACATAGTTTATCATTCTATCATTTCTGTTAATCATTCCCTCCCAACTTGGAATAAGGTCCACCAAGGGCCTGTTGACTTTAGATCAATTTTCAAACTAGAATGATGTATCTTGACCATTACCGATTTTCTTGCCCAAACCCGTCTTAAAGTTTTGTTTTTTTTTAATCATTTTATTAAAAAAAAAGGAAAAACCCTTCCATTTTGAGCACACAAGCAAGATCAAAATAACTATTGTGATTTGTGATCGACGGCGGGGAACATCGGATCACAGGGTCCTAGTAACAGCGAATCACACCTTCATTCTGGTTTTTTTTTTTTTTTTTTTTTGACTTTTTTCGGACCAAGAATTATACATATTCAAATATTATTGTTTTTGTTGTTATTAGTTTTGTAAAGAAAACTCGACCACCAAATCGTTTCGTCCTCCTCCAGCCCGTTCGAGAACTCCAATTTCTCGAACCTCATCCTCGTATTGCTCTGACGCTCTCCTCGATCATTTGTACTCAACTCTATACTCTTCATTTACTCTCGCACTTTCGTTCCTTCATTCCTGTTTATCTTTCCCTGCCCTTCCCCCCCTCTCTACTTTCAGAGAGAGCGAAGCGGCCCAGGTTAAGGGAAAGTCCAGCACTAACAGGTTTGTCTATGTATTCCTAAATTTTCATTTCTTCAAGAAATTTGTGCATTCTTACATCTTCCTGGTTTCATAAGTTTCTAGTCATAATTTTTATTGAATTAGAATAACTTGGCGTGAGTATAAGTAGGTCATTGTTTCATTCGTTTCTCTTTTTTCGGAATTTCGCTTGCTTGCAAGTCATCTGTTGGTTCAATTAGCAAATAAAAAACGTATTTTTATGTATAAAGGCATTTTCAATGAGTTTCATTCATATTTCCGATTCGGTTTGTTCTGTACTCCTGTGTTTGTCGACTAGTCGCAGAAGCTTGTAGGATTTTGACAAAAGTACTTCTTTTGTCACTTGAATTTGGGGTCAGTTTCAATGCCAACCCAAGTGCATTTTTTGCGTCCATTTTCCCTTGCATTATCATTGTATTCCTAATTTAGTGACACTATCCAAATTGTTCATTGAATTAGCTGACCTATGAAATAAGCGTGAGAATGTTATAAATCCAAACATGGTATTGTTTTGGTTTTTTAGAGCATATAATTCCTCTTCCTTTTCAGGGCTAAGGGAGGTCATATAATAGGTTGGCTAGTGGTGTTTGCAATATTTGATTCTGGGTCTTCTGCTGGCCACGTGTTACTAATGACTAATTGTACTAACAATATGGGTTGCAATAGCTCATGTGATTCACATTGAGAAGTTATATAAGCATGTGCTGCTAAATTGACACGAATTAGAAATAAATTTGGAATCAATAATTTCTACAAAAAGTTATTAGCTAATTGTTTTTGTTGGAGATAAATAATGACAATAATGTACGTACGTGCATACACCGTACATACATAAATGCGTGCGTGTGTATTTATGCATGCATGCATTATGCAGTAGATGTTAATGGAAAATGAAAGTGTGAGGTGCCCTAATAATGGATAATGTTGGCTTTGCTTTCCCTTTAAAATAGATCATTAAATGAAAAGTTAAAAAAATATGAATTGAACGAAACAAGTGCCAAAGATATTATATTTTACATCCAAAAGTATCTGTCTACATCTTGTTTAGGAATGGATATCGATAATAAGATTAGAATGGTAAGGAGGATGACTTGAGAAGGGCCCTCATCAATTTCTGTATATCAACCACCTCATTTATTATAATTAGACTGTCATTTATGTTTTTCATAGCAAGTCTTTTAGATTATGAAATCTTATGTCCTAATTTTACTGTTTGTTTTAATTAAATGATCTTTAAATCAGTCATGTTTCCATCTTATCATTTTGTGTAGAACATTGAACTATTCCTCTCCTTTTAAGCCGTTCACTAAAACTCTACGGCTATTTTTCTTTTTTAGTTGTTTACATATAATCATAGTTTTTTTGTATAAAATATTTGGCACTTTAAATTTCAGTTCATTAGTTATACAGCTAGCTGAAGATTATGAACAATGCTTATTGATTAACATATCCTCTTGTTGAAGGAATATTGGATGGCTGTTACACCTTTCGGAAGCACATCTGTTGCACAATGGGGAGTTTGTCCTCAATTTTTCTCGAGATCCTGTTTGACTGGCAAAAGTGTATCATCTGGATACAAGTGAGTCATGTGGTTACATATTTCATTGGTAGAATGCAAGCAATAAATTGCATGTGGTTGGCAGTCCAGCTGGTTTGGAGTACTATTGATATGAATATTTGTTGGTGTGATGTTGCTCTTATATATAATGATAGTCTGAGCTATTCAGCTCTTATGCACGATTTAGGTCAATACTCTTTGTGACACTTTGGATAATTGTGAAATTACTTTAAGATTCTTTTCCCTATCATATGAGCAACAGTATATAACCATAATCTAGGTATAATTTCTTAAGCTGTGTGTACTAGTAGTTACATTGTTCTGATACGGATTATGGAGTCAGTTAGAAACAAGGACTATTTCTATCCTGTCTATGTTAACTGTCTGCTAATACCTTGGTAGATACATCTGATAATGTCCCCATAGTTTATTGAGATGAAGTGTAATTTCCGTGAGTCATCATGCTTGCAGTGTTTCAAGCAGGGTTACTTTTATGGCTTCTGTAAGTTCAAATTTTTTGTCTCGGGGTTCCTTGCACCTCCTATTTGGCCTGGATTCATCTCAAACATTACATCGTCGCAGAGGATCAAGGTTGATAGTTAGAGCAGATACAGTAAGTACCAACTACTAATGCTAGACATCAATGATTTCTTCTAGTGTTTTACTATATATGCTTGTACATTATGAAAATATCCCCCCCCTTTTAAAGTGCATGACTCTTAAAGCTTAGACTGAGTATTTTTTATGTCTCAAATTGCAGGATTACTATTCTGTCCTTGGGGTGTCAAGAAATGCCAGTAAACCTGAAATTAAGAGCGGTATTTTCACATTAGCTCTTCTTTTTTCAGACTAAATGATTATATCATCATCATTTTCCAATGTCAAACGATCTGCTAGTACATTTTGTTTCATTGTTATTTGTTATGTCCTGATTTCATAGATTACCATTTTAGTATTGCAGTGGTTTCTATGTGAAGGAAACTAAATGACCACAGTGGGCTCCACTCTTTATTTTGCTCACAAATAAATTATTTGTTCCCTTTTATAAACTGAGAAGTAGAGTAATAATATCAATTAGATGGTGTATGATGATGGAAGGTCTAATTCTACCGAGTACATGTAATAGTAATTAACGCTTGCTTAGGACGGCTTAATTTTTCAAACTGCTGTTTATTCCAATACTAAATAGTGAATGGGTGTGGCTTTCCAAATCAAAGATCTCAAAACTGAAATCAATTGCAATGTTGATGCATTGATTTCTTCTATTTTATTGTATGGTGATGCTTTTGTATAGAACCAATATCAACTTGTGTTTTGGTATACTTTTTGACATTACAGCTTATCGTAAACTTGCCCGGAATTATCACCCAGATGTGAACAAGTGAGTTTAGCTTCTTTACTTTGTACATATCTTCATGGTCTCCTGTACCAATTTCTTCCTTATATTCTCTTTTGTTAGTTTCCCCCCTTTGATGTTTGTATGATTAATCTGAGCCTCTTGACTCTGGAATTAAGATCTTTGTTTCATTGAATAGAACTATACTACTGATAGATAGGTGTCTTTACCTTATTGGTCAGCATCTATAGCAATAAATGATCCTTTGTTCAATTTTTTGATGGATGATCCTTCATGCTTTTAATGGTGTTAAGTGTTAACTTTCAAATCTAATGATGCCCTGGGCTGGATTCTTTCATTGTGGGCATATGTGCACCTATATTGTTGATATCCTATCTTGGGTACTGTTGATAGATGCGTAATAGATCCAAGTTCTTTTGTTTTTTTATGCCTTCTGAAATCATAAACTGACATTCATTCTAACTATTAAAATCTTTCTTTGTATGACTCCTTTCTTGGAAATGTAGCAGCTGCTTAGCTCCTTCACTGTTGCTTTTAATATAGATTCTATAAACAATGAGGTTCAAATTTTATCCTTTTCTTCTCTTGTTATTCTTTCTTACTTTGTGCCTAATAGTGGCCTGAAAACCTATTCCATGTATCTCTATGATCACGACTGAGTAGATTCGTTGTTAGTTAATATTCAAAGGATCATAGCACAGGTAATAGATGTGGCTCAATGAAATGGCATCTGATGCTACACCACATGGGTAGCATTGCAACTTTCATTTAGCTCAATTGTAGGAGCTACTTGTGTGATGCTGTAGTTCATGTAATTGGACCTACATATGAATTAGGCAAAAACAACCCTGATTTAAGTGATTTTGCAAAGATGATAGCTGAAGATTCACTTTACCCCTCCTTGGACAATCAATATTGAATGATTCGGTATTTTTCCATCCATATCAAGAGCATGAGAAGGGTAAAGGTAATCAGAGAGAAAAAGTATGTGAGAGAGAGAAGTGAATGAATGATGGATGTGTATTATTGTGGAGAGTACATGAATATATAGACTATTAGTCTGCTAACCGGGTATGGTTGGAATACAACAGAATTAGTTACACAAGTTAGTTTAACTAACTATATGATTATTTTATTACACTATCAAAGTGGGCAATGTCATTCTCATTTTCTCACACTCTTGATGTGGTTTAAGAACAAATGGAAACCTCAAGATGCAGAGGAAATTGAAGAATTGCTTAATGATGACTACTATGATGATTTTGCATTTGATGAATAGGAATTGGTTTATTTATCTGGTCTGCGATGCCCTATTGACTATTCATGGCAGTATGGAACTCTAATCTATTACAGATGGCTCTTATGTCTGAAGCATAGGAATTTTTATTGTGAAGTATATTATCCTGTCGAAGCACTTACTTGCAAACACCTCATGTTCAAATTGAATTGGGATTAAAGTGAATCACACAGCTCTGCTGGCTGCAAAATCTGAAATATCATAGGATTTTTTTTTTTCGTTCGCTGTTGAACTATGGTGTGCATCATTCACTTTTGTTTGTGCTGTAGAGAAGCTGGAGCAGAACAGAAATTTAAGGAAATCAGCAATGCATATGAGGTGAAAATACAGATTCACATTACGAGTTTGAACTCTGATAATTCTTATGCACGTCTAGTGATAAATGGTCTCAAGTGAGTATAATTTTGTTTCAGGTCTTATCAGATGATGAGAAGAGATCCATATATGACACATATGGAGAGGCTGGGCTTAAAGGTTCTGGAATGGGCATGGGAGTAAGTTACTAAATATATTTTTGCGGGAAATTACTGTGTTTTCATATATTCCTGCTTCTCTACAATGGTTTGTATCTGTTGTGACAGGATTTCAGCAATCCTTTTGATCTATTTGAGACACTGTTCGAGGGCATGGGCATGAATCGTGGCATGAACAACAGAGGCTCTTGGAATGGAGCCATTGATGGTGAAGATGAATATTACAGTCTTGTCTTGAACTTTAAAGAAGCAGTTTTTGGGGTAGAAAAAGAGATAGAGATAAGCCGACTAGAGAATTGTGGAACTTGCAATGGTACCGGGGCCAAGCCCGGGACCACGCCAACCAGATGTAGCACCTGTGGAGGCCAAGGCCGGGTTGTCTCGTCAACAAGGACACCCTTGGGTATTTTCCAGCAGTCAATGATATGCTCTGCATGTAACGGAGCTGGGGAAATTTCAACACCTTGCAGTGCATGTTCTGGAGATGGTCGACTGAGGAGAACGAAGCGGATAAGCCTGAAAGTTCCACCTGGTGTGGATTCTGGTAGCCGTTTAAGGGTTCGAAATGAAGGGAATGCCGGAAGACGAGGTGGTTCTCCAGGTGACCTCTTCGTTGTCATTGAAGTCATTCCAGATCCTGTCCTCAAGCGTGACGACACTAACATCCTCTACACTTCTAAGGTGTCATACATTGATGCAATATTGGGAACTACAATCAAGGTCCCTACCGTAGACGGAATGGTTGATCTAAAAATCCCAGCTGGGACCCAACCCAACACGACACTCGTCATGGCAAAGAAAGGTGTCCCCTTTCTGAATAAAAGCAACATGAGGGGTGATCAATTGGTTCGTGTGCAAGTTGAAATACCTAAAAAACTCAACAGTGAAGAGAGGAAGCTTATTGAGGAGCTTGCTGATTTAAGCAAAGGCAAGGCTGCGGCAGGTAAAAGATAATATTTTGTGGGGTCCTATATGATGTGTTGTTAACCCCATAAATATGATCCTCCTGTTGCATGCAACGTTATTCACAGTGACACTTCCTGTGGTGAACTTTGTTCGTAGATGTTAGAAATGTAGGGTGGTGAAAAATGTGTTGTTAGTGTAGGGTTATAGGTCTCGGAAACAAAGGCTGAGGGTAGAGCAGAAATTAGAGATCTCTTGGCTCATTTGAAAAGTTTGGAACTTTATAGGCCTGGCTCGTTGGAAAAGTTTGGAACTTTATAGGCTTCTATAAATTTTATTCTTTATTTTTGAGTGTATGACTGATAAAACAAAATTCGTACATGGGATGAAATGTCATCTCTAAATTAAATTTGTGGTGTTTTTGATAAATTTGAATCAAATAAATACAGTTTCGAATAAAGATTTTATTTCCCTGTTTTTGCAGAGCTTCACATCTCAATCTTTGGTTGGGTGTGTTTGTTTTGGCGATTGGATAAGTAATTTATTTTTACTTAAACTTATGGAATCTTAAGATTGAAAAAAAGTTTGATTGGGTAAAATGATGAGTGTTTGGATTAGCGATTGGATAAGTAACTTATTTAAAAGTAAATGATGTTTGGTTTGACTTTTGCATAAATGACTTTTATATTAATTAAGAGAAAAAAATTGAAAAAATTATGAAAAATGAAAAAATGAAGGACTAATTGTGGAAAAAGAACTCATTGGCAACTTAATTGCGACATGGGAAGATATCTACACACGAAGGGATTTTTTCACAATTTTCTCAAAAATTAAATTTGAAAATTTGGCAATGGTACAATTTTAAATAAAATTATATCAAACTCTAATTTAAATTGGTACACTTCAAAAGTCTTTTCTATTATACACCTCAAGCTTAAATTTTATAAATTATATCAAACTCTAATTTAAATATTAAATCCTAACTCATATTTTCACATAACTCAAAATCTAACAAAATAAATCGATTAAAACCTCAATAATACCTCCAATAATCCAAATAAATTATTTAAACTAAATTTAATGGTTAAAAACACTATATAGAAATTAATTTATGACATGTTTATAAAAAAAATTGATTATAAAATCATAAAACAACTAAATAATAAATCTAAACTGATTAAAATTAATTATTAATTATTCTCTACATTTCTACAGTCATATATTAACAAAACTCAAAACTTGCCTAAACTATTATCCTAAAGTATTCTCTAATTAGCAAAAGATTACTATCTAAAGAAAGAGAGAATTATTTAGAACATTTTTCATAAAAGAAGTTTTGTAATTAAAAGTGATTTTGAGTACCTCATTGATCCCTAAAAATATGAAAATACTTTTATCAATATTTTTTTTATACACACACAGGCACATAAACTCTAATAAGCTTCATTTTGAGACTTATGACTTTTTCCAACTTATGACTTTTTTCAGCTTAAAGCTCATCGCTCAACCAAACATCTCAAAAGACCAAAATACTGTTCAAGTCTAATTACAATACTGTTGAAGTCCGATTGCAAGGCAAATTGCCAAAACAAACACGCTGGTTGTCATGCTTAAAAAAATAAAGTACTCCCTCTAGTTATAAATGCACAATCTAGGTAAGGGATTTGTTTTGGTTTTAAATATAAAATCATCATCTATCTTGTCTCCTAAATGTATTTTCTCCTAAACTACCAATATTAGAGAGGGACTTCTACAATGATGATAGTTCAATGCAGTGATTAAATAGATATTTTAAAGAAACTAATACACACTTGTTATAAACATCTTACTCAGATAATTTCTGAATTTATGCAAATTAGTTAGCTAGTTTCTATATTTGGATCAAAGGGAGTGATTTATTTTATTTTTAAAATAAAAATGAGAAGAAAGAACCATGGATTGAAAAACCGGACTGGGCAATGAATCGGTCATAACATAAGTTTAAGGGTTAATGGGTCAACCGGAGTCTAACCGATAGTTGAACCGGTCATATTAAAATATTATAAGTTATTAGTGAAAATATATATTAATATATTTTTAAACTTCCATAGATAAAAATGAAGATTTTTAGAAAAAAAAAATGCTTAAAATCTATTAGTATTAATTATAATGCCTATACTTATGCAATGATATTTTCTTTCCTATAATTATTATAACTTTTTAAATAATTTTTTTTATTATCTTCTTCATTTTTCTTAGATTTGTTCTTTCTTTTTCTACTGTTTCTCCTTATTTTGGTCTTCAACCTTCCATTTTCCTCTAAAAAATAGCACAAAATAACAATTTAAAAAATAAAAAAATGAAACCGGTCCAACTGGTCTCACGGTTCAATGAGCAAATCAGACCAGGTCACTGATCAGTTTCCGATTCAACCGGTCGAATCAGCCATTCCGATTTAGTTTTTTTGTACCCTGGGAAGAACTAGATTTGTGAATAATGTGAGTTTCAGGAGTGCCATGTGATTAGGAGGAGTAGAGCACGACACTCGCCTGCGTTACCATATACGCACATGTCCTACCAACTGTTTGTGTCATTCACTCCTTGGTTTGAAATGTATAATCTAGTAAGGAAAATTATCTAAAAATTTTAAGTGTGTTATAAATAAAGAGAAAGATAAGAGAGATTATGAGAGGAGGAGGTGAGAGTAATTCTTATTCACTATTCAATGTCTATACAATAAATAACAAATGCCTCCTATTTATAGACATAATCCTATAATTTACAATAAAGAGATTATATAATCATAGGAAAATAATAGGGAGAAATAAAAGAGAGATGGACATATTTTAATATATTGTTTATAACACTCTCCCTTGGATGATGATGACTAAATATGTGCCTAAAAATTCAACTGAGAAAAACTCATTGGGACAAAAATTTAGTAGAAGAAAAAGAGTACATTGTTTAGTGATACACTAATAGTGTTACCTCATTAAAAACCGTGTTAGAAAAATCCATTGGGAAAAACCAGAGATAAGGGAAAAAGAGTACAACGTATATCAACTCCCCTTTTTAATAATATCAGTTGATATCTCTGAGCTTGCGAAGTCCAATGCCATGAACGAGCTTTTCAAAGGTTGTACCAGGGAGTGACTTGGTAAATAAATATGCTAGATTTTCACTGGAATGAATTTGCTGGATATCAATTTCACCACCCTTTTGAAGGTCACAAGTGAAAAAGAATTTTGGTGAAATATGTTTTGTTCTATCTCCCTTGATGTACCCTTCCTTTAGTTGGGCAATACATGAAGTATTATTTCATATATGATTGTTGGGGTCATTGTACTAGGAGATAAACCACAAGTGGTTCTTATTTGACAGATTATGGATCTTAAACATACATATTCTTGACTCGCTTCATGCATTGCTAGAATTTCTGAATGATTAGATGATGTGGCTGGCATAGTTTATTTCATAGATCTCTATGACATGGCTTTGCCACCACCTGTGAATAAATACCTTGTTTGTGATTTACCATCATGTGGATCAGACAAAAAAAAAAAAAAAAAAAAAACTAGTATCTACATAGTCAAAAAGTTCATGCTCGGGTACATTTGAGTAGAACAACCCCATATCCAATTTGCCTATAAGATAACAAAGTGTGTGTTTAACTCCATTCCAATGTCTTCATGTCTGTAAAGAACCATATCTTACTAATAAGTTCACAGCAAATGATATATCGGGTCTAGTGTGATTAGCAATATACATCAGTGCTTCAATTGCACTAAGATACGGTATTTCTGGACCAAGTAGTTCTTCATCACCTTCTTCTCTAATTTCTTAAGGTCTAAAAGGGTCCTTATCAACTTACAAAGATCTTACTACCATCAGAGTATATAGTAGATGTGATTTATCCATGTAAAAACACTCTAGAACTTTTATTGTGTAAGTTTCTTGATATTCAAATATTCCATTTTTCAAGTATTCAATTTGCAATCCAAGGCAAAATTTTGTTCTTCCTAAGTTCTTCATTTCAAATTCTTTTTTCAAGCAATTAATTGTCTTTTCAAGCTCTTCAAAAGTTCCAATGATATTTATATCATCAACATAAATGGTAATTATAGCAAACCCATTTTTAGATCTTTTCATAAAGATGCATAGACATATTGGATCATTTTTATATTCTTTCTTTAATAGATTATCACTAAGTCGATTATAGCATATATGTCCAGATTGCTTCAATTCATACAAGGACTTATATAACTTTATTGAGTATCGTTCTAGGGAACTTGAATTGTTTTCATGTAAATGTCATTGTCAATTGAGTCATACAAATAGGCTGTAACGACATCCATTAGAAGTAGATGAAGTCCTTCACTTACTGCTAGGCTAATCAAATATCAAAACGTAGTTGCATCCGCCACTGGTGAATATGTTTCTTCAAAATCAATAACAGGTCTATGTGTAAACCTTTGGGCAATAAGACGTGCCTTATATCTTGTGATTTCAACTTTTTATTTCTCTTTCTCATAAAAACCCATTTGTATCGGACCGGTTTACATCTTCAAGTGTAAGAACTGCGACTCCAAAAACTTTTCCTTTTTCTAATGATTTTAACTCTGCCTCAATTGCGTATTTCCATCTTGGCCAATCCTTTCTTTACTTGCACTCGCAAATTGACTTTGGCTTGTGATCCTCATTATCATTTATTACATCAAGCGCTACATTGTAGGCAAAAACATCATGAACGTTGGCTTCATTTCGGTGTCATCATATTCCATTCATAACATACTTTATTGAGATCTCATTATTTTCACATATTTTAGATACCTGGTTATCTTTTCGAATTAGGACATTGGTGTTGTCCAATGGCTCTTTTGGATCAACTAATCTTTCTTGATTGTCATCAACTTTTAGTTCCTTTGGAACCAATGGGCCTGCCATGCTTCATGCGTGCTTTAGATTCATTTATAATAGGTTGTCCAACGAGGACAACCTATTAGCCAAATTCTTCTGGCAATTGATTAGCCAAATTTTGACATTTGATTTTGTTACTTTCTCTAGGTTAGTAAATTCGTCTGGCAACTGATTAGCCAAATTTTGTAAATAAACTATCTTTTGAACTTCTAGTTCACATTATTTTATACGAGGATCAATGTGAGATAATGATAATTCATTTCAACTAATTTCTTTTCCCAACTACTTATTTTCTCCCCCTAATGTTGAAAAATATAAAATGATAATCGGTAGATTGAGCTATAAACAGATCTCCGATAGATGGTTCTAGATATTTTATTATTAAAGGAGATTCATACCTAACGTATATTTCCATCATTCTTTGAGGACCCATCTTGATACATTGTGGTGGAGTAATTGGAGTATATACATCACATCAAAAAATTCTTAGATGGGAAGTATTAGGTTATGACCAAAAACCATTTGTAAAGGGGAGACTTTTAAATAACTTATTGGCCTGATATGAATCAATATTTCTACATGCAAAATTGCATGTCCCCAAACAGAAACTGGGAGATTTGATATCATAAGTAATGATTTTGGGATTAATTGTAAACGTTTAATTAATGATTATGTAAGTTCATTTTGTGTATGAACATGAACTACAGGATATTCAACATCAATTCCAAGGGATATACAATATTCATTAAATGCTTATGAAGTAAATTCACCAACATTATTAGGACATATTTTATTGAAAGTATAATTAGGGTAATGTTCTCTTAATCTAATCAATTAAGCAAGTAATCTTGCAAATGCTAGGTTGCGAGAAGATAATAAGAAAACATACTATCATTTAGTTGATGCATCAATTAAAACCATATAATACCTAAATGGTTCGCATGAAGGGTGTATCGGCTCACAAATATCTCCTTATATCCATTCTAAAAATGTGAGGGGCTCACTTTCTACTTTGCTTGGTGATGGCTGAATAATTAACTTTCTCTTGGAACATGCAACACATGAGAAATCATGGGATTGTGATATTTGTTTACACTTCAGAGTATGTCCACATGAATTCTCAATTATTTTTTGCATCATGATTGTCTCGGAATGGCCTAACCGGTCATGCCAAACATCAAATTTATTATTATTTGTAAACTTCTGGTTTATGACATCATGTGTTTCAATTGTATTTATGAATGTGTAGTACAAGCCGGAAGAAAAAGCAGACAATATTTCTAGTGTGCATTTTTTTTACTAGAAACTGTATTTGTGATATCAAGATATTCTTGATTTCCTTCAATGATTGTTTCTATATGATATTCATTTCTGCGGATATTCTTGAAACTTAATAAATTTCTTTTAGACTTAGGAGAGTAAAATACCCTATTAATGTATAATGTTGTTTCTACAGGGAACAATATATTAACTCTTCTAGAGCTTTTAATCATATTTATACTTCTAGATATAGTATGAAAATTGGCTTCTTACATTATTAAAGAAGAAAAATATTTATTGTTTTTTAAGTATGGTGTGGGTACTATCAACTAGGCACAAATCTTCATGATTGACATCACTAAGAGTCATAAAAGGACTACGAATCGCGATGGCTAACGAATGAAGAAGAGCTATCCTACGCGAACTATGTTGAGAAACGCAAGTAACTTGTTCAAATCTCTTCTCCGTCCCTCAATTGCTCGCAGATCTGAAATCTCTTTTTTGTCTCCTCCTGAGTTTCTGCTTCGACGTCAAGAAGCAGAGTGACAAAGAAAAATTGAGGAAGCTATCGGCTAATCTATTTCTTCCCTTCTCTTCCGTTGTGAACGTCGGCTGAAAAATAGAAGCCTGGCTGGATGCACAATCGTAGTGGTGATACAGAGGGCAAGCCATATGCACCAGGTTTAAATGAGTAAATGGGAATGTAAAATAGACTATACATTATGATCTCTCCTCTTAATATGTAATTTAAATTTAAACAATCTAATAACCACAATAAAAAGAAGATCTCAAAGTTAGGAAATAATTCTCAAAGTTTGTAAAAAAATTCCATAAAAAAAAAAAGCTTCAAGCCACGCTAAAGGAAATAAGATGTATTTTGATTTTATTTAGATATGGTGTTACACATGAATAAGATATCATGTTAGGAATAAGTCAACTAATATGAATAAAATATTATGTTACTCACAATAAGATGTCCATTCTTTTAAAAAAAAAAAAAGATAATACATGTTATACATTAAAACTTGATGGGTTTAAGCCATTTAATTCAAAAGTGAAAAAGAAAAAAAAATTATATGGCTTTAGGAAAAAAAAATCGAAACTATGGCTTCTAGCCATTGAATAAGAAAAAAGAAATAAAAATTATAAGGCTTCGGTCATATAATATTAAAATAAGAAATAAAAATAATATGGAGTCTAGCCATTAATAAATACAGAGGATGTAAGTTATATGGCTTCTAGCCAAATAACTTAAAATCTAAAATTAAAATTATATGCTTCTGGCTATTTAATAAAGGATAAAGTTATATGGCTTCTTGACATATAATCTTAAAATATAAAATAAAATGATATAATATGATAGCATATGAAAAGAAAAGAAAGATGAATCAAT
Source organism: Inga laurina (assembly GCA_963855925.1). Lineage (NCBI taxonomy): Eukaryota > Viridiplantae > Streptophyta > Magnoliopsida > Fabales > Fabaceae > Inga > Inga laurina. The sequence goes on from OY979709.1 coordinate 15,489,248, forward strand.
TAAAAATAAAATTTAAATATTTCAACGCAAGCAAAGGCTATAATTTTTATGTTCTTTGAAACTAAATGAAGTAGGTGATAGGTCATTGGAAGAAAAACTGTATTCTCCTTCTATCTGTTTAAAATTGTACACTATAAAGAAAAAAGAAAAAAAAGAAATAGTGGAGAAAAATCGAAACAAAGAGATATTAAAAATATCATACTCTGACTAGAGATTCGTGCTGAAAACGTGTTATAAATAAAGAAAAAGAAAAGAGAGAATATGAGAGGAGGAGGAGAGAGTAATTCTTATTTATTATTCAAGATTTACTCCATACATAACATATGTATGGACATCCATATTAATATATTTTAATATATCATTCATAACAAAGCGCGTGTTTGTTTTGATTTTTCAGAAGTACTTTAACTATTTACGAAGTATGTGAGGAATTTTATCTCAACTTATAAAAAATGATTTCTGAAACCCTAATTTGGAGGTTTCTCAAACAAACATTAATGCCCCGATTAGTACAGTGGAAGAGTTTTTATAGAAGTGGAAATGGAAATAGAAGTGGAGGTAGAAGTAGAGTTGGAGGTGAAAGTGGGGTTTAAAAGTTTGTTTGGTATATCAGTGGAAGTGGAGTATTATTTTAATAATATTTATATTTATAATATGAGAAGACTTATACGCCCATGAGAATACAAAACCCTAACTAGCCACCACAAGACCTCAAGGCTCAAGCCGTCAAGGATTGGCCACCATAGAAATGCCGACCACCATAAACACCAGTACAGTAGAGAAGGCAATTGAAGTTCCTCCCTTCAACTTCCCGAATCTCTCTCTTGAACAAAACATATCACACCCCATTATCATTATTTGATTTTAATTTCCCCTGTTTGTTCCATGAACCAAAATCCGAAACCCACTCTCTTTGACATGTTAAATAAGAGTGCAAAGTGCATACAAATAGAATATGGCATGAATCAGTTTAATCTATACATATAAGAACAAACGAAAAGATCAAAGGCTGAAATATTTGTGGTAAGAGTGTCGATGAACAGTACAGTGAATAGTGCAGTGGTAGACCCAATTGAGTAGAGGGAAAGAGACACGACTTGGTCAAATTGAAGAAGAATCAGGAAGCTGAAATCAAAATCATGAAGCACCAGAACAAGAGAAACAAAAACGAAAGTTGTTATTGCGAACAGAGATAAGAGGGGGAGGGTGCCGTCCTAGGTGAAATCTAAATCGAATATCACAATGGCACCTGGGTTCACAAGTTTGAATGTCGATTTTGCAAAGGCATTCACTATAGTCGTCGATTCTACACATCGCCTGGGGATTTGTAGTCGCCAAATGAACGTTTATTGTTGTCGCCATTGCTGGAGAACTTGGAAGCCTGAAGGTTGCGCAAGAAAGCTTGAGGGCAAAACTGGAAAATAAATTGAGTTCTATGGAAGTGTGGCCAGTTCCATAGGGGGTTAGATGGAAGAAGTCACTTCCATCAATTTTGATGGAAGTGGGTTCCTAGTAAAGTTACTTCCAACAAACCAAACATCTCATAACATTAATTCCACCTCCACTTCTCACTTTCTACTTTCATGCTACCAAATCGGGCATAAGGTGGGCGACCAGCATGTCAATTTTGGCTTAAGCACAATAACTTGGGTCCCAATTGCAAAATTTTAACATTAGGGTGAGAGAGACTCGAAATATATACACGTTTAAGTTGTCTTAAAACAGTGTTCTTAATACTAATAATGTTATTTAACTTTATTTCCGGCCTTGAAATGTGTTACATTTGCCTAAATTAAACTTTAGAGAATTTATTATATACACGTTTAAGTTGTCTCAGGAAAAGAGAAAACCGTCAATGAATAATTCACAAGGCCAACAAAAATTGTTAATCAAGTGTTTTTGGCAAAGCAAGTTTAGAGAATTATTATTTCATCCGAGTCTCCTTCTTTGTTGTGATCCACTTTAAAGGTCAAATACATAGATCTTAACAACCCCTCGTTTATTAAATAACCTTATAATTTATTTTGGATTTGGGACGATATTGCTGAAAATGCTGGTATAATCATTCAAAAGTTAAAATGTCGTGTGAGCAATGACGCTTCCATACCTGTTAATCACCACCTTTGGTGATCCATGTAGCAAGGTCATGCCTCCTCGATAAGCAATCATCTAGTTGCTGATCTATTATTGCATGTCACTTCTGTAATTTAATTACTTAGAACACACAACTTATTCGCACATTTTACCCCTAGATGTAGCAAATACTATTCTTGGGACCCATCTCTCCATTTTAAACTCTTTTGATAAACTGCTCTGGAATGGCAATGCTTCATGTTCTTATACAATCAAAGAAGGAATGACTCAGCTTTTAAGGAATCAGAATAATGCTGCTAATGATAATTTCTGGGAGTTCTTGGGAAAATTTAGTTGCCATTTAAACAACTTCTTTTTAAGGAAAATGACAAATAAATATCACTTAAACTTCAAAATCCTAAATAAGTGATTTCCCAAAAATTTGAGTTGTCAATTGCTATATTTTTTTTTATCAATCGCACTCAAGGTATTAAAACTCGGACTGGGCATTGAACCGGTCGGGGTACTGGGTTAAGGGTCAGTGGGTCAAACCGGGGCCAAACTGGAGCTAAACCGGGACCAAACCGGTGAGAAATTGAAAATTTTAGACTTATAGTATGAAATTCTAAAGGAAAAACGTAAATTTTTTTTTTTTTAAAAAGTGAACCCGGACCGGACTGGTTTACCAGCCGGTTCACCGGTTTCCGGGTCGGACCGGCCGGTCCGGGTTCAGCAACACTGATCGCACTACTTTTATTGTCATCAGAACCAATTTGAGATTTTGAAGTTCAAGTAGTAATTTTTTTTTTTTAACTCTTTTTCTCTTCTTTTTATCTAGAAATTATTGAATGATGCTTTACCTTCTTGTGATATTTTGAAGAAACATAAATTAAATACTTCTAGATTGTGTTTGTTTGGTTGTGATATTGAGGAAACTCTTGATCATTTATTTTTGTCATGCCCTCTAGATAGGTCTATTTGGTTTGGATGCTTGTTTATCAAAATCTCATCTTTGAACTTTCACGAGTTTAAGGGGTAGTTGAAACAAACTTTGCTCCAGCTTTACAATGATGTCTTTTCTTCCATTGTATGTGAAATTATTTGCTTACTTAAAATTATCCGGAGAAAACGCAATAAGGCTCTTCATCAAGGATATTGTGATTTTCCCTTGACCATCATCTAGGAAGTTCAACAAATAACATCCTTCACAGCTGTGGCCTACAATGACTTATCTTTGGTTAGTCAGTTTTCCTTCTTCATCTAATTTCTTGACCTCATTTAATATTGAAGGCCGAGACATTATCCTCCATAAAAACAAGAAGCTGAATAGGCATTATTGTCATGGAATCATCTGCAAAGAGGTCCTTCTTTCAGAGAATTCTTATGGAGAAATCAATCATCAGCAGGCCTAGCTTTCCTCTCCAAGTATTTAAGAGCCCCGTTATTCTGGATTCATAACTCTGGCACGATATAGCAGCTGATGCGAAGCCGCCTCTCACAATCTATTGTGTCACGAAAGGCTACATTCATAGCTCAATCCTCTCACTTGTTGACCAACACTTAGCTGGAGATATGGGCATTGCTTCATGATTTCACTTTTGTTGGTGTCAAGATCATTACTTTGCCTTATTTTCTTAAGTTGTTTAGTTTTCATAGTGGTGTTCTTTTTTTTCTTTATATAATTCATAGTGGTGTTCTAACTATAGGTATTTTGTAAAACTTGTTTTTACTTAATATCATTTTGTCTTGAATATAAAAAGGGCAAGAATATAACAAAAATTAAAAATTATTTTATTAGTTTTTGAGCCATACAACATTAGAAACTGTATTAGCGATAAGCCTTGCTTAAAGATTTTGTCATAGTAGGTTTGAGAGACAAGCTAGTGACTAACAATGAAGAGACTGTTTTATGAAGGAATTGAAATGATTAAAGGATGATCCTCCAATCTCAGTAGCTTCCAATGCCTTCTTCCTCCACTCCTCAACTTTCTGCTTTGCTTCTCTTCCCTTATCTCCCTCCATTAGTTCCTTCACAATCCCTTTAACTTCGTCCCGCTTGACATCTTTCTTAACCTGAACCATTACATCTAACTCCATTATACATGTCAAGTTCTAAAGGATACACAGTTTTTGCTTTAGTTGTTGAAGTCAATGAACTCATTTTGTATAGTGCAAGAGTTAAAATGCTACCATACATCACTTTAGCATTGACTCATGCAAACAAAAAAAAAAAAACAAAAGAAAAGAAAAATTATGGTCTTATGGTTTTGTCCCTTGCGTATAAAGTAGGCATAATATATATGCATCTGGAGGAGAGGAGGACCCATTTATAAGAATATCATTATTGATAAAATTTATATTAGTTTCTTCGATTTTAAACATAGGAGTTGGTTAAGGAATTTTCTTTAATATTAAATGTAAAATTTCAATCCACTTTGTTTTAATATATATGTATGTGTGTGTATAATATTTATAAATTAGTTATCTAACTTTTAGCAGTAAATCTAGTTTAGTGGTCTAAAAAAAAAAGGTAATAGCAGTAAATTTTAGATTAATCAACCGAAAAAGTAAATACTAGCCCTTTCATTCTTTTTTTTCCCACAAAGAGTGCGTGAAGAGGGAGGTAAAGCTAGAATTTCAATTAGAAAAACTGCAAAATTACTTTAAGAGATATTACTCCACACTGATATTCATAATCACATGGTGAATAAGTCTGACATAATCATTTTTTTGAAAGATCAATTGTTCAAACCATCCTAATAACTGGATGGGATGAAAATATGATAAATAACATTTTATTAACTAATTTTGTTCCCTGCTAATTTAAATGTCTGACAGAAATTTTTTTCATCCCATAAGAAAATTTTTTGAATTAGGGTAGAAATAAAGACTCATTTCTCTTTGCACGTTTCTTACTTATCAATAGGTATCTATATATTTAATTTCTCTGATTCAGGGATGATAAAGCATTTGAAAAGAGATGATGCTTTCATATATTCATAGTATTAGAGTATGGTATCAGAGCTTGGTCTATATTGATAAAGGACTTGAATAAGTCTAGCACATGGTGTTCACAACATTTTATTGACTAATTTTTTTCCCTCATAATTTAAATGTTTGACAAGGGAATTTTTCATCTCATCATAAACAACTTTGAATTAGGGTAGCAATAAAGACTCTTTTCTTTTTGTTTGCTTTGTTAGAACCGGATGACACCCAAGAGGGGGTGAATTGGGTGTAAGAAAAACACTTAAGAACTTTAGAAAGCTTTCCGTATCTTAATGAAAACAGTAAGTATGAAACTAATGAATCATAAATCAACAGTTAGACAAATGATATATGCTGGAAATATAAGAGTTTAGGGAAGAGAATATACAAACTGTGATTTATCTTGGTTTGGTCCAATGCATGATGGCCTACATCCAGTCCCTAGGCTCCTCCTGAAATTTTCAAATCCACTATCTTCTTGTTTAAACCGGGCACAAGAAAAGCCTTTACAAACCTACAAGTTTAGTCGGGCACTTGTGAAGCCTTTAACAAATATCTCACCAAGATACTCCCCCTTACGACAAGTCTTACGAATAGAGAAATCCCGAATACCTTTCTCTCTTGGTTACCCGTATAAGTCTTAATAGCAGCAACGTTTTTTCCTGCTTACACCTCTATAAGTCTTACAAGCAGCAAAGTTCTCTACTGCTTGCACCTTGTAAGTCCTATGAGTAGAAAGTCTTACCGACAATTCTCTCTATAGCTTCCTCGGTAAGGAAATCAACCCACTCAAGGTCCTTCTACCTTGAGATCAATTCAAAAATATAAGTGTTTACAAACTCTCTTACAGAGTGGATAAAATGAACACTGAAGTACAATACAAATAATCTCTCTCTCAAATATACATGATATAGAAAATAGATAAGAATATAGAGAAGTTGGATTGGAGTAGATCATTCATGATCTTTTCATGTTTCTCGTTGGTGTTTTTGAACTCTGAATGCTTTTCTATTTATAGTTGATGAAGATTGATGACCATTTGAGCATTTCAATATATCTGTTGGAGTGCGGCTGCTTCTTTTGTTCGTTTGCTTGAGTTTGAAAAACTAGCCGTTAGAACCTTAGACGCTCTGCTTTCGTAAAGTCAACTTTTATCTCTTCTCATCATCTCTTCATTGTATTCCTGGAGAAATGCATTAAACACTAATATAATGAAGTGTTAGAGTGATTGGAAGCAAGAAGAGTAAGTTACATAAACATTCCCATGATTTTCAGAATCTTCGGATACGTTGTTGGGCGTGTTACTTGAGTGGTTACTCGAGTAAGCCTCTCTTTTCTTTTGGTTACTCGAGTGATCCCTTGAGTAATAGTTCAAATAACTTTGCAGATTACTCGAGTGCTCCCTCGAGTAATGTTGTCCAAATCTTGGCCGAAAGTAATTCCAACTTCATTACTTGAGTGATCCCTCGAGTAATTCCTTTTAAAATCTATCTGAGAGCATTTCTTCTCTGATTACTCGAGTGGCCCCTCGAGTAATGTCTCAAATGACTTTACATATTACTTGAGTGATCCCTTCGAGTAATCCTACTCAATTCTTGATAGAGAGTTTACTGAAACAAATTTTCAAACATTACCGAGTGGTCCCTCGAGTGAGATTTCAAATAACTCTGCATATTACTCGAGTGATCCTTTCAAGTGAATTCTTGATTTTGATTTCAAACATGGCAAAATACATATCATCAGAAAGCGCTCATCATTTACATTCCAATGCAACAAGAATCACCTCCAAACTCATTTTGTATAGAAAGTTATGATCCAAAAAATATCTTCTACATTTAGACAAAGTCTGAAATCACGAACATCAACTTCCAGAAGGTATATCTCTTAGTATATAACTTAAAATATGGCAAATTATATATCTGTGGAAAGGTATTTAAGTCTAGTTTCATATAGCACTAGTTTTGTCTCAATCTGATATGTATTTTGAGAGTTATGTCCAAAATACCGAACCTTGTCCTGGTAAAAGACACTGATTCATGTGTCAACTTCAACAAATCATATCTCTCTCATATAAACTCCTTTTAATGTGATCTTGGTGTCTATAGTTTGTGTTGGGAGGATAGTTTCATATGCCACTGATTTCAGTTCAATCTGATGTGTGGTTGGAGAGATATAATCAAAATACTAAACCTATATTCTGCTGTGCGAAAACAGAGTGCCATTACTCAAGTGGTCACTCGAGTAATCTTCAAGTGACTTTGCAGATTACTCGAGTAGCTACTCGAGTAATTACCTCCAAAATAAGGCAGTGTCATATTACTCGAGTGATCATTTATGGAGTTGTCATAACTTCTGTATATGTCATTTTAACTTCATATTGACCCATTCTAACTTCCGGTATCACTTCTAAGAGCTTGAATCTTGTTATTCTCGTGTGATCTTGCAAGTTCTTCTTTCTTCAATATCTTTCTTCTTGTTTTCCCTCTTGATGATCATTCTTCATTACCCAACTAGATATCTTCTTGAATTGATGATCATTCCTCATAGCCCAATTAGATGTCTTCTTGAATATCTTCAATCTTCTTCTTTCTTTGCTTGACTAATATCATCTTCTTGAATATCTCCCTCTTGATGATCTTTCTTCATAACTTAACTATATATCTTCTTGAATATCTTCATTCTCCTTGCTCTTGCTTGACTAATCTACAAGATATACAACATTAAATATAGTAGTTAGTCAATATAGAAGATTATGTACTCTTAATGCTTGACATCTATATTTGACATCATCAAAACTAATCATATCTTACATTCTCCCCTTTTTTGATGATGGCAAATCCTTTAAGAAAAATATGTATGAGTTATAAAAGTAAATTAAAAACAACATATTTGTCATGCCTTTCTCTCCCCCTATTTGACATTAGCAAAAATTTTGAAGTATAAGGAAGGAATGCTTGTAGAGAAGTAAATATGAAATCAAATGAGAAATGTCATTCATCAAAATAAGTGCATCAGGAAAACAAGTTTCTCTCCCTCATTTTTCATGAAAACAAATTTCAAACAATTTGGAGAGGTTTTCAAGAAAACTTTCATAATCAAGGATATGTAAAGTAAGCTCAAAATGTAAAGAGAGGGTTTAGAAATGCTCATGTAGTTTTTGGAAAATGATGAAGCACTCCATGAAGTCCGTTGCTTTATTCTTTGGCAATGCTGGTTCATGATGTTGTGTTCACCACACTTCTATTGTCCAACTCTAATGTATATTCATGTTATTGCCAGGATTCTTCAATTGAGTTGAGCTTCTGTTAAGCATGCTTAATGCTCATTTGTATTGCCGTATTGCTTTGAATGTTGCAGTCAATATATCTCCCTTGATCGATTGTTAAAGCATATGTCTTTATTGTCAACACCCGTTTCCATTTTGATATGCGCAGGGCAATAATGAACAAGTTCCATAGGCAAACAGAAAAGTACTTTTATACTGATAATAAGTATTTGTTTACAGATAGTCATTAATAGAGCATAAATCGATAATAATGACAAATATGTACAGAATGTCCCAAAACTATTTCACATAAAAACTATATACAGCCACTATATTCATCTTGGGAAACATGCCCGTCAGTTTCCCTTCTCTGTATCCTTGGCTTTCGAGCCACTGGCACCCGCTGAGACATTTGAATTAGAAAAAGGTGGAGATTCCAAGGAATCTCAGTAGAAACATACGATTAACATATAAAATGTGAAAATTAAATATGCAATGCACCATATCAAGTCAAATGAAAACTTATATCATCCGCATGTGTACACAAATTTCAGGGCTAACTAACCCATTGAAACCCCTACATGTACCTCAGCCGAGTCCTTGACTACAGCTAGGTAAGACTAGTGTACCTCAGTTAGGTCCTAGACCACAACTAGGTAATGTGCCTCCAGCACGTGTTCAAATTACAAAATACAGTAACACACATCATCTAAATAGTCACATAGTATATGAGAGATAATAGTTCCTACCTTAACCTCTTTCTTGTCTCAAAGGGTCCGCCTCGTAAAATGTGTCAACTATAAGCGTCCAACTCAGTCCTAAAACATCAAATGTACAAGAAATAGGTTATAACCTATCCAAGTATCATTTTAGACACCTCCATAGTGTTTCTTGTGGTTATATTAGCCTATGGTGAAAATTTATCAAAATGCGCCCCCGGGACCCCGGCTCGGCCCGGTCGTACTTGGCCCAATGGCACGTATTTTCAAATTTTTGGCTAGGGCTATTCTGATATATTTTCGTCCAAGGAATCCATTTCCGGGCTTAAAATTACCAAATTCAATGTCAAATTATGAAATTGCCCTTGGCAACTCTACTTTTAGGGTTTTAGGAGCATTTTCGTAATTATGCTTTCTCGGCCTTTTTCGAAAAAGTGCCCAACTGTAACCCCATCTAATTTTCCCTTATGGAACATTCAAATCATTGAAAATCTAACTCTAAGTCCCTCTAACAACCTTAGCCTAAATTATGGTGTTATTTGGGAAAAATCGGGGTTTTACGATTTTGGCTCCGTAAACGTGTTCCTTTATACTCCTAACCACTTTTTTAACCATCTAATTGAGTTATAACTACCATTTGAAATAAAATTTGGTAGCATAACCCTTCTAATGTCACATTTCCAAAATTTACAAACAAAGACAATCCGACGAAATTTCACCGATTAAATTGTCTACAGCAACTAGAATAGTCAATATACGAAGGTTTGGAAGTTACCTCAAGCTCCCACAAGATTTTCCCAAATATGGCTGAAACCCTAACCTTTAGAGAACATATTTTTGAGCCTCCAAACCTTAAAGAACAAAGAAGAGTAGCTTAGGAACATAATTATACGTGTTAGGAACCGATTTACCGAAGAAATCACTTACCTTTGCAAGTTTTTCTTCCCTTTCTCTCTCTAGAATTTCACACTTTCTCTCACTATTTCAGATCTATTAGGGCACGAAAATGAGCTAAGGAAGATGATGGAAAAGTGTTTTTATTATATTACATGATTTGTTTAATGATTTATGGAATTTCCAAAAATTCCAAAATCAATTTTATGTACATAAATCCTATGCACATGTAACCAAGCTCATTAAGCCCAATAAATATTTCCTTCCTCTTGCAATGTGTAAGAGACACCTAGGGGTCCCTCCCTTTGGTCTCAATTGGCTTCACAACTTGTTCAGGTTACGTATACACGTAAAGTTCCAATTTTGGTCAAATTTGCATTTTTGCTCAAATTTTTTATAAATTCATATTTAATTGACCAAAATATTCTAAATATATTTTTCACCTTTATTTTCCTTAATTAATTGAAATTAACTTCAATTAATCAGAAAATAATTAATTTTGTGATAATTTGGCAAAATTACGATTTTGCCATTGCCTTTCTAATCCAATTTCTTCTCTTATTTTTCTTTGGCCAATTTTCATCTATTTTTGCACCAAATGTTTCTCTAATATTCCTTCATTTTTGGACCTTAATATTGGGCTTTTAAATTACCCAAACTAATTCCATAATTATTCTGCCCATTTCCTCATGAAAATGAACATTTATAAAATTTATAAATTCCAAATTTATGAATATTCACCATTTTATTGAATTTGAAAAATATTTACAACATTTTTGGTGAATATAAATTTTGGGGTGTTACAGTTCTCCCCCACTTAAATAAATTTCGTCCTCGAAATTTGCTACACTTGATCAGGCATAAATTCTGGATAACGTTTCTTTACACTTTCCTCTGTTTCCCATGTAGCCTTTCTGGGCGATAACCCTTTCCTGACAATCTTGACAAATGGAATGCTTTGGTTTCTGAGCTGCTTTTCCTGTCGATCGATGATTCGGTCAGGTGTGACTTTGTAAGTCAAATCGTCGCGCATTTCTATATCTTCATACTCTATTATGTGTTATGGATCAGGTTGATACTTTTTCATCTAGAAAAAATGAAAAACATCATGTAGCTTGCTTAGATTCGGTGGCAAAGCGATATGGTATGCTACAGGTGTAATATCCTGAATTGTGATTAAGGGCTAATAACTTCAAAGTGATGTAATTAATGTTAATTAAACACTTTTGAAGTAAATAATGTGAATTATGATGTAAATGTGTTTGTTGATGGTTTAGTTAGCAATGTGATAATCAAGGGCGAAACGGTAAATTTACCGACCAGTTGGTAAGTTACCGAAGATGAGACTCCTTGGTAATTGAGATCAATGGTTAAGATGTGTTGAGCAAGAGGTGAAATCTTGTGTGGATGAGTTCATATGAACTCATGGTAGGAAGAGTAAGATTTTGCCAAGTGTCACTATAAGGACCCTTGGATCAAAGTCAAAATTTCAAACTAATTTTCTCTTCCCTCTCTCCTCTAAGTCAGTTAAGGGTGTGTGTGTGTGGGGAAAAAATATGATCTTCATACATTCACCATCATCTCTCATCTTTCTCATCATTCTCCATTTTCGCTGAAATAAGGCAAGAAAGAGAAAGTGTTAAGGTGAGTTTTGTCTAGTTAGATGCCTCTTAATGCTCAAATGTTCTTTATTAATGTTGTGCAAGAGGTTGAGAGCTTTAAACCTATGGTTTCAGAATTTTGAAAGAAGGTGTTTTGAAGTTTGCACAAGTTTGTGAACTAGAGAATCAAGAAGTTAATCATTGGAAGTTGAAAGGGTGAGTATTTATAATATTTTGATATAATTGTTTTGATCATTGGTTGAGTTTTGAGAACTATGGAATTTGCCCTGATTTTAGCCTAATTATGAAATGTATGAATTAGCTAGTGTTTTGTGATGAAATAGATGCCAAATAATGTTTTGGTGTCAATGGTTTTGGTTTGGATTTGAAAAGAGGAAGCTTGATCACTAGGTGATTTTGGTTAAGCTATGTGGGTTTTGAAATTTACCCTAAATATGATGTTAAGTGAAATATAGGAGTTGGATAGAGTGTTATTGTTGTACTGGTAATTCATTGTGTCCTTGAGTTATTATGGTTGATTTGGGGGAATTGGAAATGAAAATGTTGGTAATTGAGTATTTGGAAGCAAAGTGGAGATCTAAGAGTGAAATTGTTGGTGGGATGTGATTTTGGGTATTTTGTAGAAACCAAGTGGTTCCTTGTGTCAAAATGAGGGAGAATGAGCTTTGGCACAAGTTTTAGGACCATTGGTAGTGGAATGGGTAAATCTGAAAAAAGTGTATCAGTTGCTGCGATCTGGCTTCTGATAAGCTTCACTCGAGTGAGAAGGGGTCTTACTCGAGTGCATTATGAAATTCTTGGTATTTTAGTTAAGTCTTCAGGCAGAAATCATGAGTGCACTTTCATTCCCGCGAGTGATATAAGGCATCACTCGAGTGCAGCTCCCTGTGCTCGAGTGAGGGAGTAAGTTTAAGACTTTAGAGTTTATGATTGCTCTCGGGTAGTCACTCACAGTGCCTCACTTCTTGGTGCTCGGGTGCATTTGAGGTTATCACTCGAGTGCGGTTTTCTGTGCTCGAGTGAGGCTGTAAGATATATCAAGGTTTGCTCTCGGGCAAACACTTCCTGTGTGACACTTTTGGGTGCTCGAGTGAAGTTGAGGGTCATCACTCGAGTGAGGTCATCTCCACTCGAGTGAGACGACCAAAACTCAGTGTTTTGCTTCCTAAAAAGGGATATTTGGGGGTGGTTATCCCAACCCTTTAGGCATATGTTTAGGCATTTAATAGCCATATAAAGAGTTTATATGAATAACAACTTAAAGTATTATGGAATTAAGAATTTGGAAAAGAGATTGATATATTGTCCCTAATTTGGTTTATAGGATTTAACATATGCCGTCCTCGTGAGCCCACTGTGCCAGCGAACGTCAGAAAGGAACAAGGTAGTGACTTTTCTTTTATACCATATGTGATGCATTGTATGTGTGTTATATCATTGATTTATGATAAATTCGTATGCTGCGATATTTGTGGATATGTGTAAGCACCGCCATGCCAATAGTCCCTGAGTCGCTAATAACGGTCCGGGTTAGGACGGTGTGCCTTCCCGGATGGGGATGGGGTGTGATATGTGTGATTATGTGAAAAGCCGAAAGGCTATTTATGAAGGCTGACGGGCAAATTGTGAAAGCCGGATGTCTATATGAGCCACACCAATAGTCCCTGAGTCGCTAACAACGGTTCGGGTTAAGACGGTGTGCCTTCCCGGCAGTAAAAGGGGATGAGGGTGGAGTGTGATTTGTGCTGCTGTTATATGATGATTTGCTTACATACTATGTGCTTATGTGTGATATAAATGTTTTGTTACTACTGGGATTCTCTTGAATCTCATTCTTTCCTTTGACTAACCTTTCAGACAGGACGAGTGGCTCTAAGGAGAAACGAACAACCCGGAGCGGTTAGAACCCTATAGGGACATTTGGTTCGGGCCATGTTGGTCATTCATTTTGGATAGGGATTACTATACAACATTTTGAGTTGTAAATAGTCTTGAACATATAACGGTGTAATCCCCTAATTGGGAACTGGAACCCTATAGATATATATATATAGATGAAACCCGGGGGTTGCTGGGGGTTAAGTTATAAACTCTGATATGTTTAAATGTGATATAACTGCACAGGTAATTATATTCGATATTTGAACATTGAGACCAGGATAGAGAAGTTTTGAAAATTTTGTGAAGTACCTACTATGAAAAGGGATTTTTAAATGAATTTTGAATTATCCAATGGTCTCTAATCCATTTTATTATGCATTATCGAATCTTAATTACGCTAATTAAGGAAGGGGTTACAACAGGCCCAATCTTCTCTAAGATCTCAAACAGACCAATGTATCTTGATTGTAGCTTCTTTGCTTTCAATGCCTTGCCAATACCTGTAACAGGTGATACTTTCATGAATACGTGGTTACCGACTTCAAATTCCAGAGGTTTTCGCCTCTTATCTACATAACTTTTATGTCGGCTCTGAGCAGCTAGCAATCTCTGCTTGATCAACTTTATCTGCTCTGTTATCTGATCAACAAGATCTGGCCCTAGCAATTCCCTCTCAGACAACTTAGTCCAGCATATTGGCGATTGACACTTCCTCCTATAGAGTGCCTTGTATGAAGCCATTTGAATGCTCGAATGATAATTGTTGTTGTAGGCAAACTCTGCTAATGGAAGGAATTTGTCCCAACTACCTTTGTAATCAAGTACACACACCCTTGGCATATCCTCAAGAGTTTGAATCATTTGCTTTATCTGCCCATCAGTTTTGAGGATGATATGCCGTACTGAATTGGAGCTTGGTACCCAAAGCTTCATGAACTGCCTTCCAAAACTTGGAAGTGAATTATGGATCTCAATCAGAGATAATGTTCTTCGGAATACCATGCAATCTCACAATCTCCTGAATGTAAATTTCTGCTAGTCTATCAAGAGAATAGTGAATGCTAATAGGTAGGAAGTGAGCTGCCTTCGTGAATCTATCAACTATCACCCATATAGCGTCATGGTTTCTAACCTTAGGTAATCCTGTCATGAAATCTATGGTAACGCTTTCCCACTTCTACTAAGGCATCTCAGGATTTGTCAAAAACCCCGATGGTCGCTGATGTTTAACTTTCACTTTCTGACATGTTAAGTAACGAGCGACAAACTCAGTCACCTCCTTTTTTATCCCTGGCTAATAGTATTGAGCCTTCATATCATGGTACATCTTTGTGGCTCTTACATGTAGAGTATACTTACTCTTATGTGCCTCCTCCAGGTTTTGTTGTTTCAGTTCTAGTTGCGGTGGAATATAAATCCGCTTCTTGTACCTGACTAGCCCGTTGGGTGATAAGTCGTAATCCTGAGTCTCACCCCTATCAATCATACCTCTAATAGATAGAGCTTCGTCATCTTTCCGTTGGGCATCCTCAATTACCGCCCTCAGATCGTTGTATATCTGACTGACCCCACTGCCTAACAAATCTGACTAGACAGATTTAGGTCTCTGAAATCCTCGATCAGTTTCTGCTCATAGATCATCATGGCTGCCACTTGCACTGATTTCTGGCTTAATGCATTAGCAACAACTTTAGCCTTACTGGGATGGTATTTGATTTCTAGATTATATTCTTTTATCAACTCCATCCATCTGCGCTGTCTCATGTTGAGCTCTTTCTGATCATACAAGACTTCAGGCTCTTGTGGTCACAGTACAACTCTATAGTCTCACCTTAGAGATAATGTCTCTAGATTTTCAAAGCAAACACAATTGCCGCCAACTCAAGATCGTGAGTGGGATAGTTCAGTTTATGAGGTTTCAGCTGACGAGATGCATATGCCACCACTCGGCCATGCTACATCAACACACATCCCAATCCCTGCCCACTGGCATATGTATAAACAATATACATAAACTGTGGATCTGGGATCATCAGCACTGGTGCTGTAGTTAGCCTTTGCTTCAACTCCAGGAAGCTCTTCTCATAATTCTCATCCCACACAAAATTTTGATCTTTCCGCGTCAATTTCGTCAACGATAATGCAATTTTGGAGAAATTCTGAATAAATCTTCGATAATAGCCAGCTAGACCCAAAAAACTGCATACTTCAAATACAGTCTCTGGCCTCTTCCAGCTCAGTACTGCTTCTACTTTGCTAGGATCAACAGAGACCCCTTGCTGTGAGAAAACGTGGCCTAGAAACTTTACCTCTGATAGCTAGAATTCACACTTGCTCAACTTGGCATAGAGTTGCCTATCTCGCAATATATTCAACATAGCTGCTCGTGTTCATCTTTACTCCGTGAATACACCAGTATATCATCAATGAAGACTATAATGAACTGGTCCAAGTACAGACAAAAGATTCGATTCATGTAGTCTATGAACACAGCAAGTGCATTAGTCGCCCAAGTAGCATTACAAGGAATTCATAATGGCCATATCTGGTCCTAAAAGCAGTCTTCGATACTTCTTCTGCTTTTACCTTCAATTGGTGGTATCCCGATCGTAAGTCAATCTTTGAGAATACACAGGAACCAGATAACTGATCGAGTAAATCATCAATTCTAGGGAGTGGATACTTGTTCTTGATGGTCACCTTGTTCAGATCTCGATAATTGATACAGAGACGCTTGCTTCCATCTTTCTTCTTGACAAAAAGCACTGAAGCACCTCAAGGTGATACACTGGGTCGTATGAACACTTTCTCAAGTAGCTCCTCAATTTGCTTCTTTAGCTTTGCTATTTCATTTGGAGCCATACGGTATGGGGTTTTAGATATTGGTCCTGCTTCAGGCCTCAGGTCAATGGAGAACTCCACTTCCTTATCTGGAGGTAATCCATCGATATCCTCTGGAAACACATCAGAAAACTCATTTAATATAGGGATACTTTCCTAGGTTACACTGGCCTCTAATTGCATAGAGCAGAATACCATGTAACCCTGACAACCTTTTTGCAAATATCTCTCAACCTTAGTCCCGGAGAGAAGGTTAAGAGTGATTTCTATGTCAGCTTGCGGTTGAGAATTCAGATATATAACTCTTTTCTGTTTACAATCTAGTAACACACGGTTTGCTGTTAACCAGTCAATTCCCCAAATTATTTCCAACCTTTGCAGTGGTAAACAAATCAGATTTACAGTCGACTCATGCCCCTCATTGTTTATCCCTTAATTTAAACAAATATCAGCAGTCAAAATTTGTGTACCCGTGGGCGTAGATACAACCAAGTCATATGGGAATTTATGCACATGTAAATTCAATCGTCTCACGCAGTCATATACAATAAATGAATAGCTAGCACTGAAATCATGCATAACATGCACTAGACTGCCATTGAGAGAAATCATACCTTTAATCAGCTCCAAAGATTTTTGAGCTTCTTCCTGTGTCGGTGTATAGACCCTTCCTGGAACCCTAGGTCTACTCTCCTCTGATTGCTGCTTCTGTGGACAATCTTTCGAAAAGTGCCCTGGCTTACCGCGTTATAGCAAGTGAGTGGTTTGTTAGGGTCCATTCTCAATGGGGCACCACTACATGTCTTGCTAGGATGAAATGGCTTGCGGCAATGACAACATGTTCCGCCTCTTGGGAAACCCTGGCCTCCACGGCCTTTAGCTTGATTCAACCTTTTATTATCGCTCCTATAAGGTCTACCCTGTTCTTTTCTTTTTTGTGATGAACTTCCACTCCTAGAAGCACCTTTATTACCAGTTTGAGTTGCCAGGCTCGACATACGCTTCTCAATGTATCAACATTCCTCTGTCGATTTGCTGAACTTGGTAAAATGTTGGGAAATCAGTTTCTCCTTGAATTCGGGTCTCAACCCTTCAGTCATCATATCTGCGTTCCATTCTTCATTATCATTCAGCTTATGTATGACGAGTATCGCGACAGTCGAATGTACCTGTAACCCCCTCCGTAATTATATCCGAAACACGTGATTAAAAATGAAATAGAGACCAATAATAAATCAAATTCATTTACATTCCCATCCTTAAGATAGGATTTTCACAAATACATTTATCAAACACTTTAACCTGGTCTCACATTCATATTTCTAATACAATTACTTCGTGAAGATAAATCACATTTATATAAATATCAGAGTGCACAATAATAATACCGACAAACCCGGATTCATACATTCAACAAAGATTCATAGGGCAATACGCCCTTTTCAATTCCTCAACGGGGATTACACAAATCCATCTCTAATACACAACCAAATAACCCAATAGACATCCAAGCACATATACCTCCAATATCCAATTATACATTCTAATATATCATCCGAACATATACAATTATCCCATCATATAACGATAACCAACTACCAAATCCAAATGCCCATAAGGGATTCTCGCCGCCCCTAGTCGCTTACTCCTTCCTCGAGCCACTTGTCCTGTCTAAAATGTTGGTAGGGGAGGGTGAGATTCTAGAGAATCCCAGTAGGAAACAAATACCAATATGCATGCAAGATAAGTGTTTAATGCATGACATGCTTGCATCACAATAACTCGTGCTCACATAATGACATATCCGCATGCTCAATGTTTCAACAACATACTCATGGCCATAGCATAAATAGAAACAGAGCTTCAATCATTCATATATGTTTCACATAATCAAGCAAAGCAATAACATGCATCAATACACAAACACAAATATCAATACATGCAGGAGAGGTAAGTTCCCTACACTTTTTCTTTCCACGTATGCTCCAGCATCGGCTACTCACGATCCGAGAGGATATCAAACAATGATCAGGGCGAACACCCAACCCTATAACCAAATCAAGGACATAGGATCATTCTCTTTTCCAAATTTTCATTTTCATAACACTTAAAGTTGGTTACCATTCATAACCTTTAGGTGGCTAATCAAAGCCTAAACACATGCCTAAAGGCTTGGGAAACACTTGACCAAATGTCACATTTTAAAAGTCCAAAATACTGATTTTTGGGGGTTGGCCGCGGCCAGCCTACCCATGGGCCACGGCCAATGGATGCACAGAAGGTCTTGGGCCGCGGTTCATAACCTCTAGCCGCGGCCAAGAAAATTCTGTTTCCTGGCTGAACTTCCAAAAATAATAACTAATTCTAAAAAACTCAAAATGAGATGATTCCAAAGCCAAATGAAAGGTATCTAAGTCCTCTTTACTAGAAAAATAGGGACCATTACTAGAAATCACCACAAAATTCTAGAATTACACAAAATCCACCACTGCCCCAAAACAGAGTCCAGTTTCCATCCCAAAATTTGGCAAAGCATAACTCTCAGTTAACAAAACGAAATGACACAAAATATATGTTCATTTTGAAGCTTGGGATGTTAAATTTAAGACTGGAAAGTTTCAGAAGTTTCCGACACCATTTGGTCATTCAAAATGTCCACACAAATAAACTGCCTAGAACAGAGTTCCAAGGGACAAATTTTTCAATTTTCTACCAAAGTGTCCCATGGCTCCAAAATTAACAATCAGGCCTATTCCTGTAATACCCCAAATTTTGAGACTTGAGGCTAGAGAATAAGCCTGAGAATAGTGGATTGCTAAGCCCTGGTTTAGCAAGATGCCAAATTGTGATTAAGGGTTAATGACTCGAAAAGTGGATGTGGTTAGTGATAAATAACCCTTTTGGAGAATATGATGTGATTTGGCACTTGAATATGATTCGTGTGTGTTGTGAGCAGCGCCGAAACCCTATATTTGAGTTCAATTATGGATTAACATCCAAATTGACTTAGAATAGAGGGAATAATTGAATGGGGTATTGTGTTGGAAATGGTGTCATAGTGTGTTTTGATGTCATTGAAATTAGTTTGGAACTTTGGAATTGAAAAGCTGCAATGTTAGGTTTTGAAATATGAATTGTGTTGACATGTTGAGATTGTTGTGAAAACATGTCAATGAGATGTGAATTTGATTGATTTGGTATTTTTAATGGATTCCTTGTGAAAATTTATGTGGGAATGATGTTTGGTATGAAAATGGAACCATTGGAAGCAAAGATGCAAAATCTGAAATTCTGTCTAGTGAAACTCTATTCTGGGCAGTCAGATTTTGTGAACGTTTTGAATGACCAAATGGTGTCTAAAAATTCTGAAACTTTCCAGTCTTAAATTTCACATCCCAAGCTTCAAAATGGACACATAATTTGTGCCATTTCGTTTTGTGAGCTAGGAGATATGACTGTCCAAAGTTTGGGATGGAAACTGAACTCTGTTTATGGTCAGTGATGAGTTTTATGTAATTCTAGAATTTTGTGGTAATTTTGAGTAATGGCCCATATTTTTACTATAAATAGTACTTAAATAAATTTCATTTGGCTTTGGAAGCACCTCATTTCAATTTTTCTAGAATTAGTTATGATTTTTCAAAGTTTGGACAGAAATCTGCAAAAAATCCGAAAATTGAGAATTATGACATCATCATGTTACATTGATGACATAAGCATGGGATATGTTATTAAACGTTTTTTTCCTTCCTCCTCCTCATTTCTGACGTTGAGAACAGCTGAAAAGAGAGTGAGACATTTGAGATCTTTAGAGAGAGAAAGAGGAAGAAATCTCGCAAGGTAAGCCGATTTCTTCGACGATCTAGCTCCTAACGCGTATAACTCCGTTCCTAAGCTACTCTTCTATGTAATTTAAGGTTTGGAAGCTCCATTTCTTGTGTTGAAGTTAGCTAGGGTTCAGACACTCTTGAGAAAAGCTAGTGGGAGCTTGAGGTAACTTCCAAACTCTTGTGTATTGACTATTCTGGCTGCTGTGGACAATTTAATCGGTGAAATTTCGTCGGATTGTCATTGGTTTCAAAAATGAAAAATGGGTGTTTGGGGCTGTTATGCTGCCCAAATTAGTACTAAATGATAGTTGTAACCTAATGGAATAGTCAATAAAATGGTTAGGAGTAGAAAGGAACGCGTTTACGGAGCTGAAACTGAAAAACCCCAATTTTCCCTAGAATACTTGAGAATTTCGGTCAGCTCTAGAAATGGTCTTAGAGTTGGATTTTCAATGATTTGATGATTCCATTGAGTTCAGGAGCGAAAATTAGGTGGGGTTACAGTTGGGCACTTTTTCGGAAAAGGCCGAAAAAGCATAATTACAAAAACGCCCCTAAAACCCTTAAAGTGGGGCTGTCAAGGGTAATTCTGTAATTGACATTTAATTTGATAATTTTAAGTTCGGAAATAGATTCTTTGGGCAGAAATATTTTAGAATAGCCCATGTCAAAATTTCAGAAAAAGTACAACCGGACCGGGTATTGTGGGGCCGAGCCGGGTCCCCGGGGGCATTTTAGTAAATTTTCAATATAGCCTCATTAACGCCCAGAAACACTATGGAAGTGTCTAAATAGTACATTTGACATTATGGAATCGAATGTGAAGCCCCGAGTTGCTGGCACACAAATCGAGGAGAAAAGACTGGAGGTAGGGGACTTACCTCACTTGCATGTATTTGATATCTTTGCTTGTGTAGTGATGTATGTGATTGCTTTACTTGATTGTGTAGAGCATATTTGAATAAATGAAGCTCTGTTTCTGTTTTGCTGTGGCCATAGTTGTGTTACATGAAACATTAAGAATGCAGAAATGTTATTATGGGGCATGCATCTAGATAAAGCTAACATGTCATACACATAGCATCTCTCATGCATGCATTATGGTATCTGTTTCCTACTGAGATTCTCTCGAATCTCACCCTCCCCTACCAACAATTTAGACAGGGCAAGTGGCTCGTGGAGGGAGCGGCTAGGACTCCTTCGAGATGAGATTGTGTAATCCCCATTTGAAGAATTGTAATAGGCAATGGTGCCCTGTGTATCTTTAGCGAAGGTATATACCCGGAATTGCCGGGATGATTATGTTGTGCACTCTGATATTTATATGAATGTGATTTATCTTCGCGTAGTAATTATATTCGAAATATGAATATGACACCAAGTTAATTAGATTTTAAAAGATATTTTTGAAAACCCTATCTCAAGGATGTGATTTTAAATGAGTTTTGATTATTATTGGTCTCTATTTCATTTTAATCACGTATTTCGGATATAATTACGGAGGGGGTTATAATCCCCACATAAATTTTCACAAGGAACACAATGGTAACCTCAAAATGACCAAAATCACAACCTATCAACATGCCCTATTTTGACCAAAGCACAAAACCAACACAAAAGGTGCCAAACTTCACATTTTAGCTTCAATGCAATTCTATCACTTCAAAACACTAAACAAGGCACCATTTCCATAACAATAACATACCATACTCCTCCATGACCCTAAATCACGAAAATTAGGGCTAAAATTCTAGAAATTCAAGGCCCAACCAATGGCCACAAAACTCATGTGAAAATGATGCTTTCACTTACCTCAACAACTTTCCCAAAGAAGTTCTTCGGTTCTCCAACTTCTAGATTTCCTTGCATACTCAAAACAACACCAATGGAAAATCTAAAACCATAGGATGAAAGCTCTTAACAAGAGGAACAACTTTATAGAAGAGAATTTTTCCATTAGAAGCCATTTATAGGGTTAAATACTCACCTTTTACACAAAGTTCTTCCTCTCCCTTGGGTTGCTATGGCTGAACGAAAGAGAGAGAAGGAAGAGAGATGAAGATGATGATGAAGCATGATGGGATCATATTTTTGCCTCCCAAGCCCATGCCCAAACGCACCAAGAGAGAGGGAGAGAGATAGAGAAATGGATTTAAAATGATTTCTTGACTTTTCCAACCATTCTCTCACTATACCCACTTGCCAAGTGTTCCAATATCATTGGTTCTCATAAAGCAAGTAACCCAACTAGTTACTCTAACCACACAATTAGCCATTTAGTTATACATCTCATTTCTCTTAGTTAGTAATTAATTTCTCCCATTAATCACTAATTTATGGCTATGCTTTCAATTTCTCAATAATTATGGCATATTAATTAATATTGCCACCAAAACACATAATTATTCCATTTTAACTCCATGATTATCCTCAATACTATCATTAGCCCTTAATTGAAAATTTGGGGCGTTACAATTCTGCCCCCGTTCAATAAATTTCGTCCTCGAAATTTGTTACACCAATGGGGACATAAACCTCGGACGCCTCCTCATGATGGCTTCTTTCCTCGAATTGTTTCTCATTAGAACAGTTCCTTCAAGGCTACTTATACAATAACACGCTACAGGTCCGATTCTAATAAGAATCTCAACGGACTAATGCGTCGTGGCTCAATTTCTTTCTCTCAATCACTTTACCAATTCTCATGCCTGGAGACACTCTCACGAGCGTGTGATCTCCATTTGCAAACTTTAGAGGTCTTCACCTCATTCGATCATATTTCGGATGGACTGTACTTGTGCATCCTGACTTTGAGTCACTCTAATCACTGACATCAAGTCACCTTCCCTTTTCGGGTACAATTCAAACCACCATAGATTCACTGCGTACAATCGACAGCTTCCGTTGTATTCACATATACCCAACTTTTGCTGTTTTCAACAATACTTCAGCTTATGCTGTATCCACTTCCACAACATTGACCTCACCCGTACACCCACTAGTTAATCCACCAGTGGTAACCAGGACTATTGGCCTTAACAACATTATCACCTTACCGTATCAACTTTCACGGTGTCACCCTCACCCGTATACCCACCAGTGACTTCGTTAGTGGTAACCAGGACTTTTATGCATTCACAATCACATCAGGCCACTCCAGAATCTCAATCTCTTCTATCTAAAGCACCCTACCATAACGGCCCACCTAGAATCTCAGTTTCTTCTGTCCAGGTGACCGGTTGAGAGTCTTAATCTCCCAACACCACCCTCATCCTCTTTCACCCATACAAAGCAACTACAACGGCAATTCAACGGCTGAGCTAGAGATGACCAGCGTCAATCCCTAAACGGCTCATGCTGACCTGCACACGCTGCATTGCACCTTAACACAATTCACACAATATACTTCACCACAGCTGGGATTTATATAAAACATTTCATACACAAGCCACACTGGCAAGATGTACAACACACAGCCCACGGCTGGATTCACAACACACCGCCCCACGGGTCAGATTCACAAATATCCATGTTGATTACAACGGCAGTTCAACGGCTGACCTAGAGATGACCAGCTTCAATCCCTATACGGTTCACGCTGACCTGCACACACTGTAATTCACCATAGCATAATTCACACAATATACTTCACCACAGCTGGGATTCATATAAAGCATTTCATACACAAGCCACACTGGCAAGATGTACAACATATAGCCTACGGCTGGAGTCACAACACACCGCCCCACGGGTCGGATTCCCAAAGATCTATGTTGATTACAACGGCAGTTCAACGGCCGAGCTAGAGATGATTAGCATCAATCCCTAAACGGCTCACGCTGACTTGCACACGCTGCAATTCATATAGCTTTCACTGCAATCCATATCGCAGACTCTAATTTTACGCACTGCCTTTCGGCCTAGGGTCAACATCGGTACAACCAACCTGGTGGGTAGCGATGTCGGCCATGCCGGGGTAAATGCCTTCACACATGAGAACCCCCGATCATGTAGTTGAATTCGCCATCCGCTGAACTAGCTTTACTCTACTACATAATCATACCACAATCCTAGCTTATTCACAATTGTCACACCCCCCGCTCACCAAGTACTCACATTTCCCTGGATCCCCCCAGCTGGCCTAAGCCCAATTGGGGATTGAGGTGGACTCACAAGGATTCAGCATACTTCTGTCTTTATTGTCACACCCTCCCCGCTACTCACATTTCACGGCGGCTGGGTGCCCACCCCAGTACTCACATTTCCCGGCGGATGGTACCCTCCGTATAAGCCTAGGCATTCCTTCCTTACCCTCCCAACTGGGCCTCAATCCCTTGGGCCACGAGGGAGACTCACAATACACAATCATATCAAGCTAGATATGGGTATTTATTCATCACCAATGCCTTTAACAACATCACCTTCGGCACCTTAAACTCTTTTCATCATACTAGGATCCTCCAAGACCCCCTCTCACAATATCACTTGGCCCCGAAGTTTTACCTCCAGAAGCCATGCTCACACATTGCACTTACTGCCTCGAGCTTCAGCTCTTCTCTAATCTATGATTTAACATCACGAAGGCTACACTCTATGGTTCGTCATCACGACATCTCCATACTAGGGTTTATCATCACAGTGGCTCTACGCTAGGGTTCATCATCATGGTGGCTCCACACTACGCTACTGCACCCGATGCTTCACTCAGTCACCTGACTGGTCAACCCCTTCGGTCATAATTCTCCGTAGGTAGCCATTTCCAATCGGATCTTACTGTAGGTTGCCTTTTCCAATCAGCACTCTCCATAGGTAGCCCTTTCCTATCTGAACTCTTTGTAGGTAGCCCTTTCTGATCTGTATCCTCTGTAGATGACTCTTTCCCCGTGCTAGGTTAACAACCAGCAACCTCGGAATACCTCCAACACATCACGTTCACACGCTTTCGCTGCATACTCTGAGGTCTACCTCCTCATCTGTGCTTTCACAATGTCAGGATGATTTAATATGAGTCCTACAGGAATCTCCCACTACACCTGACCACACGTACAATCTGTGCCAGACTATGATCCGATTCACCTTGAATTAGTCAGAGCCATAACTATCACATCATTGAAAGCTTATACTCTCAACATTACCATAGCTCTTCCTTACACTTCAACTCTTGAAACCTCAACATTAATTGAACCAGGAAATCACTTCCCTTAATACCAATCCAAATATTTCTGCCAGCTTAAGGTACACTAGTCCCCCAGGTCTTATGGCCTTTGGACATACCATTCCACTATAAGATCACTGGCATATATTATTATATAGCCTAGAGTCTCCAACCCATCATTTAGGTTATCATGACACCTTGAACCTCATTATCACTACCTTGGAAATTATTTTCCTCAGTTCTCAAATCAGATGATGGGTTTGATTACCTCCATCTCTGGGTCTATACATTAAATTCTAGGGCGAACATTATATCTTTCGATTCCACAATGATCCGCCACTTCAGAATAACCAATAGTGTATACACATAATCCACAAATCTCATATATATCCAAAATAACCAAACATAAATGTGTATACACAACCACTATCATAAATCATCTTCTACCACCAAGGTAGAGATCTAAGGGAGCTATCCTAGCAAATTCCCATGTTTGCCAGGAACTACATCTCTGATACCAAAAATATAACCCCTTCCGTAATTATATCCGAAACACGTGATTAAAAATGAAATAGAGACCAATAATAAATCAAATTCATTTACATTCCCATCCTTAAGATAGGATTTTCACAAATACATTATCAAACACTTTAACCTGGTCTCACATTTATATTTCGAATACAATTACTTCGTGAAGATAAATCACATTTATATAAATATCAGAGTGCACAATAATAATACCGGCAAACCCGAATTCATACCTTCAACAAAGATTCATAGGGCAATACGCCCTTTTCAATTCCTCAACGGGGATTACACAAATCCATCTCCAATACACAACCAAATAACCCAATAGACATCCAAGCACATATACATCCAATATCCAATTATACATTCTAATCTATCATCTGAACATATACAATTATCCCATCATATAACGATAACCAACTACCAAATCCAAATGCCCATAAGGGATTCTCGCCGCCCCTAGTCGCTTGCTCCTTCCTCGAGCCACTTGTCCTGTCTAAAATGTTGGTAGGGGAGGGTGAGATTCTAGAGAATCCCAGTAGGAAACAAATACCAATATGCATGCAAGATAAGTGTTTAATGCATGACATGCTTGCATCACAATAACTCGTGCTCACATAATGACATATCCGCATGCTCAATGTTTCAACAACATACTCATGGCCATAGCATAAATAGAAACAGAGCTTCAATCATTCATATATGTTTCACATAATCAAGCAAAGCAATAACATGCATCAATACACAAACACAAATATCAATACATGCAGGAGAGGTAAGTTCCCTACACTTTTTCTTTCCACGTATGCTCCAGCATCGGCTACTCACGATCCGAGCGGATATCAACCATGATCAGGGCAAACACCCAACCCTATAACCAAATCAAGGACATAGGATCATTCTCTTTTCCAAATTTTCATTTTCATAACACTTAAAGTTGGTTACCATTCATAACCTTTAGGTGGCTAATCAAAGCCTAAACACATGCCTAAAAGCTTGGGAAACACTTGACCAAATGTCACATTATACAAGTCCAAAATGCTGATTTTTGGGGGTTGGCCGCGGCCAGCCTACCCATGGGCCGCGGCCAATGGATGCACAGAAGGTCTTGGGCCGCGGTTCATAACCTCTAGCCGCGGCCAAGAAAATTCTGTTTCCTGGCTGAACTTCCAAAAATAATAACTAATTCTAAAAAACTCGAGATGAGGTGATTCCAAAGCCAAATGAAAGGTATCTAAGTCCTCTTTACTTGAAAAATAGGGACCATTACTAGAAATCACCAAAAAAGTCTAGAATTACACAAAATCCACCACTGCCCCAAAACAGAGTCCAGTTTCAATCCCAAACTTTGGCAAAGCATAACTCTCAGTTAACAAAACGAAATGACACAAAATATTTGTCAATTTTGAAGCTTGGGATGTTAAATTTAAGACTGGAAAGTTTCAGAATTTTCCGACACCATTTGTTCATTCAAAACGTCCACACAAATAAACTGCCCAGAACAGTGTTCCATGGGACAAATTTTCCAATTTTCTACCAAAGTGTCCCATGGCTCCAAAATTAACAATCAGGCCTATTCCCACATAAATTTTCACAAGGAACACAATGGTAACCTCAAAATGACCAAAATCACAACCTATCAACATACCCTGTTTTGACCAAAGCACAAAACCAACACAAAAGGTGCCAAACTTCAATGCAATTCTATCACTTCAAAACACTAAACAAGGCACCATTTCCATAACAATAACATAGCATACTCCCCCATGACCCTAAATCACGAAAATTAGGGCTAAAATTCCAGAAATTCAAGGCCCAACCAATGGCCATAAAACTCATATGAAAATGAAGCTTTCACTTACCTCAACAAATTTCCCAAAGAAGTTCTTCAATTCTCCAACTTCTAGATTTCCTTGTGTGCTCAAAACACCACCAATGTAAATCTAAAACCATAGGATGAAAGCTCTTAACAAGATGAACAACTTTATAGAAGAGCATTTTTCCATTAGAAGCCATTTAGAGGGTTAAATACTCACCTTTTACACAAAGTTCTATCTCCCTTGGGCCGTTATGGCTGAACGAAAGAGAGAGAAGGAAGAGAGATGAAGATGATGATGAACCATGATGGGATCATATTTTTGCCTCCCAAGGCCATGCCCAAACACACCAAGGGAAAGGGAGAGAGAGAGAAATGGATTTAAAATAAGTTCTTGACTTTTCCAACCATTCTCTCACCATACCCACTTGCCAAGTGTCCCAATATCATTGGTTCTCATAAAGCAAGTAACCTAACTAGTTACTCTAACCACACAATTAGTAATTAATTTCTCCCATTAATCACTAATTTATGGCTATGCTTTCAATTTCTCAATAATTATGGCATATTAATTAATATTGCCACCAAAACACATAATTATTCCACTTTAACTCCATGATTATCCTCAATACTATTATTAGCCCTTAATTGAAAATTTGGGGCGTTACAGTACCGGGCTAAATAATCATCAAAGCTCTCTCGGTCTTGTTTAATACACAAAAACTCTTTTTCCTTTTCTCTTTTGATAGTTGGGGGAAAGTACTTCTCGTTGAACTTTTCTTGGAATAATTCCCATGTAATAGGAACATTCCTTCCCTTTAAGGTAAGATCTGTGCCCTTCTACCAACGATCAACATCACCTTCTAACTTGTAGATAGCTAACCGGGCTTTCACCTTGTTTGGACATTACAACATATCAAAAATCTTGTCCAAACGAGCCAACCAGTCTTCTGCTAGTTGAGGATCAAACTTCCCCCTGAACATAGATGGCTGTTGTTTACTGAATCTGCTCAGCTAGGTTTGAATATCCACCTCAGGTTTTGGTGGTAAATCCTCTGGTTGGGGTCCCTCTTGTATTTCTTCATAATTTCCCCACATAAATTCATCCAGATAATTCTCTAGATGATCCTGCCTTTGCTGCACTCCTTGAAGGTCACCTCTTATTTTATTCATTGTAGTTTGTTGTTGTTCTAACATATCCAGTATTCACTGTTGGATAGGGTCAGGCCTTGGATCTTCCCCATTGTTACGATGTCCACCATGCCCTCAGTCTCGCCCTTTACCTTGGCCTCTACCACCTTCTCTGTTTGTATCTGTTAGATCTCATGTTTTGATGATAACAAAAGAATGGTATGAAAAAGAAGTGATTAATAAATAATTTTGAGCAAAGGAATAACAAGGATAAGCATCACTTGAGGTAAGTATTGGAGTAATGTAGAAAGGCCAAGAGAAAAAGCTGAGAAACTTGATCAGAAGCAAGTTTTTTAAGGCAATACTCGAGTAGGTACTCGAGTAATGAGACAAAACTTGAAGTAACGAGAAGCACCTTCCAGTAACCTGCCAACGTTACTCGAGTAGGTACTCGAGTAATAGTGTAAGTATTTTCAAGTTGCTCTCAGCCTGCCAATGTTACTCGAGTAGCTACTCGAGTAACCAGGTAAATACTTGGAGTTGCTCTCGACCTGCCAATGTTACTCGAGGAGTTACTCGAGTAACCATGTAAAAGTTTTCCAGTTGCTCTCGGCCTGCCAATGATACTCGAGTAAGTACTCGAGTAACTCTGTTTCTGAAAATGTGTTGCTCTCGGCACTTTGTACCACTGCCAATGTTACTCGAGTAGGTACTCGAGTAATACACTGAGGTAAGTGAAAACTTGAAGGTAGTACCCGAATAAATTGTTTTAATTTTATCTCACTTTCCTCGAGTCTTTACTCTAGTATGCAAGTATTTAATATTTTTTTAAGTGGATTACTCGAGTATGTACTCGAGTATGCAGTGTTATGTTTGAAGGAAAACCTCAAGTCATTACCCGAGTAAGTTATGTACAAAAAGTAAGTTTACTCGAGTAGCTACTCGAGTAACAAGGTAATCAGACTTGATGTGCTCTCGGCCTTGAAATCCTACCAACATTACTAGAGTAGAGCATCGAGTAATCAAAATTTTATTTGAAGGTTTACTCGAGTTTGTACCCGAGTAACCTATGAAGTTGTGAATGCATTACTCGAGTAGGTAACCGAGTAAACATGAATTTTCAAAGGTTTGAAATTTAGTTATTCCATGCACTACCCGAGTAATCTTATATTTGTCTATTGACTTGAAGTTAAACAAAGCTTTCCCGATGATACTCGAGTAAACTTTAAGGGATACTCGAGTAAGCAAACCCAGAAAGTTTGAAATCATTCCAACGATCATTGTTTTGTTTCCTATTTGATTAAGTTTTCATTATATTAGTATTCTTAGCATTTCAACATATAAACAATGAAGAGATCTTACTGTAAGAGGCAAGCTTCACCCAAGAGGGGGGGTGAATTGGGTGATGTTATAAATTTTTCGCTTGATGTGGTGATATGAAAAATATAGTAGATAGAGTAAAGTTGAGAAGATTTGAACACAGAGAGTTATACTGGTTCGGCCTAACAACAAGGCCTACGTCCAGTCCTCAGAGATCAAGACCTACTGAGATTTTCACTATACTTCCAAGATTCAATGGGCTCTCAGAACGCCACAAAACAACAATTGTCCTTGAACGGACTACGAGCAGAAATATTCTCTTTCTAAGAAATTTCTCTCCCCCTTACGACAAGTCTTACGTGCAGAAAAACAATCTATGGCTCTTCTCACTTGCTTATGTATACAAGACTTATGAGCAGCAACGTTCTCTCCTGCTTACACCACTGTAAGTCTTACGAGCAGCAACGTTCTCTTCTGCTTGTATCTTATAAGGCTTAAGAGTGGAAGACACAACAAGGGATTCTCTCAACGGCTTCTCTCGTAAGGAAAAACAACCCTCTCAAGGTCCCAATACCTTGAGATCAAATACACATAGAATTTTGAATTGTATGAAGACTCTCTTACAGAGCTAATGAATAAACACTGAAGATTAATGTGTATACAGAGGAAAATGATGAATAGCAGAAACTTAGTATTAGCTTATGAATGCATGTGCTACGTTGTATCTTTTGTTCTCCTTGAATCTCTGTATATATAGTTGCTCCAGTTTTTGCCCGTTTGGAAACTCTTCATTTGTGGAGCGGGACATTTGAAATTAATGGCAGACACGCGCATGTTTTGAATAGTCTGAGTGTGGTCGGTGACAGCGTGTATATAATCATATTGTCTGCCGTTGTTTGACTTTCCTCATGTGGTTCAATTCCAACGTTCATATTCCTGTATTATACTTTTAAAATAATCAAAACAATGTTAAACAATGATAAAGAGTAATGATGATATGAATAAATAATAATAAACCATATTCGGAATGAACGTTGTGATACTTAGCATTTTCGATGGTCAAACAGGGCATCACTCGAGCATGAAAGATTCACTTCGAGTGATCTCCTATTTTCCTTCATTAGCATCTGTTATCGGGTTGTGCTTGCATGGGATTTCAGAGAGACAGAATCTTCACTCGCGGGTGAAGAGGGGTCTCACTCGAGCACAAAATCTTTGCTTCGAGTGATCTTGCAATTTCCACATGGAATGTCTTCTCGGGTTGTGACTCGCACACCATTTTGACAAGAGTGAGAATTTGTACTCGCGGGTGAAATGGACCCTCACTCGAGCACACTTACCTCTGCTCGAGTGAGACGCATATTCTCAGGGAATATGCTCTCAATATCATCACTCGCATCAGATTTTCAGAGGGATAGAATTTTTACTTGCGAGTGATCTGAGCCCTCACTCGAGCACAAAGTCTCTGCTCGAGTGAGAAGAATATTCTCAAGAATTATACCTTTTGAACAAGCACTTGCAGCAGAATTGGAGAGGGAATGAATTTTCACTTGCAAGCATTGATGTGTCACTCGAGCATGAACGGGTGTGCTCGAGCACACTTGCACTCCTTTGAACTTCATGACTCTCGGCCAAGTGCTCGCAGTACCCTGCTCGAGTGAACAAAGGAAGCATCCCATTACTTGCTCTCGGCCAAGTGCTCGCAGACCCTTGCTCGAGTGAACAAAGGAAGCATGCCATTACTTGCTCTCGGCCAAGTGCTCGCAGACCCTCACTCGCATATGTGCTCGAGTGATCTAGTGTTCACAAAGGGAGAATGCCTCTCGGGTACATACTTTCTAGCTTTCTCTCACACCTGCTCGAGTGCAAAGGAGATCTCTGCTCGAGCACAAACATCCTGCTCGAGCACTCAAGTACAAATTCACAGCAGATATCAGTAAAACATCAAATATGCATTTGGTAACTTGGAAACTTTTCTTAACCTTATCAAAACATGTTTTGCACATAATTGACTTATTGTTATCATCAAAACTTGGGATCTAACATTCTCCCCCTTTTTGATGATGACAAAACTCTTTGTGATGAAGATTTAAAAGAAATTGATTCAATTTGAAAATTTTTGAAATTTCTTCAATGTTTCCAAATGCATATCATGTTTAAGTTTCAAATTCAAATTTTTCCTGCAATGTTGTTTCCTCTGGACACTTAACAACCAAGATTAGCATAATATGAGGTATATAACTTAATAAGAACTTAATAACTTGTAACATTGAAATTTAAAGTTTGAACCATATCATTAAACTTGAAAAAAAAAATAATAACTTGTAATTCAAAATGACATACATATCAAATCCTACCAAATACAGAAATCTACCCAAACACCCATATACACCCTGTAGAAGCTCAGAAAAACATCACACATCCTTCTCCCCCGTTTTGTCAACATCAGAAGGGGGTTTTGGAGGTGGAACAAAAGGAATCATGGCTGTGAGAGGGTCAAATGATGAGGGAGGTAGTGAAGGCGACCAATCAAATGTAACATCTACATTAGACTCAGGATCGGTGAAAAGTACATGAGTCTGTGGATGAAGTGGTGAGGTATGAGTGGTCTCTGGAGGCACCCCGGAAGATGAGGAGGGAAAATGTGAGTGCAGGAAAGTCTCCATATTAGTGATCCTCTGTGACATCTCATCTTGTGTTTTGAACATTAGTTCAAAGTTAAGATTGGCCTGGTCTACCAATTTAATGACTTGTGTTTCCATCTTCTCCACAAGCTTCTCATATTCATCTACCAACTCCTTCTTCAAACTTGATACAGCTTGATTAATTACCTCAGTCAGATGATTAGACAAAGAGGCATTGAGAAAGGAAGGAGGAGGAATAGGCCCTTGTGCAGATGATTGTGCCTCATCTCCTCTGGATGGAGTGGCTTCCCTCTTTGATGTGGCTTTGGTCCGACTCACCGGAAGATTGATACCCATGTGAGTTAATTGAGTCTTACCAAACCATGAGATAAGTACCCTTTCTTTTCCTTCCAAATACCAAATTTTGTTTTTCATCAAGATGAAGGAAACAAGTTGAGGGTAAGGAATGGTTGCAGATTTTGTTGAAGAGAATCTAAACCTTCTCATCTCATTAAAAATGATCTCCCCTACATTCCTTTGTTATTTAGCAACCAAAGAAGCCAAGAGATAGTAATCCTTTTGAGCAAAGTGGGTAAAGTTCCTGGATTTATTGACTATGCTCCGGGAATAAATGTAATGAAGGATTCTGTGATTATCAGGCATCTCAATAGGCTTGAAAATAAGGGGGCCAATTGGGTCTTTAGGTCTTAAAATTTTAAAGGTTTCATTGGCAGAGAAAAAGGGTGGATCAGTAGGAGGTGCAACATAACCAAGTAAATCATTTATGATTTTGGCAGAGATCATAATGAATTTCCCTCTAATGGTTGTAGATACAGCTTCTTCAATCAAATCACCGGATCTAGACATGATATTATGAATTTTCATGTTGGAATAAAATGTCTTTACAACAGTGGGGGAATATGGCAAATGGATTTCTAACCAGGGAGCATAGTACTGAAGGTAAGAGTACAAGTCCAAATGACAGTTATTTTTCAAGTAATCCAAATCCACATACACTACAGGGCAGAAATGTCTATGCTTAAATTCATCATCATATACCTTCTGAGATACTGCCGTAAGTTCTGTCACATTGAATCCCTCAGGAGGACTAGTGAGTTGATCATCCACTGGTGCTTGTGATGCCGAGGGTGCTCTAGAAGCAGAAACACTGGGTTGCTTAACTTTATGTGAACTTGAAGCACCGGCTTGAGAAGCAATTTGCCCAACTATCTTGTCAAGTTTGGATTTCTCTATTGCTTCCCGGAGTTGTCTACTTAAGGAATCATCAGAGGAAGAAGATGATCGGGGTTGCTCTGACTCCTTTTTCTTCCCTTTTCCTTGCACCTCTTTGGATTGAGACCGGGTGATTATAGGTTCCTTGAATGCCACACCCTTTGGTTTCTTTTGAGGAGGTTGGTCTTTCTTTGAAACTTGAGGTTTTGGGTGAGGTTTCTTAGCCGGAGTCCTCTTCTTGGTCTTGGGTTTAGGGGGAGGTAACGGTGAGGAAGAGATTTTGGGAGATGGAGGTGTTGGTTCTGGGGTACCTGATGTACTGCCAGCAGACTGAGTAGGAGATGGAGAATGGGATCTTTGAGGAATAGAAGGTATTTTGGTTCTTGCCATTGTGGAGAACAAGAACGCACAAATTTCGAAAGTGAAGAGCAAAAACGATATTAGGGTTTGAATGAGAAATGCAGAAGGTAAAAATCACCTTTTATAGAAGATTGAAGAGTAGTAACGGCGATTTGAAGCAGAAAGACGTGATTAAATGGTGAGAGAACGGTTGAAGGTGAAGAGTTGTGTCTTTCGAGTGGGAGAGCACTTCGAGTGAGAGAAGGAAGTGCGACGTTCTGAGCTCCCCAGTAACTGATATAAGTGACAGTGCTCGAGCATGAACCCTAGTGCTCGAGTGATGTTCATACTGTGCTCGCGAGTGTTCTATCTGTGCTCGAGTGATTTTCTGGAAAAATAACGAAACAATTAAAACGTACCTGGATTGTGGATTTCTTGACATATTTTTGCATCTTTGTACTCAAATCCTCCAAGATCATTTGAGTAACCATGATTTGAATAGCTTTTGCAAAGAGATTCTTCTTCTTCACTCGAGCAGGCATTCCTCACCTCAAGCATGTTCATATCATGCTCGAGTGAGAATTCCTCACTCGCGAGTGAGTTCAATTCTCACTGTTATTTCTGATATATTCTCTTGGTATTCTTAACTCCTCTGTTAACCTCTGTTTTTCATGTCAAAGAGCAGAGTATCATAAATAGTGCTGTGCTCGAGCAGAGCTTCTTGTGCTCGAGTGACACAGCTCATCACTCGAGCAGCACCCTCTGTGCTTCGAGTGAGAATCCTGCAAAAACAATTTTTGACCACTCCGATGCTAAAGTCAGTATGGTTATCATCAAAATAATTATTTAATTAAACTTTTTAACAAGAAAACTTACAACTCATTAGGATTAACCATTCCTAATTCTCTTCGAATATAGAGGAATTGCTCTTTTGCAATTGGTTTTGTGAAAATATCCGCAAGTTGAAGATGAGTTGGTATGAATTCCACTTTGACATCTTTCTTTTGAACATGATCTCGGATGAAATGATGTCGAATGTCTATATGCTTTGTTCTTGAATGTTGTACAGGATTCTTTGCCAAGCTTATCGTGCTAGTATTATCACAATAGATTGGGATTTCTTTTAAATAAATTCCCAAATCTTGAAGTTGTTGTTTTAACCAAAGCACTTGTGAACAACAGCTTGCCACAGCTATATATTCAGCTTCAGTCGAAGATAATGACACTGTGTTCTGCTTCTTGCTGAACCATGACACTAGAGAACCTCCGAGAAATTGACATTGACCACTGGTACTTTTCCTGTCATTTTTGTATCCACCGTGATCTGAATCTGAATATGCCATCAAATACTCGTTCCCTCTTTTTGGATACCACAGACCAAGCTCAGAAGTATCTCCTAGATATTTGAAAATCCTTTTTACTGTCTCTGCATGAGATACTTTAGGATTGGATTGATACCTTGCACACATTCCTACACTAAACTGAATATCTGGCCCGCTTGCTGTAAGATAGAGCAATGAACCAATCATTCCTCTATACTTTGTGATGTTGAAGCTCGGTCCCTTTACATCAGCATCCAACAATGTTGTAGAACTCATTGGAGTATCAGCTCCATTAGCATTATCTAATCCATATTTTTTCAATAATTCTTTCAAATACTTTGTCTGAGATATAAATATACCATTCTTCTTTTGTTTGATCTGAAGTCCAAGAAAGAAGTTCAATTCTCCCATCATGGACATTTCAAATTCTCCCTGCATAATCTTAGAAAATTCTTGACACATAGATTCATTAGTAGCACCAAAAATAATATCATCAACATAAATTTGAACTATTAGAATATCATTTTTGTTATGTTTGATGAATAAAGTTGTATCAACTTTACCTCTGACAAAACCTTGATCAAGAAGAAATTTGCTTAGTCTTTCATACCAAGCTCGGGGTGCTTGTTTCAAACCATATAATGCTTTCTTGAGTTTGAAAACATAATCAGGCTTTGTTTCATCTTCAAAACCAGGAGGTTGTTCGACATATATTTCCTCCATAATATAACCATTTAGAAAAGCGCTTTTTACATCCATTTGATAAAGTTTAAAACTTTTGATGCAAGCAAAAGCTAAGAGTACTCGTATTGCTTCCAATCTTGCCACTGGAGCATATGTTTCCTCATAATCAATACCTTCTTCTTGATTATAGCCTTTGGCGACCAATCTTGCTTTATTTCTCACAATGATTGCTGATTCATCAAGCTTGTTTTTGAAAACCCATTTAGTCCCTATAACCGTATGATCTTTAGGTCGAGGAACTAAATCCCAAACTTGATTTCTTTGAAATTGATTTAGTTCTTCTTGCATAGCAATCACCCAATCATTGTCAGATAAAGCTTCTTCTATATTAGAAGGCTCAATTTCAGAAATAAAAGCTGAAAAAGTTACCTCATTAAGGATTCTATTTCTGGTTTTGACACCTTCATGAATATCTCCTATAACTTGATCAATTGGATGATCTTTCATATGTCTCCATGCTTTAGGTTGAGCATGATCATCGACATCTTCTATATTTTGAAAATCATTTGTTTCAAAATCATCCTGATTTGAAATGGATTTGTTTTTCTTGATTGAATCCATTTCTTCTTCATCATTAAGTTTTGTCTGAGATTCAATTTCATCAAACACAACATGAATAGATTCTTCAATAGTACATGTTCTTTTATTGAAAACTCTATAAGCTTTACTTCTATTAGAATATCCTAGAAAAATACCTTCATCAGACTTTGAATCAAATTTACCTAAATTTTCCTTACCATTGTTATGAATGAAGCACTTACACCCGAAGATATGAAGATGAGCAATGTTTGGCTTCCTTCCTTTGTAAAGTTCATATGGTGTCTTTCCAAGAGATTTGCGAATATATGCTCTGTTTGAGATATAGCATGCAGTACTCATTGCATCTGCCCAGAACACTTGTGATATTTCTTTTTCATTAAGTAATGCTCTTGCCATTTCTGTAAGCACTCTGTTCTTCCTTTCTACTACACCATTTTGTTGAGGTGTTCTCGGGGCTGAGAAGTTGTGATCTATTCCTTTGTCGTTGCAGTAATCTTCAAACAATTGATTATCAAATTCTCCTCCATGATCTGTTCTAATAGAGACAATAGGAATACCTTTCTCATTTTGAACCTTTTTGGCAAACATAATAAATTCAGCAAAAGTTTCATCTTTTGAGGCAATAAATATAGTCCATGCAAATCTTGTAAAATCATCAACAATTACTAACGTATATAAATTTCCTCCAAAACTTTTTACTCTTGCAGGACCTACCAAATCCATATGAAGTAATTGTAAAGGTTTTGAAGTAGAAATTTCATATTTAGTTTTAAAAGAAGATTTAGTTTGTTTGCCTTTTTGACATGCTTCACAAATCATGTCGTCTTTGAATTTGAGTTTAGGAAGGCCTACAACTAAATCTTTTCTAATCAATTTGTCAAGTTGATTCATATTGACATGAGCCAAAGGCTTATGCCATAACCAACTTTCCTCTGATCGACTAAGAAAACAATTTTCAGAAGAATTTGAATTTAAATCAATAGTATAACAATTACCGTCCCTTTGAGCTCGGATCTTTGCTTTGATAGTTTCTTTGTTTAGGAGTAGATCTTTCTTGCTTACTATCAAGCATTCTTTTGAGTCAAAAATCACCCTGTTATCTTTGTCAGTGCTTTGGCTTACGCTTAAGAGATTGTGGCATAATCCTTCAACATAATATACTCCGTTGATTTCAATGCCATCGGTTCTTCCTACTTCACCAATTCCAGCAATACGTCCAGATTGATTTCCTCCAAATGTCACCTTTCCTCCTTCTTTAGTTTCAAACATGGTGAACTTATTTTTGTCACCAGTCATGTGTCTCGAACATCAACTATCAATATACCATTTGTTCGTTCGAGATGCTTTGAGACATACCTCAGAGTCTGATTCTTCTTCCTTAGCTACCAAGCATAGATTAGCTACTTCGTCGTTGTCATTTTCTTCGTCTGACGAACTATCACCCCAAATAGATGATATATATGCTTTCTTTTTCTGCTTCTTTTTGTCTTTGTTTCTGAAGCATTCAGATTTGATGTGTCCTGGTTTCCCACATTCATAGCACACTATTTGTTGTTCTTTGTTTTCTTTCTTGCTTGGTCCACCTTGATAGTTCTTGAAATTCCTTTGTCCTCTTCTGTAGAATTTCTTGAACTTTCTCACGATCATTCCCATTTCATCATCACTAGGAACATCTTCATTCTCAGAAGTTTCTTCTTGTTCTTTGATAGCTTTAAGTGCAACTCCCTTTTTCTTTTTATCATCGAATTCTTCAAGTTCCTTTTTGAATCTCAACTTACCTTCATATTCAGAAAGACTTCCAAAGAGAGCAGCTACGGATCCCATAGACTCTCCTTTGGCTTCTTCAATGGCTGTCACCTTTGCTTCCCACTCTTTCGTAAGAATATTAAGAATCTTTCTTACCTGGGAATTTTGATCAAACGACTTTCCAAGAGCAGATAATTGATTAACAAGATGAGTATACCTTAGTTCAAATTCCGATATACTCTCTCCAGATTTCATACGAAATAAATCATATTCTGTAATTAAAGTATTGATTCTATTCTCTTTAATTCCAGATGTACCTTCGTGAGCAATTTCAAGAGCATTCCACATATCTTTGGCAGTAGGTAGAGTACATATACGAAAATATTCTTTTTGACTAAGAGCACTCTGTATCATTAAAATGGCTTTGCTATTTAATGTTACTAACCTCTTGTCATTCTCGTCAAACTCATCTGGGCTCTTTTTAACAGCTCTATCTTCGATTTTCTTCATTGGAACATAGTCACCATCTTGTATAACATTCCACAATCCATACTCGTTGGCCATCACGAACACTTTGAATTTGGCTTTCCAGAACGAAAAATGTTCTCCAGCAAAACCAGGAGGTCTAGTGATTGAGGCTCCATCAGGAAGGATATTTTCACCCATTGTTGCCATTTGACGGATCCTTCTCAAGCTGTTAGGCTCTTCGGAGAAGACGAGGCTCTGATACCAAATGTAAGAGGCAAGCTTCACCCAAGAGGGGGGTGAATTGGGTGATGTTATAAATTTTTCGCTTGATGTGGTGATATGAAAAATATAGTAGATAGAGT
Organism: Inga laurina; assembly: GCA_963855925.1. Taxonomy (NCBI): domain Eukaryota; kingdom Viridiplantae; phylum Streptophyta; class Magnoliopsida; order Fabales; family Fabaceae; genus Inga; species Inga laurina. The sequence continues at coordinate 15,528,689 of OY979709.1, forward strand.
AGAGTTGAGAAGATTTGAACATAGAGAGTTATACTGGTTCGGCCTAACAACAAGGCCTACGTCCAGTCCTCAGAGATCAAGACCTACTGAGATTTTCACTATACTTCCAAGATTCAATGGGCTCTCAGAACGCCACAAAACAACAATTGTCCTTGAACGGACTACGAGCAGAAATATTCTCTTTCTAAGAAATTTCTCTCCCCCTTACGACAAGTCTTACGTGCAGAAAAACAATCTATGGCTCTTCTCACTTGCTTATGTATACAAGACTTATGAGCAGCAACGTTCTCTCCTGCTTACACCACTGTAAGTCTTACGAGCAGCAACGTTCTCTTCTGCTTGTATCTTATAAGGCTTAAGAGTGGAAGACACAACAAGGGATTCTCTCAACGGCTTCTCTCGTAAGGAAAAACAACCCTCTCAAGGTCCCAATACCTTGAGATCAAATACACATAGAATTTTGAATTGTATGAAGACTCTCTTACAGAGCTAATGAATAAACACTGAAGATTAATGTGTATACAGAGGAAAATGATGAATAGCAGAAACTTAGTATTAGCTTATGAATGCATGTGCTACGTTGTATCTTTTGTTCTCCTTGAATCTCTGTATATATAGTTGCTCCAGTTTTTGCCCGTTTGGAAACTCTTCATTTGTGGAGCGGGACATTTGAAATTAATGGCAGACACGCGCATGTTTTGAATAGTCTGAGTGTGGTCGGTGACAGCGTGTATATAATCATATTGTCTGCCGTTGTTTGACTTTCCTCATGTGGTTCAATTCCAACGTTCATATTCCTGTATTATACTTTTAAAATAATCAAAACAATGTTAAACAATGATAAAGAGTAATGATGATATGAATAAATAATAATAAACCATATTCGGAATGAACGTTGTGATACTTAGCATTTTCGATGGTCAAACAGGGCATCACTCGAGCATGAAAGATTCACTTCGAGTGATCTCCTATTTTCCTTCATTAGCATCTGTTATCGGGTTGTGCTTGCATGGGATTTCAGAGAGACAGAATCTTCACTCGCGGGTGAAGAGGGGTCTCACTCGAGCACAAAATCTTTGCTTCGAGTGATCTTGCAATTTCCACATGGAATGTCTTCTCGGGTTGTGACTCGCACACCATTTTGACAAGAGTGAGAATTTGTACTCGCGGGTGAAATGGACCCTCACTCGAGCACACTTACCTCTGCTCGAGTGAGACGCATATTCTCAGGGAATATGCTCTCAATATCATCACTCGCATCAGATTTTCAGAGGGATAGAATTTTTACTTGCGAGTGATCTGAGCCCTCACTCGAGCACAAAGTCTCTGCTCGAGTGAGAAGAATATTCTCAAGAATTATACCTTTTGAACAAGCACTTGCAGCAGAATTGGAGAGGGAATGAATTTTCACTTGCAAGCATTGATGTGTCACTCGAGCATGAACGGGTGTGCTCGAGCACACTTGCACTCCTTTGAACTTCATGACTCTCGGCCAAGTGCTCGCAGTACCCTGCTCGAGTGAACAAAGGAAGCATCCCATTACTTGCTCTCGGCCAAGTGCTCGCAGACCCTTGCTCGAGTGAACAAAGGAAGCATGCCATTACTTGCTCTCGGCCAAGTGCTCGCAGACCCTCACTCGCATATGTGCTCGAGTGATCTAGTGTTCACAAAGGGAGAATGCCTCTCGGGTACATACTTTCTAGCTTTCTCTCACACCTGCTCGAGTGCAAAGGAGATCTCTGCTCGAGCACAAACATCCTGCTCGAGCACTCAAGTGCAAATTCACAGCAGATATCAGTAAAACATCAAATATGCATTTGGTAACTTGGAAACTTTTCTTAACCTTCTCAAAACATGTTTTGCACATAATTGACTTATTGTTATCATCAAAACTTGGGATCTAACACTTACCAAATAAGGAAAGTCAAAAGTAACGCTCAAATGTCACCGACCGTCACCTACCGCAAACGTATGTTTTTCAAAAACTGGAAAAGTCAATAGTGGCTACACACGCTCAATGGGACATGAAGAAATATGTTCCAGTAATCATTACCAACATATCTATATATATGGGAACATCTGAACAGAGAGTAAGAACAAGAACACACTCACAAACGTATCATCAAGTTCATTACTCTGTTTTACATTATACTTGTAATTCTATGCTTCAGTGATTCTTATTCACTCTGAGAGAGAGATATTTCATTCAAACTCAATAATTGTTATTGAGGTAACTTAAGGTTGTGGAACTTTGAGTTGGGATTGGATTACAACTTGTAAGGGGGAGCGAGTGTCCAGGTGTAGGAACTTGCTTGTATTGAGGTGCCAAGAACCCACTGAATCTTGGAAGTTATAGTGAAACTCTCAGAGAAGCTCTGAGGACTGGACGTAGGTCAAAGTGGTTGTGGCCGAACCAGTATAACTCCCGGTGTAAACTTCGGTGATATTTCTCCTTACTCTTTCCTGTTTTAATTTCAACGTCAAATTTTATATTTGCAATGAAATTTTTAAGATCACCCAATTCACCCCCCTCTTGGGTGAAACGCTTGCTCTAACATTTGCTATCAGAGCGTAGTTCTTCTTGTGAAGGTATAACAACCTAAGAAGGATCCAATGGGAAGCATGGGTGAAGGAATTCTTCCCGACGGTGCATCCATCACTAGACCTCCAGGTTTCAGCGGCGAACACTTTTCTTTCTGGAAAGCAAAGTTCAGAGTATTTGTAATGGCTACTGAGTATGGGCTATGGGATGTGATTGAGAGTGGAAACTATCAGCCTACAAAGACTGTAGATTCTCAGAAAATTCCCAAGACGCCAGCGGAATATGATGAGAATGACAAGAAACTTATCACTCTCAACAGCAAGGCAATTTTGATGCTACAAAGTGCCTTGAGTCAAAGTGAGTATTTCAGAATTTGCACACTTTCAACAGCAAAGGAAATGTGGGAAGCTCTGGAAATAGCTCATGAAGGAACTTCGGGAATAAAGGAGAATCAGATCAATACCTTAGTTACTGAATTCGATTTACTTCGAATGAAATCAGGTGAATCAATATCTGAATTTGAACTTAGATATACTCATCTTGTTAATCAACTTGCAGCTCTTGGGAAAGTCTATGATCAGCATACCCAAGTATGAAAGATTCTAAATATTCTTTCTAAAGAATGGGAGGCCAAAGTCACTGCGATAGAAGAAGCAAAAGGAGAATCAATGAGATCAGTTGCTTCTCTATTTGGAAGTCTTTCTGAATATGAAAGCAAACTAAAGTTCAAACGAGAACTAGATGACATTGGTGACAAGAAAAAGAAAGGTCTTGCACTAAAAGTAAAAGAAGAGAATCAAGATGAGGATGAGGAGTTTGACGATGATGAAATGGGCCTAATCATAAAATGATTCAGAAAGTTCCATAAGAAAGGACAAGGATTCAAACACTTTCAAAAAGGTGGAACTAGCAGTAAAGATCATATCATTTGCTACGAATGTGGACAACCAGGACATATCAAATCAGAATGTCCAGAACTGAATCAAAAGAGCAAAGAAAAGAGAAAAGGCAAATTCTTCAACAAAAAGAAAGCCTTCGTATCTACTATATGGGGTGATAGCTCCTCTGACGAAGAAAGTGATGAGGAAGAAGTAGCTAATATATGTCTCGTTGCTCAAGAAGAAACAGAAGAGGAGGTAAATGATTCTGAACCTACCTATGATGAATTACTTTCCGAATATCATGCTTTACATTCTGAATTCATCAAAGTAGTTAAAGAATTGATTGTTTTCAAAAAGAAAAACAAAGCTCTTGAAACTAAACTTAAAGAAAAGGATTGTGAAAATTGTTCATCTTTGAAAAAGAGAAACATTGATCTCACAAAAACTCTTGAAAAATTTACACAAGGAAGTGAGATGCTAAATGTTATTTTAAAAGCTCAACGATTTGTAAATGACCGATCTGGAATTGGATATGATCCAAAGTCAGATAAAAAGAAAGGTAGAAAGAAAGAAGGAGGTAAGTCATATTTGAATTATTTCCAGCATTCTGTGCATACATCAAATCCTTTTGCATTTTGTAATTACTGTAATAGAAAAGGTCATTATACATCTTCATGCATTCATAAGAAGAAAGGAACAATAGGAACCTACAAATGGGTACCTAAAGGCTCATATGTTCAGAAAATTATTTGTACTAACCCAACATGACCCAAAAAGATGTGGGTACCTAAGACCTAGTCATTTGATTGTAGGTATGTCTCAAAGCATCCAAAAATAGCAAGTGATACATAGATAGTGGATGCTCTAGACATATGACCGGAGATTTTGAAAGTTTTACCACATTGCAACCTAAGGAAGTGGAAAGGTAAAATTTGGAGGAAATCAATCCGGAAAGATAGTAGGAATTGGTGAAATAAAAAATGACAAAGGAATACAAGTCAAAGATGTATATTATGTTGAAGGCTTGTGTCACAATTTGCTGAGTGTAAGTCAAAGTGCAGATAAAGACAACTGGGTAATATTTGACTCAGAAGAATGCTTAATTATCAACAAGAATGATTTACAACTTGATAAGAAGAATATCAAGGCTAAGCTCAGAGCAAAAAGGGAAGGTAACTGCTATACTCTAGATATTAGTAGAAATGAGTCTGAAAACTGTTTTCTGAGTAATACTGATGAAAGTTGGTTATGGCATAAGAGATTGGCTCATGTCAATATGCATCAATTAGGCAAACTACTCAAAAAGGATTTAGTTCTTAGATTACCCAAAGTAACTTTCAAAAATGGCTTGATTTGTGACGCATGTCAAAAGGGTAAACAAACTAAATCATCTTTCAAATTGAAAAATGAGATTTCAACAAATAGACCACTACAATTATTACATATGGATTTAGTTGGCCCAGCAAGAATAAAGAGTCTTGGTGGAAACTTATATTCATTGGTTATTGTTGATGATTTTTCTAGATTTACATGGGTTATTTTTCTATCTTCAAAAGATGAAACCTTTGAAGAATTTATTGTTTTTGCCAAGAAAGTGCAAAATGAGAAAGGTATGTCCATTACAGGTATTAGGACTAATCATGGTGGAGAATTTGAAAATCAAGCCTTTGAAGAATATTGCGATACTAATGGCATTGATCACAATTTTTCTGCTCCAAGAACACCTCAACAAAACGGGGTTGTGGAACACAAGAATAGAGTGCTCACTGAAATGGCTAGAGCAATGTTGAATGAAAAGAATGTGTCTCAAGTGTTCTGGGCTGATGCTATGAGTACAACATGCTATATTTCAAACAGGGCCTATATCAGAACAAAACTTGGAAAGACACCTTATGAGTTATACAAAGGAAGGAAGCCAAACATTGCTCATCTACACATCTTCGGTTGTAAGTGTTTCATTCATAATAATGGTAAAGACAACTTAGCAAAATTTGATTCTAAAACAGATAAAGGAATTTTCTTAGGATATTCTAAACGAAGTAAAGCATATAGAGTTTACAATAAAAGAACATGTATTATTGAAGAATCAATTCATATTGTATTTGATGAATTTGAATCCTCTGACAAAACCATTGATGAAGAACAGGAAGTTGTTTTAAATCAAGAGAATGGTCAATCTTTTTCTAAATCTCTTATTCCAGAGGTTGATGAAACTAAGGAAGAAGAGCAATCCCTAGGTCAACCTAGAGCTTGGAAATACAATCAAAGTCATCCCTTAGATCAAGTCATAGGAGATGTGAATGAAGGGATCAAAACTAGAAATAGAATTTTCAATGAAGTAAGTTTTTCTACATTCATTTCTGAGATTGAACCTTCTAACATTGATGAAGCCCTGTCAAACAATGATTGGGTTATAGCAGTGTAAGAAGAACTAAATCAATTTGAAAGAAATCAAGTTTGGGATTTGGTGCCCCGACCCAAAGATCATCCGATCATTGGTACAAAATGGGTATTCAAGAACAAACTCGATGAATCCGCTATTATTGTCAGAAACAAGGCAAGATTGGTGGCCAAATACTATAATCAGGAAGAAGGGATTGATTATGAGGAAACATATGCTCCAGTGGCTAGATTGGAAGCTATACATGTACTCTAAGCCTTTGCATGTATCAAAGGATTTAAACTCTATCAAATGGATGTAAAGAGTGCTTTTATAAATGGTTACATTATGGAAGAAGTATATGTAGAACAACCTCCAGGTTTTGAGGATGTTACCAAACCTGACCATGTTTTCAAACTTAAAAAGGCTTTATATGGTTTAAAACAAGCTCCTAGAGCATGGTATGAAAGGCTCAGTAAGTTTCTTATTGATCAAGGTTTTGTACGGGGAAAAGTTGATACAACACTCCTTATAAAACGAAAACACAATGATATTTTAATTGTTCAAATATATGTTGATGACATTGTTTTCAGTGCTACTAATGAATCTCTGTGTAAGGAATTTTCTGAGATAATGCAGGGAGAATTTGAGATGTCAATGATGGGAGAATTGAATTTCTTTCTTGGTTTGCAAATCAAACAAAGAAAGAATGGAATCTTCATATCTCAAACAAAGTATTTAAAAGAGCTATTGAAGAAGTATGGAATGGATGAAGCAAATGGCACGGACACGCCTATGAGCTCAACTACGTTGCTTGATGCTGATGTCAAAGGGAAAGACTACAACATAACAAAGTATAGAGGAATGATTGGATCATTACTCTATCTCACGGCAAGTAGACCTGACATCCAATTTAGTGTTGACATATGTGCAAGATATCAATCGGAACCAAAGGAATCACATGCTGAAACGGTCAAACGAATCTTTAGATACCTTGCTGACACATCCGAATTAGGTTTGTGGTATCCCAAAGGAAGAAGTGAATATCTTGTAGCATACTCAGACTCTGATCATGGAGGATACAAAACAGACAGAAAGAGCACCAGTGAATAAGGACAATTTCTTGGAGGATCTCTTGTATCATGGTTCAGCAAGAAACAAAATACAGTGTCTCTTTCGTCAACGGAAGCCGAATATGTTACAGTCTCAAGTTGTTGTGCACAAGTAATATGGTTAAAACAACAACTACAAGATCTTGTATTTATCTGAAAGAAATACCAATCTATTGTGATAGTACTAGTACGATAAGCTTGGCAAAGAATCCAGTTCAACACTCTAGAACCAAGCATATCGATGTCAGACATCACTTCATCAGAGATCATGTTCAAAAGAAAGATGTGAAAGTGATATTCATTCCTACTCATCTTCAATTAGCTGATATTTTCACAAAACCCCTTGCAAAAGATCAATTTCTATACATTAGAAGAGAATTGGGAATGGTAAATCCCAATAAGTTGTAAGTTATTTCAGTCTCTCATAATATTAGATGAAGTCATTTGTTAAAGTTTTGATGATTACTAACTTAAGCATCGAAGTATATAGAAATTTGTTTTGCAGGAAGGTTGAAACTCTGTTTTGAGAAACAAAAATAGAGGTGATCAGAGGACACCTTTACTGGAGTACCAACTTGAAGTAATGTATGACAGAGAAGCATTACCCGAGGAACAACCTGAAGTAAAGAAGCACTTTACTCGAGTAACTACTCGAGTAATGGTCTTCAAAACTGGAAGTAATGGATCAAGTTACTTGGAATTTAAATCTAAGGTTCAGTTACAAAGAAACGAAGAGTCAAAAGTTGAAAAGATAGGTTACCCGAGGCGAGCCTTGAGTAAACTTGAAGCTTACTTGAGTAAGACCTCGAGTAACTGCAAGTCCAGATTTTCAAAATTGATGAAGAATGACTCAAATCTGCTCAGAATGGGTTATAAATGATCGAGGGAACATCCATGGATAATTACAATATTATTCATGCCAGGTACGAAATTTAAATCAATTATTTTTGAATTTTTCTGTATGAACACCCGAGGAGGACCTCGAGTAAACTTGAAGATTACTCTAGTAAGTCCTCGAGTAATGTCGGGATCTAGGTCTTTATCTGTCGCAAACTCGGTCATTTCCACAAAATCTCCTCGAGTAAATCACTATTCTCTCTCACAAAAACTTTTCACAAGTAATTCCTTGCTTCATTACCATCAAAACCTAACAAATTTCATTCCTAGAAACTTCCTATTTTGCTCAGATTCTCAGTGCCCTAACTCACGTCAGTCTCTCTGTTTCTCTGAGATTTTCAAGTTTCTATTTTCAAAATGGTGAGAACCAAGAATCTTTCTTTCACAGATTCCTCTGATTCACAACAAAACCCTGATCCTCTTTCTTCTCCTCCTAGAAAGAAAGAAAACTTACTCCGAGGCCAAAAGCTAAAATTCCTCTTCAACCTCAATCTCAATCGAAACCCAAAGGAGTTGTGATTAAAGAGCCTATTGTTACGAGGCCTCAATCCAAAAAGAGTACCTGAATCGGAAGAGGGAAGAGTGCCAAATCTCCCTCACCTCCTTCCTCTGATTCCTCTACCCCCTCTTTCAGACCAAAGCCTACCAAAAAGCCAAAGTATGACAAGAATGTGGCTAAGGCTATGGCTGGAATCTTAGATCAAATGGAGAAGGGTCAATCTTCCAAGAGATCCAAATTGCCAGAAGAAGAGATTACCAACCCTCCAAAAGGGTTTAATATCAACAAGCTTGTGGAATCCCCAAAGTACCTATCCCAGTTCTCAAAAAGGAAAGTGTGCAAGACACACTATGTGGATCTTAAGCTTCTTCAGAAGGATTTGGGGGAGTATATCTTCTCAGAAATGAAGAGGTATAAGGTAGATGGGAAGGCTACAACACCAATGCCATATCCTCAGATTGTGTCACTGATCCTGAAAGAGAACAAGATATGGTATTTAGATAGCAAGGAGCCCATTGAGAGGATGACTCTGGTTGGGAGAAATCAAATAGGGAAACTAAATATTGACATCCCTCTCAAGAGCCCTCTGGAGTCTGGGTCAAAGAAGAAGAAGAAGACTACTGAGACTGAGGCCAGTAAGATGGATGACACACAGTCATCGGCTCCAGCTGCCACCACTTCATCACCATCCTTTCTCAATGCCACTCTCCAGCACTTCATGGAAAACATGCTCAGAGGATTCCATGTGGATATCGCCAACACGAACGCTGAATCGATTACCAACACGAACTTCAAGATGGCAGAGTTGGTTGTGAAAATAGACAAGAGGCATGAGGAGTTGGTTGAGAAAATGGACAAGAGGCATGAGGAATTGCTAGCAGAGCAACGTGCCTAGGGTGAGACTCTGAGATTGGTTCTGGCATGACTGGACTCTTTAGGTCCCGGACCTTCTGCCGGTCCATCTTCTTCTGCACCACCACCACCTCCAATGAACCCTCCTTCTGACACTCCTTTCACTGAGGATGAACCATCTACTCCTCTGGTATCTAGTCCACCTGAGACACAAGCCAAAGACATTCTATATACAGTGGACAACCCAGATACCAATGAGACCATACATATCGTCATTGATGATTCACCTCCTAAACCTCAGCCTGAACTCGCTCCTAAACCTATTCCCTCTCCTACCCACACTGAGGAAATATCTCCCTCCTCCTCCTCTAAACATCATACTCCAGAGGTTGAGACCACTCCTGAGGTTCAGACCACTCCAGAAGGTGAAACCTCTACTATGGTTGTCTTCCAACCTTCTCCTATTCCTCCCAGCTATGACACCCATATCCCTCCAGTCTATCTGCCTGACCCAGTCCCCTCTAGCTCCTTTGATTCTTCGGGCTCAGATGATTCTATGGTTATTCCAGTGACACCCATTTCCATGGTCAAGCCTCCTAGCCCCCCACTTGATTGATGAAGACAAAAAGGGGGAGAAGAGCTTGAGTGTGATTTTGTGGAAGTGTCTGTGTTTATTTTGGGTATTTGGGTGTATATGGGTTCTAGGGAGCATTTTGGACCTTGTTAGTTCTTTTTAATTTGTTAAGTTTCATCATTCTATCTTGTAATACAATTTTTAAGATTAATACAAGTTTATTTAAGTTATGATTTCATTTCAAGTCCATTTAAGCTTTAAATTATGATACATTGTTGGACTAATGAAGTTTGTTGTGTATGCAAGGTGAACATCATCATTTCATTTGTTAAGACATTTTGAATCTAAACTTAATAAGTTTTACCAAATAATTTTTGAATACAAGAAGCATTTAATTGAGAACTCAAATTGAAAAATTGTGTTCAAAATCACCAAGTTTTGTCATTATCAAAAAGGGGGAGAATGTTAGATCTCATGTTTTGATGATAACAAAAGAATGGTATGAAAAAGAAGTGATTAATAAATAAGTTTGAGCAAAGGAATAACAGGGATAAGCATCACTTGAGGTAAGCATTGGAGTAATGAAGAAAGGCCAAGAGAAAAAGCTGAGAAACTTGATCAGAAGCAAGTTTTCTAAGGCAATACTCGAGTAGGTACTCGAGTAATGAGATAAAACTTGAAGTAACCAGAAGCACCTTCCAGTAACCTGCCAACGTTACTCGAGTAATAGTGTAAGTATTTTCAAGTTGCTCTCGGCCTGCCAATGTTACTCGAGTAGCTACTCGAGTAACCAAGTAAATACTTGGAGTTGCTCTCGGCCTGCCAATGTTACTCGAGGAGTTACTCGAGTAACCATGTAAAAGTTTTCCAGTTGCTCTCGGCCTGCCAATGATACTCGAGTAAGTACTCGAGTAACTCTGTTTCTGAAAATGTGTTGCTCTCAGCACTTTGTACCACTACCAATGTTACTCGAGTAGGTACTCGAGTAACACACTGAGGTAAGTGAAAACTTGAAGGTAGTACCTGAATAACTTGTTTTAATTTTATCTCACTTTCCTTGAGTCTTTACTCTAGTATGCAAGTATTTAATATTTTTTTAAGTGGATTACTCGAGTATGTACTCGAGTATGCAGGGTTATGTTTGAAGGAAAACCTCAAGTCATTACCCGAGTAAGTTATGTACAAAAAGTAAGTTTACTCGAGTAGCTACTCGAGTAACAAGGTAATCAGACTTGATGTGCTCTCGGCCTTGAAATCCTGCCAACATTACTAGAGTAGAGCATCGAGTAATCAAAAGTTTATTTGAAGGTTTACTCGAGTTTGTACCCGAGTAACCTATGAAGTTGTGAATGCATTACTCGAGTAGGTACCCGAGTAAACATGAATTTTCAAAGGTTTGAAATTTAGTTATTCCATACACTACCCGAGTAATCTTATATTTGTCTATTAACTTGAAGTTAAACAAAGCTTTCCCGATGATACTCGAGTAAGTACTTGAGTAAACTTCAAGGGATACTCGAGTAGCTACTCGAGTAAGCAAACCCAGAAAGTTTAAAATCATTCCAACGGTCATTGTTTTGTTTCCTATTTGATTAACTTTTCATTATATTAGTATTCTTAGCATTTCAACAGATAAACAATGAAGAGATCTTACCAAATAAGGAAAGTCAAAAGCAACGCTCAAATGTCACCGACCGTCACCTACCGCAAACGTATGTTTTTCAAAATCTGGAAAAGTCAATAGTGGCTGCGCACGCTCCAACAGACATGAAGAAATATGTTCCAGCAATCATTACCAACATATCTATATATATGGGAACATCTGAACAGAGAGTAAGAACAAGAACACACTCACGAACGTATCATCAAGTTCATTACTCTGTTTTACATTATACTTGTAATTCTATGCTTCAGTGATTCTTATTCACTCTGAGAGAGAGATATTTCATTCAAACTCAATAATTTTTATTGAGGTAACTTAAGGTTGTGGAACCTTGAGTTGGGATTGGATTACAACTTGTAAGGGGGAGCAAGTGTCCAGGTGTAGGAACTTGCTTGTACTGAGGTGCCAAGAACCCACTGAATCTTGGAAGTTATAGTGAAACTCTCAGAGAAGCTCTGAGGACTGGACGTAGGTCAAAGTGGTTGTGGCCAAACCAGTATAACTCCCGGTGTACACTTCGGTGATATTTCTCCTTACTCTTTCCTGTTTTAATTTCAACGTCAAATTTTATATTTGCAACAAAATTTTTAAGATCACCCAATTCACCCCCCTCTTGGATGAAATGCTTGCTCTAACTGTATCATCTTCATAATTCTCTTTACATGAAATTAGAGAAGAGTAAATTTTGATATAAGAGCAAAGGGCATTTCTTTTGTCATTTAATAAAATTCAGGGTACACAGATATGTCATGCATAGCATACACAACTATTTACAGTTGCTACAGAGAAACAAAAACATCAAATAAACTATAAACTACTGACATGACATATTGTTCCTTGTTACATTACATTTCCCTGTTTGTACCCTCCCCCAAAATGCCGACTTTGGCTAAATATTTTTTTGTCTGTCGGTTCCGCCTGTTCGCCCTTTGTCTTATAATATTGCCGGTCATCTCCGGTTGCCCAAAATATACCACATGGGTCCCACGTCAACCTAGATACATATATTTCGATACGAGGGTGTTCACGTGATCCAGGAACTCCCAAAAGTTCCTACTCGGAACTCTCTCTACAATATCATTCTTTTGTCTGTTCCAGTATGCTGTATCTGGAAAGAAGCCCATAGTAGTATATGCCTAGACCTTATTCTTGAACCTTACTCCCATATCCTCCTAAAGCCTATACATTGTTCCCACACCAATCAAGAATGTAAGATACTGATTGCGGGGAGTATCATGTTCCCATACCGCTCGGATATATTGGCCCTACAGATAGTGCCACAACTCGAGGTTCGGCTGTAGTTTATACAGCACCTGCACCAGCTCTGCCTAAGACTCACGATCGCCCAACTCATCCTCGGGGATCTCCTCTGGATCATCATCAGGATCCTCCTCAGAATCCTCCTTGGGATACTCGTTGGTCTCTTTTACCCAAAATTGCACTGGAGAAGCCGGCCTGGGTTGTGGTCCATATATGGGTAGTTGCGACACACTCTTTTGTGCCGTCCGCCTCATACGAATGCCTCCAGGTCCAAAGTACTCGATGAAAAGCCGTCGTTTGGTATCCATTGCTCTGGAGGGCTCTGGTTGACAGACACCTCTGACCCCTCAAATGGTACACTCGAACTGGTCATGGGCTCACTCGAACTACTCATGATGTCCTTTCGCAATGCAAAAAAAACCATATCAATATACCATTCTGATAATGTCAGATCCGCTTATTAGCTCTAATACCAAAAATGTCAACACCCGTTTCCATTTTGATATGTGCAGGGCAATAATGAACAAGTTCCATAGGCAAACAGAAAATTATTGATATACTGATAATAAGTATTTGTTTACAGAAAGTCATTAACAGAGCATAAATCGATAATAATGACAAATATGTACAGAATGTCCCAAACATATTTCACATATAGACTATATACGTGTTAGGAACCGATTTACCGAAGAAATCACTTATCTTTACAAGTTTTTCTTCCCTTTCTCTCTCTAGAATTTCACACACTCTCTTACTATTTCAGATCTACTAGGGCATGAAAATGAGCTGAGGAAGATGATGGAAAAGTGTTTTTATTATATTACATGATTTTTTTAATGATTTATGGAATTTCCAAAAATTCCAAAATCAATTTTATGTACATAAATCCTATGCACATGTAACCAAGCTCATTAAGCCCAACAAATATTTCCTTCCTCTTGCAACGTGTAAGAGACACCTAGGAGTTCCTCCCTTTGGTCTCAATTGGCTTCACAAGTTGTTTCGGTTACGTATACACGTAAAGTTCCAATTTTGGTCACATTTGCATTTTTGCTCAAATTTTTCATAAATGCATATTTAATTGACCAAAATATTCTAAATATATTTTTCAGCTTTATTTTCCTTAATTAATTGAAATTAAATTCAATTAATCAGAAAATAATTAATTTTGTGATAATTTGGCAAAATTACGAATTTGCCATTGCCTTTCTAATCCAATTTCTTCTCTTATTTTTCTTTGGCCAATTTCCATCTATTTTCGCACAAAATATTTTCTCTAATATTCCTTCATTTTTGGACCTTAATATTGGGCTTTTTAAATTAAGAAAATTAATTTCATAATTATTCTGCCCATTTCCTCATGAAAATGAACATTTATAAAATTTATAAATTCCAAATTTATGAATATTCACTATTTTATTGAATTTCCCAAATATTTACAATATTTTTTGTGAATATAAATTTTGGGGTGTTACTTTCATACTTGATATATGCTCCTTTTAGTGTGTTGAGAAATGATCTAGCATAGAGCAAATTCTCCTGCTATAAGGAAAAACACTCTTGCAAGGAAAATGATTAGTGTAATCAAGTATCAAAAGTTTCCTTTCTATAAAATATATGCAAATTAAGATTAGGGAAAGAAGATATATAAGTAACTCATCATCAAAACTAATCGATTGAGAGTGAATGTAGATGAGTATGTTAAAATTACTTTCTTCAAATAAAGGAGATAAGCTTTTAAGATATAGAACACATATGAATGTGAAGCTCCCCCTTAATGAATGCATGGCTTAAAAGAAAATCATTATGAGTAATACAGTTAATAACTCTCTTAGATTTGTAAAATCATTGGAAATTTTGTAGAGAGAATGAGTATGCAAATCTGAAGATTTGGAGAGAAATCAAGTTTTAAAAATGACAATGCTATTCAGTGTTTTAAGGCTATAACCCTGTATTACTTGAGTCATTACTCAAGTGTTCACTTTGAGTGATGCAACTCAGAGAGTTTGAATTAAAGAATACAATACCTTACTCGAGTAATATCGTAATCACTCGAGCCATAATCCTCTGAAGTCCATTGATGCATCGTTGGATACTCACTGTCTAGAGATGTGATCAATGTAGTCTCATTCACAAAATTGATGAACTTAGCAATGTTCATAGCAAGCTCTGTGTGATTGTTGAAGCTCCTCTTTCAAATAGCCTTGGACAGATAGACCAAAAAATGAAGGACCAGGGAGACAGCTCTGGCAAAATGTTGTCTCTCATTTATTTTTGAAGTCTCAGCTCTTATCCTCTACGCCTCTTGTGTTACCTTGGAGTGATATTCAGACTTACTTGGAGTAATTTCGAATTACTTGAAGGTCTACTTGAAGTAATTGCAGATTACTTGAAGGTCTACTTGAAGTAATTGCCGATTACTTGAAGGTTTGCTTGAAGTAATTTTAGATTACTTGAAGGTCTACTTGAAGTAATTGTAGATTACTTGGAGTAAGTCCTATAGAAGTATATATATACCTCTTGTCCTCTGACAAATATGATTTTTCTAGTATTCCTCTCCTCCTTGCTATAATATAGGCCATTATGTGGTAATTCTTCTCGATGAAGTAAGTGAAGTTATTAGCCTTGTTCACTGTAGCTCTAGTTTAGATGTATCATATAATTTTGTGAAAACATAGAGCTAGGATTGTCGTTGAGAATCATTATTAGTTCTGATGGTTTGATGATTTTGTACTTCTTAGGCTTATTGAACTCCTTGAAATGTCTAGTGGGAGGTTCGATAATTTAAACAAAGTGATTGAATTACTTGGAGTAACCGTCAGATTACTTGAAGTAACCGTGAATTACTTGGAGTAACCTTCAGATTTAGCTTCTACTCACACTGCAACACTGCCAGTCATACCTCCTCTGTTAGCCTCTGATCTTTGTATCCGAAAGTATAGCATTTTGAGCAACTCCTACAAAACTATAAATAAATGCTCTTTGGTACCCAACTTTCTCTTGGGTCCATATAGTGTTAGACATTATAACTCTTATACTCTTATACAATTGAATTATATGATATTTGAGCAAAGAGTATAATAATCAACAAAGATAAGAATATAATTTTACCCACTTAAATAAATTCAAGCAATTGAATCATAAAGGGTAACGAAAAAATAATACCAAGAATGATGATTTCAAAGATCAATGACAATTTGTAAATACACTTTAAAAAATATGTCATTGATAAGATTTTCATGCAATTCAGGATCAAAAGAATAGAGAATTTATCCATGATGACCAATTTTTATGAAAGGATAAATTATGAATGAAATCAAGTTTTTTAAGAATGATAATGAGATATGCAAATTGTTTCAAATCTCATATGTAATTTCAAATCATACAATGCATTGTAAAATGCAAATTTTGAATATATGCAAAACTCATCTTTGAAATATGTTTATAATTAATGTTCATGTTGAAAATGGTGGAAGTCAACAGTTTAAATATACATATAGCATAAAGCTTCTCTTTTAGAGAACAACTAAGATAACATGTTAATCATCAAAGTTAACATGTTGAAGAATTTTTCAAAGAGCAAGAGTCATATAGATAACCAAAAGGATTAGCTTGATAGACATATACAAGTACCATGACTTTGCTATTGATTTATAGACTATCTTGACACTTACAATTATGTCTTGAAAGATATGAATATTCAATTCAAGAATTCAAATGCATGACATTGTTTACTCAAAGATAGATTTTATCAATGGTGAATGTGTTTGAGCAACGCAATGAGTACAAGAATTTGAGTGATGAAGCACATACTCATTAGTCCAAATGACTAGAGTACAAGAGTATCATTCAAGTAAGTTATTCCACAATAATGGTTAATGCATTAAGATTCAAAGCACTAATGAACATTCATAATGCTTGGAATAACTTGGCCAATCAAAGATTTATGCATTAGGCACAAGGCTTTCACATATAGAATTATTTTCTAGGGAATACACTTGAAACTCATATAGATAGTTAACTTGTTAGACATAAGGTCTAACTTGTTAGAAAATAAATATTGAGGAGTTCAAGCAGTAACATGTTTAGATCAAGAAATAATATGTGAATGATGGGGAAAATTTTAGGAGTTGGATTTGAAGCATTTCTGACTTTCAGTATACATAAATATTAACTTCTAAGTTTGAAAACAATTTAAATGCAAACAAGATATAAATAATTTTCAAATAATGTGAATGCATTTTTATAAACAAGATGAATTTGGAATCTAAGTACATTTTTGAAATGTGCATTTCAAAACTCAAATAGAAAGATTATGTATAATTTCACTTTCATTCTATTTAGCAATCTAAAAACAATTTGAAAACCATAAATAATTGATTGCTAATGGTATGCAATAATAAACAAGTATTCATTACCCAATTTAGTTTATATAAGCATAAGATATGAAAAGATATAGATTAAGGATTAGATATCACCGTAATTCCTCTTATCCTTGTGACAGCTTGCTTGTTTTGGTGGAATAATATTGGTTTTTCTCCTTTGCACAATCAGCACCAAAATCGAAACTCCAAAATTTAGCATCATCAATATATGAATTTGTTTTCATATGGCCATAGTCTTGAGAAGCTTTTTCTTATCCTACAGAATTGTATAAATTCCTTTTCTTCATGGTATCCAACCTTGCTTGGATCCATTTCTTGTTAGCATGTAGGAATTAAGATAAAATTCACATGCTCTAAGAATATAATCAATTCAAGGCAATTGAGCAAAATGAATTAAACATGTCCTTATACATAAAAGGAATATTTTCTTTTAAAATCATTATATATGCATAAAGAATTAACTTATTGAGCATTGCAATCCCTTTATAAATAAATTTATTAAGTGGCTTTTTAAGGGATGCGAAATCATAATTTCAAAATCTTTTGCAATGCTCATTCCTAAGGTTCCAAAATATAAAACCTCAATAAATATTATAGACAATGGCATAGGAGGTTTTATCATTGTGTATCTTTGCCTTAGATACTTGAAGGATTGCTTTTGCTTTCCCACTGTATCTTTCTATGATGTTGATCCTTTGAATATCTTGTTTTGGGTGCTGGAAACCTTCTCTCAAAATAAGTAGACTCCAAGAGTCTTCTATTTGATGCTTGAGAGATCCTCCTTTTCTTATTCTCATCATTGTAGTTAAATGGTACTCTATGGTAGCTCTTCCTTAAGGTGGAACGTACTTCTTTTATCCATTGCTTCTCTTCATAATCACATTGTGTAGTTCTAGCAATGGGTGCTCCAAGAGTTCTTCTTTTCGATATAGATGATATGAACCTCTTTCTTGGTGCATAAGAAACTATTGGTTTCTTCTTCTTCATCTCCGTACCCTTATGTCCATTCTTCTTATATTCAATCTGCATACATAAAGTACTAGATGGACATTTTGGTACCTACATAGATTTGGGTCCTTGATTATTAGCATTAGACATTACTTGTCTTTTCGGAACCCAAACATATTTATTTCACACATTAGAATTTTTTCTAATATAGCATGTGTGAGAAATATGACCTGATTTACCACAATAATTGCAAATAATATGATGATATGTATTATGAGATTCTATGCAAGTATTGTGTTGATCAAGAAAAAACGATTTCAAATGATTAGTTTGCCTAAGTTTTTCTTCCCACATGAATTTCCAGCATGATTGAAAACATTGTTGCTTTTCAGAATAGAATCAATACTTGGTTGAGAAACAATTTTATGCAAACTTTGAAAATCAGTTTTCAAAATAACTCCAGAAGAATTGAAATTGTTTACCATATGTGCATCTTGATCTCTAGAGGACGATCCATCAAATTTGTCTGTAATGAGTTCTTCTTGGGAATCATATTCTTCTTGTCTATCCATGTTGACTGTAAGGAAGTGTTCTATGATTTCTTCTTCTTCTTCATCAGCTTCCAATTGTTCATGCACCGTAGATGTGCAACTTATAGTTTCACATGAACTGTCAACACTTTCAACTTCAACATACTTGTTAGAAGTATACATAGAATCAAGAGTATCCCAAATATCTTTAGCAGTAGAGTAAAATCTAATTTTCTCAAAATCATTTTCGGTTAAAGCACTATACAAAATTTTCATTGCTCTAATATTCAATGAAAACATTTTCTTTTCTCTTTCTGTCCAATCCTTTCTCGGTTTGAAATCAAAGACATTTGTAAAAACATCCCGCATATCATAATCAAAGAATTGTATAAAAGATGTCATTCTAGCTTTCCAAAACCAAAAATCAATATCTTTCAAAATAGGCAGAATTGTATAGTCAAAACCTTCAGAAAGCATAAAACACCCAAAATCAGCCATTATAAACTCTTGAGACTGTTAAGTCCTTTAAACAAGAGTCTAGCTCTGATACCAAATGTTAGAATCGGCTGACACCCAAGAGGGGGTGAATTGGGTGTAAGATAAAAACTTAAGAACTTTAGAAAACTTTACGTATCTTAATGAAAACAGTAAGTATGAAACTAATGAATCATAAATCAACAATTAGATAAATGATATATGCTAGAAATATAAGAACTTAAGGAAGAGAATATGCAAACTGTGATTTATCCTGGTTCGGTACAATGTGTGATGGCCTACATCCAGTCCCCAGGCTCTTCCTGAGATTTTCAAATCCACTATCTTCTTGTTTAAACCAGGCACAAGAAAAGCCTTTACAAACCTACAAGTTTAGTCAGGCACTTGTGAAGTCTTTAATAAATATCTCACTAAGATACTCCCCCTTACGACAAGTCTTATGAGCAAAGCAATCCCGAAGACCTTTCTCTCTTGGTTACCCATACAAGTCTTACGAGCAGTAACGTTCTCTCCTACTTACACCTCTATAAGTTTTACGAGCATCAACATTCTCTCCTGCTTGCACCTTGTAAGTCCTACGAGTAGAAAGTCTTACCGACAATTCTCTCTACAGCTTCCTTGGTAAGGAAATCAACCCACTCAAGGTCTTTCTACCTTGAGATCAATTCAGAAATACAAGTGTTTACAAACTCTCTTACAGAGTGGATAAAATAAACACTGAAGTACAATACAAATAATCTCTCTCTCAAATATACATGATATAGAAAATAGATAAGAACAGAGAGAAGTTGGATTGGAGTAGATGATTCATGATCTTTTCATGTTTCTCGTTGGTGTTTTTGAACTCTGAATGCTCTTCTATTTATAGTTGATGAAGATTGATGACCGTTTGAGCATTTCAACATATCCGTTGGAGTTCGACTGCTTCTTTTGTTCGTTTTCTTGAGTTTGAAAAACTAGCCGTTAGAACGTTGGACGCTCTGCTTCTGTAAAGTCAACTTTTATCTCTTATCATCATCTCTTCATTGTATTCCTGGAGAAATGCATTAAACACTAATATAATGAAGTGTTAGAGTGATTGGAATCAAGAAGAATAAGTTACATAAACATTCCCATGATTTTCAGAATCTTCGGATACGTTGTTGGTCGTGTTACTCAAGTGGTTACTCGAGTAAGCCTCTCTTTTCTTCTGGTTACTCGAGTGATCCCTCGAGTAATAGTTCAAATAACTTTGCAAATTACTCGAGTGCTCCCTCGAGTAATGTTTTCCAAATCTTGGCCAAGAGTAATTCTAACTTCATTACTCGAGTGATCCCTTGAGTAATTCCTTTCAAAATCTGTTCGAGAGCATTTATTCTCTGATTTCTCGAGTGACCCCTCGAGTAATGTTTCAAATAACTCTACAGATTACTCGAGTAATCCCTTCGAGTAATCCTACTCAATTCTTGATAGAGAGCTTACTGGAACAAATTTTCAAACATTACTCGAGTGGTCCCTCGGTGAGATTTTAAATAACTCTTCATATTACTCGAGTGATCCCTTCAAGTGAATTCTTGATTTTGATTTCAAACATGGAAAAATACATATCATCAGAAAGCCCTCATCATCTACATTCCAATGCAACAAGAATCACCTCCAAACTCATTTTGTACAGAAAGTTATGATCCAAAGAATATCTTCTACTTTTAGACAAAGTCTTAAATCACGAGCATCAACTTCAAGAAGGTATAGCTCTTAGTATATAACTTAAAATATGGCAAATTATATATCCATGGAAATCTGTTTAAGTCTAGTTTCATATGGCACTGGTTTTGTCTCAATCTGATATGTGTTTTGAGAGTTATGTCCAAAATAGCGAACCTTGATTTGGTAAAAGACACTGATGCATGTGTCAACTTCAACATATCATATCTCTCTCATCTGAACTCCTTTTAAAATCTTGGTGTCCATAGTTCGTGTTGGAAGTCTAGTTTCATATGCCACCGGTTTCAGTTCAATCCGATGTGTGGTTGGAGAGATATAATCAAAATACCAAACCTTTATTCTACCGTGCGAAAACAGAGTGTCGTTACTCAAGTGGTCACTCGAGTAATCACCTCCAAAATGAGGCAGTGCTATATTACTCGAGTAATCATCTATGGAGTTGCTATAACTTCCGTATATGTCATTTTAAATTCGTATTGACCCATTCCAACCTTCGGTATCACTTCTAAGATCTTGAATCTTGTTATTCTCGTGTGATCTTGCAAGTTCTTTCTTCTTCAATCTCTTTCTTCTTGTTTTTCCTCTTGATGATCATTCTTCATCACCCAATTAGATATCTTCTTGAATTGATGATCATTCCTTATAGCCCAATTAGATGTCTTCTTGAAGATCTTCAATCTTCTTCTTTCTTTGCTTGACTAATATCATCTTCTTGAATATCTTCCTCTTGATGATCTTTTTTCATAACTTAACTATATATCTTCTTGAATATCTTCAATCTCCTTCTTGCTCTTGCTTGACTAATCTACAAGATATACAATATTAAATATAGTAGTTAGTCAATATAGAAGATTATGTACTCTTAATATTTGACATCTATATCTGACATCATCAAAACTAATCATATCTAACACACTTCTCACTTGTCAATATATATCTACATATTTAATTTCTCTTATTCAAGGGTAAAAAGCATTTACAAGGAGATGATAGTTTCATAGATTCACAGTATCAAATCATGGTATCAGAACACGATATCAAAGCATGGTATCATAACTTGGTCTATATATTGATAAAGGACTTGAAGCAAGTTTACTACTTTAGATATTGAATCATATTGTTGGCAAAAAAAAAAAAAAAAGATACTGAATCATATTATCAAAATTTAGTTTATTGATAAAAGAATTTGAAGCAAGTTTACTATTTTAGATACTAAATTTACTATACTTGAAGCGAGCTTTACCATTTCAAATGATCGATTTACAACACTTTTAATGTTTAATACAAAAATAATCTAATATGTATGTATATACGTGCGAAAACTCTTCAATGAGTTTTATAGGTAAACTTTAAAAACAAAAGTTATTTTCAAATAAGTTAATTATATTATTTTTTAACAAATACCTACAAAGCCTAAAAAATATGGGGAATAAATACATATAATGTCATAATGGTTAAAATGGAAAGCAATTGTAAATCTGGGTTTAGCTGTTTAGATAAAAAGGTAATAGTAGTAAATCTCAAATTGATCATCTAAGAGTAAATACTAGCAATGTCCCTTTTTGTTCCCTCACAAAGGGCGACAAAAAAATGGAGATAAGCCCAGAATCTCAATCCAAAAAGCTGCTACACTGCTTGAAGATATATTACTATACAATGGTATTGATATCCGCATAATAAGCCTTTAAAAATGCTTCATATATCAAACCTTAAAGGCTTTTAGCCTACAAATGCCTACATGAAAATATTTTCATATACTAATAAAAATAAAATTAAAAACATTACAAATTATCATGATCAATTCTCTTTAAACAAACATTAGCAAAAAATTATTTAAAAAAAGATATAGATTAAAAATAAGAGAAGGCTTTTGTGGAGAACTAAAATCAAACATCTGACAAAGTGCTTGAATCAAATAAGCATAAAATATGATACATATTCCCTCCCGTCCTTAATATAAAATATATTTATATAATTTGATTAGAATAAGGAAATTAGTTGAATTAGTTAATGTGATATATTTTTTTCTAAAATGCTCTAGTCATCTTCCTTAATTGCCCCATTTCCTCTCCTCCTTGACTATTTTTTATGGAACATCAATAAGGGTAAATTAGAAAAGATTGACAAATATAAAAACTTTGTCTTATATTTAGGACTCATATTAACTACCCAAATATATATTTTATTAAGGACTGGAGGAGTATCTAATTATAACCTTTTTTTTTTATAAACATCTTATTATAACTTTTTAGGAAACAAAAAAAAATCACTCAAAAATACCTTGTCAATAATTTACACCCTATTCAATCCATATTTCCCAGCCAAGAAAATCATGCAAAACAGAATATAAATGAATTAAATGGTATATATATTAAAAAATTTAATAAGATGGGTCCTATAATTCTAACACCGTTAATGTTGCTAATGGAAAACGATAACACAACAAACTTAAGTGATAACTTTAAAAACTGAAGTAATAACGATGTAATTAAGTTCTATTAATCTTAAATTTGAAATATATGTAAATTGAAAAATATCCAAAAACCAAATGGAGCAATCAATATCAAAACCTCGATTGTATTAAAAATTTTTAGTTTGATAATATAAATATATTAATTTAATAATCTAAATATCAAAACCTCAATTTCATTTGCAGCGATTTGTCGGTTTAGTTTAGTTTAATAATTTAAATGCATTATATTAAAAAATTAAAACTTAAATATGCTTTATCAGCCACATAGTTGCCACTTGAGTTTCCTGTGTCAATTTTTCATTAGTAACATTAATGATATTAGAAATATAGGATAAAAAATATACCTTAAGAGACCAAAAATATACTTTATATAAAACTTAAATGATTGAATGTATGCTTTAGCCGTAAAAAAATATGTCTAGCCTATTTAAGTAAATAGACTTTTGAAAAGGCTTCAGCCTAGCTTTTTTGCTAAACGGACCTAGGCTAAAGACAGACTCATAGTGGCTTGACCTATTCCCACCCCAATCTAATTGTCTTGTAGTCAAATTATAACTGCGCTTGCTGAATTAATCATATGATAACGATGAAGGAAGCGGCCCTTGATTCTTTTACTATGCATCCCATTGATATTTTCCCCAATTCTAAATATATAGGAACTAGTTTAGATATTTGTTTAACCATAAATATAATATTTCAATCTCCGTTATCTTCCATATTTGTTATTTTTCCCTAAATTTTTTAATAATTAAATTCTTGTATGGCGTATAGCCTATATTGATAATATTCCAATATAATTTATTAAAGGAATGGGTATTTTAAGACTGGCTGGCATTTATAAATAGTAACTTGTCTAATTTTTTTAACATGTAGAAGATACCTCGCTAGCTTATACATTTATGACTAAATAGAGCATTACTTTAAAATTTGTTATGAATATTTAAATTCCTAAGATATTTATTTTTCTAGCAAAAAAGAATTAAAAATCTTAAGTAAAATGTAATGATACTGATATTTAATCTCTTTTATGATTGAGCGGTCAAACAATTACCGTTCTATCGTTGGAAATTACTGCAAAAAAGTAATATTACCTCTTATCCTAAATATAAGACAAAATTAACTTTGTTTTGGAGAGATTAAGGAAACTAAATAAGTTACTTAATTATATTATATGTTATTATCCTTAAATTATATATTAATTTATTAGTTAAATTAATTATTTTGAAGAAAAAAATAAAAATATAAATACTCTAAAATAATTTAATTAACTTCCTTAATTTATCAAAAAAAGTCAACACTGTCTTATAATTAGAACCGGAGTAACTTATTGTGAATTTTCACCTCTGTATCACTCCAATGAACATAATTATTCTCCAAGGTAATTATTATTTTTCTTTCGGCTAAACTGAAATTAACACAGTTAAGGACAAAATCCTGCAGGTTAGAACTCAAGTTTATGCATAAAATGCGAGCAAAGACTTTGGATATAAGTAAACTCAGTCAGAATACAGAATGCACTTAGGGACTTATTGTATTCCGACTAGGACATTGAACTCCGTTGGGTGGCCCGTGAAGCTATCAGATGCGCAGATTTCTTAGCTAGGGAAGCCCATCAGCTGCAAGCAGATTCGGTGTTGTTACTAGATCTGCACCCTGCTTGTCCTGTTTATTTGGACAGTAATCCGCCGGCTTAAGTCTTTTGTAAACTCCAATTTTTAATTGGCCATCATGATGTAAAAAAAAAAAAGAAGGCTGGACCCCACAAAATCCAGAAAGCTGGGCTGACGGATCATACGCCCCAGTTGAACCCTTTTTTTTTTTAAAATTAATATTTAATTATAGTAATATTATGTATCATTAAATTATAAATTAGTTTATAAGTCAAACAAATTAGTTTAAAGAAGAACAATAAATAAAAATACTTTAACCTAACTTAATTAGCTTCCTTAAACCTCAGAAAAAAAAGATCAACTAACTCTTATATTAAGTATATGAGTTAGTATGTTGAAGTATCACTTTCCCGTCAATAGGCTCTGGTCATAAAATTTTGAGATTTTTCCAGTTTGCATTCAGAATTTCTTAGAATATCCTAGTTTGAGATTTCTTTCAGATTCTACAAAGTGCATATCAAGTGGGCAAACCAGACGAAATAGACTTATAATTTGATCTATACAGTTCCTCGTCCATTATCACCGTTGGTATATTCCACGTGCCATGAGCGTGACCAGATATCATTCCACCTTCAAAGTTCAGTTGCCAATAAATCAAATCATGCATGTCCATAGGAGAAGAAGGTCTAATTACAGAAAAGCCCTTGATAAGGAAGCAATTTACCTTCCTTAGTAGCTTCTTCACATCTTTTCTGATAGCTCAATGATAGCTGTGGATCCAGCAACTTTAGTAAACTATCGTACTTGTCTTCAGCCTCACTGATGCACTTAGCCTACAATTCATAATTAGACAAAACAGATATCTTATTTGTCACAAAAAACATGGTAAGTTTTCACAAGACCATAACCTAGCCAGAAAGTATTCTAGTAAATAGGAATCAAACAAACCGTCAAGCCAGTTATTGTGGCAGAAAAGAAGGTGCACTGATCCCAAAATTGAAAGAGGAAATTGATTGCCCCAACTAAATATTACCTTTGGTCCCCAATATAAGTGTTAGTTTGGGGGTTGAATTTCATTTTAAATATAAGATCTTAATCAATTTTGTCCCCCATATTTACCATTTTTTTTCTAAACTATCCCTATTAATTGCATATGTTAAGGGAAGTTTGCATCAAAAAGCAGTTTTAATGCAAATTATTTAAGAGAGTAGTTTAGGGATACCAATCTATATTTTTGACAAATAACTAATTTAACTAATTT
This sequence comes from Inga laurina, assembly GCA_963855925.1. Lineage (NCBI taxonomy): Eukaryota > Viridiplantae > Streptophyta > Magnoliopsida > Fabales > Fabaceae > Inga > Inga laurina. Next base: position 15,554,755 of record OY979709.1, read on the forward strand.
CCTTCATCTACCTAAATTATTTAAGTAGTTCTTATAAAATATGGAGGTAGTAACAAATTATTGTGGTTCAATATTTCAGAAACTGTAACAGGAACCAGGTAGCCAACAAATGATCATAATCTGCTTCGCATACTCACCAGCATGGCTGGGGCAGTTGAAGCTCCATATATTCTGACAAACATGCGCAGTACATTAAAATTGTTCTCTAAAACATCATCCTGCACAACTTTCTTATAGTCAATTCGCGCAGTCATGTCGTATATGCGAGTGGTAGTCATGAAAGTAAGATTAGTGAACTCGCCTCATAGTCATACCTGCACCATTGCCAAGGTTAATTCTGTTAACTGACACTGATAATGCTCACATAATCATGAATTATTGCTTTCTTTCTAAAGACATTTGATGTTTGAATAAAATTTGATGAAAGCCCTTCATATAGTGGATAAAATTGTAGTGGCCAAACAGTTTTTATATTTGTAACTCTTTCTTATTGCTGTTAATTTGGTAGATGTTCTTGTTATTCCTAAAGTATTGTGGAAGAATGAAAAGCAAAAGCAACTAAATGGCAATATGACTTGCCACTAAAACAAAATGGCCAAAAAAAAAAACATCAAAGCAACAATAAATTTCATATCATAATAATTAATGAGATTAGAATGCCTAAAACATGGATTCCCCTGATTTTTTTTTTTTTTTTTTTTTTTGAGGATGGGGGTTGAAGGAAGATAATTTAGAAAAAGAAAAGCAGATGCAAAGGCAAAAGCAAACTGCAGCCCAAATCTGAATGGATGTAACCGTGTGTGTGATCGTGGAATGAAGCACAAACAAACAAAAGATAGCACTTACAAATCATCAGAAACTTCTATTAGGAACTCTGAAACTGAAAGAAACTCCATATGCAACTCCTCAACCTTCAAAACAGTTTCAAGAGAGCACAATTAACCAATAGACTAATATTTCTGCAAAAAATTACGTCCCTCTTTGCAGAAAATTAGTCTTGAAAACTTTATTTAGAATACAATCAGAATAAAATTACCAAATATCAAAGTCCTCATCAAAAAATCAGACCCATTTTATTTATTGTATAAAATATCAGGTATAAAATTACTCTTCCGGTAATCAGGATACCAGTAGAAAAGTAGCATATAACACAATCAGCAGTATCTACATTACGTGCGAAGCAAAATGAAACGAAGTGATGGCTGACTGAGGGGCAACAACAAAAATCATACACACAAATGCACATCTACTGAAACATTAAAAAAAAAAAAAATTCAGAAGAATATTTTCTTATGATCAGTTTTACCTTCTCTCCCCGTAGCTTGTAGAGAAGAAGATTCATCACTCGGAAATCAAAAGATTTTAGATGAATAGCCTTCATCACGTCTTCAACAAGTATCTGAGTAGCATATTATTAGTGAGATTTAAATCAGGGACCTATATTGCTTTAAAAGGTGCAAATAAAATATTGTTTATATACCTCCTCTTTATTTATTAGGGCATGACAAAGCTTCCTTTCAAGACCCCAATATTCTTCTCCTTGACTAAGTTCTTCTCTTAATCTTCACTCATCCATAAGAAGAACACAGAAACAATAAGTTGAACCCTTACTATGCCCAATGGTTGTATGATATGGAAGGCGGAAATCATACCTCTGTGTCAAAAGGCCTTTGTTTTCAAGAAGAGTCACAAGAGGTCTAAAGGGATTCTTCAAGATGCAAGGAATTAACAATGGCTTATCTATCTACATGCAAATAAATTTATACAAGTTGGTTAGATGGAATTTACTCAAAACATGATTTGAATCACTGTTGTACAACTCCCAAGTAAGATGACCTCATATTTTCCTCCTGAAATAGACTCTCCATTGGTTGGTGTTTGCAGTAACTTCTCATTCATTCTATCCAGCTGCATCATGATGACCGCAAATTATCAACAAGCAAACTTCTATCGATCATATACTTATTTTTGGAACAATGCATTACTCATCGCTAAATAACAAATAAAACCACTATTTTTTGTGACAACAATCAAGTATTGAATACTACCAACTGATTCAAATTCAAGCATTGTTAGGCTTCAAATTTGGGGTAGCTCACAGCTTTTTTTTCCCCATCAACAAGACTTTAACCAAGACTATCAAATCCCTTCCACTTAACCCATCCATCCATTGTAATATAACGACATTTTATTGGTAGTTACTTCCAACAAACTCTGTTTTCACTTTTTTCTTTCCTTCTCTTCTTAGTTCTTATGAATAAGACAATGCCCAAGAAGAAAGAAATACAACTTGGACAAGAATCATCACTTATCAATAGAAAAATTATGCTTCCTAGAAGAACTATATAAAGCACCTTTACCAATATGCTGCTCACATCATCGTTATGTGCCTAGTTGACTCGAACTTATGCCACATATTTTGCATTGATGAATAAATGGATGCTTGAACTTAATCAAACTAATCTAGAGTTTACCCGGTAAATGTAACTCTCTGTGAATGAAAGTATTGGCAAGTACTTGAATATTGATTGTGGCTTGCTGACATCCACTCCATGAAACATAAAATAAGATCTGCACTGCAATAACAAGGTATTACTATTGATTTTCCTCATTACCAATGAATATACTGATGAAAATCACAGGCTCAAGATTTCAGAAGGCCAGGAACACATGTTAAAATAATACTTTCTTTAAAATAATACCAAACAGGCCTAAATAAATCTGTGTCAAAGTTTTGTTTGAAGAAAGCTAGAAAGGAACTTAGGATGCATATATTTGGCATTTTATACATCTACTAATCAATATGGTAATTGATAGCATAAATCTGGTATTTCCCTGACAATGATCAAATACACTAACGTTTTCTAATCAGAGTAATATGAGTATGCACATATTTGGGCAGTTGCTCAATCAATCAACAAGTAGTAAATATAAAACATAAAACAATACAGCAGTATTAGCAGAGAGATAATTTTCTGAATACAGTGCTTACAAAATCTTCAAGAGTGGAATTAGCATCATGCATAGAATCCAACCCAACCATGGCCAGGTTCCCATCATTATTTCGCAACAAATTATTATATGTCATCTGATCACAACTAAGCTGCAAAGAATTTCCAACAAGATTCTGTTGACAACCTGAAAAAACAGCTAAAGTTCAGGAAAAAAGAAAACCTGAAAAGTGAAAAATATATAAGTTCAAAGTCAAAACAAGAAGCAAACAAGCATTTCATGGGGGAAATACAAGAAAAATGTGATAAACATGGGAAAAGAACTTTCACTTGTAAACATCGGTCTCAAGGTTAAGCCTTAGCAAATCAGAAACTCAAGGTTAAGCCTCAGCAAATCAGAAACTCCATAACATGGAAGCTATGTAATTCTAGACCATCACTGGAGGTACTTACCATTATACAGGATAGTGCCAATTTTCTATAGCATCCTGGTTTTTTGGAAAGATTTAACCCTAAAATTTTCCAAAAGATTTATATGCCAACTCACTTATTCTTTTGGGTAATTTTCTTTCCTTTCCCTCCTTTTTAAGAAACCAAATTCAAGAGAAGTCAAATATCTGAGTAAGGTAATAATGGCTGGCAAGAAATTAAATAGTCAAGACTCAAGATATTCAGAGAGCACAGACCTAAAGGAATGCAAGGATTATGGCCTTTGCTACTATTTTCTTCTTTCATCATACCACCATGACTAAGCCAATGAGATGCCTCCTCCAAAAGAGTAGCTGAGAGCTGCAAAAGGATAAAACTAGACTTTAATATTATCCCGTGATTAATACTATACAGAGATATGAAATAAAAGAAACCAGCATCTGTAACTCACTCTAGGCATAAACTCACAAACCAAGCTGCATTTCTCGTCCAAGTCAAGCTTTCCACAAGGTTGAATCTAATTCCCATACCATTTCCAAGCAAAAATGACAACATAATAAGCACAATAACAACAATACCACACAAGCATAATCACAAACACTTAGTAAAGCTTAATATTGTCGACAAAGAAGCAATTATTATGAGAAAATAATTGGGTGAAATGCGATAAGTAACATTGTTCACATCTTCAATGATTATTTACCAACAAGAGCATGAGATTAGCGAGGAAGCGATTTGACTGGTGATCGGAGTTTGTTGGGCGATTCGCCAAGCCCCGAGACCCCATAAAATCTAGCATACTCTGTACCTGTTCTAGTTTCATTAATTCATCCATTGCAACTCTGAAGTGTCCGACTTAGCCGGTCGTCTCGCTTCGCTGCTTAATGCTCTTCTTCTCGTGGATATTCATGGACGCCTCAATTTTAATGTACGAACAGTAGAATCTCCCCGAACGACGAGCGAGCAGCTCTGTTTTTGTTTTTGTTTGTTTTTTTCTTTTGGGCATAATTATAGTTATGGGTTTAAGTTCTGGACCATTCACTAATTATGAGCATATTGACATATTATAAACAGAATTAGTAAACTAAAAGACAGTTTGTGAACTGAAAATTATTTCGATGATTTTTAATAAAAATAATTTTAAATATGTAATTACTAAAAATAATGATTTTTTTATTATATGTGATTTTTTATGTAAAACTTGATTTATTAAAAATAGAAATGATATGAAATATAATACAGAGTAAAGGAATGTATAAATAATGTAAAATTTTAAATTTAAATAAAATATATGATAAAAAATGCATAAATAACATAAAACTTGAAATGTTAAAAATATATATAATAAACAAATTTAACTCTCGGGCCAATCTAACTCCATGGCAAAATGGGAAAAAATGTAATAAAAAATTTAACACCCTCAGAATGCAACAACTGCCAATTTCAAAAGTCAAAAGCTTAATCCCAAGTGTAAGCGGAATTATGTTTGGATACATTTTTTTAAGAGGTAAATCGGGTAAACTAAAAATTATTTAGAAAGTAACCAAATCAAGATGGAAATGGATAGATCTATAGTTCATAATGGAATAGTCGAATACGGAAGAGTGTTACAAGATACAGAAGGCAACTAGATTTGTGGATTTAGCTGTAAACTATTAATAACAAGAATGCAATCCCATCCTCACAAATAACTATCAAGTAGAACTAACTGGGACCATCCAAGCATTATACTTCTGTAGGTGCAGAAGTTATATGAAAATGAGTTAAGGTGCAAAAATACACATATGATTGTCCTCGAAGTGCACCCAATACCCAATGCTTTTTTTAGATGCAATAGTGACTATGTGGTTACAAAATATGTGCAAAAATACCCTTGGACCGTTAGTTTGACTGTTTGACCATTAGTTTGACTTTTTTATCCTGAAAGTGATGACGTGTACGATGACATGGACGCTGGAGTGACATTCTGAAAAAAAAAAAACTTGCTGAAAATCAAATTTTCCTAATAAATTATATAATTTAATAAAAATTAGTAATATAATATATGTATTATAACGATTTTAATTTAATAATATTGGGAATCTAGGGTTGGAAAAAAATTGAACAATCAGTATGTTTTTTAGGGTAACAGCTCTGCTAAGTGAGTTAAGCACTCTGCACTCAGATTTGAATCTATTTCAGTGAAGGTGGTACTAAAATAGTGAAATGTGGGTAATATTAATTGCAAAGCTTTACCAGTCAGTAAGTTTTTTTTTTTTCCAAAATGCCACTCTAGCATCCATGTCATCATACACGTCATCACTTTCAAAGTCAAAAAGTTAAACTAACGGTCAAATGGTATTTTTGCACCTATTTTGTAACCACATAGTCACTGTTGCACCTAAAAAAAACATTTGGTGTTGGGTGCACTTTGAGTACAATCACATGTGTATTTTTTGCACCATAACCCTATGAAAATTTATCAACTTTTTGATTTGACTGAAGCTATCAGCATGTTAATCAAGGGATATGATAATACTTGCTCTTTTTGTGATGTAGTAGACAAAGCTAGGTTATTGATATGTAGAGATTATCATGTTATTGTTAGTTAGGCCAAGAGAAAATATGTCCCTCACGTACCAAATAGCCCAGTTCTCTTGTACGATTGAGGGGATCTTTTTATCGAGGAGAGGGAGGATAATGAAGGAATCTAAACTTTACTTGTCTTGTATACATATGTTTACTCCTATGGGGTAATAGATTTAAGTTTTCATTAAAAAAAAAAAAAATCTGTTTGTACTGTTAAAACATAATTGAAAGTTATTCAAAAGTCAAAAATAACTTTTAACAAGCAACCTAAATTAGCTTTTGACAAATGGACTTTCAGAAACACTGCAAACGAGCATTTTAAAGAAAAAATTTGCTACATTGATCTAGTGGTAAAGTAATCTCCCTATATAATAGAGGTAAAGGGTTCTATCCCACAAAGCTGGTTTGGCCTCATTTTCAACTAAAAAGGAAAAAAAATTACTCAAACAGTTTTAGCTTTTGAAATCTTCCCAAAAGCACTAAAACGATTAATGGACTGTTGGAATGATTAAAACATATCCAAACAAACTTTGGGAAAAGTTGGTTCTTGAAAAGTCTATTAGGGTGTCCAGAGCGCTAACCAAGCATACCCTCATCCTTTTTCCCTGGTCATGAATTTGTGTAAAACCCACCTCTTTATTTAACCAAGTATATGAAGAATAACTTAATACTAGTGTATAATGGGAACAAATAAATTTATCAAGTTTATTCTACTGAATTTTGTCTGGCTGCACCATATATAATCCTCTACACATAATAGGGCCCTCCCCCTGCCAAATAATGATGGTGATTTTTTGCCATAATAATGATGGGGATGATCTTTAGCTATCTATCTCTTTCCAAAGAAAAAGGCTAAATCTTTAGAATGCAAAATTTTAATCTAACAAACAAAAAAAAAAAAAAAAGAAACCCCAGTGGCAAGAAAATCGACCCTATGAGTCATGAGATATGCGTATGTTTGTATTTAGTTATATATAACCCTTAAAAAATAAAAATAAAAAAATTATCTGAAAATAAGATAAAAGAATCATCTGAACCGAAACCGGTTAAAGACATCCTACGTGAAGTAGCCAACCTGCTTTACCTGCAATTGAAAAATTCTGTCCCTTTGTTTGGATGTTGAGCCCTTGCAAAGTTACATTGAAAAAATATACGATCATCCTGCATATTTTCTTTCACAAGGCATATCCTCGGGAAAAAAAAAAATTGTTTTAATCGGTGTCAGTAATAGTTTATATACTTCGAGCTGTATAAATAAATTTGATATACCTAAAGAAAAGATATTCATTCTAGTACAAATATCAAGTACAATCAATCATTTGAGAGAGAAATTGTAAGAGAAAATAGAATAATTTTATTCAAGGCAATTGATCGATCGCTCAACAATTCGGGGATGAAGTAATCCACGAGAAAATTACAGGCTTGAATCAATAGGTGCAAGCTCCAGCATAAAGAACCATTTACTGATGCAATTTATGTGCTGAAACAGACAGACTTTTCTGCATAAGAATGAAACCGCATTAGTTTGTCTTAAGCAACTTCACTTTGTCAGTAACAGCGTTCCTCGGCAAACACCATGATTCCGTGCGGGCGGATGTGTCACCATCGATGGTTCAGTATACACAGCGTAAAAGGAAGAATGTTGTAACAACAGATTTTCTTCATCCAAATTTTAAGGGTATTCCTCCCTTAATTTAACCCAATATTCAAATCTGGTGAACTTCCTTCTTATTTATCTCATCCTCATCTGACTTAGAAGCTTCCAATTTGTTCTTTACCTCACTAGTTTCCAGTTTGCCTTCCCATAGTTTACTGGTCTTCCCAATAGCAAGAATCAGATCAAATTGTTTTTGCTGTTGTTCCTACACACGACAGTCAGATGCCAGCTCAAATTTGATGGACTTAACAAGCAATATGGTCTAAAAAATATACCAGCTAAGAGCCATGTATGGCTCTAGTGTATACACTGACGACTAAATATAGTTACTAAATAAACAATAACTTCCAATTCCCATAATCTATTTTGCACCTTCAAGTATAAATAGTATTCAGTCTCGGTGATAGACAAACAACATGAAACTCATATGGGACACATGATATTGGCCGTGTTTAAATAAACTATTTAAGAAATGATTATTACCTGCATTGCCAACAAAACCTTTTGAATTTCACCTAGCTCCTTCTCCAAAATGTCTGATCGAGCCACTAATGCTCTTGTGGCCTCAGAACTCTTCTGTGCCAGAGCTGCAGTCTTCAAGAAACAAATACATAATTAGTTTTTTTTTTTTGTAATTTCATAATAAGATTTTTTATTTATCATGTAAACTCAAATTTCTAAATCACAATAAGTCATTCAAAATGAGAAAGAGAGCCACTAAATAATTAGTGTGTATTTGTATTTGAACAGTAGTGCAATCCTTATCATATATACTTCCATGATAAGTTTAATCCCTACATTATCTCATTGACAAACATACCGTCAAGTAACTATTGATGGGATCGGAAGCAATAGACATTGACCTAAAATGATCTGGGATTTTGTTACCAGCCAGTCTGCGCAGACATGAGATTAAGATACTCCAGACTTCTTTGAAAAGAAATATTGCTACTCATAAAATATTGCCACCAAAGTAAAACTACAGTGCCACATCAAGAGAGTCTCCTTTTAGTGTGAACTTGTCCAGCAATCCAACAGAAATATAAGAGAAATGTAGCTTTTCTTCATAAATTTTGGTCAAACTTCTCAGAAAATTAAACTCAGCGCCTCAAATAAAATCCCCATAACATTCCACGTTCAAGCATAAAGTAATTAACCATCAACTCCTCTCAGAAAATGACAATAACTCTTCATTTGGTTCCAACTCAATTGAATACCTCTTTAATTCAAATCACTAATATTCCCATTCTCATATATATGCTTCTTATCATAAATTAAAACAAGCCTGATGAAAAGCATACAGAAACGCAACGTTCCAGAAATGTTAGTGTCTGAAGTCATACATTGACACCATACACAACTATAAAATCAAGAAAACAGCTACTATGATCTGTACGGGCTTAAGTCACAAAATGTGCATTTTATGTCCTCCCCACCTTACTCTGCTTATGAAGTTTACAGGTGCTCTTTATGTCTCCATTAACCTCCCTTACTTGAAAACACAAAAATATACTTCCTTCTGCAATCATACTTGGTACTGATAGTTAGGACGGGTATGAGGTCTTCTCCTCTAGTCACTGGTCATATGTTATTCATCACGTAAAATAATTTTCTTTACCCCCCAATAACCTCAGAAACATTATTTTATGAAAAAGTTGATCTCCAGGGTCTGAATGGTATCAGCAACATTTCTTAGTTTGTACATTAACGGCAGAACGAAGATAGAAAGAATTCCTCTTCCCCACTATCTTATACATATCAAGATGCTAAAATAAACCAAGATACAAGGTTCACTATCAGTAACCAGAGTAATGTAGCAAGGTAATAAAAGAAAAGAAAAGGAAGGAAGGAAGTATTCACCTCGGTTATAGGTTCCTTCAACCCTTTCCGGGTTACCCGAAATCTGATGCCCAACTTCTCCAGCTGTCTTGACAAAACCCTGACAACAGCCACTGAGCTCTTCAAATCCTCCTCCAATTTCTCAACCCGCTCTAGCAAATTAACCTCCAACCCTTCTTTGTGTGTCTCCCTACAAATTCGCCTCCATTGTCGTCTCCTAATCCATGCTCCAATCACAACTCCACCAACCAACATCAAAACACCCCAAAGAACAACCTTATTCCCCATTGCCACCAGGAACTCCTTCTTCGAGCCTGCAATCACGCTGTTTACCGCGAAACAAACAGATAAAATTGCCGATGAAAGCAGACACAACAATTCAGCCAGCGAAAGAAGAGAGTCCAAATTGAAATCTCCGGCGACATCCTTGTGTACAGCACCATCAGATTCATAGGCTCTAAGACGGAAAGCGTCAGCGGAAGAAGCCCTGACGGAATTGAAATTGTCAGGCTTCAATGACCTGAGCTTCAGAATCCGAAAAGGAGCGGAATGGGAGAGATGCTGGCGTACAGCGATCGAGAGGGATAGGGTTGAGTTTCTAGTGAGGTAAAGATTGGAGAAAGCAAGCATGGATGGTGAATCTGCGAGGAAGCGTTGAGAAGTGAGTAACATTGTGAAGAGGATCAGTGATTCAGAGAGGTGGAAGAAGAAGAAAGCATAATAGGTTTAGAGCATTTTCGGGTAATTTGAGAGATTGAAGGCGATGGGTTCGAGGGGTTGCGCTGCGCGGGTCATATCCACATGAGCCTGGCCGCAACTTTTCAATACAATCACTTCCGGGAACCATGATAGAGGGATTTTTAGATCCCCCGGGGGTCCCGTGTTTCCCTCAAATTAGTTAATCAGCCAATGATCTCTTTTTTAAGTGTTTTTTTTTTTTTTTTACGTTAAAGGGCTTTATTAAATTATATCTTATAAATGCACATTTCCAATAAATTTTTAGTTATATTCATAATTTGATTAGACTAAGGACGTTAGATAAATTAGTTAATATGATATTTTTTTAACTAAACATGACATAATTTTTAAAAACACACTAATCATCTTTTTTAATTTTCTCCTCATTTTCATACTTGATTATTCTTGAGGAAATATTAATATTAACTTGGGAAATTTTTGATATATATGTGAAATAGTTCTTATGTTTAGAGCCAAGATCAACGCTCTAATTAATTAGATCTTACATTAATCACCTAAGGAGTATAAAATTTCAGTTTGCTCTAATAAATTTATAAAGGGTTATATAGCGTCACAAATGTGAAGTCTTTTTTAGTAGTAACTAATATTCTAAATTAAGTTTTTATGTATACAATATTTTAAAATATTTTTTCAATACCACTAAATATTTTAAAGTCTTTTTCATGTGAGTTTACCTTTAAAAGTATTTTTCTTGGCACTAACATAAATTTGGGATACTGGGTACTACTAGCCAAATAATATAAGGTGCTCCATGCAACAAAACTTTCCTTTACTTATTAAGTTTTATTGAAAAAAATACTTTAAGTTACTAAATACACTACGAATTGAATTGGGATTTAAAGCAAAGAATGACTTAGAGAGAGAACCTCCTCCTTTTCTCTAGAACCCCTGCCAAATCCCATCATGATACACCCTATTCCCATTGAGAGTTCCCCTAAAGCCGATCCAGCCCTACACCTTAGAGATGCGTGGAATACCAAAAAGGTCAAATTAGGCGAAGGGTAGGTGATTGAAGACAACATGGATGCAGATATTCTACCACCCCCCAAATGGGGCTAATCCCCATGACCCCGTTGTAACGTCCTCGGAGTTTGTTCCTGAAACCCCAATGACAACACAAGTAGCTTTGGAGTAGTACCACACCCAGATAAACGTTGATCACCAACTAAAGGCGGATGCAATGCCATCCTTCAAGGACAAACTCCTCAACGCTGATGAGAACCTTGATGATGATGACGAGGAGGAAGAAGTTGTCCTCCAAAAAGGAGACATCACCGTTGGGATAGATGGAGCAATGCCCACTATTACATTTGCTGCCCATGTTCTAGACATCTTGAACAAGCGCATGGGCCTTGCTGTGATCGTTAAGCTGCTTGGAAGAAAGATAGGGCTGCATCCACTTCGAACCCAGCTCTTGAACATTTGGAAACCGATTGGTAAAATCATGGTCACTGATTTACATGATGATTGTTTTTTGATGCGATTTAAGGAGGACATTGATTTTCAAAATGCACTCATTGATGGGCCATGGGTCATTTAGCCATGGGTCTTTTATGGCCATTATGTCACTGTTCAGCTATAGAGCCTAGCCTTCAAACCTTATGAACATGAGGTTAATCAAGTTATCTGTTGGCTGCGCCTTCCTCGACTTCCAACGCATTATTACCACAAGGGTATCATTCGCTCCATTGATAGTGTCTTTGGAGATGTTATTCGTGTTGACTATAATACAGATTTTGGAGATAGGGTTAGATTTGTTCGGCTTGCCATCCTTATTGACCTCTCTAAGCCCCTAACATCTAAGATCCTAGTTGATGGTGAAGTCATTTATGTTGACTATGAAGGTCTTCCAACCATCTGTTTTCAATGTGGACGGTATGACCACCTCTAAGACTCATGCTTGGAGAAAATGGGGGTAGTAATGGAGACATCCTCTGATCATCAATAGGTAGCTACACCAGGGCATGATCACAAATAGGATGAGTGTGAACAAGCACAATTTGGGGCATGGATGCAGGTACAACGCTAAAGGTGCTTGTCAAACAGAGTAATCAGGAAGGATTTGGGCAAAAGCACAAAAAACGTTCTCACTGCGACATAGTTTTAGGCACTTAATGGGATAATGGTCTTTGATAAGGATAGCCATAAGGTGTACGACCGTGTCAGAACTCACACAAATGGTGAGGATAATGCTCCGAGACGCAAAAGTAAGAACCCAAGGGTAGCAAAAAAGGTGGAGTTTAGATCCCGTCCAAAAGAGGCCATACCGGTAGGGCAAAATTCAGAATGTATCTTTAATTCACAGCACTACATTTCCACACAAGCGCCCAAAATACTAGACAAGAGTCACAATACAGCCATCGTCATTAATGATGACAAAAGCCGCTAGGGAAAGAATGCCACATCATGACCTCCTCTTGAACTGGGCCAAAGCTTGTATCACATGGCCCAAATATCTAAAGAAGACCATGCGTCCACCATGACTAGACCCCACCATTTAATACGGGCTAGAGGGTATTATATAACCTTACCGCCCTCAATTCATTAAACCCGCCCTGTTTATCAGACTCAAGTGACCTTTCGCTTCTTGCTTTTCTTCATCCAACGCCTCCCTTTCTCCGTCTTGCACAGCGCCGATGAGAGGGAGGGATAGGGTGTGAGAGAGTGAGAGAAGGAAGGAGAATTTACTTGGTTTTCTTCTAAGATGCTAGATAAGTTATCTATTCCTTATTGTTTAAAATTTTCTCCTTTCTTATCTTCAGCTTTTATTGGAGGAAAAATATAGAGTTTGACACGTATTGAAATTTTGTGCCTTCTAGTTGATGATTATTTACTAGACTAATGGGGTTTGAATATGAGTTATATGGTTTAATTTTTATTTAAGTGGTTGATTTGAGGAACATAGAGTTAAGGTTTGGTTAAGAAATTTGTGATTGATGATATGAGGCATGTTGAATTCAAATTTAATAATGTATTCTAATTTATTAGATGATGTATTGATGATTGAATGAGTTGGTTTTGGGATCCAGATTTCCTCAGCGGCCAAATTCTCAGCGTCCCTCAGCGACGTGAATTTCTAGTCATCCAAATCAATCTAACATCTCATAGTGTGCCACACCATCATGCTATTTAAAATTAAAAAATTTTAAAAATCTAAACCATTTTTAGATAATTTTGAAATAAATATTACTACCTTCAGTTCCAAATATTTGACCTAGTTGATTTTTTTTTTTGGGAGATTAAGAAAGCTAAATAAGTTATTTAATCATATCATATGTTGTGTATGATTACATTATCTATAAGTTTATAAGTTAGCCAAATTAGTTTGGAGAAAAAAAATGATAAATATAAATATTTTAAAGTAATTTAATTAGCTTTCTTAATCTCTCTAAAAAATTCAGTTGGGTCTTATATTTAGGACCGGAGGTAGTAATGTTTTTCAGGTTAACTCCCAAAAAATCTTTTAAATGAACAGTATGATATTGAACAGATAAAAAATTACTTTCAAATGCGCTAGCCGTATAAAAATATTTCAGGGTACTGGACACACCACAAATTACTTTAAGATGTACTAGACGTGCCTGTAAAAATACTACAGGGTACTGGACACACCATAAATTGCTTTAGGATATTGAACATACTTGAAAAAATATTTCAAGGTACTGGACACACTATAAATTACTTTAGAATATTGGATATACACTAGCACAAAAAATGCGTTTTAGACCGACAAATGTAGACTGATTATAGTAGATAAGGTCTAAAAGGTATGATCGGTGACAGTTCTATAGTTATAAACAACATCTTAGACCGGTTCCCTTAATATTAGGTCTAAAATATATTATTTAGAAGGTTTTCTAGGGAACCGGTCTAAAAATAAAAAAAAATTTAAAAAAATATATGTAATATATTTTCTAGATCGATTATCCCTATAACAGTCTAATATATTTTTTGAATTAAAAGCAATTAAATAAATAATACGTTTATTAATTTTTAGGCCAATGGTCTCTCATAACTGGTTTAAAAGATTAAACTTTTTAGACTGTTGTTTTTAGGAATTCGTCTAAAAAGAAGAGCAATAAAAAATTAAAAAATTTCTTGTTTTTAAGACCGATTGTTTCAAATAACCAGTCTAAAAGATCTCACCTTAAAATATTTTAGAATCTCTGTTCCTCGCACCTAATTTCGCTCTCTTGAATATGAAACTCTCTCTTCTTCTAAACTTCTCCATCGCACCACGGCTGCTCCTTCCCACGTTGCTCCTCTATCCTTAACCAACTCTATCGATGGACGCAGAGGGACAATGGATTGCATTACTGTACTAGTAATTGTTTCTTGCCTCCCCTTGGTGTCTTTCTCAAGCTAGGACTCTTCTTCTTCCAAACTCCTCCATTGCACCTTGGCTACTCCTCCTTCCCATGTAGCTTCTCTATCCTTAACCAAAGCCACTAGTGGATGCAAAGGGGCAGCAGATTGCTTTACCGTACTAATTGATGTTTCTTACCTCCCCTTGGTGTCTTCCTTATGGTCAGACTCCAGGTAATTAGGAGATACAATGGGCTTTTTTAGTTGATAAATTTCTCAGAGGCATTTTTCTCCCTTTTCCCCTTTCTTCTTCTTCATTTTACGATCTGAATTTAAGATACAAAATCATGAGAAATGCTCAACTCTAATTGTTAGTGAACTTTCTGATGAACTTTGTGTTAGCGAACTATGTGGATTTTGGTTGTTTGTAAGACTTGTGAATCATACATGAATAATTCTGTTCATTAATGTATATTTGCCTAAGCTTGATTCAACGATATTAATTATGCAACAAGGGCCTTCTTCTCGATCTATATACCAATCTGTATTCCTTATTAGACCAAAGGTTCCTTCCTATACTCAACTCTACACGTTTAAGCATTTCATATGGAAATATACAAATTAACTGATACTTAATCTTGCCATTAACTACAACTGTTGATTAAATGCATTGGTGGCGTATATATATGTACGTATAACTAGTTCTTACAGGACTTGTAGGCACCTTAAATGGTTATTTCATCATGGTGGCATCTCATATTATTTATATACACGCTCTTGGTGTAATATCCCAATTTTTGATTAAGGACAAATCATGATTATTGTGGATAATTATGAATTTAATTTGAATTATTATGTGTTTTATGGCAATATTAATTAATATGTCATAATTATTGAAAAATTGGAAGAATGGAATTATTGGTCATGAGTTGGTAATTAAGGGAGAAATTAATTACTAACTAAGAGAAAATGGGATGTGTGATTAAAATGGCTAATGGAGAGATTAGCTAAGTTAATTGGTGACATATTTGGTGTAAACCAATGGCATGTGGACATGTGGCAAAAGTGTGTATGGTGAGTGATGTGGAGAAAAGTCAAATAAGAGAGTATTTTAATCATTTTCTCTCTCTTCCTCTCCTCTCTTTTCGCTGAAGTCATGGAGGGAGTATCATTGTTTTATTTCTTCACTCCTCCTCCCTCTCATCTCTCTCGTCCTCTCTCTCCATCTCTCACTCTCATCTCTTTCTCTGTGCTGGGCGCCATTTTTGGCAGCAAAAGGAAGGGAGAAAAGCTTTGAAAAGGTAAGGAAAATGATCTCTATTGCTCAAGCACCTTTCTTTAAAGTTGTTCCTTGACATAAGAGCTTCATTTTGGTGGTGGTAGTTGGTCCATTGGTGCTGATTTGTGGCCACACGAAATTCTTGACTTGGGTGAATTAAGGAACTCCCTTTGAGAAAGTTGATAAGGTGAGTGAGACCTATCTATCTATCTATGTTTTATGCCAAATGGATTAACTTGGAATTTCTGCAATTTTTGGCCCATTTTCAAAAATGAGGGCCATTGGGAGTTTGGTATGTGTCTGGTATAGAATTGGTATGTTTGGAATGCATTTTGGATAGATAGAATTGATTGGGTTTGAAATTGTTACGTTTGAAGATTTTGAGAGTTTAGTGTTTAATGTTACCCAAAACCAAAGCATGATAATGGAATAGGATTTTGGTGATTTTGACATTTCCATTGGATTCCTTGAGTGATTTTGTGTGGGAATAAGCTTGGTTGTTGATTTTGGATTCATTTGGATCACTTGGGAAAAGTTGGAAATCTATCTGGTTTGAGCTCTGTTTTGTGCAGTAAGTTTGGATGAGCGTTTTGAATGACCAAATGGTATTGGAAAATTATGAAACTTTGTAGTCTTAAATTTCACATCCCAAGCTTCAAAATGAACATATGTTTTGTGTCATTTCGTTTAGTATTCTATGAGATATGGTTGTCCAAAGTTTGGGATTGAAACAGAGCTCTGTTTTGGAGTAGTGTTTAGTTTTTGGTGATTCTGTATTTGTGTAGTAATTTCCAGTGATGGGCCATATTTTTCCTTGAAAGAGGACTTATATACCTTTCTTTTTGCTTTAGAATCACCTCGCTTCAATTTTTGTAGGATTAGTTATGAATTTTGGAAGTTCAGCCAAGAATCAGGGGATTTCTTGGCCACAGCCCAAGGTGGTTGGCTGCGGTCCAAACCTTTCTGGCCTGATTCTAGTCGCGGCCCATGGGTGGATGGCCGTCGCCAGTGGCCTTCTGACCATATTTTGGCGGCGGCCCAAGGAAGGGCTGGCCGCGGCCAACCCCTGTGTTCCAGCACTTTGAGTTTTCGAAAGGAGATCTCTAACCTATTGTTTCCTAACCTTTTAGGGCTTTTATTAGAAGCATTTGTGGCCTCTTAAGGGTCAATTATGATAACCAAATTTAAGTGTTTCAAGTTAAATAAGTCTTGGAATAGAATATAGCTCTTCATCTCAATCATGATTCTAGGATACGATATTTGCCTTCCTCGAGAGAGACCGGCGCTAGGACACGCACAGAAGGATCAAGGTAGTGACTCTTCTCTCATATTATGTATGATGTTTTGGCATGCATAACTTATCGTTGAATTTGTGAAATGTGTGCCATGGTCCATTACGGCGTGAGCAGGTCAACGTGAGCCGTGTAGGGATTGACGGTGGTCATCTCTAGGTCGGCGTTGAACTGCCGTCGTAATCGACATGGATATTGTAAATCTGACCCGTGGGGCAGCGTTTGTGAATTCAGCCGTGGGCTGTGTGTATCTTGCCTGTATGGCTTGTATATGAAATGCATTATATGAATCCCAACTGTGGTGAAATGTATTATGTGGATTGTTATGATGCAATGCAACGTGAGCAATTCAGGGTGAGCAATCGTAAGGGATGACATGTGTCATACTAACCATTGCCGTTGTAACTATCGTTGTAGTTGCTTGTTGTGGTTAATGATTTGGTTACATGTATTATTATTGTACATTATATGATTGATTTGTTACTACGGGGATTCTTTAGAATCTCATTCTCCCAAAAACCATGTTTTAGACAGGGCAGAAGGATCAAAGGGAAAGCGGGCGACGAAGACCGGATAGAGCTCTAATTTAGATGTATATTTTTGGTTATTGGTTATCATGTATATCTTTGGGATATTTTTGGGAAACAATTGTATATAATGGGATTGGTAGTATGGTTTTGTGTAATCCCCAAGTTAAGGGTAATGAATTGTGGGCTTTGTGCCTTTGTAAAACCCTTATTAATGAATGGAACCTGAATGTGTCGGGAATTTGCTTATACTTTGATATTTGTGAATGAAATCAACTTGTACAAGCCATTTAGTATTAAAATGTGAATATGAGACCGTCATGAATAAGTTTTGTAAAAGTTTTTGTAAGCCATTATTTTGGGAAGTTTGATTTTGTTTAAGTCCCAAAATCATTTAAGGTCTCTAATTCTACATCAATTACTTATTTATGAACTAAATCTCGGCCTTAAGCTGAAGGGGGTTACATTTGTGGTATCAGAGCTGTAGTTCCTGGCAAGGTGAGGATTTGCTAGGATAGCTCCTTAGTTGACCTTGATCCTTTGAGTTTAGGGTAGTTTAATGATTAATAAGTGCTTGTTGCGTATACACATGAGTATTTCTACTAATTGTGGATTGAGATGAATGTTATGGATTATGTGTATACATTGGCTAAGGTATTGACATGGTGAATCATTTGTAGTGATAAAGACGAAATGGTTCGCCCTCTTACTAGAGTCAGGCAACAAGACCCAGAGGTGGAGGAACTTAATGACAATCCTCCTAATCTAATGCGAGAGATGATGGATCTCGTACGGGAACAAAGGGACATGATAGCTGAGCTGAGAGAAGAACTCAGAGAGGAAAGGGCCAAGCGAAATGAAGGAGGGGCCCAGTCAACTCATGAGGAGACTCAACCAGAGACTCATTATGAGGAGACAGCTGAGGGGTCCAATGGATCTCACGAATCCCCGCCTCACACGGTGCCTAATCAAGAGTCTCAGGGGGTGCCGGTTCATGAGGGAAGAGACTTGCATTCTTGGGTCTCCAAGTTTTACAAGCATATACCTCCGGTGTTCAGAGGGAGGTTTGATCCCCAAGCTGCTGAGGACTGATTGAATCGGTTAGAGAAGATTTTTGAAGTCCTCGAGTGCCCTACAGAGGTGAAGGCAAAACTAGCTGTGTATAAGCTAGAAGGGGATGCAGATCGGTGGTGGAGGAACATCGCCACGTCATTGAAGAACCGTAATATACCAATGACTTGGGAGATATTTGAAGAGCAATTCAATGAGAAGTATTTCCACAAGTCGGTAAGGCTTGAGAAAGAGTCTGAGTTCTTGGCTATCAAGCAGGGAGATACGGAGAGCTTTGACGAGTATCTTTCCCGTTTCACTCGATTGTCACGGTATTCTGCCTATCTTCAGGAAAGAGATAATGAGGAGTGGAGCTCCGCTATGCTAATCCGGGGATTGAGGCGCGAATTGAAGAAGAGGTTAGCTGCTCATCAGCTTACTAACTTCAATAAAGCCGTGGAAGAATGTAGAATTGTTGAGTATAATCTGAGAGAGTTGTACCCATCTAAGGGTAGTGGTAGCCAGAATAAGCCTAGCAAGGCAAATACATCCCAGAAGTGGAAGGGGCAAGGATCCTCATATGGGGGTGGTAGCAAGAAGCCCTACCAACCTGGGGGTCGTAGTGATCAGAGACCTCCAGCGGGACCAATGTGTAATCACTGTAGAAAGTACCATCCGGGTAGAACCTGTGCTAGAGAGGTGATCTGTTTCAATTGCAAGCAAGTGGGTCACATTTCTTCTAAGTGCCCACGACAGTCGGCAGAGCAAAGGCCTAAGAATCAGGGTCGAGTGTTCACGATGACACATGAGGAAGCCCGGGCCTGAATTGATCCAAGGTAAAATTCTTCTTGGTGATAATGAGTTAGATACTTTGTTCGACTCGGGTGCAAGTCATTCGTTCATAGCTTATGATTGTGTAAAGTGCCTGGAATTGCATGTGCATAGACTACCATTTGATTTGGTTGTGTCAACGCCTATGGGTGTCAAGGCTGTGAAGGCTGAAGCCTGTTTAAATTGTGTGATAGTTGTTGAGGGTCGTGAGTCTACAGTAGATTTAATATGTTTGCCACTCCAACAATTGGAAGTTATTTTGGGCTTTGACTGGTTGACAACAAATGATGTATTGCTTGATTGTGGTAATAAGAGAATCACTTTCCGTAGTGCACAGCGAGATAGCAATGTAAATGCCAGTTTGAACTTGCTTTCATCAGCTAAAGTAGAGAAATATCTTGAAAAGGGATACCAGGGATATATGGTGTTCTTCTCTGTTCAAGGAGAGTTAGGTGAAGCTCTAGAGAGTATACCTATTGTGAATGAATTCCCTGAGGTATTTCCAGACGATCTTAGTGGATTGCCTCGGGAAAGGGAAGTGGAATTTCCAATTGAGATTGTGCCTGGAGCTGGTTCGATATCAAAAGCCCCATATCGTATGGCCCCGAATGAAATGGCAGAGTTGAAGAAGCAAATTGAAGAATTGCTTGGGAAAGGATTCATCCGACCCAGTGTATCACCGTGGGGAGCTCCGGTGTTATTTGTGAAAAAGAAAGATGGAAGCTTGAGGCTTTGTATCGATTATCGAGAACTTAACAAGGTAACTGTTAAGAATAAGTATCCACTCCCAAGGATTGATGACCTGTTAGATCAATTGTCTGGCTCGTGCATATTCTCCAAAATTGATCTAAGGTCGGGATATCATTAGTTTCGTGTGAAGGCAGTGGACATTCCGAAGACTGCTTTCAGAACTAGATATGGGCATTATGAATTCCTTGTGATGCCCTTCGGTTTGACTAATGCACCGGCGGTATTCATGGATTATATGAATCGCATCTTCCGACAGTATCTTGACCAGTTGTGGTTGTGTTTATCGACGACATCTTGATCTATTCCAAGAGTAGGGAGGATCATGAGCAACACCTGAGAATTGTGTTGAGAGCTTTGCGAGAGAGCAAATGTGAGTTTTGGCTTACGGAAGTGAAGTTCCTTGGCTATGTGATCTCTCGAGACAGGGTATCGGTGGATCCTAGTAAGGTGGAAGTAGTACTTGATTGGAAAAGACCAGAAACTGTTTCTGAGATTCGCAGCTTTCTGGGTCTTACTGGTTATTACCGGAGATTCATTCAGAAATTCTCGCGTATTGCATTGCCAATGACCAAGCTCACGAGGAAGGATCAACCGTTTTTGTGGGATGAATGTTGTGAGCGGAGTTTCACTGAGCTGAAGGAGAGATTCACTACGGCACCAGTGTTGATTATACCTGATCCCAGTGAGGCTTACGTTGTGTACAGTGATGCGAGTAAGTAGGGGTTAGGGTGTGTCCTGATGCAGCAGGGACGTGTGGTGGCCTATGCCTCTCGATAGTTGAAACCACATGAGATGAACTACCCCACTCATGATCTGGAGCTTGCGGCAATTGTGTTTGCATTGAAAATTTGGCGTCATTACCTATATGGTGTGACAGTGGAACTGTATTGCTACCACAAAAGTCTCAAATATCTGTATGATCAGAAAGAGTTGAACATGAGACAGCGTCGGTGGATGGAGTTGCTGAAAGACTAGAACCTGGAGATCAAATATCATCTGGGTAAGGCTAATGTTGTCGCGGATGCTTTGAGTCGGAAGGCGATGCTGGTGGCAACAATGATGATCCAGGAATGGAAACTGATAGAGGATTTTCAGGATTTAAATCTCTCGAAGGATATCCTGTGCTCCAGTTATGGTGTGGTCCAAGGGGAGAATGACCTGAGGACTGAGATTGAGCGAGGAGAGACTCGGGACTATGACTTGTCACCAAGTGGACTGGTGCGTTATCAGAAGAGAATCTATGTACCACTGAAGGTGAAGTTGAGATTGAGAATTCTTGATGAGGCTCATAAGAGTCAGTATACTCTTCACCCCGGTATGACCAAGATGTATCACACTTTGAAATCTATGTATTGGTGGCCAGGGTTGAAGATTGATGTGACAAAGTATGTGGCGCAGTGTCTTACCTGTCAAAAGGTGAAGATTGAACACCAGAGACCGCCAGGTTTGCTTCAGAGTCTAGAAATTCCAGAATGGAAGTGGGAGAGTGTGACTATGGATCTAGTGGTGGGTTTGCCCAGGATCAAGAATTACGATGTGATCTGGGTGATTGTTGATCGACTCACGAAGTCTGCGCACTCCATACCCATCAACGCTAGCTATTCTCCTGATAGGCTGGCTGAGATTTATATCAAAGAGATTGTGAGACTTCATGGTACACCGAAGAATATTATCTCTGATAGAGATCCTCGGTTTACTTCGAGATTCTGAAGGGTGCTACACAAAGCTATGGGTACTCAATTGAGGTTTAGCACGGCCTACTATCCTCAAACAGACGGACAATCAGAGAGGACTATCCAGACTTTAGAAGATATTCTGAGAGCGTGTGTCCTAGACTTGAAAGGAAAGTGGGACTACTATCTTCCATTGGCTGAGTTTGCTTATAACAACAGTTACCGTGCGAGCATTCAAATAGCTCCGTATGAAGCATTGTATAGGAGAAAGTGCCAGTCACCGTTGTGCTGGTCAGAGTTTTTTGAGAGGAAATTGTATAGGTCGGATCTTGTTGACCAAACTGCTGAGCAGATCCAAGTTATTAGGAAGAGGCTCCTTACAACACAGAGTCGTTAGAAGAGCTATGTTGATAAGAGGAAAAGACCTCTTGAGTTTGAAGTGGGGGATCATGTTTTCTTGAGAGTGTCTCTGGTCACAGACATCGGGAGAGCGATCAAGCGGAAGAAGCTGAGTCTAAGATACATTGGTCCATTTGAGATTTTGGCACGAATCGGACCTGTAGCATATCGGATAGCCCTACCCCCGAGTTTGAGTAGACTGCATGATGTATTCCATATCTCACAGATCAAGAAGTACCAACCAGACCCTGAGCATATTATTGAGTATGAAGAGGTTGAGTTGCAAGATAATTTCACTTATGCGGTAGAGCCAGAACGTATCATTGATCGAGAAGAGCGGCGGCTCAGGCACCGAAGCTTACCGTTTGTGAAGGTGGTCTGGAAGGGAATGTCACCAAGGGAAGCCACTTGGGAGGCGGAAGCAGACATGAGGAAAAGATTTCCTAATTTTATGCCCCATGATGTGTAAGAAATTTCGAGGGCGAAATTTATTGAACGGGGGGAGAATTGTAATATCTCAATTTTTGATTAAGGACAAATCATGATTATTGTGGATAATTATGAATTTAATTTGAATTATTATGTGTTTTATGGCAATATTAATTAATATGTCATACTTATTGAAAAATTGGAAGAATGGAATTATTGGTCATGAGTTGGTAATTAAGGGAGAAATTAATTACTAACTAAGAGAAAATGGGATGTGTGATTAAAATGGCTAATGGAGGATTAGATAAGTTAATTGGTGACATATTTGGTGTAAACCAATGGCATGTGGACATGTGGCAAAAGTGTGTATGGTGAGTGATGTGGAGAAAAGTCAAATAAGAGAGTATTTTAATCATTTTCTCTCTCTTCCTCTCCTCTCTTTTCGCTGAAGTCATGGAGGGAGTATCATTGTTTTATTTCTTCACTCCTCCTCCCTCTCATCTCTCTCGTCCTCTCTCTCCATCTCTCACTCTCATCTCTTTCTCTGTGCTGGGCGCCATTTTTGGCAGCAAAAGGAAGGGAGAAAAGCTTTGAAAAGGTAAGGAAAATGATCTCTATTGCTCAAGCACCTTTCTTTAAAGTTGTTCCTTGACATAAGAGCTTCATTTTAGTGGTGGTAGTTGGTCCATTGGTGCTGATTTGTGGCCACACGAAATTCTTGACTTGGGTGAATTAAGGAACTCCCTTTGAGAAAGTTGATAAGGTGAGTGAGACCTATCTATCTATCTATGTTTTATGCCAAATGGATTAACTTGGAATTTCTGCAATTTTTGGCCCATTTTCGAAAATGAGGGCCATTGGGAGTTTGGTATGTGTCTGGTATAGAATTGGTATGTTTGGAATGCATTTTGGATAGATAGAATTGATTGGGTTTGAAATTGTTAAGTTTGGAGATTTTGAGAGTTTAGTGTTTAATGTTACCCAAAACCAAATCATGATAATGGAATAGGATTTTGGTGATTTTGACATTTCCATTGGATTCCTTGAGTGATTTTGTGTGGGAATAAGCTTGGTTGTTGATTTTGGATTCATTTGGATCACTTGGGAAAAGTTGGAAATCTGTCTGGTTTGAGCTCTGTTTTGTACAGTAAGTTTGGATGACCATTTTGAATGACCAAATGGTTTGGAAAATTTTGAAACTTTGTAGTCTTAAAGTTCACATCCCAAGCTTCAAAATGGACATATATTTTGTGTCATTTCGTTTAGTATTCTATGAGATATGGTTGTCCAAAGTTTGGGATTGAAACAGAACTCTATTTTGGAGTAGTGTTTAGTTTTTTGGTGATTCTCTATTTGTGTAGTAATTTCCAGTGATGGGCCATATTTTTCCTTGAAAGAGGACTTATATACCTTTCATTTTGCTTTGGAATCACCTCATTTCAATTTTTCTAGGATTAGTTATGAATTTTGGAAGTTCAGCCAAGAATCAGGGGATTTCTTGGCCGTGGCCCAAGTGGCTGGCTGCGGCCCAAACCTTTCTTGCCTGATTCTGGCCGCGGCCCATGGGTGGCTGGCCGTGGCGAGTGGCCTTCTGACCATATTTTGGCGGCGGCCCAAGGAAGGGCTGGCCGTGGCCAACCCCTGTGTTCCAGCACTTTGAGTTTTTGAAAGGAGATCTCTAACCTATTGTTTCCCAACCTTTTAGGGCTTTTATTAGAGTCATTTGTGGCCTCTTAAGGGTCAATTATGATAACCAAATTTAAGTGTTTCAAGTTCAATAAGTCTTGGAATAGAATATAACTCTTCGTCCCTAATCATGATTCTAGGATACGATATTTGCCCTCCTCGGGAGGGACCGGCGCTAGGACAGGCACAGAAGGATCAAGTTAGTGACTCTTCTCTCATATTATGTATGATGTTTTGGCATGCATAACTTATCATTAAATTTGTGAAATGTGTGCTATGGTCCATTACGGTGTGAGCAGGTCAGCGTGAGCTGTGTAGGGATTGACGGTGGTCATCTCTAGGTCGGCGTTGAACTGCCGTCGTAATCGACATGGATATTGTAAATCCGACCCGTGGGGCAGCGTTTGTGAATTCAGCCGTGGGCTGTGTGTATCTTGCCTGTATGGCTTGTATATGAAATACATTATATGAATCCCAGCTGTGGTGAAATGTATTGTGTGAATTGTTGTGATGCAATGCAACGTGAGCAATTCAGCGTGAGCAATCGTAAGGGATGATATGTGTCATACTAACCATTGCCGTTGTAACTGGCGTTGTAGTTGCTTGTTGTGGTTAATGATTTGGTTACATGTATTATTATTGTACATTATATGATTGATTTGTTACTACGGGGATTCTTTAGAATCTCACTCTCCCAAAAACCATGTTTTAGACAGGGCAGAAGGATGAAAGGGAAAGCGGGCGACGAAGAGCGGATAGAGCTCTGATTTAGATGTATATTTTGGGTTATTGGTTATCATGTATATCTTTTGGATATTTTTGGGAAACAATTGTATATAATGGGATTGGTAGTATAGTTTTGTGTAATCCCCAAGTTAAGGGTAATGAATTATGGGCTTTGTGCCTTTGTAAAACCCTTATTAATGAATGGAACCCGAGTATGTCGGGAATTTGCTTATACTCTGATATTTGTGAATGAAATCAACTTGTACATGCCATTTAGTATTAAAATGTGAATATGAGATCGTTATGAATATTTTTTGTAAAAGTTTTGTAAGCCATGATTTTGGGAAGTTTGATTTTGTTGAAGTCCCAAAATCATTTAAGGTCTCTAATTCTACATCAATTACGTGTTTATGTACTAAATCTCGGCCTTAAGCGTGAAGGGGGTTACACTTGGTATCAAAACCCAATTTAGTTTAGCCAATTAGATTAGTGAACCGATGAACTAGTCTCCTGGCTGATCCAATTAACAGTTTTGAACTGGCTGATGGGATTAAATTTTATATTTTTGTTTTCACATTGCTAAGCCTAAAATAAAATCACTTTGAGTTAAACAAATAGCAGTATGTCAGATTTATGTTTTAGTAACTCTATTTTGTTGAACTATGTGTTCTTTATCCCTTCATGCACTTGACTTCTCTTTGTCCTTTATTTTATTTTAGCTAGATAGGGTTAGATTTTGTCCTTTAAGGTGCTTTGTTTTAGCTAGACAGTGTTAGATTTTATTCTATTTTATGGCTCCAATGAATTTAGGAGGTGGAATTGTATAGGGAAAGCATGAGGAAGTAATTTCCAAGTAAGAAAATAAGCAAGTTAAAATTAAAGTTTCAAGAGCAAAGTTAGAGATAATAAAATTATATGTATTTGCTGGAAAATTCCATATTTTTAAAGAGAAATTATTTGGAGTGATTGAGAGAATTATAAAAAGTTCAAAATTTTTTAGAATTGGGTATTTTGATGCCCTATATGATACTTAAGTGCCAACAAGGACTTAGCAAAGTCTAGAATATTAATATAGTGCTTTAAATGAAAATTGGAGGGTGAAATGTAAAGTGTCATGACCACAAAGGAATATAAATTAGCTCATTTCAACATGTTGGTATTAGTCATGGTAATAAGAGCCCATTTACTTTTACTTTGTGTAGCTCCTCAAAACTTTGATTTTCTTTGCTTCTATTAGGATATTACTAGTTTTGTATTATCTTCAACAGTGTCTGTTACCTTTCTTGCCAAAATCATTGCTTGTTCAACTCAAACTTGAAATATTATTTTTATAACTGTTTGATGAGACATGTACTATCATTTCTCTTCAATTAATTATGATTGTCTGTGAATCTGGGTTTTATTATTTCTAAAGTTTAGCTTTTCTATTGTTGTTGCTGAGGCTTATTTACATTTGATTATTGCTGTGTAGTTTATGGTTTTCAAAGTCTTTCTTCTAGCATGCAATCCACCCCATCATACCAAATTGATCTTTGCCGTGTAATTTCTGGTCTTGAAAGCTATTCTTCAAGTGATTGACAGGTAATTTAATTAGTCTTTGATATTAATTAATTGAAGTTATTCCTACCAAACTGAACTTTGCTATATAAATGCATTATAATATAAAATTTGCTATGTACTTGTTCATTATGTAGCAGTTAAACTAGGTACTTGAGTGTAATGATTGCTTGCTCTCATCATACTTTTGCCTTTTCCAAGGGAAAAAATAGACAAGAGAAAAAAAGGTGTTGAAATATATGGATTATAGTTGGATAAAAGCTAAATAAACGAGTGTTGAATATGATAATGGCATGAATGATGTTTTAGACTTTTCTAGAAGAAATGTTGATGATGATAGTGTGATGTTATATTGCCCTTGTGTAAAATGTTTAAATAAGAAGCGACTAAGTGCTGCAAATATATATATATACATTTAATTTGTGAAGGATTTTATAAGAGTTATACAGTATGGGTATGACATGGTGAAGAATTAGAAATGCCAAGTGCAACTCAACAGAGGAGAGTGACCTTTGATGATAATGACATGGATATGTATGATCGGATAGATGATATTATTCGTGATGTAGGAGAAGAGGCTTTTGATCAATCACATGCATATGGTAATATGTGTAGTGATGCTGAGAAGCCTTTGTACCTGGGGTTTAAAAAATACCAATTGTTGAAAGTAATATTGAAATTGGTAAGCTTGAAAGCATGGCATGGATAGAGCAATAAGAGTTTTTCAAAAACACTTGAGGCTTTTAAGGACATGCTTCCAGATGATAATGTGTTGCCTTGTTGATACTATGATCCTAATAAAATATTGTGTCTACTAGAGATTGTTGGAAATTGTTCCCCTAGGGGCCGATCATTATACTTTGGGCATTGTTATTCAATGAACTTCTTTATTTTGTTATCATATTATTTGCATACTCAATGTGATAACTATCCTTAGATAAATCATAATGATTGTCCTAAATATCCGTGGTCGGTCGTCTATACGGGAGCAAAGATGAAATAAGACCAGTATGACTTTGAAGAGGTATGGAGATATGAATCAAAGTCCTTGGCACTTGTAAGAGTACAAGGTGCTAGACCGACCTATTGTGAGAAAGCTGCATGGATTAAGTCATAAGCTTGTCTCATGTATAACCACGTCACTATGCCCTTTTGAGTGATATCATCATGGATTCCTACATGAGAGACACTTAGCTTTAAAAGAGGAAAACTTCATCCAAGAGGGGGGTGGATTAGGTGATGTGATAAATTTTTTGATCATTACGGAGCTATGAAAATAATTGTAGACAGAGTAGAGTTGAGAAGATTAGCACACATAGAGTTATACTGGTTTGGCCCAAAACTCAGGCCTACGTCCAGTCCTCAGAGATCAAGACCTACTGAGATTTTTACTATTCTTCCAAGATTCAATGGGCTCTTAAAATGCCACAAGACAATAATCGTTCTTGTATGGACTACGAGTAAAAATATTCTAATACCTAGAGTTTTCTCTCCCCTTACGACAAGTCTTATGTGCAGAACAATCCTTATAACCTTTCTCTCATTCTTACACCCTTGTAAGTCTTACAAGCAGCAACGTTCTCTCTTACTTGCACCTTATAAGTCTTATAAGCAGAAAACCCTATTAGAAATTCTCTCATCTGCTTCTCTCATAAGGATATCTACCATCTCAAGGTCCTTTTACCTTGAGATCAAATTAAAATATAATTTGGAAATGTATACAGACTTTCTCAGAGAGTGGATATAATAAACACTAAAGTACAATATGAATACAAAAGAAAATATGAAAATAGAGACTCTTGTAAGTTTTTGCTATAAGCTCTTATTTAAATTTTCTCTTTTTTTATTCAATGGTCTCTGATGCTCTGTATTTATAGCCAATTGATTTTGTCTATTGAGTGATAGCCATTATAGAGTAGAGCGTAACTTTGTGGAATGGCATGCGTGTGTTTGAAATCTCTGAACAAGATATCGTGGTAGGTGAGCAATGTGCGTTCATAGCTGGTCGACTCTAGGCGAAATGATTATGTCCTCCGTTTTGGACTTTATATATGCATATTTGATCTAGACGTTCAAACTCCTGTTTCACACTTGAAATATATGTTAAATGATGTTTAGTAATAATAACAAGTGAAAATATAATGAATGAATAACATTTAAATCATATTCATATTGGTTGATGTGAGTCTGTTGCGTTTTGGTTTTGTTAGGGCCTCACTCGAGTGCAACCTATATTTCTCAGCTAGCACTTACATGACTTTCGTGTATGTATGGAAAGTGTTATGTAATTCTAGTCTATCACTCGAGTGCTGATATCTTCACTGAGTGCATCTTTATATTTCCACTTCTTCTTTAGCTTTTGAGTAATACTTCCATGAGAATTAGCAAGAGTGAGATTTGTCACTTGCGAGTGCACTGACCTATCACTCGAGTGTAAAATGTATCACTTGAGTACATTTGTATTTGTACTACGAACTTAAGCTTCTAGATAACAGCTGCATTATTTTCTCCAAGAGTGTGATTTCTCACTTGCGAGTATGATTGGTCCTTACTCGAGTGCAGATGTTTCACTTGAGTGCATCAGCATGTTTCAGCTTTAGGCTTTGTCTTTTGCTTAGCACTTGCACCAATATTTGAGAAAGTGAGCTTTCTTACTTGTGAGTGTTGTGGTACTTCACTCGGGTGCAATTGGTCTCACTCGAGTGCACTTCATGCTTTCAGGCTTTAGCTCACTCTCAAACAAATACTTCCTGTGCTTTACTCGCAGGACTCGAGTTAGCTTGTGACTCTCACTCAAGTGTTGAGTCAGTGCTCAAGTGCAAATTGTCTCTGACTTGTCTTCCTGTCAAGTACTTCCAAGAGTGTGCCTTCATGCACGAGTGTAAACTTGGTCATCACTCAAGTACATTGCCTGTCACTTGAGTATTGCTGAAAAATCTCAAAAGTTAGTAGCCTCTGCAAAACACTTTCAGACCAACACTTCCTGGGCTCGAGTACAAAACTGGTTCTCACTCAAGTACGACTGCTTTACTCAAGTGCATCAGTTAAAATCTCAACAACTTTCTCTTAACTTTGTGAAATGCATTTAACAACAAATTTTTTATCAGTGTTTACACTTTTCAAAACATTATTTAATTATCAAAACACATAGTCACTTTTGCTATCATCAAAACTTGGATTCTAACAAGCTTTGACCTAGTTAAAAGTTACTTTTGACCGGGTGATGATAAAGGCTATATTCAGGCTTTGTAGTTTTCATGCAGAGGAATGTGAGTAGTCAAAATGAAATTTGTCCCTCACATTAGTAGACAGATATTACTGGGGCCCCTTGATAAGTGAGTATGAGAAATGTATGGCCACACTACGATGGAAAGGAGTTTCCATTTCTATAGTTAAACTACTCAGGGATTGAGAAAGTAATAGTCAGGAATAGGAGGATGACATTCTCCATGCCTTATCTTTAACCAAAATATAGTGTGACAAAAAGGACGTGATATGGTTGTATGACAGGTTGTATTGGTTTATTGAACCTCATATGTAATGGGTAGTCGTAATGTCTTGCTAAAAGCCACCTACGACTTGTGGGTTAGTATAGTCATTGGCCTATGGGTGTACAGGGTTGCACACAAAAATAGCTCAATATGAGCTATAATGTCTAGGTTTATGAATCTAAGATATGTCTAGATTTAATGAATGTAATTGTTAATCCAAGGTGGACATGTGAGTGTATATATATTATATGATTATATTATTATATTTTTTAAGTTTTAAATTTAGTTTTATCTAATAAATTAAATTTAATAACTAACATGATAAAGATATAATATCTCAAATTTAATTTATAAAGATAAATTAAATCTATTTCAAAGGGTACTTCATTCAGATTAAATAAATAGGTTAAATTAAAATTGTTGAACTAATTTAATTAAACCATATTTATTTAATTTTCTTATCAAAAGATAATTAAGTGTTAATAGATATAATATGGATTTCAAAATTAATTAAGATTAATTTTAAAAATCCAATATCTATCATAAAATAGAAAGCATTGATTAGTTATTTAAAAGGTGACCTAGGGTTTTCTACGGGGATAAAAAAGATAGAGAGAGAGCCATAAGAAAAAAACTGTAGAGAGGGATGTTGGTGGCACTAGCACGCTATTCATGTTGGATTCCTATTTGTGTGGATACTGGTAGAGAGAACTGATTCGAGTTGTTAGCTCCTTGAGATAAAAAAGAAAGACTGAACACATAAGAAAGGTACATTTCTCTACTACTTGATTTAAATGTTTTGACATATTCGCAGTAGGGATTGAAAACTTTTGAATTTTAATTTTCCGCTATACCTTTCAATTCTAATATCATATGTCTTAGATCAACCCATTCCTGAGGAACCTGCAACTAATACTCCAAGAGCTTAGAAAGATGCTTACATGAAGCATAAGGAGACTTTTGGATATAGGTTGCTTAATGCTTACCACCATGGTTTTCGAGCTTCAAAGAGATCTGGAACTTATAGAGGCTCATGAGATGATTGTGCATCTCAAGGAAATGTTCCATCAACAGGCAAGGCAAGAAATGTACGAGACTACAAAGGCCTTATATTCCTACAAGATGGCTGAAGTTGTAGTAGTTCGTGCTCAAGTGTTAAAGATGAAAAGCTATATTGATCACCTTGAGAGACTTAGATTTCCCAAGAGCCAAGAATTAGCTATAGATTTGATATTAAACTCACTCCTGAAAAGTTATTACCAGTTTGTCATGAACTACAACATGAACAACATGGATAAATCAATTTCTAAACTGCATGGGATGCTTAAAATTGCTGAGCAAAACATTAAGAAAAAGCCCAACACTACTTTGATGGTTCAAAAAAGAAAGGGTAAGAAAAGAAAAAGGCAAAGGCAAGGGGAAGGGTAATGGCTCAGTTGGTAAGACCAAAGAGTCAAACAAGCCCGAAAGCAAGCTTATACCTAAGAAGGAAAAGCATCTAAAGGAAGGAGTATGCTTCTTCTACAATGAGCCTGGTTATTGGAAGTGGAATTGCAAATTCTACTTCAAAGATCTGAAAAAGAACAAGAAGGATAGTGGGGCTATTTCTTTAGGTATTTATGTTATAGACATTCATCTTTCTACTTCCCCTACATAGGTATTAGATACTGCATGTGGTTATCACATTTGTACAAAAGTGCAGGGTCTTAAGGAAAGTAGAAATTTGAAGAAAGGCAAAGTGGACCTATGAGTTGGAAACAGAGCAAGAGTTGCTGCTTTAGCTGTAGGCACTTATGAATTAGTTTTGTCTAATGGGCTTTTGTTAGTTTTGAACAATTGCTATTATGTTCCTACTTTGACTAGTAATGTTGTTTCTCTTTCTTATTTGGATAGGGAAGGTTATACTTCTATTACTGGGAATGGTAAATATTCTACTTATCATAATGAAATTTTCTATGCTAATGGTGACTTGCATGTTGGTCATTTATATATTAAATTTGGAATATCTTAATAGTGGAAATATCTATAACATAACTACTAAAATGATCAAGTTAAACAATTTGAATCCGATATACCTATGGCATTATTGTCTAGGCCATATAAATGAGAAACACATTTCTAAACTCCATCAAGATGGATATCTAAACTCATTTGATTTTGAATCATATGATACATATAAGTCTTGCTTATTAGGAAAGATAACAAAGACACCTTTTATTGGGCATAGTGAAAGAGCCACTGATTTATTGGGCCTCATAGATACATATGTATATAGATCACTGAATACAATTCCTAAAGGTTATATGTACTTCATTACATTTATAGATGACTTTAGTAGATATGGATATATCTATATAATGAAACATAAATCTAAATCTTTTGAAATATTCAAAATATTCCAAAATGAAGTACAAAATGAACTTGGCAAAGTGAATTAATCTAATTGAGGTGGTGAATATTTAAGCTAAGAGTTCATTGACCATCTTAGAAGTTGTGGGATAATCTCACAACTGACTCCTCCAAGAATAGCATAATGGAATGATGTTTCTGAATGGAAGAATTAAACACTATTATATATGGTTTGATCTATGATAAGTCAAACAGATTTTCCATCGTCTTTTTAGAGCCATGCCTTATAGACAACTGCATTCACACTAAATCATGTTTCATCTAAGGCAATTGAAAAGATACTATATGAGATATAGACCAGAAAGAAACCTATTTTATTTTATTTTTCAGAATTTGGGGATGTGAGGTATATGTTAAGTAATAAGCCTAAGATAAATTAGCACCTAAATCCTTAAAGTGCTTTTTTCGTGGGGTATTCTAAGAAACAAATGGATACTATGTCTACAATCCCACTGATAACAAAGTGTTTGTTATTTGAAACGGTATGTTTCTAGAAAGAGAGTTTATCTTTAAAAGAACCAGTGAGAGCAAGGTACATTTTGAAGAAAGTTCGAGAGTTACAAGATAGCACAGAACCATAGATGAAAAATGAAGAAGACTCACAACAAGTTACTGAACCTCCTCAAGTAATACAAGGTCCATGCAGATCTGATAAGAATGGCGTCAGCCTTAGAGATATGGATTTCTGATTACTAAAAGTTGTGATGTGTTGCTCATTGAGAAAATTGAGCCAACCACTTATCGAGAAGCAATAGTGAGACCAAACTCCGAGAAATGGCTAAATGCCATAAAGTCTAAATGCAATCCATGTACGATAATCAGGTATGGACCTTAGTCTATCCACTTGAAGGTGTAAAAAGCATCGCGTGCAAATGGGTTTTCAAGGAGAAAAATAACATGGATGGCAATGTAAATGTCTTTAAGGTATAACTGGTTGCAAAAGGATTCACTTAAACCCATGGTGTAGACTATGATGAAACCATTTCCCCAGTTGTAATGGCCAAATCAATCAGAATCCTTCTTGCCATTGTTGCATATTTTGACTGTTAAATATGGTAGATGGACGTCAAAATAGCATTCATTAATTGAAAGCTGCTTGAAGATGTGTACATGATACATTCTAAAGACTTTATGCATTTAGAGGACTTTGGTAAAGTGTGCAAGCTTTAAAGATCCATTTATGGATTAAAGGAAGTATCTCGGAGCTAGAATCAACATTTTGCTGCAGCAGTCAAAGAGTTTGGATTCATTCAAAACATCGATGAACCTTGTGTTTGTTAGATTCAGAGTTTTGATGATATCAGATTTAGGATTATTTGAATAAGGCTTTTTGATTTTGTTCTTGTGATTTAATACCGTAGACTATTCCAATAGTCATATTATTATTCGAATAGTAAAGCCTGCTTTTAGTTCAAAACTATTTTGATAAATCTCACTATATTGGAATAGACAAAGTATTATTCAGATAGTACACATGCTATTTGAATAGTAATGCATTGTTAAAGAAAAAGACATTCTAATAGGCATATCAGTATTCGAATAGTAAGATTGACAAATTTCTTTGAAATTAATACTACACAAAAACTATTCTAATAGTCTAGTTATTATTCGAATAACTGATTGTTTATTTGCAAATAGAGTATTCGATTAGTAAGAGTACTATTCGAATAGTAAAGACAATATCAGAATACTAAGAAAACTATCAGAATAGTCATAGTACAAATTGACTAAAGACTATCAGAATAGTAAGAAGACTATCAGGATAGTATTGAAATATGAAACTTGACTATTTCCTAATCCAATTTCAAAAGAATATCCAAATAGTTTGATATTGTATCAGAATAAAATTATGTGCTTTTAAAATGGATCTATCCGAATAATAGAACAAATTATTCTAATAGTATCAGTACCAATTAACTAAATCCTATTCGAATAGTAGAGAGACTATTCAAATAGTCTATAACTAAAAAAGAGCTATTTTATCCTGATATTAAGAAGAGTATTCGAATACTTGATTGTTTTAGAAAATAGAGCATAAAATAATTTATGAAATCAAAACAGCTTTTGTTGTAAACCTTAATCTTGCTTATTATTATTCTTTTATGTGATTAACATGTTTTTAAGCAAGCTTCTGGGAATTTCTTCATCAAAAGTTTGAATACCAAGAAAAGCATATTTTGTGTTAGAAGCATTAAATGCTAAGCAGAACTCTGACTAACACATTCTCTTTGCTCCAACGGCTATATTCCAAAACAAAAGGAATGTCCAGAGAAGGATTAGCACTGCAACGGGACTCTAACGGACAAATGCTTAAACAATCATACTACTACAATTCAACTATAAATATTGAAGCATTCAAAGAAGAGTGATATACAACTATGAGAGCTCAACTACACCAACATGCTAAAATCATGAGTCACCCACCTTGACCCAAACACTCTTTGTTATTTTCTAGCTTTGATATCAATCACCTTTGAGAGAGTGATTATTTATATTATACTTCAGTGTTCATCTTATTTACTTCTAAGAGAGAAGATTGATTATAATCTTTCATTATTCAAGTAGTATCCTTACGTTGTGTAAGGGGGATCAGTAGCTCGATTGTATCCTTACAGTGTGTAAGGGGGAGTCCTTTTTTCAATAAGAGAATTGTAAAGGCTTCACAAGTGCCTGGATTAAACTTGTGAGATTGTAGTGGTTCTCAAGTACCCAATTAAACTTGAGGGACATGGTGGATTGAAATCTCAGGAGGAGCCTTGGGACTAGACGTAGGTCATTGTGGATTGGACCGAACCAGGATAAATCACAATTTGCATTTTCTCTTCCCTAAACTCTTATATTTCTATCTTATATGATTTAAATAATTGCTTATGATTTTATACGTCAATACTTATTGATTTAATAAGATGCGAAAAGAATTTCAAAGTTCTTAATATGTTATTGTATACACAATTCACCCCCTCTTAGGTGTCAGCCAATTCTAACACATGGTATCATATCTTGGGCACTTGTTTAAAAGACTTAACCTACTCAAGAGTTATCAATTGTAATATCCCAAATTTTGGTCACCAAAATTCCTTGTATTTAAAGGAATAAAATAGTGAGTATTGATATACTTTGAATGTCCTCTGGCTATAAATTCTGGATCATAGGAATTAAGCACTGAGAATTTGAATGTGAATAGTGCTACTAGTGTAATTTTGGCCAATAAGGGAATAACAAGAAGAAGCAAAAGGTGACTAGCTTCCTAAGTTTCAATTCATGTTGATATTGTTGCTGTGGTTAATTTAATCGGTGAAATTGTGACTGAATTGCTATGATTGTAAATTTGGAAAAAGTTGTGTCCTAAATGTTATGCTACCCAAATTAAGTCTAAATGGTGGTTATAACGCAATTAAATAGTTAATAAAGTGATTAGGAGTAGAAAAGAGCAAGTCTACGGAGTCATATTTCGAAGACCCCAATTTTTTTTTGGAGAATTGGGAATTTCGGCCAAGGCTAGTTTAGGGGCTTAGGGCTAGATTTTTTATAATTCCATGATTCCATTGTATTCAAGAGGCAAAATTAAGTGGGGCTACAGTGAACACTTTTTCAGAAAAACCCGAAAAAGCATAATTACCAAAATGCCCCTGAAACCCTCAAATAAGGGACACCAAGGGCATTCTAGTCCTTTGGCAGTGAATTTGGTAGTTCTGAATCTGAAAATGGATTTGTTGGGAGAAAATATGTTAGAATAGCTCAGGTCAAAATTTTAGGAAAAGTATGATCGAACCGGGTAAGTCGGAGCCTAGCCAGGCGGGGTCTCCTTGGGTATTTTCATAAATTTTCACAATAGACTCATTTTACCACTAAAAACACTAGGGAAGTACCTGGAATAGTACATGAATAGGTTTGAACCTAATTCTTGTGCATTTGACATTTTAGGACCAAGTCGAGAGCTCAGTCGTTGGCCTACTTTACGAGGCACACATTTCGAGGCGAAAAAGGGTTAAGTAGTAACTATAATCTCTCATACACTATGTGATTATTGATATGCTGTATGCTACCTGAGGTATGTTACCTAGCTGTGGTTAGGTACCTAGCTGAGGTACACATAGGGGATCCAAATAGTGATTTGGCTCTGAGCTTTATGCACACATATATTATTATGAATTTTCATTTTACTTTATATGGTGCATTGCATATTTAACTTTCACATTTTATATGTTTGGTTATATGTTACTATTGGGATTCCTCTGAATCTCATTTGTTTTTTAAAAATGATAATGTGCTAGCGGGAACCAAAGGATCCAAAGGCAAGTTGGTAGACATAGAGAAATGATGTTGTAGATCCCAAGGTAAAGATAGTGGTTATATATGTAGTCTTATTTTGGGCATTTTGTATACATTTGTGAATATCATCAAACCCTGTGGGGAAAACTTGTGTTGTAATCAAGTACTTTGTATCAATATATCAGTATATTTATGCTATTCTTGTGTAACTCACCAAACTACGTGCAAGAACTCTGAAAATGGTAAAAATAAAAAAAGGGTGTGACATTTTGGTATCAAAGCCTAGGCGGTTCTTGAAGAGCCCAAGTGGTTTTGGTAGAGATAGTTTCGACAATAGGATAGTATACTGATATGGTTTTGATTATATAATGTCTGGACACATGCATGAATGGGAGTATCAAGGGAGTGAGACACCCTAGTTTGTGAATTAGCCTCTGAGGATCAGTGAATATCCGAGGGGAGTAAGTGGAGCAATACTGAACAAAGAATGGTTCGAGGATATTGTGAAACCCGAGGAAGTGGGTATGACCAATCCAGTGCAGATCACACAGAGTATTTAGTCAGCTAGAGGCAGCTGGCATGATGTTTGAGATAAGAGTA
Source organism: Inga laurina (assembly GCA_963855925.1). Taxonomy (NCBI): domain Eukaryota; kingdom Viridiplantae; phylum Streptophyta; class Magnoliopsida; order Fabales; family Fabaceae; genus Inga; species Inga laurina. The sequence continues at coordinate 15,592,234 of OY979709.1, forward strand.
GTCCCAGGATACCAATGGTTAGGAGCAAATAGAGTAGGTATCTGTGTTTTGGCACGAGCACACAAAAGTTAAGTGTGCTCAACCCAGGGAAAACTTAATATGGAAGATCCCTTGGGAAGTTAAGTTGGCAAGGTCATGGAGACTTGAGGAATAGTGACTGTCTTGAGGTTTCTTCATGGCTAATGATCATTTAAGTTAGATGATTTAAAGAGTGCTTAGAAGAATAGAGATAATGATGATGTAAGTATTGATTTTAAAACAAGACATTTCTATCATAGTGAATTTTGCCCAGAAAGATCCATTTGATGGGGTTATGGAAATTTTAGGAATAGAAAATGTTTTGAGGTTTCTCCATACTAAGTGATGATCCTTAATAACACTGTGGTGTTAAAAGTATGTAGGTATGATATACGGTGCTATATGATTAGTAGTGATTATACCATATATTAATCATAAAGGATCTAATATAATGATACTGATGGTTGGTGATAGGTCTAAATCAGATCTAACCTGAAATAGTGCTTAGGTCAAAATGTGAATTGGTTGCATTATAGTTCTGATACATAGTTCGAACCTTGTGAACCTTGTGGCTAATGTTGAACCTTCAGTAATATTTTGAGGATATTACTCAAATACCGTAGAGGTTAGAATAGGCACTTTTGATCCCGATTCTTAGTGAATCTATTGTGTATAATTGAGGAAAATGCTTCCTAAGGTATGTGATGTTGAGGTTCTAGATTTCATGATGAACCTAAAAGTTGGGTTAGAGACCCTAGGCTATATGATGTTATGCTCTATATATGTTGTAGTAGACCTGTGTGACCAGAGGCCCTAAGACCTAGGGGACCAGTATGTCCTTAGGCTAGTAGAGATATTTAGAATTGTGTTGAGTTAGGGATGAAAAGTGGAATTGAGGAACAAGATTCTTACGGACACAAATCCTTACAAAAAGGAATTTTGAAAATTTTCTAGCTGTTAAGTCTAGCATAGTGAAAGATCATGATAATAAAATATTCCCTTAGAGGATTGATTGAGGTATAAGCTCTCTGATAAAATATGAGAAGAGATTGATTTGCCTGCTATTCTACTAACTTAAGGCTATACTAAGAGTCATCGGTAGATGACATTTGAGGTGATGAAAGTTAGGAGTAAAAGGGTTACAAAGTAATCCATAACCTAGGAATCAATTGTTAAGTTTTGATTTCACAAGAATTTGAAATGGCCCAGAATGATTTGAGTTGAAGCGGGCTAAGAACTGGCACAGAGAAACACATATGTCTAGTGCAGTTAGGTGTTATAGGAGGTTCTTGTGGGACTCCTACTAAATCACCTTGGCACTATAAAAGCTTATGTGAGGACATAAATCTCAGATGCATAGCAGAAGTCTATGACTCTGTGTTGATTACAGGAAGGTGAATAAGGTGACCGTTGAGATCAATCACCCACTTCCTAGAATAGACGAATTGCTCGATTAGTTGTCTGGTTCCTATGTGTTTTCCAAATTGATTGAGATTTAGGTATCACCAGTTTGAGGTAAAAATGGAAGATGTACAAAAAACTGTCTCCAGGACCAGATACGGCCATTGTAAGTTTCTTGTAATGCCATTTGGGCTGATTAATGCACCTGCCGTGTTTATGGACTACAGGAATCAAATTTTTCTTCCGTACTTGGACCAATTTGTAGTAGTCTTCATTGATAATATACTGGTATACCCACGGAGTAGAGTAGAACATGAGCAATATTTGAAAATCATATTAAACATACTGAAATCTAAGTAACTCCATGCCAAACGAGCAAATGTGAGTTTTGGCTTCTAAAAGTTAAACTTTTGGGCCATATAGTCTCACAGCAAGGAGTCACAGCAGATCATTGCAAGGTGGAAGCAATATTAAACCGAAAAGGCCAGAGACTGTAGTTATGATACGTAGTGCTCTAAGTTTTATTGATTATTATAAGGGGTTATGTAACTTTTCCCTGAAAAACTCAACATTATGCATGGGATGATGATTATTAGAGAAGCTTCGCTGAGCTGAGATGGCAATTTATTATAGTACCAGAGTCTCATATATGTGCAATCTTATCCCTAAAGTCGTGGCTTTAGGCTCTGGGTTAGTGAAAGAAATGCACAAGGGGGGTGTGGATACCTTGTCATTATAGATCGTCGATGGGGGCAGTAATGGTTGGTACAGGACACCGATGGAGTCAGTGTCGTTACATAAAAAGGTTATGAATATCTTGTTATTACAGATTGCTGATGGAGGCAGTAATGGTCGATACAGACTGTCGATGGAGGTAGTATCATTACATAAAAAGGTTGCCGATATCCTGTCATTATAGATCACTAATGGAGGCAGTAATGGCCGACATAGACCATCGATAAGGTAGTGTCAATAAGAGTTCGATAGCCTTTGGAATCACTCTAATTCAATGTCTACAAATAAAGTTATGATTTTTCAAATTTTGGGCAAAAAATCTGCTAGAATTGCCAAATAATCCAAAAATGAAAGAAAATAATGTGATGACAATTTTGAAATTATGAGATAAATGGGAAAAGCCATTTGGGATGATTGAAGGACCCTTAGACATGATTATGGATGGACCAAAGGGGAAGGAGTTAGTTACAATCTAATTGGGCTTATGACGCAATTACTTGTTGATAGGAATCATGACTTAAAAGTCAACTTTTTGTTAAATTAAATAATTAGAACAATAAAGGGATAAAGGAAAAAATTATAAAAACACTTTCCTTCTCTTTCTCAAGCTCAAAACCGTTCAGCCATGGAGAGAGAAGAGATAGAGTGTGTGTGTATGTGTGTGCTTTGAGTTTGTAGAGAGAAGGAGGAGCAAAAGTCACAAGGTAATTCGATTTTTTCGGTGATTTAGCTCCTAACTTATATAATCCTTCTCCTAAGCTTCTTTTATACTTGATTTAAGGTGTTTAAGAAGCTAATCCTAGGGTTTGAGAAGGGTGTAATTTTGGGTAACAAGGGAACAACAAGGAGCAAAAGGTGACTTCCTAAGGTTTAATTTCATGTTGATATTGCTACTGTTGTTAATCGGTGAAATTGTCAATGAATTGTTGTGATTGTAAATTTGGGAAAAGTTGTGTCCTAAACTTTATTCTTCCCAAATTGAGTCTAAATGGTGGTTATAAAGTAATTAAATAGTTAATAAAGAGATTAGGAGTAGAAAGAAGAAAGTCTACAGAGTCAGATTTCAAAAACTTCAAATTTTCTGGGAGAATTGGGAATTTCAGCCAAGGCTAGTTCAAGGGGTTAGAATTGGATTTTTGATGATTTGATGATTCTATTATATTGAAAAGGGAAAATTATGTGGGGTTACAGTTAAACACTTTTTTAGAAAAGCCTGAAAAAGCATAATTACCAAAACGCCCCTGGAACCCTGAAATAGGGGTTGCCAAGGGCATTCTGGTCTTTTGGCAATAAATTTGGTATTTCTGAGTTTGGAAATAGATTCTTTGGGCAAACATATGTCAGAATAGCCCATGTCAAAATTTTGGGAAAAGTATGGTCAGACTATGGAAGTCGAGGCCGAGCCGGGCTGGGTCTCCGGGGCCATTTTGGTAAATTTTCACAATAGACTCATATAACTACTAAAAGGAATATGGAAGTGCCTAGAATAGTACATAAATGGGTTTGAATCTAATTCTTGTACATTTGACATTTTAGGACCAAGTTGAGAGCCCAGTCGCTGGAACGCTTTACGAGGCACACGTTTCAAGGTGAAAAAGGGTTAAGGTAGTAACTATAATCTCCCATACACTATGTGATTGTTGATATGTTATATGCTACTGTATTTTGTGATATGAACACGGTGCCAGAGGTCTGTTACCTAGCTGTGGTTAGGTACCCAGTTGAGGTACGCATGGGGTACATTACCTAGTTGTGGTCAGGGGCCCAGCTGAGGTACATGTAGGGGATCCAAATAGTGATTTGGCCCTGACCTTTGTGTACACAGACTTATTGTTATGAATTTTCATTTTACTTTATATAGTGCATTGTATATTTAATTCTCTCATTTTATATGTTTGGTTATATGTTACTATTAGGATTCCTTGGAATCTCATTCTTTTTTTCAAAAATGATAATGTGCCAGCAGGAACCAGCGGATCTAAAGGCAAGTTGGTAGACATGGAGAAATGATGTTACGGATCTCAAGGCAAAGATAGTGGTTATATATGTAGTCTTATTTTGGGCATTTTGTATACATTTGTGAATATCATCAAACCCTGTGGGGAAAACTTATGTTGTAATTAAGTACCTTAAATCAATATATCAGTATATTTATCCTATTCCTACGTAACTCACCGAACTACGTGCAAGCACTCTAAAAATGGTAAAAATAAGATAAGGGTGTGACATTAGTGGCTGATTTTGGGTGTTTTATGCTTTCAAAAGGATTTGATTATACAATCCCATATCTTTTAAAAGATATTGATTTTTGATTTTAGAAAGCTAGAATGACTAGTTTTATTAAAGCATCTAATTTTGATATGTGGAATATTTTTACAAATGCTTTTGAAGACAAACCGAGCAAGGATTGGATTGAAAAAGAAAAGAAAATATTTTTGTTGAACATTAGAGCAATGAGGATTCTCTATAGTGCTTTGACAGAAAATGATTTTGAGAAAATTAGATTTTGCTCTAATGATAAAGATGTTTAGGATACTCTTGATTCTATATATACTTCTAACAAGTGTATTGAAGTTGAAAGTGTTGATAGTTCATCTAAAACTATAAGCTGCGCATCTACGATTGATAAGCAATTGGAAGCTGATAATGAAGAAGGAGAAATTATAGAAAACTTCCATGATACAGTCAACACGAATAGACAAAAAGAAGAGGATTCCCGGAACGAGCTTATTATAGACGAATATGAACAATCATTCTCTAGAGCTTAAGATGAACTTAAGGTAAAAAGTTCCAATTCTTCTTATGAATTTGGTAAAACTAATTTTTGAAGTATATATAAAATGGTTTTTCAACCGATTATCGATTCTATTGAGAAAAATAAATTTTTTTCAATCATGCTAGAAGCTTCAAATCCATTCACTAGAGTTCTTCCTGATCATTCACATATTATTTCTTGATCATAACTTGTTTCAGCTTGAACTCCTCAACCTTTATTTTCTAACGAGTTAGACCTTATGTCTAACAAGTTAGCTATCTATATGAGTTTCAAGTGTATTCCCTAGAAAAAGATTCAATATGTTAAAGCCTTGTGGCTAATGCATAGAACATTATTTGGTTGAGTTATTCCAAATATTATAGATGCTCATTAATGTATTAACTATTACAGTGGAATAACTTATTAGGATAGTATTTTGGAACTCTAGTCATTGCTCGAATACCTTAACGATTGATGTTATCTATCTCCAAGCAACTAGCACCCAAATCCTTGACTTGATATTCTCATTCTTTAAGACAACTCTAAGAGTTAAGACTATCTCTTGGTCAATAGTGAAGTCATTATGCTTATTCATTTCTATTTTGCTAAACCTGTTTGGCTAATGCTTTACTCTTATAACTTTTGCTCGTTAGGAAATATTCCAACATGTTAACTTCAATATTCTACATTTTCTCCAAAACTGAAGCTCTATATATATATTGATATATATTGACTTCTACTATTTTTAGCATGAGGATTGATATTTAACAAACTTCATAAATGAGTTTTCATGTATTCAAAATCTTAATGTATATTCATGATTTGAAAGAACATTTGAGATTTTAACAATTTGCATATTTCATTATCATTCTTAGAAAACTTGATTTCATTAATGATTTATCATTTCATAAAAGTTGGTAGATATGGATAGATTCTCTACTCTTATTTGATCCAACTTACATGGATTGCATGAAAACCTTATTGATGACATATTTTCTGTATAAAGTATTATCATTTATCATCAAAAAAATCACTTGTTTGTTACGTCTTATGTTCAGTAACTAAAATTAATTGGACAAAATTATATTTTGGTCTTTATTAGATTCTTTGCTCAAATATTATATGGTTCAATTATATAAAGAGCAAAAGAGTTATTATGTCTAATATTATGAGGACCCAAGAGGAGTTGAGTACCAAAGTATATAGAGATTTGTATTGCAGGAGTTAACCAAAATGCTTTGCTTTCAGATATAAGAATAGAGGCTAACAGAGTAGGTGTGATTAGCTAGTGATGTAGTCAGAAAAAGAGAAAGAGGAGGAAGGTCTCTTAGTGGACACAACCAAATTCAATTCAAAGAAGCTCAAGCCAAGGGAAAAGCCAGAAATGACGGTGATTTTACCAAGAGATCCTTTTGTCCAGCAAGAAACAGAATACAATCTTATTATCTTCAACAGAAGCTGAATATGTAGTAGCTTCAAGCTACTGTGCTCAAGTGCTATGGTTGAAGCAGTAACTACAAGATCTTAGCATTCATCTCAAGGAAATTCCTATCTACTATGACAACACCAGCACCATTAGTTTGGCCAATAATCTATTACAACATTTAAGAACTAAGCACATTGATGTGATACATCACTTCATTAAAGATTATGTTTAAAAGAAATATGTTAAAGTTGTATTTATTCCAACACATCTGCAATTGGCTGACATATTTACCAAACCTCTAGCAAAAGATCAATTTCTATATATAAGAAGGGATTGGGAACGGTAAATCCCCATGAATTGTGAGAAAATTTATGTATTCTTTATTTATTTAATTATGTTTTGATGTTTGATGATAAAAATCACTAACTCAAGCATTAGAGTATCTTTTTTTTGTTAGTAACCATCGGAGTTAGGGGTGGGCATGGGCAAGGCTGGGTAGGGCAAAACCCCTGCCTGATGCCCAACCCATAGGATGAACGGGCTATTTTTTGTAGTCTGATGTTCGACCTTTCGCGGTAAAAGCCCTAACCATTTTGGGAAAGGTAAGGGTGGGCTGGGCAGTGCGGACTTCCCTATCCAAATGGTAATTCCCTAACCAATACCATATGTATAAAACCTCCAATTATACCTAATAAATACTATTAAAGACTTCAACTACATTCCATAATTTCACATCTTGAGATATCTCAAAATAAATCTATAACTTGAGTATTGAAATTAAAAAAAAACTAACATATGTCTCAATAATTACATGACAAATTATGAAGTAATATGTGTTTGTGTATGAATATTGATTGATATGAATAGGTGTAATTGTGATGGAGACTTCAAAGAAACTAAATTTTTTGTCTTTGATTTCAGCTTTTCAATGCTTTGTATCATCTATCCAAATCAAAAAACCACGTCCATCTAAAAAGCAATGAGTTATATATAAACTATGGTGGATGTATATTAAATAATAATATAAAATGTTTCATAAAAATAGAGTAATATATATACATATTAAATAAAATAATATGTATAAAATACTATTTATTTTATATAAAATAATATATATTGCAAATGAATTGTATATAATTTTCATGGCAGGGCCAAATGGGTAGGGCAGTAACCCCTACCTGATGCCCTGCCCTGCATAATAGTTCGTCTGACCCAAAGATGCCCAAATTTTTATCGCGCCACTTTTTTTGGGCTAGGAGGGTAATTTTAAACTGGGCTCGGGTGGGCATACCAGGCTCATGGGCACCATGCTCACCCCTAATCGGAGTATCTAGATATGTGTTTTGCAAGATTAACTATAAAAAGGAGACTCTGTCAGAAGAAGTACTATTTGAATACTAACCACGATATTCAAATACATAGATAAGTTTTTAAAAGGACTATATTTAAATATAAATTGACTATTCAAATATAAGTGTACTATCTCAATCTACTTATTGCTAACTATTCGAATAATGAAGTAACTATTCAAATACAAAAGAATGCTTTTGGAAGAGCGTTATTAGAATAGACAGCTAGCTATTCAAATAGTAGACACTTTTTAGAAACTATTTGAATAGCTGATTCACTATTGGTACACAAAAGAGAGTTTTTACAAGAAAATTATTCTAATAAGGCCACTGTTCCAATAAACTCAAAGTTTTTCAAAGTATGAAAAAGTCTATTTGAATACCAAAGCTTCTATTCGAATATTGAAGCATGTTTTTACAAAGTACCATTCGCATAGTAGGAATGGTATTCAAATAATAGGGTGATTTCACAAAGCATAGAGAAGCCTTTTCAAATAATCTAGTCTCTTTTAGAATACAAAAACAGATTTTACAAAGAAAGTATTCCAATAGCATGAATATTATTCGAATAAAAATGACATTTTTCAAGAAAACTAAAAATTACTATTTGAATAGCAAAAATGCTTTCAAACCAAAGTTATTTTTAAGAACTATTTGAATACAATACAACTTATCCAAATAGAAATGATATTTTTCTGAGAAAAACTATTTGAATACACCAATAACTATTTGAATAGATTAAATTGTTTTGTTACTTCATTTATGTCATAGGAAAGAAAGTTTATTCGAATACAACATCAACTATTCGAATAGAATGGAAAGCCTAAGGCAAGAGACTATTCAAATAATGGTGTCCCTATTCGAATAGAACGAGTAGCTGAACAAGAATATAAAGAAGCTATTTGAATACAAGTCTTTGTATTCGAATAATAGAGCTACAAACCAACATAGACTATTCGAATGTTCCATCACTATTCGAATACTATGGGAAACAGAGGATAAGACTATTCAAATACAATAAAGCCTATCCGGATATAGGTATGCGTACTTACTCATCAACTATTCGAATAAGTTTATCAGTATCTGAATAATCCCCCACTATTCGAATACTCATGAAATTATTTGAATAGTCTTAGGTCTCAGTATTAAGAAACTAAACTCTCTCACTGCTCATTATTCGAATACTTATATGTTTCTACTCTGTATACAAGTATCCTTCATTATTTTCTCCTCTATCTTGCAATCAAAACCCACTCAGAAACACCCCATTCCATCATCTACAACTTTAAAATCCTCCAAATCCTTAAGAAAACCTAGCCTTTAACATTTCCCAAAAATTTCAAAATGAGGATCAAGCAAGCTAATGTTGAGAAAGGGGATGCTACACCACTTCCCAAATTATCTTCCAAGAAGACTCCTACTTAGAAAGTACCCAAGAAATTCAGACCAAAGGTAGCATATGCTTTCTTAAAGGGATCTTTATAGGCAAAGGGCAGTTTCATATGAGAATCAATGCAAACAGGATCAATTTCCAAGTCTACTGCTCTTATCTCCAATACTAAAGACATGGACATTGCAAACACATCATCTCATGATCCCTCGATTGAAAGTGAAAGTCTAGATAGGGCTGTAAGAAGTGTGAAAAAGGACATAATTCAAAACATTGAAGCTGGGCCAAGCAAAGCTTCTAAAGTTCCATCTCAAAGAAGCATACCAGAACCATCCCAGAGCTTGATAGAAGATGAAGTAGTTGGACATCCTATTGACTTCAACACCAGGACACTTCTTCAACTAGATGAAAAGAAAAGGTGCAAAGATTTATTCTCCTCTAGACTTATGTGCCCTGTAGTGTATGTTGATTTGCCATACTTAAGAGACAACCTAGGATTCAACCTATATGGCTTTTTGGAACAATACCAGAGGTGACTTTAAGTTGATTTATCCTATAGCCCCTTTATAGTTAGAACCTTTTATTCCAATTTGTACTCTATCAAAATCAAAGGGAATAAAAAGGAATTGGTTGAAGAGAGATTAAAGACCACTATGAGAGGACAGAAGATTCAGTTGTCACCCTCTATCATTAACACTTACCTTGGATATGATAAAGAAGAACTTGATGAAGCAGCTAAGCACATTGAGGATGAGATCATATAAATCATTAAACTAGTGAGAAAGGTAAAGAAGTTTTCCTCCATGTGTCTATGTGATGAAGAGAGGATCATGTGGTTTATCTACACTAGATCCTTTGTTAACAAGTTTCAGAACTTCAATTTCTTCACTAGCCATGATTTCAACCTACTAGCTTATCTCATTTTTGGAGTGGAGCTGAATGTTGGAGAATTCATCTATCAGGAGATCAATAGGTACATATTGGTCTCCACAAGACAACCCTTGCACCATTTCCTCAGCTTGTCTCCCTCTTTCTCAAAATGAACAACATATGGTTTCTAGAGGGTGAACATGAAAGGTTATCCAGATTTGGAAAGACACAGATCAAGAAAATGAAAATTCCTATTCCACTAGATATGCTTGAGGAATCTCAATCTAAGAGATAAAGAGTGAAGGTTGAGACCTCAAAGGCAGATGAAGCACACTCTTCTAGGGCCGCTTGTTCTCCTCTCTCACACCAAATACAAATCCAAGAAGATCTTAAACCAGTGGTAGAGCAAATCATGAGGTCCAATCAACTTCTAATGAAATATATCTAGAGTCTAGTCAGAGCAGTAATTGGTGGGGTTAATGAGAACTTCAAGTCCCTATATAACCTTCAAGCCAATTACCTTCAATAAATAAGGGAAATCAGGCATAGACTTGACTACTTGGAGACATGTATTACTGGATCTTCTCTTACTAGGGTCCTTGCCTTTGAATCCCCACATACACTAACCTACTCAACTCAACCTCCTCAACCTACATCTACCACACTCCTGAACCCTCCAATGTCCACTTCACCATCCAAGAAAACACCAATACTTCCCCTGTTCATATCACAATTGAATCAGTGGTTCAGCCTGCCACCTCACCCCCTCTGACCATTCCACAACCAACCTCTAGCTCCTTTGGAACTACTCAAGAAATACCCAACCCTAAGAATTTTGACACCACAAAGTCCCCAGAATAGCCTAGCATTCTCACTCCTCAACCTCTTTCAGTGGCTGCACCTGAATATCGCCTCTTCTTTATTTACCATTGAACTCTCCTCCACTTTCCCTCCCTCTGGTTAGTTTCAAACTCCTATTGACACTCACTCCACCTCCACCTTCACCTCCAGTACTTCTCAAAGAACATCCTCTCTCTTGTGGTTTTACTCTCTTTCCTCCCCCAACCTTTTTGATGATGTCAAAAAGGGGGAGATGGTATCAAAGTAACCTCGACAAACCTTGATCCTATGAGCTTTGATTAGTTTAAATTCTACAAATATTTGAGATCATGGTTCTTAGCTTCTATCATAGTTTCTATCTTAGTTCATTATGTTCAGTGCATTATGTTTTAACATCTGTGAATCTTAAATTACTTTCATACATGAATATTTGTTATGATCTTTCATGCTTACTATTTTAATTGATAATACTAAGTTTTGTCATCATAAAAAAAGGGGGAAAATATTAGATTTATAGTTTTGATGATAACAAACTTAGGATTATTCGAATTGGGTTTTCTGATTTTGTTCTTGTGATTTAATATTATGGACTATTCGAATAGTCATATTGCTATTTGAATAGTAAAGCCTGTTTTCAACTCAAAACTATTTTGATAAATCTTACTCTATTCAAATAGATAGAGTATTATTCGGATATTGCACATGCTATTCGAATAGTAATACATTGTTAAAGAAAAGACTATTCTAATAGGCATATCAGTATTCAAATAGTAAGCTTGACCAATTTCACTGAAATTAATATTAGATAGAAACTATTCGAATAGTCTAGTTATTATTCGAATAAATGATTGTTTATTTGCAAATAGAGTATTCGATTAGTAAGAGTATTATTCGAATAGTAAAGACAGTATCAAAATAGTAAGAAGACTATCAGAATAGTCATAGTAAAAATTGAGTAAAGACTATCATAATAGTAAGAAAACTATCAGGATAGTATTGACATATGAAACTTGAATATTTCCTAATCCAATTTCAAACGAATATTTGAATAGTTTGATATTGTATTAGGATAAAATTATGTGCTTTTTAAATGGGATTATCCGAATAGTAGAACAACTATTCTAATAGTATTAGTACAAATTAACTAAATACTATTCAAATAGTAGAGAGACTATTTGAATATTCTATAACTGAATTGGAGCTATTTTATCCTGATAGTAAGAAGAGTATTCGAATACTTGATTGTTCCAGAAAACAGAGCATATAATAATTTATGAAATCAAAACAACTTTTGTTGTAAACCTTAATCTTGTCTATTATTATTCTTTTATATGATTAGCATGTTTTTAAGCAAGCTTCAGGGAATTTCTTCATCAAAAGTTTGAATACTAAGAAAGTAGATTTTGTGTCAGAAGCATTAAATGCTAAGCAGAACTCTGACCAACATATTCTCTTTGCTCTAATGGCTATATTCCAAAACACAAGGAATGTCCAGAGAAGAATTAGTACTACAATGGGACTCTAACGAACGAATGCTTACAATGGTCATACTACTACAATTCAACTATGAATATTGAAGCATTCAAAGAAGAGTGATATATAACGATGAGAGCTCAACTATGCCAATATGCTAAAATCATGAGTCAACCACCTCAACCCAAACACTATGTTATTCTCTTGCTTGATAGCAATTACCTTTGAAAGAGTGATTATTTATATTATACTTCAGTATTAATCTTATTTACTTCTAAGAGAGAAGATTAATTATAATCGTTCATCATTCAAGTTGTATCCTTACATTGTGTAAGGGGGAGTTATTGTCTCAATATGAGAATTGTAAAGGCTTCATAAGTGCTCAGATTAAACTTGTGAGATTGTTGTGGTTCTTAAGTACCCAGTTAAACTTAAAGGACATAGTGGGTTGAAATCTCTAGAGGAGCCTGGGGATTAGACGTAGGTCATCGTGGATTGGACTAAACCAATATAAATCACAGTTTGCATCTTCTCTTCCCTAAGCTCTTATATTTGTAGCTTATATGATTTAAATAATTGCTTATGATTTTATACTTCCATACTTATTGATTCAATAAGATGTGAAAAGAATTTCAAAATTCTTAATATGTTATCGTACACCCAATTCTCCCCTCTTGGGTGTTAGTGTAATCCCTTCTCATAAAGGCTGAGATTTAAGTTCATAAATACAAAATTACATTGAATTAGAGACCAAAAGATTATTTGGAACTTGTCAAAAATGCCATCCCCAAAATAGGGTTTTCAAAAACTTTTTCAAACACCTATTTAATATGGTCTAACATTCACCTTTCAAGAATATAATTAGCCTGCGTAGTTTGATTTCATTCATACATATCAGAGTTTAAACCAAATTCCTGACACACTCGGGTTCCATAAATTCATCTAAGGGTTTACAAGGTGCATTCGCCTATTTATAGTTTCCTTTACAGGGGATTACATGAAACTATTCCAATATATACAACAGGTACATCAAATCCCCAACAAAATATCCAATAGGTAATAGCATGAAACCAACTAACCAAAATATAAAACCCCTAGCTTGGACTTCAACCACCCTTCGTCACTTGCCTTTCCTTTGAAACACTTGCCTTGTCTGTAGGTATGTCAATAGAAAGAATGAGATTCAAAAGAATCATAGTAGTAACAATTCACTCATAGTATGGACAACCACAAAGCATGTAAGCAAATTACAACACAACAACAAAACAATGTCATTTAGAATGGCATTTACAATGGTAGGGGTAGGTGTGACTTGTGTCACTTCCATGACTACTCACGCTGCAATGCACAATGACATTTCTCACATCAACATGTTCACAACAACAGGGTTCCATATGAGAAATTTCATAACAACATAGCCATATCGGCATGTTTCTCAACAGTGGGCAATTCAAAATACCATAACACAATAATGACAATTACAACGGTAGGGGTAGGTGTAACGTGTATCACCCCTACAACTGTTAACGCTGTAATGCTCACGCTACAATGCAAGATGACATATTTCACATCTACACATTTCACAATGACAAAGTTTCATACGATATATTTCACAATGACAATTCAATAATAAGTCATGCATACAATGTATCATACACAACATAAGAGAAAGGTCACTACCTTGTTCTTTCTGCGCTTGCTTTGGCACTGGTCTATCGCAGGTAGGGAAAATATCAAATCTTAGAATCATAATTAAGGACGAAGAGTTATCACTTATCCCAATACTTAAATGTCTTCAAAATACTTAGATTTTGTTATCATTAAAGTCCCTTAGGTAGCTATGAAAGTCTCTAACAGTAACCTAAAAGGATTGGGAAGTACTAAGTTAGAAACCATGCTTCAAAATTACAAAGTGCTGAAAAGAGGGGTTGGTTGTGGTCAAGAAATCTCTGTCTGCAGCCAAAAGTAGCTCAGAGAATTTTTGCCTATAGCCAAGATCTTTTGGTTGCGACCAAAGACTACCCAGAAAGTTTTGGCCTACAGCCAAAAGGGAAATTTTCTATTTCTTAGCTGAACTTTAAAAAAGCATAACTAATTCTAGAACAATTAAAATAAGGTGAATCTAAATCATATGGAAAGATATTTAAGTCCTATTTATAGGAAAAATATGAATCACTACTGACTATAGTAGTTCAATGTGAGCAGTCGTAGGGGGTGATGGTTATCACAGCTACCCTTACCATTGTATCTGCCATTATAATTGTTGAGGCTGTCTTGTGAAATTGTGAATTCCTATTTGATTATCTGGCCAGTGTGGTTGTGTGTATGTAAAATATTTTATATGGATCCCAGCTGTGGTGATATATGTGATATGAACATATGATTGTGCAATACAACGTGAGCACTTCAGCGTGAACAAATGTAAGGGTGACGCACGTTATACCTGCCCTTGCTGTTGTAACTGCCATTGTAGTTGCTATGTGTTGTGTGATGATTTGCTTTCATGCTTTGTGGTTGTGCATACTATGAGTGATTTGTTCTACGGGGATCCTTAGAATCTCACTCTCCTAAACAAATTTTAGATAGGGCTGGTAGTTCTAAAGAAAAGCGGGTGACGAAGCGTGGATAAAGCTCTGAGCTAGGAGTTTATTTTGGATAAATTGGCTATCATACTTTTGTATTTTGGATATTTTTTAGGAAACAATTGTATATGGATATTGGATAGTTTTGTGTAATCTCCTAGTTAAGGGAAAATGGATTATGGGCATTGATGCCTTGTAAAACCCTTATTTGATTAATGGATCCCAAGTGTGTCGAGAATTTACATTGTATTATGATATTTATAAATGAAAGCGTACTGTACATGCCAGTTGTATAATTGTAATATGAATATGAAACCGTTGTGATAAGGTTTTAGAAAGGTTTTTGAAAACCCTGATTTGGGAAGTTTAATTTTAATAAGTCCCAAATCATCTTACGGTCTCTAATTCCACATGAACTTCATCTTGGCCTTGGTTGGAAGGGGGTTGCAATGGTTTTTATCATAGCCCGCCAGCATCCTCATTCGGCAACCCGACCGACAGCTACTGAGTGGACTCAAAGGAATATCTTCCCCCATAGGAATTCCTTTTGCCTCCGCAGGGTTCGAACACGGGACCTGAGGCTTAAGTACCCATACTTGGCGAACCCCACTACTACTTGAGCTAGGCGAAAGGAATTTCCATGGGGGGAAGATATTCCTTTGAGTCCACTCAGTAGCTATCGATTAGGTTGCTGAAGGAGTCGATCGGGTTGCTAAATGAGGCTGCCGGCGGGGTGTGACCGTTTTCATGTAGAGGAATGTGAATGGTCAAGATGGAATTTATCCCTTATACTAGTATATAGATATTACTGGGCCCCTTGATGAGTAAGTCTGAGAAATGTACTATCATACTACTGTGGAAAGGAGTTTCTATTTTTATAGTCAGACTACTTAGGGATCGAGAAAGTAATGGTCAAGAATAGGATGATAACATTCTACATCTCATCCTTGACTGAAATATCATGTGACAAAAGGGACGGACATGATTGTATGATAGGTTGTATCAGTTTATTGACCGTTATATATATTAGGTAGTCGTAATATCTTCCTAGAGACCGCTTACAACTTGTGGGTTAGTATAGTCATTGGCCCTACAGGGTCGCACACAAAAATAGCCCAACGCAAGCTATAATGTCCAGATTCATTGAATTTAAGATATATCTAGATTTAATGAATGTAATGGTTAATCTAGGGTGGATGTGTGTGTGTTATATGATAATATTATTATATTTTGTTAGTTTTAAATTTAGTTTCATCTGATAAATTAAATTTAATAACTAACATGATAAAGATATAATATCTCAGATTTAATTTATAAAGATAAATTAAATCTATTTCCATTAGCTCTTCATTCATATTAAATAAATAGGTTAAATTAGAACTGTTAGCTTGATTTAATTAAACCATATTTATTTAATTTTCTTATCAAAAGACATTAAGTGTTAATTAATATGATATGAATGTCAAAATAAATTAAGATTAATTTTAAAATTTAAAATCCATCATAAAATAGAAAACCCTGACTAGTTATTTAAAAAGGTGAGCTAGGGTTTTCTACGTATGATGAAAAAGAAAGATAGAGAGTCGTGCGAAAAGAAAACTCTATAGAGAGACGTTGGTGTCGTTAACACACTATTCGTGTTGGATTCCTATTCATGTTGATATCGGTAGAGGGAACTGATTCAAGTTGTTAGCTCTGAGATAAAAAATAAATACCGAACACATAAGAAAGGTATGCCTCTCTACTACTTGATTTAAACGTTGTTAACAAATTCGCAACAGGGATTGGAAAAATTTTGAATTTTAATTTTCCAATGTGCCTACTAATCCCAACAAAGATGAAATATAGAAAGATCCATGCATGCCCTAATGATTGCATATTATATAGAGAAGATCATAAAGAGAAGCAACAATGTAGGATATGTAGAACCCCAAAGTACAAATCAAATAAGGCCCCTGCAAAAGTGTTGTGATATCTTTCAATCATATCAAGGTTCAAGTGCTTGTTCACTAATGAAAATTATGCAAAAAATTAAAAATAGCATGTGGATGAGAGGATTTCTGATGGAAAGCTTCGACATCTGGCTGATTCTTCTCAATGGAAGAAAATTGATCAATTATGTCCTAGCTTCGATGAAGAACCTACTAAACTTAGGCTTGGGCTTAACACAGATGACATGAATCCTTATGGTAGCCTAAGTAGTATACAGAGTTTATAGCCTGTTCTATTAGTTATTTACAACTTATCTCCACTATTATGCATGAAATGAAAGTACATCATGTTGTCTATATTGTTTTTGTTACAACAAAACCAGGAAATAACATAGATGCTTACATAGACCCTTGATTGAAGACTTGAAAGAGTTGTGGGATAAAGGTATGGATGTTTTTGACACGAATAAGAAGAAGGTTTTTAAAATAAGAGCCATGATCTTTTGTATCATAAATGACTTCCTTACATATGGAAACTTGTCAGGATATAGTTTTAAAGGCCATAAATCATGTTCGATTTGTGAAGACGGCATATGCTACCATCAACTTCAATATGGAAGAAAGATGGTTTATTTTGGTCATAGGAAATTTCTTAGATGGGGACACCCATATTTTAGGTTAAGGAAGGCTTTTTTTTAGTGGCAAGAGTTTGAAGATGCTCCGGAGGCATTAACTGGATAGCAAGTTTATAAAAAAGTGAAAAATATCAATGTTATCTTTGATAAGATTACAAAGAGTAGAAATGAAAAAAATATATATGGAAAAATAGGTCTATTTTCTTTGATCTTCCATATTGGTGCAATCTTGATATGAAACACTATATTGATTTCATGCATGTGGAGAAAAATGTATGTGATAGTATTGTTGGGACATTGCTCAACATACAAGGTAGTTCTAAGGATGGTGTGAAGGAAAGATTTAATTTGCAAGAAATGGGAAACGAGAAGACTTACATGTAAGGCCATATGGTAAAAGAACTTTTTGTCCTCCAGCTTCCCATTCTTTGTCTAAGGATGAGAAAAGAAGTTTTTGTGAGTGTTTACATGGCATCAAAGTTCCCTCAGGGTAGTTTTCAAATTTTAAGAAGCTTGTATCGATGAAAGACTTGAAATTAGGTGGGTTAAAGTCTCATGATTATCATGTCTTAATGCAACAACTACTCCTAATAGCTATTCGAGGCATTGTCGAATATGATCTTTAACACATTTTGACTAGACTTTTTTTCTTCTTCAATGTTATTTGTAGTAAAATCATTGAGATTGAAAGATTGGATGAATTAGAAAATGAAGGATATATGATCTTATGCCAGCTTGAGAAGCTTTTTCTTCCTTCTTTTTTTTGACATCATGGTACATCTAATTGTTCATCTAGTAAGGTAGATAAAGTTATGTTGCCCTATCTATTTACGATAGATGCACCCAATTGAAAGAACTATGAAAATCTTAAAAGGGTATGTGAAGAATGCAAATTGGCCTGAAGCATCATTATTTAGAAATATGTTTATAAAGAAGCCATGGAATTTTGTCAACATTATTTGTCAAATGCAAGACATATTGGGCTTCCTAAACATCATGATGAAGAAGGGGGTAAATGTGGGCCTACAGTAAAGAGTGTGAATCCTGATGAATTGCAACAAGTCCACTTGTACATCCTGAATAATGTTGATGAAGTTTAAGACAACATTAATGATCATAAAGAAAATGTACGGAAATAAAATAGTCGAATGACTGGATAAAGGTTATTTAGGGAGCATAATAGAATTTTTACACTTTAGTTTAAACAAAAGGTTGATAGAGAAGAATGTGTTTTTTATCCAATTAAATGGTTAGCACGTGGTCTTGAGGTTGATGTCATCAGTTGGACTTCATTTGTGATCAAGGGTTATACCTTTTACGCCAAGTCCCTAGATGATGGGAGCACCGTTTAAAACAAAGGTGTTATGTTTGTGGTTGAATTTATGCAATTTTCTAGTTCGAAAGATAAGAACCCTAAAATTGCAGTGATATCTTATTATGGGGTTATTGAAGAGATTTGGGTGGTTGACTATGTTAAAATTAAATTCCCTATTTTCAAATGCAAGTAGGTGGATGTTAATAGTGGAGTGAAGATTGATCATTTAGGATTCACATTAATAGATATGAATAATAAAAGTTCTGGAGATGAACTTTTTATTATGGTAGATCAGGAAAAACAAGTGTTCTATTTACTGATCAAGCAAATAAAATGTGGTCTGTAGCTCTCAAAGGAAAAATGGTCGTTGGTATTGATGAGGAAATTCATGTAAATTATGAACTTCTTGAGATTCCATTTTTTAGGGGTCTACCATAATTGAACGAAAAAGATGAAGCAGATAATGAATACGACACAAGAAATGATTATCATGAAGAGATATGAAAAGATAACCCTTTATAAAACTACTTTGAAAGTTAGCTAGCTAAAGTAATTATTATTATGAATTATATTTGAATTATGTATATAGTTATTTTATATATAAAACTACCTCTTTTTGTTGTCTTCACAGGAAAATAAAGGATATGAGGCATCCTAGTGTAAATGCTCCAGAGCCAGCTAATGTTCATCAAAGTGAGCCAGCTAGTGTTAATCAGTGTAAGCCTAGCAATGCTCTGAGCCATAATCAAAGTGAGCCTAATAATCAGTCTATATAGAGGGGTAAAAGAGGCACACGATTGAGAGACATTGCCCTAAGTCAAAGTACCAGCTAAAAGATATCGATTGAGTTTGATAGATATTGGAAACCAATCGGGCTTAATGCTATATAGGAGTTTTGTCATCCTCTTAGCACACAATAAGCCTATCATCTTGATAGAGGATTGGAGAAATATCGATTAAGGTGTGAAGCAACATATTTGGAGCACTATCCAGGTATAAAATGCTCTTTTGTATGTAATTATTATCAAATTTGTCACTAACTACTTCAATGCAAGCATTACAGCTCACTTACGATGTTCCTCAAAGTGACATTTTGTATAAGAACGCAATGACATATTGTTGTGAATGCTGGAGGAAATTAAAGACAAATCTAGCCAACAATTATATGCATATCGATGTGAAAGATGGTGAGCCTCATCTTAATCCGTGAAGCAAGTATTCAAATATTGATGAAGAGACTTGGTAAGAATTTTTTAGGCTTCGAACTACTCCAGAACCAGAAGCTTTGGGGAGTTAAATTATTTTGCATTTTCTTTACCTATCAATTGTCTTTATTGATTGTAACTTTGTTTTTTATTTCTTATTCACAGGAAAAAAGGTAAAAAGCATAAGAGAATGGTTGAAAGAATGGTTGCCATCATACAATGTCTCATAGGGGTTATACAAAGGCTGAAAAAGGCTTGTTGGAGGCCAAGTAAAAGAGATTGGAAGAAGCAACTCAATCTAATCTATATGTTCTTTTTCCATCATCTCCAATACAACGCAAAGAAAAATGGTTGTTTGCTCTCCAAAAGAGGAGTAGGTCTTATACAAGTGAACAATCTCATATAGTTGTTGAAAAAATTGTAAGTATAGTTGTTGTTAAGAATTATTTTGTAAACAAGTTTCATTACTTATGTTTGTTATTTGTGTCTTATAGGAGGAACTTCAAAAAAAAACAAGCCAAGGGATATTTTAGTTTAGAGGGAAGGAATGATCTTTTGACGATTGCTATAGGAAAGTATAAGCATTCAGGCCGTGTTAGAGGTGTTGGAGGAGTCTACTCATAAGGGATTACTTCGGAGCACTACATGCCATTCCTCAAGTGTGATGACTAGGGAGGAGATGGAGTATATATTGGCCACTGTGAGGGCAAAAGAAAAGGCAGAAGCAAGGGCTGAGTCAAAAGCATCATTTGATGCATGATTAGAAGCCCGATTGAGCAAAATAAAGGAGGAAATGATGATGATTGTGAGCATAAGACAAGATACCAATACACCCAAGGCACATTCACTTGTACCTAAGTAGAGCACTAAAGGGAGTTATTACAATATTGGGTAGTCATCAAAGGGTTCTAGAAAAGAAATTGCTGAGCCTTATAACCTTTTTGTGGTGGATCCTCTTAAATGATTAGTTGCACAGGGGAGTGTACACTACTTGGGATTAACTGTCCACCACCAATAATAAAAGATGATCAAGTCAGAGTGTCAGTTGAAGAGGTGATCATTACAGATGCACCTGTCCCTATCCCTACTAATGATTTAAAGATTGTGAGCAATGTCATGAATACTTTCATCTTGTGGCCAAAGAACCTTATTTTTATTAGAGCTGAGGAAACCCCGATCACAACCCCAATTCCATCTCCCTCAACTCTAGAAGTTTCACAGCCTCAATTGAATGCCATTTAACAAGTGATTCAGATGGCCTATGATACATCCTTTTAAACAAGATCATGGCCTACGGATTGAGCTGTTGGCAAGTTAGGGGTAGAGGTTGTAATGCCTCAAATTTTGATTAAGGGCTAATTATGATTAATGAGAATAATTTGTGAATTTAAATTGGAAGTATTATCGGTTTTGTGGCAATATTAATTAATATGTCATGATTAGTGGAAAATAGAAAGAATGGAAATTATTGGTCAATTAGTTAGTAATTAATGAAGAAATTAATTTCTAACTAAGGAGAAATGAGATGTATAAAAAAATGGCTAATGAAGTTGTTAGAGTAACTAATGGGTTACTTATTCTATGAAAACCAATGAGAAGTGGACACTTGCCAAGATGAGGTCAAGAGAGAGGGCTTTGGAAAAGTCAAATAAGCAATATTTTATCAATTTCTCTTCTCTCTCTCTTCTCATTTTTGTCCAAAGGGACATGGGGGGTAGATTTTTTCTGCCATTCTTCATCATCTTCACCTCTCATATCTCTCCCATCTCTTCATATTTTCGTCCTCCATGGCAGCCCAAGGTGAGAGGAAGAACTTTGTGTAAAAGGTGAGTATCTGACCCTCTAAACAACTTCTAATGGAAAAATGCTCTTCTATAAAGTTGTTTCTTGTGTTGAGAGCTTCAATTTCATAGTTTTAGATTTGTCATTTGGTGGTGTTTGAGCTCTCACGAAATTGTGGACTTGGGTGAATCAAGGAACTTCTTTGGGAAAGTTGTTGAGGTAAGTGAAAGCTTCATTTTCATATAAGTTTTGTGGTCATTGTTGGGCCTTGAATTTTTGGAATTTTAGCCTTAATTTTTGTGATTTAAGGTCTTGGGGAGTATAATATGTTGTTGTCATAGAAATGGTGCCTTGTTTGGTGTTTTGAATTAATAGAATTGCATTGAAGTTTAAATGTGAAGTTTGGCCACTTTATGTTGGTTTTTGTGCATTGGGCAAAACAATGCATATAATAGGTTGTGATTTTGGTCATTTTGAGGTTACCATTGTGTTTCTTGTGAAAATTTATGTGGAAATAGGCTTGATTGTTAATTTTGGAGCCATTGGACACTTTGGTAGAAAATCAGAAATCTGTCAAGTGTAAACTCTGTTCTGGGCAGTCAGTTTGCATGAAAGTTTTAAATGACCAAATGGTGTCTAACAATTATGAAACTTTCCAGTCTTAAATTTCACATCCCAATCTTCAAAATGGACATATAATTCATGTCATTTCATTTTGTGAACTGAGATTTATGCTTTGCCAAATTTTGGGATGGAAACTAGACTCTGTTTTGGGGTAGTGGTGGATTTTGTGTAATTATAGAATTGTGTGCTGATTTCTAGTAATGATCCATATTTTTCCAGTAAAGAGGACTTAAATATCTTTCATTTGGCTTTAGAATCATCTCATTTTGATTTTTCTAGAATCAGTTATGATTTTTGGAAGTTCAGCCAAGAAACCAGGTTTTTTTGGCCGAGGCCAAAAGGACTCTGGGCCGTGGCCCAAATGTTTCTTGCCTATTTTTGGCCATGGCCAATGGATTGGTGGGCCACGGCCAACCATAAAAAAATGACATTTTGGACTTCCGAAGATGGTCTTTGGTCAAGTGTTTTCCCAAGCATTTAGGCATGTGTTTAGGCTTTGATTAGCCACCTAAAGGTCATGAATGGTAACCAACTTTAAGTGTTATGAAAATAAGAATTTGGAAAAGAGAATAACCCTATGTCCTTGTTTTGGTTTATAGGGTTTGATATTCACCCTGATCATGGTTTGATGTTCATCTGATTGTGAGTAAGTTGTGCTGGAGCACACGTGGAAGAATAAGGGTAGGGAACTTACCTCTCCTGCATGTATTGATATTTGTGTTTGTGTATTGATGCATGTTATTAATTTGCTTGATTAAGTGAAACATATATGAATGATTGAAGCTCTGTTTCTATTTATGCTACGGCCATGAGTATGTTGTTGAAACATTGAGCATACAGATATATCATTATGTGAGTATGAGTTATTGTGATGCATGCATGTCATGCATTAAACACTTATCTAGCATGCATATCGGTATCTGTTTCCTGCTGGGATCCTCTAGAATCTCACCCTCCCCTACCAACATTTTAGACTATGTTTCAACGTATATGTTCGGATAACAGATTGGAATGTGTATTTGGAATAAGAATTGTGTAATTCTCATTTAAGAAATTGTAAAGGGCGTATGTGCCCTATGAATCTTTAATGAAGGTATGAACCTGGGATTATCGGGATTATTGTTGTGCACTTTGATATTTATATGAATGTATTTTATCTTCACGAAGTAATTGTATTCGAAATATGAATATGAGACCAGGTTAAAGTGTTTGTTAAAGAAATTTGTGAAAATCCTATCTTAAGGATGGGAATATAAATGAATTTTGATTATTATTGGTCTCTATTTCATTTTTATCATGTATTTCGGATATAATTACGAAGGGGGTTACAGAGGTTTATCTTGAGAGGGAAAATTTAATGTCCCTGGTAGCTCCTAGACAACAGCTTACGATTGTGATTGTCCAACTATTTTTAATGTAATTGTCTTCTTCAATTGAAAGTAAATATTTTAATAATTACGGTTGTGATTGTCCAATTGCATTATTGCAGGTACATGAATCATAGGTTGGTTTCCTCTGGTAAAAGAGATAAATTTGGATTCTTATGCATAGTTAAAATCCACGACAAAGGGACTACTGCTGATATCAAACATACATATTTATCAAAGAGGCTTAGGAAACCGCAACTAAGTCTTTCTTGGCACCATATGTGCATGGGTAAGAAACAAATTTATATTTCATAATATATATATATATATATAAAGTTTTATATTTGCTTAATAGTCATCCCTTTTTTCAGTGATCATTGGCAATTGATTCTTTTATCCAACACTTATATTGTCATCCTCTTATGCTCCCTCCACTACAAACTAGAGAATGAATTGAAGAAGTCCATAATCTTGTAAGTTTTCTTGCATCACCTGTAATACCCTGGCTTTTGAAACTTGAGCGTAGAGAATAAGCCTGAGATTAGTGGATTGCTAAGCCCCAGTTTAGCAAGATCTCAAATTATAATGACTCCAAAAGTGGATGTGGTTAGTGATAAATAACCCTTTTGGAGAATATGATGTGACTGGGCACTCGAATGTGATACGTGTGTGTTGTGAGCAACGCCAAAACCCTGTATTTGAGTTCAATTATGGATTAAAATCCAAATTGACTTAGAATAGAGGGAAGAATTGAATGGTGTATTGTGTTGGAAATGGTGTCATAGTGTGTTTTGATGTCATTGAAATTGGTTTGGAACTTTGGAATGGAAAAGTTGCAATGTTAGGTTTTGAAATGTGAATTGTGTTGACATGTTGAGATTGTTGTGAAAACATGTTAATGAGATGTGAATTTGATCGATTTGGTGTTTCCAATAGATTCCTTGTAAAAATTTATGTGGGAATGATGTTTGGTATGAAAATGGAACCATTGAAAGCAAAGATGCAAAATCTGAAATTCTGTCCAATGAAACTCTATTCTGGGCAGTCCGTTTGTGTGAACTTTTTGAATAACCAAATGGTGTCTACAAATTCTGAAAATTTCCAGTCTTAAATTTTACATCCCAAGCTTCAAGATGGACATATAATTTGTACCATTTCGTTTTGGGAATTAGGAGATATGTCTATCCAAACTTTGGGATCAAAACTGGACTCTGTTTTGGAGCAGTGTTGAGTTTTGTGTAATTCTGTATTTGTGTGGTGATTTATAGTAATGGTCCATATTTTTCCTATAACTAGGACTTAAATAGCTTTCATTTGGCTTTGGGAGCACTTCATTTCTATTTTTCTAGAATTAGTTATGAGTTTTCAAAGTTTGGGCAAAATATCTGCCAGAAAATCCGAAAATGGGAATTATGACATCATCAAAATAAAAGATGACATCAGCATGGAATTAAAAGAAATTCCTCTATCTTCATCAGCCATTTCCTGACGCCATTTCAGAAAACAAAACGTGAGAGAGCTTGGAGAAAATAAGGAGAAGGAAGGAGAAATCTCACAAGGTAGGTCGATTTCTTCGGTGAATTCGTACCTAACGTGTATAATCCTTCTCCTAAGTTATTCCTCTATGTGAATTAAGGTCTTGAAGCAAGGAATTTCATTGTTTAAAGAGGCTAGGGTTCAGCCATAAGAAGGATAAGCCAGAAGGAGCTCAAGGTAACCTCCGAAACTTCAATCTCGATTGTTCTGGCTGCTGTGGTTGATTTAATCGGTGAAATTTCACCAGATTGTCTTTGTTTGTAAATTTGGAAAATGGGTTGGCCTAGGTGTTATTCTGCTCAAATTGATAGTAAATGGTAGTCCTAACCCAATGTAATGGTTAATAAAGTGGTTAGGAGTAGAAAGAAATACGTCTGCAGAGCCGAAACCAAAAAACCCCAATTTTCCTTAAGAATTGAGAATTTCGGCCAAGGCTAGTTTGGAGAGGTTAGAGATGGATTTTCAATGATTTGATGATTCCATTGAGTTCAGGAGCAAAAATTAGGTGGGGTTACAATTGGTCACTTTTTCGGAAAAGGCCGAAAAAGCATAATTACAAAAACGCCCCTATAACCTTAAAATTGGGCTGCCAAGGGTAAATTTGTAAATTGACATTGAATTTGATAATTCTGAGTTCGGAAATGGATTCCTTGGGTGAAAATATGTCAGAATAGCCTATGTCAAAATTTCAAGAAAAGTATAGCTGGACCGGGTACAGCTGGGCTGGGCCGGTCCCTGGGGGTATTTTAGTAAATTTTCGATATAGCCTCATATAACCCCCAGAAACACTATGGAAGTGTCTAAATAGTACATTTTACACTGTAGGATCGAATGTGAAGCCCCGAGTTACTGGCACGCAAATCAAGGAGAAAAGACTGGAGGTAAGGGACTTACCTTACTTGCATGTATTTGATATCTTTGCTTGTGTAGTGATGTATGTGATTGCTTTACTTGATTGTGTAAAGCATATTTGTATAAATGAAGCTCTGTTTTAGTTTTGCTGTGGCCATAGTTTTGTTACATTAAACATTGAGCATGTAGAAATGTCATTATGGGGCATGCATCTAGATAAAGCTAACATGTCATACACATAGCATCTATCATGCAAGCATTATGGTATTTGTTTCCTACTGAGATTCTCTCGAATCTCACCCTCCCCTACCAACAATTTAGACAGGGCAAGTGGCTCGTGGAGGGAGCAGCTAGGACTCCTTCGAGATGAGAGTTGGTAGTTGGTTATCAATGAGTTGTGAAGATTATATATGATTCGGTTCAATATAGGGTTATGAATTTGAGATGAGATTGTGTAATCCTCATTTGAAGAATTTTAATGGGCAATTGTGCCCTGTGTATCTTTAGCGAAGGTATGTACCTGGGATCACCGGGATGATTATGTTGTGTACTCTAATATTTATATGAATGTGATTTATCTTCGCGTAGTAATTGTATTCCAAATGTGAATGAGACCAAGTTTATAAATGATTTCGAAAGGTATTTGTGAAACCCCGTCATGTGATGGGTTGGTAAATGTTATTTGATTATTATTGGTCTCTATTTCATTTTAATCGCGTATTTCAGATATAATTACGGAGGGGGTTACATCACCTATTGTTGAAAGTTCATGGAATTTAAGCAAAATAAGTAACCTTTGTGATTTTGATGATAGGGATATAAGAACATTCCGACACGCTGCTTGCGGTAAGAATGTTCATGGGGGTAAAAGACCTTAAATGGATCATCCTAAAGGTTAGTACATATTTATTTACTTTAAGAATGTGTTCAATAAGCTATGCTTTAAATAAGTTTTAATGATTTCATATTCTTTTCCAGAGCTGTAGGCAACCACCAGGGTCAACTTATGTGGGTTGTATGTTTTGAGACACATTTTTAATATTATCACCCTAGGCATGACTGAATTTACTCAAGAGGTAAATGTATATTTAAAAAATTGTTTATTACTTTTATTGTTTTTTAAGTTAGCATGTTAATATTTTGTCTGGCTTTAGTGTTACAAATATTTGATCTTAAAATCCCTTTCTTGAAGAAGATATTGACTTCATCTACAAATGTTGTGTTGAATTGATTTATGAGCTTTTACAACAATAGTGAGTTTTTGAATCCTATTGTGCTAATAGGTATTTTCTGTAACCTTTTATCAAACATTAGTGAACCATCCAATATTTAAAGCACAACTTGTGGTTTTTATATCTAACTGGGTTTAAGTCTCTGAGCAGAACAATTTCTGGGAGATGGGTGATATAGGTATGATGTTGATACAGGCATGAGATTTGAAAGATTGACCATTGTACTTTTTCTTCCCTCTGATTTTCTATAAAATTGAGGAATTTTCTGTATATACTAAGGAATTTTTTGTACAATAAAACTCATAGTATGGAAAGAGAGGAAAACAAATAAAGAGAATTTGAATTTTAAAGGTGGCAAATAACTTTATCTTTCTCTTATATGCATGGTTGTTGCTTGCATGAATTGACATGTTTGTTGTTTTTATGTGATTGTGTGAAATCATGCATTTATATATGTGAACTTGTTTGAGACATGTCATAGGCCTATGTGTTTTACAGTTAATGTATGATAGTTTTAAACATGTCATTACATGATAAAGGTGGATGTTAAGTTACAAGCATGTTGTCCTGCCAAGTATTTCCATGTACATTTGAGTGGTAAATGTTCGCTACTAGGATTCTTTGAATCTCACCCCCAATAACAAACAATGCTAGGTTACAAGTTTCCAATGAGAAACCTAAAGAAAAAGGCAATGGTAAGTGGAAGGAGAAATCAACTCCCTATGGTAACATTTATATTGCTATAAGTTGTTAATTGCATAACAAATTTCATAAGTAGTATAAATTAAATATGGGGAATTGGCTTGTATATTTGGATATGCAAGCATGAGTAATTATATACCTCAGTATGGCCTTGGAAGCATGCTTTTAGGATGTGTAATCATGGCCACCAATATTAGATTAATCTCACAATATAGTTAATGGCATGTATAGGCA
Organism: Inga laurina; assembly: GCA_963855925.1. Lineage (NCBI taxonomy): Eukaryota > Viridiplantae > Streptophyta > Magnoliopsida > Fabales > Fabaceae > Inga > Inga laurina. The sequence continues at coordinate 15,620,488 of OY979709.1, forward strand.
ATGGTAAATGATCTGTAATGATCATGACGAAATACAAACAGAAAAAAAGAGAGCTTTTTAGACTGGTTGTTTGGACAACTAATCTAAAAACAACAAGTTTTTAGACTGATTGTTCATAACAACTGGTCTAAGAAGAATGACATTTAAGACCGGTTGTTATGAACAACCGGTCTAAAAGTTATTTTTAAGACCGGTTGCTTAATTAGACTAAAAGGTAATAGACTTTTTAGATTGGTTGTATCAAGACCTCATCTAGAACTGGTCTAAAAAGTCATTTTCACCCAGTCTAAAAAGTGATTTTTCCACCAGTGATACCTGAAAAATACTTCAGCCTTGGATTAACTTAACCTAAAATTATCTAAAAATGGTTCAAAATTTTTTTTAATTTTCAAAAAGCATGATGATGTGGCACACTACGAGATGTTGACTAATATGGATGGCTGGAAACTCACACTACTGAGGGACGCTGAGAATTTGGCTGTTGAGGAAATCCGGCTCTATGGGTTTTGAGGTTTATAATGAAACATGAATATTATAAGTTTTAGGTGACACTTTAATTGTTGAAAATTGAGTGTTTTGAAGAAATTGAAGAGATAATTATAGTTTAATGATTCTAATAGGTAAAAAATAATTAATGAAAGGAAAAAATGAAATTGGAATAATAATTTTGAGAAATAGCTATTTATGTGATTTTTTTTTTGAAAGTAAATTTTCGTAGATTTAAGGATGAATGGAAGAAATTATTTTTTTCAATAATTTTAATGAGCAAAATAAAGTTATTAGATGATAAAAATATGATTGAAATAGATAAAAAAACTGAGTTATGGTGGTAAATTAAGGATTTTGGGAATTTGTATTAAAGTGAATAATTTGAAGGTTATATATAAAGATTTGAAATAGAGTTAGACTTTGAGTTGGTATTGGTAATGTGATTATTAAAAATAAAGTTCGGTAACTAGGTTGGTTGAGTTTTGGGGCTACTGTGGTACCAATTTGATGTTGACTTTATTGAGAAAGGTCAAAGATAAAAGTTGGAACTTCTAGAGAAACTGAGTCTCTAATTTTTTTTTAGCCACTCAATTGATTTATAATCTAATATGTGGTGATGCTTTAATTGTATAGATTGATTGTACTTGGTAACTTGAACACAGGGTTATTAACTGGTTGATAAATTCTCCTTGCTTGTTCGGAGAGAGGTTGTAACCCCCTGACTTATAAAGAGTAATTATGATTCGAAAAGACGTAATTAAAATGAATTAAAGATGATGGATAATTAAAATTCATTTCCAATCCCTTCCTTACGGTAGGGTTTTCACAAATTCTTTCAACATTTCCCCCTTTTCCTGGTCTCAGATTCAAGTCTCGAATATAATTACCCCGTGCAGTTAATCACATTTATACTTATCAAAGTGTACAACAAAAATCCTGGCAACCCCCAAGTTTCATATATATATACACACTAAGGGTTCATACATTCCCATTTAGGGGATTACACAACTGTATTCAAAATAATATTTACATCCTAACAATATACAGTAATCCCCAATCAAAAATAGATAACCAACAACCAAAATAAAAATCTTCTTAGGGAGTCCTATCCGCCCTTGGTTGTCTCCTTCCCCTTAGAGCCGCTTGCCTTGTATGAAGGTTAGTCAAAGGAAAGAATGAGATTCAAAAGAATCCCAGTAGTAACAAATCACTTATACCACATGTAATCATATAGCATGCAAGTAAATCATCACACATCATAGTAGCACGAACACATATCACACCCCACCCTCATCCCCTTTTACTACAAGGAAGACACGTGGTTCTTACCCAAACCATTGTTAGCGACTCATGGACTATTGGCATGGCAGTGCATACACATAGCCTTTCAGCCCATAATAGCCTTTCGACTTTCACAAATAGCCTTTCGGCTCACATCCACAAGCTTTGCAGCATACGAAGTCTTCACAAATCAATGATAAATCAAACATATAATGTATCACATATAGTATAAGGAAAAGTGTCACTACCTTGTTCTTTTCAAACGTGCTCCGACACAGTCTATTCTCGAGCAGGGTAAATATCAAAGCCTTTAAACCAAATCAAGGATGATAGGTTATTCTCTGTTCCAAATTCTTATCTTCATAACACTTAATGTTGGTTACCATTTGAACTCTTTAGGTGGCTACTAGAAGCCTAGACATATGCCTAAAGGGTTGGGAACACTATACTGAAGATCCCTCTTTCAGAAGAGAAAAGACTGATTTTCAGCTCTGCACTCTAGTGATGAGATGGTTTGCACTTGAGTGAGGTTGGCTCACTCGTATGAGTGCTTGGCCGAGAGCAACCATTGAGATAGAAAATGATCACAGCACTCGAGTCTTGACCCCAATACTCGAGTGATGCCCTCATGCTTATCCAAGTCTAATCGAGTGAGGCACAGGAAGTGACTACCCGAGAGCAACTGAAACCCTAGAATGAGAAGTGCACTCGAGCACTAGCTTTAGCACTCGAGTGATGGCTCAGCACTTGCGAGTGCTAGCACACACTCTTGAAAAATGGCCTATGAGTGACAACCTGAGATGTGGCCTCATAATACAAAATGCTCTTGCACTCGAGTGAGACAAGGTTCACTCGAGTGATGACTCATATCACTCATATGTGAAACGTGCACTCTTGCATTCTGGCATGGAAGTGTGACAAAAAACTGAAGAGAATAGGGAAAACAGGATGCTACATTTGAGTGACACCCATGTACACTTGAGTGAAGCTTATCAGGAGCCAAAACGCAGCAACTGACAGAATTTTCCAAAATTAACCAATATGCTTCCAGGTGTCCCAAAATGCTTATCCAATATCACTCCCACATAATTTTACCCAAGGAACCTAATGGAAACCCCAAAACAACCAAATTCTCATTCCAACAAGAAGTTTTGGTTTTGGTTATCATATTCCCATAAATTAACCAATGACACCACTTTTCCTTCCAAAATTCCAAACTAACTCTAATAACACAAAGACACAATAAAACACCAAATCCAACATAATATACTATCCAATTTTCCATTTCCAAATGACACCAAAACCAGGGCAAAATCACAAATTTCCAAGACTTAATTAATGATCACAATGAACATATTAAAATACTTCAAATACTCACCTCTAACTCTTCCCAAGGTTGCTTCCTTGATTCCTCAACTTTCTAATTTCTTCAAATACTCAAACACCACCTTTCACAAATCTAAGACCATGAAGATGTAGCTCTCATCACTATGATCAAAATTAATGAAGAACATTTAAGCTAAAGAGGACACCAAACTAGCCAAAAGTTCACCTTTCAATTTCTCTTTCCTCCTTACTTTGGGCGACAATGGAGTATTGAGAGAGAAGAGAAGAGATGATGATGATGATGTTCAGTTTTTCCCTTCCCCCAGCTCACAACCGACTTGACAAATAGGAGGAAAGAGAAAATATGTTGAATTTTTTTACCACAATCCCATGGCTCACATGTTGCCACTTGTCAAGATCCCATGACTTCTCACATGGTACACATGAACTCAAAAGCAGAAGATTCGACCCTCTTGATCATCAATCCTAACCATTGATGTCAAGTTACCAATGAGTTTTAATTTTTGGTAACTGACCAATCAGTCAGTAACTTTCCTTTTTACCCGTTTTGCCTCTGATTACGGCAATTCCATTTGAATGATCACTAAGCATATTTTATCATTATATTTCACCTTACCATGAGCACTCCCTCTTATTTATTTCAATTTAGATGTTAATCCACCTTTGAACTTAAATACAAGGTTTAGGCACTGATTAGAACACATTCAGATCGAATCTCACATCATTTTCTTTAAAAGTGTTTGATTAACAATATTTACATCACTTTTGAAGTCATTAGCCCTTAATCCCATTTTTGGGTTATTACAGAGGTAACTATTATCCACTTGTCATAGATGCTAATGTCTTACTTTTAAGAGATTTTGATATTATTATATTATGAAATGAGATATGGACTTTCTATTGGTATGACATATACTCTTTCTTTGAGAAAATTGTCTTGTGGGATTTTTTATTTTGAAATGAAAATGTAAAGTATGGAAAAACAGGCTTTGCCTTGATTATTGTTTTTTCAAGAGCACGACTATAAGTAATCATGAGATATATTGCTTGAGTTGTTGTTGTGATGTTGATTGGTTGTAATTGATAGAGAATAGTAAGAGAGAGATACTATCACGTGATAAAACCTCTCTAGTGCACATTGGGTTGGTTATTCGTCCCTCTTGGGATAGGCCTTCATGGCTCATTCGTTCTAGAGAGAATGATAAGCTCTTGTAGCTCTTTTCATTCCTAAGAGAAAGAAATAGGCCCTTATGGCTTACGTGTAAGAAAAACGCTATCACATGATAAGACTTCCCATAGTGCACACATTAGGTTAGTTATTCATCCCTATTAGGATAGGCCTACATGGCTCATTCATCCCTATTGGGATAGATCTATGTGGCTCATTCATTGCTATTGAGATAGGCTTACATGGATCATTCCTTCTAAAGAGAAGGATAGGCTCTTGTGGCTTTTTTCCCTAAGAGAAAGGAATAGGCCCTTGAGACTTGTGTGTGCGTCTTCATAATGATGGGGATAGGCCTTGTTAGGATCCTGTGTTTGCATACTTCCTTTAGGATATATTCGAATGAGTTAATGTGTGAAACTACAAAATTATTTGAATGACATTAGATGCACTACTATTTTTTGTCTCACACTTGACATATTACTAGCACATTTGATATGTATGATGAGTTGAAATATTGGTTACTGAGGCGTTTGTCTCACCTCATTGCTCTTACCATTTTCAGGTAATATTCTTCTGCTGGTCAATTAAGGAAGGCTTCGAAGGCTTGATTATTGTGATAATCTTTGTAAAGCCTCCTAATTTTTATTTATGTGATGAATTGTCATGTATTGCCATTGAATGACTCATTTTACATGCTCTCATGTGATGTTATGTTTTAGACTATAACGTAACCGAGCTATAGTGTTAGTAAAGGGCCTAAGGCCTTTATGGATGCATTTAAACTTATATTGTGGACCCATAATGATTTATTTAGATACTTGACTAGTTTGTGAAACTTTTGAGTATTTTAAAAAAATTTGTTTAAGTATTTTGACAGTTGAGTTTGATACTAGGCTTGTTGTTGAATGACTATATTCTGGACGTTGAGAGTTCAAGGCCCATGTTAATAAATAATGGTTTAGTTTGTGAAATGATAAGAAGAATTGTATTATCCATGGTGTATTTTAAATGTTTGAGTGATAGATAGTTGACTTTGGAAATTTTATAAATGCTTGAGAAAGAAAATTATTCAAAAATGAGTTTATCTCTGGGGTTATGGTTGAATATTATATTCTGAGCTTCGAGAACCTCAAGGCCTAAGTGTTGTGAATATTTGTAGTAAATAAAAGTTTGAATTTTGAAATGATTAGAAAAGAGTTATCTATGATAGCTTTTAAATATTTAGTTTATCTCATTTCTATCATGGATAAGTTAATTATGTGGTTTTAATCTTTTGAACCACGATATAGGTTTCAAATGAGTTGATTCATTTATTTTTGTTAGAACCGGTTGACACCCAAGAGGGGTGGTGAATTGGGTGTAAGATAAAAATCTTAAGAACTTTGAAAATCTTTTTGCATTTTAGAGGAAGTAATAAATATGAAAGTAATGAATCATAAATCAATAGTTAATATATGTTGGAAATATAAGAGTCTAAGGAAGAGAATGTGCAAACTGTGATTTATCCTGGTTCGGTCCAATCTGCGATGGCCTACGTCCAGTCCCCAGGCTCTTCCTGAGATTTTCAAATCCACTATCTTCTTGTTTAATCCAGGCACAAGAAAAGCCTTTACAACCCATGAGTTTAGCTAGGCACTTGCGAAGCCTTTTACAAATCTCTCACCGAGTTACTCCCCCTTACACATCGTAAGGTTACAACCGAGTTACTTTCCCTTACACGCCCCGTAAGGATACAACTTTGATGATAAAAGATTACAGTCAATCTTTTCTCTCAGAAGTGAATAGATGAATACTGAAGCACAATGAAAAATAATCTCTCTCTCAAATATACATGATATAGAAAATGGATAAGAATAGAGAGTGGTTGGGTTGGAGTAGATGATTCATGATCTTTGCATGTTTCTTATTGGTGTTGCTCTTTGTTGAATGTTCCCATATTTATAGATGAGTTGCGATAGTCGTTAAAAGCATTTCAACTATCCGTTAGAGTGGCGTAGCTTCGTTTGACTGTTCTTCAATTTTGAAAACTAGCCGTTGTGGTTGGTGAACGCTCCACTTCCGTAAAGTCATCTTTTGTCTCTTCACATCATCTCTTCATTGTATTCCTGGAGACATATATTAAACACTAATATAATGAATTGTAAGAATGATTGGAAGCAAGAAGAACAAGTTTCATAATTAATCCCATGATTTTCAAAAACTTCAGTACGTAGTTCTATTCTCCTAGGAAGCATTACTCGAGTGGTCACTCGAGTAAGCCTGGGTCATTACTCGAGTGAGCCCTCGAGTAATCCCGTTCAAAATCTAGCCGAGAGCATTTCCTTCTTCATTACTCAAGTGATCCCTTGAGTAGACTCTCAAATAAGTTTACAGATTACTCGAGTGCTCCCTCGAGTAAAGTCTTTTCACATCTGATTACTCGAATGGTCCCTCGAGTAAAGTCTGTTATTTCTTGGCCGAGAGCTACTGGATGATTTCTTCTCTGGTTACTCGAGTAATCCCTTGAGTAAGCTCTTAAATAACTTTGCAAATTACTTAGTGGTCCCTTAAGTAATGTCATTCAAATCTTGGTCGAGAGCATTTCCAACTGCATTATTCGAATGGTCCCTCGAGTGAGATTTTAAATAATTCTGCATATTACTCGAGTAAGCCCTTCAAGTGATTTCTTGATTTTGATTTGAAACATGGCAAATTATATATCATCGAAAAGCTCTCATAGTCTACATTCCAATACAATAAGAATCACCTTCAAACTCATTTTGTACAGAAAGTTCTGATACAAGGAATATCTTCTGCATTTAGAAAAAGTCTGAAATCATGAGCATCAACTTCCAGAAGGCATAGCTCTTAGTATATAACTTAAAATATAGAATATTATATATCCATGGAAAGCTAATTAAGTCTAGTGTCATATGGCACTATTTCATCTCAATATGATATTTATTTTGAGAGTTATATTCAAAATAATGAACCTTGTTCTAGTAAAAGATGCTGATTCATGTCTCAACTTCAACAGAATATATCTCTCTCATCTGAATTCTTTTGAATGTGATCGTGGTGCCCATAGTTCTTGTTGGGAGTCTAATTTTATATGCCACTAGTTTCAGATCAATCCGTCTTGTGGTTAGAGAGATATGCCCAAAATACCGAACCTTTGTCCTGACACGCGAAAAACAGAGTGCCATTACTCGAGTAGTCACTCGAGTAATCTTCAAGTAACTTTGCACATTACTCGAGTAGCCACTCGAGTAATCACCTCCAAAATGAGGCAGTGCCATATTACTTAAGTAATTACTCGAGTAATCATCCCTAGAGGTACCATAACTTCCGTATACATCATTTTAGCTTCGTATTGACCCATTCCAACTTCCGTTTGACCATAGAAACCTCCGATATCACTTTTAATAGCTTGGATCTTGATATTCTCATGTGATCTTGCAAATTATTCTTTCTTCAATCTTTTTCTTCTTGTTTTGCCACTTGATGATCATTCTTCATAGCCCAATTTGATGTCTTCTTGAATATCTTCAATCTTTGCTTGATATTCCCATTAGTTCTTGCAATGCCTTCTTTCTTCAATCCCTTGCCTCTTGATTTTCTTCTTGATGATCATTCTCCACATATGAGGCATTATAACATCAACCCACCATCGGGTTTATGACTAATCTACAAGATATAGAACATTAAATATAGTAGTTAGTCAATGTAGAGAATAAGTATATCATACAAACTTTTTGCTCTTAATACTTGACATCTATATTTGACATCATCAAAACTATTCATGTCTAACAATTTTCTATTATGGTTAACTTCAATTTTGAAGAGGATCTTTTGAAAATAATATTTGATGTTTGAAAAGTTTTTATGAAAACTTTCTACTATGGTATATCTTTATGTTTAAATCTTTCTTGTTTCACCATAGTACTTTTGATTATTCTGAGATTTTGATTAAGTGTATGGACAATTGAGTGATAAGTAATGGATTTTATAAAAATGATACAATTTCATTGAAAGTTCATCATTCTCATTATGGCATGTTTCGCGAGTCCAATTATCGTGAATTCCATGGACCCGCTTGTTCTGATTAATACCTGCGAAACCATAAACATTCCTCTATGAGCTTTTCTTTCTTTATCATGATATTCTCCCTAACTATCAATATTGGAATTGCATGATTGGATTTGCAAAAATTTTCATTTGAGAATGATACAATTTCATTCTCATAATCTCGTAATGACAAGTTTTGCAAATCCAATCACTACAATTCAATGGACACCAATTTACAGGGACATGTATGTTTGACTCGTTAACCTATAAGGCCCTTTCCTCAATAAAAACTTACCTCTTTTGTTCGCATTCTAAACTAGAAAGTCAACAAATTACTAGAAAATGAAGAATATGATGATGCATCATATCCTTTATCTCCATGACTTTTTTTTTGTTTTTTATTGTCTTTTTCTTTTTTTATTTCTTCTGTAATATGGTGGTTGATTATTTAACCATGCATGCATCAAACTTAAAAAAAGTTCAAATAAATAATGATTTTTAAATAAAACCTATCATTTGTTATAATATAATTTCAAATTCCTAATAGTTATTAAGAAACAACTGCCACCATTGAAAAATATAATGATCTTTAAAACTAAAGAACGCAATGGCTCAATAATCCACAAAACCCTCTCTATATAAACATTTGGAGACTGAGCTTCACTTCTCTATGATTGAACCATATTTTGATATATTTTTTCATGATTAATTCAGGGAATTTAATATATTTTATATGCCATTATTGCATGATTAAGCACTAATTTAAGTTACGGACATTTTAATTGATTAGTCTAATTAAGGGTAAAATGGTCATAATTTGTTAATTATTCATGCAAATAATTTATTGGACTTTTGATACTACCTTGTGCTTAATTAATATTTTTGAGGACTAGGGAAAGTCACAGAAAAGGGCCCAAATTTTAAACACTTGTAGTTTAGCTTCATAAACATTTTAAAGTTTATAGTTAAGTCCCTCTGCAAACTTTTCAAATTTTTATTTTGGCCCCTAGTGCGTTTTGACCAGTGGGTTAAGTTAATCTCCGGTCGGGCTCAAAATCAAAGGAGGTGAGGAAGAGCGCTATGACATCTCATTGGGAAGCGAGAGCTCAAAGGCAAACCAAATCAGCCTTCCTTCCTCCTCCTTCACTCTCTTACCACATTCACGATCGTCTTGCTCCATCACCGCCTTTGTTGACCATAGTGACGAAGGCCATGAAGCTCAGACAAAGAAGCTTAAACTAGATTGGCCTTCCTTCCTCTATTTTTAACTATCTTTACCTTCTCTATTTATCACTGAACCTCACCCCTACCATTACCGGTTGACTTCTGTCAGAGATATAGCTACGACTGTAGAGAGAGAACCCAGAGAGCCATATAGTTTTGGGAGTGATTTTGAATAGTGAAAGAGGCAAGAGAGATGACAGCACTTCACTATGGTTCTTCAACACCACCAACCACTGTGCCATACAGCCATCAACTCCGTCGTTCTCCATTTTTCATGTGACCTTAACTCTTTCAGTCATAGTCAACAACAAACCTGCTCTATCTTCTCCACTTCTAGATTTGGTTTTCACTTAATTTCCATGGATTTCCAATGTCTTGATGAAACTGTGACTATGCTTAAACTCATGGTGGCTAATTCCTTTGCTTCTTGGTGATGGAGATTCGTGCTTGAGCTTAATGGACTTCATAGGGGAATTTTGCTATCATTCCATTAATCTAAAGTTATATATCTAGATTTTCTAGTTATAGGAATGATTGTATATGATTCTAGAACTAAGATTGTTGTTAATTTATCTCTGTTGGTCTGATATTTATAGTTGAGATTTGATTTTTTAGTGTGAGGATTATGTATGTTTCAATTTCTTTGTGGTTGTAATGGGATTATGTTAATTAACATGTTATTATCTAGTTAATGTGGTTGATTTGTGCCTTTGAGGGGTTGTGTAGCACTCAAAATCAAGAAAACTCATGTTGCATCATTCCAATTTCAATTGCACATTAAGTGTTTTTAAACAATATCTCAAGAGATAGTAGTTAGTTATGTTTGTAAGAGCCACTATAAATTGGGAATATTAGACTCAAGTGTTATCTTGATGTTTTTCTCAAGACTTGATAAAGTTTTAACTCCCATAATCTTTTTGAGGAAAGATAGTCACTTTCTTCATTACCAAGGGCATACATCATATAATCCCTTTTTATCTAAAAACATTCCTTCATTGGTTTCTTAAAATACCAAAAATGGTAGAAATAGTTTTATTTACATGCATTTTAATTTAGAGAAAATCATTTTCAAAACCCCTTTCTAACTATGTTTTTATCACTTAATTTAACATAGGGAATTCAAAATAAAAGGCTCCTTGATAAAAGAATGATCTCAAGTTGTTTACACTATATTGCATTCTAACTTGTGGTAATATTTTGTGATTTTTGTAAGGCCTCACTTTACATACCACTTATTATCGATTTTAATCAAAGTAGCAATGCATAGTTTGGTGGGTACACATGAATAGCATGAATATATTGATAATTTGCAAATGTGCATTTGTATGAAGACTTGTCCCTTCTTAATTGTCATAATCCTTTCCATTGGTTTTGGGCTAATTCCCTTTCCTTCTCTTTGGCCCATAAAGATGCCATATAGCCCCTTTTGGAAGAGGAAAATTGGCTTCTTGAAGAGGCTATCTCAATTGTAAATTATACCACATGTTTTTCTTTTAACTTTTCAACTTCATTTTCATTGGTCTAAATTGCTCTAGCTTTTGCCATATCTATCACCAAGTATTTATTTCCTTCTTCTTTAATATTTTGGTAGTAAATATCCACCAATAAAAGGAAAATATGGGCTTTTGATTTAATTTAGCCAAATGACTGTTTTGCCCATACATATTTATCATTTTCGCACAAGATGAAAAACTGGGCAGAATTTTCATCAAACTTTGAAAATTTATATCTTTTTTTCTAGACATTCAATCGAGGTGCTTCCAAAGGCCACTTAACCCTTATTAAGTATAGTTTGAAGGAAAAATATAGAATTTAGTCAACTGGAAGCTCACAATTTCCAGAATTTTTTTCTTTGGACGCTTCCACCAATGTTGGCAAGTTTTACTGGGCTAACTTCAAAAATTCATAACTCCTTGTGTACAATTCCAAATAATTCTCATGACCCAACAAATTAAATCTTAGGATGTCTATTTTCATCCTGTAAAATTTCACAATTTTTGCTCATTATTTGGTCATCCAAGACCACATGACAAACTCACTGTCGCGCAAGAAATTTCACTGACAACACTATTTGCATTTAAAACTTTCAGTGTTTAATTCCTATGATCAAGAATTTATAGCTAGAGGCTATTTAAAGTATATCAATATTCACCATTCTATTTCATTAAATGCCCTCAAATTACAAGGTATATTGATGAATAAAATTTAGGGTGTTACAATTTGACTCTGAGGCAACTAAGGTTGTGTCAAATCTCTCCACTTCCATTTCAATTTTCTATAGCCATCTACAATCATAAACATAAGAGAACTTCTGATTCATCATTTGGGAATATATTGAAAGATGAATTCCCTCCACCAACAAGCATTGAAGGACTCATCTATACGACCTACAAGCTCCATCAAATGGTTCAGTCTTACCTGCAAGAGTAAGGATGCATGGACCAGTGCTTGAAAGAGCTTCCTACTCTTGTTTGCTTTTGGAACGAGAAGGTGGATAAGTTATTAGACAAGGAAGAATCTGAAGATAACATGTTAGACATGTTTGAGAATTTTCCCAAGAGCAAAAGTCATATTGAAAATGAATTAGCCAAAAAGGCTTAGCTTCAAGGATGTATATAAACACAATGACTTTGCTATTGACCAAGAAATAAACTTGACTCTTAGAGTTGTGTCTTGAAGAATAGGGATATTCAACTCAAGAATTTGAATAGAAGGCTCTAGTTATTCAAAAAATGGATGAAGACAAATGGTAATACATTTGAGCAACAAGATGAGTCTAAGAATTTATGGATGATGAATCACACAAAGTTCCTAAACCCGGATCGGACTGGCCAGTCCAGCCCTGAAACTAGTGAACCGGCCAGTAAACCAGTGTGATTCCCAGTCCGGTCCGGGTTCAAATTTTAATTTTTTTTTAAATTTTTCCTTTAGAATTTCATTCTATAAGTCTAAAATTTTCAATTTCTCACCGGTTTGGTCTCGGTTTAGCTCCGGTTTGGCCCTAGTCTGACACACTAACCCTTAACCCAGTACCCCGACCGGTTCAATGCCCGGTCCGAGTTTTAATACCTTGGAATCACATACTCATTGATCCAAATGACTAGAGTTCTAGAATATTATCCTAGTAAGTTATTCCACCATAATGGTTAATGCATTAAGATTTAATGCACTAATGAACATTCATAATGCTTGGAAAAACATGGCCAACCAAAGATTTATGCATTAGGTATAAAGCTTTTACATATTGGATTCTTTTCTAGGAAATACACTTGAAAGTCATATAGATAGTTAACTTGTTAGACATAAGGTCTAACTTGTTATAAAATAATGGTTGAGGAGTTCAAGCATTGGATAACATATTTAAGATCAATGATCAATATATCAACGATGGGGAAATACTCTAGTGGAAGAATTTGAAGCATTTCTAATTTTCAGTATGCATAAATATTAACTTCCAATTTTGAAACCAATTTAAATGCAAACAAGTTATGAATAATTTTCAAATAATTTGTATGCATTTTTATAAACAAGATGAATTTGGAATCTAAGTATATTTTTGAAATGTGCATTTCGAAATTCAAATACATAGAAAGATTATGCACAATTTTACTTTCAATCTATTTAGCAATCTAAAAACAATCTGAAACCCATAAATGATTGATTGCTGATGGTATGCAATAATGAGCAAGTTCTTCATTACCCAAATAAATAATTACTTGAGAAAGTACCGTGCCCAAATAAATAAAGAAGATAGTACCGTGCTCAAGTAACCTCGTAATTACTTGAGAAATTATCCTTTAAAGCTCATTTGTGCATAATTCCTCAACTTTTACCTTCCATCTTCCAGTTGGTGTTATCACTTGAACATTCACTCCCAGTTGTCACGCAGTGATGGTGATCACTTGATTGGTTACCTAAGTGATGCTTCACTGTGCATCTTTTCTTCCTTCATTGCTAGCTAGGCACTTGCAGTGTTGCCTCAAGTAATGCCTCCTTTTGTTTGCACATTCAAAAATGCAGCTTCAATGTCCAACTTCCCCAAGATTTGAATTAAATCCTATGTATTCATAATCTTGAGATGAAGCTCTTCCTTTCTTCTTCCTACAAAACCATATAGATCTTTTTCTTCCTTTGGTATCTAGTTTTACTTGGATCCACTCATGGTTATCTTGTAGGAATCATAATTCACATGCTCTAAGAATATAATTAATTCGAGACAATTGAGCATAATGAATTAAAGATGTCTTTATGCATAAGAGAAATATTTTCTTTTCAAATCTTTATACATGCATAAAGAATTAACCTGTTGAGCACTACAATCCCTTTATAAATAAATCTATTAAATGACTTTTTAAGGGATGCAAAAACATAATTTCAAAATCATTTGCAATGCTCATTCCTAAGATTTCAAAATATAAAACCTCAATAAATATTACAGACAATTGTGTACCTTTGCCTTAGAAACTTGGAGGATTGCTTTTGCTTACCCACTGCATCTTTCTATGATGTTGATACTTTGAATATCTTGTTTTGGGTGCTGGAAACCTTCTCTCAAAATATGTAGACTCCAAGAGTCTTCTACTTGATGCTTGAGAGATCCTCCTTTTCTTGTTCTCCTCATTATAGTTAAATGGTACTCTATGGTAGCTCTTCCTTAAGGTGGAACATACTCCTTTTATCCATTGCTTCTCTTCATAATCACATAGTATAGTTCTAGCAATGGGTGCTCTAAGAGTTCTTCTTTTCGATATAGATGATATGAACCTTTTTCTTGGTGCATAAGAAACTATTGGTTTCTTCTTCTTCCTCTCCGTACCCTTATGTCCATTATTCTTATATTCGATCTGCATACAAAAAGTACTAGATGGACATCTTGGTACCCACATAGACTTGGGTCCTTGATTGTTAGCATTAGACATTACTTGTCCTTTCGGAACCCAAATATATATATTTCTCACATTAGAATTTCTTCTAATATAGCATGTGTGAGAAATTGACTTGATTTACCACAATAATTGCAAATAATATGATGATATGTATTATGAGATTCTATGCAAGTATTGTGTTGATCAAGAAAAAAGGATGTCAAATGATTAGTTTGCCTAAGTTCTTTCTTCCCGGATGAATTTCTAGCATGATTGAAAACATTTTTTCTTTTCAGAATAGAATCAATACTTGTTGAGAAACAATTTTATGCAAACTTTGAAAATCAGTTTTCAAGATAACTCCAGAAGAATTGGAATTGTTTACCATATAGGCATCTTGATCTCTAGAGGATGTTCAATCAAATTTGTCCGTAATGAGTTCTTCTTGGGAATCATCTTCTTCTTGTCTATCCATGTTGATTGTAAGGAAGTGTTCTATGATTTCTTCATCATCATCATCAGCTTCCAATTGTTCACGCACCGTAGATTCGCAGCTTATAGTTTCACATGAACTGTCAACACTTTCAACTTCAACATACTTATTAGAAATATACATAGAATCAAGAGTATCCAAAATATCTCTAGCAGTAGAGCAAAATCTAATTTTCTCAAAATCATTTTCGGTTAAAACACTATACAAAATTTTCATTGCTCTAATGTTTAACAAAAACATTTTCTTTTCTGTCAAATCCTTTCTCAGTTTGAAATAAAAGACATTTGTAAAAACATCCCACATATCATAATCAAAGCTTTTTATAAAAGATGTCATTCTAGCTTTCCAAAACCAAAAATCAATATCTTTAAAATAGGTGGAACTGTGTAGTCAAAACCTTCAGAAAGCATAATACACCCAAAATCAGCCATTATAAACTCTTTAGACTGTTAAGTCCTTTAAACAAGAGTCTAGCTCTGATACCAAATGTTAGAACCGGCTGACACCCAAGAGGGGGGATGAATTGGGAGTAAGTTAAACACTTAAGAACTTTAAAAATCTTTTCAGATCTTAGTGGAAGCAATAAATATGAAAGTAATAAATCATAAATCAACAGTAAGATTAAATAATATAGGCTAGAAATATAAGAGCTTAGGGAAGAGAATATGCAAACTGTGATTTATCTTGGTTCGGTCTAATCTGTGATGGCCTACGTCCAGTTCCCAGGCTCCTCCTGAGATTTTCAAATCCACTATTTTCTTGTTTAATCTAGGTACAAGAAAAGCCTTTACAAAGTTCTCACCAGGATACTCCCCCTTACAGCAAGTCTTACGAATAGAGCAATCCCGAAGATCTTTCCTTCCTGCTTAGCCGTGGAAGTCTTATGAGCAGCAACTTTCTCTCCTGCTTACACCCCTATAAGTCTTATGAGCAGCAACGTTCTCTACTGCTTGCACCTTATAAGTCTTACGAGAAGAAAGTCTTACCGGCGATTCTCTCTACACTTCCCCATAAGGAAATCAACTCACTCAAGGTCCCTCTACCTTGAGATCAATTCAGAAATATAGTTGAAGGTGTTTACAAACTCTCTAATAGAGTGGATATGATGCTCACTGAAGTACAATACAAATAACTCTCTCTCAAATATACATGATATAGAAAATAGATAAGAATAAAGAGTAGTTGGGTCGAAGTGGATGATTCATGATATAAGCATATTTGCGTTGTAGTGTTCTCGTTGGTGTTGTTGTTGCTCTCTGCTTGGATCTCTTATATTTATAGTTGAGTAGGATATGACCATTATGAGTATTTCAACTTATCCATTGAGTCCCGTTGCTTCGTTTGTTCAGTTGCATGAATTTGAAAACTAGCCGTTATGAACGTTGACGCTCCGCTTCCATAAAGTCAACTTTTGTCTCTTCGTATCATCTCTTCATTATATTCCTGGAGAAACACATTAAATACTAATACAATGAAGTGTTAGAATGATTGGAAATAAGAAGAGTAAGTTACATAAAATTTCCATGATTTTCAAAATCTTCAGATATGTTGTTGGTCGCGTTACTCGAGTGGCTACTCGAGTAAGCCTCTCTTTTCTTCTGGTTACTAGAGTGATCCCTCGAGTAATAGTTCAAATAACTTTATAGATTACTCGAGTGCTCCCTCGAGTAATGTTGTCCAAATCTTGGCCGAGAGTAATTCCAACTTCATTACTCGAGTGATCCCTCAAGTAATTCCTTTCAAAATCTGGCTGAGAGCATTTCCATCTTTATTACTCGAGTGATCCCTTGAGTAAGCTCTCAAATAAGTTTGCAGATTACTCAAGTGCTCCCTCGAGTAAAGCCTTTTCACATCTTATATCTCAAGTGGTCCCTCGAGTAAAGTCTGTCATTTCTTGGTCGAGAGCTACTAGATGATTTTCTCTCTGGTTAGTCGAGTGATCCCTCGAGTAAGCTCTTAAATAACTTTACAGATTACTCGAGTGGTCCCTCGAGTAATGTCATTCAAATCTTGGCTGACAACATTTCCAACTGCATTACTCGAGTGGTCTCTGGAGTGAGGTTTCAAATAATCTTGCATATTATTAGAGTAAGCCCTTCAAGTGAATTCTTGATTTTGATTTGAAACATGGCAAATCATATATCATCGGAAAGTCCTCATCATCTACATTCCAATGCAATAAGAATCACCTCTAAACTCATTTTGTACAGAAAGTTATGATACAAAGAATATCTTTTGCATTTAGACAGAGTCTAAAATCACGAGCATCAATTTCTAGAAGGTATAGCTCTTAGTATATAACTTGAAATATATCAAATTATATGTCCATGGAAAGCTCTTTAAGTATACTTTCATATGGCACTAGTTTTGTCTCAATCCAATGTGTATTTTGAGAGTTATATCCAAAATACCAAAGCTGTCCTGGAATATGACACTGATTCATATGTCAAATTCAACAGATCATATCTCTCTCATCTGAACTCTTTTGAATGTGATCTTGGTGTCCATAGTTCGTGTTGGGACTCTAGTTTCATATGCAACTGGTTTCAGATCAATCTGACATATGGTTAGAGAGATATACCCAAAATACCGAACCTCTGTCCTGACATGTGAAAAACAGAGTGCCATTACTCGAGTGGTCACTCGAGTAAACTTTAAGTAACTTTGCAGATTACTCGAGTAGCCACTCAAGTAATCACCACCAAAATGAGGTAGTGCCATATTACTAGAGTGATTACTTGAGTAATCATCCCCTGAGGTACCATAACTTCTGTATACATCATTTTAGCTTCGTATTGACCCATTCCAACTTCAATTTGACCATAGAAACCTCCTATGTCACTTCTAATAGCTTGGATATTGATATTCTCATATGATCTTGCAAGTTCTTCCTTCTTCAATCTCTTTCTTCTTATTTTTCCTCTTGATGATCATTCTTCATAGCCCAATTAGATTTCTTCTTGAATATCTTCAATATTCTTCAATCTTTGCTTGATTAATCTTGAATCTTTGTATTCCCATTAGATCTTACAATTTCTTCTTTCTTCAATCCCTTGCCTCTTGATTTTCTTCTTGATGATCATTCTCCATTTATGAGACATTATAACATCAACCCACCATCAGGTATATGATTAATCTACATGATATACAATATTAAATATAGTAGTTAGTCAATGAAGAAGATAAGTATATTATGCAAACTTTTTGCTCTTAATATTTGATATATATGTTTGACATCATCAAAACTATTCATATCTAACATAACTAACATCAACTAATGTTCAAAACCTTTTCTCTTTTTATCACTGATGATAATACATGATTTTTATTCTCCAATGATTAGGCATGATAACTGAGTACCCAATCATTACTCAACATGTGTGTAACTGCACCCTTTCAACTTCCACTGTATGCAATGATTGTTCTAACCCATAATTTCCAATATATTTAAACTCCCCATTTTCCTTATGACTTTCGTACTATTTCTTTATCATCATCCTCTATTATCTCAATTACCAAGATGAAATATCATGTTGTAGACTTGCTAGAAAACACCCAGTGTCATCCTCTTCCCCCACCTCCTTCTCATCCTTTTGCTCCTGCTCCACAACCTCCAACTCTGCCTCCACATTCTCTGCTCCTCAAGTGAAGGCAATGATATGTTATGTAAAATGCATTAACCATGTTGTAAGGAGGCTAGCAAGATATTTGTTGAGTATGAAAAGGAAGACCAATCTCAGTCTTGATGAGTACGAGATTGGCCACCATGATTCTGACATACTCCCAAATAATTCAAGCCACTCCTTTAGTGACAAGTAGCGTGATGATGTAAGATATTTAGCAAATTTTTGGAACTTTTGATTCATTCAAATTGAAAGAAAAAAAAGTTCCAAAATTCACAACAAATCTCATATAATCTATTAGAGGCTGATATTTTTTTGTTTTATTTTTATAAAATATAAAAATGTAATTACTTGGGAACTATTAGCCCCAAAAAATTTAAAAAAAATATGACATAAATCATTATTATTAACAAAGAACTATGCTAAATGTAAACAAATAAATAAAATTTCTTATGAACAAACTATGGTGTAAAGTTTTAGATATGATAACCCAAAAAACCCTACCATTCCTCTTCTATTTAAATGTCTGAAACAGAATATACTTGACATTTAGTTTGTTCGAATGAAACCTACCAACATTGTAAACCTACTACTTTTGTTGTCTTTTCCAGGAGTCGCTTTTAGTTAAACCCCACCATAAAAAGCTTTCTTCTGACTTCTCAGCAATAGCTATACTAGTGAATACACTTGTCACTTGTCTTAGTGACTATTGTGCTAGTAGCTTTCGCTTGCCATAACTCATGTTTTTGTTTATAAGTTCTAGCTAAGTCGCATCTTTTGTTGCTATATTCTCCTCATTTTAGGTATGATTTCCCTCATCCATTTCATATTATCCATTATGCATTCACTTTGAAGGTTCCTTTTATGTTACTTGCAATGTTCAACCCAGTCGTTAGGGCTGCCTTTGTGCAGACACGATGCAATAAAGTATTCTAGGTGATATTAAATTGCTTTTATAAAGTTATATTTTTTTTGGAAAACATATTATTGCTCTAACCAAAGGTTCCCCTCATGTTATAGGAAATTGTTAACCCATTGCTTTGATTGAAGGTTCCTACTCTACTATTCTTTTTGTAGTAATTTCTTGAGATATGGATTCCTAAGCAAATACTAGTCCTTTTTTAGAAGTATCCATATTTGCAGAAGTTACTTCCAAAAAATCAATATCGATGTGATGAATAAACTAGTTTAGTTGTACCAAGAGTCATACATGATCAAGAGAATACCAGCTTTTGTAAACTCATAATGCCATAAAACATTCAAGGTGACATTAAATTGCTTTTGTGAAGCTTTTTTTTTTTTGGAAAACCTATTATTACTCTGATTGAAGTTTCCTCTCCTGTTTTTGAATTGAGCATATGGCACCAAGTTAAAGCTTAGAATTTCAACAATGTGAGATCAGTCTTAAACACTTTAATGTAAGAGTTTTTGAGCATTTTGGTCCTGAATTTATCTAATAGAATACTACTTCCCACATTAAGTAATGATACAATTTGGGACGGACAAGATTTTTTAGGCTTTGTGGCTAGAATCAATGGCACTCCTACCTATACATCTAATAATGTAAGTGTTCATCTATACTTTATGTCTCTTCTGCAATTAAGCCAGAAAAGCAATAACTAAGTGAAAAAAAACCCATATAGGAAAGGGCGCAAGGGGCATGCAAACCCTTAAGCAGCTAAGGGTTTACATGCCTGTTGAGCCCTTTCCTATACATATATTTGTTTTTCCCCTCAGCCTTTACTTTTCAGGCTTAATTCCTGTGAAGAGACACAATAAAAGGTCAACAATTACATTATCACAGATATAGGTCAACACTTGCTATTAACTCTTTTCACAAAGCTGGAATGTCATGATTTATCCCAAATTGTATGGCAAATCATTGTGGGGATCACTGTTCTATTATATATAGATGAGTCCAACTAGCCCAGAAACTCTCACTTTAAGAGTCTTACATCCATACTGTAATATCCTAAATTGTAATTAAGGGCTAATAACCTCAAAAGTGATATAATTAATGTTAGTTAAACACTTTTGAAGTATATGATGTGAATTGTGATATGAGATGTGCCTGATGATGGTATAATGCATATTATGTTAATCAAGGGTAAAATGGTAAAATTTATAGACCCATTAGTCAGTTATCGAAGAGGAAGAGGAGACTCATAGGTAACTTAAGATCAATGGCTATGATTTGTTGAGCAAGAGGTGGAATCCTATGCATATGTGGGTATATGAATTCATTAAGGGAAGAATTAGATCATGACATGTGGCAAAATGTGGACCATTAGATGAGGTCAAAGTTTCAAACTCATTTTTCTCTTCCCTCTCTTCCTCCAAGTTGGTTTGTGTGCATGGGAAAAGGGAAAATCTGCATCTTCATCCTTTTATTCTTGTCTCTCATCTAACCTCTATTTCGTTGAGCAAGGGAAGAAAAGAGAAAGTGTAAAGGTGAGATTTTGACTTGTTAGATGCCTTCTAATGCTCAAGTGTTCTTCTTTGGTTTTGTTCATGGTGACAAGAGCTTCATTACCATGATTTTAGATGTTTGAAAGGAGGTGTTTTGGTGTTGGAAGGAATTTTGAAGTTGAGAAATCAAGGAACTCCCTTTGGAAAGAAGGAAGAGGTAAGAATGAGCGCTTTACTAATATAAGTTTTTTGATTATAGGTTGAGTCTTGAGAACTTATGATTTTGCCCTGATTTTGAGATATTTTGGAATGGATGAATAGTCTAGTGTTTGGTAAGAATGAGCTCTTTACTAATCATGCTTTGGTATGTGTTTGGTATGGAATTGGTATGTTTGGAATGCATTTTGGATAGATAGAATTGATTGGGTTTGAAATTCTTAAGTTTCGAGATTTTGAGAGTTTAGTGTTTAATGTTACCCAAAACCAAAGCATGATAATGGAATAGGATTTTGGTGATTTTGACATTCCCATTGGATTCCTTGAGTGATTTTGCGTGGGAATAAGCTTGGTTGTTGATTTTAGATTCATTTGGATCACTTGGGAAAAGTTGGAAATCTGTCTGGTTTGAGCTCTGTTTTATGCAGTCCGATTGGACGAGTGTTTTGAATGAACAAATGGTGTTGGAAAATTATGAAACTTTCCAGTCTTAAATTTCACATCGCAAGCTTCAAAATGGACATATATTTTGTGTCATTTCGTTTAGTATTCTGTGAGATATGGTTGTCCAAAGTTTGGGATTGAAACAGAACTCTGTTTTGGAGTAGTGTTTAGTTTTTGGTGATTCTGTATTTGTGTAGTGATTTCCAGTGATGGGCCATATTTTTCCTTGAAAGAGGACTTATATACCTTTCATTTGGCTTTGGAATCACCCCGTTTTGAATTTTCTAGGATTAGTTATGAATTTTGGAAGTGCAGCCAAGAATCAGGGGGTTTCTTGGCCGCGGCCCAAGGTGGCTGGCCGCGGCCCAAACCTTTCTGGCCTGATTCTGGCCGCGGCCCACGAGTGGCTGGCCGTGGCCAGTGGCCCTCTAACCATATTTTGACCGCGGCCCAAGGAAGGGCTGGCCGCGGCCAACCCCTGTGTTCTAGCACTTTAAGTTTTTGAAAGGAGATCTCTAACCTATTGTTTCCCAACCTTTTAGGGCTTTTATTAGAGGCATTTATGGCCTCTTAAGGGTCAATTATGATAACCAAATTTACGTGTCTCAAGTTAAATAAGTCTTGGAATAGAATATAACTCTTTGTCCCTAATCGTGATTCTAGGATACGATATTTGCCCTCCTCGGGAGAGACCGGCGCTAGGACACGCACGGAAGGATCAAGGTAGTGACTCTTCTCTCATATTATGTATGATATTTTGGCATGCATAACTTATCGTTGAATTTGTAAAATGTGTGCCATGGTCTATTACGGCGTGAGCAGGTCATCGTGAGCCGTGTAGGGATTGACGGTGGTCATCTCTAGGTCGGCAGTTGAACTGTCGTCGTAATCGACATGGATATTGTGAATCCGACCCGTAGGGCGGCGTTTGTTAATCCAGCCGTGGGCTGTGAGTTTTGAATATTGCATGTATGGCTTGTGTGATGAAATGCTTTATATGAATCCCAGCTGTGGTGAAATATATTGTGTGGATTGTTGTGATGCAATACAGCACGAGCAATTCAGCGTGAGCAATCGTAAGGGATGACAGGTGTCATACTAACCATTGCCGTTGTAGTTGCTTGTTGTGGTTAATGATTTGCATACATGCATTATTATTGTACATTATATGATTGATTTGTTACTACGGGGATTCTTTAGAATCTCACTCTCTCAAAAATCATGTTTTAGACAGGGCAGAAGGATCAAAGGGAAAGTGGGCGACGAAGAGCGGATAAAGCTCTGATTTAGTTGTATATTTTGGGTTATTGGTTATCATGTATATCTTTTGGATATTTTTGGGAAACAATTGTATATATTGGGATTGGTAGTATAGTTTTGTGTAATCCCCAAGTTAAGGGTAATGAATTGTGGGCTTTGTGCCTTTGTAAATCCCTTATTTAATGAATGGAACCCGAGTATGTCGGGAATTTACTTTATACTCTGATATTTGTGAATGAAATCAACTTGTGCAGGCCATTTAGTATTGAAATGTGAATACGAGACCGTCATGAACATGTTTTGTAAAAGTTTTTGTAAGCCATGATTTTGGGAAGTTTGGTTTTGTTTAAGTCCCAAAATCATTTAAGGTCTCTAATTCTATATCAATTACGTGTTTATGAACTAAATCTCGGCCTTAATCGTGAAGGGGGTTACAGAATCTCAGTAGGAAATAGATACCATAATGCATGCATGATAGATGCTATGTGTATGACATGTTAGCTTTATCTAGATACATGCCTCATAATGACATTTCTGCATGCTTAATGTTTCATGTAACAAAACTATGGCCACAGCAAAACAGAAACATAGCTTCATTTATTCAAATATGCTCTACACAATCAAGTAAAGCAATCACATATATCACTACACAAGCAAAGATATTAAATACATACAAGGTAAGTCCCCTACCTCACGTCTTTTCTCCTCGATTTGCGTGCCAGTAAGTCGAGGCTTCACATTCGATCCTACATTGTCAAATGTACTATTTAGACACTTCCATAGTGTTTCTGGGGGTTTTATGAGGCTATATTGAAAATTTACTAAAATACCCCTGGGGACCCGGCCTCGCCATACCCGGTCCAGCTGTACTTTTCTTGAAATTTTGACATCGGCTATTCTGACATATTTTCACCCAAGGAATCCATTTCCTAACTCAGAATTATCAAATTCAATGTCAATTTACAAATTTACCTTTGGCAGCCCCACTTTAAGGGTTTCAGGGGCGTTTTTGTAATTATGCTTTTTCGGCCTTTTCCGAAAAAGTGACCAACTGTAACCCCACCTAATTTTCGCTCCTGAACTCAATGGAATCATCAAATCATTGAAAATCCATCTCTAAACCCTCCAAACTAGCCTTGGCCAAAATTCTCAATTCCTTGGGAAAAATATGGGTTTTTCGGTTTCGGCTCCGCAGATGTGTTTCTTTATACTCCTAATCACTTTATTAACCATTACATTGGGTTAGAACTGCCATTTAGTATCAATTAGGGCAGCATAAAACCTAGGCCAACCCATTTTCCAAATTTACAAACAAAGACAATCCGGTGAAATTTCACTGATTAAATCAACCACAGCAGCCAGAACAATCAAAGATTGAAGTTTCGGAAGTTACCTCAAGCTCCCTCTGGCTTTTCCCTAAAATGGCTGAACCCTAACTCATTTTCAATCAGCAAAATTCTTGCTTCAACACCTTAAATTACATAGAGTAGAAGCTTAGGAGAAGTATTGCACCAGTTAGGAGTTAAATCATAGGATGAATCGCTTTACCTTGCAATTTCTTGCTCCTTCTTTCTCTAGAAACCAAACCAGCTCCTCTCTCTCATGTTGCACGAACAATGATGGAAAATAACTAGAGAAGATGAGGCAATATGTTTTAATTCCATGCTGATGTCGTGTTTTATCTTGATGATGTCAAAATTCCCAATTTTGGATTTTCTGGCAGATTTTCTGCCCAAACTTTGAAAAATCATAACTAATTCTATAAAAATCAAAATGAGGTGATCCCAATGCCAAATGAAATATATTTAAGTCTTCTATATAGGAAAAATATGGGTCATTACCCAAAATCATCACAAAATTCCACAATTACATAAAACTCATCACTGCCCCAAAACAAAGTTCAGTTTCCATCCCAAACTTTGGACAGTCATATCTCCTAGTTCAAAAACCGAAATGGCACAAATTATATGTCCATTTTGAATCTTGGGATGTGAAATATAAGACTGGAAAGATTCAGAATTGTTAGACACCATTTGGTTGTTTAAAACGTTCACACAAACTGACTGCCCAGAATAGAGTTTTACTGGACAAAATTTCAGATTTTGCATCTTTGCTTCCATTGGTTCCATTTTCATACCAAACATCATTCCCAAATAAATTTTCACAAGGAATCCATTGGAAACACCAAATCAATTAAATTCACATCTCATTGACATGTTTTCACAACAATCTCAACATGTCAACACAATTCACATTTCAAAACCTAACATTGCAACTTTTCCATTCCAAAGTTCCAAACCAATTTCAATGACATCAAAACACACTATGACACCATTTCCA
This sequence comes from Inga laurina, assembly GCA_963855925.1. Classification (NCBI taxonomy): domain Eukaryota; kingdom Viridiplantae; phylum Streptophyta; class Magnoliopsida; order Fabales; family Fabaceae; genus Inga; species Inga laurina. The sequence goes on from OY979709.1 coordinate 15,645,694, forward strand.
ACACAATACCCCATTCAATTCTTCCCTCTATTCTAAGTCAATTTGGATGTTAATCCACAATTGAACTCAAATACAAGGTTTCGGCGCTGCTCACAACACACACGATCACATTCGAGTGCCAAATCACATCATATTCTCCAAAAAGGTTATTTATCACTAACCACATCCACTTTTGAAGTCATTAACCCTTCATAAAAATTTGGGATCTTGCTAAACCGGGGCTTAGCAATCCACTAATCTCAGGCTTATTCTTTAAACTCAAGTCTTAAAAGCCGGGGTATTACAATATGTGAGAAGATCCATTAGAATACTTGATTTTATGTATTTATTCTATAAAACGACCTAATTAAGCATGGAAATAGCTAGCCACTATTGAAATTAAGCTCCACAAAATATTGCTGTCTCTATGCTCAAACGGATTTGATGCACGTCTTTATTGGAAAAATATATTGTTTGTAAATAAAAATGGCCTAAATTCTATTCAAGAACCACTCTTATTGGATTCTCAAGGAAGTAAATTTAGTAGCTAATTGGGTTTTTAAAGCTACATTAAAGTAAATTTAAACCTCCTTTGTGATTGCAGCAATTGATTTTGAAGGATATAATGTTTTAAGTTTGGATATTACTACCTCCGCTACTTTATATGAAACTCGGTTAACTAATTTGGGGAAATTAAGAAAATTAAATAAATTACTTAATTATAATACATATTTTATTATCTCTCTGAAATATTTATATATATCATTAGATTATATACCAGTTTATAAATCACATAATTTAATTAAACAAATGATAAATATAAATATTTTAAAATAATTTATTTAACAATTTCATTCAGTAAACTTAGTGAAGTAAGGACATGAGAAAAAGTTTTGACCCTCCTCATGCTTTTTTTTTTTTGCCCGACCCTCCTCATGCTTTTAGTTTTGTTATTCTGTGAAGTGTACTTTACTTTACAGAACCCATCCTTAGAAGTTGCATGTTCTCTTCTATTTAATGACGTAACTTTGGTTAACAATAATGTACTGAAAATCAAATCGGACACTGAACTGATTGGTCAAGGAACATTGATTCAGGTTGGGGTTAGGCCGGGATCAACTCGGGGTCAATTAAATATATATATATATATATATATATATATATATATATATATAATTTAAATGTTCATGCATACTATTCAAAAAACTACATAAGATTTTTTTTTTTCAAACCAATAGTCCAATATAACCTCTTGAACCTAATACCCATAAAAATATCATTAGTTACATAAGGGTTTTCTCCAATCAATGCCAAAAGTATTCAACAATCCTTTTAAAGCTCATTGCAAATAAAAAAATTTCAAGGAAATAATTTTTTTTTTCAAAAAAATAAAAGCCAGGTTGGAGCATACAAATGTGAAAAAAAAGGGCAATCAGGGTCACTCTGGTTCACACTGGGTTACCTCAGGTCACCCCGATTCATACTGAGTCACACTGGGTCAGAAAGTTCAGTTGGCCCAAATTTTCTGACCTCAACCAGACCGAACTAGCAACAGATTTACCGGTTTCGGTCTGAACCGGCCGGTCCGGTCCAATTTTCAATACAATGGTTAACACAAAAATGGTAAGTATTTTTCATTACTTTTTTTTAATTATTAAAGGGTGAAAGTTTAAAGAATAATTGTTTAGAAAAAGACTCAACATTTCAAAATGACTATAGTTTCACAATAGAGAAATTATTTTATTAGTCTCACATCCCAAGTAGCTCAAGCCAGCCGGTAATATAGATTGAGCCCACAGGTCCAACCTACAGAAAATTAGAGGGTTGGGTTGTGAAAAAATATACCTATTCTTATGCAGGTTATTTTGTCCAAATCCACATAACCCAAACCCATGATAGGCTAGCCGCCAACTCGTGGGCTAGCCCATATTTTTTAATTTTTTTTTAAATTATGAAATTCTAAAACAAAAAAACACTACCTAAACCCATGGGCTAACTTGCATTAACTTTTTTAATTTGTAAAATTCTATAATGTGTTGAATTGTAATGTATATTTATGTAATGTTTGAAATTTTGAATTTGATATTCTATGATCACTACATTTTTGTAATGTATATTTATAATTTATATTTGTGAAAAAAGATATTTAATTTTATATTAGGTAATAGCCTAATATTTAATTAAATAAATATCATTTTATTGTATTAAAAAGTATGCAAAAAAAATTAAAAAAAACAAAGAAAAACGAGTTGGGTAAGCTAACCCGCAACCCACCAATTATGAATTGGGTTAGATAAATCCTAGCCCATTTTGATGTGGGCCCACTACTACATAAAATACTTTTAATGTTTATTTTTAGGCCCTTTCTACTTCTCTTTTCAGAGGGATGCCTATGTGAGCGATATAATAAAATCTGATAATAATGTCCGTTAAAAAAGGGACACCATACGATGTCCTTTTTTTAAAAGAGACGCCGTAAGTCTTTAACTTATGATGCCCCTTTTGAAAAAAAAGGGCACCATAAGTGACATATGGCTTTCTTTTTTCACAAAAAAAGGACACTGTAAGTTTGTAACTTACAACGTCCCTTTTTTAACAGACACTAAAAAGTTTTTTTAAAAACAAAAAAATTATTTATATTTTTCACTGCCAGCAATTAAACCCTACAGAAACATCATCGAACAATTCTTTATAAACCAAAATGTCCTTACAAATAGTAAGGAAACATCCAGCACTACCTCATTAAAATGTTAACTACTACTACTATGTACAATAATCACCATAAAGTGTCAAAAAGTTGTCTACACAACTACTAACTAATATAAAAAAAAACTTTAATAATCTTGTGTTGAAGAAGATGTCCAGCCAAAAGGTCTCAGACCAAATTAATGTCTTCGTCTAAGTGGGTATCGTCATTACCAAAAATCTGCAAATTAGAAAATAAGCTAAGATATATCAATCAAGTGAATGAATTAGTTAACAATTCAATTACAACATTAAAAATATTATCATTTGAGAATAAAGAAGCGATTACTTGTTCAAAATCTATAATAACTCCGCCCTAAATGATGTTATATATATATATATATAAAGTATAACATAGCATCCATACTCAGTGATTCCTGGTTGTTGATGACACTATAAATCAAAAGCAAATGATTAAAATAAATAAAGGCATATCTAAAGCAATTGTCACTGAAGAACTTGAATTGAAATTACTTACTCACAGATAAAAGCACTTCGGCTTTTTGCTTGTGCCCTTACATGTCCCGTGTAACACCCCAAATTTTTATTCACCAAAATGCCTTGTGAACCCTTGTGGCATCCAATAAAATAAGATGGTGAATTTTGATGCAATTGAAATGATGAAAACGCCTTTAGTTGAAGTCACATGGAAATTGGGCTAAAATAAATCATGAAATTAATTTCAGTTGTTCCAAAAAAACCCATTATTGAAGCCCAGAGTAGAAGAATAAAATAGCATAATATTAGACCCAATAATAATGGGAATTTTGGTCAAGTAGAGGAAGAAAAAAGAATAAGGCAAAATTAAATCCAAGAATGTAATGGCAAAATCATAAAGCACAAGATTAATTATTTTTTAATTAATTGAATTTAATTTTAGTTAATTAAGGAAAATAAAGGGGTAAATATATATTTGGAAGAAATAAATCAAAGTTTGAAAAGACAAAGCTGGACTTGTATACAAATTAATTAAAGAGGTTATGGAAAATGTTGGAGAAATTACTGTCTCCCTTTTTCCTCATGAATTTCGCCTATTAAAAGAAAATAGGAGGGGAAAGAATTATTTGGGTTATGAACATGCCAAGTGTCATCATCCAAGCCAAGGGATTAAATAATAATTGATTAAGGATTTAGCACATGTGTAATTAGCATAAAATAATATATATTTGTGCATTTATTTAGGCTAATTGGGGGAGTCAAATTTGGTGTAAGAAGGACCTATATGGTGTCTTGTTGGGCTAAGGAGAAGGGAAGGAAAAATAGTCCAAAGCTAATGAGAAGGTTTATGACTTAATTAGTTAGAGATAAGCCCAAGTGCAAGCTTATGTCATAAAACCAAATAAACTAATATTTATTAAAGAAAGATGATGAAGATATTTTAAGCTTTGTCTTCATCTTTTCTCTTCTGATTTCACACCTAACTCACAAAATAGAGAGAGAGAGAAGAACATAAGAAACTTAGTGAGAAGGAGAAGCACAAGAGGAAAACCCAAGGTAAGTCATGTGGTTTTAAGTGATTAAGCTTCCTATCTTGTGTAATGGCACCTCTAAACTCTTAATCTCCATGAAAAACTATGTAGCAAGAAAATCTTTAAGGTTGAAGAGAGAGAAAGTGATGCCTAGAGAGAGAAAGTTTGAGGATTAAGAGGTAACTTCAAGAACTTCAATTTCTTTGATGTATTACTGTTGTTGTTGTGGTTTTTGTCATGATTTGTGGTTTGGATTGTTGATTTTGTAAAGTTGGGATGTTGAAACCCTAAGGGGTTATGCTGCCTAAATTTCCTCAAATCATGTCTAATAAGATTTTAAGAGGTTTAATAAGTGGTTAGGAGTGAAAATGAGTAAGTTTTAAGGGCTAAAACACAAAAGCACATTTTCCCTTCCTTTTGAACAAAGTTTCAGCCAGTATGAGAAATGAGGGTTAGGACTAGAATTTCATTAATATGATGATTCCATAGTATTCAGTGGGGAAAATTGTGTAGGGTTCATGTTCAGGAGAAAGTGTGAAAAGCCCTAGAAAGTGAAATCATGAAAATACCTCTAAATCCCCTAAGTAGGACCTGTCAAGGGCAAAACTGTCATTTGACAGTGATTTTGCAAAAACCATGGTCAAAAATGGATTCTTCATGCAAAACTGTGTAGGAATAGCCTGGGTCAAAATTTCTGAAAAAGTACAGTTGGATCGGGTAAAAAGGAGCTTAGACCAGGTCCCTAGGAGCATTTTAGTAATTTTGTGTTTTAGACTATTATAACCAACAAAGGTAAATTGGAAGAGTCTAGAGTGATACATGAATGGGTATTAACCTAATTCTTATAAACTTGGAATGTTAGGACCAGACAGTTGTGGCTGAGCCGGATCAAGACAGTTAGACGGTTAGGCGGGAAAGGGCTATTGCAGATAATAACTCTATCTTTCATACATTATGCCAATGTTTATATATTTGTGTATGCCATCTTTTGTGATATAATTAATGAATACAGTTTTGTCAATAAGGGCAATTTGTGTGTAGAGGCACACTTACCTGGTTGTTGAACAAGAACCCACCGAGGTATACCTGGTTTTTGAGTAAGAACCTAATCGAAGTTTTACGGATAGTGGGGGATTGAGCCCCTAACTCATGTATACATGTTGTGATATTGTTGTTAATTTAGTGCATAACATGGAGCTTGACATATTTAATTTTCGTATTTTATATGATAAATTGTATATTACTACTGAGATTCTCTCGAATCTCCCTCTTTCCATAAATGTATAAAGTTTGCAGCTGTAGGAAACGGCTCTGAGGGCATGATTGTATTTAACAGCAATTGAAGGTTCTGGCCAAGCTCGTGTGGAGATGTTTATATCTGAAGACCTCTTAATATTTCAAGCTCTGTAATAGTATGTACATGACCCTGTTGGGAATTCCTGTAATATAATCAAGCCTAATGTATCAATATATCAGTATATTTATGCTATTCCTATGTTGTTCACTAAACTGCATAATGGCTACTATAATTAATGTCAATGATAAGTGGTATGTAAGTCAGGGTCTTACATTTTGGTATCAAAGAAAGCGATTCTGGTAACAAGATAGTATACTGATAAGATCTTAATTATATGGTGAAAGGAAATATGCGCAGAATGGGGAACTAAAGAAGTGAATCACCTCGTCTATAAACTAGCCATGAGGAATAGCGGAATACCAAAGGGCAGCAAGTAGTAAAATACTAGACTAAGGTTGGTCTAAAGATATTGTGAAACCCGAGGAAGCTGGTACGTCTAAGGCCAGTGTTTAGACCACACATAGTATTTAGTCAGCCGAAGGTAGCTGGCATGATGTTTGAGATACGAGTAGTATCAGGGTACCAGTGATCAGGAGCAGATAAAGCCGATATCTATATTTTGGCAAGGGCACACAAAAGTTAAGCATGCTCCACCTAGTGAAATCTTAGGATGGGTGACCCCTTGGGAAGTTAAGTTGGCAAAGTCATAGAGACTTGAGTAATAGTTATTATCTTAAGGTTTCTCCATGACTAATGATCATCTTAATTAAATGGTTTAATTGATGTTTAGAAGCATGGAGATGATGATGATGTAAGCATTAATCTTGATTCAAACCATTTCTGTTGCAATAATTACTATGCAAAAAATTTCATTTGATAAGGTGATACAAATTTTGAGGTGTAGTAAATGCTTGAGGTTTCTCCATACTAAGTGATGATCCTTAATAACACCATGATGTTAAAGTAATATAGACATGATATCGGTGCTATATGATCAATGGTGATTATACCGTATATTGATCCTAAAGGATCCAATCTAATGATATTGAAGGTTGAGGATAAGCTTGAATTTGATCTAAGATAAAATAATGCTTAGGTTAAAATGTGAATTTGTTGTGCTATGGTACTGTTCCATGATGGAAGTTTGAACCTTATGAATAGTGTTGAACTTTCAGTAATATTTTAAGGATAATGCCCAAAAACCATGGAGGTTAGAATATGTAATATCCCAAAAAGTGATTAAGGGTTAATGACTTCAAAAGTAGATGTGATTATTGATAAATAAACACTTTTGGAGAATACGAAGTGAATTGTAATTAGAATGTTTTATGAGCAATGCCTAGACCCTGTATTTAAGTTCAATTGTGCATTAATATCTAAATTGAATTGGAATAAAGGGAAGGTGCATATTTTATGGTGAAATGGAATAATAAATGTGTTTAGTGGTGATTCAGTGAGAATTACCATAATCAGGAGCAAAATGGGAAAGAGGAAAGTTACCGACCAATTAGTCAGTTACTGAAGAGGAAACTCATTGGTAACTCTAAGATCAATAGTTGTGATTAGTGCTCAAGTGATCAAGAGGGTGGAATCATGTACTTGTGTGCTCATATGTGCCCAAGGAAGAGGAAACAAGATGTTTACAAGTGTCAACATGTGAGCCATTGATTTGGTCAAATTGACAAAACTCTTCCTTCTCTCCTCTCCCTCTCTTTAGGTTGGCCAAGAGGACGATTTAGAGTCAAAAATCTATTTCTTCATCATCTTCACTATCTCTCTCCAAGCCTCTATGTTCGTCCAACTCAAGGGAGGAAAGAGAAAAGGAAAGGTCATATTTTAGCTTGCTTGATGTCCTCTTTAGCTTAAATCATCTTCTCTAATCTTGTTCATGGTGATGAGACCTTCATCTCTATGGTTTTAGATTTGTGAAAGAAGGTGTTTGAGAGCTTGAAGAAATTGGAAAGTAGAGGAATCAAGAAATTAGCTTGAGAAAGAGGAAGAGGTAAGTAATAACTTTTCTTTGACATATTGATTGTGGTCATTGAATGAGTTTTGGAATTTGTGAATTTTGCCCTGATTTCAGTGTGATTTTGGAATGGATGAATTGCCTAGTGTATTGTGGTAAAAATGGTGTCATATTGCGCCATTGGAATTGGTTTGGAACTTGAAATAGAAAGTTTGACAATTTGGTGGTTTGTGTTGCATTGTGGTTCAAAACTGAATATGTGTGGATGTCATGAGAATTTGGTTGTTTTAGTGATTCCAATGGTTTCCTTGTGAAAATTGGTGTGGGGAGAGTGTTTGTTGTGAAATTGGAACCATTGGGAACAATTATGCAAAAATTGGAAATTATGTCCATTGAAACTCTGTATAGGGTAGTCAATTTGTATGGACGTTTTGAATGGGCAAATGTGTCTAAAAATTCTGAAACTTTTTTCAGTCTTAAAGTTCACATTTCAAGCTTCAATATGGACATATAATTTGTGTCATTTTGATTTGTGAGCTAAGAGTTATGATTTTCCAAAGTTTGGGATTGAAACTAGAATCTGTTTTGGAGCAGTATGGACTTTTGTGCAATTTTGTATTTTTGTGGTTATGAAAAGCATTGATCCATATTTTTTCAGTACAGAGGACTTAAATATCTTTCAATAGGCTTTAGGATCACCTCATTTCAATTTTTCTAAAATTAGTTACGCTTTTTTGAAGTTTCCTTGGTTGCAGTCAAAGGTTCTTGGCTGCAGCCCAAAACTTTCTATGCAGTTTTTTGCCATAGTAAGAAAATCTTAGCTGCAGCCAAAAAGTCTCTTTGCTGTTTTTGGCCGTAGCAAAAAAAATCTTGGCTGTAGCTAACCCTTATTTTCAGTACTTTGTGATTTTGAACAGTGATTTCTAACCTAGTATTTCCCCAATCCTTTTAGGCTTTCGTTAAGATAGTCATAGACACCTAAGGGACTCAAATGACAACCAACCTTAAGTGTTTTAAAGTTAAGAAATTGGAAAAGGGATAACACTATGTCCTTGATTTTGATTAATAGGATTCAATATTTGCCCTGAATATGAGCAACCTGTGCCAGAGCACACTCGGTAAGAACAAAGTAGTGACTCCTTCTCTTATACTATATGTGATGCATGTATATTTGATTTATCAATGTTTTATGATGACTTCGAATACTGTGAAGTTTGTGCATGTGAAAGCAGAAAGGTCACTTGTGGGCCGCAAGGCTATGTGAGTTACAGCATGCGCATGTCAATATCAGCAGTCATAGGGAATGAAGCTTGTCATCTCTACCCCTACCATTGATATACTATTGTAAATGTGAATGCCGTGAAGGCAATGTGTATGCGTGACAGCTTGGGTATGTTGTATTTATGATGTTGTGCTGTTAGATGATCTACTTGCATGCTATGTGATTACATGTTGTATGAGTGATTTGTTACTACTAGGATTCTTTTGAATCTCATTGTTTCCATTGACTAACTTTTAGACAGGGCAAGTGGCTCGAAAGGGAAGCTAACAACCAAGGGCGACCAGGATTCCTTAGGGTTGTATGATTTTGGTTGTTGGTCATCAATTTTGGTTGGGATTACTGTATATGTTTCGGATGTAGATTTTGGATTGATATTGTGTAATCCCCTGTATGAGAAACTATGAATGGGCGAATGTGCCCTGTATACCCTTTAGTAAAGGTATGAAACCCGGTGTTTGTTAGGAATTTTGTTGTACACTCTGATATGTATGAATGCGACTTTACTATGAAGGTAATTATATTTGATATGTGAATATGAGACCAATGTAGTTGGATTTCGAAAGATATTTGTGAAAACCCTATCTTGAAAAGATGGAATTGAAAATGAGTTTTGATTATCCGCTGGTCTCTAATCCATTTTAATTACATATTTTGAATCATAATTACGGTTTATAAGGCAGGGGGTTACAGAATAGGCACTATTGATCCTGATTCTTAGCAAACCTATTGGGTATACTTGAGGAAAATGATTTCCAATCTGTGTGATGTTGAGGTTCTACATTTCTTGATGAACCTAAAAGTTGGGTTAAAGAACGTAGGCTGTAAACTTCTACATGCTAGATATATTATAATGGACCAATGTGTCCAGAAACCTTAAGACCTAGCGAAACAGTGTGTCCTTAGGCTGGTAGATGTATTCAAAATTGTGTTGGGCTAGTGATGATCTATAGAATTGAGGAACAAGATTTTTACGGATACAAATCCTTACAAAAAAGGGATTTTGAAAACATACTAGCTGTTAAGTCTAGAATAAGGAAAGATTATGATCATAAAATATTCCCTCAAAAGATTGATTGAGGTGATATATCTCTAATGAAATGAGAGACAGAATTGATCTACCTGCTATTCCACTAACTTGAGGCTATACTAGGAGTCAATTGGTGGATAGAAAATGATGTGATGAAAGGTATAAATAGAAGGGTTATCAAGTAAATCGTAACCTAGGAATCAACTATTAAGTTTTGATTCCACGAAAATTTGAAATAGCCCAAAATGATTTAAGTTGAAATAGGCTAGGAACTGGCACAAAGAAACGCATATTTCTAGTGCAGTCAAGTGTTATAGGAGGCTCCTGTAGAACTCCTACTAAATCATCCTAACATTATTAAAGCTAATATGAGGAGATAAACATCAGAGTATGCAGCAGAAGTCTACGACTCTGTATTGATTACAGTAAGTTGGATAAGGTGACCGTTGAGATCAAGTACCCACTTCTTGGAATAGATGATTTGCTTAATCAGTTGTCTGGTTCTTATATGCTTTCCAAAGAAAAAAAACTGAGTTGAGATCTGGGTATCACCAGCTTGAGGTAAAAGCAGATGATGTACCAAAAACTATTTTTAAGACCATATATGGCTATTGCTAGTTTCTTGTAATGCCATTTGGACTGATCAATGCACTTGCCGTGTTCATGGATTATATAAATCAAATTTTTCATCTATACCTAAACCAATTTGTTGTAGTCTTCATTAATGATAATTTAGTATACTCACGGAGTAGAGTAGAACAAGAGCGACATTTGAAAATCATATTGAACATACTAAAATCTAAGAACCTCTAGGCCAAGTTGAGTAAATGCAAGCTTTAGCTTTTAAGGCGAAATTTCTAAGCCACTAGTCTCATAGCAAGGGTTCCTGATAGACCCTAGTAAAGTGGAAGTTGTACTGAATTGGAAAGGCCAGATACTGTGGTTGTGTTAGGTAGTATTCTGGGCCTTGTTGATTATTATAAGGGGTCTATATCAAATTTCCCTGAAAACTCAACATTATGTGTAGGATGATACTTGTGAGAAGATCTTCGGAGAGCTGAGATAGAAATTTATTATAGCACCAATGTTGAAAATCCCATATGAGTGTAGGCATGGATTGGGATGCGTTTTGATGCAAGCCAAGTGGGGTGTATACAACTTATCAATTGAAGCTTCGTGAATTGAATTATCCGACCCACACTTTTGAGTTGATGGTAATAGTGTCTGCATTGAATTTGTAGACGTTGCCTTTAAGGCATAACTGTAGAGTTGTACTATGACCACAAATGTTTGAAATATTTGTATGATCAAAAAGAAATGAATATGAGACAACGCAAATGGATGGAGCTACTTAAAGATTTCAACTTGGAGGTAAAATGTCACCCAATAAAGGCTAGTGTCATTGCTGACCATTGAGTCATAAAACAGTGCAAGTGGCAACCATGATGATTCGTGATCAAGAACTGATCGAGAATTTCAGATATCTTAGTCTGTTTAAGCATATTTTGATTAATGGTAATGATGTTAGTAAGACATATGCAGAAGCATTACCTAGAGTTTATGACTATGTATATGTAGCAAATTCCAGGGACAAAATTTATTTAAAAGGGGGAGAACTGTAACACCCTAAATTTTTATTCACCAAAAAGCCTTGTGAACCCTTGTGGCATTCAATGAAATAAGATGGTGAATTTTGATGCAATTGAAATGATGACAACACCTTTAGTTGAAGTCACAAGGAAATTGGGCTAAAAAAACTCATGAAATTAATTTCGGGTGTTCCAAAATATCCATTATTGAAGCCTAAAGTAGAAGAATAAAAGAGCATAATATTTGGTCCAATAATAATGGGAATTTCAGCCAAGTAGAGGAAGAAAAAAGAATAAGTCCAAATTAAATCCAAGAATGTAATGGCAAAATCATAAAGCACAAAATTAATTATTTTCTAATTAATTGAATTTAATTTCAATTAATTAAGGAAAATAAAGGGTTAAATATATATTTGGAACATTCTTAGTCAAATCAATCAAGGTTTGAAAAGTCAAAGTTGAACTTGTATATAAATTAATTAAAGAGGTTGTGGAAAATGTTGGAGAAATTATTATCTCCCTTTTTCCTCATGAATTTCGCCTATTAAAAGAAAATAGGAGGGGAAAGAATTATTTGGGTTATGAACATGCCAAGTGTCATCATACAAGCCAAGTGATTAAATAATAATTGATTAAGGATTTAGCACATGTGTAATTAGCATAAGAAGGAATCAAATTTAGCACATGTGTAATTAATAAGGATTTGGTTGGGCTAATAAGAGGAATCAAATTTGGTGTAAAAAGGACCCTATATGGCATCTTGTTGGGCTAAGGAGAAGGGAAAGAAAAATAGTCCAAAGCTAATGAGAAGGTTTATGACTTAATTAGTTAGAGATAAGCCCAAGTGCAAGCTTATGTCATAAAACCAAATAAACTAATATTTATTAAAGAAAGATGATGAAGATATTTTAAGCTTTGTTGTCATCTTTTCTCTTCTCATTTCAAGCCTAACTCACAAAATAGAGAGAGAGAGAGAGAGAAGAGCTTAGAAACTTAGAGAGAAGGAGAAGCACAAGAGGAAAATCCAAGGTAACTCTTGTGGTTTTAAGTGATTAAGCTTCCTATCTTGTGTAATGGCACCTCTAAACTCTTAATCTCCATGAAAAACTATGTGTAGCAAGTAAATCTTTAAGGTTTAAGAGAAAGAAAGTGACGTCTAGAGAGAGAAAGTTTAAGGATCAAGACGTAACTTCAAGAACTTCAATTCCTTTGGTGTATTGTTGTTGTTGTTGTGGTTTTTGTCATGATTTAAACCCCTCAGCTGTCTCCTCTTGATGAGTCTTGCTTAAGTCTCCTCATGAGTGACTGGGCCCTTTTCTCATTACACTTGGCTCTTTCTTCCCAAAGCTCTTCTCTCAGCTCACGGATCATATCTCGTTGTTCTCTCACTAAATCCAACAGTTCTCGCATTGGGTCAGGTGGATTGTCAATTAACTCCTCCACCTTTGGATCCTCTTGCCTGACTCTTAGGCGAACCATTTTGTCCTTTAGTTCTACAAATGATTCACCACGTCAGTTTCAAAGCAAATATATACACATAATCCATAAGACTTAGATATATCCACAAACAGTAGAAATATTCATGTGTATATAAACCACAATTATCAATCCTCAAGCTACCTTAAGCCAAAGAACTAAGGCCAACTAAGGGAGCTATCCTAGCAAATTCTGCCCTTGCCAGGAACTACAGCTCTGATACCACAAATGTAACCTCCTTCACGATTAAGGCTGAGATTAATTCGTAAAAATGTAATTAATGTGGAATTAGAGACCATAGACTATTTGGGACTTAAAGAAAGTAAATTTCCCAAAATCAAGGTTTTCAAAGAACTTTTTCAAAACCGGTTCACAGTGGTATCCTATTCACATTTCAATACACAAATGACATGTACAAGTTGATTTCATTCATACATATCAAAGTACAGCATAATTTCCCGACACACTCGGGTTCCATTAATCAAATAAGGGTCTACAAGGCACAATTGCCTATAGAGTTTCCTATAATTAGGGGATTACACAAATACTATCTACTATGTACATGTAATTCCCAACCACAGATATCTAAATGATTACAAAATGATAACCAAATATTCCAAAAGTAAAACTCCTTGCCCGGAGCTCTAACTACTCTTGGTCGCCCGCTTTCCCTTGAATCCTTCAACCCTGTCTAAAATGTTTAATTTTGGGAGAGTGAGATTCTAAAAAATCCCCGTAGTAACAAATCACTCATAATATGCACAACATCAAAGCATGAAGTAAATCATCCACAACATACAGCAATCGCAACAACAGTAGCAACGACCGGGGTAGGTATCATGGGCATCGCCCCCTACGACGGCTCACGCTGAACTGCTTGCTGTATTGCACATCCACATGAACATATCACATATATAACCACAACTGGGATCTATATAAAACATTTCACAACACAGCCCTACGGGCTGGATACTCAAATAGGAATCCACGATTCCACAACGCAGCCTATGCACTTACAGCGAAAGATACAATGGTTGGGGTAGGTATCATGAGCATTGCCCCCTACGACAGCTCACACTGAACTGCTGGCGCTGTAATGCCCTATAGCCGATAACACATTCACAATGATAAACATGCATACCAAGTATCATACACAACATGAGAGAAAAGTCACTACCTTGATCCTTCCGTGAGTGTCCTAGTGTCAGTCTCTCCCGAGTAGAGCAAATGTCAAATCATATATTCATAATTAGGGACGAAGTGTCAATTCTCTATTCCAACTCTCAATGACTTCTTAATACTTAATTGGTTATCATTATTGCTCTTTTAGAGTCATTAAATACCCCTGACAAAAATCCTAAAGGGTTGGAAGAACTATCCCAAAGATCCCCTTTTGGAAGCACAAAAATTGATTTTTCACTGCTGCACCTCGAGTGAAAATGGTCTCACTCGAGTGTTGGTACGGACACTTAAGTGAAGAAGGCCTTACTCAAGTGATGGTACGGACTGCACCTCAAGTGCTAGAAAGTGAGGACAGAAAGTGTTTGCCCAAGAGTACAAAAACTTTCAAAGAAGAGGAGCACTCGAGTGAAGAAGACCTTACTCGAGTGAGAACTTAACACTCGCAAGTGTTAAAGCGCACTCTTAAATTTTGGATGCGAGTGACAACCCGAGACAATAGATCATGCTGTCAACTATACCCGCACTCGAGTGAGAACCCACAACACTTGCAAGTGAGGCAACACTCTTGCCTCTCACCCGGAAGTGCAACATGAAAATTGAAAGCCAGAGGGGAAAATACACTAACATACTAGAGTGATCCCACCCTCACTCGATGTGATGTTCTTCCCTCACTCAAGTGAACTCACTCTCACTCGAGTGATTTTATCAGAAACCAGAAAATGCAGAAGGTAAGACAGTACTTCCAGAATTTTTACCAAGTGATCCCAATACACTCAAATACCAAACCAAAGCTACTCCCAAACAAAAACACCCAAGGAATTCAATGGAAACATCAGAATCATCAAAATCCTACCACATTATCATGCTTTGGGTTTTGGGCCACAAAATCAACAAAATACCAATCTAATCCAAACATCACATTTCAATCACCAATCAATCTATATATCCTAAACTCATTCCAAGATACCATTCTCATGCCAAAAACATACGAAATGAATAATGGCACTGATTTTCGGATTCAAGCCAACATTACCAGAAATTACAAACTACTTCAAGTGGCATGAAACACAGATAGAAATATTGGTCTCACTTACCTCTTTCACTTTGCCAAAGAAATTTCTTGATTTACAAATCTCTAAAATTTCGTGTGGGCACAAATCAACACCAAACGGTAAACTACAATCATCAAAATGAAGCTCTCATTCCATGGAACAACATTAATAAATGAAGTTTAGGCAATGGAGTCTAATTTCTCACCTTAATCACCAAATTTTCTTCCTCTCTCTTGCCCACAAGGTCGCCGGAAATGCAGAAGAAAAGAGAGAGAGAATGAGAGGGAGGTTGAGTGAGGATGAAGAAGGGAAATGATTCACTCTACTCCTCTCCATGCCTCTCATGTCAGCTAAAACTAGGAGGGATGAGAGAGAAATACTTTTAAAATTCCTTTGACTTTTCTCTATCTCTCCCTTCCTCTCACTTTGACACATGTCTTACTCCCATTGGTTCTCATATAATAAGCGACCAATTAGTTACTATAATCCCTCCATTAGCCATTTTATCACACTTCTCATGTTTCTCTTAGTTAGTAATTAATTTCCCCATTAATTACCAACTTATGACCAATATTTCCATTCTTCCAATTTTTCACTAATTATGACATATTAATTAATATTGACAAAAAATACGTAATAATTCCAATTAAATTTATAATTATCCACAATAATCATGATTAGCCCATAATCAAAAATTAGGATATTACAACAGGTAATAACTCTATCTTTCATACATTATACCAATATTTATATGTTTGTGTTTGCCATCTTCTATGATATAATTGATGAATACGGTTTTGCCAAGGAGAGCAATTTCTGTGTGGAGGCACACTTACCTGGTTATTGAGCAAGAACCCAATTGAGGTGTACCTGGTTTTTGAGTAAGAACCCAACCTAGGTTTTATCGATAATAAAGGATTGAGCCCCTAACTCATGCTTACATGCCGTGATATTATTTCTTAATTTTTTACATAACATAGAGCATGACATATTTAATTTTTCGCATTTTATATGATCGATTGTATGTTACTATAAAGATTCTCTCAAATCTCACTCTTTCTAAAAATGTATAAAGTTTGCAATAGTAGAAAACGGCTCTGAGGGCATGATTGTATTTGCTGGCAATTGAAGGTTCTGATCAAGCTCATGTGAAGATTTTGGTTATCTAAAGACCTTTTAATATTTCAAGTTATGTAATAATATGTACATGACCCTATTGGGAATTCCTGTAATATAATCAAGCCTAATGTATCATATATCAGTATATTTATGCTATTCCTATGTTCCTCACTGAACTACGCAATGACTACTCTGATTAATACCAATGATAAGTGGTATGTAAGTCGAGGTTTTACATCCCGCCAAGTAGTCTATATGTTTTGAGTGCACTATCATTAAGATGAAAATCAACATACATTAAAACAATTCATTTAATTTTAAGAATCAATGAATTACAAACAAATTAACTTACGTGCTGAAAATGGAATATATTTCTTCATTTGACCTGTGACCCAAGGAATCAAACCAATAGAGGGTGTTCATGATGGGAGAAATAACACAAAGACTCCAATGGTAACTATAATAACATATGCAAATTAAAATGAAGTTAGATAACAAGGTGATTTATTCTTAAACATCTTTAATAAACAAAACTATAATACGTACCCTTCAAGAATTGGTGCTGCATAACAAGGCAATTTACTCTCTGTAATGCCTCAAATTTTAATTAAGGGCTAATGATGATTATTGAGAATGATTTTTGAATTTAAATTGGAATTATTATATGTTTGTGACAATTTTTATTAATATACCATAATAGGTGGAAAAATTAGAAGAATGGAATTATTGGCCATAAGTTAGTGATTAAGGGAGGAATTGATTACTAACTAAGAGAGAAATGAGATGTGTAATTAAATGACTAATGGATTGGTTAGAGTAACTAATTAGTTACTTATTTAAATGGAGTTCTACAAGAACCAATAAGGTTGTAACATGTGGCAAGATTGTGTGTGAAGGGAGAAAAGTCAAATGGGGGAATATTTTATCATTTCTCTCTCCTCTCTTCCCTCCAATTTGGCTGAGCATGGTATGGGGGAAGAAGTGTCATCATTTTCTTTCTTCTTCAACACTCTTCATCTCTCATATTTCTCTCTCATGCGTGCAACCATTGTAGGCCAAGGAAGAAGAAGAAAAGCTGGAATTTGAGGTAAGTTAATGACCTCTAATGGAAAAACTCTCTTCTCTAAAGTTATTCCTTCAGTTGAGAGCTTTATTTTCATGGTTGTAGTTTGCCATTTGGTTTTTGTTTGTGACTCCAAAGAATTGTGGAGGTTGGAGAATCAAGAAGTGTCTTTGAGAAAAGTGATAAGGTAAGTGAAACCAATCCTTCTATATATGTTTTGTGCCAAATGGTTGGGTTTGGAATTTCTGGGATTTTTGCCTAAGTTTCAAAATTGAGGAGCATGGTGTTTTTGGTATGTCCTTGGCATAAGAATGGTACCTTGTGGTGAGTTTGGGATAGATAGAATGGATTTGGGATTGAAATGTCTTGTTTGGATGATTCTGGAATTTTGATGTTTATGTTGCCCAAAGCCAAAGCATGATAACCGAATAGAATTTTGGTAATTCTGATGGTTCCATGTGATTCCTTGGGTGTTTTTGTGTGGGAGTAGCCTTGAGTAAGAGTTTGGGACTATTAGGATCAATTGGGCAATTGTTGGGATGTGTGGTCTGTTTTCTGCATTTTCTAGTTTCTGATAAAATCACTCAAATGATTTGGGGTTCACTCAAGTTTAGGACAAATATCACTCGAGTGGTGATGGGTTCCACTCAAGTGCGGTAGTACAATTTTCCCTCCTGCTCTCTGTGTTCCGTTGCACTTCTGTTGTTAAAGGCAAGAGTGCACCTTAACACTTGTGAGTGTTAAGCCATCACTCGAGTGCTTTGTGTTCCACTCGAGTGCTCCTGATCCTTGAAAACTCTTGTGCTCTCAGGTCCTCACTTTTTGTACCTCACTTTCTAATGCTCGGGTGAGCATTTGGCTACTACTCGAGTGTGGCTTTCTAGACTTGAGTGTTGTCGTTTTCTGAAAGTTCTTGTGCTCTCGGGTATGCACTCGCTGTCTTTCACTCTCTAGTACTCGAGTATAGATCGTACCATCACTCGAGTGAGGTCTTCTTCACTCAAGTATCCATACAATATCACTCAAGCAAGGCCATCTTCACTCGCGTGTCTCGGTGAAAAATATCAATTTTGTGCTTTCAAAAAGGGGATCTTTGGGGATAGTCTTCCAACCCTTAGAGCTATTGATAGAGTTATTCATGGGTACTAAAAGAGCAATAATGATAACCAAATTAAGTGTTAAGAAGTCATTCAGAATTTGAATAGAGAATTGACTCTTTGTCATTTATTATAATTATAGGATACGATATTTGCTCTACTCGGGGGAGACCGGAGCCAGAGCACACACGGAAGGACCAAGGTAGTGACTCTTCTCTCATGTTGTGTATAATGTTTCGGTATGCATGACTTGTTATTGAGTTTTGTGAACTGTATGTGCCATGGTCCATTATAGCGTGAGCACTTCAGCTTGAGCCATTTAGGGATTGATGTTGGTCATCTCTAGCTTGGCCGTTAAACTGCTGTTATATTCGACATGGATCTTTGTGAATCCGACCCGTAGGGCGGCATGTTGTGAATCTAGCCGTGGGATGTGTGTTATATATCTTGCCTGTATTGCTTGCATATGAAATGCTTTATATGAATCCCAGCTGTATTAACATATATTGTTTGAACTGTTGTGGTGCAATACAGCGTGAGCAAACGTAAGGGTGACATGAGTCATACCTGCCCTTGCCGCTGTAACTGCCGTTGTAATTGCTATGTGTGTGTGATGATTTGTTTTCATGCCTTATTGTTGTGCATACTATGAGTGATTTATTACTACGAAGATTCTTTAGAATCTCACTCTCCCAAAAACACAAATTTTAGACAGGGGTAAAGGATCCAAGGGAAAGCGGGCGATGAAGAGTAGTTTGAGAAAATTTCATGGGTATTTTTGCACCTTAACCCTTTTTTATTTCTATTATTTGTAGTCTTACCAAAGATAACATTGATATTTTTCACCTTTTCATAAACTTACTTAATGACTCCCTATTTTTAGATAATTTTAAAACATATTTTAATATATTTGGGAGTCATCTATAATAAATCAAAGGGATTTTAATAAGATTTTGATAAGATATCAATTTAGAGGGATTTCATTATAAATATTAAAGTTTTAGGATAAAAACAATGATTTTGATACTAAAGATAAAAATGATGATATTAATAATAAAAATAATAATTTAAGATAAAAAGGAAAATATATTTCAGTTGTTATTATTATCTTCGTCGTCATCATTATTTATCATTATCTATTTTTTTATCTTTTTATCCTTTTGTTTGATTTTATTTTGCTAGAGGGATATTCCATGAGGATATAGGAACCTAACCTATATATAGGGGGTTAAGCTTCTTCAGGAAGGGAAAGGAGGAGAACACGTGTTCGGGTATGGACGGAAGGAGAGACATTCAGGTTTTGTCATCAACTTCATTGGAGGATGAGAAGACTATCGAGGTGACTGATTTGAAGACTACATGCGTCATTGTGCACTGGATCAGAGGACGCTATGTAGAATTGGAGGCAATTGAAGCCAAGAAATTGAAGATTATAAGAGACTTGAGGCTCAATCTTTTGGTTTTGTTAATTTCTTCTCTTTCTTTCATTTAACTCTTATTTTGCTGTGGATTATTATTGCTTCGATTTGGTTTTGGTTAGACTATAAGTAACTAAATTTCGTATTCTAGGATTGCTTTGAACTATTAGATGGATTAAGCCTTTTTTATTTATTTCTTTTATTTATTAATGAAATTTATGTGTTGATTTTATCTCATGCTTATTGCTTTTGGGTGATTGGCCACAACTTAGATTGTTAGGTTTAATTGAGTGATGCTTATGAAAGCTAATTTAATTATATAACTTGAATAAAATCTTGTTAGATTTGAAGTTTAGGGCTTAAATGAATAGTTTGTTAATAGAATAGAGATATATATATTAGCCTAGTATTGTCTAATTGAGGTTAAAGCTTAAGGAATGTTTTCTTTAACTGAGATAAGAGATTGCACATGTTAATCGAGAATATAAAATTAGTTTTGACTTAAGAAGTTTATCAATTAATTTTTAACTTCTGACAACCACTTTTTTTAATTATCAATTAATATTTAAGTTAGTCTTGTGAAGTGCAATAGAAATAAGTAATCATAGGTTTCTCCTGTCTTTAAGTTCTCGAATAAATTCTTTTTAACAAATTAATTCTTAAATATAAAATCTCTTTCAGATTACTCTCACTCAACCTAATTAAGAACATAAGATCGATAATTAAATTGTTTTTCCTTAGTCCTCGTGGGAACAATATCATTATACTACTTGTGACGATCTGTGTGCTTGCAGTTAAGCTAGACAGCTAACATTGCTCCCTAATCAATGATTTTGAAGCATCTTCATACTCTTGTTCACCAAAAAAAAATTTCTTTAATCTATGATATGGGTGGCCTAGTCTAAAAAATCTCATATGGCCAAGATAAACCATCTTTCTTCCATGTTGAAGTTGATGGTAGCATGTGCCTTTTTCAAAAATCAAACATGCTTTATGGCCTTTAACACTATATCTTGAAAAGTTTCCATATGCAGGGAAGTCATTTATAATACCAAAGATCATGGCTCGCATTTTAAAAACCTTCTTCTTGTTCGAGTAAAAAACATCGACACCTTCATCCCACAACTCCTTCAAGTATTTGATCAAGGGTTCTAGGTAAGCATCTATGTCATTTTCAGGTTGCTTTAGTCTCGAAATCAACATAGATAACGTGATGTACTTTCATTTCATGTATACAAAAGAGATAAGTTGTAAATAACCAATAAAACAGGCCATGAACTATGCATGCTGCTTAGGCTACCATAAGAATTCATGTCATCTGTGCTAAGTATAAGCCTAAGGTTCCTAGGTTCTTCGCCGAAGTTAGGAAATAATTGATCGATTGTCTTCTATTAAAAAGAATCAGCCGGATGTTGAAGCTTTCCTTAAAAAATCCTCTCATCTACATTTTATTTCAAATTTGTTGCATCATATTTATTAGCAAACAAATGCTTGAACCTTGGTATGATTGGAAGATACCACAACACTTTTGCAGGGGCCTTATTTGATTTGTACCTCAGGGTTTCACATGTCAGACACTGCTACTTCTCTTCATGCTTTTTTCTATACAATATGCAATCATTAAGGCATACATTGTCAACACCTGTTTATATTTCGATATGCGCAAAGCGTTAAAGGCATAGTTCCACAGGCATACAAAAATAGTACAAATATACTAATAAAAGTACTTATTTACATACAACAAATTATCCCCACAAGGTTAGATAATATATATACATTTTGCCCAAAATGTACAAAATAAACTCATATAACTTTATGGCTCCATTCTTGGGACCCGTACCCTTCAACTGTCCTTATCTACTTTTTCCCTTTGGATCTACTAGCCTCTGCTAGAATATTAATTTATTTGAAAAAGGGTGAGATTCGAGAGAATCTCAGTAGTAACAAACAATCGATCATAGAAAATGCAATAGTAAATATGCCATGTACCACATATAGCAATATTATAATAACCATAATTCGGTTCGATCAGGAACATTCAGAGCCAACCACTTTTGCAACCCCTACTCGTTTCGTACCACAAATGGGCTCGAGGCCACTAACTAGACATCTCAGTGTACCTGTACGCACTATGTTTGGTGTACCCGTAGGCACTATGTTCAGTTATGCTTGGTGTACCAATAAACACTATGTTCAGTCATACTCAGTGTACCCGTAGGCACTATATTCGGTGTACCTATAGGTACTATGTTTAGTGATGCTCAATGTATCATACATATTACAGAAGATGGTATACACAAAGCATATAATATTAACATAATGTATGAAAGATAGAGTTACTACCTTGTGTCCCTTTTTGCAACAAAAAACAATTCCTCGAATTTCTTGTCAATGTCTCGGCTATTAATCAGTTCCTAAAATTCAAATGTACAAAAATTAGGTTAAAACTGTAATGCCCCAACTTGTGATTAAGGGCTAATTATGATCTTAAGGATATAATTGTTGCTAAACTCATTGTGAATGTTTGGTAAGCAATGTTTAACTTTATATTCATGTTTAATGATGATTTGGTAAAGGTTATGATAACCAGGGGCGAAATTGGAAATTCACTTACCAATTGGTCAGTTACCGAAGAGGCAATTCATTGGTAAATTGTAGATCAATGGTTGGGATTACATATCAAGAGATTATGAGAGAGTGATCCAATGCTTGCATGAACATGGAAGGAGTTGGGAGGAAGAGGAAGATCTTGACACTTGGCTTCATGTGAACCATAGATCAAGGTCAAAGTGTCAAAATTTACTTTTTCTCTTCCCTCTCTCATTTAGGACGTTGGGCAAGCAATTAGGGCTGAAATTTCATATCATCTTCTTTATCTCATCTCATCTCATCTCTCTCCTCTCCTTCATTTTCGTTCAACTAGAGAAGCAAAAGAGAAAGAAGAAGGCTTAAAGAAAGGTGAGAATTTGTCCATGAATGCTCAATTTACCTTCATTAATATTGTTCATGGTGTTGAGGGCTTCATGGCTATGGTTTTAGGCTTTTGAAAGGTGGCATTTGAGAACTTGAGAAAAATTGAAAGTTGGAGAAACAAGGAAGTTGCTTTGGGAAGAAGAGAGGTAAGAATTTAACACATTTTGAGCTAAGTTTTGTAACCATTGATCAAGTTTTGAGAATTTTGAATTTTTTCCTTGATTTTCATATGATTTTGGTTTGGAAGAATTGCATTGTGTGATATGCTGGAATAGGTGTCATAGTGTGTCCTTGAGCATTTGAAATTGGTTTGGAATATTGGTTTGGATTGGTTTATAATATGGTGGTTTGATTGAGTTCTTGGTAAGACATGTGGTGGTCATTGTGTAACATGTCAATGGAGGTTGAATTAGGTTTTTTTGATGATTTCAATGGATTTCTTGTGCAAATTTATGTGGTAATGGTATTTGATATGAATTTGGGAACCATTGGAAGCATTGGTGCAAAAATGGAAATGTTGTCCATTGAAAGTTTATTTTGGGCAGTCATGTTGTCTGGATTTTTGAATAGGCAAATGGTGTATAAAAATTCTGAAACTTTCCAGATTTAAAGTTTACATTCCATGCTTCAAAATAAACATAATTTTGTGTCATTTCATTTTTTGAGCTAAGAGAAATGATTGTCCAAAGTTTGGGCTTAAAACTGGAATCTGTTTTGGAGAGGTAGTGAATTTCGTGTAATTCTGTAATTCTGTGGTGATTTCTAGTAATGGCCAGTATTTTTCCTAGGAAGAGGACTTAAATAGATTTCATTTGGTTTTGGGATCACCTTATTTTGATTTTTTCTAGAATTAGTTATGATTTTTCAAAGTTCCCTTGGCTGCAGCCAGAAATTCTTGACTGCAGCGCAAAACTTTCTGTGCACGTTTTGGCCGCAGCCAGAAATTCTTGGCTGCAACGCAAAACTTTCTGTGCACGTTTTGGCCATAGCCAGAGAATTCCTAGCTACAACCAAAATACTTATGTGCTGTTTTTGGCCACAGCCAGAGAATTCTTGGCTGCAACCAAAACCCTGTTTTCAGCACTTTGTAATTTTGAAAAGTAATTTCCAATCTAGTTTTTCCCAATCCTTTTAGATTTTCATTGAGCCTATTATAGTCACTTAAGGAACTCATGTGATAACCTATTTTAAGTGTTTGAAAGTGAGAATAGGGGGTAGAGAATTAATCCACCATCCTTGATTTTGGTTTATAGGATTTGACATCTGTCAACCTCGTGAGCCCACTGTGCCAGCAAACGTCAGGAAGGAACAAGGTAGTGACTTTTTCTTTTATACCATATATGATGCATTGTATGTGTGTTATAATATTGATTTGTTATGAATCGTATGCTGCAACATTTATGGATTTGTGTAAGTACCGCCATACCGAGAGTCCCTGAGTCGCTAACAACGGTTCGGGTTAGGACGGTGTGCCTTCCCGGCGGTAAAAGG
The DNA here is from genome assembly GCA_963855925.1 of Inga laurina. Taxonomy (NCBI): domain Eukaryota; kingdom Viridiplantae; phylum Streptophyta; class Magnoliopsida; order Fabales; family Fabaceae; genus Inga; species Inga laurina. The sequence goes on from OY979709.1 coordinate 15,669,919, forward strand.
GGATGAGGTTGGGGCGTGATATGTGTGATTATGTGAAAAGCTGAAAGGCTATTTGTGAAGGCCAACAGGCCGATTGTGAAAGCCGGATAGCTGTATGAGCTATAAGGCTATGTGTATGCACTGCCACACCAACAGTCCCTGAGTCGCTAACAACGGTTCGGGTTAGGACGGTGTGCCTTCCCGGCGGTAAAAGGGGATGAGGGTGGAGTGTGATTCATGCTGCCGATGTATGATGATTGCTTACATGCTGTGTGCTTATGTGTGGTATGAATAGATTGTTACTACTGGGATTCTCTTGAATCTCATTCTTTCCTTTGACTAACATTTCAGACAGGGCAAGTGGCTCCAAGGAGAAGCGGACTACTAGGAGCAGATAGAATCCTATAGGGACGTTTGTTTTAGATATGTTGGTTATTCATCTTGGACAGGGTTCTGTAAATTATTTTTGGGTTGTAAATATTAGTGGAATACAGTTGTGTAATCCCCTATATGGGAATTGTAAACCTTCTAGTGAATGAATGGAACCCGGGGGTTGCCGGGATTGCTATTAGATATTCTGATATGAATGAATGTAAATTAACTGCACAGGTGATTATATTCGATAATTGAACTTGAGACTAGAATAGGAAAGAAGTTTTGAAAATTTTGTAAAGTCCCTACTATAAAAAAGGGAGTTTTAAATGAGTTTTGAACTATTCGACGGTCTCTAAACCAATTTAATTAAGTGATATCGAATTATAATTATGCTAATTTAGGCAGGGGGTTACAAAAACCTATTCATGCACCACTTTAGAGACTTTCAAAGTATTTTTAGTGGTTATATGAATCTATAGTGAAAAATTACCAAAATGCTCTAGGGACCCAACAGGGCCTCGACTTACCCAGTCCAACTGTACTTTTTCTGAAATTTTAACCCAGACTATTCTAATATATATTTGCCCAAGGAATCCATATCTAGCCTCAGAATTACCAAATTCACTACCAAAAAACCAAAATGCCCTTAGCAACCCCTAATCTAAGGTTTCGGGGGTGTTTTAGTCATTACACTTTTCAAGGCTTTTCTGAAAAAGTGATCAACTATAACCCCACCTAATTTTCCCTCATGAATATAATGAAATCATCATATTATCAAAAACCCAACTCTAACCCCCTGTTCTAGCATAGCTGAAACTCACAATTCTCCAAGAAAAATTGGGGTTTTCCAATTCTAACACCGTAAACTTGCTCCTTTATACTCCTAATCACTTTACTAACTACTTAGTCCCCGTTTGAATTAGCGGTAGAGAAGTGGCTTTTTTTTCCATCTAACTTTTGGAAAAGTAAAGTAGGAAAAAAATTCAGATTGTAAATGTGATTTGTGTTTGGATTAGCAATGGCAGAAGTGATTTTTTTTCTAACCTTAAATATGTTTGGATTAAAGTTTGAAAAGCCCGTTTTGATGGAAATAACTAAAAAGGGCATGAATCTTATTGAATACTACATATATATATATATATATTATTTTTATATATTATGATAATTAAAGTTAAAAAATATAAATAAAATTTGATAAAATAAAAAAAAATTATTATTAAAAAATAAAAATACAGGAAAGTACTTAATTAAAAAAGGATAGAAATTAAACTTGTCAAAGTTGGATATATGAAAACAGTTCTTGCTTGCTTACAAAAATAAAAATCGAATTAAATATTGAAATGGTTACCACATATTTCAATTCATACTAATAATAGACACTTTTTTAAACAATAATAATATATTGTGTCAGTAAGAATTAAAAGTAACATCACGTATCTCTTTCTTGTATTTCCAGCCTTTCTCTCTCTTCGGCACAACCTCACCGCGCGGGGGAATGAAAAAATGGCTGCTTCAATGAGCTTCTGCAAGACATGGTGTTTTTTTAAAAAGCACAATTGAGTCACACGCTTACCCAAACACCACCCTTTACCATCACTGTGCTTTTGAGGGCTGCACCTTGCATTTTCCATATGAGCCGCTTACCCAAACAGAGCCTTAATTACGTTATAAACACCATTTAGACCTAATTTTGGTAGTATAACGTCTACGGTTCAACATTTCCCAATTTTTACAATCATAGCGAATCAACCAGAAATTCACTGATTAAACAAACCACAATAGCCAGAATAACCAAAGATTAAAGTTTAGGAAGTTACCTTAGCTTCCTTTTGGCTTTTCCCTTGTTGGCTGAAACCCTAGCCCCTTCAAACACTAAATTTTTGCTTCAATAACACCTTAAATCACATAAAGGAATAGTTTAGATGAAGGATTATATAAGTTAGGAGCTAATTCACCAAAAAAATCAAGTTTACCTGGCCAAATTGCTCCTCCTTCTCTCTAGAAATCTCAAAATCACTCTCTCTCTCTTGAGTTCTCACTTAACATCAATTTTAAAGGGAAATTTGAAGGAGAAGAGCTTATTTTAGCCAACTAGAATCACAAAATTCCCAGAATTTAAGTTTTTGGACGCTATTCCAGAAAATAGACAGCTTTTTTGGGTTAACTTCAAAAATCCACAACTTTTTGTACACAGCTCCAAAAATTATCCATAACCTATCAAATTAAAGCTTATGATGTCACTTTCATCCTATAAAACTACATGACAAACTCACTGTCTCGTCAAAAATTACATTTCCAACACTATTCACACTCCAATTTCATGAATATTTACCATTTTATTGAGTATTTCAAATAATTAGAACACATTTCGGTGAATAAAAGTTGAGGTGTTACATACATGGATCCTTTTATACTTCATCCCTAGTGGACATGATATTTTCTTAGCATCATAATATCGACCCGGCACTACATTATCATCTAGAAGCATGTCCTTAAAAGCATCAAACATTTCTGAAAAACTTTTGTCACTCCATCCATGCCATACTTTCAAGCTTACCAATTTCAATACTACTTTCAACAATTGGTATTTTTTACACCCCAGGTACAGCAGCTTCCCAACATCACTGCACATATTACCATATACATGTGATTGTTCAAAAACCTCTTCTCCTACATCACGAATAATATCCTCTATCCAATCATCCATATTTTTGTCATTATCATCAAAGGACACTTCACCCTGTTGAGATGCACTTGGCATTTCTAATTCTTCACCATGTCATACCTCTTAAAAAATCCTTTACAAATTAAATTTATATATATATATATGCAGCATTTAGCCGCTTCTCACTCAAACATTCTACACAAGGGTAATAAAACATCTCATTATCATCATCGACATTTCTTTTAGCAAAGTCTGAAAATTCCCTCGTACCATTTTCATTTTCAACACTCGTCCGTTTTGCTTTTATCCAACTGCGACCCATATTTCAATTCCTATAAATGGAAAGAGTTCACATTGCAACTGAAATTTTGAAGTGAAATATGATGTTAAACATTGCTTGATGCTTCCAAATGTTAAAAGACTACGTTAAATCATTAAAATGTGTGTAAAGAGCTCCGCCAATATGATGGTTAGGACAATACTTTTGAAGCTAGGAAATTTTCATAATATTAAAATTGGTGCTGTCCAATTTTAAGAAAAATATCCAGATTATTATGTATAAATAGTATATGTATTATGAGGTAGGTACCCTAGAAACAATCCAAAGAAAAAGTCTTTGTGGTAGGTACCTTACAAACTAGTTCAAGATAGCTCTGTATATGCGACCAAAATTTCAAGAGTGTAGGCCGATCTCGAGAGAAATGAAGCAACCGATTGAAACTTCCCCTTTGTAGGTTAACAAATCAACACAATCATTGTATTTGCTAAATCCAGATATCAAAGAATAGTTTATCACAACATCACTCAAACTGCGTACGTAATGCTTTCTGTAATGTAATTTACTTGGGCCCATTAAGTTGCAAGCATAAAGTCAAAATGTCAAAATAACATTCCATAAGATAGAATCAAGTAGAAATTAGGAAACCGAATGCAAGATAAATAAATTTAAAAGACACTGCAGACTGAATTAATTTTCTTCATCGAACATTTGGTATTGCCTGAGAATCTCAATGCAACCAGAATCAGCATCGGTCTTTATTTCATTTAAGCCGTTGTTCAACACTATGTGTAAGCATTGTGTGAGGCATGCAATGCAATATTGCTTATACATTGCCAATATAAAATAATAGCATGTAGCCATTGGAACAGAAAAGACTAGTCTCTCTATCTATATATATTATATAGAGTTTAATTGACGATCTTTAATGTGATAAAATTGAACTAAGACATTTATCTTTAATAATATTGAATGATTTATGTTCGGCCTACATGCTCATGCAATCATTTCCAAGTCCATACATGATCACAGAGAATAAGGAGAATCTAAGCCTAAAGTTGCTGAAATCAAATAGCAAGTAACGTTTGTCCACAAATTTTTACCTAATAAACAAATGGTTAGTTGATTTCATATATACATATACTTAAACCGAGGTTGGCAACCAAAAAAAACCGAGGGAATTGCTTACAACTACCTAGTCAAAGTAAAAACAAAAGCCACCCTTTTCTTTTCCTGTGATGATGATGATATTCATTCATACACAACATATACCTCCACATTCAAACATGTACGAAAAATATTAACTAAAAGGAGATTAGGCGTACCTGGACGAATCCATGTTCGGATCTGGGTCAAAGCTCCAATACTCTATACTTGTGCCCACACAATTATTAGACTACTAGAGCCTAATTGTGATTTGAACAGCAGATCACCAGAACTAGAAAGATGGTAGGAGAGAAGGGAATTGCCAGAAAACTCAATGGTGGGGTGAATTGCAATTGAGGAGGCACACCCTATTTATAGTGGTTTATGGAGGCCACTAATTAGGAAACGTGTGCACTGCTTCTTGCCCTCCAAGACAGCAATTAATTGTCTCTCAATTAATTCCCTAATTATGGCGATTTGTTCCTCTTTTAACAAATCCATAATTATTGCTAAAATATTCCAAAATCTGCATTTTATACTGATTTTATTCTTATTTGATTAGGCTACTTATTTCCTAATCAAATAGTCTGGCCCATCAAGGGCGCACTTGGACCCAAAGTCCAACATCTCCCACTCGCACTTGATGGGCCTCCCATCGTGCGTGCGGTACTCTTTCTTGTTTCAAACTTGGTGTCTGCCGTAACTGCGTGGGCAAAAACATCTTTATGATTTGGTACTTGTGATACTAGAAATCCTTCATATCAGATCAGCATCCAAGGACACCCTTTATATATAACCGTAAGCTATATGTTCATTGCCTCATATGCGCTAGATTCTCCCATACATATTACTCATGGCATATCTAATCTCTCTCGAGTTAATATGTTGATTAACTCAGATTGCCATCTACGTACATAGTATCTGCATTTACTAGCTACACACATAGCTAGTAAGGGGCAACCACAGATACTAGCACATCTTATGTATCTAGGAGTAAATCTTCCTTTTTGACTAATCATCAGTCCATCTTGACTTGGTCGCTTTCCTAGTTTTCACTCGTCTGACCGAATCGAGTGTGATCATAGAGCTTCAGCTAAAGTGCTGTCACCAAACCAAGCTTTCATGATGTCGCCTAAGTCTTAAGGGCATCGTGGAAGGATTTTTCCTTCCTAGGACTCACACTGTGGTGAACTAGGGATCTTTCACCCACATCCCGTGTTGCAATTTAACTCTCAAGCACACGCAGTATGAATTGCATGCTACGGTGAATGGTTTGAGGTGTACGTCGATTTCTTTATCTTTCACCGTACAGACATTAGTTCCAAAATGTACTCAACATTCAAACCAGAACTTTCTTTTTCACAATATCTCTTTTATGAAAGAGTTCTTTGCCTGGCTACAGGTCTATGTTCATGCTTCGATCCATTTTCTGTGTATATGCACAAATGTGGATCTCATCTTAGTTTAACTGAGGTGACTCAAACGCAAAGATTCTTCTCAACCATCTCATGGTGATCATTTACTCGTCTTACCTTCCCATGCCCCTGAAAAACATGGGAAGACGGTTGTTCATGTGAGTGAACCAACCTCTTTTGACCTGTACGAAATACAAAATTGTATACCTTATATGTATTTACTCATAACATACATACCATCTCTTTTATCTTCATATAAAAGAAGTTCACGACCTTATATTTTATTTGCGCCCCAAGATTTTCACTAACTCAATGAAAATCAAGCTATGGGCCATTAAGGGGATCTACCAACATTCTGTCAGTAGAAGGTCATTGAACTGTCGCTTTCCCTCTTTGAAAGCATATCTCTTATAGAGATATATCAAAAAAGTATGTCTCGCCTTACTGTGATTCTTAGGATCCTCATCATAAGATGTTATCACTTGGATCCTTCTATCCACCATTCATTCCCAATCTCTCATAGGAATTACTTTAGCCATATGGCACTTTGAATGATGGCAGAACACACCCTGCATTCTATTTCCAAGGATAACAGAAAAAATACTATATATATTTCCTTACTCCATCACCATTTGCCTAGGTCTTGTATTGGAGTATCCTTTCAAAAAGGAAAGTTGTTGTCTTGACAACTTAATCCATGGTTATTCTCATAATCCATTTCACAGCAGGACCAAAAAGCAACTTCCAAGTCTGACCAAAAACATTTGGTCTTATGTACACCAATGTGTACATTCATATTACCAACTATAGTCTCACATGGGACTCTATCCACCTTTCTTATGTTGGATTCCTCATAGGACATGTAATCCTCTTTAGGGTTATGCCCTTGACTTCAGGGGTGTCTATGGGTTTGTAGTTTGACATCTCAAGATGTCTAAGGATTACACTTGTATATGTCTTAGGTGGAAAAGACTGTATTTTTCTTGTGCAATCTCTGTTTATCTTGTCATTCAAGATATTTATTCAACCCATGACTTTCTCAACTCAGAATTTAAGGATTCTCTTATCCTTTATTCCTTTGACTCCCTTGACACTTGTTTCATATGTCATTTGACAAAGGATGACTTCACAAAGAATCATCACTAGACCGTTTGGGACTTATGTAGTGTTCTTCGATTATTTCGAAGTTGGTGAGGCTTTCACCTTGTGAAAAACCTCATATACTACTATTTGGGTGATTGTTTCTACGAAATCCTTAAGCTGCTTCATGTAGAGTTTATCATCCAATTTCCCAAATTCCAAATTGGAAGGTGGTCTTTACATCATCTTGATGCAATTTTCAAGACTAAGCTTGTTGTCAGAGCCAAAGTTCAAAGTTAAAACGCACAATGGACAACCTTCCATTGTATTACCCCTTAGCCACTAAGTGTTTTAGGTTCTACATGCCCCCTACAGATTTGAGAATTTACTTGTTCCTAATCGCCTCTTGGCTAGGTGACAAATTACCCAAACAGGTATTTGGCTTAAAAGGAATCCAAATCCTCCTGCATGACACTTTGCAATTCATCTTAGCAGGTCCTTCTAGTGTCTTTCAGACACTTATAGGTAATTATCATCACCTTCTAAATGATAAAGGGAGCATTCAATCCATTAGGAAATCTATCCCTTATAGTTATTCGCTAGATGACAATTTGCTCCGAGGTGCATTTCATAGGATTCTTTTCCTATGTATGAGTGAGGTAATTCTCTCGTAACTTACCTCTTACCTCTTTCATTGTGAAAATGGTCTTAATCCTCCCACTCGGATCAGTGAACTTAGGAACACTTGGTTATTCCTTGTCACTTGTGAACCTCTTAAAGAGATTTATTATGATTAATGCTCATTTCCTGCTAGAAAATTTGGGTTTTATGAACGTTGTATCCCACGATTTTCTCTCAGTCACTGAACCGCCATCATTTTCACTAATGAAGACTTGTCATATCAAATTCTTATGTCATCTCATAAAGAGATACTTTGTATACCTTGACCCCAATCTTCCTTACTCATAGGAAGAATTATGAATATAAAGTTGATGACCCTTATGGTCTTAACGAGCTCGACCCTGTTCTAAGGCCCATCCACAATTCATAGGGTAAGGTCCTGACTGACATAGAGAGCATTTGGTTAAGTGTGAATATAATAGCTGTGAGTCTACCTACCAACATATGGCTGGTAGCCTCATTGTTGTCATTATGTTCATAACCAAAACAAGGAGAGGTCTATCTCTCCATTTCAACAACTCTATTATGTTGAAGAGTTCTAGGTATTGATAGTTGCCTAACAATACCTTTCTTGTACACAAAACAGCTTGAACTAATCACATGGGTGTCCTTAACCCTTGTTAGTTCAAAAGGTCTTATCCTTTTAGTTTAACTGATTCCTGACTAGATCGGCCATTATCTAACAGCTTCACACTTGCCAAAAATCAAGTAAACATTACTGTATTTCGAGTAAACATCCACAACGTTAATGAAACACAAAGCTTTGTGTCTTGCCCTCATATTTATTGGTTCACTAACGCCATAATTTGTCAATTGCAGTGGATATTCTCAAAAAATGTTTCTTTGTCTTTCTTGCCAGGTAGAATAAGTTTTCAACTTATTCATATGGGTATTAACTCTTTAGCACACGTTGTTTAGCAAATACTCTTTTGCTAGTTTGATCATTCCCTTTGATCAAGGTGTACATGTGGTAAGAAATGGAATCTTTTATCCCTAGAAAAGAAACATCAAAATCCAACAAAGGATTTGAGAATCATAGTCCCATCGATCCTTAACTAAAGAGATAGCAAAGATGTGATTCTATCAATTGCAATTGCATGGAGTGAATCAGGGTGGTTTATCTATGCAGAGTTAATGTGCAAGTTCCAATCCCTTGATTCTATCTCTTTGTTGCTTTGCATTTGACATGAAGTCATATGCTTCTCTAAAATATCCACAACTCATGTGGATTGCTACTTTTACAACCCTTAAAGGCTTATCAATGTAGCATTTCATCTTTTACAAAAACCATTGACTTCTTCTAGATCAAGTTTTCCTCATAGGTTTCTTGGCCTTAGACATGGAGGATGAATCCTCCCACTCTTTAGCTAAGTGAATCCTTCAGTCTTTCACATTCAAGTTCAATGCGGTGAATCACATTGCTGAAGGTTACAATATGCATATCAGAGGCAATCTTTACTTTCGTATACGCCCACTCAATAGAAGACGTGGCTTACTCCCACTCACTAGGAGACATAGCTTCCTCCCACTCACTGGGAGATGTCTTATCACAACATACACTTGTTGTTTGTTAGAAAGAACTTGGCATTTAGTTTGTCTCAACTTCTTAGTTTGACATTTGCTTCAAGTGTTGCCAAAACAACATGTTAGGACTTATTACACTATGTTAAAACTTAACTTATTTTTAACTTTATGGAAGAAGATCATCTATTTCACCATCTTCCAACACTATCTACACGGCTTGGATGAGGTTACATTGCTCATACCAACATAAGTTTAAGCAAAGTTGTTCTTTCTATACTTGATAGCATAAACCTTTTATATCCTTCGGTTGCTTCAACATTTAAATGCTGAAGACTAGTTGGTAGGATGTCCTTGACATCTCATTCTTCTTGAATGAAAGATATTTGAGAGTTTTTAACTCTACAGATATCTCTATTGAGCTTGTCTTCATAAGCTCAGTCAAATAGACTTTGTCATAATTGGTCACTTAGACGATTATGGTATACAAATCTTATTTGTTCAAATAAGACAAAGGATAATTAGATAATAAGTTCACTAGTTTCATGTTCAGGAGACAACTATGTTGACTCCCATCCCAATCATACTAGTTAGCTCATCACCCTTTTAACCACAGTCTTCATTTGAACACTTTCCCCTTTGGATTTCTAGACACATTCCAGAAAACTCCCACTCAATCAAAGAGTAGTTATATTAACAAGATAATAACCCAATATCATCTAACTAGCATGAATGTTCAAGAAAACAAGAAGATAATATACTGAATTCAATTCTATAAACTAACAGAAAATTTAGTCTTAAATTCAATGGAAAAAACAAGAACATTCAAAAATTTAAGCCTCATATTGTTGTCTCTTACTAGATTCTCCCTCTCATAGGCCCTTCTGACCATATGAACTGATGTAGCATCTAGCTACAATGTCCAGCTCCTCTTTGCCATGTCTACATCCACTCATTTGGATGTATTTGCAGCATACCTCCCACTTGATGAGATGATTCTCACATCTTTATCTGTCTTGTCCTTTGTCACAACATATGTGATAAAAGGTTAACTTTTAGAAGTCATTGCTTCAATCCAAGTGGATCAATGTGGTTAGAAGCATGGGAAGACTTATTATTATTCAATAATTATTGAATAATTTTAAGTTGCTGCAATTTTTCAAGTTTTTATCTCTAAGAGTTTGAGTCAAGGTTGGATAGGATTTTATATTCAAAAACTCATTTGAATAATCCCTAACTTTTAAAGAATCTTTCAGTATTTAACCTTATGTTGCAACTGAAAAAACTCTTAAAAAAATAAGCCAACATATCCCCAAAAACAATAGAACCAATATTGATTCAATTCTGTTTTTGGGACCCTCTAAGTGCACATAAGCAACTTTTTGACTCAAATCATATCCAAACTTGCTTCAAATATATGCAAATTATATATCAAATTGAAGCTCTCGAATTTAGGGATTTTTAGGAATAAACTACGTCTCGATCAGAGGTCCCACGCACTCTCATGCGCCCCTAGAAGGTGTCTGGATGGAAAAATCCTAAAAAATTGGAAAATTCCAGCATTGGTCACTCTCAGCAGTGGTGTGTGACGTACACGCGCCGCCTTGCGGCCATCCAGCGGCGACACGCGCCGGCTCCCAAGACTCAACGCGCCGTCCTCTCTCTGACGGTGCTTGCCACGTGTCAAAAGGAGACCCCAGTGGGCCCCACGCCATATGTCCTCTCTTTTTTTTGGGTCAACAGTCAACGAATGACTGTTGACCGTTGACCAGTCAACGTTGACTGGTCAACCGTGACTCGTCACCGCTGACGTGTCATTGACGTGGAGATTGCTCATTGGCGCCACGTGTCATTGGTTGACCGATGACGTGGCGTTGACTGCCACGTCATCGTCTTCAACCTCCAACCGGGTCAACCCGACCCGGTTGGAGCTCCGACGGGTCATCACGACCCGCCAACTTCGGGAGGCCATATCACCCTCATTTTAGCTCCGTTTTTCGTGTTCTTGGTGTCGTTGGAATCATAGTTCAGCAAACTACAAATCCATGGCATTTATTTGATCTTAAGACCTCTGTTTCATTGATCAAATCACGAGTGAAGTTGTAGCGGCGACTAACGACCCGCGAACTTCTTTCCTTTGTTTCTCCCTCATCCGGACTCCGTTTGACGCGTTCTAAGCATCGTTGGAATCGTCTCTTCAAGATCTACACATCCATGTCCTTACTTTGGGCAAAAACACCGAGTTTCAAACACCCAATTTTTCTCGACATTGTCGGCGCTACGTAAACCGATCGGATGTGTGTCTCTGTGTATCTCAAAAGCTTTCCTAGCCTTTAAGAGTTAAAGGCTCTTGTTTTTGGATCCACATAGGTCCCAAAAAACTCACCTTTAATATGAACGAAGAGGAAACGAAGCAGAGAAAGGAAAATAAAACGGTGCCATGAAAAATATGTATAGAGGAGCACGCACGTTTCACATGTCGCATATGCATATAAACAGAAGCAAGTATGGAGATTCATCTATGGAACTATAAAGGCACAGGTATATCATTCTATACGTATACTTAGATGCAAAAGCTTTGAAGCATATAGTAACAACGTTTTGCATTTATGAAAATCATCAACAAATGATAAAATCATATGATCAAATGAGAGGAAAAAAATGCTCGAGACAGCATAAAGAATATCATCATATGATAGCACAGCAGAAAAAATCATCTCATATTGGCACTCAAAAAATCATACCCAAAATTATGATTTTGCGCAGCGGAAAAAAATAAGCATGATGAAACATAAAATTATTCACATAGAATAATCACAGCCACAGGATCAACACACTCTGATGCCAATATAGGAAAAATATTAACTAATAGGAGATTAGGCGTACCTGGACGAATCCATGTTCGGATCTGGGTCAAAGCTCCAATACTCCATACTTGTGCCCACACAATTATTAGACTACTAGAGCCTAATTGTGATTTGCATAGTAGATCACCAGAACCAGAAAGATGGTAGGAGAAAAGGGAATTGCCAGAAAACTCAATGGCGGGGTGAATTGCAATTGAGGAGGCACACCCTATTTACAGTGGTTTATGGAGGCCACTAATTAGGAAACGTGTGCACTGCTTCTTGCCCTCCAAGACATCAATTAATTGTCTCTCAATTAATTCCCTAATTATGGTGATTTGTTCCTCTTTTAACAAATCCATAATTATTACTAAAATATTCCCAAATCTGAATTTTATGCTGATTTTATTCTTATTTGATTAGGCTACTTATTTCCTAATCAAATAGTCCGGCCCATCAAGGGTGGACTTGGACCCAAAGTCCAACAAAACAAGAAGACATCGGGTTCAAAAAATTGTCAACACAGAAAACCAAAAACACTAACCACAGAATGCAACCAAAATAGAAGTAAAACCACTAAAAAATAACTTAGAATGGTATAAATCCAAACTCAGATTCTCCAACATATTTAAATGAGGCAGGGAGTGAAGAGCTGGTTGGAACAAAAATTAGAGCAACAACTCAAGAAGAAACACTAACCCGATTGAAAACCAAGGAGTGAGCTTCTAGCCACAGTTACGGTAGCGACGAAGGTGAAAATGATGCGCTCAAATTCGCAGTACCGACAAAGGGAAGTCACGGCAGAGGAGCTTGGTCACGGCGGAGGAGGAGCCTAATGATGATAACAGAACTGTGACAGTGGCACACAACAGCGATGGGGGCCATAACAGAGAAGCAATGTGTGAAACAGGAGCGGGGCACGACGGTGGAGTTCAGAACAAGTGAAAGATTAGAGCTCAATGGTAGAGTAATGGCGACAAGAAGAGAGGATTCAGAGAGCATGAGATTCAATTTAGGCGCGAGGAAGAAAAGGGTTCTGAGAAAGAGTTAAATTCAAGCCAAATTTTTTAGACCAGTTACAATAAAAATAAGGTCTAAAAAATACATCTTTTAGATCAATTATTTCAAACATTAGGTCTTAAAAGGAAGAAAAATATATTATTTTTTAATTCTGCATATTTTAAACCAGCTACAAGAAACAATCGGTCTAAAATGTTTTATCTTTTAGACTGGTTATTAGTGACAACTAGTCTAAAAAGTTTCAAAATTTTTTAATTTTATTTATTTTTATCTTTTTAGACCGGTTGTTTGGATAACCGGTCTAAATAATACATTTTAGACAACATATTTTTGGAACCGATTTTAGAAGTTCTTTACAATTACCAAACTGCCATCAGTTATACTTTTTAAACCTTTTCCACAATAACAGGTCTAAAATGTTACAGTCTAAAAAGGCTATTTTGTACTAGTGTAAAGTGAATTTAATAAGTTAATGGATTAGCACCTTAATTTTTTATATTATTATCTGATATCTGGTTTGGGTGTTTGTGGCTACCTTTTTTTAGAAGAAAATAGGGTTAGTATAATATTTAATCCCTCAAATTTGCCCTCATTTTGGTTTTGATCCTTCAAGTTTCAAACAAGAGGTTTTGGTCTCTTAAGTTTCATTCTTTTTAAAACATTGGTCCATATTATTAAAAAAATGTCTGGGCTATTTTACCCCTTAAGGAACCAAAACCTCTTGTTTGAAACTTGAAGGACCAAAACTAAAATAAGAGCAAATTTGCGGGACCAAATATTCTATTAACCTTAGAAAATATACAATTTTAGCATGTAGTATTTTACAATTTAAATAATAGTGGTACTACCTCTACTTCTCCAACTCATGCAATATTCTGGCATGTCATCTACCACTTGAGCCTATGTCTATTCCCACAATTCTTCACTTAAGATTTTCCATCATTCCTGTTAGATTCAATCAAGTTCTAGCAAAAACCTCACTATAACAACTTAATCACTCTTTGATCATACTCCCTTACATATGGAGCAGAAACTTTCCCTCAAGATTCCCATACTAATCTTAAGTAACTTTCCAAATGGAACAAGAATGATCACAGCTATTCAAGGAAAATTACTTGAGATTGATTAGTAGGAATCTTGAGGGAAATTTTATCTTCCATGGGCAAGAGAGTATGATCAGATTGACCAAGAGTTGGGTTAGTTGCTATAATGATGTTTTGCTGTAGTGTGACTGAATCTAACAAGAATAATGAAAAATATCAAGCGAGGAGTTGTGGGACCAAAAGTTGGTTATGTTCAAGTGGTGGATGTCATGCCAAAATAATGTTCTTGACTTGAATTATTTTTCATGTAGTATTTTAATAAATACTTTCCACCATATACGACTTAGGTATTGTTTTTTATAGTCCAGTGTTTTGATTAAAATAAAAAGCCTAAAAATATGTCTAATTCTGATTATAGGATGTATGAATATCTAAAAACAATACTCCCTCTAGTCATTAATATAAGACATATTTATCTAATTTGATTAGATTAAGGAAGTTAATTAAGTTAGTTAATATGATATGTATTTTCTAAAACACCCTAATCATTTTCCATAATTCTTCCATTCCCTCTCCTTTTTTATCATTATTGAGGGAACATTAATAGAGGTAAATTAGGAAAATATTGGCAAATATGAAAACTATGTTTTATATTTAGGATCAAGATCAACTCCTAAAATATGTTTTATATTTAGGACCGGAGGGAGTAAATTTTATGTGATAATGAAACATTATATACATAAAAATTGGAAAATCAATTAAGCAAAATTTTTTGGCCCAAAAATTTTAAGCAATTTTTTTGGCCTTATAAATATGAGTTTCTTTTATTTTTCTAGATATATAAAGTACAAGTAATTCTTGAGATTATAATAAATATTAACACCAACTGATTCAATACACCAGCCATCTAAAAGTGTCACAAACATATCACTTTAATTTTATCATAAATAATTTTTTGGAAAAATTTCATCATATATAATTACCAATTATGCGTTTTTCCTTGTATTATATAAAATCTAAAAAAATAAGCCATCTATATTTTTAAAGGAAAAAGACAGAAAAAAAAACTTTAAAATTGTAAAATCTCAAATCATTTTTGTTACTAAGAGTTGATAAAGGAATGACGAAACTTAATAAACAATTTATAAGTCATTTTTTAAAAAATATCTTATTTAAAATTTTACAATTTCAAAGTTCTTTTTCAGTTTTTTTTTTCTATTTTTTTTATAATCAATATTAATAAATGCATGTTGTTGTTCCCTACGAATATTGCTGTGTTTGGTAGGCATATGCTATTTCAACTTCCAAGTAAAGGCAATATGGTCCATTATCACCTCAGCTCAGGGTCATCGTCATATCTATAATTACCAAAATGTGCCTATGCTTACAAATATATTCACGATTTTTTTTTACTTATATTACTTATCCATTATATTTATTCCTTATTTTCTGTAAACAAACCTTAACAATATATCTCTTCTGCTCTTGCCGCTACATTCAAGCTATTTGGTTTGGTGCGTTTTCTCTTTGCTCCATTGATATTTTTAGCCAAGGTTTTCATACATGGCTGCAAAAACCCTTCATCAGCTTTATATTTGATGGTAATTTGTTAATGCTGAAAAGGATCATTATCTTGCTAAACCTCACCTGGACTAAGCGAAATGTAACTCTCCACAAAGGTTATTTGCGCAATCCAAGACAAGTAATTAGGGAATTCCAAAGATCTTTTCAATACCTCTCAGATGTTTGTAAGTGGCAAAGTCTCTCCCACAATCCTTCAGCTTTTACTCCAACGCCTACTGTTACTTTGCGTAGTTGTGATAATCGCAATGTTCTCACTTCTGCTCAAGATTGGATAATCTTTATAGGAAAAGTTAGGATTTGAAAGAACATACTTGCTTTGCTACAATTTGTTTGGATCAAGATGAAGTTCGAACTTTCAAATGGATGAAGTTAAATTCTACAAATCCTTGTCTTTTTTGCATCTCTTACTTGAGACTAATGTTACATTGGATTATCCAAACAGCTTCAACACTTACTGTCTCCTTGAACCATATCACTATAATCACATACAAGAAGGATCTTTTCGATGGTCTTATCCATTCTAATATTAGGGGCACACTAGAAAAGGATACAAACTCGTTATTCTTATATTTTTCTAGTTACTCATTATTCAAAACTGATGCATCATTAACCTCCCATTCCCTAGACCCTACTCAAACTTTAGCTGTATAATCTTTTTTATTTACATATAATTGATCATTTTATCCAAAAAAAAAACAATATATATTTTAAAAACATAAATCAGAGTTCAAAACTATATAAAAAATTTAAGACTCATTGTCTTGTGCATTTGTTACATTTTTTTACTCTCTTTAAAATTAGGATAATTAAATACGCAGTATAACTATGCCAAACAATCAAAATAATTTTTTTTAAAAAAATAAATATAAAGTATATTTATTGATCTTAATCATATCACTGGATCTTACTATAAGTCTTTTTTAACTAATTCTCTCATATTAAGGATTGTTAGTTAAGTCATTAAATCTACTTAAAGTTTTTCAAGTCTACCCTAATTAAAAAATTTTCTCTCTCTACAGTTACAAACTATTCTCACATACTTCTCTTCTTTTTCTCTTGCCAACAAATATTAAATAAGGATAAAATTAAAAAAAAAATTCATTAATAACATATAAGAGGACTTATATTTAGGACCATTTTTTTAATTGGATTTATAATAAGGATCAGAATGGTAGTCTTTAGTTTACCCTTTTTTATTTTATTTATAACTATTTGATGGATAGATATTGCAGTTCTTTTTGCATTGTTCCACATTAGTTATTTATTAGTATATATGATTCTTAATATAAAAGTTAATTATTTTTTTTAGAGATTAAAGAAGCAAAATAAATTACTTATTTGTAATATGTTTTATGTATTATTAGATTATATATCAGTTTATAAGTTAAAAAAATTAGTTTCAAGAAAAATGATCAATATAAATACTTCAGTCTAACTTATTTAGTTTCCTTAATTTTCCAATAAAAGTCAACTGACTTTTATATTAAGGATCATCAGAAATACTATAATTGTTTCTTTTTATCCCTATTGAATGATTTGATGTTGGTGTAGGGGAGTAAAAATTCTTGTTTATATATGTACTATTTAACATGGATAAAATAAAAATTTCTTTTAAATTTTTAGACAAAGTTAATAAATGTTAAGACTTTCATTGATTTTGTTAAAAGATGCTAGAAGTGACTAACAATTAAGACAAGAAGAAGCATATGATTGCCTATCTAAGCTTTAAAGATATTTGTCATGCCCTTATTTTAATTTCACCATTATTAGAGTATTCGCGGAAAATGATATGCGGTTCAGTGGGCAACACAGGAATAGCATAAATATACTGATAAAAAGTGCTCAATTACAAAAATTTCTCATAGGGGTTCGTACATAATAGTTACCATCAATGTAGTCGTACATGGCTACTAGGGTGTCTAAATCCGTCCGAGGAAAATGGAGATATCTTCCCATCTTCGTTCCATCACCATAATCCCCTCATACAGTTCTTTTCTTTATTCTCAGCGTATCTTATATTTCCTCCTGTTTAAATGGTTGGTAGGGTAGGGCGAAATTCGAGAGAATCTCAGTAGGAAAATAGTACCAATATGCATGCAAGATAAGTGTTTAATGTATAACTTGCTTGCATTACTTAAACTCATGCTAACACAATGATATATCTACATACTCAATGTTTCGTGCAACAAAACTATAGCCACAGTATAAACAGAAACATAAATTCAATCATTCATATATGGAAGTGTCTAAAATGATACTTGGATAGGTTATGACCTATTTCTTGTACATTTGATGTTTTAAGACCGAGTTGGACGCTTATAGTTGACATATTTTACGAAGCGGACCCTTTGAGACAGGAAAGAGGTTAAGGTAGGAACTACTATCTTTCATATACTATGTGACTATTTGTATGATGCGTGTTACTGTATTTTGTGATCTGAACACGTGCTGGAGGTACATTACCTAGCTGTGGTCTAGGACCTAGCTGAGGTACACTAGTCTTACCTAGCTGTAGTCAAGGACTCAGTTGAGGTACATATAGAGGTTTCAACGGGTTAGTTGGCCCTGAATTTTGTATACACACACGGATGATATGAGTTTTCATTTTACTTGATACGGTTCATTGCATATTTAATTTTCGCATTTTATATGTTGATCGTATGTTTCTACTGAGATTCCTTAGAATCTCACCCCTTTTTCTAATTAAAATGTCTCAGCGGGTGCCAGTGGCTCGAAAGCCAAGGATGCATAGAAGGAAAACTGACAGGCACGTTTCCCAAGATAAATACAATGGTTGTATATAGTTTGTATGTAAAATAGTTTTGGGACATTCTGTACATATTTGTCATTATTATCGACTTCTGCTCTGTTAATGAATGTCTGTAAACAAATACTTATTATCAGTATAACTGTACTTTTCTGTTTGCCTATGGAACTTGTTCATTATTGCCCTGCGCATATCAAAATGGAAACGGGTGTTGACAAGCACAAATATCAAATACATGCAGGAGATGTAAGTTCCTTCCATCATACCTGGTCCGACTGTACTTTTCCTGAAATTTTGACATAGCCTATTATGACATATTTTTGCCCAAGGAATCCATTTTCGGACACAAAATTATCAAATTCACTACCAAAAGATAAAATTGCCCTTGGCAGCCCTTATTTCAGTGTTTCAGGGGCGTTTTCGTAATTATGTTTTTTCGGCCTTTTCCGAAAAAGTGCCCAACTGTAACCCCACCTAATTTTCCCTTCCGAACTCGATGGAATCATTAATTAAGTGAAAATTGAACTCTAAGGCCCATTTATAGCCCTAATCAAAAAATACAGGTACTTAGGGAAAATTTGAGTTTTTCGGTTTTGGCTCCGTAAACGCATTTCTTTCTACTTCTAACCACTTTATTGACTATTCTATTAGGTTACAATTACCATTTAGTATCAATTTGGGCAGCATAACCCTTAAGGAAACCTATTTCCAAAATTTTAAACCAACGACAATCTGGCGAAATTTCACCGATTAAATTACCCACAGCATCTATAATAGTTAATATACGAAGGCGTGGAAGTTACCTCAAGCTCCTACTGGCTCTCCCTTGATATGGTTGAAAACCCTAGGTGCCAAACATCCAAATTTGAGCCTTCAAATCTTTGTAAGTTTTTGCTCCTCCTATTTTCTCTCTACAATTTTTCTCTTTCTCTCTCTTCACATCTGAAATGGTGTTAGTTTTGGGGAGCATGAAGGAGATGATGACCTTTTATTATGATATCTTATAACATTATAATAATTTATTTATTTTCCAAAAATAGCAACAATTGGCAACTTGGCAGATTTTCTGCCGATACTTTGAAAAATCATAATTAATTCTAGAAAAATCAAATTGGAGTGATTCCAAAGGATATAGAACCCATATTGAGTCTAGTTTCAAGGAAAAATATAGCCTTTTATTAGCTGAAAGTATATCATTCCCAGATTTTAAATCTTTGCATGTTGTTCCAGAAAAGAATCAATTTTGCTGAGCAAACTTAAAAAATTCATAAATTTTTTTAATAGCTCTAATTGATTCATATGACCTATCAAATTAAAGCTTATGATGTCTATTTTTATCCTGTAAAATCTCATATTTTTTGCTCATCATATGGTCATACAAAATCACATAACAAGCTTACTGCCTCAAGGTGATTTAACCGAAAACATAATTATATTCTCCAAAATTCACCATTTTATTTATTTAATACCCCAAAGATATAAGGAATATTAGGGAATAAATTTGAGGTACCTACTAAACTGGGGCTTAGAAGTCTACTTAATTCAGGCTTATTCCAAAACCTCCAGTCCCAAAATTAAGGATATTACAATATTGACAAAACAAAAGGAGAATATTGCCAAAAAAAAATCCTGAAAATATCAAAATCTTAAATCAATTTTGTTAGCTACACTTCATTAACTATTTATTACACTTGATGAGCATATAGTAACATGTTTGAGTAAGATCATCCATAATTTGAGATTTTCAAATTTGGAAAGTATTTAATTAAAATTTTTCAAAAGAAATTTACTGAAAATACAAATAAATTGTTGGTTGAAATATAAAGTAATCTCACCCTATAAAAAGTACAATAAAAATTCAAATTGAGTGCTTCTTAGGAGAATTTTAACCTTAATGTCCCGGATTTGATAGAAATTAGACTCAAATTCAAAATAATTTGGTTTTACTTTGGACTCACACCAAGAACAATACTGGAAATTTTAGTGAACCTATTGTTTGTTTGGAATAACTTATTTTTGGGTAATAAATATTTATAAATCGTGATTCATAGTATACGAGATAAGTATATAAAAGAAGTTTTATCTTAACTTACGTGGTAAAGACTTATTGTCTAAAAATAAGTTCAACCAAACACACACCTAATCTACAAATGACCGAAAGAAGTCTTCACGTTACGATTTGATGCCAAACATTCCTGTGTCGGTCCCCAAAAGAAAAACATATCGTTCCCCGATGATTCACCCACATCTTACAGTCAGACATGCACAAGTTACACCACGTTGCGCGGTTTCACATGTCATTTACCAAAATACCCTCTCCCATTGTCTAGTTCCACTTCCAACTACCCCCACGGCCCCTCGCAACGCTACTTTTTTGTTAGACTGTTGAAGCACGAAGCCTACCGAACTTTCATTCGTCCCCACGCGCTTTTTACAAAAACCTCTATAAAACCCAACCTCTCTCTTCCACATTTTTCTCAGGCTTCATCTTTCCCTCGCTCGCGCCGAAACCTGAGAAAGAGAGAGAGAGAAAGGAAAGAGAAGCCACAAACACAAAGCACTATCCTCTCTATCGTCATGGCCCTCTCAAATGCATCTTCTCTCTCCTCCAAATCATTGTGTGAAATTCATCCTCTATCTACTCATTCACACTCCCACCAACCCTCTCTTTCCTTCTTTCCCACCAAACCCACCCACCAACCCAGATCTGTCCCGCGAATCTCAGCCGTCCACGCTGCAGATCCCCCCAAAAATTCCGTACCAGGCGGAGGTAAGACGCCCGTCGCCGCCTCCGCAGCTACCGCTGCTGCCCCACCGCCGGCGGCTGTTACCGGGAAGTGGACACTGGATAGTTGGAAGTCCAAAAAGGCCTTGCATCTTCCAGAGTACCCTGATAAGAATGAGCTGGAGTCGGTGCTCCAGACCATCGAGTCGTTCCCTCCGATCGTCTTCGCCGGTGAGGCTCGGAGTTTGGAGGAGAGGCTCGCTGAAGCCGCAATGGGCAATGCTTTCCTTCTCCAAGGTGGCGATTGTGCCGAGAGCTTCAAGGAATTCAGCGCCAATAACATTAGGGATACGTTCAGAGTTCTTCTCCAGATGGGTGCTGTTCTTACGTTCGGTGGCCAGATGCCTGTTGTTAAGGTTAGATCATTTCTACACCTCAAATTTTATTTAATTACTAAACATCTTGCTGTATTGTGCTTCCCGAATCCTGTGTGGTTCATGAATTCATGTCATTTTCTCGGAATCACTTTCAGTTTCCCTTATGTTTGGTAATTTTAGGCAGAGGCTACATTCAATGTTTATAGTTTAGGGATCATGAAATTCCAATTTCGGTTACTTTTGACAGTTGTTGAGTTGGGCGATTTGTTATTGTAGGTGGGAAGAATGGCTGGTCAATTCGCAAAGCCGAGATCAGACCCGTTTGAAGAGAAAGACGGAGTTAAGTTGCCAAGCTACAAGGGAGACAACATAAACGGTGATGCTTTCGATGAGAAGTCAAGAATTCCTGACCCTCATAGGATGATAAGGGCTTATTGCCAATCTGCAGCGACACTGAACCTGCTTAGGTCATTTGCCACTGGAGGATATGCAGCCATGCAGAGGGTAACTCAATGGAATCTTGATTTTGCCGAGCACAGCGAGCAGGGTGATAGGTAAGCAACATTAGAAAATTCTGGCTTATTCTTGAATATAACTGATTGGTTGATTCGTATGAAATAATCCTGATTCCTGAACGCAGCAAAGCTGTTGTTGTCATTTGTGTTTTTTTCATTTTTTTTTATCACATATGCTGTTTGGATTGTTGAACAGGTACAAGGAATTGGCTCACCGAGTTGATGAGGCCTTAGGTTTCATGGCCGCAGCTGGGCTCACTCTTGACCACCCAGTTATGAATTCAACTGAATTCTGGACATCTCATGAGTGCTTGCTTTTGCCCTATGAGCAGTCATTGACCAGGTTGGATTCAACTTCTGGCCTGCATTATGACTGCTCTGCTCACATGGTTTGGGTTGGAGAGCGTACTCGTCAACTAGATGGTGCACATGTAGAGTTCCTTAGAGGAATTGCTAACCCTCTTGGAATCAAGGTACTTGAAATTCAGGTCCTCTCATTTTCTTAGTTCTAAGGTTTTTCCCCCTTTTCAAAGTAAATGAAGGTATTAGTAAAGAAATTCCTTTCAATTATGTTCTTTTTCATAGCGTTATAAGGTGGATCCAGTTAAGTCCAAGATGGTTGTTTGTTAATCAAATCATTTTCAGGCTAAACTATTCTCTTGATATGCTTATTAGCTAATAGGCCCCTGTATGATGTATCTGCCTGAAAATTTTCATGGCTGATAGAAACACTTGTGATGGATGCAGGTGAGCAACAAAATGGATCCAAATGAGCTAGTCAACCTCATCGAAATCTTGAATCCCCACAACAAGCCAGGAAGGATCACAATTATTGTCAGAATGGGAGCTGAGAACTTAAGAGTCAAGTTCCCCCATTTGATCAGAGCAGTGCGTAGGTCTGGGCAAATAGTGACATGGGTTTGTGACCCTTGCCATGGCAATACCATAAAGGCACCCTGTGGGCTTAAAACAAGGCCCTTCGATTCAATCCTGGTAGAGTACTGTCTCATCTTCTTTCTACTTGGTATCAAATTGATCATATATGCTTTGGCAAGAAAGAAAATTGATCACGTACGCTATTTTAACATTTGTAGCTTACTGGCTTTTCCACCCTTCATACCATGTGACGGATTGAAATTTCACAGATTCATGAATCCATTTCTATCTTTATATCATAACAATCCCAGTTTTGAGTAGGTTTATCAGTCTTGGTGAACACTGCACAATGTGTCGTATAGCTTAGGTTTCATACACCATTCTAGTGGTTGCTGTCATGTTAGGTGAAATATCTCATCATTAGAAGATAAGTCACTTTCTTCTGTGTCTCCTGCATAGAAAATATCTCTTCCCAAGGGGTCCATAGTAGTGTGTCGATATGAACAGGATGTGGTTGATTAATGGTTAACTGAACAGTTTTGAGACTACACACCCATCATTCCAAATATTAAAAAAAAGTTGATTTCATTCAAATATTTCACGAATATGCCGACTTGCCAAGAAAATTTGCTTTCGCACATCAGGCTCTAATGAATAAATTTGGCTCTCATTGTATAAAACTGTTTTTGCAGGCTGAGGTGCGAGCATTCTTTGATGTCCATGAACAAGAAGGCAGCCACCCTGGAGGCATTCACGTAGAGATGACCGGCCAGAATGTGACAGAGTGCATTGGAGGATCGAGGACCGTGACCTTCGATGATCTGAGCTCACGTTACCACACACACTGTGACCCAAGGCTTAATGCATCTCAGGCTCTTGAGCTCGCCTTCATTATAGCAGACAGGCTAAGGAAGAGGAGGATGGGAACGAGCCGCCTCCTCTCTATGGGCTTATAGACATAAGACACCCTCTAAACCTCAGCTTTGGATTCATCTACGTTGCAATCTTCAAAAAATCTAGGTAGCAAATAAATCTGGAAGTATTGTTCTTCTTCCGAAATTCTGAAGACTAGGGCAGCCTCAAATCCCTGGAGCTTTGGGTTTTTTTTCCCCTTGTGTGCATAGATGGTGTTGCAATGAGCCGCCGCATGAGGGTATATTCCGCTATGTAGTGTATGGGTTCCTTTCCAATTTAATCTTTTGAAGTTATTTGGGATTTGTACCATGTGGACACGTAGTGAGCGACAATCGTTTGTCTATGATATGTTTCGTGTTACGTAATAAGGTCAAGACTTTTGTCCGTTGTGCTAAGTTATGGATGTATAAGATCAATGTGCCTATGTGCATGCACGTCCACCACAATGCATTATTCTTTAATATTGGCTTGAATCTTCTTGTCCTCTTTTTGGGCCATCTTTAATTCATATGTGAATTAAATGAGTAAATCAACATTTCATCTATAAGCTATTATGAGTTCCACATATGCAAGAATAATATAGTGTGATTTATAACTTAAAAGGGGTCCTCCCTTCTAATAGCTAATTTTTTGAGATAGATTCTCCTTTTAAGCTCTTCTTAATCACATTAGTGTTTGTTTGGAATAGCTTATTTTTGGGCAATAAGTGTTTATAAATCGTGATTCACGGTATACGAGGTAGGTATGTATACGAGGTAGGTATGTGAGAGGAGTTTTATCTCGACTTACATAATAAGGATTTATTGTCTAAAAATAAGCCCAACCAAACACACAACTAGTGTTGTTGTTGAAAAGCCAATCTTCACGAAAAGAGTTACTTATGAAGGTCTCATGGCTAGGTGAAATGTTATGTCCGCTGAGGATTTTGTCTCTTGAAAAGGTGGCAATGTTATGAGTTTGGGTTTATGTTCATCACACTGACCTTTTCATTGAGAGCCTAATGTTCCTAAAAAGGGTTACCTACAGAAGGTCTTGATTGGAAAGAAGTCGAGTGAAGTGTCGTAAAAGGTTACCTACAGAAAGTCTTGACTAACAAGAAGCCGAGTGAAATATCGTGGTATGGAGTGACACCAAAAAATTGATGTGCAGATGTGGGTTTTTTTGTCTAATTTATATTATGTCAAATTAAAAAGCGAGAAATGAGTTGGTGGAAAAGAGAATGAAATCTTATGTGGTCTTTTATATTGTTACGTCTCTTTTAAACACACCAGGAGGATTTGTTGTTGGTACCTAGACTTGTTTGTGAAGTCAGGGATTTCAAAACTTGCTAGTTGCTAGTGGTTTCGTGCAGCCTAAAAAATTTTAAAGGAAAGGAATCTGGGGGCAGAAATCTTGATGAGAAGGTTACCAAGTTCATCTGTAGATAAGGGGTCTTTGACTCAGTTTTCGATATGCTCTAATTTCTTGAGGACATCCCCCCCCCCCTATTTATTGAGAACTACTTTCTCATACATATTATGCTTTTAGTGACACATTGGATCGGTTTGATATAATGGAATTGATTTTGATGAATATGGAAATGGATATGGATATGGAAATAGAAATGGATATGGATATAAATTTTAAAAGTATATTTGGTATGTCATGAAAATGAGACTTAATTTTTACATCAAAAGACCAAAATGCCCTCCTAAATTAAAAAAAAAAAAAACATTCCCAAATCAACCCATCCCATCTTCATCTTCGAAAAGACCCAGCATCGTTCTCTCTCCTCCCTCTTCTTCTTCCTCTCCAACCAGACAGCATCCCCTTCCTCCTTCGAGTAGCTTTTTCGCACAGATCTGATGGGCATAGCTCGATGAGCTCCATTGGCATAGCTCGACTCCTCCTCCTCTGCACTTGTAAACTCTTTGCACAGATTTGAGTAGGAGGTCGCCGTCATCGTAAGAGGTTGTTATCGTCTCAGTCCTGGGTTGCCGAAGAGGATGAAGAAAGCTATCATGGTGGGAGGAGAAGATGAAGATCTGACGAGGTTCGCAAGTCAAAGGTCGCGATCGTAGGTTGCCGAAGGTTGCCGTCTGTCGTTGCTTGAGGTCGTCTTCTTCGGTTGCTGGAGGTCGCTATCACTAGGTTGCTAGAGGTCGCGATCAGAGGTAGGTGCTTGCTGTGGCAGCGAGGTAAATGCTGGGTGTGGCCTGAAACATGAAAAAGAGGGTAGGGGCAAAACGGAAATCTACCCACATGGAATTACAAATCTTAGGTTTTTATATGGAATTCAAATGGGTGGATTTGGCATTAATTGCTTCCACGTGGAATTCGAATTGAGAGCCAATTCCATTGTACCAAACAAACCTAGAGATGGAATTGAGCTCCAATTCCATTTCCACCTCCTTTAATTCCAGCGTACCAAATAGGCCCATTAGGATTTTCTTCTGCCGGCAGTAAGCATTGATCTTCTTCAAGTATCGTGGATAGCTAAGTAGATCGAAGACAATTTTTTCTGAAATTACCGTTATTAATATTCCTTCAACAATAATTTAGAAGGAGTAAATGAGAAAATTAAAGAAGATAACTATAGGTGTTTTAGAAAGAAAAAATGATATCAAGGTCCCAAACAACAAAAATAATATCAAAAAAATCTCATAAATTGTAAATAATAAGTGAAAGAATTGTCATTGACAAGTGAATCAACTATCATTGACAAGTTATGTGATTTTCTGATATTATTTTCTTTAATTGGGTCCTTGGTGTGATTTTCCCTTTTAGAAAATATATTTTATATAAATTAACTTAACTAACTTTCTTAATTTAATTAAATTAGGTAAAAATGTCTTACATTAATTATAAGAGGAAGTAACAAAGTACACACTTTTTTTTAATAAATAAAATTGGGCAAGGGGTCTCTCTACTAACTATTCTCTTCACTTAATGTCTCAAGTATTGGATCATGTTTTAATGGGTGAGATTTAATGTTATGTATAAAATAGTATTATAATATTAAATATAATAAAAAACTATAGATAAATCTCACCCATTAAAATATGATCCAATAATTAAAACATTAAGTGGAGAAAAGTTACTGGAGGCACTCCTCCCCTGATAAAATGACATATATAAAGGGGACTAAATCTACAACTACTTCCTCCTTTTTGTGCCTTTCAAGCTACTCAGTCATGGGGTCATTTAGTCCATACATTATAAAGAGAGAAGTCAAATTCTTCCTCACTTTTTTTATGGATGAGAATCCCTAATATCTATGCTAAATTTAGTTATTATAATATATAGAAATTACATTTTTTCCAGCATATAGAAATTACATCAAAGCTAGAAGCATTTTTTTCTTACATATTTTCAATCCTTATGCAACTAATTATATTATTAATTATTGTTGATACTTGATATGCTCACAACAATATCATATATGATTCTTCCTCCGGTCTTAAATATAAGATAGAGTTAATTTTTTTTAAGAGATTAAGGAAGTTAAATAAGTTATTTAATCATATCATATGTTGTGTATCCTTATATTATATATCAGTTTATAAGTTAAATGAAATAGTTTGGAGAAAAAATGACAAATATAAATATTTTAGGTAGAATCACTCATAGGTCCCAAGGAAGGAAGATATTATCAGAAAGCTCCCTCGAGGTTGTAAAACGCACTCAACAAGTTGTGAATACACGCAGAAGAGTTGTGAACATGGACCTTTCTGATAATATGTTGCTTGCTTGGGATTTAGGAGTGATTTTCCCAATATTTTAAGGGTGAAAGAGCAAAAATGACCATGATTATTTCCAAAAGGAGCTACTAACACCATAGGCAATTTTTGAGCTTAAAAATACCAATGTACATTAACAAACGTGTCTTAAATGCCATAGATGTTACTTTGAGGAACATTGACCATGATTTCTAAAAGATTGACCAAATCTGATAACTTGGATAGTGACTTGGCAAAGTGTGATTGGAAACGATGAACATGTGCAATACCCTTCCTTGGATCTGGCTTCCATCTTTTTGCTTCCCATTGTCACGCCCTTATCTCAATTTCAACATTTTTCAGAGTATTTATGGAAAATGATATGCGGTTCGGTGGGCAACACAGGAATAACATGAATATACTGATAATAAGTGCATGATTACATAAATTCCCCATAGGGATTCGTACATGATCATTACCATCAATGTATCACACAGGGCTACTTGGGCATCTAAACCCGTCCCAGTGAAATGGAGACATCTTCTCATCTTCGTTCCACCATTGCAATCCCCTCATATGGTTTTCTGCATTATTCTCAGCATATCTTCTGTCTTCTCCTGTTTGAATTGTTGGTAGGGGAGGGTGAGATTCGAGATAATCTCAGTAGGAAACGGATACCATAATGTATGCATGATAGATACTATGTGTATGTCATGTTAGCTTTATCTAGATGCATGCCCCATAATGACATTTCTGCATACTCAATGTTTCATGTAACAAAACTATGGCCACAGCTGAACAGAAACAAAGCTTCATTTATTCAAATATGCTCTACACAATCAAGTAAAGCAATTATATACATCACTACACAAGCAAAGATATCAAATACATGCAAGTAAGGTAAGTCCCCCTACCTTAACCCTTTTCCGCCTCGCAACGCGTGCCTCGATTTACGTGCAAACAGCTCGGGGCTCCATATTCGATCCTACAATGTCAAATGTACTATTTAGAAACTTCCATAGTTTTTTTGGGGGTTATATGAGTCTATTTTGAAAAATTACTAAAATGCCCCCGGGGACCCGGCCCCATCATGCTCGGTCCGGCTGTACTTGTCTCGAAATTCTAATATGAGCTATCCTAACAAATTTTTGACCAAGAAATCCATTTCCGGACTCAGAATTACCAAATTCTCTGCCAAAAAGATGAAATTGCCCTTGGCAGCCCTTATTTCAGTGTTTTAGGGGCATTTTCATAATTATGCTTTCTTGGCCTTTTCCGAAAAAATGCTCAACTGTAACCCCACCTAATTTTTCCATCTGAACTCAATGGAATCATCAAATCATTGAAAATCCAACTCTAAGACCCATTTACAGCCCTGGCCGAATTATATGGGTTTTCCAGGGAAAATCGGGGTTTTTTGGTTTCAGCTCCATAAACACGTTCCTTTCTACTCCTAACCACCTTATTAACTATTCCATTAGGTTACAACTACCATTTAGTACCAATTTGGGCAGCATAACAGCCCCTACAACCCATTTTCCCTTTTTACACACAAAGACAATTTGGCAAAATTTCACTGATTAAATTGTCTACAGCGGCTAGAATAGTTAATATACAAAGGTTTGGAAGTTACCTCAAGCTCCCACTTAATTTTCCTTGACTTAGCTGAACCCTAGCTCACTTCAACAAGCAAATTTGAGCTTCCAATCCTTGAATCACATAGAAGAATAGCTTAGGAGCGGAGTTATACATATTAGGAACCGATTTACCGAAAAAATCACTTACATTTGCAAGCTTTTTCCTCCCCTTCTCTCTCTACAAATATGAGTTCTCTCTCTCTCTTAGGGTCTGTTATGGCGTCAGAAATGGGGCTGAAGAAGGAGATGATCGCTTTATATCATATCCATTTTTAATTAATTATTTTTCCCAATTTCGGAATTTTACAAAGTTTTGGCAGATTTCTGGTAAAACTTCGAAAAATCATAAATAATTCTAGAAAAATTGAATTAGAGTGATTCCAAAGCCTATATAACCCTTATTGAGTCTAGTTTCAAGGAAAAATATAGAATTTTGCTGAATGGAATCACAAAATTCCCAGAATTTCATTCTTTGCATATTGTTCCAGAAATTTCACAGTTTTTTTGTGCTGATTTCAAAAATTCATATATTTTTGTATATAACTCTAATTGAGTCATATGACCTATCAAATTAAAGCTTAGGATGTCTACTTTAAGCATATAAAAGTTCATAATTTTTTGTCATCATTTGATCATTCAAAATCATATGACAAACTCATTGCCTCATAGGCGATTTCACCGTAAGCATAATCACTTTCTTCAAAATTAACCAGTTTATTTTCTTTAATGCCCCAAAGATATAAGGAACATTAGAGAATAGATTTGGGACACTTGCTAAACCGGGGCTTAGCAGTCTGCTTAATGTAGGCTTATTCCAAAGCCTCCAATCCCAAATTTCGGGGTATTACACCCATCCTTTTCCTGTCCTTTCCTCAATCTAGACCATTAGATTAAGATCTCAACAGTCCAGATATTTCCTTTATTATAAAAATATTATGATAATAATAATAATATTCTTATAATATATTAAATCTGAACCATTAAAATCTTAATCTAACAGTCCAAAATAAGAAAGGGGCAGAATAGAACAACAAGGAAAATGATGGAAGAAAGATCCTCCTTCCTTATCATTCCCTTGTCTTCTCAGCTTGACAAGGTTTTCTTCCCCAAATTTAATGGGTCATGCTTTTTATTCATCTCCATTCCAATTGACGAACCATACAGATAGATTAATGGGCCATGCTTTTTATTCATCTCTATTTCAGCTCAAGAACTCTTTTGATAAAGCCTTCTCCTTCTCTGCTTCTTTCACTCTCAACACTATCCCTATCTTCTACAAGCTTGGTAACCATGGCTTGGCTTTCACCATAGCAACTTCTAAATACCTCAAGCCCTTACCAAGTTAGTGTCATGGGCTCCTTAACTTCTTCGGTGTTAGCAATTCATCCAACCATTTATTCGCTGTTGAGTTCGACATCGTTCAGGACTTCGAATTCGAGGAGAGGAACAATAACCATGTTGGAATCGACTTAAAAAGTTTAGTCTTTAATGCATCTAAGACTGCAAGGTATTAAACCAATGGTGCAGGTGTAACGAGAAAAGATCTCAATTTCTCTAGTGGGACGCGATTATGGCTCGAGTGAATTACGATTCGGCTGCAAACTCTTGAGGATTACCCTCTCTCCTTCTTCTAAAAAACCTAGAAAGCCACTCTTGTAGTCGGTGCAAATTGGCTCAAAGGAGGTGGGTTTCGTGTTTGAAGGAGGACGGAGCATAGGTAGGTGTCGCCTTGACACTCCTTACCCACACCATTACTATTCCTCACTTGCCAAGTCCTACTATCAGTCAGCAAAAAGTGTCAACGTTGATGGTTCAAAGAAGCACAAATTAACTGACGTTATCTCAAAGTAACGGCAAAGGCATTTAAGATATGTTTGTTAATGTACATGGGTATTTTTGAACCAAAAAAAAAAAATTGTTTATGGTGCCACTAACTCATTTTGAAAATGATTATGGGTATTTTTGCACCATCGCTCATATTTTAAAGTAATTTAATTAATTTTCTCAATAGCTCTGAAAAAGTCAACTTTACTTTATATCTAGGACTGAAAGATGTACTACTATTAAATCTCATGTATACGATAAATATATACCCTTCATAACCATTGCTTCATTGCTTATTATTTCCTTTGAAGACATCTGTTAGCTCTCAAAATATACATACTACATTTTATTTAAAAAAATTTAATAATTATTAACATTAATAATTATGATTAAGATATAAATTCACCTCGGAAGTATTTGTAAAAAAATAATATTACATTAAAAATTCTTTTAATTTTAACAGCTCAAAATGGTCAATCATTAATTGACCTAAATATGGTGAGGAAATTTTGCCACATGTTAGTCCACCTGCTACCCCACACAGCATATTCATTCTTCTATGCAGAAACAACTCCAGAATCTCACCTCCAAAAACACCTTCTTTTTCCCTTCATTCTCGCCGGAATCTCGCCACCAGGAACACCGTCACCGCCGTCCATCCCTAACCCCTCCTCCACACGAAAATCCTTAACTTCAAAGCCCATCGCTACCTTGTTCTCTCATCACCCCCTCAGCATCTTTGTCCCTTTCCCTTTCCCTCTCTCTCTCTCTCTCGGTACGCTCCTTGTCCAATCAAACGCCATTCTTCCTTTTTTGAAAAAAAAGAAAAAACCCATACCCATACCCAGAAGTCGCTGAACAGGGTCAAAATCCAGAACCAAAGCCATTTACAGAATTCTACAATGAATAACAATTGCGGAATACAAGTCACTTGACTTCAAAATCCCATTTTGCAAGTTATGCGGAACAAACAGATATCAAAATGCGTATATAGTCAATAACAATCTTCAGCTTAAAACAATCAAAATAGGGAAAGCAAGCCCAACGTGGCATATATCCAATAAAAGAATGACAAAAAATATGGTTCAAATCAAACCCAGAGAAAAATCAAATTATGACCCAAAATTTTCCCTGATCTGAATTTTTGGCGTGGGTTCTGGAGAGCAAGGGAGAGAGGATGGACCAACTTGCTTATTTCCTTGGTTCATGGGATCTGATTTTTGGCGTGGGTTCTGTTGAGGCCGGAACTGGCTTTCGCCGACAACGGCAGGGAGGGTTAGGGGTGTTCAAAACCGGGACCGGGACCGGGATCTATCACTCTTGGTCCTGGTTTGGTTCCGGTCCCGGTAATCCCGGGCGGGACCGGGATCAAACCGAGAAATCCCTGTTTTTTTTTTAAAAAAAAATTAAATTTAAAAAATATTATTATTTTAGTTAAATTTTCTATAATCTAGTGTTGAAAGTAATTATTTAACATCTAATAAGACTATAATAATCACACAAATTAATCTAGAATTTAAGAATAACATTTTATTATTATTATTATGATCACATTTATCATTTTTGTTATTATTTTTATACATTATATAATAGGATTAATATCATAATATATACAGTTTAACTTCAACTAATATGTGATACACATTTTATCAAATGATAACTTAAATTGTGGGATAAAAAATACAAAAATAAAACAATACCTTAATTATTAAGAAAAAAATTTTAAAAAAATAAAAAAATCGGGACCGGGATCATAAGGTATCTGACCGGTCCCGTTCCCGGCTGGGACGGGAAATTCTCAGGATCAAAATTTTAGAATCGGGACCGGAATACTTTGGATACCCCTAATAAAGGTTCACCTCCATAGCTGTGTGTGGGGACAAACATCGAAGAAGAAGATGGGAAGGAACCTTTTTTTCCAGAAAGATTGAACGAGGAGAGAGAATTTGATTTTTGAGTGCTAGGTTAGAGTTTCATGTTAGAGTTTTGGTCAAATAAAAAGTCAAACTTAACATTTATTAAGTATCTATTTGGGTTAGTGATAGAACCTGTTTTCTGATGTGACTTAAGTGTGTGTTTGGATTAATCTTTTAGAATAGGTTTTACGATTTATGAGGAAAATGTGTAAGATGAGTTTTTTCTTGACTTACGTAAATCTAAGTTTGGGTAATTCCCAAACACCCTCTTATAGTGTACGAGGTAAAAGAGTAGTTTTACCTCGACTTTCATAAATATGTTTTTTCAATGCTAACCTAAATAAGCCCTAACACTTTTACAACATTGCTACGTTTTGATATTTCCAAGATAATATTAAGACAAAAATTTTTTTAAAACAGTATTACTCCTTCGCGAATATTTCTTTTGTTTTTTTGGTTTTAAACTAGAATACATTAATCTATCAAAGATTAGTACAAATCACTCCTCAAAACAGAGGCGCATAACCAAAAACTCTCATCAACCACCGCCTACCAGAAGAGGAGGTGGTGGGTGATCAAAGATGACAAAGTTGTCAATACAATCATGGGATAACTTCGCTAAATAATCGGCCTGTTGGTTTTGATCCCTAGGTATATGTCTAACACGGACATGCCAATCTCTCGACAACCTGAGCCTAAACTCTTCTATGACCTCCCTAAAGGGGTGTGTATGGTCACAACCCCTAGTGATGAAATTTATAGCTTTAATACAGTCAGTATACAGAAATAAGGTTTTTGATGTTCCTTCTCCAGCAAATCTGAAGACCCTAGATGATTGTGATAATTTCGGCAATTACAACGGCACGTGTGTGAGTTTACACATGTACCCACACACCCAGCCCCCATCAGCGCCTCTGATGACACCCGCACTTCCGCTCTCTTCGCGAATATTTCTAAAATAGATTTGCCCCTTAACATTTAATGATTATCATCAATATGAAGCATATATTTTATATCAAATTATCAAATTAGTCGCACTAAAACATTGTAAAACTTTGGCTGGTGAAATATATATATATATATATATATATATCAACCTCTGTATCATGTAGATTAGGAAATTAAGCAAAAGGGGGGGGGGGAGGACAGTCTCATAATTCTTTTTCTCTTTTTTTGTTTTAAAATTTTATCTCCACATTTATATTAAAAAATTGATAGTTTAGATTTAATATTTTTTAAAATTATTATGATAATATTTTATAAATTAATTTTTAAAATTTTTTCTGTATTATAATTATTGATTTTGTTGATTAGGTTTTAACAATTTAAATTATTTATTAAAGTCTAAAATAATAATTTTATAAAATATTGAATATGAATTATCAATGTTTTTTAATCTTATAATGAATATGAGATTTAAAAAAGAAAAAGAGAAATAGGAAAATGAGGGAACCCAAAAATAAATAATAGTTAAAAATTATAGGACTAAAATCTTCAGAAAGAATAACTTTGTGTACTCTATAGGGTGATTGTGCTAAATTCATCTACCAACATACGTTAGTTCTAGTGGGGTTTCGGGCACTTAAGTACGAAATTTTGAGTGAGTCTGTGTCCATGTAAACATTAAAAAAAAAAAAAAAAAAAAACCATTTTTGAAAGAGCTGCCTTCAGTTGAGTGTAACAACAATCAAATCAAATTGACCTAATTAGATAATCATATAAAAAAAATCATCTAAATGAATGGGTAGAGTAGAAGAGTAGAACCCGCTCTCCCCACCAAACCCAACGTTGCTTGAGGGCAACCCAAGTCAATTACAATATTTGTGTATTATATAATACAAATTTGATTTTCTAGAGTTGGGTGGTAGGTACAACGGTCCCATAAGTGTAATACAAAAATCCACAATTCAAGAAGTGGATAATGATGAAAGAATATAAGTTGTCTGTAAAGGGTTTATCTATGTCTTGGGTTATAGAGTAGATGATATCTAGCTTGTAATAAAAAAAAAAAAAATCCACTTCTATAATTAATTCATCAAGTTTCAGAAACTAAATTCAAACAATTTCTTTTTGTACCTTATTTTCCAACTATAAAATTACATACCATCTTAAAGTTATCTTTCATATCAAAATAAAGTTTGAACTATAGATACTGTTCACATTATTTATGTTATTTAACTATAGATACTCTACAAATGATTTTTACACTTCTTTCTCATATTTCTTTCTTTTCTATTTCTCCTCTTTCACACTTCTTTCTTTCTTTCTCCTATTAAATAGGGGTAAAAATGACAAAAGATCATTAATTACCCACAAATGACTTTTGTTTTGAACTAAACTTTTTTCGTACAGTGATTCTATTTAGACAGAGTGATATACTATCAACGAGTCTCAATGAGTTTTCCACACTTTTCCAACTTTTGACAACTTGAGTCACGTTGTTATTAAGTTATAAATCATGCAATTTCTTTTAAATACTGTATAATATTGTATTCCATCTTTAATATAAGAATTAATTAATTTTTTTAAAGAAATCAAATAAACGAAATATATTACTTAATCATTACACATATTATATGTCATTAAATTATATATTAGTGTATAAGTATAATAAATTAATTTGGAGAAAAATGATAAATATAAATATTTTAATGTAATTTATTTAGTTTTGGCAAAAAGATAATTTATTTAACTTCTATAATCTCTCCGAAAAAAAAAATCAACAGGCACTTATATTAAAAATTAGAGGGAGTATATGTAAAATATGTTTAGTTATGTTTGATATTTCATCAATCTTTTTTTGTAATATTAATTTTTATATTTTGATATTCTTCAACTAACTGAAAAAATTACTAATTAACTAAATATAATATAACTACTTAATAGCTCATTAGAAAAAAAAGGAACGGGAATAATAATAGTAATACAATACTTCTTTATATCCATTTTGTCAAGTTCTGTCATCATATATAACCCGTGTCTTATTTTTTAAATAAATATTATCATTAAACCAGTAAACAAATTGAAAAAAAAAATAGCTACATATTTTTTTCCCTAATAATAGTAGCTCCATATTTTTGGGAACATGTCTTACTACTTATGAGAAAAGTTCTTAAAAATATAAAAAGGTTAATATAGTCTTTGGTCCCTTAAGTCTACCTTCATTTTGGATTTGGTCCCTTAATTTTCAAACCATAGGTTTTGATTTTTCAAATTTCATTTCATTTAAAATATTGATTCCTATAACTCAATAAAAACCTTGATTATTTTATCCCTACAAAAATCAAAACCTATTATTTAAAATTTGAGGCACACAAAAAATATGACGATAAACTAAAAGGACCAAGAGATAGTGTTATCCCAATATAAAACAACCCACGTGAAATGCAATGCAAAACACAACGGTAATAATGCCACGAACGAAGGGTATGCGAAAGTACTACATAAGAGACTGAGGTATATAGATGATGGTTTGTTTGATACTTTGATAGAATCACCCGTACGTTGAGCGAACTAACATTCACCGGAAGTTCGTAATCCTCACTTCATCATGTGATCACCTCATCCTCAACGCTTTTTGTTAGTAGGTGGATCTACCTCTCATTCATTTCCCTTGGAAATTATAGGCATCAAATTAAATGACCCCAACTGATTCTCATCACTGGCATTTATTTAAGCCTTTAAATGACACTCCCTCTAATCCTATTTACTTATAAGCAATTTTTTTCTCTTTTAGGTTGGTCTTTAATATAAATTATTTTTTTTATTTTATATCCCATTAAATACATATATTTATATTAATGAACAACTAATTTTCTTTCATTCAATCATTTGTTAAGACAGAATTAGTGACGATTAAAGTTTTTCTTAGTCTAAGTAAAACATGATGGAAGTGATTTATAAAAAGGATAAAATGAGTACTTCCTTCAATTTATATCCATAATGTAAGAGGTCTTCGAGCAATTTTTGAAAAGTAATAATATAAGTCATTTTGAGAATTTCTATTAATTACTTATATCTTTAATATTGTAACATCCCAAATTTTATTCACCAAGAATATATTGTAATTATTATATATATTCAATGAAATGGTGAATATTTAAGGCCAAATGAATTAAATATTGAAAATTTAAAATTGAATAGTGTTTTCAGTGAAATCGCCTGTGAGGCAGTAAGATTTTCATATAGTTTTGGAAGACCAAATGATGACCAAAAATTATGAAATTTTATAGGGTGAAAGTAGACATCCTAAGATTTAATTTGATAGGTCATATGACTTAATTGAAGCTATGTACAAAAATATATGAATTTTTGAAGTTTGCCCAGCGAAATTGACTAATTTCTGGAGCAGCGATCAAAGATGTAAAATCTGGGAATGAGATGATCCCAGAAAGTAAAATTCCATATTTTTCCTTGAAACTAGACTCAATGAGGGTTCCATAGGCTTTGGAATCGCCTCGAAACGATGTCTACAAAATTAGTTATGATTTTTCAAAGTTAAGGCAGAAAATCTGCCAGAATTAGCATTATTCCGAAAATTTGAGAAATAAAGTAATCTTCCTTTTTCTCTTAATTATTTTAGAAATTTAGGGATGAAGGAGGAGAAGACAAGTGTCAAAATCCAATGAGGCCAAGTGTCAACACCACATGAAAGATGATGGAGATAATTGTTGTGTCATAAGTCCTTACTTATGTCATAAGGTTAGGTAGCCAACTTTTGCACCAATTGACTTGAGTAAATGGAAGGAACACTTGATTTAGTTGGAGCATAAGAGGGAGCACGTTTTTGGCCAACCAAGGGAGAAGGAAATGATAAGTAAGGTTAAGTGTACACAAAAGGGAAGCATGGCAAGGTTGAGTGCACACAAAAGGGAAGTATGGTGCAAGTATGGAGGCAAATATGGTGGTTGACATGTGTCACCATAACAACCTTAGATGAGATCAATGGTTGGGAATCAAAGGAGCATTTTTATGAAGGCTTTCTCTTCCCTTCCCTTCATGCATTTTCGTCCAACATAGAGAGG
Organism: Inga laurina; assembly: GCA_963855925.1. Taxonomy (NCBI): domain Eukaryota; kingdom Viridiplantae; phylum Streptophyta; class Magnoliopsida; order Fabales; family Fabaceae; genus Inga; species Inga laurina. The sequence goes on from OY979709.1 coordinate 15,707,825, forward strand.
GAGAGAGTTTGGAGAAACTTTGAAGAGTTAGAGGGAAGAGGAAGAAGAAATCTTAAGGTAAGAGTTGATTCTTAAGCTTTCCTTGTAACATTTCCCCTAGATTCTTCTCTAAACCATGTTTCTTCATGAATCTATGATCTTGAAGACTCATTCTTAGCTCAAGGAGAAGAGAGAGAGGACGTCCTAGAGAGATAAACACCAAGGATCAAGAGGTAATCTCCAAAATCTCAACTTCTTTGTGTATTGAAGTTGTTGTTGGTGATTGTTGTTTGGTTTATGAGATTTTTGGTTAAGTTGTAAAATTGGAAAAGCCATAACCCTAAGGGGTTATGCTGCCCAAAATCCTTTAAATCATGATTATGAAGTGTTTAAATGAGTTAATCAAGGATTAGAAGTGGAAAAGTACAAGTTTTGGAAGCTAAAACACAAAACTCAATTTTTCCAATTTTTGACCAATATTTCGGCCAGCACAGATCTGAGGCAAGGAGTTAGATTTTCATAAAATAAATGGTTCCATTGGATTCATTGGGCAAAAATAGATGGGGTTACAGTTGGGCACTTTTTCGGTAGAGGCCAAAAAAGCATAATTACGAAAACGCCACTTAAATCCCTTAATAGGGGCTGTCAAGGGTATTTTCGTAATTTGATAGTGAATTTGGTGATTTCGAGCCCGGAAATGTATTCCTTAGGCGAAAATAAGTTAGAATAGCCTTAGTTAAAATTTTGGAAAAACGTGCCATCAGGCCGGGTACGGCGGGGCCGGGCCGGGTTCCCGGGGGCATTTTTGTAAAATTTCACCATGGACTAATATAACCACAATAAACACTATGGAAGAGTCTAAAATGATACTTGGATAGGTTATGACCTATTTCTGGTACATTTAATATTTTAGGACCGAGTCGGACGCCGGGACAGCACACTTTACGAGACACTATTAAGTAAGGGATATTAAAGCTTTGAGGTAGGGACATTATCCTTCATACACTATGCCATAAGTTATGTGATTGTGTGGATGCCATTGTTTTGTAAATGCACTTTATTAATCAACATGATTTGCCTAGAGAGGGGCAGTTAGTGCCAGAGGTGCACTTATACTGGGAGTTGGCAGAAGTCCAACCGGCGTAGATTGTGGGGCTGGGCCCTACTCATGTATACATGACGATGATGTGTTTATATTGTTCATTAATTTGTGCATACCTTAGTGCATGACATATTTACTTTTCGCATTTTCTATGAACGATATTATGTCTCTACGGGGATTCTTCGGAATCTCACCCTATTTTTAAACAAATACCTCAGCGAGTACCAGTGGGTCAAAGGGCAAAGATGTTGACGCAGAAAAGTGAGTGGCATGTGTTTCGAGGCGAGGATATGAACGTGGCTATGCCTTAATATTTTGGATAATTTGTAAATATTAAAACCTCCGCTATATTTTCTGTTTCCGTCGACGAGCAATATCGGAATTGTAAACGAACGACGTTGGAATTGTAAACGAATATTTTTATCAGTATAATTGTACTTTTCTGTATGCCCATTGAATTTTGTTTTTATTACTCTTCGATTATCAAAATGGAAACGGGTGTTAATGTCAACCCCCGTTTCCATTTCGATAATCAAAGAGTAATAAAGACGGAATTCAAGGGGCATACAGAAAAGTACAATTATACTGATAAAAATATTCGTTTACAATCCCAACGTCGTTCGTTTACAATTCCGTATTGTTCGTCGGTGGAAACAGAAAATACAGCGGAAGTTTTAATATTTACAAATTATCCAAAATACTAAGGCATAGACTAAAGCATAACCACGTTCATATCCTCGCCTCGAGACATGTGCCACTCACTTTTTGGCGACAACTTCTTTGCCCTTTTTCCCATTGGTACTCGCTGAGGTGTTTATTTAAAAATAGGGTGAGATTCCGAAGAATCTCCGTAGAGACATAATATCGTTCATAGAAAATGCGAAAAGTAAATATGTCATGCGCCAAGGTATGCACAAATTAATGAACAATATAAACACATCATCGTCATGTATACATGAGTAGGGCCCAGCCCCACAATCTACACCGGTTGGACTTCTGCCAACTCCCAGTGTAAGTGCACCTCTGGCACTAACAGCCTCTCTCTAGGCAAATCATGTTATTAATAAAGTGCATTTACAAAACAATGGCATCCACACAATCACATAACTTATGGCATAGTGTATGAAGGATAATGTCCCTACCTCAAAGCTTTATAATCCTCTTTTAAATGTGCCTCGAAGAACATGTCGTATCCGGCCTCCAAATCGGTCCTAAAATATTAAATGTACCAGAAATAGGTCATAACCTATCCGAGTATCATTTTATACTCTTCCATAGTGTTTATTGTGGTTATATTAGTCTATGGTAAAGATTTACAAAAATGCCCCCGGGAACCCGGCCCGGCCCTGCCGTACCCGGCCCGATGGCACGTTTTCCTAAAATTTTGACTAGGGCTATTCTGACTTATTTTCGCCCAAGGAATCCATTTCCGGCCTCGAAATTGCCAAATTCATGGTCAAATTACGAAAATACCCTTGACAGCCCCTATTTAGTGATTTCAATGGCGTTTTCGTAAATATGCTTTTTCGGCCTCTACCGAAAAAGTGTCCAACTGTAACCCCACCTATTTTTGCCCACTGAGTCCAATGGAACCATTTATTTCATGAAAATCCAACTCCTACTACCAGATCTGGTCTGGCCGAAATATTGGTCACAATTTGGAAAAATGGAGCTTTGTGTTTTAGCTTCTAAAACTTGTACTTTTTCACTTCTAACCCTTCATTAACTCATTTAAACACTTCTTAATCATGATTCAAAGAAATTTGGGCAGCATAACCCCTTAGGATTAGGACTTTCCAAATTTACAAACTTAACAATATAACCAAATCCAACCATAATCATCAACAACAACCACATCTAACATAATCTTAGGATTTATGAAGTTACCTTCTTGAGTTCTTTTTCTTCCTCTAGAAGTTCTCCACTCTCTTTCTCTTTGGCTCAAGATTTGCTTGCTAATCCATGGAATTTATGGAAAGGAAGGGATTAGAGAAGAGATTTATGGAAGATTAGAAGAAGAAACATTTAAGAAATCTTAGCTTACCTTGGATCTTACTTCTTTTTGCTCTCTAAATCTCCAAGAGCTCCCAAAAATCACTCTCTCTCTCTCTTTTCTCTTCTTGTGCGTGAATGGCATGAAAGGAGGAGGAAAAATTTTATGTATTACTTGTCTTCTCTCATCTTTAATCCTACCCATTGATCTAGCCAATGGTCAAGATTTTTCCACCTTTCATGAACACTTTAATTGCCCTCATGACACCTTGCATTATGCCATACTCCTTCCACTTTATGTCATACTTTGTGATCATGAATGTACTTGGATCTTATCTCTTCATATGTTCATGACACTTGGCATTTTAATTTCATTAATCAATTTCTAACACTTCTCATTTTCAATTTTCGGAATAATGCCAATTCTGGCAGATTTTCTGCCTTAACTTTGAAAAATCATAACTAATTTTGTAGACATCGTTTCGAGTCGATTCCAAAGCCTATGGAACCCTCATTGAGTCTAGTTTCAAGAAAAAATATGGAATTTTACTGGAAATGATCATATTATTCCCAGATTTTCAATCTTTGACCGCTGCTCCAGAAACTTTCCAGATTTTCTGGATTAACTTCAAAAATTCATATATTTTTGTACATAGCTTCAATTGAGTCATATGACCTATCAAATTAAATCTTAGGATGTCTACTTTCACCCTGTAAAATTTCATAATTTTTGGTCATCATTTGGTCTTCCAAAACTATATGACAATCTCACTGCCTCGCAGGCGATTTCACTGAAAACACTATTCAACCTTCAATTTTCAATATTTAATTCTTTTGACCTTAAATATTCACCATTTTATTGAATATATATAATAATTATAATATATTCTTGGTGAATAAAATTTGGGATGTTACAGTTGACAAATATAAGATTCATCAAACTTTTTTTGGAGAGATTATAAAAATTAAATAAATTAATTTAAAGTATTTATATTTATCATGTTTCTCTAAATTAATTTATTTAACTTATAAACTAATATATAATATGATTTAAGTAATTTATTTAGTTTTTTTAATCTCTTTAAAAAAACCAACTGAATCTTATATTAAGAATTTGATGGACTATCATTTTTCAATTTTATCTCTATGTATTGGTGGTATACATTGGATATTGACAAAGAGAGGGTTGACAAATGTAAATTATAAATGAAAGCTGCTTCCCTCCAATATAAATAGCAGCATGATCAATAAGAATAGATCAATAGAGTCAACCTTTTGGGGGGGGGGGGGGGGGAATCAATACGGGAAGCGTTTTAAATGATACAGTATGCATTTAGAAATTTCGAAGCAATTAATTTAATAAATAATTATGCTGACAAAAAAGAAATTTGTCCAAAGACTTGTGTAAGTGTGGTTGTTGAGTGACAGGGACAGGCATCAGCCACGGAACATGACCCTCCACTCTTGTCCCCACCATTTTCCCTCTTCTCTTTTTTTTCGCCAATCATTTTCCCTCTATTTTTGACTTTGAAAAGTTAGGAAATCATTAAAAAGAGAGTTAATATAGGGTTGGTTTAATATTGTAAAATTTTATTAGATTCTTTTAAATTTCAATTTTAAATTTTTAAAAAAACATTTATGTTAAGAGGAGTAGTCATGAATGTAAAATCAGATACCCAATAATAATATGAAAAAAAAAGGGTTAATCATACTTTAAGACAATGATCGAGATCTTCTAATTCGGTGATATAGGCTCTTTAATTATTCGTGCCAAAAAGTAACTTATTAAAATACGCACATTTTCTGTTTGTTTTTCATTCTACTCTACGTTATACTACTCCAAAATGTAAGTAGTCGTTTAGAAGGAATTTTTGGCACATAATATAAATCGAATAATTAATATTTATTTATAATTTTATCCCAAAAATTAATGTTTATATATTTTTTGATCAAAAAAATTAATGTTTAAATATTAATTCTCTTATTTTTCTCTTTCTTTTAAAATCTCATATAATATGGGTAAAGTTAAAAATTTTTTAATTTAAAACATATTTAATAAGTTAACCACTGAGTTCTGTAATATAATTAGAAGTGACTTATATTTTAATGGCAAAAAAAAAAAAAAAAGAAGTGACTTATATTTTGGATTGAAAAACTACCAAATAAAATGTGATTAGAGTTTTATTTCGTAAAATGTTAAGTTGTTTTTTAAGCTAAATTAAACTGAGGCAAAATGGAAAATAAGTTACAAATTATTTTTTTAAAAAAAATTTGTATGATATGGGAGTACTATGAGTTGTAAAATATGATATGTTGATTTTTTTTTAAAAAAATTATTATGAAAAAAATAATATAAGTTGCAAATGAATGCCCAATAAGTAATAATAAGGATAACTTATTACTCCTTCCTTCCGGTTCTAAATGTGGAGCCAATCAAGGGATTTACTTTATAGCCCTTATAACAACTCAATTCACTTTGTCTCATAAATGTATAACTTGTTTTTTCAAACTATCTTTATCATTAATGGCATAAATTAAAGAGAGTTTTCATCTATAAAAATAATGAATAAATATGACATTTTAAAAAAACTTATGCAAATTTATTACAAATAATTTATTTAACTAATTGTAACCCAATGACATTAAATACCTCCCTCAATGCCGGCAAAAACAAAAAAAAAACAAAAAACAAAAAACAAAAACCCCCCTCCCTCGAGGCTTTCTTAAGGGTGTTGAGTTCAAGTGTTCAACCATGGCTCGTTAGGTGAGTTTTTGCAAAAAATTTTAAAAATAAAAATAAAAATCCAAGTTAACTAATTCTTTTAATATATATATATATATATAAATTAATTAATATAACTCTTACGTTAATGACACGAAGATTAGAAATCTCATCCAGTTTTCTGTTTAGTTGCTCTATGGTTTGAACAATTCGTAGTATAATAACATGACAAAACCTTTATATTTTATATTGAAATTAAATTGAAAAAATGAATTAAATGAATAAATATTAGGGGGATTACTAAAAGGTCCCAAGAAAAAGGACTTTATTACTAAAAAGTTCTGATAACAATTTAAAAGCATGCAATGCTAAGTTGAAATGTAAAAAATAATATGATGTTTAAATTGCTCACTTGTTATTGTAATTTTTTTAGTAATTAAATCCCTTGATTGAAGGCTCATAATAATCCTCCCTAAATAATCAAAATTTTTTTTGGGAGAATTTCAGTCAATCCACTATAGCCATTTTATTTTAGTCATTCCCCCAAATAATTATAAAACTTCACTGCATCTCACGGATCAAAATAAAATAAAGTTTTGTGGGTGATAAAACAATGATACCCTTATTTTATTTTTGTCCTTAAAAGAGGTTCAATCGTCATTGGAGCTCCGGCTTCCCTTTGCAAGTGTCCAATTCCTCATGAATAAGTGGAATATACATATAAGCAACATAAATTAATTGGTTAACAAAAAAACATAAGATCAGTAATGAGTCGCATTTATAAGTGTTCAACTCCTCATAAACAAATAAAATAGACATATGAATAGCACAAATTGAACAAGTACCATTTCTAAGTATGTTAGCTCTTTATGAACAATTGGAATAAGTATATGAATAACATAAATTAATTTCTGATGGTTCAAGCTTCGATGGCCACCATTGGTGTCGCTTCGCCAAGCAGTTATTGGTGACTAGTTGCCGGAACTCTAGCGACAATCGAAATTTTTTTAAATAAAAAATAAGACAAGAGTATCATTGTCTTTTCAATTATAAAAGTTAATTTCATTTTGATTCATTCGGGTACACAGTGAAGTTCCAAAATTCTTTGAGGTTGACTGAATAAAATTGTTAGTAGGAGTTAATTGAAAATCTTCCTTTTTGGCCTAGAAGAAAGAATGCTATATGGGTGATAAGAGATCCATGCTTTGTTCACGAAAAATAAAAAGCCAAGTGATTGCTATCTTTTGGGGTTGATCATGGGTTAGACTAGACTGGGTTTGGCCTTAACCCGAGGTTTGGTATGGGTAGTACCTCGGGCTAAACAAAGCAGCTCGAGGTCTGGCCTGGTCCAGCAGCAGCTCAAGCTCAGGCTGGACTAGACCAGGTCCAGTAGACTGCCTGGACCTATTTGGTATTATTTAAACTTTTTTTTTTGCCTTCTTTGAGAGGCAATTTTGAACCTATTAAGACCATAATAATACATACAATCATTTAAAACTCATCACAAAACATTAAAACCCATAATAAATCCATAATAATCTCCAACAACATTCAAAAACAATAAAAAGCAACAACATTCAAGTCACTTTAATAAAATCCATAACAATAAATTAAACACATTCCTAACAATCCATAACAATCAATCAAACACTAAACATAACAAATAATAACAAGTCTATCACATTACACACAAGTGGAAAACAAACGATTGAGATCTAATTTCTTGTTGTTGAGCATCCATTGTCATTCACTTGTCTCCTCCACCTTCAATGATGCTTGATCTATCTTAAAAAACAAATTGTCCTTGCCTGCAAAAAAATGAAGTATGTGTAAGTGAATGTATTTGAGTAGTTAATTATGTGCAGTTTGTGTATAAATATGACACATTTCAAAATCTCAAAACAAATCCTAAGTTACCATGCCTGCAAAAAAAATTAGTTCAATGGATGTTGGTCAATCTCAACGATTCTAAGCTATTAACTCACTCAGTTCAATCAGTTCAAAAGGAGCATATTCAGGTGCATAAAAATACGACATAGTTAAGAAGAAGCCATAACAGCACAATGCAATAGGGTATAAGTGTGTGTATGATAATTAAGTGAATTGTCTTTGCAAAATTTTGATTACTAGATATATAAAAGGAAGCCTGCGCTTGGATTTACTTCCACAACAAACGGATGGGGCAATTAAAGATGAGCGCAACTGAGCAAGAATTGAGACATGATAAAGATATATACAACAATAAGATGTCAATTCTATGCAAAGAAATATATCCATAGAATGTAATGACATGAGTTTTAATCACACCGTTAATCCCATGTCACCAAGCGAAAAGCAATTCAAGACATCGAGAAAAATAGTTATACAACACAGAAATAAAGTACCATATTTACTTAATATCAGAAAAATCATAGCGATAATATAATGTATATATATGACAATTTTTTAAATTCATGGGAATCCAGTTTGGAGTAGAACTTGCATGTATATATATACCGGGGGGTTAAGCTTTCAACTTATATTATATATTACTCATTCATTAGATTTTTCTTTGGGACTCTTTACAATTTATACTTGATGATAGTGATAATGACAAGGAGGCAGAGAAGCAGAATGCAGAGAAATGAAAATAAATCCTTATAGACACATTTCTTTGGGACTCTCCAAACCAAAAGCCCAAAACAAATCCAGAAAAGTAATAGTTGAATAACAAAAATAGACAAACAGAGAGAGGCAAAGAAATGAATCTATTATGATGACAAATTAACGGGGGATAGGTGGAGATCAAATCTACCGATCGAAACCCCTACTTCATATCCTTCCTTCTCTACTAATCGAAACCATATATAGAGTAATTGAAAGAACAAATCTGATTCTAAAGATTTAAGGAAAGTTACTGACCTGAACTCCTAAAGCAAAAGGACAGGCTGAAGATGAGAGCTGACCGGTAAGTAGAGGAGAGGCGCAAGTTAGGGCTTCAACTCAGGCTCTGTTCGATCAGCCACGAAGCTACCAGAGGTTGTAGCTAGGTTCAGAGATGGGAGTGATTCACCGCGGCTACACCTAGGGCGAAGCTGAAGTGAACTGTGTTTGTCTCACAAGTCGTGGGCTGAGGCGCTATGCGAGTGTGACTGGCTGAGTGAATGGTAAGTGGTGTTTGGGGGAATTATTAAAAAAATACATTACTTGGGCCGGATTGGACCAGACCAAAGGGTCTGAGGCCTTGGTCTGTAGTCCAGTTTGGCCCGAGCAGACCAATTTGGTCTGGTATGTTAGGAGATGCTTTGAGCCAATATTTTTTCAACAGACCGGGTCGGGTTTTACCAGCTCAGATCATGTTACCTGGACTACCGGTTTTTTTTGCTTATCCTTACTATCTTTACACAATTACACTCTCCAATAAAACCATACCACATAAGCCTATTAATGAGCAAAAGAAAGATGCCTGGGAGAAAAAAAGAAGTGTTACTACAAGACCCATTGTAATGACTTCAAAAGTAAATGTAATTAATGTTAATTAAACACTTTTAAAGAATAAGATGGAAAATTTGCTTTGAATGTGTTATGATCATTGCCTAAACTCCATATCTAACTTTGATGGTGAATTAATATCTAAATTGAGTTAAATAAGAGGGAGGGTGCATGGTTGAGTGATATGAACCCTAAAAATGTGTTCGGAGGTAATTTGGTAGAGATTGCCTTAATCAGGGGCAAACCAGGTAAAAAGGAAAGTTATCAACCAATTGGTTAGTTACTGAAGAGGAAATTCATGGGTAACTTAAAGATCAATGGTTGAGATTCATTTGTCAAGAGGTTAGAATCACATGTTTGCATGCTTATGTGAGTTCATGGAAGAGAGAACAAGATCTTGCCAAGTGTCAAGGGGTGAGCCATTGGATTAAGTCAAACTTTCGACCCTCTTTTTCCTCTCTCTTCCCTCTCCAAGTTCAGCCTAATATACCCTTTCCATGCCAAAAATCTGCTTTATTTATCATTATCTCATCTCTCTCCTCTCCTCCATTTTTGTTGAAACCAAGAAAGAAAGAGAAAAGTAAAGGTAGGGTTTTGGCCTTGTAAATGACTTTGGAAGCTCAAATTTCTTTCATTAATTTTGTTCACGGTGTTGAGGGCTTTATTGCGATGGTTTCAGAATTTTGAAAGAAGGTGTTTGTACATTTGAAGAAATTTGAAAGAAGAGAAATCAAGAAACTAGTCTTGGAAAGAGGAAGAGGTAAGAATTTGGCACATTTTGACATATTCATTGTGGCTATTGGTTGAACTTGAAATTTCTGGATTTTGGCCCTATTTTTCATGTTATTAGGGTCTTGTGGATTGCATGGTGATTTGGTATTGGAATAGGTGTCATATTGTGTTTTGGTGCCATTGGAATTGGTTTGGAACTTTGAATGGAAATGAGTTGCATTGTGAGTTTTGAATTGGGTTATTGTGTGACATGTTGTGTTTCTTGTGGAACATGTCAATGTGAGTTGAATTTGGTCATTTTGGTGTTTTCAATGGATTCCTTGTGAAAGCTGGTGTGGGAATGGTATTTGTTGTGAATTTGGAGCCATTGGAAGCAATTGCACAAAAACTAAAATTATGTTCCTTAAAACTCTATACAGGGGCAGTTAGGCTGTCTGGATGTTTTGAATAGGCAAATTGTGTATAAAAATTCTGAAACTTTTTATTCTTAAATTTCACATTCCAAGATTCAAAATGGACATATACTTTGTGTCATTTCATTTTGTGTGCTTAGAGTAATGACTGTCCAAAGTTTGATGTTGAAACTGGACTCTGTTTTGGAGCAGTGTTGGATTTTATGTAATTTTGTAATTGTGTGGTGATTTCTAGTAATAGTTCATATTTTTCCTATAAAAAGGACTTAAATATCTTTCATTTGGATTTAGAATCACCTCATTTCAAGTTTTCTAGAATTAGTTATGATTTTTGGAAGTTCAGCCAAGAACAAGATTTTCTTGGCAGCGGCCCAAATGTTTTTGACTTGTTTTTGGTAGCGGCCAATGTAGTTTTGGGCCGTGGCCAACCCCCCAAAATTAGTATTTTTCACTTTTGAAGGTGATTTTTGGTATTATCTTTCCCAACCTTTTAGGCATATGTTTGAGCTTCTAGTAGTCACCTAAAGAGTTCAAATGTTGACCAACTTTAAGTGATATGAAAATAAGAATTTGGAATACAAAATAACCCTATTTGAACTTTAAGACGGGAAAGTTTCAGAATTTTTAGACACTATTTGTTCATTCAAAATGTCAATACACACAGACTGCCCAGCAAAAAGTTTCAACAGATAGATTTTCAGATTTTGCACCAATGCTTCTAATGGTTCCAATTTCACATCAAACCTCATTCCCATACAAATTTTCATAAGGAATCCATTGGAAACACCAAAACAACTAAATTCACATTACATTGATATGTTTCCAGCAGATTCACAACATGTCAACACAATTCACAATACAACTCAACATTGCACAACTTTCCATCTCAAGTCCCAAATCAATTCCAATGGCCACAAAACACAACATGACACCAATTGCACCATAAAACACCACTCAATTCATCCATTTCGAAATTACACAAAATCAGGGCAAAATTCCACAATTCACAAAACTTAACCATTAACCACAAAACTTAGGTCAAAATGCATTAAATCCTTACCTCTTCCTCTTCCCCAAGCTAATTTCTTGATTCTTCAACTTTCAACTTTCCACAAGTTCTCAAACACCACTTTTCAAAAATCTGAAACCACAGCCATGAAGCCCTCAACACCATGATCAATATTATAGAAGGGTGTTTAAGCATTAGAGGCCAAATAGATAACTAACCTTAGGCTTTCTTCTTTTTCTTTCCTCCTTAAGCTCACGAAAATGAAAGAATGAAGAGAGAGATGAGATAATGAAGATGATGATAAGATTTTAGGGTTGCCCAAATGCTCTTGGCTGACCAAATAAGGGAGAGAGAGGAGAGAGGAATGATAAATAAAATATTTGCATATTAATTTTCTCTTATATGATGATTTTATGGATGATATTTGAGCTCAATTTAATAAATTTGGATGTAATTAATAAATAAATAATGATTTTGGCATAAAATAGAATTTCTTGAAAAATACTAAACTAGACCCTCTTTCAGTTTTCAGACAATATCTATAGCTCTAGATATCGGATTGGGATGTTCTTTATATGGATAAAAAGCTAAGAAAGAGCTCTAACTCTTTGTTGAGACCAAAATCTTGTTCGATCTCCAAGGGTTTCTAATTCTCCTTGGAAGTTGAGAGCGGGAATCATCTACCATTCTACCAATCATTTCATCCACCATTTCATCTTCCTTTTCACCTACTACTTCATCTACCACATTTCATCTACCACTTCATATTTCTTTTCACCTACTACTTCATCTACCACATTTCATCTACCACTTCATATTTCTTTTCACCTACTACTTCATCTACCACATTCTATCTACTATTTCATCTACCCTACTCCATTCTTCCCTATATATAGCCACCTTCTCCTTCACATTTGACACACCAATTCATATCCATTACTCTCCTCTCTTCTCTTCTCCACTTACAACCATTTTCATATCCATTACTCTCCTTTCATCTCCACTTACATACCATCATTTGAGAATTAATTTTATGCATTGTATTTGTTTCTTGCATCCCTCTTACATGGAAGGTTTTACCTCCTACATGGAAGGCTTTACCTCCTATATAGAAGGCTAGATTTTTCTATTTTCATGTATCTTGTGGTTGTATTTTTATTTGAATAATTAAGTTTATTGTAATGTTTATAAAGTTTGTAATTTATTTTATTTTTGTTTTTAATTTCATCATGAGCTAAATTTTCATTTTCTTAAGGTGATGACATAGCTTACTAATGACGGATTGAATCTTAACTTATTAAATCTAGTTTGAATTTCTCCTTTATGATTGAGTTTTAATTATTATTCTTAATACTTTTGATTGACTGGCCATCTTTTGAATGATTTCAATGTGCATGTTGAGACCGGAAGGAGATGCATGTGTATAAATCATGTAATTAAAACCATGACTTGCATATGAAATAGGAATATATTCATATGAGTTGTGTAGTCTTACTAAGTTTCATAAATCTTAATGCATAATTAATTGCTTAAATTCATATAGGAATATATTGGATTAGCAATTAATTATAGAATTGCTTGACCTTGAAAGAGGTTAGTAATTAAATTAGGAAAACTCGATTATCAATCATGTGGAATAAATTGGAATAGAATAGATAAGTGATTCAATTCAAAATTTGTTAAGTGAAATCTGACCTTTAGGACTTTTTCTCATAGTTGTCTCATATCGTTTGCATTCATATTTAATCATATGTTATGTCGTACTCTCAATCATCAACTAATCGATTGACTGAATAGAGTTAAAATCACCTATTTTGGTACTTAGTGATCAATCCTTGTGGGAACGATACTCTACTCACTTCTGTATTACTTGATTATGACAGTGTACACTTGCACTATTTAATAGACCATTTACACTCGTAACAAGTTTTTGGTGCCGTTGCCGGGGATAGTTATCATTAATATCAATACCAAGTAATTTTAATACTAATTTGGTCTTTATATTATCTTTTTTTTCTTTTTGGTGTTTTGTATTTCTTTTCAGGCTTTTGCTCAGTGTATGACTAGATCGAAGGAGATTGAACTACAACCTCTTGATTCTAAGATTGAAAGAACTTGTTGAAGAACTAAAAAATTTTGAAAGCAATCTACTTCAATCCTAAGCAATCTGATGGCAAATCTGTAAGGAGAAACAACATATACTAAAACACTCCATGGCTATGCAACCCCAACAGTCATGGGGACAAATTCTGGAATCAAAAGACCACCAGTAGCAGCTAACAACTTTGAAATCAAGCATGCAATTATCCAGATGATGCAAGCAAATCAATTCGGTGGTTTAACAATAGAAGATCCTAATACACATATAGCCAACTTCCTAGAAATCTGTGACACATTCAAGCATAATGGTGTTACTGATGATGCCATTAAACTTAGACTTTTCCCTTTCTCACTCAGGGATAAGGCTAAGAGCTGGTTACAATCATTACTAGTGAGAAACATAACTATATGGGATCTTATGGTGCAGAAATTTTTGGAGAAATACTTTCCTTCAGCAAAAACTGCTAAATTAAGAAATAAAATTGCCTTATTTACCTAGCATGAACAAGAAAGCCTTTATAATGCATGGGAAAAAAACAATGAGTTGCTAAAGTGATGTCCTCATCATGGGTTACCAAATTGGTGGCAACTGTAAACTTTCTATAGTGGGATGACGCACATCTCCAGAATTCTTGTAGATACTATAGCTGGAGGATCTTTAATGGGAAAATATAGATGATTCTTATAATCCACTTGAAGAGATGGCAGCCAATACATATTAATGGCCTTCTGAACGTAGCAATTCAAAGAAGGCACTTGGAGTACACGAGCTGGATGTCCTTACAACTTTGTCTTCTTAAGTTGCATCTATATCCTAGCAAGTAGGATCAATGACAACCCAAGCAAATGTAATCAGCACTCATATTGAAGCTTGTGATCATTGTGGAGGACCTCATGTGAGCACGTAATGTTAGGAAAGACACTTATTCATGCCAGAGCAAGCTCATTTCATCGAAAATCAAAGGAATGACCCATTCTCAAACACCAAAAATCCAGGTTAGCGAAATCATCCAAACTTTAGTTGGAGAAATAATCAAAATTCATCCAAGCCGTAAGGGAACTATTAGCAACAAGCTATTCAACAACCAAATCCACCACAACAGAAAGTAAATGTAGAAGATGCACTAGCTCAATTTATATCTAGGACTGATGCAACACTCAAAAACCAAGACACCTCAATAAAGAACTTGGAGATCCAGATAGGCCAAATTGCAAATATGTTGAATTCCAGGCAACCAAGAACTTTACCAAGTGATACTGAAAGAAACCCAAGAGAACATATGAAGGCCACTGCACCAAGAAGTGGTAAAGAATTGAAAGATCTTGTAATTAAGAAGAAGGATGATGGAGAAAAGAAAGAAAGTGGAGAAGAATAGAAGGAGGATGATATAATACCAGGAAGAATCAGCTTTTCAGATAATCTTCCTCCATATGTACCACCAGTTCCATCTCCTCAGAGACTCACTAAAGCAAAGTTAGACAAGAGTTTGGCAAGTTTCTGGACGTTTTCCAAAAGCTACATATCAACATTCCTTTTGTAGACACTCTTGCCCAAATGCCCAGTTATGTAAAATTCATGAAGGATATTCTTTCAAATAAGCTTAAGCTTGAGGAATTTGAAACAATTGCTCTTACTGAGGAGTGTAGTGCTATTCTCCAAAAGAAATTACCTCCAAAGCTGAAAGATCCAGGAAGCTTTTGTATACCTTGCACCATATGTCAATGTCACTTTGAAAGAGCACTTTGTGACCATAGAGCAAGTGTAAACCCCATGCCTTTATTTGTTTACAGCAAACTCGGTCTTGGAGAGGTGAAGCCGACCACAGTTTCATTACTTTTGGCTGACCGATCAATAAAACATCTAAGGGGTATCTTAGAAGATGTTCTGGTGAAGGTGGACAAGCTCATATTCCCATCTAATTTCATAATACTTGACATGGAAGAAGACCAAGAAATTCCTATCATTCTTGGGAGGCCATTTCTTGTAACTGGGAGAACATTGATAGATGTGCAACAAGGGAAGTTAACTTTGCGAGTTCAAGATAATCAAGTATCTTTCAACATTTTCAAGGCTTTGTCCTTTCCAGATGAAGGTGACACCTGTTACAGAGTTGATACATTGAACAACTACACAAAAGATGTGGTGAATGAAATCTGTATGGATCAACCATTAGCAATTAGAATGGTAGACGTATCAAAATCTACTAATCCAGAAGTTTTAGAGCAGATTAGGTACCTTGAAACAAATTCCCCAATTTTTATCAAGAAACTATTTGAAGATTTAGGGGAAAGGATGAGTAAACTGGTGCCTTCAACAGAGAAACTACCAGTACTGGAGTTGAAAGTACGGCCATCCTACTTGAAGTATGCTTATCTGGGAGGAAATTTAACACTACCAGTAATTGTTTTAATAGCTCTTACTCCTGATGAAGAAGAAAAGTTATTAAGAGTTCTAAGGGAATATAAAACAGTATTTGGATGGTCAATAGCTGATATAAAATGGATTAGTCCTTCAATTTGTATGCATAAGATCTTAATGGAGGACAACTACAAGCCATTAATCGAGCACCAAAGAAGACTCAATCCGAACATGAAGGAAATGGTGAGAAAAGAGGTAATAAAGTGGCTTATTGCTGGCATAATCTACCCAATCTCAGACAGTCAATGGGTAAGCCTAGTTCAAGTTGTACCAAAGAAAGGTGGAATGACAGTAGTGCCCAACGAGAAAACTAAACTGATTTCACAACGAATGGTGACTCGATGGAGAGTGTGCATCAACTACAGAAAGCTCAATAAAGCTACTAGAAAGATCACTTTTCTCTACCATTTATAGATCAGATGCTTGACAAACTTGCTAGAAAAACTTATTATTGTTTCCTGGATGGGTACACAGGATATAATCAAATTACAATTGCACTAAAGGATCAAGAAAAAATAACTTTTACATGTCTATTTGATACCTTTACCTTCAGAAAGATGCCATTTGGTCTATGTAATGCACCAGTAACATTTCAAAGGAGTATGATAGTGATCTTCTCAGACATGGTGGAAAGGTTCATTGTGGTGTTCATAGATGATTTTTCAGTTTTTGGAGAATCATTTGATCATTTGTCTTTCAAATCTGAAAAAAGTTGTGCAACATTGTGTGGAGAAAAACTTGGTTCTAAATTGGGAGAAATGCCATCTCATGGTGAAATGATGAATTGTGCTGGGTCACAAGGTATTTGATCGAGGCATTGAAGTGGATCGAGCTAAGATTGAAACAATTGAAAAGCTACTACCTCCTTCCTCAATCAAGGGTACTCAGAGTTTTTTGGGACATGCTGGCTTTTATAGAAGATTTATCAAGGAATTTTCAAAAATCATAAAGCCACTTTACATGTTGTTAGAAAAAAACACTCCTTTTATGTTTAATGAGGAGTGCTTATCAACCTTCTAAACTTTGAAAGGTGCCTTGACTTCTGCACCAGTCATCACATCTCCAGATTGGAATCTTCCATTTGAGATGATGTACAATGCGAGTGATTATGCAATTGGATCTGTTTTATGCCAAAGAAGAGACAAGATCTTTCATGCTATCTATTATGTTAGCATAACATTCTCAGAAGCACAGCTGGATTATGCAATAACAGAAAAATAGCTCTTAGCAGTAGTGTTGTATTTGACAAATTTAGAGCATACTTGATCGGGTCGAAGGTCATTGTCTGGACGGACCATTCAGCTATCAAATACTTGATTGAGAAGAAAGACGCTAAGCCTAGACTGATTAGATAGGTGCTTCTGCTATAAGAATTTGACTTGGAGATCAAAGACAAAATGGGGACTGAGAATCTCATTGCAGATCATCTTTCTCAGTTAGAACCACCTGAACAAAAGAGAGAATCACCAATTTAGGAGAGTTTCCCAGATGAGCAACTTTTTATCATACAGTCACAACCTACTCCTTGGTATGCTAATTTTGTGAATTATTTGGCAAGCTGAGTAATGCCTTATGAACTTTCTAAAGTGCAAAAGAAGAGGTTTCTAGTTGATGTAAGGCGTTACTTTTGGGAGGATCCTTTCTTAAAGAAACAAAGCCCAAATCGAATTATCAGGCGATGTGTTCCTGAAGAAGAAATGGACATCATCTTAAATCACTGCCATTCATCCCCATATGGTGGTCATTTTGGAGCAAATAGAATAGCTACTAAAGTCCTTCAATCAGGATTTTACTAGCGTACACTATTTAAAGACGCTCACAAAATTGTGGCAACTTGTGACAGATGTCAAAGAATGGGAAATATCTCAAGGAGACACAAAGCCCCTTTAACTAACATCTTAGAAGTTGAGCTCTTTGATGTTTAGGGGATTGATTTTATGGGGCCTTGTCCATCCTCATTTAGCAACCAGTTCATTTTAGTAACTATTGACAATGTCTCCAAGTGGGTTGAAGCAGCTACCTTTCCTACAAATGATTCTCGAGTGGTTGTGAAGTTCTTGAGGAAAAATATTTTTAGAAGATTTGGAATGCCTAGAGCTATTATCAATGATGGAGGAAGGCATTTTGGCAATCAACAACTTCAGTTGATATTAGCTAAATATAGAGTAACTCATAAGGTTGCAACTTCATATCATCCATAAACTAGTGGGCAGGTGGAAATCTCAAACAAAGAACTAAAGTGGATCTTAGAGAAGATGGTGAATTCCAATCGGAAGGACTGGGCACAGAAATTAGTAGATGCACTTTGGGCTTATAGAACTGCCTTTAAGACACTAATAGGTACATCCCCGTATCAATTGGTCTACAGAAAAGCATGCCATTTTCTAGTAGAAATGGAGGACAAAGCATATTGGACAGTAAAAGCCTTAAATTTTGACTTAAAGCAGCTGGTGAGAAAAGGCTTCTCCAACTCAGTGAGCTTGAAGAATTCAAACAACAAGCTTATGAAAATGCCAAGTTATACAAGGAAAAGACAAAAATGTGGCATGACAGAAGAATTTTGAGGAGAGAGTTCACACCGAGATAAAAAGTGCTTTATATAACTCAAGGTTAAAGCCCTTTCCAAGAAAGCTGAGATCAAGGTGGTCAGGTCCTTTTACTGTGATTCAAGTATGGCCATATGGAACTATGGAGATTCAAGATGGTGATAAAAAATTCAAAGTGAATGGGTAAAGGCTCAAAGAATACAATGAAGGTGCACTCAACACTTTGAAATCTGTCATCACGTTTGAGGAACCAATAGGTAAGTCCTCAATCTAGTACTGTTTTTAAAAAAATTAAAAATTAAAAACAAAATTTTTTTTTTGATTTAGTCTTTGTCTAGTTAAAGACGTTCAAGAAGGGCGGCTATTTAGGAGGCAACCCAAAACTTCTTTCCTACTCACTCATTTCTTTCCTACTCTCTCATTTTTCTTTCTTACTCACCGAAACACACTGCACTGGGTTGAGGATTTTAGTTTTCATCAGTTTCATTTTAAGTACCATGGAGGAATCTCTTGTAAAGCTTAAGAACAAGTTCCCCACTCTTCCCAAAAATATGCTCAGGAAGATCTATAATAGTCGACTTGAAAGGATGAAGATATTCAAGCGTTTGGGCTTTCCTATGGACATATGCTAGATCATTGAAGCTAAGGTACATTTAGCAGGTGAGATTCATAAATCATTTGTTAAACCTTTGCCAGGAATGGGAAGAAGTTCTTACTCCAAAAAGAGAAGAGCTAAACAAATGAATGTCTACCATAAATGTGCAAGGTGGAATTGTGATTAGCGCTGTAGGAGTAAAGGTATGGTTTCTATAAATCGAGAAGACAAAATTAAATTTATAAAGGATGGACTAAGTAAGGAGTCATTGGATTATATTATTCAAACTCTTGAGATGCATCCAAGTGGTGATGTTCATCATTTTCTTCTTGATTTAGCAAACATATTCAACAGAGAAAAAGGGCACTATTGTCTTAGGAATCTAACGTTAAAAGACCCTGTTTGCCAGTTTATAAGAAAATTGGATGGGAAGAAAATCCTCGATTCATTGAAAGCGTTTAAGCCTTTATTGGATGTAAAACCAGTGGAAGCTGTAAGCCAAAATCACAACTACTGTACATAATCATGCTTTTGTCTAATCGTCTTATCTTTTTTGTAGCTTTTGTCTAATCTATCTGATCTTTTCAGTAGCTTTTGTCTAATATGTCTTATCTTCTCAGTAACTTTTGACTTTATTTCCCCTTTTTTTCTTCACGTAAATTATGCCGGTCATTCGTGTAAGAAGTTTTTCAAAATTTTTTGAAAAATGCGTGATTTGTATGATTTTATTTTTGGTGCTTTAGTGTTATATATATGTACTCTTTCATTTATAAATATGCATACTTCCACTTGTAAGCACAAATGGTCCGAGAGAAAAGAAAAGAAAAAGAGTATCATACAAAGATGTAGATTTACATCTATCTACATTTTTGGTGAAACTGATATAGGTAAGGATGGAGAGTTTATAATAGCAGCAAACGAACTTAGAAGTGCAATAGCCACTAGAAAGATCAATTTTGTATAAGGGGGGGCATCTAGGGCCTAAGGGAAAGTGTGGCCATTCTATATCCATGAATGGAAGCAAGGGTTTGAATGTAAGGGTGAAGGAGTTGGAAGATCACATCTTCTCGTTCGGACAAGAGTTACAGGTTTCAAGATTGCCTGAACGTATAGGACAAATGTTTTACCATACTCAAGCTTTTATTACTCTACTTGGTGGTTTGGAGACGTTAGATGGGGTCTCTAGCGTTGCATATTGGGCTAAGTTAAACTATCACAAAAAGCCATTAGGATTGTTAAATGTTAATGATTTTTATGATGATTTGTTATGTTTTTTTTATCATGCTGTGGAAATAGGATTCATACCCCAAGTAACTCGTCACTCCATAATTGTGTACTAATTACTGATTAGCTGCTCGATCAACTACAAACCTATGAACCTAAACCAAATATACTCATCAAGCAAATAGGTAGGCAATCTTTAAATAGCAGTCAGAAGCATAACCCAGATACCACTCTTCGGTTGTAACTTTCCTTAATCTCTTGGTTTTACTTTATTGTGTGTTTATGTTTAAAAAAAAGGTTTCTCTAAGCTCTAGAAGACATTGGGGACAATGTCTGATTTAGGTTGGGGGAGGAGAAAACAATTTTTTTAGTTAGTAAAACCATTAGATTTATGGGGTATGGAAAAATGGCAGAGTAAGGAGTTATTCTTAACTCCTGAGACGCATTTTATTAGTTGTATGTTTTTGTTCTTTTTTTTAAAAAAAGAGTAAAAGTAAAAAAAATCATCATGTTTAAGTGCTTTGTAAATGATCTTAAGAAGTATATAAGTTTTGAGTATGGATCAATTGAATTTAGAGATTTCATAGTATGAATGAACAACTGATTGTTACAATTGGTGATGAATTTTGAGATTGAATAAGCTGAGTTTGAAAGCCCCTAACCGTGAGCTTTTGAGCCTATAATGATTATTTCTCTTGTGTGTGATATTCACCTATTAAATTGTCACTCTAGAACTTGCTTTACTCTGGTTGAAATTACATCTCACATGCACATTCAAAAATGATAAAGGCATTCATTTTATTTATCCAGAGCCAAATAGCCAACCTTGCAATTATACTGTTGACAAGCCCCTTTGAGCCTCATTGACGGTTTCTTTGTTCTCAACCTATTAACATGTGCTTTAATGATATATCAAGTGCTTTTACCTAATTCAGAAGATTAGCATAATAACATTTGAAATTTTTGTGAAATGGGCTTTTAACAAGTGTGGGGGTGTATATATCATTAACTTTAAAGTTACAAAAAAAAGATGAAAAAAAGAAAATTTGAGCATTCGAATTGTGGGTTGTTGTGATGAAATAGATTTATTCAGAAGCTGACCTATTTTTTAATTGTTCTATTAATTTTTATATTTAGCCCTTCATATCACGTTTTTCATTCCTTTTACTGTAACCCCATTACCACCCTTAATAAGTCCTTTTAATATGAATTATGCATGTGAATTAGGCAGTGGAGATTGAGATTTTTAGCAAGCCTATGGTAGTGCAATTTTTTCAGTTGAATTTGAGCGAAACACTTACCCTTAAACACTTGAGAGATTGGGAGAATGAGTCATAATTACTAACTCAGTTTATTCATTTTCAAATAAAGTTACCAATTTATATTTTCGTTGATTCATGAATACCATGATCTCTTTATTTTTCAATTGTATTCTTGCTTATGACTTTACACTTTTGATTTTGTTGGAAGCACTTAATGGTTAATCCTTGTCCGAGGACGTCCAAGAGCTAAGTATGGGGGAATTTGATAAGTAAAATATTTGCATATTAATGTTCCCTTATATGATGATTTTGTGGATGATATTTGAGCTCAATTTAATAAATTTGGATGTAATTAATAAATAAATAATGATTTTGGCATAAAATAGAATTTCTTGAAAAATACTAAATTAGACCCTCTTTCAGTTTTCAGACAATATCTAGAGCTCTAGATGTCGGATTAAGATGTTCTTTATATGGATAAAAAGCTAAGAAAGAGCTCTACAACTTTTATGTTGAGACCAAAATCTTGTTCTATCTCCAAGAATTTCGAATTCTCCTTGGAAGTTGAGAGCGGAAATCATCTACCATTCCACCAACCATTTCAAATACCACTTCATCTTCCTTTTCACCTACTACTTCATCTACCGTATTTCATCTACCACTTTAGGTTTCTTTTCACCTACTACTTCATCTAGCACATTCTATCTACCACATTTAATCTACCACTTCATCTTTCTTTTCACCTACTACTTTATCTACCACATTCTATTTACTATTTCATCTACCACTTCATCTATCCTACTCCATTCTTCCCTATATATAGCCACCCTCTCCTTCACATTTGACACACGAATTCATATCCATTACTTTCTTCTCTTCTCCACTTACAACCATTTTCATATCCATTACTCTATTCTCTTATCCACTTACAACGACTTTCATATCCATTACTCTCATCTCTTCTCTACTTACATACCATCATCTGAGAATTAATTTTATGCATTGTATTTGTTTCTTGCATGCCTCCTACATGGAAGGCTAGATTTTTCTATTTTCATGCATCTTATGGTTGTATTTTTTTTTAAATAATTAATTTTATTGTAATGTTTATAAATTTTGCAATTTATTTTATTTTTGTGTTTAATTTCATTATGAGCTAAATTTTCATTTTCATATGGTGATGACGTAGCTTACTAATGACGGATTGAATCTTAACTTATTAAATCTAGTTTGAATTTCTCCTTTATGATTGAGTTTAAATTATTGTTTTTAATGCTTTTAATTGACTGGCCATTTTTTGAATGATTTCACTATGCATGTTGAGACCGGAAAGAGATGCATGTGTATAGATCATATAATTAAAACCATGACTTGCATATGAAATAAGAATATATTCATATGAGTTGTGTAGTCTTACTAAGTTCCATGAATCTTAATACATAATTAATTACTTAAATTCATATAGGAATATATTGGATTAGCAATTAATTATAGAATTGCTTGTGTAACCTCCTTCAAGGTCAAGACCGAGATTAGTTCATAAAACATAATTATATGGAATTAGAGACCGTAAGATGATTTGAGACTTATTCAAATTAAACTTCCTAAAATCAGGGTTTACAAAATTTTTTACAAAACCTGTTCACAACGGTCTTATATCCACATTTTAAATACATAAATGGCCTGTACAGGTTTATTCCATTCATACATATCAGAGTACAGCATAAATTCCTGATATACTCGGGTTCCATTAATCAGTAAGGGGATTATACAAAGGCACAAAGCCAATAATTCTTTTCCCTTATCTTGGGGATTACACAAAACTACACTATACTTCCAAAATATATAACTATTTACCACAAAGTATCCAATGAATTTTTTTACATTGATAGCCATTAACCAAAATAAACTCATAAATTGGAGCTCTAACTGCTCTTCATCACCCGCTTTCCTTTTGATCCTGCGGCCCTGTCTAAAATTTGTTTTAGGAGAATAAGATTCTAAAGAATCCCCATAGTAACAAATTACTCATAATATGCACAACATCAAAGCATGAAAGTAAATCATCCATACAACACACAGCAATCACAACAACAGTTGCAACGGCCGGGGTAGGTATCATGGGCATCGCCCCCCTACGACGGCTCACGCTGAACTGCTTGTTGTATTGCACATCCACATGGACAAATCACATATATCACCACAGTTGGGATCTATATAAAACATTTCACAACACGCAGCCCAACGGGCTGGATACTCAAACAAGAATCCACGATTTCATAACGCAGCCTCGGCACTTACAACGACAGATACAACGACCAGTGTAGGTATAATGAGCATTGCCCCTATGACGGCTCACGTTGAACTACTCGCAATGTAATGCCTATGGCCGATAACATATTCACAATGATAAACATGCATACCAAGTATCATACACAACATGAGAGAAAAGTCACTACTTTGATCCTTCCGGGTGTGTCCTGGTGCCAATCTCTCCCGAGTAGGGCAAATGTCAAATCTTATATTCATAATTAGGGACGAAAAGTCAATTCTCTATCCCAAATATCAATGACTTCTTAATACTTAATTAGTTATCATATTGCTCTTTTAAAGTCATTAAATACCCCTATCAAAACTCCTAAAGGGTTGGAAGAACCATCCTAAAGATCCCTTTTTGGAAACACAAAAATTGATTTTTCACTGCTGCACTCGAGTGAAGATGGCCTCACTCGAGTGTTGGTACGGACACTTGAGTGAAGAAGGCCTCACTCGAGTGATGGTACGGTCTGCACTTCAAGTGTTAGAAAGTGAAGATAGAAAGTGTTTGCCCGAGAGCACAAGAACTTTCAAAGAAGAAGAGTGCTCGAGTGACGAAGACCTCACTCGAGTGACAACTTAACACTCGCAAGTGTTAAAGCACACTCTTAAATTTTGGACACGAGTGACAACCCGAGATGATAGATCATGCTGCCAAATACAACCGCACTCGAGTGAGAGGAGGCTCACTCGAGTGAGAACCCACAACACTTGCAAGTGAGGCAACACTCTTGCCTCTCGACCCAAAAGTGCAACATGAAAACTGAAGGCCAGAGGGGATAATACACTAACGCACTCGAGTGATCCCACCCTCACTCGAGTGATGTTCTTCCCTTACTTGAGTGAACTCACTCTCACTCGAGTGATTTTATCAGAAACCAGAAAACGCAAGAAAACTGACAGTTCTTCCCAACAATTGCCTATGTGTTCCTAATGGACTCAAAACCTCAACCAAAGCTACTCCCACACAAAAACACCCAAGGAATCTAATGGAAACATCAAAATTAATCAAATTTCTACTCCATTATCATGCTTTGGTCTTAATCCACAAGCAATGCAAATTTCTAAAATCTCCAAAACTAACATTTCAATCTCCAATCAATCTATCTATCCAAAATACATACCAAAACACCTATTTTCATACCAACAACATGCCAAATACCCAATGACTCTCATTTTCGAATTTAAGGCAAAAAATCCCAGTAATTCCAAACTAATCCATTTGGCATAAACTTAGATAGAAAGATTGGTCTCACTTACCTCTTTCACTTTGCTAAAAAGATTTCTTGATTCACCAATCTCCAAAATTTCATGTGGGCACAAATCAACACCAATAGTCATACTATAAATACCAAAATGAAGCTCTCACTCCAAGGAACAACATTAAAGAAGAGAACTTGAGCAATGGAGGCCATTTGCCTACCTTTTTCTCAAGCTCTTTCTTTCTCTTTCTCGCCTAACAATTGTTGATGGTTTTTGAGAGAGAAGACAGGGATGAGTGCTTGAGGAAGAAGAGAAAATGATTATTCTCTCTCACCCATGCTGCCACAGCCGAAAATAAGGAGAGGGGAGGAGAGAGAAAAATTAAAAACTCCATTTGACTTTCCCCATACTCTTTTCACATGTGAGCTTGCCAAGTGTCACACTATTATTGGCTCTCATAAAGGTAAACACCCAATTAGCCACTTAATCCTTTCATTAGCCATTTAATCACACTTCTCATTTTTTTTCTCTTAGCTAGTAATTAATTTCTTCATTAATCGCTAACTTATGGCCAATAATTCCATTCTTCCAATATTCCATCAATTATGACATATTAATTAAAATAGCCACAAAACACATAATAATTCACACTTTAATTCACAATTATCCATAATAATTGTCATTAGCCCTTAATCAAAAATTGGGACATTACAGCTTGACCTTGGAAGAGGCTAGTAATTAAATTAGGGAAACTCGACTATCAATCATGTGGAATAAATTGGCATAGAATAGATAAGTGATTTAATCCAAAATTTGTTAGGTGAAATATGACTCCTAGGAATTTTTCTCATAGCTGTTTCATATCATTTGCATTCATATTTAATCATTTGTTATTTTGTACTCTCAATCATCAACTAATCGACCGACTGAATAGAGTTGAAATCAACCATTTTGGTACTTAGTGATCAATCCTGGTGGGAACGATACTCTACTCACTTCTGTATTACTTGATTATGACAGTGTATACTTGCACTATTTAATAGACCATTTACACTCATAACAAGGAAGAGTGTTGAAATCTTGACCAAGATCCAAGGGTCCATATTGTGACACTTATCAAGATCTTGTCACACCTCCATGAGTTCATATAGGCACACACACACACACATGATTTGACCCTTTGATCTCTTGCACAAATCAATCCTAACCACTGATCTTAAAGTTACGAATGAGTGTCCTCTTCGATAACTGACCAATTGGTCGGTAACTTTACCATTTTGCCCCTGATTACGACTATTCCTCTTGAATCACCATCAAACACATTTTACATCACATTTCCTCATGCCATGCACCCTACCCTCCCCTTATGATACATTTTAAGCTTTGACACCTAATTATGCTTAAATGCAGGGCTCGGGCACTGGCTACAACACATTCAACTCACAACGTATATCGTATTCTCCAAAATTCACCATTTTACTTTCTTTAATACCCCAAAGATATAAGAATCATTAGGGAATAAATTTGGGCTCCTGCTAAACCGGGGTTTAGCAGTCCACTTATTTCAGGCTTATTTTCTAGCCTCAAATCTCAAAATTTGGGGTATTACACTGTTGATTGTGTGTTTTGAGGCCATAAGACCTGCTGGGCTAGTATGTCCTTGGGCCAACAGATTGATATGCATTTAGATTATGACAGGCAAATGCGAGGCAGTAAGACCTGGTATGCAGTTTGCATGGGCCAGTAACCCTGGGTTATAAGATTATATGGCAGTAAGACCCGATGTGCACACTTGTACGGGGCAGAGGCCCTGGGCCCTAAGACCTATGTTACCTAGCATCGTGTTAGTTTTTTATTTCCTAACATTGTGTTGCCTAGCATTGTGGTATTGGACCAGGGGTCTAGTGTTTGATATTATGCTCATATTGATGTGTTGAATGCTATTAGTGATCTTGGCTCATGATATGATGATTGTGTTGCATGCTTTGTGAGCATTACACATGAAAGGGATAGACTGAGTATTAAGAAGTGATCCCCTAAGGTATAGTCAATTCTATACGATATTCAAAATTTTGAGAACAAAATTTATTGTACGGGGGAGAATTGTGATATCCCCAATTTTGGGCCTAGAAGCTTAAGAATAAGTCTAAATCAAGTAAATTACTAAGCCTAGTTTGGCAAGATTCCTAAGAATGTCTGAAAGATAACAATGATTTTTAGGGACTATATGATTCATCCCCTCAAGGTAGAGGAGAATTCCCTGGATTACTGAGGGCTCAATGTATGCAATGAGTTGGATAAAGTATACTATGCATATGTGTATGACGATACTTGGTGCCTTCTTAGAGACACATAAATTGCGTCATTTTCATGGCACTTGGGTATACATAGTGCCATATGTTGGCACATACATGAATATCTGACTTTTTCAAGATGCACCGGCACATATTCGGCAATTCCCTGAGTCATAGGCTATATAGAGCCATTTTTTTGGGAATAAAGGCATGCATGATGCTATCTTATGCCATATGCAGACACTTGGCATTTTCTTGAGGAACATAGGTTTGGGCGTCATTTTCAGGGGTACACCATTATACAAGGATACACCAGTATATATAAGGCACAATATAAATGCACCAGGACAGATGTGGCACCATCTTATGCCCATACAGACCCACGTGGTGCATTCCTGAGGTCTAAGTACATGTGTGATATTGTTTGAGGCCTACATTGATAAAGTAGCTTTATTAAGTAGCTTTATTAAAGTGGCTTTATACATAAAGGTGTTTTTGGGTTGGCTTAATGAGAAGACGCCACCCAGCTACCTCATATGCCACATGTTCAAAAAGCCAAGACAACTCACCGGTCACCGGTCTGGCCACGTGTTCGACTTTCTCGAACACCTAACACGAAAGTCAGAGGAAATTATCAGGCCTTTTCTTCTCCTGACCCTTGAGTTTACTAAATATATGATAGAGGGAGGAGGCCGGGTTTCAAGAAGAGCGTTTGGTAGCCCAGGAAAAGAGGATCGCTTGGCACCCCGGGAAAAGAAGAGCGCTTGGAACCCTGGGAGATTAAATACTCCCAACACCTCCTTCTACTATTAAATTTCATCCAAAAGGGGAAAAAGAAGAGGAAAAATAGTGAGGAAAAGAAAGAAGAGAGAATGTGGTGAGTTCTTGAAGAACACGAGAGAGAAAGTGTTCTTGAGCGATATCAACTTCGAATTCGCTTTTCTGGCCGATTTAGCCTTCACAAATCTTATTCTAATCATTGAGGGTTACATTTCTACAGTTAAAGATTGTGCCATTGGTACATTTATGTCTCTAGAATGCACCATATGTCTTTACAAGGCATTAGATGGCACCACATTTGTCTTGGTTTCTTGGTATTGTGGTATATGTAATCTGGTGTACCTTGTATACCAGTTAGAGCTAGGAATATGGACCAGTTCGTGGGTTGTGAGTTGGCTTAAACTAACCCGTGGGCTGTGCGGTGGGGGCCCGTGCGACCCACACTTTTACGGGTTGGCATTTTGCCAACCCTAACCTGTAGTGTGCGGGTTGCGGGCTATGTCACAGACCAGCAAATTTTTTTTGAAAAAAAAAATCCTATTTTTTAAAGACAGTCGAAAATACGACACATATATATTTAAGTTATTAAATTTACCTTTCTAGCATCAATCATTCCTCTTATAAAAATTTTAAAACATAATTCACAATTCAAGAGATAAAGTTATCAAATTTGCCAAAGTTTATAAAAAAAATATAAACTCATCCTCAAACAACCAACATATAATAATTTTGTTTAAAAAAGAAGGGAATAGGCTAAGATTTTTTCTCTTTGGATTGGGAGGCACCAAGATAAGAGTGGATAATTTATAAATTTTGTGAAATTATTATGTGTAAAAAAAAGATTTTACGGGCCACCCTATGGGCTGGCCTGCATTAGCCTGTGGGCCATGTGGTGCTGGCTTGCACTTTTACGGGTTGGGATTTTCCCAACCTGCGAGCTTGCTGGTTGGGCCCGTATTATCGGCTTTAATACCGGTGTACCCTTAAACATAACACCCAAACCTATGTTCCTTGAGAACATGCCAAGTGTCCACTTATAGCATGAAATGACATCATGTTATTCTGGTATACTCATGGAGCATTGAGTAGTAAAATAGTATAGGTTGCAGCCCAAAGGATTTTAAAGATCTTAATCGAGCACGACATATCATCCTTAGGTAGATGGATAAACAGAACAAATAATACACACATTAAAGGATATGCTGAGGGCGTGTGTCTTAGATTTCAAAGGCAATTGGGATCAAATCCTTCTACTTGCGGAGTTTGCCCATAACAACCGGAGTTTGCCTATAACAGTAGATTTAATCTATCTACTATGCATGGCTTGGAAGTAATCCTTGGCATTGATTGGTTGATGGCAAATAGTGAGTTGCTAGATTGTAGAAACAAAAGGGTTATATATCCCAATTTGCAACCACATACCAATACAGAAATCAACCTTAACTTTCTTTAAGCAACTAAGGCTGAGAGATGTTTGCACAAAGGTTTTCAAGGGTACTTACTATTCTTTTCCATGCAATAAGAAGCTGGAACAACATTTGAAACTATCCCTGTAGTGAATGAGTTTCCAAAAGTGTTTCCGGGATATATCATTGGATCACCTTCAGACAAGGAAGTGGAGTTTGCAATTAACCTTAGGCCTAAAGCAGGACCAATATCCAAAGCCCTATACAGGATGGCTCCAAGTTAGATAAAAGAGTTGAAGAAATAGATTGAGGAGCTATTAGAGAAAGGTTTTATTCGAGCCAGTGTCTTACCATTGGGGGCTCCAGTGCTCTTTGATAAAAAGAAAGACAAAAGTTTGCGACTCTGTATTGATTACAGGGAGCAAAACAAGGTGATTGTTAAGAACAAACACCTACTTCCTAAAATATATTATTTACTCGATCAATTATCTGAATCCTGTGTGTTTAAAAAATATGGACTTGAGGTCAGGATATCACCAGCTAAGGTAAAAGCAGAAGGTGTACCAAAAAACTGCTTTTAGAACTAGATCTGGATATTACGAATTTCTTGTAATTCCATTTGGGATGACTAATGCACCTGCCGTGTTCATGGACTACATGAGTTGAATTTTCTGTATGTATCTAGACTAATTAGTAGTAGTATTTATTAATGATATTCTGGTATACTCAAGGAGCATAACAGAACATGAACAACATTTGAGAACAATGTTGAATACATTGAGAGATAAGCAACTCTATGCCAAGTTGAGCAAGTGTGAATTTTGGCTTTCAAAAGTTAGATTTCTGAGCCATGTAATCTCACAACAAGGGGTCTCAGTGGATCCTAACAAAATGGAAGCAGTACTGAACTAAAAGAGGCCAGAGACTATTTTTGAGATACGCACTTTTCCAGGTGTTACTGGTTATTATAGGCTATTTAAACAGCATTTCTCAAGAATAACTTTGCGATTGATAAATTTGATAAGGAAAACTCAACATATTGCAGGTTGTAGCGTTAAGGATGTGTGAGCAAAAGATGATTGTGAATTTGAGAGATCTTAATCTATCTAATTAGATTTTGATTAGCAACAACAATGTCAGTCAGGCATAAAATGGTCTGGGAGCAGCAATTGAGGAAGCTAAGATACAAGATAAATGAGTATAGTCTATCAAAAACATGATTGAGAAGGTGAAGCCCAGATTCAACATGACATATCATCCTTAAGCAGCAGACAGACACAACAACCAATACAGACATTAGAGGATATGCTGAGGGAATATGTCTTAGATTTCAAAGGTAGTTGGGATCAATTCCTTCCATTTGCGGAGTTTGCCTATAACAACTGTTACCACTTGAGCATTCAATGGTTACATATGAGGCATTGTATGGAAGGAAATATTAATCACCCTTGTGTTGGATAGAACTATCAAAAAGGTGGTTGCTTAGGCCAGACATAGTTGATCAAACAACTAAGCAGATTAAATTGATCAAGCAGAGATTGTTAGATGCTCAAAGCAGGAAGAAGAGCTATATTGATAAGAGGCGGAAACCTCTCAAGTTCAAAGTTGGCAATCATGTGTTCATGAAAGTTTCGCCTATCACAAGCATTGGTAGGGCACTA
This sequence comes from Inga laurina, assembly GCA_963855925.1. Lineage (NCBI taxonomy): Eukaryota > Viridiplantae > Streptophyta > Magnoliopsida > Fabales > Fabaceae > Inga > Inga laurina. The sequence continues at coordinate 15,739,051 of OY979709.1, forward strand.
AAGGTAAAGAAGCTAAGCCTTAGGTACATTGGTCCATTTGAAATCTTATCGAAGATTAGGCCAGTAGCGTACCAAATAGCTTTACCCCAAAATCATTGATCGGCAGGAGAAACAACTCAAATACAGGAGTATCCCATTCATAAAAGTTGTTTGAAAGGGATTATCTCCTAGAAAAACTACATGGGAAACAGAGAAAGATATCTGGAAGCGTTACCTGGTTCATGGCTATGTACATGTAGCAAATTTCGGGGACGAAATTGATTTAAGGGGGAGAGTTGTAACACCCAGCTTTTTATTCATCAATATTTTTTGTAAATATTTGTGGTATCTAATAGATTAAAATGGTGAATTCTAGTGCATTTGAAAGGACAGAAATATCCTTAGTTGAGGTCACATGAAAATTGGGCTAAAACAAGACATAAAGTTCAATTTTTGTTTTCCAAAAATCTTATAATTAAAGCCCAAATTGAAGAATAGAAGAGCACAGCTTTTGGCCCAATAATAAGGGTGAAAGTTCGGCCAAAAATAAGAAAAAAGGAAGTAGCCACAATTAAATAAAAAAATGTAAGAGCAAAATGGTAATTTGTCAGTAAAAAAAGTTAATTATGTTTCCCAATTTCTTGAGGCTAATTTAGGTCAAATAAGGAAAATAAGAGAAAAATAATTATTTGGAGATAAATGTCCAAATTGGAGCAATTGTGGCCAAGTAAAAGGCAAGTTGGAAAAGTAAAAAAAAGTATATATGTAATTAATTAATTATTTGAAGAAAAGAAATTATGATGATGCAAGAAGGCATTAATTATATCCCTTCCTCTTATGATTTTCGGCCAAATGGGAAATAAAAGAGGAAAAATAAATATTTGGAAGGTGATGATGCCATGTGTAATTATTTGGAGCCAAGTAAATAAATAAGAAGCAAAAGCAAAATTTCACATGGTAAAACTTCTAATAAAATATATATTTCCCAAGAGGATATTTTAAAATATAATTATCTCTTTTCTAAGCCTCAATTTCGTTCAAGTTGAGGAAAAGAGAGGGGGGAGAGAGAGAGAGCAAGAGGAATCAAGGTAAGTTGGTTATGATTTCAAGTGTTAACCACTCAAAATTCATGGGAAACCTCCTCTAATCTCTATTCCCTCTTGAACATCATGTTTAGCAAGCGAAAATCCAAGTGAAAAGAGAGAGGGAGAGGACGACTAGAGAGACAAAGAGGATAAATTAAAATGTAATATCAAGAACCTTGATTATCTTGTTGATTATGATGTTGTTGTGGTTGTTGATTGGCTTGTTTGATTGATTTGGTTTGTTTTGATTGGTTTTATAAAATTGGGATTGTTACGCCCTTCTCTTATTTTTCACATTTTTATAGTCTTTGCTGAAAACGATATGTGGTTTGGTGGGCAAACATGAATAGTATAAATATACTAATAATATGTGCATGGTTACAGAAATTCCCCATAGGGGTTTGTACATAATAATCACAAACCTTGTAGTCGTACAGGGCTTTAGGGTATCTAAACCCGTCCCAGTGAAACAAAGACATCTTCCTGTCTATATTCTGCCACTACATTTCTCCCGTATAGTTCTCTTCCCTACTTACACCTGTCTAATTTGTTGGCAGGGGAGGGTGAGATTCGAGAGAATCTCAATAGGAAAAAAATTACCTTAATGCATGTAAGATAAGTGCTTAATGCATGACATGCTTGCATTACATAACTTATGCTCATATAGTAACATATCTGCGTGCTTAATGTTTCAAACAACATACTTATGGCCATAACATAAATAGAAACAGAGCTTCAATTGTTCATATATGTTTCACATAAAAAAGTAAAGCAATAACATGCATCAATACACCAACACAAATACCAAATACATGCAGGAGAGATAAGTTCCCTACCTTGATCGCCCTTCCCTGATCCTCGAATAACATGCCTCATAATGCGTGCCACCGACTGGCTCTTAACTTGGTCTTAAAATTCAAATATATAAGAATTAGGTTAAAACCCATTAGTGTACCATTTTAGGCACTTCCATAGTTTTATTATGGTTATATTAGCCTGCTGTGAAAATTTACCAAAATATCCTCGGTGACCCGGCCCAACCTTGCCTTACCCGGTTCCACCATACTTTTCCCGAAATTTTGACCTAGGCCGTTCTGACATATTTTTTCTCAAGATTTGAGGAAATTGGGCAGCATAACCCTTTAGGGTTCATGATCCCAAATTTACAAAACTTGGTAAAATCAAAGCCAAATTCAAGAATAACAACCACAACACCATCATATTCAACAAGAGGATCAAGTTTATGTGATTACCTCTTGGATTCTTCAACTTTATCTCTCTAAAATGTGGTCCTTTTCTCTCTCTCTGACTCTAAAATTTTTCTTGCTTCAAGCCAAAATCATGAAGATTGAAGGATTAGAAGAGTTGTTCTAGGGTTTTAACAAGTAAAATCACATGAAAACTCATCTCTTACCTTAGATTGCTTGAAACCCTAGCTCATTGTTCTTGTGTTCTTGCTAATATGTGTGTGAGCTCTCTCTCTCTCTCTCTCTCTCTAGCTATGGGGGCTGATGTGAAATAGGGAAAAAGATCAAGGGATAAGTGTTTTAAAAATATCCCATTCCCCTCATTTAATTTATTACATAAATTCCCAAATGTTGACTTTTTTGGCATAAAGTTCTTAAGCTTATTTACATGTAATGGTGACATAAACTCTAATCAAACTGAAAAAAATCCCTCTTCCCTTTCTTCAGCCCATAAAGTGACGTCCCAAGCCCATTAAAGAAGCCAAATAGGCTACTGGAATTTATTCCAAAATTGCAAGTGTGCCATAGCATTTCTTTTCCATTTTTGGATTAGTTGGCAAATTTTCTAGCCAAAATTTTAAAAATCATAACTAAATTTATAGACATTGAATCAGAGAGATTCCGAAGGCTATGAAACTCTTATTGAGTCTAGTTTCAAGGAAAAATATATAATTTTACCAATTGAAAGCACAAAATTCCCAGAATTAATTTTTTTGAATGTTGTTCCAGAAACTTTCCAGCTTTTCTGTGCTAACTTCAAAAACTCATAACTCTTTGTATATAGCTTCAAATTATTCGTATACTTATCCAATTAAAGCTTAGGATATCTACTTTCACCCTGTAAAATATCATAATTTTTAGACATCATTTGATCATCTAAAATCTCAAGACAATCTCATAGCTTCACAGGGAGTTTTCACTGACAACATAATTAAATTCTCCAAAATTCCCCCTTCCATGTCATTAAATGCCACAAATGTTTACAAGACATATTGGGGAATACAATTTAGGGTGTTGCAGGGATGATGAAACCCTAAGGGGTTATGTTGCCCAAATTTCCTCAAATCATGATTAATGAGTGTTTAAATGGTTAAACATGTGATAAGGAGTGAAAAGGAAGGTGCTTAAAAGAGTTAAATCATGAAAATCACATTTTCCCTTTTCTTTCTAAACTTTCGGCCAGACCAGGTTCAAAGGGTAGGAGCTAAAATGTCATTAATTTGATGGTTCCATTGGATTTAGAAGGGGAAATTGTGTAGGGTATATGTTAAGTGTGAAGTGTGAAAAGCATTAGAATGTGAAATGACAAAGTTATCCCTAACACCCTAAGTTAGGAGATGTCTAGGGCAAAATCATCTACTGGTAGTGAATTTGGTAATTCTGAGGTCAAAAAAGAATTCAACACTCAAAATTTTGTAAGATTAGCCTAGGTCATAATTTTTGATAAAGTACAGTTGGACCAAGTATAAAGGGACTTGGACCAGGTCCCCAGTGGTATTTTGGTCATTTTACAATTTTCAGCTAAGATAATAAACAAAATGAGTTTGAAAGAGTTTAGAGTAATACATGAATGAGTAATCACTCAATTCTTATAAATTTGGGATTTTAAGACCGGACAGTTAGCCTGAGCAGAAACACATTTCAGGAATAGTTTACTAGCTAAAAAAGGTTTCAGATAGTAATTCTTTCTCTCATACATTATGGATTTTTTATATGCTTTGTATTTACCATCTTCTATAATGTGAATAATGAATTGTGAACACATACCGGATAAGTAGGGGAGTTTGCCCTGAATTGTGTATACCCACCGGACAAGTAAGGGAGCTAGCCCTGAATTGTGTATACATATTGGATATAGTTAAACGGACAAGTAGGGGAGTTAGCCTTGAATTATGTATACATAATGGACTATTAGGGGAGTTGGCCTTGAATTAGGTATGCATACCAGGTATAGTTGAATTTTTATTTACATTATGTGGTGCATTGCATATTTATTTATCGCATTTTATATGACTGGTTGTTTGTTACTATTGAGATTCGTTTGAATCTCACCCTTTCTAAAATTTAAAAGCATTCTAGCAGAAGCTAATAGCTCCAAAGCTAAAATGGTAAATACTGGCATTTGAGGGTTCCGGTGCAAGCAAACACTACCATTAGTTATCATTAGATTTATTTTGAGAATTTTTGGAGGACTGTATATATTTTTCAAACCCTATGAGGATTTCCTGTATTGTAAACAAGTACTCATTATAAGGATATTTGTGTTATTTCTGTATCCCTGTGGAACTATGCCTTTATTACTCTGGCAAATATCGAAATGTTAAGGGGTTTGACATATCATAAATCATAATGATTTATATTCTAACCATCACAATATTCAATCTAATGTCACCGCAAAATCAGACAAATATTATCAATTTTTGCCTCAATCACCAGACTCAAATCTTATATACCATAAGATCAATAATCACCATATATCATACCTTAAGGCACTCAAACATTTAATCAAAAGGTTTCAAATCTCCGAAATACTTTTCTTTTCTTGCCTTGATTTATCAGAAACTTATTCTTTTAACTTCTGTTTGTATCCTCCTTCAGAGAATAGCTATCGTTAACGCTTGCCACCATCTAATCCATCAAACATATATTTTCATTCAAGCAGAGGATAGGACATTCTATTTTTGGCTCCACCCCTTCCTTTGGCAGACTGGTTAACAGATGAGGAAGATCTATCTCTTTGGGTTTGTCTATCACCTGACAACTCATTCTAATCATGGGGTTACAAACAAAGTAGCAACATATCATCCTCATTAAGCAAAGAATACTAGCCTAGTGCCATAATCTTTGTTCTGATACCTATAATATAACACTCTATATTTAAACTCTATTATTAAAAATTCGGAAGCATTAACATATTTGTTATGTCTCCGGTGGGTCAATATTTAAAACTCTCAAATTAAAAAAACACTTACATATTTATCTTCGAGTTACTATCATTTGGTAAAATTGTACTTAAAGTTTACCAAGTATTAGGAGCTAACTTATTAACTTAACCTTTTGAATTCTAGTTACAATTTGATAACTCCCAAATTACTTCCATTCTTAACTAATCAAATGTGCAAATCCACACTTATTTCTTATTGTATACATACATACATGCCATAGACAACATACCACATGACATTATTTAATTTGGCATGTTATACAATTAATCAAAACATGCGATAATTTATACATAACAAATTATCGCATATTAATCTTCACTTCTCCATCACATCTTCCTCTTGCACATCTTTATATATTCCTCTTTTTTGCATAGCACACCTGTATGGTTGGGTGATGGAGGGTGAGATTCAGAATAAACTCAGTAGCAAACATTACCAATTATGCATGTAAGATAAATGCTTAGTGCATGACATACTTGCTTTACATAAATTCATGCTTACATAATGACATATTTGCATGCTCAATGTTTCACACATCATACTTTTGGCCATAACATAAACAAAAATAGAGCTTTAATCATTCATATATGCTTAACACAATTAAGTAAAGCAATTATATACATCAATACACAAGCATAAATATCAAATACATGCAAGTTAGGTAAGTTCACTACCTTTGTCTTTATGTCCTCCTCTTGTTCCTTTTCTTCCAACCATTGAAGTTGCTTGGAATCCTTTTGTTTCCTCTCCCTTGATCTCTCATGGCCCTAAATACATAATACTCATTTCTAATCTCATTGGAAGCATCAAAATCACAATCCTTCCTAAGGTTTAGATCTGGCCGAGTAGAACCCTAAGTTGCCTCAAAATGGTTTCTTGCAAATATGTTCACAAAACTTACTCTACATCATTTCTATCATCCTTAACCCTTATTAATTATCATATTCATGATCTTAAGAACATCAAAACCCTATTATCCCCTTTGGCAGAAAATTAGGGCACAATATAACCTTATGAATACTTCTCAAAACCTCAGGAGATTATATTCAAATTTGAGTACACACTTTCCTCTTTTCGATGCTATAGCCCATTCTTCATTCCACTAGCATCTACTCCATAAAGGCAGCATGAAACACCTTAATTTGAGAATCCAAAACTATAAAAACATAGCCTTGCATGAGTAGAACAAGATTCATGAAGGCTCGATTGGCCATAAATGTGATTTCAGGGGTGAAAATCACTCAAGAACACTTAGGTTCTTCAAGAACTTCCTTCCTTCTCTCCTATTTCTTTTCTCTCTAGTTTTCTCTATTCCCCCCCTTTTTCCTTGTCTTGGAAAAAATTAATAAGTATGAGAAGGTGTTAGGAGTTTATTAAATTTTCAAGGTGCTAGGCGCTCTTTTTCTCCTGGGATACTAGACGCTATTCTTTTCCCAGGGTACTAGGAGCTCTTTTTGAAACCCAGTCTCCCCCTCTCTCACATGTGTAGGCGTCCTCAAGGGCAGGGGAAGAGAAAGTCTAATGATTTCCACAACTTTTATGATAGGTGTTTGGGGAAGTCGGACATGTAGCTAGACTGGGGACCAATAAGTTGTCCCGACCTTTTAAACATGTGGCACCACAAGAGCCAAGTAAGGCTAGGTGGTGCTTTATGATTGGTCAATTAGAAGGAAAAGCCAAAAAATGGCTTTAATGAAGCTACTTTATTCAGAGTTTTCTCGGTTTGGTGGCACTTGTCCTTATAGGTTCAAGATTGCGCCATGTGTACACTTATGTTTCCAGAATGCGCCATGTGTCTCTTCATGGCATTAGATGGTGCCACATCTGTCTTGGTTTCTTGGTATTGCGCCATATGTATGCCAGTGTACACCTGTATACCAGTGCACCCCTGAACATGACACCCAAACCTATATTCCTTAAGAACATGCCAAGTGTCTGCATATGTCATGAAAAGGCATTATGTACGCCTGTTTCCCCACAAAAAAATGTAGGGTGTATACGCCTACCTGAAAATGTCATGTGCACATCTACACCAACATATTTTATCCAACTAATTGATCATATGTTTCATAAGAGAGCTAGGTAGCATCTTGTCACTAAGCCAACCCAAAAGAAACGTTATGTGGCGTCCAATTAGGGGTAAGTATACGGTTTTCGGTTATAACTGAAAAAATTGAACAATCGAATATAAGGTATTTTTATGACAGAACCGAAACTGAAGTTTTGCAATAACCGAAACCCAAGTAGCCTATCAATTTTAGTTTAGTTTTGTGGAATAGTTCGGTTATTGGGCTTTTTTGGCCTTTTTGGAGCAAGCTTGTCCAATACAAAAAGCAAACAACCTAAAGAAAATTCTAACAGTAAAAATAATTAATACAAACAACTACTTCAACAACAAAACAAATGAACAAATAAGATGACTCACAAGTATCATTTTAATATCATTCAAAAATAGTGAATGGCATACTTGAGGTCTGGAGCATAACACCCATTTCATTTTAATCAAGCACCTATATCATTTTACTTACATTACATAATTTCCTATTACTAGAGGTCTGAAGCATCAAATTATACACTTGAACAAGAATTCAGTATCCAAATTTTGATGCCATCATACATGAACGGTCTAATGGATAGTGAAACTTCAAAATACAAGTTGAATCATATATCACTTTGAAGTTTAAACTTCATCGTTAATCAACAGAACCAAAAAACAAATTAAAAGTCAAAAAACTTGATATATTATATATTCAGATTTAGCCTTGCTCCTTGAATGCCCCCTAAATGCCACCTACAATTGAAGTAAGAAAACAAAAAATAAACATAAACAAAAAGAAATTAAATACTACAAAGATTACAAATATGAAACAAATATGAAGTTAGCGAAGATATCAACATTTAGGAAAAATTGCTTACAAAATCTGAAATTGCCCATATGTATCTAGAAGATATCTACATTTGTCTCCACTACAATTTTTTGCAAATCTGGCAATGTAAAAGAAAAAACAATCAGGCTTCATATATCACAATAAATATGGAATTGACACAATAAAGTTAAGTTCCATGAAGTAAAGAAAAACATTACCAAGCTCTATCTTTTGTATATCATTATCTCTTTCTTCAACAAGATATTCCAATGATTGCCTAAGCCAATCTTGAGCACAAATTAGAGACTGCACAACTTTAGGAGTCAAAGAGCTCCTAAATGAATTTGGAACCCGTCCTTTAGTCCTGAATGTAGATTATGAGGCAACAGTAGAAATAGGCATAGCCAAGACATCTCTTGCTACTTGAGAAAGAACAGGAAATCTATGACTATTTAATTTCCACCAACTTAAAATATCAAAATCCTCTTTTCTGACTTCAATTTCTTCATTCAAATACCTATCAACTTCTGTTCTACCTATCTTTTCACCTAAATTTTCTTCTATGATTAATTCCTCCTCCATGTGAAGCAATTTTCTAATTTTTGCATCAAGGTCCTCATCACCATGAATATCTTCTTAAGTGTCATGCACTAGCTCCCTTTCAGACTGTGTTGTTGGAACACTTTGATTGTATTCATTATACATAGAAATCACAACATGTCTAATCTGCATCACCAATTGTTTACTAACTGTATGTAAATACATCTTAGACAAAGCAAATTGCACCCATTTTAATTTATATCGGGGATCAAGAATGGTAGTAACATAAAGAAGTTTGTTCATCTTCATAGGATCCCCCTAATACTTATCATACTTATCTTTCATTTTTTTTCGCTATGTTTGTTGTCTCTATGACATCACTCTTCCTCCACTCATCCAAAAATCGATGCAGCTAATAAATTTCAGGGAAGAAATAGTTAGATGTCACAAATAAAGAACTAGAGATGTGCAAAGTCAGATCATAAAAGTGACCTAACATCACATTTAACCTTCTAACATGCTTCCAATCATCAGTTTCAGGCACTCCTACTCCAAGAAGAAGATCAAAAGTAAAGTAAGGATCATTAAGACCATACCTTTTAAAGGCTGCCTCAAATTTTTGAGCAGTGTCCAATATCAAATAAGTTGAGTTCCACCTGGTAGGTACATCTAAACACAATATTTTCTTTGAAGTTTTTCATCTTCACAACTTTCTTTAAATTTTCTCATCCTAATGGGAGATTGCCTAATAAAACGAACAGCCTCTCTTAGTCTTTTCACTGAACTCCTTATTTCTTTAAGCCCTTTAGTTACAATTAAATTCAGAATGTGTGTAACATATCTCATGTGTAAGAACTTATATTTCATAACTACATAGCCCGAATTTATGATTTTGTCTTTTAAATGGCCCACAGCCACATCATTAGAACTAGCATTATCTAGAGTAATTGTTAATACTCTTTCAATTCCCCATTCAAGCAAACATTTCTCAATTTTCATTCCAATATCAGTCCCCTTTATACTAGAAATGGGAATGAAATTCAATATCCTCTTTTTCAAAGCCCATGTGTCATCTACGAAATGGGCAATAAGAATTGACTCTTTGGATGGAAGTCCAAGTGTCTGTGGTAAGACAAACCCTTTGCTTTTGACTAGACAAATAGTCTTTAAATTTAACACTCTCATCAATATAAATACCAAAACAATCACAGGCTATAGTCCATATTGATGGAATATAAAATTTAGGCTGAGCATAAAACATAAATTTTTTGAATCCAGCCCCTTCAACAAACTTGAAAGGTAACTCATCAGTTATTAACATGCATGACAAGGCTTTCCTAACAGCATCTTGATCAAATTTCCAATTAGCAAGACCCATTTTATCACCCTCTACATTGAAATTCAAGTGTGTTTATGTGAGTTCTTCAGGAGGGGGCCTCTTTTTACAAACCCTCATGTGATTGTTAAGTGTAATTGTCCCATTTAGTTTAGAATCACATGCAATCTCATTACCACAGTCCTTGCATTTTCCTACAACTTTGCCTTCCTCATTCACAAATCTGGTGAAGTGTTCCTAAGCTTTGGACCTTGGTTTCATGACTTTTCTTTTTCCAAGTCTAGTTGTGGTGGGTTCAGGTACATTAATCTCAACAGTATTAGGTTGATTTGTCTGAGTAGTACCAACAAAAATTTGAGTATTGCGCCCTCCTTCAATTATTTGGTTAGCCATATTTTCAAACCTGTTGTTGGGGAAAGAAAGAGATGAAATTATCAAGGAAATACTGAAGGGCCAATACAGAATAAAATATAAAAAACATTCATTTTAAAGAAAAAGGGCCAATTCGATTAGTATTGTATATTACAATGCCATTTTCAAAAGGCCCGATACCAAATATAACATAATACAACATTCATTTTAAAAAAATAGAAAACTTGCAATTAACATCAGGAAAGAAAGAAAGCTTGGTTTTCTTCTTGCTAATGATAAAAAATCTGAACTTTTCCTATCCCTAATAAAAAGAAAACTCACAAGCCACAATAGTCATACCCATAAGCAACTAATTCGTTTAAAGTAGAGAGCAGAAGGTCAAATACATTTTTGAATAAATCAATTGATGTTCTGCATCATTTAAAGTGGAGAGCACATAAGCAACTAATATGTTTATTAAAAATAAATTAGAAAGAACAAGTTCTGAATACATACCCAAAATACAAGTAGTCTAATGCCTCAACTTACAAAAGATTGCCAACAACTTAATTACCTTAGAAAAAAAAGGCTTGAACTCTTAGAAGAAATCCCCAGTAAGTCAATTAGTCATAGTCAAGGTTGTTACAATAATGATAGAGATTACAAAAAGAAAAGTGAAAGACTATAAAGGCATTAACATAACAAAGCTTGTATCATCATATGCAAGCTACAATTGGATGTCTATATGTATACCAAATGGGGAATGGGAGCTAAATTGGATGCCTAGTTATAATATTCCTTTGTAATTGAATATTCACATACTCAATTTTGACATGGAATTTGGAAGTCTCTAGTTTACAACCATGAGAGAAAGAAAAATATTTCAGACAAATACTCATCTATTCTAAGTTTTGCTTCGAGGTCTTGTTTTTGAAGTTTAAAATTTATTAAAGTAAAAGGCATGGCAAATCAAAAAAATATTGCACTTAAAATTAGCATAGATTGATAACATTTAGTTCCTCAACCCAGATGACTTAGTAAAATGAGCCAAAAGAATTTATAAGCATAGTACGATACCTCTTGAGGAATTCATTAACATACAAGTACTTTCTAACAGGTTCTTCCCATTCTAATTGGCAGCCAAAAAAATCTATGAACAAGCATCTAAGGGAATGTACAGGAAAAAATTTGTTAAAAAAGGATTGTATATTTGCAATGAATCTGCAACTTTTTTAAATCCTCATTTGTCCAATAAAGAATCAATGAATCAGCTAATATTGTCGTGTGTAAAATATAGGACATACATATAGGGCACACTATAAGAAAAATGGCAAATGCGCTGAGTTTAACAATAAAAACGACAAATTCAAAATCAGCCAACTAATGTTATCAACAAGCAAGCTCCTTTTTTGTTCAAAAATTTTTTTCAATCATTTGATCTCCATTTCCTGTAGCATTTCAAAATTCAACAACTTGAGATTAAAATGAGAGCCATTGTAAAAATAGGTACTTACTAGAAAGAAGAAGTTTATGAACTCTTAAGATCGAAGAGTTAAAGACGAAGGGAGGAACAGGAGATCAAACTTAGAGGTGGGAGGTGCCGTAGACAGTTGCAATGAACAATGTCATCGTCAATGGAAAAGGAAATGACGTGAACAGTGTGGCGAAGCTTCAACAGCACAGTGAGTCGGTGATGACTGACGACTGACAACTAAGGACTAAGGTGAAGTTGACGACTTTAGGGTCAGGGTAAAGGGAGCGGGAGGCCCATTTTGAGAGACAATAGGAGACGAGGAGGTGGACGAAGATTGATGATGGTTGATGGGAGGAGAAGGAGATTGAACTTTAAGGTGAGAGGAGGCGATGTAGACAGCGTGAATAGCGACCTGAGGTTGAGGAGTGGGAGGCAAAATTTGAGACTTTAAAGACACAGGAAAGGAGAGTCTCAAGTCGAGATTGAGGAGTGAGGACTAATGACACACACAGTTCACAGTCTTCAGACTTTGCACAGCTGTATCAGGAATGAGTTCGAATGGGGAAATAAATGGGCTTATGGGCCTCTACCCTTTAGTCCAGTAAGCCTACTGTAACCCCCTTCGTAATCATATCAGAAATACAACATTAGAGTGAAATAGAGACCAATAATAATCAAAACTTATTTACATTCCCATCCTTAATATAGGGTTTTCACAAATTTCTTTAACAAACACTTTAACCTTGTCTCACATTCACATTTCAAATACAATTACATGGTGAAGATAAATTACATTCATATAAATATCAAAGTGCACAATAATAATACCAGCAATCCCAGGTTCATATCTTCACTAAAGGTACGTAGGCACATACGCCTTTTACAATTTCACAAATGGGGATTACACAATACTTAATCCAAATACACATTCCAATCTATCATCTGAACATATACAATTATCCCAGCAAATAACGATAACCAACTACCAAATCTAAATGCCCATAAGGGATTCTCGCCACCCCTAGTTACTTGCTCCTTCCTTGAGCCACTTGTCCTGTCTAAAATGTTGGTAGGGAAGGGTGAGATTATAGAGAATCCCAATAGGAAACATATACCAATATTCATCCAAGATAAGTGTTTAATGCATGACATGCTTGCATCACAATAACTCGTGCTCACATAATGAGATATCCGCATGCTCAATGTTTCAACAACATACTCATGGCCATAGCATAAATAGAAACAGAGCTTCAATCATTCATATATGTTTCACATAATCAAGCAAAGTAATAACATGCATCAATACACAAACACAAATATCAATACATGCAGGAGAGGTAAGTTCCCTACCCTTATTCTTTCCACGTATGCTCCAGTATCGGCTACTCACGATCCGAGCGGATATCGAATCATAATCAAGGTGAATACCCAACCCTATAACCAAATCAAGGACATATGTCATTCTCTTTTCCAAATTCTCATTTGCATAACACTTAAAGTTGGTTACCATTCATGACCTTTAGGTGGCTAATCAAAGCCTAAACATATGCCTAAGGCTTAGGAAACACTTGACCAAAGGTCACCTTTTAAAAGTCCAAAATGCTAATTTTTGGGGGTTGGCCGCGGCCAGCTCACCTATGGGCCGCGGCCAATGGATGCACAGAAAGTTTTGGGCCGCGGTTCATAACCTCTGGCAGCGGCCAAGAAAATTCTGTTTCCTGGCTGAACTTCCAAAAATCATAACTAATTCTAGAAAAATAGAAATAAGGTGATTCTAAAGCCAAATGAAAGATATTTAAGTCCTTTTATAGAAAAAATATGGACCATTACTCGAAATCACCAAAAAATTCCAGAATTACACAAAACTCAACACTGCCCCAAAACAGAGTTCAGTTTTGATCCCAAACTTTGGCAAAGCATAACTCTCAGTTCACAATACGAAATGATACAAACTATATGTCCATTTTCAATCTTGGGATGTGACCTTTAAGGCTAGAAAGTTTCATAATTTTCCAACACCATTTGGTTATTCAAAACGTTTGTGCAAACTGACTACCCAGACAGAGTTCACACAAGACAGATTTTCCAACTTTTCTACCGAAGTGTTCAATGACTCCAAAATCAATAACCAAACTTATTCCCATACAATTTCTCATAAGGAACACAATGGTAACCTCAAAATGACCAAAATCACAACCTATTGACATGTCCTATTTTGCCCAATACACAAAAACCAACACAAAGTGGCCAAACTTCACTTTTAAGCTTCAATGCAATTCTATCACTTCAAAACATTAAAAAAGGCACCATTTCCATAACAATAACATACCATACTCCCCCATAACCCTAAATCATGAAAATTAGGGCAAATTTTCCAGAAATTCAAGGCCCAACAAATGACCACAAAACTTATATGAAAATGAAGCTTTCACTCACCTCAACAACTTTCCTAAAGAAGTTCTTTGGTTCACCCAAGTCCACAATTTTGTGAGAGCTCAAACACCACCAAATGACAAATCTAAAATCATGAAAGTGAAACTCTCAACTCAAGGAACAACTTTAAAGAAGAGAGTTTTGGCATTAGAGATCATTTAGAATGTCAAAATGCAAGAGTTTTACCTTGGAAACTTTCTCTTTCTTCACCTTCAATGACTGCTCGAAAATGGAGAGAAGGATGAGAGAGAAATGAAAGTGGAGGAGTGGAGAAGGAGATGAAATGATACTCTCTTCCCATGCCATACTTGCTGCAGCAAATATGAGGGAAAGATAGAGAGATAATATGATTAAAAATGCTTACTTTGACATTCTCTAACACTCTACCATCATTTCCATTTGCCACATGTCCCAATCTTATTAGTCCTCATAAAGTAAGTAACCACTTGGTTACTCTAATCACTCCATTAGCCACTTAGTTACACTTCTCATTTCTCTTAGTTAGTAATTAATTTCTCCATTAATCACTAACTAATTAACCAATAATTTTCCATTCTTTATATTTTCCACTAACTATGGCGTATTAATTAATATTGCCACCAAAACACATAATTATTCCACTTTAATTTGATAATTATCATTAGTACTTAATTCAAAATTTGGGGCATTACACTTACACTGTGAGTATGACTCTGACAAAAGAAAGAAATAATAAAATTGATATATTTTAATTAGGAATAATATAAAACGACATCATTTCAATAAAATTTGGTTATTCGGTTATAACCAAATTTTTTTAAAAAAACCCGCACCGATAACTGAAACACTAATATAATCAAATTTCAAAACCGAAAAAAAAACCAATTTACCAAAAAACCGAATTGAGTTCGGTTCGATCTTCGGTTTCGGTTTGGTTTTGCTTACCCCTACGTCCAATCATATGGCCAACCAAAAGGATACTTTATCAAAAAGTTTCTTTATGTAATATCCTAATTTATGATTAAGGGCTAATGGCATTGAGATGAATGTGTGTGGTATTTGAGATCAATGGTTGAGATTCATTATTGATGGGTCGAAATCCTATACATTGTGTCTATGTGAGCTCATAGTGGAAGTGGATGAGATGGTGACATGTGGCATAGTGGAGGCCTTTGGATGAGGCACTAGAGGACAAAATGCTACTTTTCCCCTCTTTTCTCTCTCTCTTGATCGGTAGAGTGTGTGTGTGTGTACAAGGGAGGGAAAGCCTCATTTCATCATCATCCCTTCCATCTCACCATTTTCTCTTTCTTCTTCCTCCATTTTTCTGGCGCACAAGCTTGGGAAAGAGAAAAGGAAAGCTTGATCTTTGAGTAGGTAAATGATCTCTATTGCTCAAACTCCCTTCATCAAAGTTGATCCTTGAGTTAAGAGCAACATTTCTATGGTTGTAGCTTGTCCATTGGTGGTGGTTTGTGGCCACACGAAATTCTAGACTTGGGGGAAACAAGGAACTCCTTTGAGAAAGTTATAGAGGTGAGTAAGACAAACCTTTCTCTATAGGTTTTGTAGCCATTGGTTGAGTGTGAAATTTCTGGAAATTTTGCCTTGAATTTCGAAAATGAGGGTCAATGTGCGTTTGGCATGTTGTTGTCATGGAATTAGTACTTTGATATGTGTTTTGGGTTGATAGAATGGATTTAGGTTGGAAATGTGTAAGTTGATACCATTGTGATAGCTTTGGTGCATTGGGCAAAACAGGGCATGTGATTGGGTGATGATTTTGGTCATTTTGAGGTTACCATTGTGTTCCTTGAGTGATTTTGTGTGGGAATAAGCTTGGTTGTTGATTTTGGGATTCATTTGGATCACTTGGGAAAAGTTGGAAAATTTGTTTTGGTTAAGCTCTGTTTTTTGCTGTCAGATTACACGAGCATTTTGAGTGACCAAATGGTATTGAAAAATTGTGAAACTTTCCAGTCTTAAAGTTCAAATCCCAAGCTTCAAAATGGACATATATTTTGTGTCATTTCGTTTAGAATTCTGTGAGATATGGTTGTCCAAAGTTTGGGATTGAAACAGAACTCTGTTTTGGAGTAGTGTTTAGTTTTTGGTGATTCTGTATTTGTGTAGTAATTTCCAGTGATGGGCTATATTTTTCCTTGAAAGAGGACTCATATACCTTTCATTTGGCTTTGGAATCACCTCGTTTCGAGTTTTCTAGAATTAGTTATGGCTTTTCGAAGTCAGCCCAGAGTCAGGAAATTTTTGGGCCGCGGCCCAAACCTTTCTGGCCTGATTTGGGGCGCGGCCCATGAGTGGCGGGCCGCAGCCCACGACCTTCTGACCATATTTGGGCCGCAGCCCAAGGAAGGTTGGGCCGCAGCCCACCCCTGTGTTATAGCACTTTGTGTTTTCGAAATGTGACCTTCAACCTTTTGTTTCCCAACCTTTTAGGGCTTTCATTAGAGACATTTGTGGCCTCTTAAGAGTCTTAAATGATAACCAACTTAGTGTATTATGGGATTAAGTAATTGGAAAAGAGATTGATCAATTGTCCCTAATTTGGTATAGGATTTGATATCTGCCGAACGCGTGAGCCCACTGTGCCAAAGATTGTCAGGAAAGATACAGGTAGCGACTCCTCTCTTATACTTTGTGTAAATGTATTGTATGTTTGCTTGTCATTCATTGTGTGGATGCTACTGCTACTGCTTTGAGATACCTTGTGGAGTTTTGTGATACATTGTGCTTTGAGATGCTTTGTGGTGCTTTGTGCTTCGTGTTGCTGCTACATAGTGTTCATCGCGAAAGCGGGTGTTGTGCATAGTGAATACAGCAAAAGCTGGCATAGTGTTCACCACGAAAGTGGGCGTAGTGCATTGTGATTACAGCCGTGAGTGCTGTCGTATGTGGCGCGAGCCAGAGATCATTGTGAAGCTGCTGAACATGATGAACATACATGCTTTATGTTTATATATTGTATGAGTGACTTGTTGCTACTGGGATTCTTTAGAATCTCACTCTTTCCATATGACTAACCTTTTCAGACAGGGCGAGTGGCTCGAAAGGGAAGCGACCAACCAGGAGTGGTTAGGGCTTAGGGACATTTTATATTGGATGTTGGTTATCCTTGTTTTGGTTTTGGGATTACTAAGTGTATATGAGATGTAAATGAATATTTTGGATATGTAATCCCCATTTTTGGGAACTCGCAACCCATGTTATATATGTAGATGAACCCGGGGTTTGCCGGGATTTTAGTTTCCGCACTCTGATATTTCTTATGTAATTTGATTTCTCAAGTAGTTATATCCGCATGTGAATGTGAGACCCGGAAGTAATACGTTTTGAATTGATTTTGAAATACCTCATACCGAGTTGAGGGATTATAAATTGTTGATTTGATTTTATTGGTCTCTATTTCACTTAAACTTCAAAATCCGGATGTAATTACCGTGAGGGGGTTACATTTTTGGTATCAGAGCTGTAGTTCCTGGCAAGGGTAGAGTTTGCTAGGATAGCTCCCATAGTGTGTTCTTAATGATAATAGATCATCTGTGAATGATTGTGGTATACACATGTGTGCTATGTGTTAGGGATATATATGAGATTGTGAACAATGTGTATACATTATCCGTGAAACTGACCTAGTGAATAATTTATAGAATGAAAAAGACAAGGGGTTGTCCCAGTGGACAGCGAGTACACCCTAAGGTGGAAGTGGTTAATGACAATCCACCGGACCCAATGCAAGAGTTGATGGGCCTGATAAGGGACCAATGAGATATGATAGCAGAGCTTAGAGAAGAGCTTAGAGCTGAAAAGGCCAAGAACAATGAGGGCCGAGGTCAGTCTACTCATGAGGAAACTCGAGCGGAAACCCGGGAAGAGACTACTGAAGGGTTGGCACGACTACTTGAATCCCCTCCTCATGTGATTCCGAACCAAGGATCCCATGGAGTGCCAATCAGGGAGGAACGAGACCTTGAGTACTGGGTCTCCAAATTCTGTAAGCAACTACCACCGGCATTTAAGGGGAAGTTTGATCCTCAGGCGGCTGAAGATTGGCTACATCGTCTTGAGAAGATTTTTGAGGTCTTAGTGTGTCCCTCCGAAGTGAAAGCCAAACTAGCGGTGTACAAGCTTGAAGGTGATGCTGATCGTTGGTGGCGTAACATTGCCTTGTCATTGCGGTTAAAGAATGAGCCATTGACCTAGGAGGTGTTCTAGCAACACTTCAATGAGAAATATTTTCCCAAGTCAGTGAGGCTTGAGAAGGAAACCGAGTTTCTAAATATCAAGCAAGGGGACACAGAGTCTTTTGACGAATATTTGTCCCGATTTACCCGCCTATCCTGATACTACTCTTATCTTCAGAAAATGGATGATGAGGAGTTGAGCTCAGATATGTTAATTCGGGGTTTATGGCGTGATATGAGAAAGAGACTCGCCACCCATCAGTTTTCCAAGTTCAACAAGGCCGTTGAAGAATGTCGAATCACTAAGAGCAATCTTAGAGAGTTGTATCCGGCTAAGGCTGGTCGTGGTCATAGTGAGCCTAGTAAGGGCGGTGCTTCTCAGAAGCGGAAGGGCTCAGGATCATCCTCTTCATATAGAGGGGGTAGTAAGAAGCCTTATCAGTCTGGGAGTCGTGATCAGCAGAGAGCTCCTAGTGTATGGACATGTCCTCGTTGCAACAAGCCACATCATGGCAAGACTTGTGATGGTAGAGTGATTTGCTTCAATTGTAAGCAAGTGGGGCATACATCTGTTGAGTATGGATAGCCACGACCAGAGCAGAGACAGAGGACTCAGGGCCGAGTATTTGCTATGACTCACGAAGAGGCCTGAAAATCCCCAGAGCTGATACAAGGTAAAGTCCTTATCCATGGCATTGTGTTACAAGCGTTATTTGATTCGGGTGCAAGTCACTCCTTTATTGCTTATGCTTGTGTGAAGCATCTGGGAATGAATGTGCATAAGTTGCCATTCGATTTGATTGTGTCAACACCAATGGGTGTTAGGGCGGTGACTACATAAGCTTGTCTAAACTGTGTTGTAACTGTTGAGGGTCATGAATCTGTAGTAGATTTGATTTGTTTGCTGCTCTGCCAATTGGAAGTTATTTTGGGTTTTGATTGGTTGAGAGCTAATAATGTGTTGTTAGATTGTGGGAACAAAAGGATAGTGTATCCTGTTTCTCAGAGCATTGAGGGCGAAAATGCCGGTTTGAATTTCCTTTCGATAGCTAAGGCTGAGAAATATTTGTAAAAGGGTTGTCAGGGGTATATGGTTTTCTTTTCCGTACAAGGAGAAACCAGTGAGTCTTTGAGTAGTATACCCATAGTGAATGAATTCCCTGAGGTTTTTCCGGATGACTTAAGTGGATTACCTCCTGAGAGGGAAGTTCAATTTCTGATTGACATTGTGCCTGGAGCGGGTTCGATATCCAAAGCCCCATATCGTATGGCTCCAAATGAAATGGCGGAATTGAAGAAGCAGATTGAAGATTTGCTTGAGAAAGGGTTTATTAGACCCAGTGTGTCACCTTGGGGTGCTCCAGTTTTGTTTGTGAAAAAGAAAGACGGGAGTCTTCGTTTGTGTATCGACTATAGAGAGTTGAATAAGATTACCGTTAAAAACAAGTACCCTCTCCCTAGAATTGATGACCTATTAGATCAACTATCTGGTGCATGTGTGTTTTCGAAGATTGATCTAAGGTCGGGGTATCATCAGCTGCGAGTGAAATCGGACGATGTTCCGAAGACTGCTTTCCGAACCAGGTATGGTCATTATGAGTTCTTAGTGATGCCATTTGGGTTGACAAATGCGCCTGCGGTATTCATGAATTACATGAACCATATTTTCCGACAATATCTGGATCAATTCGTTGTGGTATTCATTGATGATATTTTGATATACTCTAAGAGTAGAGAAGGGCATAAGCATCATTTGAGAATTGTGTTGAATACATTGCGTGAAAAACAGCTCTATGCCAAGTTGAGTAAATGCGAGTTCTGGCTGTCAGAAGTAAAATTCTTAGGCCATGTTATCTCGCAAGAAGGGGTCTCTGTGGATCCTAGTAAAGTGGAAGCAGTACTGGACTGGAAGAGGCCAGAAACTGTTGCTGAGGTACGCAGTTTTCTGGGTCTTGCTGGTTAATACCGGAGATTCATTCAGAATTTCTCCCGCATTGCGTTGCTGATGACCAAGCTCACGAGAAAAGATCAGCCATTTGTATGGGATGAACATTGTGAAAATTCCTTTGTGGAGCTGAAACAGAGGTTGACTACGGCACCTGTGTTGATTTTACCTGATCCCAATTTGACTTACGTTGTGTATTCTGATGCCAGTGGGCAGGGATTAGGGTGTGTCCTTATGCAGCAGGGACGTGTGGTAGCCTACGCCTCTCGACAGCTCAAACCTCATGAATTGAACTATCCCACTCATGATCTGAAGCTTGCGGCCATAGTGTTTGCATTGAAGATTTGGCGTCATTACCTGTATGGTGTGACTGTAGAACTGTACTGCAACCACAAGAGTCTCAAATACCTGTATGATCAAAAAGAACTGAATATGAGACAACGTCGTTGGATGGAGTTGCTTAAGGACTACAACCTGGAAATAAAATATCATCCGGGTAAGGCGAATGTAGTCGCTGATGCTCTTAGTCGAAAGACCATGCTCGTTGCAGCTATGATGATACACGAGGGGAAATTGATTGCTGACTTTCGTGATATGAACCTGTCGAACCAAATCATTTGTGCCAACTATACTGTTTCCCAAGAGGAAAGTGATCTTAGAGCTGAGATTGAAGAAGTTCAGAGGCAAGATGACTGGATACAACGTAATTTGACTCGAATCGAACAGGGAGAAGTTAAGGGCTATGATGTGTCGCCTCGTGGATTAGTTCGCTATCAGAAAAGAGTGTGCGTTCCACTTAAGGCGGAGTTGAGACAGAAGATCTTAGATGAGGTGCATAAGAGCCGGTATACCCTTCATCCTGGTATGACCAAAATGTACCATGGTTTGAAATCTGTGTATTGGTGGCCGGGTATGAAGAGTGATGTGACAAAATATGTGGCGAGGTGTCTCACATGTCAGAAAGTGAAGATCGAGCACCAGAGACCACCGGGTTTACTTCAGATTCCCGAGATTCCGGAATGGAAATGGGAAAGTGTGACCATGGATCTTGTTGTAGGATTGCCCAAGATCAGGAATTATGATGCGATCTGGGTTATTGTGGATCGGTTAACAAAGTCAGCGCACTTCCTACCGATCAATGCTAGTTACTCTCTGGACAAGCTAGCAGATATTTATATTCGTGAGATTGTGAAACTCCATGGCATACCGAAGAATATCATTTCCGATCGTGATCCCCGATTTACTTCGAGATTTTGGAAAGCATTGCATGAGGCACTGGGTACTCAGTTGAGATTCAGTACTGCCTATCATCCTCAGACCGACGGACAGTCAGAGAGGACTATTCAGACCTTAGAGGATATGTTGCGGGCATGTGTTCTTGACTTTAAAGGGAGTTGGGATCGTTTTCTTCCACTTGCTGAATTTGCTTACAACAATAGCTATCATGCGAGCATTCAGATGGCGCCGTATGAAGCATTGTATGGAAGAAAATGCCAATCGCCATTGTGTTGGAATGAATTATCTGAGAGGAAGCTATATGGGCCGGAGCTTATTGATCAAACCTCAGCCCAGATTCGTGTTATTCGTAAAAGGCTTCTTGCAGCTCAGAGTCGGCAGAAAAGCTATGCTGACAAGAGGAGAAGGCCTCTAGAGTTTGATGTTGGTGACCATGTATTTCTTAGAGTATCTCCTGTCACCGGTATTGGGCGAGCAATCAAATGAAAGAAGCTGAGCCCGAGGTATATAGGTCCTTTTGAGATCCTTGGAAGGATTGGGCCTGTTGCTTATCGCATAGCCATACCCCCGAATTTGAGCAGACTCCATGATGTGTTTCATGTTTCCCAATTGAAGAAGTACCAATAATTTTCCATTCTTTCAATTTTCCACTAACTATGGCATATTAATTAATATTGCTACCAAAACACATAATTATTCCACTTTAATTTGATAATTATCCTCAATAATTATCATTAGCCCTTAATTAAAATTTGGTGCACTACACTTACACTGTGAGTATGACTCTGACAAAAGAAAGAAATAATAAAATTGATATATTTTAATTAGGAATAATATAAAACGACGTCATTTCAATAAAATTTGGTTATTCGGTTATAACCAAATTTTTTTAAAAAAACCCACACCGATAATTGAAACACTAATATAATCAAATTTCAAAACCGAAAAAAAAAACTGATTTACCAAAAAACCGAATTGAGTTCGGTTCGATCTTCGGTTTCGGTTTGGTTTTGCTTACCCCTACGTCCAATCATATGGCCAACCAAAAGGATACTTTATCAAAAAGTTTCTTTATGTAATATCCTAATTTATGATTAAGGGCTAATGGCATTGAGATTGATTATAAAATTGTGTAATCAAATATTTTGGAAGTAATATGATGTAAATTTGAGATGAATGTGTGTGGTATTTGAGATCAATGGTTGAGATTCATTATTGATGGGTCGGAATCCTATACATTGTGTCTATGTGAGCTCATAGTGGAAGTGGATGAGATGGTGACATGTGGCATAGTGGAGGCCTTTGGATGATGCACTAGAGGACAAAATGCTACTTTTCCCCTCTTTTCTCTCTCTCTTGATCAGTAGAGTGTGTGTGTGTGTACAAGGGAGGGAAAGCCTCATTTCATCATCATCCCTTCCATCTCACCATTTTCTCTTTCTTCTTGCTCCATTTTTCTGGCGCACAAGCTTGGGAAAGAGAAAAGGAAAGCTTGATCTTTGAGTAGGTAAATGATCTCTATTGCTCAAACTCCCTTCATCAAAGTTGATCCTTGAGTTAAGAGCAACATTTCTATGGTTGTAGCTTGTCCATTGGTGGTGGTTTGTGGCCACACGAAATTCTGGACTTGGGGGAAACAAGGAACTCCTTTGAGAAAGTTATAGAGGTGAGTAAGACAAACCTTTCTCTATAGGTTTTGTAGCCATTGGTTGAGTGTGAAATTTCTGGAAATTTTGCCTTGAATTTCGAAAATGAGGGTCAATGTGCGTTTGGCATGTTGTTGTCATGGAATTAGTGCTTTGATATGTATTTTGGGTTGATAGAATGGATTTAGGTTGGAAATGTGAAAGTTGATACCTTTGTGATAGCTTTGGTGCATTGGGCAAAATAGGGCATGTGATTGGGTGATGATTTTGGTCATTTTGAGGTTACCATTGTGTTCCTTGAGTGATTTTGTGTGGGAATAAGCTTGGTTGTTGATTTTGGGATTCATTTGGATCACTTGGGAAAAGTTGGAAAATCTGTTTTGGTTAAGCTCTGTTTTTCGCTGTCAGATTACACGAGCGTTTTGAGTGACCAAATGGTATTGAAAAATAGTGAAACTTTCCAGTCTTAAATTTCACATCCCAAGCTTCAAAATGGACATATATTTTGTGTCATTTCGTTTAGAATTCTGTGAGATATGGTTGTCCAAAGTTTGGGATTGAAACAGAACTCTGTTTTGGAGTAGTGTTTAGTTTTTGGTGATTCTGTATTTGTGTAGTAATTTCCAGTGATGGGCTATATTTTTCCTTGAAAGAGGACTCATATACCTTTCATTTGGCTTTGGAATCACCTCGTTTTGAGTTTTCTAGAATTAGTTATGGGTTTTCGAAGTCAGCCCAGAGTCAGGAAATTTCTGGGCCGCGGCCCAAGAGTGGCTGGCCGCGGCCCATGAGTGGCGGGCCGCAGACCACGGCCTTCTGACCATATTTGGGCCGCAGCCCAAGGAAAGGCGGGCCGCAGCCCACCCCTGTGTTCCAGCACTTTGTGTTTTTCGAAATGTGACCTTCAACCTTTTGTTTCCCAACCTTTTAGGGCTTTCATTAGAGACATTTGTGGCCTCTTAAGAGTCCTAAATGATAACCAACTTAGTGTATTATGGGATTAAGTAATTGGAAAAGAGATTGATCAATTGTCCCTAATTTGGTATAGGATTTGATATCTGCCGAACGCGTGAGCCCACTGTGCCAAAGATTGTCAGGAAAGATACAGGTAGCGACTCCTCTCTTATACTTTGTGTAAATGTATTGTATGTTTGCTTGTCATTCATTGTGTGGATGCTACTGCTACTGCTTTGAGATACCTTGTGGAGTTTTGTGATACATTGTGCTTTGTGGTGCTTTGTGCTTCGTGTTGCTGCTACATAGTGTTCATCGCGAAAGCGGGCGTTGTGCATAGTGAATACAGCGAAAGCTGGCATAGTGTTCACCACGAAAGTGGGCGTAGTGCATTGTGATTACAGCCGTGAGTACTGTCGTATGTGGCGTGAGCCAGAGATCATTGTGAAGCTGCTGAACATGATAAACATACATGCTTTATATTTATATATTGTATGAGTGACTTGTTGCTACTGGGATTCTTTAGAATCTCACTCTTTCCATATGACTAACCTTTTTCAGACAGGGCGAGTGGCTCGAAAGGGAAGCGACCAACCAGGAGTGGTTAGGGCTTAGGGACATTTTATATTGGATGTTGGTTATCCTTGTTTTGGTTTTGGGATTACTAAGTGTATATGAGATGTAAATGAATATTTTGCATATGTAATCCCCATTTTTGGGAACTCGCAACCCATGTTATATATGTAGATGAACCCGGGGTTTGCCGGGATTTTAGTTTCCGCACTCTGATATTTCTTATGTAATTTGATTTCTCAAGTAGTTATATCCGCATGTGAATGTGAGACCCGGAATTAATACGTTTTGAATTGATTTTGAAATACCTCATACCGAGTTGAGGGATTATAAATTGTTGATTTGATTTTATTGGTCTCTATTTCACTTAAACTTCGAAATCCGGATGTAATTACCGTGAGGGGGTTACACTTTACGTAAAGATACTTTACGAAAAGTAACTTTATTAAAATTACTTTATGCACATATAGCTTAAGATGATGCCATGTGTACTTTGGGTGTCGAATGGCACCACGTAGATTAGGGAACTGCCAAGACATGCCAAGTGTCTGTACAAGCCTTAAGATGTTGCCAAGTGTACGTAAGCACTAATAAATTTCATTCAACTACTACACACAAGGCAACTTATCATCACGCCAACTCAAAGATACTTCATACATGCGGGACCCACATAGTGCTATATATGCACTCATGTAGACCAACTAAATGGCTCCAAGTATGCCTGAGTGCACTTATACTAGTATATTTTATCCTATTACTTTCACACATTGAGCCCTCATATAATCTAGGGAATTATTTTCTACCCTGAGGGCTGAATCACATACTCCCTGAAAGTCACTCTATCTATCATACATTCTTGGGAAACTTGTCAAACTAGGCTTAGCAACATACTTGGTTTAGACTTATTCTCAAGCTTCTACGCCCAAAATTTGGGATATCACTGTTAAAGTTTGTACTCTCCAAGTAAATATATATTCTCAAATCTCTGATAAACCATAACTAATTATTTTAACACAATTTCCATTTCCTCTAACAATCCTAATCACTCAATTAAATTCTTGACAACTTCCTAATATCTTCAACAAAAATCTCAAAGTTCTAAAAATCTAAAATTTCAAGCTTAAATCAAAACTAAACCATAAAAAATTCAATAATACATCCAACAAACCCAAATCAATCATTTAACTCAAATTTAATTAGTGAAAATATCACACACACACACACACACACACACAAATAGCCTTAAACTTTTTAAATACAAATTAAATTTGTTAATTCTCAAGATAACCAATAAATAAATCTAAATCCATAGAACTTGACTACTAAAATAGCTCTACAATTCTATAATGATATATTGTTAAAACTCAAAACTTGCTCCAAACTCTAATCCAAAAATGGGCTCTAATCACTTAAAAAATATACCCATTAGAAAAGACAAGTTGATTAGAACAATGTTTATGAAGAGACTTTTGTTAATAGAAGTGTTTTTACGTACCAAAATGATCTTCAATTGTGAACCTTAAGCTGAAAAGAAAAATGGTGGATGAACATCGGCGCCATTGTTCCAGACTCTCCCACTCTCGCATAAAATGAATGACGTGTGGGGGGTTTTCAACTTAATACCCCTTTTCATATGCTAAAGCGTCGTGGCCCTTGACATGTGGTTTTATCTTTTTTTTTTTCAACTCAAGACTCTCTTCGGCAAAGACAAATGAACTTGGGCCCATTTCTTTTTTTTTTTTCAACTTTTAGTTTCTTTAACCTTAATAAAAATAATAATAATAATAATAATATCATCATCATCATCAATTCCATTATCTCCTATGTTTTTTTTTGTATTTATTTATTTTTCTTTTATTTCATAAATCATACTTTGGATAAATTCTCTTTATTTAATTAAATACATAGTAAATTTCCATTCACCATTAATTAATTTCTTTCTAAATCATTTAAATTTTAAGAATAAAAATTAGGATGTTATAACTCTCCCCACCTAAACTGAATTTCGTCCTTAAAATTCAATAAAGAACAACAATCAACAAGAAGAAAAATACTTACCAAGGAAATAAATGAAAGTACTCATGCCGCATATGTTCCTTCGTCTCCTAAGTGGCATCACCAAGGGTCATATCCTTCCAGAAGGCTTTACCAAATGGATTGTCTTATTTCTCAACTATTTATCCTTTACATCAAGGATTCTCTCAGGTTCTACCAAGTAAGTCAAGTTCTCTCTCAATTTGGCCTCTTCCAACTCAATCACATGAACTGGGTTTGGATGGTATTTCTTTAATTATGAAAAATGAAACACATTGTACAAATTGGATAGGTGGGGGTTAACATGATCCTGTATGTAATAGGTACAATCCTCTCAAGAATAACATAAAGTCCTATGAATCAAGGCATCAACTTCTTCATTTTAATAAATTTCTTGGTGCTCATAGTAGGCGAGACCTTCAAAAACATATAGTCTCCCATACCAAACTCTAACGGTCTCTGCCAGCAATCCACATAACTCTTCTGTCGGCTATAAGCAGTTAACAATTTTTACTTAACCAACTCAATTTTCTTAGGTTTACATCCATCATTTTAGGCTCAAGAATGGTTTTCTCGCTCAATTTGGTCCAATAGAGTAGTGATAGACACTTCCTTCCATATAAAGCTTCATATGGGGCCCTCTGAATAGTAGAGTGATAACTATTGTTGTATGTAAACTCTACCAATAGAAGATGCTTATCTCAACTACCTTAAAGCTCAATAGCATAAGTTCTCAACATATCCTCTAAGGTTTGAATAGTTCTCTCAATCTAACTATCAGTCTGGGGATGATAAGATGTACCAAACTTCAATTTTATTCTCATAGCTTCTTGCAATGCCTTCCAAAAATTGGAGTTAAACCTTGAATTTCGGTCATAAATTATGCTATCTGGTATCTCATGCAATCTTATGATCCCATCAACATACAACTGATCCAATCTCTCAAGCGTATAACCTACTACGATTGGTAGGAAATGAGCTGACTTCGTTAATCAGTCCTCACTCACCTAAATAATGTGATGATTAGACTTGGCCAGAGGCAATCCTATGATAAAGTCCATAGAAATGTTGTCTTATTTCCACTACATAACTTTTAGACTCTGAAGAAACCCTGGCAATTCCTTATGCTCAATCTTAATTTTCTGACTCGTTGGACACTTTTGAACAAAGTTTGTCATATTTCTTTTCATCTTCAACTATTGATATTTTCGCTTCAAGTCATTATACATGAGTGATTCCTGAATGTATGTCATACTTGCTTCAATAAGTCTCTTCCAAAATAGTTTTCTTAATCTCATCGTCATTGGGAACACAAATTCTCTTCTTGTATCTCAAGATATATGCGTCCTCAATATCATATTATAGAACTATACCATGCTCTAACTCTTCTCAAATTTTGCCTAACTGATCATCCTCTACCTGAGCAACTCTTAAGTCTTGATAGAATCCATATTCACCAAGGATTGCATTCAAAATAGCCCTCCCTTGATATGAGACTACACGGATATCTTTTACTCTGTTCATTCGGCTCAATTCTTCTAGACTCGTGTAAACCAAAAGTACTAGCTTTTGACTCAAGGCATCCATAGCCACATTATCCTTCCCTTGATGTTACTTCAACTTGAAGTCCTAATCTTTTAAAAATTCCATCCACTTGCGTTGTTTGCTGTTCAATTCTTTTTAATCAACCAAGTTCTTCAAACTCTTGTGGTCATTGAATAGTTTAAACTGGGACCCATACAAGTAATGTCTTTAAATCTTTAAGGTAAATACCACAACTGCTAACTCCAAGTCAAATGTATGATAATTTTCTTCATGAGGACTCAATTGTCTTGAAGCGTAGGCTATCACTTTACCTCCTTACACCAGAACACATCTCATATCCTCTAGAGATGTATATATGTACAAAACATACAAGTAGGTGGGCTCGAACAATATGAACACTAGAGAGGTGATCAACCTAGCCTTTAATTCTTGAAAAGGCGACTCACATTGGTCAGTCCAAAGTGTTAGATCTTATGTTTTGATGATAACAAAAGAATGGTTTCAAAAGGAAATGATTAATAAACAAGTTTGAACTAAGAAACAACAGGGATAAGTATCTCTTAAGATAAGCATTGGAGTAATGAAGAAAGGCCAAGAGAAAAAGCTGAGAAAGTTGATCAGAAACAAGTTTTCTAAGGCATTACTCGAGGCAGTACTCGAGTAATGAGCCAAAACTTGAAGTAACCAGAGGCACCTTCCAGTAACCTGCCAACGTTACTCGAGTAGGTACTCGAGTAATAGTGTAAGTATTTTTAAGTTGCTCTCGGCCTGCCAATGTTACTCGAGGAACTACTCGAGTAACCAGGTAAAAACTTGGAGTTGCTCTCGGCCTGCAAATATTACTCGAGGAGATACTCGAGTAACTAGATGAAAAACTTCCAGTTGCCTTCAGGTTGCCAATGATACTCGAGTAAGTACTCGAGTAACTCTGTTTCTGAAAAATGATGCTCTCGACATTTTGTACCACTGCCAATGTTACTCGAGTAGGTACTCGAGTAATGCACTAAAGTAAGTGAAAACTTGAAGGTGGTACCCGATTAACTTGATTTCTTTTTATCTCATTTTCCTCGAGTCCTTACTCTAGTATACAAGCATTTAATGCTCTATTTTAATTTGATTCCTCGAGTAAGTACCCGAATATGCAGAAATATTTTCAAGGTAAACTTCAAGTCCGTACCAGGGTAAGTCATGCACAAAAAGTACTGTTACACGAGGTGGTACCCGAGTAACCTATGCAAAAATGAATGCATTACTCGAGTCCGTATCTGAGTAACAAGGTAAGTGCTCTCGGCCTTGAAATCCTGCAACATTACCGGAGTAAAGCATCGAGTAACCAAAAGTTTTTGTAAAGATTTACTCGAGTTGGTACCCGAGTAACCTATAAAGTTGTGAGTGCATTACTCGAGTAAGTACCCGAGTAAACATATATTTTCAAAGGATTAAGAATTGGTTATTCCATGCACTATCCAAGTAATCTTGTATTTATTCATTGACTTGCAGTTGTTCAAAGATTTCCCGATGATACTCGAGTAAGTACTCGAGTAAACTTCATGTGATACTCGAGTACCTACTCGAGTAAGCAAACCCAGAAATCCAGAAATCTTTCAAACGTTGATTATTTTGTTTTCTATATGATTAATCTTTCATTGTGTTAGTATTCTTAGCCTATTTACAGATGAACAATGAAGAAATCATATCAAGTAATGGAAGTCAAATGAAACGTTCAAATGTCACCGACCGTCACCTACCACAACGTATGTTTTTCAAAAACTGGAAAAGTCAATAATGGCTGCGCACGCTCCAACGGACATGAAGAAATATGTTCCAGCAATCATTACCAACGTATCTATATATATGTGAACATCTGAACAGAGAAATACACAAGAACACACTCACGAACGTATCATCAAGTTTATTACTCTGTTTTCATTGTATTTGTGATTCTATGCTTCAGTGATTCTTATTTACTCTGTGAGAGAGATATTTCATTCAAACTCAATATTTGTTGTTGAGGTAACTTAAGGTTGTGGAACCTTGAGTTGGGATTGAATTACAACGTGTAAGGGGGAGCGAGTGTCCAGGTATAGGAACTTGCTTGTACTGAGGTGCCAAGAACCCACTGAATCTTGGAAGTTACAGTGAAACTCTCAGAGAAGCTCTGAGGACTGGACGTAGGTCAAAGTGGTTGTGGCCGAACCAGTATAACTCCCGGTGTACACTTCGGTGATATTTCTCCTTACTCTTTATGTTTTAATTTCAACGTCAAATTTTATATTTGCAACGAAATTTTTAAGATCACCCAATTCACCCCCCCTCTTGGGTGAAACGCTTGCTCTAACACAAAGGAATCGTCAGTTCTTCCTCATCAACTTAATCAATGGCATTGCGATCTCAGATAACCCTTAGATAAACCTTCTAGAATAACATGCTAATGTCACAAAGCTTTCCACTTCAGTCACAAACTTTAGGGATTCCTACAGTAACACAGTATCTACTTTACTTGGATCAACTACTACTCCCTCTATAGATACTACATGGCCTAGAAACTTCACCTCCTTAGGTCAGATCTCACACTTTAATAACTTGGCATACAGTTGATTGTCCCTCAACTCCTATAGTGTGATATGAAGATGTTCTCTATGTTCTTTTTCATTCTTAAAGTAAATCAATATGTCATCAATAAAAACCACAATGAACTAATCTAGGTATGACTGAAAGATCTAGTTCATGAAATTCATAAAGACAGTTGGAGCATTAATCAGTTTAAAATCCATCATTGGCAACTCATAGTGCCCAAGTCTCATTTGGAAACGCAGTCTTAGAGATATCCTTTTCTCAGACTCTCAACTGGTGATATCCAGTCTGCAAATCAATCTTAGAGATCACAGATGATCTAACCAACTGGTCCAAACAAATCATCAATTCTTGGCAATGGCTACTTGTTCTTGATTGTTACCTTATTTGATTGTCAATAATCAATACATTAATCTCAAGTTGCCATCATTTTCCTTCGCAAACAACATTGGAGATCCATATGAAGACACATTGAGTTAAATGAATCCCTTCTTGAGCAATTTTTTTATATGCTTCTTTAGCTCAAATAACTTTTCCATACCATTTAATATGAAGCCTTTAACATTAAAGCTATGCCAAGCACCAACTTAATAGAGAACTTCAGTTATCTTTCAAGAGACAGTCCGGATACCTCTTCAAAAAACATTTGGGGATATACTCTTACTACATCAATCTGAATGATTTCCACTTCTTTATCCACAATCATAGGAAAGAAAACATCATAAGCATGATAACCCTTTCAGATACACTTATCCACTTAAGCTGCTGATAACAACATAGAACTCATATAAGCTTCCAAAGACATTGCATTCGCAACATAAGTTGCAGCTTTCCTTTAACAAGGAAGTATGACATTGTTTCCTACTAATTATCTACACCAATAAAGAAATCAATATCTCTAAACAAAAAATACACCAACTCAACAATAGAGTCTTGATTTCCAAATCAAAGAGTACAACCCACACAAGAATATGCAGTCCACAACACAGCAGCCTAACAGGGGTAGAAATTCTCATATCATATGGCAGAACATGTACAAGGAAATTATACTTTTTAGCACAATCCAAAATATATTAATGAACATGTAGCAGCAAATCTAAAAAGCAACAATATTATGAAATTAAAGGGAAATAATTAGAAGATGCTTTGATGGTGCGAACCCACAAGGAAAGATCCCACGAACCCTCAACCAATCTGAGATATATTACCCCAAGAAAGCTAAACACATATTAATGATCCACTTCAACCCTTAAGCACGAAAGAACAAGGACCCAAAGTGTTGCAAGATGCCACAAGGTTGATCAAGTGTTGATAAGTCTATTAGTTCTAAGAAGAACCCTAGAGAGAATCCACCCTCAAGAAGCAAAGCGTAGAAATGCAACTTTTCATTCAACAATCAAGTCTGATTACAAACGAAGAAGTACCAAGTATTTAAAGAGAAATATGAACTAATTGCATTAAATGTAACTTAGAAAATAGCAACTGAAACTTAATACAATGTGCTAGGGAACCTAAAAGTCAAATATGTCAACTATTTAATAATTTTGCGACAAATAAAATCAACAAAATGTAATAAGCATTTAAAGCCCAAAATGTGCTTATTTAGGCCTAAATGAGTCCTCCCATGTGAAGTACTAGGTTCAAGCTCTTTGTTTTGAAGTTTCCAAGCCCAAAACTTGATCAACATCTCTATTTGCAACCCATATGAAATTAGTAACATTTTCAGCATTTTTGTCTAGATTTGATCCGATTGCCATTTGCTTTGTCTAGGTCTCTTGCACTAGCCTATTTAATGTTTCCTTAATTGGTTTCGCTCTTGCTCTTACGATTGGTCCACTTGGAATTTGCAATTGATCACTTGAATCTGAAGACACAACTTGTTGAATCGCATCATTCCTTCTTTCCTCAAAAGGATTCATCTTTAAATCTTCACCTACATCAAAAGGAGATAAATCAGCTACATTAAAAGTAGTACTAACATTATACTTACCAGGAAAATGAATCTTGTAAGCATTATCTTTGATTCTTTCAAGCACTTGAAATGGATCATCTCCTCTTGGAGCTAATTTTGATTTTCTTTGAGTTAGAAATCCTTGATTTCTTATATTCACCCACACCCAATCACTAGGTTCAAAAAGAACATGCATGCTTCCTTTGTTGGCCTTGGATGCATATTGCTCAATTTTCTTTTCAATTTGCTATTTCACACACTCATGCAGTAGCTACACTATTTCAACTTTCTTTTTCCCATCAAGACGCGCTATCTCATTAATAGGCAATGGTAAGAAATCCAAAGGAGTTAGTAAATTAAAACCATATACTATTTCAAAAGAAGAATAATCAGTAGATGAATGCATACTTCTGTTATATGTAAATTCAATGAATGGCAAGAAATCTTCCCAATTTTTCAAGTTCTTTTGAATCACAATTCTAAGTAATTGAGACAAGGTTCTATTAACAACTTCATTTTGTCCATCAATTTGTAGATGACAAGCAATAGAAAAAAAACAATTTAGTACCAAGCTTTCCCCACAAAACTCTCCAAAAATGACTTAAGAATGTTTTATCCCTATTAGAAACAATACTTTTAGGAACCCTATGAAGTCTCACAATTTCTTTGAAGAATGAATCAGCAATATATGTGGCATAATCACTTTTATGACATGTAATGAAATGTGCCATTTTAGAAATGCTATCAACAACCATAAATATGGAATCCATTCTTCTTTTAGACCTAGGCAACCCCAAAACAAAATCTATTAATATATCAACCCAACGATCACTAGGCACAGGTAAATAAGTATACAAACCATGAGGCCAAACTCTAGATTTAGCCTTTTTACATGTTATGCATTTAGCACAAATTCTTTCCACATCACGTTTCATTTAGGCCAACAACAATGCTCTTGCAAAACATCCAAAGTCTTTTCCACACCAAAGTGACTCATTAATCCTCCCCCATGTGCTTCTCTCACAAGCAATTCACGCAATGAACATTGAGACACACACAATCTTTTTTTTTTAAACAAGTACCCATCAACTCTATAAAATTTATTAAATGCTTTCTTTTCACAAGCAAGAAACAATTCAGCAAAATCAGCATCATTTGCATACAACTCCTTGATATATTCAAAGCCAAGCAATGTATTATTAAGAGAAGAAAGAAGAGTATACCTTCTAGACAATGCATCAGCAACCACATTCTCTTTACCTTTCTTGTATTTGATGACATATGTAAATGTCTCAATAAATTCCAGCCACCATGTATATCTCTTGTTTAGCTTACCTTAACCTTTAATATGCTTCAAGGATTGGTGATCAGTGTGAATCGTAAACTTTTTGGCCAAAGGTAGTATTGCCAATTCTTCAATGCTCGTTTAAGTGTATAGAGCTCTTTGTCATAAGTTAGATACTTCAATGTTGTTCCATTTAGCTTTTCACTAAAATAAGCAATTGGCTTTATTTCCTGTATTAAACTAGCTTATATCCTAACTCCATATGTACCACATTCCATCTCAAAAGTTTTGGTAAAATCAAGCAATACCAACATAAGTGCAAAACACAATTTATCCTTAAGTTTAATGAATGCATCATCATGTGCTTTATCCCCTTTAAAACAAAGAAATTTTTTTAATGACCTTAGAGATTGGTGCAACAAGTGTGCTAAAATCCTTCACAAATTGCCTATAAAAGCTAGCCAAACCATGAAAACTTCTCACCTTAGTTATGCATGTAGGAGTTGGCCATTCTTTTACAGCTCTTATCTTTTCCTCATCAACTCTATTCCTTTAGCACCCACTATAAAACTAAGAAAAACAATTTTATCCATGCAAACATCACACTTTTTCATATTTGCAAATGATTTTTCCTTCCTCAAAATATCAAGTACATAATACAAATTATTCAAATGCTCATCTAGACTCTTGTTATAAATCATAATATCATCAAAATAAAGCACAACAAATTTTCCAATGAAAAAACGCAAAACATGGTTCATTAATATCATAAAAGTACTAGGCACATTAGTTAACCCAAATGGCATAACTAACCATTCATACAATCCATGTTTGGTCTTGAAAGCAATTTCTACTCATCCCCTTCCCTTATTCTTATTTGATGGTGTCCATATTTCAAATCAATTTTAGAAAAGACAATAGAACCATGCAATTCATCAAGCATATGATCTAATTTAGGAATAGGATGGCGATACTTTACAATGATATTGTTGATAGCTCTACAATCAATGCACATCCTCTAAGTTCCATTTTTGTTTGGCACTAGAAGCACAGGAACATCACAAGGGCTCAAAATTTCTCTAATATATCCTTTTGCCATGAGCTCTTCCACTTGTTTTTGAAGCTCTTTTGTTTCTTTATGATTGCTTATATATGCTAGCCTATTAGGCATTGTTGCTTTAAGAATGAAATCAATTTGATGTTCAATTCCTCTATAAGAGGTAAACCTGGTGGAATTTCTTTAGGGAACACATCATCAAATTACTGCAACAAAGAACCAACAACACTAGGAAAGTAAGAGTTAATGTCATTAGTGTTCAAAAGGGATTCCTTGTAAACAAGGAGAAGTAAGTGTGTTTTAGCCAAAAAAGCACTTATCACTTCACTTTCTTTTGCATAAAACTTATTTTCTCCTTTTCTTTTCTCTCTTCACTCTTTTCCTTTCTCTGGATTTCTTTTTTTGAACTTTCATACTTTCTCTCTTTTTCACTCTCTTTTCTTTTTGATGTTTCTCTCTCATTTTTCTCATTTTCTATATCACTCATTTTCTTATCTCTCTCTTTTCATCTTGAGTTGATTCTCATATACTTGGTTTTGAGTCAATGGTATAAGAGTCATGGGTTTATTGTTCATTACAAAAGAATACCTATTTGCAAACCCATCCTTCTTTACTTTTCTATCAAACTCCTAAGGTCTTTCCAAAACTAGATGTACAACATGCATAGGAACAACATCACACATTATTTCATCACAATATTTACCAACTGAAAAAGAAACAAGAACTTGCTTATCAAATTTAATTTCCCTACATTCATTCAACTATTGGAGCTTGTTTGGCCTAGGGTGTCCAATAGTAGGCAAATTCAATTTCTCAACCAATATAGTACTTGCAACATTTTTTACACTCCCACTATCAATGATCAAACTATAAACCTTGTTATTAATGAGGCAATGAGTATAAAAAATGTTTTCCCTTTGCTCATTCATCTCATCTTCCTTTACTTTACAATTCAAAGCTCTTCTAACCACAAAGCATTCTTCTTCCACAGCATATTCAACCCCATCATCACTAGATTCTTTGAGTGAGGGCATGGAATCATGATCACTCTCACTTTCAGTTACAACTTCATTATTTTTCAGAATTATAACTTTATTATTAGGGCATTGAGAAGCTATATGACCTATACCCAAATACTTGAAATACTTTATATCTCTATTTCTAGAAGTTTGGGAATTTGATTTACCTTTGCTCTTTGATGTAGCTTCTTTTTTTGCCTTTAGTTGTCTCCTTTTGGATAGCTTTTTCTCCTTTCTTCCAAATTTGGTTTTGTGAAGAGCTTGATTCAGAATGGAATTTTAAAGCTCTTTTAAGCTTAAGTTGCTTTTCCACCTTAATT
Source organism: Inga laurina (assembly GCA_963855925.1). Taxonomy (NCBI): domain Eukaryota; kingdom Viridiplantae; phylum Streptophyta; class Magnoliopsida; order Fabales; family Fabaceae; genus Inga; species Inga laurina. The sequence continues at coordinate 15,775,628 of OY979709.1, forward strand.
GTCATATGCACCATGTCCTCTAACTCCATATAATGTTGCAATTCCTCTATTTCAATAATTTCTTTGTGAAGCCCATTTAGGAAACGAGTCATTGTACCTCTCTTTCTTCTTGCACATTAGCTCTTATCAAAGCTAATTCCATCTCTTTATAATATTCCTCTACACTCATAGAGCCTTGTTTAAACTTATGCAACTTTCTTTGCAATGCTCTTGTTAGCTTAGAGTTATAACTAGACATCCATTGCTCTGCTTCATCATTAAACTTTCAGAGTCCTTTTAGTAAGAATTGAGGACGTCTTTGAAGTTCTTTTTCACCATGCATATTGATACCTGAAAAATTAGATTTAGAGAAAAAGGGACCTCACTACTCTACTTACGAGTTTCACTCAAACAATTTAATGTCACTCGTGTTTCACTCAATTTTGGATTTTAAATTGACCTATGTCACTCTTGCCTTTTTCCACTCTTAGATTCCTCTTAAGGCTCTTTAAAGAAATAAATAATGTAATCAATGCAATCACAATTTGCAGAATCAGCATAACACTTAGGAATTTTAAATATCAAAAGTGTGTAACACTCGTCTTACATACCCCTTTATTACATACATGGACATGTGATTCAGTAATTTCTTAGGGGTCGATTACTAATTCATGATTAATGAGTTGTTACTCTTACCACATATCAGAGTTAATTCAATTTCTTAGCTCCCATGATCCCGATTATGGCTGAATTCAAATTCGCTTATTCATACTGGCATATTTGTACATATATGTCAAGTGTAAAATATTTTACATACAGTAAACATAAATACACTTGGCTCTTCAATTCTTCGTCTTCTTTCTTTCTAGTTCATCTTCAAAAATTCTTCTATGTCCTACTCACGAACCTATATGATTGGTGGAGGAGCGTGAGATTCGAGGGAATCTTAGTAGCCAACATTACAAATAATGCATGTAAGATGAATGCTAGTACATGATATGCTTGCCTTACATAGGCTCATGTTCACATAATAATATTCTGCATGCTCAATATTTTGTGCACATACTTATAGCCATAGCAAAAACAAAAATAGAGCTTCATTCATTCACACATGCTTCACATAATCAAGCAAAGCAATACTTCAAATCAATAATAGGATAAATATTACACACATACAAGTAAGCAAGTTTACTACATTTTGGACAAAGTCCTTCTTTTTGTTCCCTTTTCTTCCAACTACTGGGGCTTCTTGGAAATTCTTCCATTCTTTTCTTTCTAAACATCTCATAGCCCTAGATATATAATCATATCATTACAGTCATTTTACTAAGTTAAACAATGAGTTAAAGTGGTCAAATTATCATAAGCGGGTTAATTTCTACCCTTAGAGTTCAAAGACACAACAATGTGCCATAACCTTTTGATTTACGCACATTTACCAAAAGATGGTAGAATTTGTCAACTAACTTTGAAAATTCATATCTTTTTGTACAAGTATCCAATTACAGTGGTTCAAAAGGCTATGTGACCCTTATTAAGTCTAGTTTCATGGAAAAATATTTCATAATTACCATTTAATGGACATTGTCTAGAAACATGCTAGTTTTCACATTACCAACTTTAAAAATACATAACTCTTAGTGTACAGCTCCAAATAACCTATATGGACTATAAAATTAAAGATTAATAAGTCTAATTTCATTATGGAAAATATCATAGGAATTGTATACCATTCAGTTACTCAAAACACAATGCAAACATCTACCATACTGGGAAACCCTAACTGGAAGCAACATTTTAACTTTACATATTGTGTTCCGATGACCCATAATTTATAACCGGGGGCTATTCCCACACAATTTTCGTGTAGAACACCATTGTAACATCAAAATGATCAATTTCTCATTTCTTCCTATCTCTTCTTTCTTTCTTCATGCTTTTCCTTGACCAACTTCTTGGTCTAAAAGATAGGGAATTGTATTAATTGAGTTATCCCTCTCTCTTCCTTTTGTCTTAGACAAAAATTATGCGCAAAGGATGAGGAATGATTTCAATTAAACTCTCTCTGTCCCTTGGTCTAATCTTGGACGACATATTAAACAAGGGGGGAATTTGTTGACTTTGTCTTACTTATGTAAGCATGAGTCATGTAGCCAAATAAGACGAAAAAGATGAGTATTTATTTTAATCATCTTCATGATAATTGCCTTCAATTTTTAAGGGAATATCTTGACTCTTCATTCTTGTTTCCCATATCTCTCCTTAAGATCAAATGGCAATTGTCTCTTTTGCCATTAATTATGACAATATTAATTCTTATGCCATTAATTCTTTCAATTGTTTTTATTTTTCTTTGATTCTTTTTTCTAGACACCGTTTCCCTTTTCCTTTGGATCTGAGTCAGGTTCTATGTCATTCTCACACATCCTAAAGGAATCGGGGACTTTCTTCTGACTAATTTGTATTGAAATTCATATTATATTCGGGGTGTGGTTTCTATAAGCCATTCTATTTCTTATACCTTTCTGGGACTCTTGGTAAACTGGGGCTTAGCAGTCCCCTTAATTCAGGCTCATTCTTAAGCCATTAGTCCCAAAATTTAGGATATTACAATTCTCCCCCCGTTCAATAAATTTCATCTTCAAAACTTTGAACAACTATACCTTAGGGAATCATTCTAGACACTCAATCTATCCCTCATATTTGTAGCTCACAAAGCATACAACAAAATTTACCATATTATCAACAAGGAACTCTGATAGTATTCAATAATCATCATACATTATTCTCATTCATTCTGTGCCCAGTATGTAGCATTCAACATAGGACCTACTGGTCCATTCTCATAACACTTGGGTTCTCAGGCCAAAAGCCTCTTTGGGACTCTACCCGGATCACACTATGTGCATACTAGGCCTTACAGCCTCTTTGAAACTCCACTCGGATCACACTGTATGCATTTCAAACCTTACGACTCATTCTGCTCCCGTAATGCTAAATATTCTGGTCTTACTGCCCAGGGAATTACCCCTATGCCATAGGCATCTCGGGACTTACTGTCTCAACTACAATTTGGTACAATCAAATGTTCTACCAGCCTTAAGGTGTACTCTGGACACACTGGTCTAATGTCATCACACTAGGCAAGAACTATAGCACTAGGCACACAAGTCTTATGGCCCAGGGACACCACCCCGTACAAACTTGCACATCAAATCTTATTGCTTCGAGCCTCTACTCGCAACAATTCTTAAATGCATAATATTCTGCTGGCCTAAGGACATACTAGTCCCTCAAGTCTTATGACCTCAAGACACACAATCCATCATCTTTGCTGAATACATATCAAGTCTAGCTACCTAGGACTCACAGTCTATTAAGTATTCTAAATTTATTCCCGGCGCTAACTCTTGCTACTCAAGCCAATCATACACTTATGTAATGTTCACGAAGCATGCTAAACAAAACATCCAACTACAATCATCTAGTAAGCATTCAGATATCATAACAAACATTGGACCATTAGTTCTACACTAAAGCGCTTGGTAAAACAAGTCATATGGCCCCCAGGCATCTTTCTAATACTTTGTTATATAAACGGTTCCACTTGGCACCTCATGAGCACATGTTAGCATGTGTAATAAATGAGTTGGATAGTTATTGAGGCTCTTGTCTCACCTCATTGATTTAACATTTTTTAGGTGATAGTTCCCGTACTAGGACGTTAGGGAGAGCTCTTGAGGCATATATATATATCCGTATATCCTCTTTTGATTTATTATGTGATGAATTGATGTATATTTTCACTCAGGGCCCATATTATGTAAACTCTGATTTAACTACTTACTTTTGATTAAACTATCGCTAGCTAGTGTGCTGGTAGAAGGCCTAAGGCCTTTAGGATTGCATGTGGATCCACAAACTCATATTTTGGAAATGTTTGATTATCATACTGTGATTTTTTACTATGAAGAATTGTAATTTTGATCTTGGACTTATGGTAAACGTTGTATTCTGGGTTTCGAGAAACTCAAGGTCCAAGTGTTATTCATGATTGTTTGAAATGTTTAGATTATCTCTTTCCTATCATGGATGACTTGAGTTTGAAATGGGCAACTCTTTATACTCATGGTAGATTCTTGAATGGTTTGTTAAACTTTAGTTCTACCTGTTAGAGCAAGTGTTTCACCCAAGAGGGGGGTGAATTGGGTGATCTTAAAAATTTCGTTGCAAATATAAAATTTGACATTGAAATTAAAACATGAAAGAGTAAGGAGAAATATCACCGAAGTATACACCGGGAGTTATACTGGTTCGGTCACAACCACTTTGACCTACGTCCAGTCCTCAGAGCTTCTCTGAGAGTTTCACTATAACTTCTAAGATTCAGTGGGTTCTTGGCACCTTAGTACAAGCAAGTTCCTACACCTGGACACTCGCTCCCCCTTACAAGTTGTAATCCAATCCCAACTCAAGGTTCCACAACCTTAAGTTACCTCAATAACAAATATTGAGTTTGAATGAAATATCTCTCTCACAGAGTAAATAAGAATCACTGAAGCATAGAATCACAAGTACAATGAAAAACAGAGTAATGAGCTTGATGATACGTTCGTGAGTGTGTTCTCCTATTTATCTCTGTTCAGATGTTCCCATATATATATAGATACGTTGGTAATGATTGCTGGAACATATTTCTTCATGTCCGTTGGAGCGTGCGCAGCCACTATTGACTTTTCCAGTTTTTGAAAAACATACGTTGCGGTAGGTGACGGTCGGTGACATTTGAGCGTTGCTTTTGACTTCCTTATTTGGTAAGATCTCCTCATTGTTTATCTGTTGAAATGCTAAGAATACTAATATAATGAAAAGTTAATCAAATAGGAAACAAAACAATGACCGTTGGAATGATTTCAAACTTTCTGGGTTTGCTTACTCGAGTAGCTACTCGAGTATCACATGAAGTTTACTCGAGTACTTACTCGAGTATCATCGGGAAAGCTTTGTTAACTTCAAGTCAATAGACAAATACAAGATTACTCGGGTAGTGCATGGAATAACTAAATTTCAAACCTTTGAAAATTCATGTTTACTCGGGTACTTACTCGAGTAATGCATTCACAACTTCATAGGTTACTCGGGTACCAACTCGAGTAAACCTTCAAATAAATTTGATTACTCAATGCTCTACTCCAGTAATGTTGGCAGGATTTCAAGGCCGAGAGCACATCAAGTCTGATTACCTTGTTACTCGAGTAGCTAGTCGAGTAAACTTACTTTTTGTACATAACTTACTCGGGTAATGACTTGAGGTTTTTCATCAACATAACATTGCTTACTCGAGTTCATACTCGAGTAATCCAATTAAAATAGAATATTAAATACTTGCATACTAGAGTAAAGACTCGAGGAAAGTGAGATAAACTTAAATACAGTTATCCGGGTACTACCTTCAAGTTTTCACTTACCTTAGTGTGTTACTCGAGTACCTACTCGAGTAACATTGGCAGTGGTACAAAGTGCCAGAGCAACACATTCTCAGAAACAGAGTTACTCGAGTACTTACTCGAGTATCATTGGCAACCTGAAAGCAACTGGAAGTTTTTCATATGGTTACTCGAGTAGCTACTCGAGTAACATTGGCAGGCCGAGAGCAACTCCAAGTAATTACCTGGTTACTCGAGTAGCTACTCGAGTAACATTGGCAGGCCGAGAGCAACTTGAAAATATTTACACTATTACTCGAGTACTTACTCGAGTAACGTTGGCAGGTTACTGGAAGGTGCTTCTGGTTACTTCAAGTTTTGGCTCATTACTCGAGTACCTCCTTGAGTAATACCTTAGAAAACCTGCTTCTGATCAAGTTTCTCAGCTTTTTCTCTTGGCCTTTCTTCATTACTCCAATGCTTACCTCAAGTGATGCTTATCCCTGTTATTCCTTTGCTCAAACTTATTTATTAATCACTTCTTTTTCATACCATTCTTTTGTTATCATCAAAACATGAGATCTAACATTCTCCCCCTTTTTGATGATGACAAAACTTGGTGATTTTGGACATGGTTTTTCAAATTGAATTTTCAAATTAAATATGTCTTATTAAGTTTAGATTTATAGTATACACCTTGCATTCACAACAACTTCATTAGTCCAACAACGTATCATAATTCAAAACTTAAATGGACTTAAAATAAAATCATAACTTAAGCACACTTGTATTAAACTTAAATTGCATATTACAAGATAATAAGTTTAAAAGAACTAAAAAGAACTAACAAGTTCCAAAATGCTCCCTAGAACCCATATACACCCAAATACCCAAAATAAACTAGGACACATCCACAAAATCACTCTCAAGCTCTTCTCCCCCTTTTTGGCTTCATCAATCAAGTGGAGGGCTAGGAGGCTTGGCCATGGAAATGGGTGTCACTGGAAGAACCGTAGAATCATCTGAATCCAAAGAATCAAATGAGCTAGAGGGAACTGGGTCAGGCAGATGGATTGGAGGGATATGGATGTCATTGCCGGGAGGAGAAGGTTGGAAGACAACCATAGTAGAGGTTTATCCTTCTGGAGTGGTCTGAATCTCAGGAGTAGTCTCAGCCTCAGGAGTATGATGTTCAGAGGAGGAGGAGGGAGATATTTCCTCAGTGTGGGTAGGAGAGGGAATAGGTTGAGGAACGAGTTCAGGCTGAGGTTTAGGAGGTGAATTATCAATGACAATGTGTATAGTCTCATTGGTATCTAGGTTGTCCACTGTATATAGAATGTCTTTGGCTTGAGTCTCAGGTGGACTAGTACCAGAGTGGTAGATGGTTCATCCTCAGTGAAAGGAGTGTCAGAAGGAGGGTTCACTGGAGGTGGTGGTGGTGCAGAGGAAGATGGACCAGCAGAAGGTCCAGGACCTAAGGAGTCCAGTCGTGCTAGAATCAATCTCAAAGTCTCACCCTGGGCACGTTGCTCTGCTAGCAACTCCTCATGCCTCTTATCTATTTTCTCCACTAACTCCTCATGCCTCTTGTCTATTTTCTCAACCAACTCCGCCATCTTGAAGTTTGTGTTGGTAATCAATTCAACGTTCATGTTGGCGATATCCATATGGAATCCTCTGAGCATGTTTTCCATGAAGTGCTTAAGAGTGGCATTGAGAAAGGATGGTGACGAAGTGGTGGCAGCTGGAGCCGATGACTGTATGTCATCCATCTTACTTGTCTCTGCCTCAGTGGTCTTCCTCTTCTTCTTTGACCCAGACTCCAGAAGGCCTTTGAGAGGGATGTCGACATTTAGTTTCCCTATTTGATTTCTCCCAACCGGAGTCATCCTCTCAATGGGCTCCTTGCTATCCAAATACCATATCTTGTTCTCTTTGAGGATCAATGATACTATCTGAGGATATGGCATTGGTGTTGTAGCCTTTCCATCCACCCTATACCACTTCATCTCAGAGAAGATATACTCCCCCAAATCCTTCTGCTCCTTCAGGAGAAGTGAAGCAAACCACCTAAAGTCCCTATCGGAGAAGTGGGTATAGTTGTTGGCCTTGTTAACTAGGGACCTAGAATAGATGTACCATAGGACCCTATGATGATCACACATATCACTTGGTTTGAAATTTAGAGGGCCAACTAACTCTCCAGGTTTAAGGATAGTAAAGATTTGGTTTAGTTCAAGCTGGGAGTAAATATCATCTGGGGGGTTCTCAATTCCTAACCACAAGTTAACCCTAGAGGGTGATATAAGTATCTTTTGGCTTCTAACTATGGTGGTCATCTCTTCCTCAGTTGAGGTTCTGTTTGGCTCATCTATAATTTCTAGATTACAATAAAAGTGGGTGATCACCTTTATGCAAAAAGGTAATCTAATGGATAACCAAGGCATAAAAGGATCTAGATATGGACTAAGGTCGTGCTTCAATACCTCCTGAAGTAGCCTGAGATCCACATAGTGTGTCTTGCACACTTTCCTCCTGGAGAATTGGGATAGATACTTAGGAGACTCCACCAATTTGTTAACGTTGAACCCTTTTGGAGGGTTGGTGATCTCTTCTTCCGATACTTTGGACTTCTTGGAAGATTGTCCCTTTTCTATTTGATCCAAGATTCCAGCCATAGCCTTAGCCACATTCTTGTCATACTTTGGCTTTTTGATAGGCTTTGGTATGAAAGAGGGGGTAGAGGAATCAGAGTGAGGAGGTGAGGGAGATTTGGTACTCTTGCCTCTTCCGGTAGATGTACTCTTTTTGGATTGAGCCCTTGTAACAATAGGCTCTTTAATCACAACTCCTTTGGGTTTCGGTTGAGATTGAGGTTGAAGAGGAATTTTAGCTTTTGGTCTCGGGGTAAGTTTTCTTCTCTTTTTGGGAGGAGAAGAAAGAGGATCAGGGTTTTGTTGTGAATTAGAGGAATCTGTGAAGGAAAGATTCTTGGTTCTTACCATTTTGATAACAGAATCTTGAAAATATCAGAGAAACAGAGAAATTGATGCAAGTTAGGGCACAGAGAATCTGAGAAAAATAGGAAGTTTTTGGAACTGAAATCTCTTGGTTTTGACGGAAATGAAGCAAGGAATCACTTGTGAAAAGTTTTTGTGAGAGTGTATAGTGATTTACTCGAGGAGATTTTGTGGAAATGACCGAGTTTGTGACAGATAAAGCCCTAGAACCCGATGTTACTCGAGGTCTTACTTGAGTAACCTTCAAGTTTACTCGAGGCCTTCCTCGAGTGTTCATACAGAAAAACTTTAAAATGATTTATTTAAATTGCGTACCTGGCATGAATAATATTGTAATTATCCATGGATGTTCCCTCGATCATTTATAACTCATTCTGAGCAGATTTGAGTCATTATTCATCAATTTTGAAAATCTAGACTTGCAGTTACTCGAGGCCTTACTCGAGTAAGCTTCAAGTTTACTCGAGGCCTTCCTCGGGTAACCTGAGTTTTCAACTTGTGACTCTTCATTTCTTTGTAATTGAACCGTTAGCTTTGAAAATCAAGTAACTTGATCCGTTTCTTCCAGTTTTGAAGTCCATTACTCGAGTACATTCTCGAGTAAAGTGCTTCTTTACTTCAAGTTGTTCCTCGGGTAATGCTTCTCTGTAAGTGACAACTTCAAGTTGGTACTCCAGTAAAGGTGTCCTCTGATTATCTCTGTTTTTTTTTCAAAACAGAGTTTCAAGCTTCTTGCAAAACAAATTTCTATATACTCCGATGCTTAAGTTAGTAATCATCAAAACTTTAACAAATGACTTCATCTAATATTATGAGAAACTGAAATAACTTACAACTCATTGTATTTACCATTCCCAATTCTCTTCTAATGTATAGAAATTGATCTTTTGCAAGGGGTTTTGTGAAAATATCAGCTAATTGAAGATGAGTAGGAATGAATATCACTTTTACATCTTTCTTTTGAACATGATCTCTGATGAAGTGATGTCTGACATCGATATGCTTGGTTTTAGAGTGTTGAACTGGATTCTTTGCCAAGCTTATCATACTAGTATTGTCACAATAGATTGGTATTTCTTTGAGATAAATACCAAGATCTTGTGGTTGTTGTTTTAACCTTATTACTTGTGCACAACAACTTGAGACTGCAACATATTCGGCTTCCGTTGACGAAAGAGACACTGTATTTTGTTTCTTACTGAACCATGATACAAGAGATCCTCCAAGAAATTGTCCTTGTCCACTGGTGCTCTTTCTGTCTGTTTTGTATCCTCCATGATCTGAATCTAAATATGCAACAAGATATTCACTTCTTCCTTTGGGATACCACAGACCCAATTCGGGTGTGTCAGCAAGGTATCTAAAGATTCGTTTGACCGTTTCAGCATGTGATTCTTTTGGTGCCGATTGATATCTTGCACATATGCCAACACTAAATTGAATGTCCGGTCTACTTGCCGTGAGATAGAGTAATGATCCAATCATTCCTCTATACTTTGTTATGTTGTAGTCTTTCTCTTTGACATCAGCATCAAGCAACGTAGTTGAACTCATAGGCGTGTCCGTACCATTTGCTTCATCCATTCCATACTTCTTCAATAGCTCTTTTAAATACTTTGTTTGAGATATGAAGATTCCATTCTTTCTTTGTTTGATTTGCAAACCAAGAAAGAAATTCAATTCTCCCATCATTGACATCTCAAATTCTCCCTGCATTATCTCAGAAAATTCCTTATACAGAGATTTATTAGTAGCACCGAAAATAATGTCATCAACATATATTTGAACAATTAAAATATCATTGTGTTTTCGTTTTATAAAGTGTGTTGTATCAACTTTTCCTCGTACAAAACCTTGATTGATAAGAAACTTACTGAGCCTTTCATACCAGGCTCTAGGAGCTTGTTTTAAACCATATAAAGCCTTTTTAAGTTTGAAAACATGGTCAGGTTTGGTAACATCCTCAAAACCTGGAGGTTGTTCTACATACACTTCTTCCATGATGTAACCATTTAGAAAAGCACTCTTTACATCCATTTGATAGAGTTTGAATCCTTTGATGCATGCAAAGGCTAAGAGTACACGTATAGCTTCCAATATAGCCACTGGAGCAACGTTTCCTCATAATCAATCCCTTCTTCCTGATTATAGCCTTTAGCCACCAATCTTGCCTTGTTTCTGACAATAATTGCGGATTCATCGAGTTTGTTTTTGAATACCCATTTAGTACCAATGATCGATGATCTTTGGGTCGGGGTACCAAATCCCAAACTTGATTTCTTTCAAATTGATTTAGTTCTTCTTGCATTGCTATAACCCAATCATTGTCTGACAGGGCTTCATCAATGTTAGAAGGTTCAATCTCAGAAATGAATGCAGAAAAACTTACTTCATTGAAAGTTCTATTTCTAGTTTTAATCCCTTCATTCACATCTCCTATGACTTGATCTAAGGGATGGCTTTTATTGTATTTCCATGCTCTAGGTTAACCTAGGGATTGTTCTTCTTCCTTAGTTTCATCAACCTCTGGAATAAGAGATTTAGAAATAGATTGACCATTTTCTTGATTTAAACCAACTTCCTGTTCTTCATCAATGGTTTTGTCAGAGGATTCAAATTCATCAAATACAATATGAATTGATTCTTCAATAATACATGTTCTTTTATTGTAAACTATATATGCTTTACTTCGGTTAGAATATCCTAGGAAAATTCCTTGATCTATTTTAGAATCAAATTTTCCTAAGTTATCTTGACCATTATTATGAATGAAACACTTACAACCGAAGATGTGTAGATGAGCAATGTTTGGCTTCCTTCCTTTGTATAACTTATAAGGTGTCTTTCCAAGTTTTGTTCTGATATAGGCCCTATTTGAAATATAGCATGTTGTACTCATAGCATCAGCCCAGAACACTTGAGACACATTCTTTTCATTCAACATTGCTCTAGCCATTTCAGTGAGCACTCTATTCTTGCGTTCCACAACTCCGTTTTGTTGAGGTGTTCTTGGAGCAGAAAAATTGTGATCAATGCCATTAGTATCACAATATTCTTCAAAGGCTTGATTTTCAAATTCTCCGCCATGATCAGTCCTAATACCTGCAATGGACATACCTTTCTCATTTTGCACTTTCTTGGCAAAAACAATAAATTCTTCAAAGGTTTCATCTTTTGAAGATAGAAAAATAACCCATGTAAATCTAGAGAAATCATCAACAATAACCAATGAATATAAGTTTCCACCAAGACTCTTTATTCTTGCTGGGCCAACTAAATCCATATGTAATAATTGTAGTGGTCTATTTGTTGAAATCTCATTTTTCAATTTGAAAGATGATTTAGTTTGTTTACCCTTTTGACATGCGTCACAAATCAAGTCATTTTTGAAAGTTACTTTGGGTAATCCAAGAACTAAATCCTTTTTGAGTAGTTTGCCTAATTGATGCATATTGACATGAGCCAATCTCTTATGCCATAACCAACTTTCATCAGTATTACTCAGAAAACAGTTTTCAGACTCATTTCTACTAATATCTAGAGTATAGCAGTTACCTTCCCTTTTTGCTCTGAGCTTAGCCTTGATATTCTTCTTATCAAGTTGTAAGTCATTCTTGTTGATAATTAACCATTCTTCTGAGTCAAATATTACCCAGTTGTCTTTATTTGCACTTTGACTTACGCTCAGCAAATTATGACACAAGCCTTCAACATAATATATATCTTTGACTTGTATTCCTTTGTCATTTTTGATTTCACCAATTCCTGCTATCTTTCCGGATTGATTTCCTCCAAATTTTACCTTTCCACCTTCCTTAGGTTGCAATGTGGTAAAACTTTCAAAATCTCCGGTCATATGTCTAGAGCATCCACTATCTATGTACCACTTGCTATTTTTGGATGCTTTGAGACATACCTACAATCAAATGACTAGGTCTTAGGTACCCACATCTTTTTGGGTCCTGTTGGGTTAGTACAAATAATTTTCTGAACATATGAGCCTTTAGGTACCCATTTGTAGGTTCCTATTGTTCCTTTCTTCTTATGAATGCATGAAGATGTATAATGACCTTTTCTATTACAGTAATTACAAAATGCAAAAGGATTTGATGTATGTACAGAATGCTGGAAATAATTCAAATATGACTTACCTCCTGCTTTCTTTCTACCTTTCCTTTTATCTGACTTTGGATCATATCCAATTCCAGATCGGTCATTTACAAATCGTTGAGCTTTTAAAATAACATTTAGCATCTCACTTCCTTGTGTAAATTTTTCAAGAGTTTTTGTGAGATCAATGTTTTTCTTTTTCAAAGATGAACAATTTTCACAATCCTTTTCTTTAAGTTTAGTTTCAAGAGCTTTGTTTTTCTTTTTGAAAACAATCAATTCTTGAACTACTTTGATGAATTTAGAATGTAAAGCATTATATTTGGAAAGTAATTCATCATAGGTAGGTTCAGAATCATTTACCTTCTCTTCTGTTTCTTCTTGAGCGACGAGACATATATTAGCTACTTCTTCCTCATCACTTTCTTCGTCAGAGGAGCTATCACCCCATATAGCAGATACGAAGGCCTTCTTTTTGTTGAAGAATTTGTCTTTTCTCTTTTCTTTGCTCTTTTGATTCAGTTCTGGACATTCTGATTTGATATGTCCTGGTTTTGCACATTCGTAGCAAATGATATGATCTTTACTGCTAGTTCCACCTTTTTGAAAGTGTTTGAATCCTTGTCCTTTCTTGTAGAACTTTCTGAATCATTTTATGATTAGGCCCATTTCATCATCGTCAAACTCCTCATCCTCATCTTGATTCTCTTCTTTTACCTTTAGTGCAAGACCTTTCTTTTTCTTGTCACCAATGTCATCTAGTTCTCGTTTGAACTTTAGTTTGCTTTCATATTCAGAAAGACTTCCAAATAGAGAAGCAACTGATCTCATTGATTCTCCTTTTGCTTCTTCTATCGCAGTGACTTTGGCCTCCCATTCTTTAGAAAGAATATTTAGAATCTTTCGTACTTGGGTATGCTGATCATAGACTTTCCCAAGAGCTGCAAGTTGATTAACAAGATGAGTATATCTAAGTTCAAATTTAGATATTGATTCACCTGATTTCATTCGAAGTAAATCGAATTCAGTGACCAAGGTGTTGATCCGATTCTCCTTTATTCCTGAAGTTCCTTCATGAGCTATTTCCAGAGCTTCCCACATTTCCTTTGCTGTTGGAAGTGTGCAAATTCTGAAATACTCACTTTGACTCAAGGCACTTTGTAGCATCAGGATTGCCTTGCTGTTGAGAGTGATAAGTTTCTTGTCATTCTCATCATATTCCGCTAGCGTCTTGGGAATTTTCTGAGAATCTACAGTCTTTGTAGGTTGATAGTTTTCGCTCTCAATCACATCCCATAGCCCATATTCAGTAGCCATTACGAATACTCTGAACTTTGCTTTCCAGAAAGAAAAGTGTTCGCCACTGAAGCTTGGAGGTCTAGTGATGGATGCACCGTCAGGAAGAATTCCTTCACCCATGCTTGCCATTGGATCCTTCTTAGGTTGTTATACCTTCACAAGAAGACCTACGCTCTGATACCAAATGTTAGAGCAAGAGTTTCACCCAAGAGGGGGGTGAATTGGGTGATCTTAAAAATTTTGTTGCAAATATAAAATTTGACGTTGAAATTAAAACATGAAAGAGTAAGGAGAAATATCACCGAAGTGTACACCGGGAGTTATACTGGTTCGGTCACAACCACTTTGACTTACGTCCAGTCCTCAGAGCTTCTCTGAGAGTTTCACTATAACTTCCAAGATTCAGTGGGTTCTTGGCACCTCAGTACAAGCAAGTTCCTACACCTGGACACTCGCTCCCCCTTACAAGTTGTAATCCAATCCCAACTCAAGGTTCCACAACCTTAAGTTACCTCAATAACAAATATTGAGTTTGAATGAAATATCTCTCTCACAGAGTAAATAAGAATCACTGAAGCATAGAATCACAAGTACAATGAAAAACAGAGTAATGAGCTTGATGATACGTTCGTAAGTGTGTTCTCCTATTTATCTCTGTTCAGATGTTCCCATATATATATAGATACGTTGGTAATGATTGCTGGAACATATTTCTTCATGTCCGTTGGAGCGTGCGCAGCCACTATTGACTTTTCCAGTTTTTGAAAAACATACGTTGCGGTAGGTGACGGTCGGTGACATTTGAGCGTTGCTTTTGACTTCCTTATTTGGTAAGATCTCCTCATTGTTTATCTGTTGAAATGCTAAGAATACTAATATAATGAAAAGTTAATCAAATAGGAAACAAAACAATGACCGTTGGAATGATTTCAAACTTTCTGGGTTTGCTTACTCGAGTAGCTACTCGAGTATCACATGAAGTTTACTCGAGTACTTACTCGAGTATCATCGGGAAAGCTTTGTTAACTTCAAGTCAATAGACAAATACAAGATTACTCGGGTAGTGCATGGAATAACTAAATTTCAAACCTTTGAAAATTCATGTTTACTCGGGTACTTACTCGAGTAATGCATTCACAACTTCATAGGTTACTCGGGTACCAACTCGAGTAAACCTTCAAATAAATTTGATTACTCGATGCTCTACTCCAGTAATGTTGGCAGGATTTCAAGGCCGAGAGCACATCAAGTCTGATTACCTTGTTACTCGAGTAAACTTACTTTTTGTACATAACTTACTCGGGTAATGACTTGAGGTTTTTTATCAACATAACATTGCTTACTCGAGTTCATACTCGAGTAATCCACTTAAAATAGAACATTAAATACTTGCATACTAGAGTAAAGACTCGAGGAAAGTGAGATAAACTTAAATACAGTTATCCGGGTACTACCTTCAAGTTTTCACTTACCTTAGTGTGTTACTCGAGTACCTACTCGAGTAACATTGGCAGTGGTACAAAGTGCCGAGAGCAACACATTCTCAGAAACAGAGTTACTCGAGTACTTACTCGAGTATCATTGGTAACCTGAAAGCAACTGGAAGTTTTTCATATGGTTACTCGAGTAGCTACTCGAGTAACATTGGCAGGCTGAGAGCAACTCCAAGTAATTACCTGGTTACTCGAGTAGTTACTCGAGTAACATTGGCAGGCCTATAGCAACTTGAAAATATTTACACTATTACTCGAGTACTTACTCGAGTAACGTTGGCAGGTTACTGGAAGGTGCTTCTGGTTACTTCAAGTTTTGGCTCATTACTCGAGTACCTCCTCGAGTAATACCTTAGAAAACCTGCTTCTGATCAAGTTTCTCAGCTTTTTCTCTTATCCTTTCTTCATTACTCCAATGCTTACCTCAAGTGATGCTTATCCCTGTTATTCCTTTGCTCAAACTTATTTATTAATCACTTCTTTTTCATACCATTCTTTTGTTATCATCAAAACATGAGATCTAACACTACCATGATTAATGTTTAAAAGATAAGTTAATGTTATGCAATTAAGGAAAAGATTTTACATTTTGTTATTAGATTCTGAGATTCTGCGATATGTGACCCATTGCATATAGTGACACTATATCTTTCACACATAATTGCCCCATGTTTTTTAGTAGTGTTGCTGAGTTTTAAACTCTGTTTATGGTGGGTTGCATCCTTAGGTTGGGATAATGGTACAGTCAAGAAAGACCTACCTCAGGGATAACTGATCTCTACCTAGTCTGGGGCAATCTCATTTGCTAAATAGTGAGGCTCTTTAGCACATAAAAGAGATGTTTATTATCGTGATGGATGAATCGACAAGAAAGTTTGAATATGATGAAGCTAGTGAGGAAGAGGAAAATGCAAATCAAAATGATGAATGCTTAGATGGAGTCGATAAAAGGTTGTTAGTACGGGTGGTCTAGATAATTCAAGAACCACATGGGAGGAGTGTAAGGCTAAATTATGTGAATATTACATCCCTCTAGCCTTGAGACAAATGGAAGAGACAAATTTTTTTGGTTGGTGACAGTGTGGTATGCATGAGCATGAGTTTATTGTTAACTTCCTTGATATGTCTAAGTATGTCACCTTCCTATAGCTGAAAGAGGAACCAAAGTGGAAGTCCTTTCAGTTGATTGAGAGGGCTAGGCCTGATTTGAAGCAAATGTTTCTTCCACAACCGTATAAGAGCTCTGAGAAAACCTATGCTAATTTAAGGGTAGCTACATGCGTGAAGTGCAAGATAGAAGGCACTAGACCCTAAAGGAGTTAGGGCAAGTTCTCTATCATTATCATACCTACGAGTGAAGTGGCCAAGAAGTCTAAGTTTAGATCTAGGAGTTCAAGAGGCCCCAGTAAGAAAGGCCAGAGCTTGATTGTATGCGATGAGTCAGAAGGAGGCTATATGATGTAATTCAGCAAGTTATGTCTTCAAATTCAATTAATCATTTGCAAATTCTAAGTGGACCAATCAAATGAGTAAGAGCCAAACAAATTAAGGAAGCATTAAATAGACCAGTGCAAGAGACCTGGATAAAGCAAATGGCAATTGGATCAAATCTGGACAAAAATGATGAAAACATCACTAATTTCATATTGGCTACAAATGGAGATGTTGATCAAGTTTTGGGCTTGGAAGACTTCTAAATAAAGAGGTTAGACCTAGTACTTCACATGGGAGGACTCATTTGGGCCTAAATAAACACATTTTGGGCTTTAAATGCTGATTACATTTTGTTGATTTTATTTGTGTGAAAATTATTAAATGGTTGGCAGATTTGACTTTTGGGTTCCCTAGCATATTTATTAAGGTTTAATTGCTATTTTCTAAGTTGCATTTAATGCAATTAAGTCATATTTCTCTTTAAATAATTGGTACTTCTTCATTCGTAATCAAACTTGATTGTTGAATGAAAAGTTACATTTCTACACTTTACTTCTTGAGAGTGGATTCTCTAGGGTTCTTAGAACTAACAGACTTATCAAGGCTTGATCAACCTTATGGCTCTTCCCATACTTCGGGGTCCTTGTTCTTTTGTGCTCAAACGTTCAAGTGGATCATCAATCTGTATTTAGCTTTTTAAGGGTGAGTATATCTCATATTAGTTATGGGTTCATGAGATCTTCCCTTGTGAGTTCACACCATCTTGGTATCAGAGCTTCAGATCTAAACTTAGGTCTTATCTTTATGTTCTTTGTTTACATTTTTGCTATGTTTGTGCTTTGTTCTTGTGTCTTTTCATTTGGTTCATTTGTGTTCATGTCCGAAATTGTTGCTTTTGTTCATCCAATTTTTATTTGTGTTTTCCAATGTTTAGTATGTCATTCTCATAGCTTAAAATCTCTTCTTTGTTCTCAATATTGGAATTGTTTCAATCCGATTTGTCATTTGTGAGTTCTCTCCATTTTAATCTAGTTGTGTTTTCTGGAAATTTTCTGTGTCTGTTCATCTTCATTTTTTTCGAAACGTTCCCAAATATTTTGTTCTTGTTTGACCACTTTTACTTTGTGTTTTGCATCGTTTAATAGGTAATTTTCATTGTTTAGAATCTCTTCTTTTCGTTCATTTTGGTTTTATCTCAATCCAAAATTTCGACAGTGAGTTATAGTCTTTTCAAAAAAAGACATTTTTATGGAATTTCTGGGTTCATATTGCTTGTGTTGTACTGTTTGTGATAGATTTTTTTTATTCTCTTAACATTTCATCAGGAAAAAAAAAGAAAAAAAAAAGCATTAGAAAAAAGAATAGGAAAAAAATTCAAAGAAATATATATACACAAAAAAGAAAAGAGAAGAAGGTTTCAATTGATGTCCTGGAAGTGTTGTATGTAAGCTTTTATCTTGATATTCAGAATTTGACTGAACCTTTTCAATCTGTGTCAATTGAACCATTGATTTCCTTGAACTCCTTTTCCTAATAGTCGCTTTGTAATATCCCAAATTTTGGGACTAAAGGCTTGAGAATGAGCTTGAATTAAGGGGACTACTAAGCCCTAGTTTAGCAAGAGTCCCAGTTAGATATAAGAAACAAAATGGCTTATAGAAACAACACTTGGAATAGAATATGAATTTCTATGCGAATTAGTGGGAAGAGAGTACCTGATTCCTTTAAGATGTGTCAGAATGACATAGAACCTGACTCAGATCCAAAGGAAAAGGGAAATAGTGTCTAGAAAGAAGAATCAAAGAAAAATAAATAGAATTGAAAGAATTAATGGCACAAGAATTAATATTACCATAATCAATGGCAAAAGAGACAATTGCCATTTGATCTTGAGGATAGATTTGGCAAACAAGAATGAAGGGTCAAGATATGACCTTAAAAAGTGAAGGCAATTATGATGAAGATGATTAAAATAAATACTCATCTTTTTCGTCTTATTTGGTTACATGACTCATGCTTACATAAGCAAGACAAAGTCAACAAATTCCTCCCCTCTTGTTTAATATGTCGTCCAAGATAAGACCAAGGGAGAGAGACAGTTTAATTGAAATCATTCCTCCTCCTTTGTGCACAATTTTCGTCCAAACCAAAACGAAGAGAGAGGGATAGCTCAATTAATACACTTCCCCATCGTTTAGACCAAGAGTTGGTCAAGGACAAGCATGAAGAAAGAAAGAAGAGATAGGAAGAAAATTCAACATATTTGCCTCATCTTTATTAAGGAATGATTCAACATGTCTTCATTCTTGTTTGACCAAAAAGTAAGAAGCTTTAAAAGAGAAATTGGACAACATAACTTTTCCCTTTTTGTTTTCCTACTTCAGTCAAGCAAGAGGAGAGAGGGAAAGGATGAAACTCCAATTAATCAACTTAGGTTATTTAACTTGGCAACTTTTTCAAGAAACCTCAATTTGTTGACACATGGATTTTTCCTCTTTTTCCTTAAGTGATTTTTGGCCAAGAGAATTGAAGGAGCTGAAGTGAATTAAATAAAACACAATTACACTCTCTTTCACTCCCTCAAAAGTCAGCCAAGCAAGATTAAAGGAAAGAGAAAGAAGACAACTTCAAGGTGAGCATTTCTACTTAGATTTTGACCTTGTAAACCACTTTATTACTCAAAATCTCTTTATAAACATTGTTCCTTTTGCTAAGAGCTTCAATTCTATGATTTTTGTTTTTTTCAAGATGAGGTGTTTTGTGTTTTCAAAGAAGAGAAAAAGTTAGAGAATTAAGAAAAGAGCTCAAGAAAGAGCAAGAGGTGAGCTTTAGCTTTATTTTGACCTATGTCTTGTGTTGATTGGATGAGTCTTGTTGGCTTTGGATTTCCACCCTAATTTCATCCATTTAGGGTTTTCTAGGGTTCATGAAGCTTTGATCATATACATGTGCTTATATGATGTTTGGGAAACATATGAACCTAGTTTGGTGGATAAATTGTGAATTTGTGAATTGTTGTTTGCATCAAACCCTAAAATCTGGTTTGAACAGGGCATGATAAAGGAATGGGAATTTGATCATTTTCATGTTACCATTATGTTCTATATGAAAAAATATATGGGAATAGCCCTCGATTATAAATTCTGGGTCATCAGAACACAATTTGTAAAGTTACATTGTTGCTCTCCAGTTAGGGTTTCCTTGTGTGGCAGATGTTTGCATTATGTTTTGAGTAACTGAATGTTGTCCAATGCCTATGATATTTTTCATAATGAAAGTAGACTTATCAAAATTTAATTTGATAGGTCATATAGGTCATTTGGAGCTAAACACTTGCAGTTATATATTTTTGAAGTTGGTCAAGTGAAAACTGGCATGTTTTTGGATAGTGTCCAATAAATGGTAAATTTGGAATATTGTCCTCCAATTGGCTAAGGGAAATATTTTTCCATGAAGCTAGACTTAATAAGGGTCACATAGCCTTTTGAACCACTATAATTGGATACTTGTACAAAAAGATATGAATTTTCAAAGTTAGTTGACAAATTCTACCAGCTTTTGGTAAATACGTGTAAATCAAAAGGTTATGGCACATTGTAATTTCTTTGAACTCTAAGGGTAGAAATTAACCCCCTTAGGATAATTTGACCACTTTAACTCATTGTTTGACTTAGTAAAATGACCATAATGATATGATTATATATCTAGGGCTATGAGAAGTTAAGAAAGAAAAGAATGGAAGAATTTCCAAGAAGCCTCAGTGGTTAGAAGAAAAGGGGGCAAGAAGAAGGACTACGTCCAAAAGGCAGTAAACTTACTTACTTGCATGTGTGTGATGTTTATGCAATGTATTTATTTGCAGTATTACTTTGCTTGATTATGTGAAGCATGTATAAATGGATGGAGCTCTATTTCTATTTTTGCTATGGCCATAAGTATGTGCACGAAACATTGAGCATGCAGAATATTATTATGTGAAGATGAGCCTATGTAAGGCAAGCATATCATGTACTAGCATTTATCTTACATGCATTGTTTGTAATGTTTGCTACTGAGATTCCCTTGAATCTCACTCTCCCCCACTAACTATATAGGTCCGTGAGTAGGACAGAGAAGAATGTTTGAAGATGAACCAGAAAGAAAGAAGACGAAGAATTGAAGAGCCAAGTGTATTTATGTTTACTATATGTAAAATATTTTCACTTGACATATATGTATGAATATACCTATATGAATACATGAATTTGAATTCAGCCATGATTAGGATCAAGGGAACTAACAATTAGAATTAACTTTGATATATGGTAAGAGTAATGACTCATTAGTCATGAATTAGTAATCAACCCCTAAGAAATTATTGAATAACGTGTCTGTAATAAAGGGGTCTATAAGATGGGTCTTACATTTTTAGTATCAGAGCAATAATTCTGCCAATGGAATTGTTTGCTTAGAGCTAATAGTCCAGTCAGAACAAAGGGTTCTGGCTATAAGCTCTATTTTCTCCTCGTGTGAATAGTATAGTGATCCCTTGTTAGTGCTATTGTAACTGGAATTTACAGATAACAGAGGAGCTTAAGGAATTAGACCACCCCTGTCTGTTAATCAACCAGTTGAAGGAAGGGGCAAAGGCTATGTAGAGGAAGTGGCTCCTCTTGAAAGGATGTTAGCGATGCCCAGTCTTAGTGAGGATTCCTCTACCGGTGACAATGATAATGAGACCCTAAGGATAGAAGAGGAAGCATAGGATTCAGATTCTGTTGCTAACTTTAGGGCTCCTGATGTTAAGTTAGAGTATGACCCAGACTTTCCCCCTGTGTTATGAGAATACATAGAAGGGCTATACCAAGAAGCTGGTACTACTTATGTTCCCCTGTGGGGATAGTATCTAGCATTTTTGGGCAGGATAGCATGATATACTGGGATCGAGGTATATATAGGATACTGATGCATAGAGATATATGGATCAGTACGAGCACTAATGCCTTAGATACCATCTGAACTCTATGGTTAAGCATGCTCAGATAAGCGTAATATCAGGATGGGTGACCCCCTGGGAAGTACCTTTGGAATGCATTGGAACCCATCAGAACTTTGAGGTTAGGTATGCTTAGGCGAGAGTAATCTCAGGATGGGTGACCCCCTGGGAAGTCCCTATGTGGAAATTTTTGACTAAAGGATATAATGCATAAAGTTGTGTAGGAATGTTATACGGTGCTATATGGTGGGTGATAATTATGCTGTATATTGATCCTAGAGGATCTGATCTTATGATATTGAAGGTTAAGGATAGACTTGAATCAAATTTAAGCTAACATAGTGCTTAGGTCAAATTGTGAATCAGGTTGCACTATGGTTCTGTTTCATGATGAAAGTTGAACCTTGTGGTTGAAGTTGAGCCTTCAGTAATATTTTAAGGATATTACCCTAAGAAAATGAAGGTTAGAATAGGTGCTATTGATTTTGATTCTTAGCGTACCTATTGGGTATAATTAAGGAAAATGATTTCCGATCTTTGTGATGTCAAGGTTCTAAATTTAGTGATAAACCTAAAAGTTATGTTAGAGACAGAGTACTCCTAAAGATATACTCAAAGGAATTTAGGGCTAGTTAAAGTACCCAAGATATCCTTGAGGTGCTGATTAGAGTATTCAAGCTAGTGATGATTTGTTGAATCTAGGAACAAGATTCATATAGATAAGAATCCTTGTAGAAAGGGATTTTGAAAGATTGCTAACTGCTAAGTTTAGCATAGGAAAAGATTATGATCATAAAATATTCCCTTCAAGGAATTGATTGAGGACATAGTTCTCTAATGAAATGAGAGAAAGAATTAATCTGCCTTCCATTCCATTAACTTGAGGCTATACTAGGAGTCAATTGGTTAATGGCAGACAATGTATTGAAAGATATAAGTAGAATACTCCTGGTAAGGGAAGTAAAGTTGGTAACTATTCCTGGAGTTGGACCAATATCAAAAGTCCATACAAAATGACCCTAGACAAGATGGCGAAATTAAAGAAAGCAGACTGTAGAATTGCTAGAGAATAGAAACCTTATAAGATTTGGGTTCCCATTACAATAGTACTTCCATTAAGAGACGACCAACTAGAGAGAGCTATCTACGGAGAATTCTGATTGGAGAGGGCTACCTATGGAGGTTTTGATTGGAAAAGGCTAACTACGGAGAGATCTAATCAGAGACTGCTACCTACAGATGGTTCTAACTAGAGGGGCTGACCAGTTAGGTGACTGAGTAAAGCATCAAGTGCAGTATCGTAGCATGGCGCCACCGTGATGCCAAACTATAGTGTGCAGCTGTCGTGACGTCAAACCGTAGCATGAAGTTGCGGCGACATCAAACCGTAAATATAACTAAGAGAACGTTAGCTCTCTACGGTGGTGCATTGTATGAGTCTCCTATTAAGTAGGATTCCTTGAGAGCAGGTTTTATATAACCCAGTGAATTGCAATGGGGTGCTCCAGTGCTGTTTGTATAAAGAAAGATGAGGAAGGAAATTAACGAAGAACAGGCTCGACGGTATAAAGGAAAGCAACTGTTGCTCTCGTATCTTATGTAATGATACTGCATGTATGTTTCTACCGTTGGGTATATTCATGTTATGAATATATGGTGGGCAGTAAGACCTACTGGGTTAATATGTCCTTAGGCAGTCAAACCTGACAGGTAGAGGCCCAAGGTTGTAAGTCCCGTAATGCCTATAGCATAGGGGTGATTCCCTGGGCAGTAAGACCTAATGAGCATTCAGAATATACCGGGTAGACGCCTGACCATAGAAACTTTTTATAACATGGGTGGACGCCCAGATTATTGAGAATGCACCGGGTCGATGCTTGGGGGGGTCATACGACTTGTTTTACACATGGTAGATAGTCGAGGGCCATACGACTTGTTTTGCAAATATCACAATTTTCAAGTTGCCTCCCATGAATCCAATCGAATCGCCTTATTTCTGCTGACTAGACCCATGGGCTAAGTTATTATCCATGTCACTGGCCACTCAAAAAGCTCTCATTCACATGATAAGGATTGGCAAAATCCACAAAGCATATGCTTGAGCTATAGGTCTTTTCCCCTCATTGGACTAGTGGGGTGTCACAACCCCTCGTTGAACTAGTGGGACAATAGAAAGCCAATCATCGTGTATAATGGAGGCTATACCATATGGTAGAACAAACTACTCCATCTCATCCCAATCCAATCATCACAATAATTATCAATAAATTGCTCAACGAGAATTTCTCAAGATTTTCACATTCATATAATGCTAATCAAATCATGCACATATACATGCAATAATGTCTCAATTCTCATCTCATATATATATACTCCCTCCGGTCTACAATATAGGGCACTTGTAGAAGAAATGTATGGTCCATAATATAGGGCACCTGTAGTTTAATTAATGCATTTTTTCCTAACTTACCCCTGTGATTAATACTTACTTTCCAACTTTACCCACTAATTATATCTCCTTCTCTCTAAAATAAAATTTCCAATGCAACTAACTATAATGATAAATAGTATCTCTTCTCTCTCCTCACAATCATCATTTCCCATGCAAATGCTCTCATTTGATGAAATGGCTTTCTCTCTCATTTGATGAAAAAAGTGACGCTCTCTCTCATATGGAGATTGAAAAAGCATATGGATATGAGAGAATACAAATTGGAAAAAGAAAATTTTACCATTTTTTAAGCACATTCTCAACAAGGGTGAAAGTGGAAAACACTTATATTTTATGATATATTAAATGACTTAACAGCCATTTCTTGTTTCTTGTGAATTAGTTAAGGTGCCCTATATTGTGGATTGGAAGGAGTACTTCACAATTAGATTCCACAAGGAAATTTCTATCAAAGTATTCATCAACTTCATTATAACTTTCTCAATCTCAATAAACCTTTCAAAGTACTCATTGAAATATATAATCAATATCAATATACTATTTTCATTCTCATAATCATTCATAAATACTCACAAATAATATACCAACACACATAATAAGTAGAAAGTGGTTACTTCTCACCGAGTAAGAAGATATCACCACAAACAAAAAGCCACGTGCTCAATACCGACCATTCACTATTAATCTACACAATTATATAACCACACATTAATAACTTATTGAGTTATTTAAGGTAATTTATTTCTAACTTATTATTTCCAAATTAATAATTAATAATTGTTATCTTTAATTATATATATGTATATATGTGTGTGTGTGTGTGTACATATACATATATGTATATGTATGTATGTATGTATGTATGTATGTATGTATGTATGTATGTATGTATGTATGTATGTATGTATGTATGTATGTATGTATGTATGTATGTATGTATGTATGTATGTATGTTAACCAAAACACTTCAACCATATATTTACTTATATAGTTAAAGTTTATACTCTCCAAGTAATGAAATATTATCAAATCTCCCATAAGCCATAACTAATTATTTTAACACAATTTCCATTTTCTCTATTGATAAGTAAAATATTTGTATATTTATTTTCCTTTATATGATGATTTTGTAGATGATATTTGAGCTCAATTTAATGAATTTGGATGTAATTAATAAATAAATAATGATTTTAGCATGAAATAGAATTTCTTGAAAAATACTAAATTAGACCCTCTTTTAGTTTTCAAGCAATATATGGACCTCCATATGTCGGATTGGGACGTTCTATATATGGATAAAAAACTAAGAAAGAGCTCTACAACTTGTATGTTGAAATCAAAACCTAGTTCTATCTCCAAGGGTTTTGAATTTTGATTGGAAGTTGAGAGCATGAATCATCTACCATTCCACCAACCATTCCATCTACTACTTCATCTTCCTTTTCATCTACTACTTCATCTACCACCTCATCTTTCTTTTCACCTACTACTTCATCTACCACTTCATCTACTATACTCCATTCCTCCCTATATATAGTCATTCTCTCCTTCACATTTTACACAACCATTTCATATCCATTACTTTCCTCTTTTCTCCACATACACCATCTTAGAGTAGTTTCATGCATTGTATTTAATTCCTGCATGCCTCCTACATGGAAGGCTTAGGTAGTCCTCCTTTATGGATGGTATAGGTTACCACCTACATGGAAGGTTTTACCTTCTAAAGGGACGGCTAGATTTTATCCATTTTCATACACCTTTTGGTAATATATTTATGTTTTAGAATTTAATATTCAAGTTTTAAGCAATGTTTATGAAGTTTGTAATTTATTTTTTTTTTTAATTTCATCATGAGCTAAATTTTCATTCTCCTAGGGTGATGACATAGCTTACTAATGACATATTGAATCTTAACTTATTAAATCTAATTTGAATTTCTCCTTCATGATTGAGTTTTAATTATTATTCTTAATGCTTTTGATTGACTGGCCATATTTTAAATGATTTCAATGCGCATGTTGAGACCAGAAAGAGAAGCATGTGTATAGATCCTATAATTAAAACCATGACTTGCATATGAAATAGGAATATATTCATATGAGTTGTGTAGTCTTACTGAGTTCCATAAATCTTAATGCATAATTAATTTCTTAAATTCATATAGGAATTATATTGGATTAGCAATTAATTATAGAATTGCTTGACCTTGGAAGAGGCTAGTAATTAAATTAGGGAAACTCGACTATCAATCATGTGGAATAAATTGGGCTAGAATAGATAAGTGATTCAATCCAAAATTTGTTAAGTGAAATATAATCCCTAGGGCTTTTTCTCATAGTTGCTTTCATCTCATTTGCATTCATATTTAATTATTTTAAATTTTGTAATCTCAATCACCAACTAATCGATCGACTAAATAGAGTTAATATTAATCATTTTGGTAATTAGTAATCAATCCTCATGGGAGCGATACTCTACTCACTTCTATATTACTTGATTACGATAGTGTACACTTGCACTATTTAATAGACTATTTACACTCGTAACATCTAACAATCCCAATCACTCAATTAAATTTTTGACAACTCCTAAATATCTTACTCTAACAAAAATCTCAAAGTTCTAAAAATCTAAAATTCCATTAATATTCTAACATTCAAATTTCAAGCCTAAATCTCAAAACTAAACCATCAAAAATTCAATAATACCTCCAAAAACCCAAATTAATCATTTAACTCAAACTTAATGGGTAAAAATATCATATATATATATATATATATATATATATATATATATATATATATATATATATATATATATATATATATATATATATATATATATATATATATATATATATATATATATATATATATATATATATATCAATAGCCCTAAACCTTCTAAATACAAATTAAATTTTTAAATTCTCAAGATAACCAATAAATAAATCTAAACCCATAGAACTTGACTACTAAAATAGCTCTATAATTCTATAGTCAAATATTATTAAAACTCAACACTTGCTCCAAATTCTAATCCAAAAATGTACTCTAATCACTTCAAAAATATACCCATTAGAAAGAGCAAGTTGAGTAGAATAATGTTTATGAAGAGACTTTAGTTAATACAAGTGATTTTACTTATCAAAATGATCTTCAATTGCGAACCCTGAGCTGAAAAGAAAAATGGCGGACGAACATCGACGCCATTGTTCCGAATTCTCCCGCTCTCGCATAGAATGAATGATGCGTGGGGGGTTTTCAACTTAATACCCCTTTAATATTTTTTTTTTATATCAACAAGCTTAGGTAGGTTCGGCACCAGTCCCCTACCGAGGCCAGGGCTCGGCCCCAGGGCTCTTCGAGGGCTTACAAAGGACTTACGAGATTGCCTACCAATGAGGTCTTCCCATCAGTCAGAGGGTTTGAACACACTCCCTTGTAATCGGGGTGGTAAGACCTTAATCAACTGCGCGAAACCTCGTTGGCAATACCCCTTTAATATGGTAAAGGGTCGTTGCCCTTGGCATATGATTTTATCCTTTTTTTTTTAACTCAAGACTCTTTTGGGCCAAGACAAATGAACTTGGGCCCATTTGTTTTTTCCCAACTTTTAGTTTCTTTGACCTTAATAGTAATAATAATAATAATAATAATATCATTATTAATTCCATTCTCTCCTTTGGTTTTTTTTTGTATTTATTTATTTTTCTTTTACTCTCATAAATCATACTTTTAAATTCTCTTTATTTAATTAACTACATAGTAAAATTCCATTCACCATGAATTAATTTCTTTCTAAATCATTTAAGTATTAAGAATAAAAATTAGAATGTTACAAGGTTAATTTAGACAAAGCCTATGACAGGTTGGAGTGGTCTTTCATACTGGATACACTTAGAGTTGTGGGTCTGAACGAAAGATTATGTACTCTTATTATGACTTGTATATCAACCCCCTCTTTTTAAGTGCTATGGAATGATGAAGCCTCAGAAACTTTTACACCTACCAAGAGGATCAGACAATGTGACCTTATCTCTCCCTATATCTTCACCTTATGTATGGAGAGACTGAATCATATCATCAAAGATGCAATTGACACAGGTTTGTGAAGTCCCATGCGAATCAACAATAAAAAACCCCAATTTCCCACTTGTTCTTTGTTGACGACCTTATTCTGTTAGGGGAGGCATCAAGCTTGCAAGTTGAGACAATACTGCAATGTCTAAGCTTATTCTATGAAACTTCATGTTAGAAAATGAACAAGGCAAAAACCAAGATCCATATTTCCAACAATGTCCATGCATCTAGAAACCATGGAGTTGAGTAAGGAAATGGGTGTTGGTCTAAATAATGAGCTGGGGAAATACTTGGGAATTCCTCTGCTTCATTCAAGAGCCTCGCACTTGACTTTTGCACCCATCCTAGAGAAAACGAAGAAGTTGTCAGGGTGGAAAAGAGGATGTCTTATATTGGCATGCAGAGCAACCTTTATCAAAGTAGTTCTGTCTGCACTGCCTACCTACTTACTGCATGCAAACTATGTCACTCCTTAAGAGCATTGTGAAGGAACTTGAGCAAAATAGTAGAAGTTTTCTATGGCGGGGTGATCAAGATTTTCCCAAGTTGTATCTTCTATCATGGGACCAAGTCATGCTTGAGAAAATAGCAGGAGGTTTAGTCATTAGAAATCTGAGAAAGCAGAACAAGGCTTTCATTATGAAGCTATGTTGGGGGCTTATTTGCAATAAAGATGCCTTGTGGGTGCAAGTCCTTCAAGCTAAGTATAACTATGGTGAAAAGGTTATTCCTTCCATTATAAAGAAACAAAATTCTACGCTTACTTGGAGAAGTATTTGTTCTGTCTGGGAGAAATTCATAGGAGGAGTAGGTCAAAAAATTGGAAATGGAATGACTACTCCTTTCTTGTTTGACAATTAGTCTTAAATTAATGTTCCCTTGATAGATCTTATCCCAGGAAGTGAAGCCTAATCAACAGAAATGAATTTGTAGCGAGCTATGTGATGCCTAATTGAGAGTGGAATATATGAAAAATGGAACCATGGCTCCAACACCACATCATTGATCGAGTTACCTGTGTGCGCCCACCATGTGAGGAGAGAAGAGAGGATAAAACATACTGAAAACCATCAACTAATGATTGATTTTCTGTGAAATCTGCCCATCCTTTTCTCTTTGTAGGTACCCCACAGAATGGTGACAGCATATGGAAGATTCTGTAGAGATGGAATGTACTAGAGAAGATTAAAACTTTCATGTGGTTTTTCACACATGTAAGGGCACATACAACTCAACTTACAATGAAGAAAGGCATCCACACTTCTGCTCAATGTCCATTTTGGCTGTGATATGGAGGAAGATTCAATGTATCTACTTAGAGATTGTGCAGATGCTACCGAATGCTGGAAGGCGGTTGTGCAAAACGAGAAATGGAGTGCGTTCTCATCATTAAACAGTGTAGAATGAGTGAAATGAAATCTGACTCATAAAGCAGGCATGTCCTCCTCCAAGGTGCCATGGTCAACACTATTTGGCTACATTTGATGGGATGTCTCGGTGACTCACTGCAACAAACTATTTGGTGGAGAGGAATCTAGCATCAGCCTCTCTGGTAATGCTAGTTTCTTCAAAGCTTGTTTAGTCCATGATCTTCTAAAACTCGGTGTTCACCAAAACAAGAAGGCTCCACAAATACTGTTTCTTTTTCCAATCAAGATGACTAATTAGTTGCAAACTAACATCCCTCCCATATGCCATAGCGGAGGTTACCTTAGTGACAAAAATGATACTCCCTCCGGTCCTAAATATAGGACATAGTTTGTAGTGTAATTTGTACTACAAACTATGTCATATATTTAGGACCGGAGGTAGTACATGGTTATATGGATTTAGTTGCAAACTAACATCCCTTCCACATGCCATAGCAGAAATAATTGGTTTTATACATGATTTAAGCTTGTGTTGGGTTATAGTTAGTGCTGGGCAAACGGGCCGGCCCGGCCCTGCAGGGCCGGCCCGTGACGGGCTCGGGCCTAAACGGGCCGGCCCGTTTAGGCCCGCGAAGGAATCCGTACCCTTTTAAGGCGGCCCGGCCCGTTTAAGTTAGGCCCGCGGGCTTTTGGCCCGTTTATTTATTTTTTTTTTTTTTTTGCAATTCCTTTTTTTTCTCTTATTCTCATAAAGACTAAAATACCTAATTTAAAACATAAATATCATTAACACTAATTTAAAATATAAATATTATCCAAGTTTAATAGAACACAAACACTAAAACTTAAGTCCAAACCATAATTAATGTTCATAACCAATTAAATAAGTTCACAGCCACAATCAAACAAGCCTACAAGCTTCAAATGTCAGTAATAATATAACACCTGATTTGGATTTTGGCGTATACATGCAAAAAAAGAAAAAAGAAAATCAAAGAAGAGAAGCTTCAAATGATGTCTGAATCAATGTGAGAGCATTTTTTATATGAGGGTTAGGTTAGGTTAACTCTACCTCTGACCAATGCTTACTACCCATTGTCTTGTTGCCATTTAAAAAAAAAAAAAAGTTAAACGGGCCTAAAAGGGCCGGCCCTCAGGGCTTCAGGGCCGGCCCTTGACGGGCTCGGGCCTAAACGGGCCGGCCCTTTTAGGCCCGCTTCCATTTTCAGCCTCCAAATCATAGGCCCGGCCCTTGACGGGCTCGGGCCTAAACGGGCCGGCCCGACGGGCTCGGCCCGAATTCCCGGCTCTAGTTATAGGAAAGTTTTTTTGATCTCTGATTGTTTGGAAGCTCTCCATTATAGGGTCATGGGATGTGAGAGGGAACACCCTTTCAAGGATGTGATAGATGAAGTTAGATTCTTATTACCTAGAAATTGGTAAGTTGTGGTTACTCATGTTAATAGAGAGGCCATAGCCATTGCCGATAGGTTAGCAAAATCTTCAATGAATAGATGGTAATCTTTACACCTTCAATCAACCTCCTCATTGTATTCAGCAGGGAGGTGTAGGTTGATGAAAGATAGACTTTGTTAATCTTTTTGTTGTAAAACTCCTGTGATTATTATCGACTTTTTAGTCAAAAAGAAAGTTATTTTAAAAATTTGCCTCTTCAATTCCCCAACCCCGACCCTTCTCCCATCTCATCACCGGTGACTAAGAAACTCGTGATCCGCCATTTTATTGACCATCAAATACTGCTGGCAACAATTTTTACATCTACTGAGTGACCAACAATTCTTTGCTCCCACGAGTACATAAAATGGCGGATATAATTATTCAATGGAAACTTGAGAGTCTGAACTATTTGCATCAAGTTCTAAGTAGTAATTAACATACAACAACAGTAACTAGCCCAGCCACAACTAAGAAGAAAATCTCCAGTCCCATAGCATACAGATGCAGATGAAGTGAATAGCATCACTTGGCACTAAAGTGTTAGACCAAATCCGAAAAGTAATAGAGAAAGAGGAAAAAAGAAAATGAAAAACGTTCTGGGATGCAATCATCATCATATCTTTAGCACCATTGCATACTGTCTTCTAATAATATGGCATGTACCGACTTGGCCTTCTGAACCTGGGAACCTTCCTGCAGTAGCAAAAGAAAGAAAGCCAAAAAGATCAGTAAATTGGCATGAGTGCACATTAGAAACTGTTGGTTGATAGTCTCATAATTGATTTTAATCAGAATATGGGTGTGTGCAACCAACATACCCATATCCATAAGGAGAGTAAAAGTAAGGAGGAGGGAATGGCCTCCGGAAGCGATACCCCATGTAAGAATTGAAACGCCTGGGACGATACTGTTTCATTCCAGGGACATTGGTCCTCTTTGGCATAACCTGCAAATTTATGCACATTTACTTCGTTTATTGGCTTATAGCCCCCTTGTTAAGTGGAAAGGTATTATGGAAAATTCAAAGTAGAGTTGAGAGGGCGTGCCTTCAATTGACGACCATGCAGTTCAGATTCATTCAAGGCAACAGCCTCTTGAACAGCTTCAGGTTCAAGGAATTCCACATAGGCAAAACCTTTTGGATGACCAAACTTGTCTGTAAGGATAGTCACCCTATTCACTGTCCCACATGATTGGAAGTGTTGCTGCACTTCTTCAGGCGTGCATGCATAATCAACCTGCAAAATCCGAATTATTTTAGAAGACTCAATACCTATATAATTATCAAAATAGATATTAGAGTAAGGAACTTCAAAGGCGCACAATTCCTGTTCCTGTTAAAACCATTTTATCATACTACTCCAGTTACAACTCTAAATGCAGGTCATGGACAGTTGTATACGAAGCTTATAATTACTTATGCACTAAAGCAGTATTTGTTGAGAAAATTGCAAGAGATACTCAATAATATATATAAATTCCCATCTCGACTTCTCATTTCATTTAACCATAAGTTAAATCATTGCAAGGTATATTGGTATTTATTTTCAAGTAACAAATGCTCACATTTTTCATAGTCTTCAGTAATATCACAGGAATAATTTCAGTCACTAACCAAACATCCCAATTAACCCACTAGACAGCTATATTCCAAATACATGACCAAACCAAGCTTGCAGCCCATTAACAATGTGCACTTACTATAACTCCTCAAGATATAGTCGTTCTACCAGCATTTTGCTTCTTCTCAGTCTTCAGAGAAACCATTTTGTGCATGATGCTGATCTTTTCCAAAAGAAAATTTACAACAGCACCAAATTTTACTGGCCTATGAACTACCACAACTGTAAGGGGAGCTGTGAATCAAATATACGCACAGCATGAATATTAAAAAACAATTGCTTCATCAGTAATTTTCTAAGAGAAGAGGTGCAATCTTAGATATGAACTATTGATGATCGAAGACCTTGTAAAAATGATCCAATGACAAATTTTTTTAGACTCAAGAATAAAAGTGTTCATAAAAGGGAAAAGGGACAGAAAGTAAACCAAAGGATAGTAAGAACTGAATGCTAGGCACAATAGCACAAAATGAGGAACAAAATGCCTCATTCCAAAAAAATCAGATAATCTTATACACAGGTGAAATGACTGAGATAAAGGCCACAGGGAAGCAGTGACTGCATACCCTTGGCATGTTAGCTAAATGGCACACAACAAAGGTACCATGAACCTTTGCAGTCAGCAGCAGGGCTCTATGACTAGAGATTGCATCCCCAGCAGTTGCAGAATGCTCTTCTGATGAATCATGTGCTGTCTTCTTCAACGCATCTTAAGCACATTCTACCTCCAGCAATTCCAGTTTCAGCCATCCACTTGAGATGCTTTCATAGGTTTACTGACACGAGTATACTTTTAATGGTACTACACACCAGTAGAAACATCATACAGTACCTCACTATTGTCACATTACTTTCTTTTTTTTCTTTTCTTTTTTTTCTTTTTCTTCCCCTTCTTTTTTTCTCAACTTCATTGCATTTTTCCTTTTCTCCATTTTTTCACTTCAGTAAATTGTTTTATCATTTCTTTTCCTTTTCCTGAACTTTCAATCTTTTACTGCTCATTCTCCTCAGAAATTTTTATCTCCTCTTGATATCTTATTTAATTCCTAAAGCACATATGAATTTTCTTTCCCTCTAGTACAAGCCTAAGGAAACATCACATTTTAATTTGGCCCCACTTACAAAATACAATCAATAGCATCCCAGTGCTAAACTATAGGTATAAGTTGAGTGGTAAGAATGACCCTGCGATCATAGTGAGGCATAAAGTCAAGCACTATCCCCAGATATGAACAGTATTCACTCCAAAAGATAAACATAAAACCTTTTAAATAATAAATAAAAAATGAAAATTTAACCCCATAGAATTTGAGTTTGAGATTCATCTATTCAAAGATTATTGACATCAAATGAGCAGGTAGCCTCATTATTAAAAGCCCATCTTAATGATAATTGAGTGCAAAATGTTAAAATATAAGGATCACAAAGTACCGTTAAAACATTAATCACACTTACATGGCCCCACCCCAAAAAAAAAAGGATAAAAAAGGCTTTTGTAGATACTAGTAGCTACCGAGCATAATAAACACAACATATAAAACTAAGAAATCTAGTTCATTATACTAGGGCATCCAGATGCTCTTAATGCTACTAAGCCACCAATTGAATAGATAGGCATCTAGCAGATTTGGAGCGTAACCTGAAGCTACCTAACAATATTTACTATTTAACGTAAAACATCCATCTCTACAGTGTTAGAAAACAATGTTACCTCAAACAGTAGGACAATTTCAACCAAAATATAAACTAGGTTATCATGATGCTAACTATGAAAACTTCATATTCAGGAATTTCACTCTTGAATGGAGACTTCACCAAGATTGCAAGGATAATTATATAGAATCTAATAATGCATGACTAAGGGAGGAAGATATACGGATGGGAAAAAAACAAATCATTTACACAAACCCATATGAAAAATTGCCACATATATTTTTATTGTTTTATATCAGGCAATGAGAGGGGAAGCATCATATAAACTGGAAAACTCTCAATGAGCCAAGGCAGGGTCATTCATACATTGCCAACAAAAACAGATCGAGAATCTGCCTCCTCCTTGCTTGCCTGAGAAGCAGCTGCACTCGCAGGATCTACATCAAAGATTCAAGAAGTTAAAAAAGTGAACATTAATATATGTACAAGCAGCATGATGGTTTACTATCAACAAAAGCCAGAACATTGGGTGTAACAATTGGGAAAAGAACTCAATTTGATTCTTAGAAATGAAAGGGTCCCTGTTGGAAAAAAATACTTATAAGCACTAATTCATAAAATATAACCCCTGCTTGAGAACAAAGGCACACAAAAACTGTACAAGCACTGCATAACTCGATATCATCAAAATAGCCAATTCAGAAAACACAAATCAGCGCAGAAGTGTAAAAGGTTGTAAATCAATGAGACCTAGCCATCACAAGGAAAAAGCCTACACAACGAGTTAGAGACTATAAAAATCCATAAAATCAGAATAGAGACGACTGAAATATGTAATTTTGCATTCGAACTAAAAAATTGTTACAGCCACCTCAACTAAAAACCTTGGAAAAAGAGTAACTAGAGTCTTAAAGTCAAGCGAGGGAATCAAGCCTTGAGCTTTTTTGGGATCAAAAACTTGTGCTTTAAATATCGAGACAAAGGAAAGAGGGAAGAAGACCTTGAACCGCACCCATCTCCTTCTCAACCTTGGCTTGCATTTCACGAAGAGCTGCTGCTTCCTCTTCCATTTCCTTCAATCTCTTCTTCATCTCATCAAGCTCCTGCAGATAGTGAGGGGAGAAAATTCTAAATACAATCAAATTCCAATCAACGTTAAATTATCAATTCCCCAGTGAACATTATCTGATAACTGCAAAGTCATGGTGCAAGGATTGGATCTGATAACAGGAAATAAAGTGAATGAGAGGGAACAAGACCTTGACGGCATCGTCATCGGCCGCAGACATATCGACATCGGCATGGTGCGAATCCAAATCTCCTTCCATCTCGCCCATGTCTGGGATGTCGCCTCCGTACACCTCATGCTCTTCCTCCTCCATTACTCTGGAATTATCTCTCTGCGAGATGTCTAATTTACTAACAGTGCAGGATACGATCAGACGATAATTGCCAAGATGAAGAGATGAAAGGGAATATCTGAACAAGGAAACCCTTTTCTTTATTGATTTTAATAATTTGGAGTTGGACTGCGTCTTGAGCCTTAAAGCCCAACAACAACTGAGACTTAAAGCCCAAAGAAGGCATATATTATTATTATTATTAGATATTTTCTCCTACTAATAATATTTTTTCTAATAATAATAATAATAATGGAAATAAGATCTTATATTACGTGTGAAGTAGTAACATAAAAGTCTTAGTAATTAGGGAAAATCCCTCAAAAAGAACCTTTAAAATAGCAAAAGACAGAAAGGTGTTCCGAAATTCCATATTTCCACAAAAGTGCGAGTACCTGATCTGGGATATTGAAATTGTAGACAAAATGACCTGCGTAACCCTGGAAGTTTTAAAATTGAAAAACGTTGAGGAAATAAGAAGGGCGAAATTGCGCGAAAACTCTGTTGAGACTCTTCATCTTCTTCGAGCGTGGTCGTTGTCGTTGGTGGAGTGTGGTTTCGTGGCGTTGAGAGAGGATAGTAGCAGCGACATTGTGCGGCGAATTTGGGGTGGATTTGAGGAGGAGCGAAGGCGAGAAGAGGTTGTGGTGAAAGGCATTGGACAGTTGCAGAGGCACCAGTTTGCGGCTGCGAATTTGAGCTCCGGTGTTGAACTTGGGTAAGTGGTTGTGTTTAAAATTGTATTTCATTTTAACTTATCCACTTGATTAGAATGGGGGTTCAAATTCGTTGGGTTAAAATTAGTTTGGGAAATGTGGATAAAAGCTATGAAGTGGTGCGAAGTTGGGAATCGTTGAGGCGAAGTTGTGAAAATAAGTTGCTAAGTTGGGAAGTTTGAATTGCAACTTTTGAAATTTGTAAACCGTTGAAACAGCATATGAACGCGTCAATTTGTGAAGTTGTGACAGGGTGTTCAGACCTAGCGTATTGTGATTTTATTGTTGTGAAAATCTTATACATAAATTTGCGAATGGCTTAAGTGAAGTTGTGAAACAAAATCTCTGAAAACTGCATGTTAAGTTGTGAACACAAAAGAAGAATATGTGAAAACGGTAATGACACGTTGGTAACTTGTGAAACAGCATATGAAGTTGTGGATGTGAGTAGAAGTTGCGAAAGGGTTTGTAGATATAGGAATCGCCGATTTCACAGTAGTGAAAATGTTATGGATAGTGCCCTAAGATAACATTTGAAAATCGAATGTTATCCTGTGAAAACATTATCGGAGTTTGTGAAAGCGTAATGAAAAGTTGGTAAATATGTGTAGAGGTCAATTTAGGCGAGGAAATTGTGAAATTCGTAGACGAACTTGTGAATCCTTATGCAGAAGTTGTGAATATTTCTCCATAAGTTGTGAGACCTTATTTAACTTTAACTGTGGGGAAATAGATATTTCCAATAGTTGTGGTTGTGATGGGAAGGTTGGAAAATGGTATGAGAAGTTGCGATGACATAGCTTAGATGCGTTAACTTGTCATGTACGAATAAAAATGTTATTAAATGTGCTGAAATCCATAGTTGATGAGTGTAAACTGAATTTTGTGCAGGTAAAAGGAGATGGGGGGCCATAAAGGTGAGACATCAAAGGCAGAACAAGTAAAGGCAACAAGTGTCAAGAGTAGAGAAGTAACGAAAGAAAGTGAAAAGTCCGAGGCAATAAAGGGCGATGGTGAACAGATTAAACCAGTGATGAGTGGGTTTATGCTGTTTAGAAACGAGTATGTGGCCAAGTTAGGGGAGAAGAAGAGAAGGATGGCAGATGAAAGTAAGTCGGCAGGGAAGGCATGGCGTGAGTTGCCAGAGGCGAAGAAGAAGGAGTACAATGATAAAGCTATGGAAGGACGGCCGAAAAGGGAGATGAGGAAAAAGGAACTGCCATTTCATACCCGCTGTTCACTGGGAGGATTTACATCATTGGTGCAGTTTGTGAACGGTAAAGAACATTTGAAGGAGAGGGTTAAGAGAATAGGATTTGGGAACCTATTGAAGGTGCAATTGAACCGACTCCCCCGTGACCTGATTGTGTCCATGCTGAGAGCATATGACCCAGCAACACATCAATTCAGGATTAGGGGGAAGACAAAAGAAATAGAAGCATCAGATGTGCACAAGTTGCTCGGTATACCTCATTCAGGGGAGGAGGTGAAGGTGGATGTGGAGGATTCGAATAGAAGATATCAGTGGTTGAAGAAGGAGTATGGGAGGAAGAAATATACGGACATTCTGAAGCGCATAAAATCTGGGACAGCTGGCGATAAATTTGAGTTTATGTTTGTGCTCTACAGTTTAGGGACTTTGTTATGCCCTACCTCGAGTGGGCTGATAAGTGACCGGATGTTGAGGGTTATGTTCTGCACAATGGACGGTTTTCAACATTATGACTGGGCAACATACATAATGAAAGACTTGTGGAAGGAAATGAGTGATTATGTGAAAGAGTACAGGGAGAAGAAGAAAAGGGAAGGGAGCAGCAACGTGGGTGGTTGCCTGTACTTACTCCTGGTATGTCACTGTTTACATTAAATGTGTAGCTATCATTCAAGCCGAAAATAATGATCCATATATTTTCTATGGTGCAGTTGTTCTTTGGGGAAAATTTCCCTTTGAAACAAAGTGTCCGCGAACAGTCCACCACAGCGATTGAATTCTGGACAAAGGAAAAGATCAACGACATGGTGAAGACTGAGAGGACGAGCAATATGGGAATTTTGTATAAAGGAAAAGGCTCTGAAGTTAGGGCAGGGAATGAGGACACAGATAATGTGCCATATTTAGACCCGGTATGTGTCTGTGGAAGCTAATTTAAAATGCAAAAACGATTTAATAATGTAATTGACAAATTAAGTTGTGCTGTCACTGTAGGAATTGAAGGAGGTGTATGCCCGGTTGGTGAAAGTTATCGATGAAAACCGAAACAGACTTGTAAGCGTGGTGGCGCAGGAGCTACTCAATGTCCAGCTCGCACGAGAGGCCAGGGAGAAAGCACAACAAGACGGCCCTGGTGTGACAGTAGATGAGCAACATACAGATGAGGATGATGATGATGATGATGCGACAGATGCTTCTCACGACTCAAACTCAGATTCTGATGATGCAGACGCAGAACCTTATCATGTTGATGACGACGAAGATGATGATGCAGAGGGAACTGAGCTGGCGGAAAAAGTCCCCACGGATGACCATGCAATTCAGAGGCCTCAACAGCTGCGGAGATCAAAGAGGCAGCCACTCCAAGCGATGACATGTCCATTTATACAGTTGGATGGGAGTCGAAAAAGGAAGACGCCAACGCATGATCAGAAAAAGTTGTTCAACATAGTTTCCACAATGGCCAGAGGTGCTGAGGCTGAAGTGTAAGTATCAACGTCATGTGATTGAATGACTGTTATGTAGTTAGTATATTACCACAACACGGGAAGCGATGAACTAACTGGCATTGCATTTGAAATGTTTTTGTAGGCCGTTGGTTCAGATTTTGGATGAAGAACTGTGTGGAGACCAGTTGTATACGCTAGGGGGAATTCAAAGACTAAGTAATACGGTATGTATGGCTTACGTGGAGAATGGTTTCATTAAGTTATGGTGAATATTATATGTAGTTTATGCAATGGTTTCTTTGCTGCTGTAGGTGATGTCCGTTGTGTGTAAGGCTTTAATGTATCACTTCAAGCTGGAGGGAGGACAGCCGAAGCGCCATATTTTTTATGCATGGTTCATGGTAATTACTCATTTCTTGTGTAGTGGAACAACATTTAGTTTGACAAAATTATGTGCACATTAGTCAGGACTATGTGTTTTTATGCAGACAAAGTTGGTAGGTCACCCAATAGGGTGGAAAGTGTCTTCCGCGAGTAAAGAATTCTCTCCCAAAACCGTCGGTTACAATATAGGCGAGTGTGAGTTGATTATGGGTCCGGCACTTGTCCGTGGCCACTGGTTCTGTGTTGCGTTAGAGACAAAGACTATGACCTTCTACGTGCTGGACTCAATGAAGCCTGATCTAGGCAGCAAGAAGACTACGAGGAAGGGTGGCGTGACAGATGATTACATATTTGTGTTAAACTTAATTGTAAGTTCACCTGACTCCACTGCTGTAGTTGAGGTGGTTTACTTCAGTTGACCCACATCGTAAGACGCATAAATGTTCTTTTTTCAGAGAAATAGGTTCGTTGACATCGTGCACATTGTTAACCCGCATCTGGCTGGGAAGAAGAAGATGTCAGATATTGTGTGGCCTCCTGTTGTGCAACAGAATAATCTGTAAGCTTCTTCACTTTCGCCTCTTACAATTTAGCTTGCATTGTTTCGTTAAGTAACACTACGTTTTCATGTGGGTGAGAGTACAGGAGGGACTGTGGTGTTCATGTTATTATTTGGTTGAGCCAGTGGACCCCGGAAGGTGATTTCCATTACGAAAATGTAAGTGATCCACATTTCCCTCTGTACGCATTGTTATTTACTTGTGATTTCCATTATGGTTTCCATTGAACCTTACACTGAGGGAATTACTTATTTGCAGGAACAAATTCAGCAATTGCGGAGCGACATTATGTGGTGGTTAGTTAATCATCCGCTGAATTTGTTGCGGGACACAGCTCTGGCCCTCATTCCCTCTGGACAAAAGTCCAGCAAAAGACGTGCTTAGGTTATGTCCCCGCGATATAGTAATGTCAACACTTGTCCATGTAAAGTATTGTAAAGTATTGTTAACGTCATAGAGTTATGTACGGTAGAGTCCACTGACAGGACATGCAATTTAAGGTACATTAATGACATATATGTTGCCATTGCGGGATGCAATGTTTCCCAGTTCACTCCTCTAGCATTACCTTCTAAAACGTACTTGTATGCCACCAACAATATCTGTGTTCCCCTTTCGCAATGTAACTATGTCCTTGCCAGAGGCAGGTTAAAAATTTTTTTAAGAGAACTAATATCCTATCAGAATGAATAAGGTTGAATGATGTAATGAGGCACAATGAATAATATGCAATTTAGGGTTGAATGATGCACACATTACATAAGCATTCTACGCACGTGCGCCACTTGCATTTCCAACTGCCAATAATCTGATCAGCACTGCTAACAATCCATAGTTAACAATGATGATGCACACATTACATAATGATTGTGTCCAGTCAGTACACCCTGCTAACCAAGTGTGACACTTCCTTTTCCAACTGCCATTACTCTGATTATCTCTGGCGGCAACAAATCCATAGGCATATATACTATAGCGCGGTCATAACTTGATGTTACGTAGATAGTGCTTTGGTGTCTCTGAATTGATGGCCATTGAGCAGTCGAGTTGATATCAGCACTGGACGGTAACAAGCGACTTATTGTTTAGAGCCTTCCGTTTCTTTCCGCATCTCCACTCGACTTGAGGATTACAACTCGAGTTACTTGCATAATTGGACGGTTTCCAGACAGTGCTTGCGTCAAGACTTAGCAGTACGGACTCGAGTTGTCCGATTACCAACTCGAGTTGTCGTCATCACTGGAGGGTAACCCGATGGTGATAGTGAGAAGCGGCACCGAACTCGAGTTGCGTAGAAGGTCACTCGCCTCCGTTCTTCGATGACTTACGAAGCGCACTCGAGTTTCCGGATGACCAACTCGAGTTGCCGTCATCACTGGAGGGTAACCCGATGGTGATAGTGAGAAGCGGCACCGAACTCGAGTTGCGTAGAAGGTCACTCGCCTCCGTTCTTCGATGACTTACGAAGCGCACTCGAGTTTCCGGATGACCAACTCGAGTTGCTGTCATCACTGGAGGGTAACCCGATGGTGATAGTGAGAAGCGGCACCGAACTCGAGTTGCGTAGAAGGTCACTCGCCTCCGTTCTTCGATGACTTACGAAGCGCACTCGAGTTTCCGGATGACCAACTCGAGTTGCCGTCATCACTGGAGGGTAACCCGATGGTGATAGTGAGAAGCGGCACCGAACTCGAGTTGCGTAGAAGGTCACTCGCCTCCGTTCTTCGATGACTTACGAAGCGCACTCGAGTTTCCGGATGACCAACTCGAGTTGCCGTCATCACTGGAGGGTAACCCGATGGTGATAGTGAGAAGCGGCACCGAACTCGAGTTGCGTAGAAGGTCACTCGCCTCCGTTCTTCGATGACTTACGAAGCGCACTCGAGTTTCCAGATGAACAACTCGAGTTGCCGTCATCACTGGAGG
Source organism: Inga laurina (assembly GCA_963855925.1). Classification (NCBI taxonomy): domain Eukaryota; kingdom Viridiplantae; phylum Streptophyta; class Magnoliopsida; order Fabales; family Fabaceae; genus Inga; species Inga laurina. Next base: position 15,817,654 of record OY979709.1, read on the forward strand.
GTCACCCGACGGTGCTAGTGAGAAGCGGCACCGAACTCGAGTTGCGTAGAAGGTCACTCGCCGCCGTTCGTGGATGACGTACGAAGCTCACTCGAGTTTCCAGATGAACAACTCGAGTTGCCGTCATCACTGGAGGGTCACCCGACGGTGCTAGTGAGAAGCGGCACCGAACTCGAGTTGCGTAGAAGGTCACTCGCCGCCGTTCGTGGATGACGTACGAAGCTCACTCGAGTTTCCAGATGAACAACTCGAGTTGCCTTCATCACTGGAGGGTCACCCGATGGTGATTGTGTTTATTGTTGTTAAATGTGCATAAGTAATGTGCAAAAAGCAACACGTAATTGGTCATACTTGGAGTCCGTAGAAAAAAAAAAGATAAACCATATGAACGTCGTTAAACCTGACGCATGGACGAACTGTTTGAAACATTTACTCTAAAATTATTTCTTTGGTGAACTGCATGTGACGAGAATTAAAAAAAAACGTGGGGACTATCGTCGTCTAGGCATCTGGATTAACGTCTTCATCGTTGTCGACTCCCTCATTAATTTCTTCCTCCTCCCCTGCGTCGATTCCTTCAATCGGCTGTGGTTCAACATTCGGTCCTTCTGGTTCGTTCATAATGTGGTAGAGCCAGCTTACTTCTGTGTCGTATATGCAATTTCTGCATCCGGCCTGGCATGGTTGGTTCTCACAGAATCTATGTTTGGGACGGTCGAATATGTTCCTGTTCAGTCCCCAGTTCATTGATTGTAGGTGTCGTGTCACTCGCTCTTTAATTGAAGATATTTGGCCTGAGTCGATAATGGCTTGAAGTCTGTGTATTGCTTCGTTCCCTTCTGGTGTGTCGTTAAACTTACTCCATTTTACAAGGACTAATATGGCAAATGAGTAACTTGCATCACAGTTGTTTAGCACTGCAGCCTCCCGTATTTGTGACAGTCCTTTCTCTCCTGTATCTGCTGTTCTGGTGTAGTATTTAAGCCCTCTAATGAATAGACTAAATGGATTACCGTTATGGAAACATGTCAGCAGGAAATGAATATGTTGCTCGCTTCTTGTCCATCCTAGATGATCATAGTTCTCCAGAGGCACGTTCTTATAGAATTCTGTTGAATTTCCTGCTATCCTTAGGATGCGGCATGAATTCTTGAAGTGGTAATAGTCTTTCAAACTGTAGAGGGGTACTCCTTGTGGAAGACTTCCTGTATCTGTTTATTTCATTGTAAATGTGTTGCCCTATGTTCCTCTGTTCCTTAGACACAATTGAGGCCATCAGCTGGTAATCTTGTCCCACGAAGTGAGTGAAATTGTTCGATTTGTTGACCATAGATCGTGAGTATATGTACCACACAATCCGATGTACATCACTCAAGGAGCTAGGTTTGAAAGTTAAAGTTTTACTTCCACCAATTGGATTCAGAATCTGACATATTTCTACATCACTGAATTCTTTTACAGGCCCTGTTGGAGGATTGTCTATGCCAAGGTAAGTGTTAATCAATGCAGCAGATAGTTGAATGTTTTGGCCCCTAACAGTTGACTCTAATCTTTCTTCTATCAGTTCGCCCACCTCATCACAAACCTCAACCACCTCCAAGTTACAGTAGAAGTGCCTCACTACAGAGGGACTATATGACGTTTTGATGGTCAACCAAGGTTCATAGTACTGAAACCAAGGGTACAGATCTAAAGCGAGTGTGTCCTTAATATGTTGTAGATCCAGATAAACAACAGGACAGAATGATCTATGAGCGAAATCATCGTCATACCTGCTCTTATCATTAGGCTCTAGTGTCTCTGAATTGAAACCTGGTGGTGGTCCCAGAAGCTCATCCTCCAGTTCAGGAGGTACATTACACTTTGCTTTTTGATTTGAAGTTGATGCACCACCATATCTGGATTTTGTGGGTGCATGCAATGTCTGATCAACCAATTGAGTCACAATCTTTGTTATCTTCCGCTCTAAGTCTTCTTCTGTTTTCTCTGTGGAGGTTGAGGCCAAATGTTCTGTAGGCACTGACACGACTAGTTCCTTCGAAGTGGGAGAGGCTACTTTTGGCCGTTTCTGCTATGATTCTGCTATCACAACCCCCTGTGACCTGCTCGGTTGTTCCGGTGGTAGTCGATCCTGAACTTTTGGCCGAGTCTTCCTCGGTTTGTTCAACGACTTACTCCCTTTCGATGGCAGCTTCTGTGAATCACGAGAATCTTTCTTCCCACTGTCGGAGCCCTTTGTTCGCACCATTGCACCAGATGGAAGAATGAGAAAGTGCGATGCTAGGGCAAGTCCAAACTCTGCTTCTCGACTCACTGAGGGTTAGGGGGAATGGAGCTGTTACGCCACGGTTGGTTGAACGGGATTTGAAGGTTGCATAGAGCTCAACTGCCTAATAGTACGTTTCTCGTCAGTTAACTCGAGGGCTCATTTAGTCGGAGGTCGAGTGGAGTGCACAGAAATGTTTGGTGATTGAGGGAATTAAAGCGTGGAATCCTGATTAACTCGAGTTATAGTTCATTCACTCGAGTTAGTATTCCCTTTTGGTTCGTGACTTTCCAGTTACCCTCCAGTGATGCGCACAACTCGAGTTCCTCATGGCCCAACTCGAGTCCACACGTCGACTGATCATAGTTTCGCACTGGAGTGCGATATGTCCAACTCGAGTTCTCCACGCCTGCACACGATAACTGGCTGGTTACCCTCCAGTGATGCGCACAACTCGAGTTCCTCATGGCCCAACTCGAGTCCACACGTCGACTGATCATAGTTTCGCACTGGAGTGCGATATGTCCAACTCGAGTTCTCCACACCTGCACACGATAACTGGCTGGTTACCCTCCAGTGATGCGCACAACTCGAGTTGCTCATGGCCCAACTCGAGTCCACACGTCGACTGATCATAGTTTCGCACTGGAGTGCGATATGTCCAACTCGAGTTCTCCACGCCTGCACACGATAACTGGCTGGTTACCCTCCAGTGATGCGTACAACTCGAGTTTCTATTCCATCAAACTCGAGTTATCACTTACTCTTATCATATTCATAACAAGATCATACCTTTTCGTGAGCAAAGAAAGTTTGAATAAACAGTCGGTAGCATCACTAGGCATGGGCCTGCTTTTCCCATCGGCATCAAATAGCAGATTGTATTACCACAAGTCTTTGAAATATAAATTGGTACATCAAGTGTTCTTGTTATTAACAGATTGGGTTACATGAAGAAATTTGATGTGATTTAAAGTTGTGTAAGAAGAAATTTGATGTGATTTAAAGTTGTGTAAATAAAAACACCATTGTCATCCCACCCCTCCAAGTGTGGAACGGATTGTCTCAAGCAGGGTACATTGATGCACAAACAATATACTTCACTGTCTACTAACATTGGCTTACATGAACACAGATCTTGTTGGTGGCATAGGTGTTGTGGTGAAGTATATGTCAGAAGGTCATGAACACAGATCTTTTTGGTGGCATAGGTGTTGTGGTGAAGTATATGTCAGAAGGTCATGAACTCAGATCTTTTTGGTGGCATAGGTGTTGTGGTGAAGTATATTTCAGAAGGTCATGAACACAGATCTTTTTGGTGGCATAGGTGTTGTGGTGAAGTATATTTCAGAAGTTCATGAACACAGATCTTTTTGGTGGCATAGGTGTTGTGGTGAAGTATATTTCAGAAGGTCATGAACACAGATCTTTTTGGTGGCATAGGTCTTTTTGGTAAAGTATGTCTTAGAAGGTCATGATAGGAGATGTTTTTGGTGGCATAGATGCTGTGGTCAAGTATGTCTTAGAAGGTCATGATAGGAGATGTTTTTTGTGGCATAGATGATGTGGTCAAGTATGTCTTAGAAGGTCATGATAGGAGATGTTTTTGGTGGCATAGATGCTGTGGTCAAGTATGTCTTAGAAGGTCATGCTAGGAGATGTTTTTGGTGGCATACATGCTGTGGTCAAGTATGTCTTAGAAGGTCATGATAGGAGATGTTTTTGGTGGCATAGATGCTGTGGTCAAGTATGTCTTAGAAGGTCATGCTAGGAGATGTTTTTGGTGGCATAGATGCTGTGGTCAAGTATGTCTTAGAAGGTCATGATAGGAGATGTTTTTGGTGGCATAGATGCTGTGGTCAAGTATGTCTTAGAAGGTCATGATAGGAGATGTTTTTGGTGGCATAGATGCTGTGGTCAAGTATGTCTTAGAAGGTCATGATAGGAGATGTTTTTGGTGGCATACATGCTGTGGTCAAGTATGTCTTAGAAGGTCATGATAGGAGATGTTTTTGGTGGCATAGATGCTGTGGTCAAGTATGTCTTACAAGGTCTTGATAGGAGATATTTATGGTGGTATAGATGCTGTGGTCAAGTATGTCTTAGAAGCTCTAGCAGAATTTTTTGTGGCATATCTGTTGTGGTAAACTGTATGTTAGAAGGTCATTAACACATATCACCAGTTTATTGTGTACTAACATTGGGTTACATGAATGAACAACTTTTTGGTGGCATTGGTGTGGTCAAGTATATCAGTATGTCTTATAAGGTGATGATATTTTGGTGCCATAGATGCTGGGGTCAACTATGTCTTACAACATGAGAGCACCAGCATTCCAACCAACTGATAAAAACTACATAATACAGAGCAGTCAGATAAACTATACATTTGTATTTCTACATTGATTACAACTTGAGAAATAGTTGCCAAACTATACATAATCAACACTATACTTGTGTACAAAAGCAGTGGATACTTACATAAACTTTCAACTTTCAGTGACAACATAACATTAAGATCTTACTGCTTCTTAATGTTTTTTTGTCACTGACATGACACTGCATACATTACATATAAAAACTGCTTCCCTGCACCCCATCCCTTCATTCCAAAAACCATTGAAGGGTAAAACGAAAACATATATACAACATAAAAGATGAAGCATCAAAGATGATCATTAGAGTTCAACATGAGTTGGGATTTTTGCACGTCCTTCTTGTGTGTCCTGCTTCATGGCACCGTGTACAATGGTAGATCTTTCTATTTTGGAACTGTGATTCCTGCCTCCTTACTCTTGGTCTTCCAGGAGGTCGACTTGTGATTGGAGGGTGGAGGAACGTAGCTTCGGACATGTTTTCCATGTGATAATCCCTATAATCATTGACGTTCGGCATGTCTATTGTCACAACCGGAATCATGCTGTGCTGGTAGATCCGTTGCTGAGCTTCTATCTTATAACAATCCTCAACATAATCGTAGATGTTGCCGTGCACAACCTTGACAGCTGCACACGCATGTGTGCATGGAATCCCACTCATCTGCCATGCCCCACAACTACATTGTCGTGATCGCAAGTTAACCCCATGGTCTCCACGTACTGTATACACACTGAATCTACCCTGCCCATAATCTTCACACCACATATGCTCACATCCACTCACATTTTCCATAACCTTTGCATCTATATTTGGTCCAACACAATTCTTCCACTTGTTCATTGCCACATAAGAGGCATGCATCTTCTTTGCTACTTTCTCGCGATGTGCGTGAATTAATTGGGCTACATTATACTTCCTCTCCTTCACCATCCATGCATTGAATGACTCGGCGATATTGGTTGTTATGTTATCCCATCGTTTGTATGGGAACTTGCTAAGAGCACACCTATCAACGTCACCATGATTGTTAATCCATTCATATAACTCTTGACAGTGCTCCCGCATCTTTTCCATTGCTTTATCAAACTCATCAACACGCCTTGCATATGCAATCTTGTCAAGAAGCATCAGTCCATCCTCCTTTGACCGGTTACTGGTCTTTCTCTTGCCCCTGTTTATTTTCAGTATCTCTGCACTGAAGTTCTCCTTCACATGTCTATAACAGAATGCATGACGATGCCCTCCAAATATTGCTGCCACAGCACCTATTATGGCATTGTGACGATCTGACACAATTGTCAAGTCCATAGAACCAACAATCCTTTTAATCATATGCATGAACCAAGTCCAATCGTCCAGTGTCTCTCCCTTCACAATTGCTATGGCAAACGGCAACAGCTCATTATCCGCATCATACGCTGAAGCTGCAAGTAGAGTCCCCTTATAAGGCCCACTTAAATGAGTTCCATCAACATATAGTACATGCCTTGCACCCCCCATGAAACCCTGTACACATGACCCATATGCAATAAAAACTCTTTCAAACCTGCAACCATCTGCTACCCATTCAGCAACTGTATTAGCATCAGTTTCCTTCAACCTTTGGCATATCCATGGGATTAACAAGTATGATTGTTCCGGTCTTCCATGTATGTCTTCCATTGCCTTTTCCTTTGCCCTATATGCCTGTTTATATGTTAGCTTCACACCATACTCCCTTTGCACTGTCTTCATAATCTCAGTTGGACGCTTCTCGGTGTGATTCCTAATCTCGTCAATTATTATTGATGATGTCAAAGTAGATCTTGCACCATGGCCGCTCACTTGCAAATGATCTTGAGCTGAATGAACATGATCTTTGATGAATTTTGTCACACACAGTATTCCAGAAGTCCTGCCCACTGCAGACGCACATAATTTCCAAGGACAACCCTCTACTTTACACGTGACATACATCTTGTCCTTGCTATTCCTATCATATTTATACATGAACTTATGTGCAATGCTATACTTGTACAAGGCTTCTCTTAATGCATCGGCATGAGGAAAATGCTGCCCCACCCCGGAAATTAATCCTGACCATTTCAAATAGCTAGTGTCACTCAAATTTGTCTGATGTGTCTCATAAGTTATACACCCACCACCAATTTCAAATGACACAGCCTCAAGATCATTGCCATGTGTCATGGGAGATACCTCTGCTTCCGGTGACCGTTCCAATAATCTCTGGCTCCTGCATACAAAATTACAACACTTGATAACTTATTATCATACAACAATTACACCACTTTATAACTTATTATCAGCTTGGGAATGAACAAAATATTACTAACTTACACATGTGCATTATTCATTGGCAAGGATTCATTGCCATTCTCTATATTGGCTACAAACACATGCGCACTGCTTTCATTGAACCGAAAAAGGTTTTCAATTTCATTATCATTGTCAAGCTCAATTAATGTCTCATCAAACATTACTGTGTATTTAATGTCCCAACTGCTCCCTTCATAACCTGTCAATGTTGATATAATTTCTCTTAAATCTTCCATTCTTATCCCATCTTTTAGTACCTTTACCCTCACACTACCTCCGAAATATTTAACTTCACCATCATTATTATGTTCAAATTTCCCCCCTACGTGGAAATAACAAAACAACTCCTTTGCACGGCTTGAACCAATATTACCATCCATTTTTTTACGCTTCCTGCGACAAATAAATAACACTTAGTTAGTTGACAAACACAAAACTACATGAGTACCTCAATCTTTCACAAATCTATATTAGGGTTTTTCAACTTCATATTAATCGTTTCTTAAAAAATCCACCCCATTTATTCTCTTCAACCACAACCCTGAAAGTAACCATCCCAACCTCCTCCCCGATTCAGGCAGCATCTGCATTTTTCGCCATACCACTCTTCAACATTCACGTCCTTCAAACCCAAATACCCCGCAAAGTTTCCCACCCAAATGAAGACGAAAATGGTTTTGCTTCAGCTCGAGCACAGGGGGAAGAACATTGTCGACCAATGAAGTACATACCTCTGTTTGTATCGCCTCCCACGTACGTTCCCGCGCGATGACGCTCTCCCTGTTTCGCGTCACCTTCTTTTGTCATCAACTTCTTTTCTTTCATCATCAGAGGACAAATTTGTCATTTTACGTTCAATTCTAATATTCCACTTAACGTACTCGCACTGATACGGGATATTATATTTCCGCGCACGTATCCGTCTTTTAACAATTTAAAGGTTCTTTTTGAGGGATTTTCCCTAGTAATTAATTTCTCAATTATATATATATTTATTTCTATTCTCATAATTTATTCATTGGGAAAATCTTATTTTCTATCAATTTTTAATGGAAGAATTATATTCAGCTTCCGCACAAAAGGAAAAAATAAAGAAATGATCTCATTGTCTAGTTTAAGGGCTTCAATTGACAAATTCAGTGGTTTCATTGACAAATTCAGGGGCCATTTTTTCTCTTATGCGGGACACCTGAATGTAATTCTCCCATTTTTAATTTAGTACCTATTTGTTTTTTCTTCTTAATTAAATCATCTAATTTTATTTTGTTCGCATCAATAACCACGGTAACTTTCCTCAGTTAGTTATTAGCCTCCGTACAATAACTAATTGTGTTAACAAAACAAAGTTAAGGATTTAATTAACAGAAAGAAAACACATAAGCACCAAATGAAAAATTGATCAAAAATATAGATAGTTGCAATATAGTTTTGGAAAAATTGCTAAAAAAGATCTCATTGGCAACTTAATTGACAAATGAGACCTGAGAAGATATCTGCACGAGGAGGTAAAATTTGTGCACACAGAGGGAAGATTTTTGCACACGTAGAAAAGATTTTTGCACATGTATAAGAAAGAATATTGCACATAAGGAGGATATTCTGCACACAGGGAAAGATATTCTGCACACCTGGAAGATATTCTGTACGCAAAGGCCATATTTAACAAATATGTTTTCAATGAGGTATTTTTTCACAATTTTCCCTATAGTTTTCTCTTGTTTAGTTTTTCAACGAAACAGTCTTAATAGTAGATTATGTGACTCTACTCAACATTCATTGCAATTAATTTTGCCATCTGAATCTAAATGGAATCAAAATCAATAGATTACAGACTATATATAGGGAAAAAAAAAAAAAAACGGGCCATTATGAGCATATTGATTTTTTATTAATATATTGATAATAAATAAATTTTTTTGTTACCTTAATAATACCAATAAAAACAGAAAAATCACTTTCTTCTGCAAGTTTTTTTTTTTAAATATATAAAACCTTCTTAAGTAAGTTTGAACTTTGAATAATGTCCAAATCAATGTTTTTTAGGGTGCCGCTGAAACAAGAAGTTCACATCCTTTCTTAGGGTGCCACTGAAATTAGGATGGATGAGAAAACCATTGAGCAAATTCCTCTTATATGTAACCACATAAATGTAGTTATGCAACAAATGATGAAACATATTGGATCATCCAGTGTAGCATCAGTCTCAGACAGGAAACGAAAAAAAGATGAGGATTAGTCTATTGCAACTTTACCCATTTTAGAGATTAGATTTCATCCTGACCTAGTCAAATTGTAGCGGTCCAAGTGAAATACCTTCGAATCTTAACCTTTCTCATGAGGATTGCCCAGCACCTTGCAGACTTGAGGATGTTGTGAAAATCATAAATGGGTAAAGTAAAGAGAGCAGTTGGAGAGAAAGCATTAGAATTGTGAGAAAAGTCCTGCTAAACACAAATATTTGTGAGGTATTGAAAACAACCATATTTTGCTTAAACAAGATAAGGTTTAGAAGGAAAACAACCACGGGTTTTGACGGGTTAGGATTGGGAAAATCCAACCTGCAAAAATGCGGGTCTCATAGCCCACGGGTTGATGCAGGTTAGCCTGCCGGTTGGCAGGTTGGCCCGCAAATTTTTTTGTTTTTTTTTACATATAATAATTTTATAAAACTTATAAGTTTTTCAATCCTATCTTGGTACCTCTCAACCCAAAGAGAAAAAATATTTGCCTCTTCCCTTCTTCTTTAAACAAAATTATTATATCTTGGTTACTTGAGAATGAATTTATATTTTATTTATAAAATTTGACAAATTTGATAATTTCATCTCTTGAACTGTGGATTATGTTTTTAAATTTTTATAAGAGAAATTATTGATGCTAGGAAAGTAAATTTAATGACCCATATATATATGTCTCATATTTTCAACCTTTTTTAAAAAATAAGAATTTTTTTTTTCAAAAAAAAAAATGCGGGCCCGCAGGCTGGCCCACAACCCGCACACTGTGGGTTAGGGTTGGCATTTTGCCAACTCTTAGAAGTGCAAATCGTACAAGCCCGCACTGCATGGCCCGCAGGTTGGTGCAGGCCAACCCGCAACCCGCGGGTTGGCCCACATTCCCAGCCATAATTAACCCTGAACATTAAGGTGATGCTTCCTCAAAATTAAACCTCTCCAATAGATATCGCAGAATGGATGAGTTTCCAGATAAATAAAAAGTTGTTTATGGGGCAGCCTAATTTTCCAAATAAATTCCCAAAGCTTTGACGGATTTGCTCTCCTAGCCTTAGTGTTATGAATTGACAGAGAATAGCCTTGTTTAATGCTATATTTGCCAAAGATTTCACTTGCCCAATAACTCTCATCCTTGCCATTACAAGGTGAAATAGGTGTTTTTGAGAATGTTGTCAGCCACCCCTGTAGAGTAAAAGCTAACAATTAAGATTATTGGAAATAAGATCAGAAACCTTTTGAATATGAAGATTAAAGTCCATAGATTGATGAGTCATAGGCAATCATAGGTTGTGTTTCATAAGAGTAGAATCCACAAAACCAACCTATCAATGAAGGTGTTTAAGAATGAGATCAGATGATTCCAAAATACTTTTCTAGAACCAGGAAGCATTGTGTGGCCTTTTCAATTTACAACCCGAAGATGTATCCACATGTTTGATTCTTAAAGTGTTGGCACTTGGCAAGAAGAAAATGAGGTTCAGCTGACAAAATCCTTCAAATTTTGCTTAGCTGATAAAGCTATAGATTCATGTAATGCGTAGATCTAATGCCTACGCCACCATTACTTGTAGAAGTGAAGAGTAAACCCTTCTTAGGTAACTTCTACGCTTCAGATAATAAAATCCCTAGAAAAAGTTTAGTATCAATTATATTGCACGATTTTTTGGGATTTTGTATGAAAGAAAGCAAGTGAATATTGAAAGATAAGCTGGGATTTCCAAAAAGTTGTTATCCTTTCTATGGTATTTACAACTTTCCAATAGATTGGAGTTTTATCTTTTTCAAAACACTCTAAAAATCCAATATTGAAATTCATGTGTAACTTGTTCTTAACATTATCTGGAACATTAGGAGAGACGAGGATAGAAGATTTATCCCCATTGATTTGTTATCTAGACCAAAGGCACAAAGTGGCTCTAAATAATATTCATGCATGTTTACTCAAAAAAAAAATATTCATGTATGTTATTAAAAAAAATGGTTGAATATTTTTTTGGCAAATTCTTGTAAAAAGAATTTTAAAAATAGGAAAGGATAGAATGGTATTTCAAATATTCATAATACTAGAAATATGTTAGTATCTGATTTATACTTTTTGAAATTTTAAAAAGAAAATGACAAAAATGCCCTTAAATATATATACATTTAAAAAAAAATATATTACCTATGCCAGCCACCGTCATAATAACTATTTGGCACAGTGGTTGGGGTGGGATTTAAATCCACACCACTTGTTTGCCAAAAAGCACTAGTACTTTTCAATATATATTATGCAAACCAATATATATATAAGTTGATTTTTATCTTTAAATCAAGCTCATTCACAAGTTTTATTAATATATTTCATAATATTTCATTAGGTTTTAAATACTTTCATTTAACATGTAAAAAATTCACATTATCATGTTATTCACAAGTTTTGTTAAAGAATTTAAAACATTTCATTAGGTTTTAACAATTTTCTTTTATTAAGTAAAAAATTCACACTAGTAGGTCATTTACGAGTTTTGTTAAAAAACTCGCGACTTTCGTTAGGTTTTAACAACTTTCGTATATTAAATAAAAAAATGCAGGCTAGCAGGCCATTCACAAGTTTTGTTAAGGAATTAACCACATTTTATTAGATTTTCACCACATTAGTAAAAATTTGTGAATGATCTAATAGTGTGAATTTTTTACTTAATAAACAAACATTGTTAAAACCTAAAGAAATATCACAAATTAGTCAATAAAATTTGTGAATGAGCTTGAGTCAGAAAAAAGTGAACTTATATATATTTGTTTGCATAATACATATTGAAAAATATTGGTGGCTCAACGGCCACCAATGCTTTTTGGCAAACAAGCAATGATGTTCAAATCCCACTCCAACACTTTGTTAGTTTAAGCCTTTCATTTAAGATGGGAGGTGAATTAAGTGATATTAAAAATTTTAAACTTAAAAACAAACTCAATGAAGAGAATAGAGTTAGAAAGATATCACCAAAGGAAGACACAAAAGATTTATACTGGTTTGGTTCAAACCACTTGACCTACATCCAATCTTCAGAATCCTTTCTGAGATTTTTACTATCGTCCTAAGATTCATGGGCTCTTAATGCCTCAGTACAATCAAGTTCTTCTTTAAAGAACACTCACTCCCCCTTACACTTTACAATCAATGCCCACACTCAAGGTTCTACTACATTGTGTTGCTTAGTCATAATAAATGATTTAGTAATGTCTTTCACAAAAGTAAATGAATAATCACTAAAGTACAAAATCACAGAGAGATAAAGCTCAAGACTTCACAATGAATGTAATAGTGAATGTGCGTAGAGAATTAGTTGCTTCATTTTCAATGCTCTTCTATTTATAGTGTGAAGATATTTGATGACCCTTGCTCTTTTGAATGTAGTCATTGTGAGTGTGTGAGGTCATTGCTTTTGTCATTTACTGTGTCAGGTTATTCCTTTTGTCTTTTGAATTAGCTATTGGAAACATGGATGAAGGTTGAAGGTCGGATTATTAAATGCATCTGACACAAAAGTGCTTTTTGCTAATCTAGTGTTAATCCTTGATTAGTTTCCTATTGTATGTTCAAACACTAATACAAAAATGTATTAAAATAGTTAGAAGCAAAAAGAATAAGTTTAGAGATGATTTAAATGAGTATCGAGATTTCCAAGACAATGCTCTTTTTCTGAAAATGTATCACTCGAGTGCTCTTCACTCAAGTCTTTTGAAAACAACATAGATCAATTCTTGGTTCACTGTGGTGATGTGATGGTGATAAATACAGATAGGGTCACTTGAGTGGTCACTCGAGTGATCATGCTTTATCTTAATTCAAGTAAAAATAGCTCACCATTTAACTTACTATGGTATAGTGGAAGTGATGTGATTTTCTCGTATCACTCAAGTGATCTTTTTATAAATTATTTTTCAAAAAGACCAGGCATTGTTTGAGTCATTGTGGTGCTATGCAAGTAATATCAAAATTTAAGGGTCACTCAAGCAGTTACTTGAGCGATCTTTATAAACTTAGTTTTAGAAAAACTTGATCACTTGGACAAATCATTGTGGTGCATATAAAGTAATATGAAATTGAACACACCACTTGGTGGTCACTCGAATGATAAAGTTTGAAATTCTTTTCACAAAATTGATCACTGGCTAACTTCACTATGGTGATATAAAAATGATAGGCTTTAGAAACATATCACTCGAGTGATCTATTTGAAAAGTAAATTTAAAAAATAAGATCATCGTCAGATTCACCATAATGAAGTGGAAGTGATGAGAAATTGCTACATCACTTAAGTGGTCACTTACGTGATCTTTTAATGAAAACACGTGATCACTTCCAGTAGTTGTCGTTGTGAAGAATTTTACAGAACACTTCACTTGAGTGGTCACTCAAGTGATCAACTAAAAGATCCACAACTAGCTACATCACTACTAGTGAGCTCGAGAGCAACTAAGTTTGAACATATCACTCGAGTGGTAACTCGAATGATTAAACTTTTTCATATCACTCAAGTGCCTACTTGAGTGATTCACCTCTACATGCTTTAAAACCATATTTTCAAAGTTGAAAAATAGTATTGCTCATGCAAATAACTTTCTTTAAGCTTTGTTATCATTAAAACATGAGGCCTAATACACTTGCCAAATAATTATCCTTGCCGGAGCTCCAATGGTTGTAGTTGGCCAACCACCGAAGCTCCAGCACAATAGAGGAGGTCGCCAGCCGACCGACGATTGAAGCTTTGGTGGCAAAGGCTAGCAAAGTAATTTATATATACATATATATAAGGGCATTTGTGTTATTCCTATTAAATTTCAAAAAGGAGAGATCATATACTAACATCTTTCTAGTATTATGAATACTTAAAATACAATTTTATCTTTTTCTATTTTCAAAGTTTTTTTTTTGTAAGATTTTCTCTATATTTTGGGGATTAATAGAAGCTTTTTCTGCTTTGAAAGTAGCAATTACCAGAGGCCTGAACTCTGAATCTCAACCATTAAAAACTTCTTCTTGGAGGTTGACAAAATCAGAAATTGCTGTTATGACAAACCAATGAGACAACTCACCCGAGATATACGTTGACGGCTCTTTTCTGACACAGGCCCTCAGAATGTGTCAATAATTCAGTCCTCTCTTTTCTTGTTTTAAATATTTTTTATCAAAAAACATATCTCTTCTCTCAAACAGAGATAATTCATTGGCCGGAAAAACATATATTAATTATTATTTAATATATTAATAAACTAATATTTAAGATAAAAAGTACGGGAAAAGCGAGAGATTACTTATTACCAAAGGATTGGCAAAAAAAGAAAAAAAATACTTAATTACCAAAGCACCTTTCACAATCTCACACTCGCTACTTCTTTTAACGCTATAAGTTGGTTTTTGTTATAAAAGTATATGTGATAAGAAAGAAGATTGATAGGATTCAGAGAAAAACGATAGAATTTCTAGAGAGAAGTTAGAGAGATGTTCTCATTCAGTTCAATTGAAACAATCGATTACAGCCCTTTATATAGAGGCAGAAATCTAACCCTGGTTGTATTACCATGGTTATATGTAAATGACCATAGTTACTTTATATCGTCTTTATATCCTTGTCTTCTTTTGCTGTCTTTATATCCTTGTCTTCTTTTGCTTTTGCTTTGTGTCAAATCATCTTTGTGTCAAGTCATCTTTATGTCAAGTTGACTGGAAGAGTAATATGAGTCAATGGACATCCACATATTTAATATTCATAACACTCCCCCTTGGATGTCCATTATGAATGTGCCTCATTAAAAACTTTAACTAGGAAAAACCCAGTGGGATAAAAACCTAGCCAAAGAAAAGAGTACATCATTCATTGATACACCGTCGAGTGCTGCCTCATTAAAAACCTTTCTAGGAAAACCCAGTGGGACAAAACCTAGATAAGGGAAAAAGAGTACAGCGTGTATCGACTCCCCCTCTTGATAATATCAGTTGAAATCTTTGAATCTCCGAAGACCAATATCATGAACAAGTTTTTCAAAGATTGTACCTGGGAGTGACTTGGTGAATAAATCTGCTAGATTTTCACTTGAACTGATTTGCTGGATATCTATTTCACCATCCTTTTGAAGGTCGCGAGTGAAGAAGAATTTTGGTGAAATATGCTTCGTTCTATCGCCCTTGATATAGCCTTCTTTAAGTTGAGCGATACATGCAGCATTATCCTCATAGAGGATTGTTGGGATCATTTTTCCAGAAGATAAATGACAAGTTGTACGTATATGATGTATTACTGACCTCAACCACATACATTCTCGACTTGCTTCATGTATTGCTAGAATTTCTGCATGATTAGATGATGTGGCTGATATAGTCTGTTTCATAGATCGCCATGAAATAGCTGCACCTCCACATGTAAATAGATAGCCCGTTTGTGATTTACCATTATGTGGATCAGACAAAAATCCGGCATCTGCATACCCAACCAGTTCATGTTTGGATACATTTGAGTAGTATAACCCCATGTCTGTTGTACCTCTGAGATAACGAAAAATGTGCTTTATTCCATTCCAATGCCTTCGTGTTGGTGAAGAACTGTATCTTGCTAGTAAATTAACAGCAAATGATATATCAGGACGTGTGTGATTAGCAAGATACATTAGTGCTCCAATAGCACTAAGATATGGTACTTCTGGACCAAGTAGTTCTTCATCACCTTCTTCACTGATTTCTCGGGGTCGGAATGGGTCTTTATCCACCTTCAAAGATCTTACAATCATTGGGGTACATAATGGATGAGATTTATCCATGTAAAATCGCTCTAGGACCTTCTTTGTATAAGTTTCTTGATATACAAAGATCCCTTTCTTGAAGTACTCGATCTGTAATCCAAGACAAAATTTTGTTCTTCCCAAGTCCTTCATTTCAAATTCTTTCTTCAAACAATTAATTGCCTTTTGAAGCTCTTCAGGAGTTCCAATGATGTTGATATCATCAACATAAACAGCAATTATAGCAAACTCATTATTAGATCTTTTCATAAAGATGCATGGGCATATCGGATCATTTTTGTATCCTTCTTTCAACAAATATTCATTAAGGCGATTATACCACATGCGCCCTGATTGCTTCAGGCCATACAGGGACTTATTTAACTTAACTGAGTATTGTTCTCGAGAATTTAAATTGGATGCTTCTGGCATCTTAAGTCCTTCAGGGACTTTCATATAAATATCACTATCAAGTGATCCATATAAATAGGCAGTCACAACATCCATGAGATGTAAATCAAGTCCTGCATCTACTGCTACACTGATTAAATAACGAAAAGTAGTCGCATCCACTACTGGTGAATACGTTTCTTCAAAATCAATGTCAGGTCTTTGCGTAAAACCTTGGGCTACTAGACGTGCCTTATATCTAGTTATTTTACCCTTTTCATTTCTTTTTCGTACAAAGACCCATTTGCATCCAACTGGTTTTACATCTTCAGGTGTAAGGACTACAGGTCCAAATACTTTTCGCTTTGCCAATGATTTTAATTCTGCATTAATGGCATCTTTCCATAGGGGCCAGTCTTTTCTTTGTTGGCTCTCACTAATGGATTTTGGCTCATGATCCTCATTATCATTCATTACATCATATGCTATATGATAAGCAAAGATGTCATCAACGTTGACTTCATTTCTATCCCATCGGATTCCATTCATAACATAATTTATTGAGATCTCATTATTTTCACATATATCAGGTACCTGGGTCTCTTCTGGGACTACAACATTCTCTTCTGGAGATAATATCTCTTCAGGAGATGGCTCTTCTGGAGCTACTAATTTTTCTTCATTATCCTCGACTTGACCATCTAAATTCTTTGCTCCTTTTCTTTTTCGAGGATTTTTATCTTTCGAACCGATGGGCCTGCCACGCTTCAGGCGTGCTTTGGATTCATTCATAGCAGGTTGTCCTTCAGGGACATCAATTTTAATAGGAGCATTAGCAGCTGGGATATGTGACTTTGTCACTTTCTTTGGGTCAGTAAATGCTTCTGGCATTTGATTAGCTAAATTCTGTAAATGAATTATCTTTTGAACTTCAAGTTCACATTGTTTTGTACGAGGATCAAAATGAGCCAATGATAATTCATTCCAACTAATTTCATTACCCAGCTGCTTGTTTTCTCCCCCTAATGTTGGGAAAAATGATTCATCAAAATGACAATCGGCAAATCGTGCCGTAAATAAATCTCCTGTAGATGATTCTAAATATTTTATAATTGATGGAGATTCGTACCCAACATATATTCCCATCTTTCTTTGTGGGCCTATCTTAGTGCGTTGTGGTAGTGCTACAGGCACATATACCGCACACCCAAAAATTCTTATATGGGAAATATTAGGTTCCTGACCAAAAACCATTTGTAAGGGGGAAACCTTTAAATAACTTGTTGGCCTAATGCGAATTAACATTGCTGCATGCAAAATGGCATGGCCCCAAGCAGAAATTGGTAGATTAGATTTCATAAGTAAAGGTCTTGCAATTAATTGCAACCTTTTAACCAATGATTCTGCAAGTCCATTTTGCGTGTGAACATAAGCTACAGGATGTTCAACATCAATTCCAAGGGACATACAATATTCATTAAAAGCTTGTGATGTAAATTCACCAGCATTATCAAGACGTATTTTCTTGATAGGATAATCAGGGTAATGTGCTCTTAATCTGATCAATTGAGCAAGTAATCTCGCAAACGCCAGGTTGCGAGAAGATAATAAGCAAACATGTGACCATTTAGTTGATGCATCAATTAAAACCATATAGTACCTAAATGGTCCACATGGTGGGTGTATTGGCCCACAAATATCTCCCTGTATCCGTTCTAGAAATGTGAGAGACTCACTTTCTACTTTGCTTGGTGAGGGACGAATAATTAACTTTCCCTTGGAACATGCAGCACATGAGAAATCATGGGATTGTGGTATTTGTTTACACTTCAGGGTATGTCCACATGAATTCCCAATTATTTGTCGCATCATTATTGAACCGGGATGGCCTAACCGGTCATGCCAAACATTAAATTCATTAGTAAACTTCTGGTTTACATTATCAAACTGCTGGTTTGTATTAGCAAACTTCTGGTCTGCATTATTGAACTTCTGGTTCTGAATAGTATGTGTTTCAATTGTGCTTATACATGTGTAATACAAACCAGAAGAAAAAATAGGAAAATTTTCTAATATGCATTTTCTACCAGCAACTATATTTGTAATGACAAGATATTCCTTATTATCTTTAGTTGTTGTTTCTAAATGATATCCATTTCTGCGGATATCTTTGAAACTCAGTAAGTTTCTTTTAGACTTGGTAGAATAAAATGCATTATCAATGCATAATTTTGTTCCTTCAGGTAACAAAATATTAGCTCTTCCGGAGCCTTCAATTAAATTTATACTACCAGATATAGTCTGAACATTGGCTTCTCGTATTACCAAGGAAGAAAAATATTTATCATGTCTGAGTATGGTGTGGGTTGTTGCACTATCAACGAGACATAAATCTTCAGGATTGATGCCAATAGAATTCATTCTTCATAAAAACATAAATAAAATTAATACATATGATAGAAACAACTTAAAATAAAATATAACAGTTCAAATTATATTAAGAAATCTGCAACATCCAAATAGTTATTATCTATATCGCCATACTCAGAATTCTCGCCCTGATCAACATGATTAACTTCAACATTTGATCTTTTACCAGTATTTTTAATTGATTCTTGGTAAAGATCAACTAGGTGCCTTGGTGTACGACAGGTACGAGACCAATGGCCCTTTCCACCACATCGATAGCATGGATTATCAGCATATTTATTATGCCTACTGCTTTCCTCTTTTTGGTTCTTATCAGTCTTTTCCCACTTCTGGTAGGAATTTGAACCTCCATGATATCGACCACGACCACGCCCACGGCTGTAGCCACGCCCACGTCCACGTCCACGGCCACGGCCACGATAAAATTCATTAGTTACTACATTCACTTCAGGGAATGGAGTTGAGCCTGTTGGACGGGATTCATGATTTTTCAACAAAAGCTCATTATTTTGTTCAGCCACAAGGAGACAAGAAATTAACTCAGAATATTTCTTGAAACCTTTTTCACGATATTGCTGCTGCAGGAGCAAATTGGATGCATGAAATGTGGAGAATGTCTTTTCTAACATATCATCATCAGTAACATTTTCTCCACATAATTTCAATTTAGAAGTAATTCTGAACATAGCTGAGTTATATTCGCTTATAGATTTAAAATCTTGCAAGCGTAAATGCATCCAATCAAAATGAGCTTTTGGAAGAATGACCAACTTCTGGTGATCATATCTTTCTTTCAAATTGTTCCACAGGACAAGTGGGTCCATCACTGTCAAATATTCAGTTTTTAGATCCTCATGTAAATGGTGGCGAAGAAAAATCATGGATCTGGCTTTATCTTTGTTGGATGCCTTATTCCCTTCTTTAATCGTGTCTTCCAGACTTTTGGCATTTAGGTGAATTTCCGCATCCAACTTCCAAGATAAATAATTTTTCCCGGTAATATCAAGAGCCACAATTTCAAGTTTTGCCATGTTTGCCATTGTTCAAACTAATTAAAGAAATAAATGAAAATAATTAAAATATGAACTGTAAATATAATAACTGTAAATTCATAAAGACAATAAATAAATCATAAGGCAAAATAAGAAAATTAAAACATGTATGGCTTCGGGCCATTTAATCTCATGACTTCAGGCCATGTATGGCTTCGGGCCATTTAATCTCAAGATGAGGAATTAACTATTATCTTCAGGATAAAAGTTGTACATGACTTCTGGTCATACAATAAGATAAAATATAAAAATATATATAGCTTCTGGCCATATAATAAGATAAAATATATATAGCTTCTGGCTATATAATAAGATGAAAAATGTATATAGCTTCTGGCTATATAATAAGAATGGATATGGCTTCTGGTCATATTATAAGAAATTAAAACATTATGACTTCTGGTCATAATTTCAAGAATCATATGGGTATATGGCTTCTGGCCATAATAACAATAATAATAATAATAATAATATAAAAGAACTTGTAAATAATATATAAAAACAATAACAATCTCCAATCTTAACCATGGAACCCGATGTTATATAACAATCGGTAAAAGAATCTTTCTTATTCCATATAGTGGCTTAGATTATCCCAGATCTATAAAATAAAACAACGTATATAAAATCACTAAAGAAACCATAAGAAGATCATACCTTCTTTTAGAGCTTCGTGCTGATAACGTGTTATAAAAGTATATGTGATAAGAAAGAAGATTGATAGGATTCAGAGAAAAACGATAGAATTTCTAGAGAGAAGTTAGAGAGATGTTCTCATTCAGTTCAATTGAAACAATCGATTACAGCCCTTTATATAGAGGCAGAAATCTAACCCTGGTTGTATTACCATGGTTATATGTAAATGACCATAGTTACTTTATATCGTCTTTATATCCTTGTCTGCTTTTACTGTCTTTATATCCTTGTCTTCTTTTGCTTTTGCTTTGTGTCAAATCATCTTTGTGTCAAGTCATCTTTATGTCAAGTTGACTGGAAGAGTAATATGAGTCAATGGACATCCACATATTTAATATTCATAACAGTTTTTGATATTTGAAGCAGAAACAAAAAGTTGAATAGCAGAGGCCAAGATCCAGGGTGGTATTATTTATTCACCGATCTCACTGTGAAAGAGAAAGGAAGGAGGGAAGAAGAGAGAGGGGGAGAGGGAGAAGTAATTGGAAATGGCGAGCGCTGGAGGTGGAGGATATGGAGATGCCAGCCAGAAGATAGACTACGTGTTCAAGGTGGTTCTGATTGGAGATTCGGCGGTTGGGAAGTCGCAGTTGCTCGCTCGTTTTGCTAGAAATGACTTCAGCTTGGACTCCAAGGCCACAATTGGCGTCGAATTTCAGACTCGGACTTTGGTGATCGACCACAAGAGCGTCAAAGCTCAGATCTGGGACACAGCTGGCCAAGAACGGTGCTTTTATTATCTCTTTACTTTCACCATTTTATTTCACTTTCTTTCATGCTACGTTACTTTGATCTTCTTTGCCTTCGTTTATTCTGTTCTTTGTCCCGCGATCGATGTGATTTTAGCTATATTTATTTGGTAACGAAGTTTAAAATCGTCTTGGTGGATGCTTATGGATCTTTCCGTTCAGGAGTTTATTGCGTTGTGTTTTCCGATCAGCGTTCACTTCATGCAAGCATAAACTTCCAGTGACCATTTAGAAATGCTCTTGTGCTGCGAATTGATTATTTGGTTTAATTTGTTGAAGTGATCTGCTGATCATCGTGTGCAGAACCTGAAATCAGTATTATAATTCAATTCAATTCTGTAGTGTGTTCATACTTTCTTATTTTTGTCGGATCACATGTATTTGTTGATCACAATGACTAGCTATGGGCAGTTAGTGTGTGAATCGAATGATGAATTGTCAAACTGAAGTTCAACATCAAATGTGTGGGACATGGAAAGGGGGGGGGGGTGTTATTGATTGTGACAACCTTTCCGTCATGTTGTATTGAGTTTAGGCTTTGTTGAAGATGATTTATTTGAATGTGTGATAAAGGATGGTACAAGAACTTTTCCGTTATATGTTAACCCATTTCCTATCACAAAGTCCCAATTGACTTATTTCTGGACTGAGACATTTAGCCATGTAATGGCACCCGTCAATTGAGGTAAAATTGCCATATTTATGTACTAGAACTATATATTTTTCATTTACTTGATTGATAACAATGTGGTTGGGTATTAGGTATCCTCTTTTACAACTTTTATATTGATAAATCTCTGTTCAAAGCAATTGACGGTTATAGGGGTGAGTCTTATTAATTTTTCAACCTGTATGTAGAACTAAAAAATATCAAGGAATCTCATTGAAGTTGAATATGAATCACTGTTCTCTTCATGCTATCGTCAATTTCACTGCTCATACAGTCATTCATATCCTATGGAGTTTGTAACTTTCAAGTTTTGATGTCCTTCCTTTTTGAATTCTGCAACTCATTCTACTATCGATTCTCAAACTATATGTCAGTAGGGACTGTGTCTTTTTTGGTACTGTTTTATATTTATTTTGGGGGAAGATGTTGCAAAATCATGGCTGTGTGCACAATTTGTTAAATAAGAGAATCATGATACTAAAAAATGTTAGAAGAGACATTAAATTCCGTTCTGTTTTCATAACTAACTACATGTAGCTATTGTCCAGTGTGTTGAGGGTTTAGGGTAATTGATTTCTTAATATCAAATTGGGTAGCAATCTCAGTTTAGATCTCACACCTTTAGATTCAACACAAACGTTAGTTATCATTTGATAGATTATCCATGGACGGAGGTGGATATACAATTTTTGTAATGAGTACACATTGAAAAGGGTGAGGGTGTTGGAATAAATAAATACAAATTACTAAATATTATAAACTGGCATTAACTCAGAATTTAACATCAGTATTTCATTTGTATGAGAATTTTGCCATGTTCATTGAGGCATTTTTTAGTTGTTTTGATATGTTTGACTTGACGTATGCCATGTGATATGAATCTTGTCTTTTCATTCTGGTCAGATCTGCAGAGAAGGATGAATGTTCTTATTTTTAATTTCATCTGCCATGATCATTTTTAATTTTCCTATTTAGCATGTGTTTGTATTCTTGGATGAATTTATAATTGAAACTTATGTACATATATGCATCAGTAATTATACATCTTGACATGAACAGTCAACTAGCGGGTGCATGAATGCTGACTGAATTGCTGATTTTCCAGATGCATAACTATGTTTTATTGTACAGATATAGAGCAGTTACAAGTGCCTACTATAGGGGTGCTGTAGGGGCAATGCTAGTTTATGACATCACCAAACGTCAGACGTTTGATCACATACCCCGGTGGCTCGAAGAACTACGTAACCATGCTGACAAGAACATTGTCATAATCCTAATTGGAAACAAAAGCGATCTTGAGAACCAGCGTGCAGTGCCAATGGAGGATGCAAAAGAATTCGCTGAAAAAGAAGGACTGTTTTTCTTAGAGACATCAGCACTGGAAGCAACCAATGTTGAAGCAGCCTTCATGACTGTTTTGACGGAAATTTTCAACATTGTCAACAAGAAAAACTTAGCTGCCGGCGAGAATCAAAACGGCAACACTGCACCTCCTTCTGGCAAGAAAATTATAATTCCAGGTCCTGGTCAAGAAATACCTGCTAAGAGGAATATATGTTGTCAGTCATCTTGAGTGTCTTTTATAATTGTTTTCAATTTATCTTATTCATTATACGATACTCCTATTCCCAATTTTTTGAAGGTTTGGTGCATTTCCTTTGCACATTTGCATCGCTTTTTAAAGTTTATTTTGCTTGAGCTGACGAGGGAAGAACTAGAGTTGAAGGTGATTTATGGCGTTAGGCGGTTACGGGGTGAATTATATTTAGTTAGAATTGTTGACTGTATCTTAAGGTAGACTATAGTGGTGTTGCAACTTCATCTGACCTATTTGGGTATGGCTTTGATATCTGCTCCGGTCATATTTCATTTTCTGATCAAATTCCAAGGCGCGGCATTATCATTGGCCTTTTGCCAGTGTTGCGGTAGAAATAACATCCAAAAAACAGGCGTTCATATTTATCCTAAAAAAAAAATGAAAACACGCGCTCACAAGAGGTTCTAATTGTATGTTGGGATTAATTGTGATACATAAAAGTGACTTTTTTTTTTATTTTTTTTTATTTTTATAAAGGGTGGTAAAAGTGATTTTTATTGTATTTGACTTTTGTAAAACTTAAGTTAGAGTAAAAATTTGTTAGTGTAATGTGATTTATGTTTGAATTAACTTTTTTTTTGAAAAAAGTCAGTTTGACAACTAAAACTTATATTAGATGATTAATGAAAAAGCAAGTGTAAATATAAAATGATTGAAAAGAATATATATTTATTAAGTATTAGTACTTTATATATAAAAATTTATTAGGTTCTTTTTTACAAATTATATATTTAACGTGGGACTTTTTCCTAATTTTTTCTCAGTTTTATTATTTAATTCCCCCCCCCCCCCCTTGTAATACTTCTATAAACAACAAATTATTTGGTTTTTGCAGTAATTTGCCTTTTCTTAGTCATTGCTTTCTCTTTCCATGATGTGATCGTGACTACACCAAATTTCAGCTTATCATGTAATTTAAAGCCCATTAGTTGCATCGTGAGGCCAAACATCCATTTAAGGCTTAATTTGCTTCTTTTTCCCCCCTCCTTTAATTGTGTGTTGTGGTCCCCAACGCTTTGTCAAACATATCCTAATTTTTTTTTTTGATACATAGGAATGCACAAACATATCCTAATTTAGTTGCACGTGATTTAAATAAGGGTTAATACTTAATACAATCTTTGGTAAAGAAGTTTGTTCTCATTTTGGCTTTAGTGTCTTAAATTTCAAATAATGGGTGGCAAAGCCATAAAATGGTCAAGGCTATTGTTAAATTATATGTACCTTTAAATAAAGTTATCTAACATCCAAATTATTCTAGATTAAGATCAATTTTGATGTTAAATTTTGAACAAAAATTAACATCATTACTAGTATACTAGTTCATATTTGAGCATTGCCACTCGCCTTTAATATCCAAATTATCATTTGTCCAAATCAAGATATAAACTTTGATGTTAAATTATGAGCGGAAATTAACATCATTACTAGTATTATACCCTAACATCATTACTAGTATTATATTCCATCTAGTTTTAAATATAAGATAAAATTAAATTTTTTAAATAAATTAAGGAAGTTAATTTAATTATTTTAAAATATTTATATTTACCATTTTTTTGTCAAACTATTTTACATAACTTATAAACTGATATATAATCTAAGGATACATAACATATGAAATGATTAAATAATTTATTTAACTTCTTTAATTTCTCTAAAAAAAGTTAACTATGTCTTACATTTAGGACCGAAAGTAGTAAATATTTTTCTTATGATTAACTGATTCATTTAGGCTTGACCTTCATATTTAGGTTGTCAGATCCCTTCCCACCAATACCAACATATATTTGTACAATTATTTTTCAAAAAAAAAAAAAAAATTAAATTTCATTGCAGATCAAAATAAGTTCTTCAACAATTCTCTACTCATGTGGGTATTACATTCGTGTTGCTGTCAATCATAACCCAAATTTGGACTTTTACTAAACTCCATGACTTCTCAGCTGAATTTTGATTCAGTACAACTATCTCAAATTAAACCTCATCCGTGTCAAAGCAATTATAAAGAAACAATTTTTTTGACCTCCTAAGATTTAGGATAATTAATTAGTACAGGTTAAAGCAATACCTAACCTTTAACCTTGTTTTAAATAACTTGATGCAGCCAGTGGCATACAACTTCAGATAATATTACTCAAACAAGCATACATGCAAACCTATTAGCTATTGTAGCCTCCAGGAGCTTCCGAGTCATCAATACCGTTAGTGCTCTGTTCTTCATCAACATCATTATTGGAGGGCATGTTCTCATGCATGGAGGACCCATTTTCTGCATCAAAGCGAACTAAAAGTCTTTCAAGCAGTTCTCGGCAGTCCATTGCAGTTACCATCACATTCAAACTGGCCCTTCCTTTCCAGCATCCAATGGCTATGGTAGACTCGTCCACCTGAAAGGATTCTGATGCTTCTCTTTTCCCTGCAGAAAAAGATGAGCGAGCCGATTCAAACAGGAATGCTAGATGGTCTTCACCTCCCCCACAGGATGATGAAAAAATACATACCTTTACTTAGAACTACCACACAATAGCCCGGTGTTAGGTTTTCAGCACTTTTGCCAAACTCAGCGACAACAAAATCTGCAAATTTTATTGTTTTGTACTGCAGAAGATGCTTGAAGTCTACAGGAGATGCACAAAGAATCCTCTTGGTAATGTATGGCAAAATAAGAGGCAATCCTTCAGATGATATTCGGAAAGCACATGGTGCTGAGATTCCTTCTCTCGTTGTCTGTCTTTCCTGTGGCATCAGAGCAAGGTAATTTTTATTTAATCTTTTTCACAAACAAGTAAAAAGTCGTTCATCAGAGACAGTCAGAGGGCTAAGCATTAATATTTCCTACAGCAAAGTGATTGGACTTGAAGTGTTTTGAATAAAAATAAACACATTTTATACAAATACGGTCCATTTAAATTATCATGAGTTGGAATTATATCACTTCATAGTTCATACAGCTAAAATTCACATCTGAAAGGAATTTGACCAGTATGTCAACATTAAATGATACCAGGAACAGATTTCACTTCTCAAAATTAATGAAACATCCCATAAAGTATGCTCTATCTAGTTGGCAATAAGGAGCCATAAGCAATCGTAGTTTTAAAATCATCCATCTTCTAAGTCACGTGTGCCATATTTCTCAATTCAAAATTATGATATAAAAAAGTTTATAAGCCATACTCATAATAACTCGAATCTGTTTAATTGGTGCGTAGAAAAAATCTGTTAAACGGTGAGTTTAGTTGATCTAAACATGAAAGAGTTGTTGGGAGAATCTTGATGTAAACTAACAGGCCCTAAATCCCTACTCCATTGCCATGATCTATAATTCTATATATCCTTTGCCTACCCAAATCCCCAGCTCTTACACTATAGTCTCATCGAACCACAAGGTCACTATAGTCTCTTACACTATTTTATTTAAATTAAGGAGGCTAGGCAACCCTACCAATAATCATATCACAAATTTCAACGATAAAGAATTAAATATACTCACAAACATCTTCAGACCAAGGGATGCTATTTTGAGTTGCTGCCCAACTGAGAAATTCAGTTCAAGAACATCTTTGACTGACTTGCTGACATAGTAAATTCTTTTCACATGGCCTCCATCATTGTTTCTAGTGACAAGATGACCATTGAATGGAAACCTTTCATTGATACCATAAAAATCCTTTATGCTGTTAATAGTGTCTTCATCTTTGAAAAAGAAAACAGGATCAACGCCTCTCCACTTGCCTTGAATCTGCAGCTTTCTTTTCCCTGAAGTCGGTTTTACTATGCTTTCTGTTTTAGGAGGATTTTGCACTTCCTCTGTTTCCCCTTCTAAACATGCACCAGAAGGACTAGCTTCCAAATCTTCTGTGTTGGGTTTGTTATCAATTACATTATCCTCTTCCAAAGCTTCCTCATATGTATTTTCTAATGAATCGACCTGCAATAGTTTTGAATTTTCAATATCCTTGTTCTCAGGTTCTCCATGCTGCTTATCAATTCCATTTTTTGTTTTTTCAGGAATATGAATTGCTGCAAAGAGTAAAACTATGACAAGTTAATAATGGTGGTCAAGCAACAAGGAAGGAAAGTCTGTGTTGGACGAATGTAACATGGAAAATATGACTACTAACAGAGGAATTGATATACCATGATAACCAGGAATTCTTGACTATCATCAATAGATATTATGAGGGACACCTGACATCATGTTTAAAATTACCTGGAAGAGGAGAAACTTTTTGCAGTACCACAATAAAGAAAGCTCCAGTGTTTTGATCATGAGGCGCAATCCTCATGCAACGCTCTAGTGGTAAATCAGAAACTTCCTCAGTTAATTTATCTGTCACATGATTCTCTGCTGCTTGATTGCCATCGTCAGAGTTTCCACAAACACCCTTATCAATATCATCTCCTATCTCCATCTTATGATTACTGTCAACAAGATCCTGATAGTTTTTCCCAGAAGGAAACATGCTGGGAAAAATCGCACTTCTTCGATACATGGGAACATCCTTATAGGAAGACAACCACATGCCCCTGTCACGTACCTGCATCTCCAAAATCATCTTTCAGAAATATTAAAATAATACCTTTGCATAACCCACAAATGAAGCCACAAAGCTAATCTCAAGCACTCATTTACAAATCCAATAGCTCTTACCAGAGATACAAGCTATTGTGGAACCAGAATTTTGTCATTCCACATAAATAGATGGACAGACAACTTAGTAATTATCATATATTTAATTAAAAAGAGTTAACAACCAAGACATCATCCAAACTCAAAAAATAAAAGAAGGAAAAAGACTTCATCCAAACATTAGCCCACCAAAAAACAACAGTCCAAGTTCATTAATTTGATGGAAACACACACAACTTGAGCTAGCAGTTTCAAGTTGAACGAGACAGAGCTTTCAGGCTTTGAATAGATTTTTTGTGTACAAGAGCAAAAGATACTATCTCAGGGTAATGAAAAGATAAAAGATTAATTACGGATATCTAGAATTTTCCCCAAGTGATTTAGCTTATTTTAAGTGACTCTGCGATGTACAGGTAAATATGTAAGAGAGGAGTTTTGTTTCATTAAGCACAACAGAGCTTTTTCTTTTTTTTTGAAAAAAAAAATCGTTCTGGTGTTTTCCAGACACCCCAGTACAGTTTCCTGTTTTTATAATTTCTTTTACTTGAAGATTAAGTCAGGATTTAGGCTGCTCAGAACTTTACAAATAGAACAAGAACTATTTTAATTGCAGACTTTTGGATGAATTGAACAAAAGTGTTGATATTTGAAATTTGAAGATTAAGTTATTCCTCTCCCTCTACTTCATCCCCATCCCCCCTTCTGCTCTACATCAATTTGGTATGAGAGTCAAGTTTGCTTCAAAATCCTTGGATTGTTGTGTGAAAAAAGAATAAAATACTTTGATGCACAAATACTCTTGTAAGAGGGTAGTTTCTCTTACTAAAGCTGAGAAATTTTACTAACATGCTCAAGCAGCTCAACTTTGACACATGTAGGAAATAAAAAAGTGCAACTCTTGTACTCCATGCATTATCTTCAAATGATTGAATTTAACAAACAACTAAGGAAAGGTTTGGTTGGAAAAACTCAAACCTTCCATCTCTTGAGACCTGACCGGCGCACAAGTTGGGGGCGCTCATTTGAGACATCAACAAGTTCAACAGATCCTCCACACCTTCGTAAAACCTGCAGTTTGTCAAAAATTTATATATAGAGAATTAATCATGGCCTTTCACAGATTAAAAGTCTAAGTGCGAGGTATGATAGGTTAATTAAAATTGAAATAAATAGATAAATGACAACTAACTCCAGAACTAGGTATTTCACCAGTTATCTTCCATCAACAAATTTAGACAATGCTAAGAAATACTCTCTAGAAACTAAAGTCTTGGACCCTTGTGCTAGGGGGAAATTGACAAAAGCTTCTGGGTTAATGCAGTTTCATAGATAGAAAGAATAAACACTTATCAAAAGTTCCGAACAATACTGCCAAAGGAAGATTGTGGCTGTAAAAATATTCATTCTAAGTTCTTCCTTCAATATCATTAGGTCAATTACATAAGTACATCCTTGAGGCAGGAAACCAAAGAAGTTCTTGCGTTATGGAGGCTTGGCTGGGATTATAGCATCTGAGATGATATGATAAAAAGTATAATAGGGTCATTTGCTGTAACAGATGTAATTTGGCAGAGAAGAGACATACATAAAGATGCTTGGCATTAGTAATGGAGTGTTTAAACATTTTAATTATAAATGAGCCATCTGGATCATATCATTGATACCAAGCTACTCACACAGTTACACTTGACATGATTATACATAGAAATGTTCTGCTTCTCTTTTTCGCCTCTTGAAGCAGTACTTTGGTTCTATTGTTTATAATTAAAATTAAAATTATCATATTTGAAAAAAAGTTGCATTCCAGTTATCGAAGACATGAACATAGTGAGTAAAAGAACTCGCAGCTATGGAATAGAGATGTTGAATAAAAATGTGCTACTTCATCTAAATAAATGCAAAATACAAGCACACAACCAAACAGCCAGAAATCAAGCACACTAAAAATGACAACATGAAAAAATCCTAAGAGTCCATATGGAAACTAAAGTGTCGTGCCTAGTTGGGTGCATGTTAAACATGGACATTGCTCAGTATCTAAGAGTAGTGCTATGAAATCAGACAGACTACGTAACATGGCTGCTGGCTGCACCACAGAAAAGACCAGTGCATCCAAAGCAGATTACCTCTGCAATCACAGCTTCATTCTCAATTGGATTCATTGAGCAGGTTGAATAGACCATTCTTCCACCAACTTTAAGTAATGATAAGCCTGATAAGTCAATTATTTTTTATTAGAATGATATCATAAAAGGGAATACCATACCAGGCCTAACAGTGGAAACCCATAAAACAGAACAATCAAGAAGCACCTCGCATAGCTATTAGAACTTGTAGGCTATGAAGCCCATTGCCCATCCCAGTATTCCTGTGTACAAGCCAAGCAAATCTTTACCAAAAAAAGGTGGGAAATATGGTAATTGAAGAGTAATACAGAAGAAAAGAAAAGGAAAGAGCTACACTACCATTTCCTCCAAAGATCAGGTGCCTTGCGAAGGGTTCCATCTCCACTGCAGGGGACATCACAGAGAATGCAATCAAATAAAAGTTGGCCAATATGCTGTTCTGGTTCCAATGATTCATGATTTCTGACTAAACGACAGCCTGGGAAGTTTTGAGCTTCATGATTAGTAACAATGAGGTTGGCTGTGCACATCCTTTTTGTTTGGTGGATGAGAAGATTACATCTTTGAACATCAAGATCATTTGCTATGACCTAATTAAGAAAAGAATATAATCAAACAGAGGTTGCATTACAGCTGATGTGATCAGAAGAGTAGCTAATAAGTAAGAATTTTCTGGTCTAGAAAATCAAATAAGATGAAGCCAGCCGCCAATACATAATAGAAACTGATAAAAAAGAAGGTAGTAAAAACAAAAAGAATGCCATTGCATATGTAAAAGGGAAGAACCATTCCATCAGGAAGAGATCCGGCTTTGGTTGATTGGTGTATAATCTCAAGCAATTGGAATGTTTTTGAACCTGGTGCCGCACACACTAAAGGAAGGCAAAGTCATAATAAAATAGTCAGAAGCACTAAAACAACAAATCAAGCAACCAGAGTAAAGAAGTAATGAAGTGCCAAACTTGTATAATTTTAGCAATACAAAAAGAAACGGAACAATAATCCAGAATAATAAAAATAAAATTGCTTCAATAATCAGATATTGCTTACTATCAAGCACAACATGATTTGGCTGAACATTCAAGAAGAGCGGAGGCACCTGCATCATAACCAGACGTTTTACTAAAAGCTAAAATTTTTAAAAGCAAGTGCCCACAACAAACTACATGCACCGAACCATTCAGTTTTTTAAGACAGAAAAGCATAATTGTATGATCTTGAAGATTGATAGACAGAAGGTAAACTGGCCCACCATGCTGACAGCTTCCTGTCTTGTAATATTTCCAATTTCATTTTCTAGCTTTAAGAATTCATGGAACCTGAGACATAAATATAATCAGAGACAGAAATTGAAATCTTCATTTTAAAACTGACTCATGAATGATTCATTTCTATTAATTGGCCAATAGCACCATGCATGCAGATACAAATGATGAAAACATCACATATATAATAACAGCAGGAGTGATGCAATAACCAATGACTAACAGGACCGCCTGTTTGACAGAATCGATATTCAATCCAAAAGCAATAAACAAATGATAAAAGACTGGGAATTCTTCAGTTTGCTATTGATTAATACAGGCAGATAAATTACAATCCACGTGATAACGTTCTCTAGGGAAAAGGAGAAAAGTGAATGTGTGTATTTACAGCTTTGCATCATGGTAAGGTTAATACATAACAAATTTTGTATTAGTGTACCTAAATGGAAGGGAATACAACAGAATTTGTTATCATGCAACTTCCCCCCCCCCCACAAAATAAATAAATAAATAAATAATAAAAGGAACATACATATGTAGTGCAGAAGGTAGCATATTTAGATTCTAGACCAACACATACAACTAGATCATTTGGAATTGCTATGTTTTCAAGTTGTCAAATATTCTAAGTCATACCTGGTAACCAGTTTATCAACAACTCCTCACCATCTTTATGAAAGATGAAGCAAAAGACAAATGGAAAAAGAAGGTCAAGTGTTACAGAGTAACTGTTGAATAGTGAATAAAAGGGGGGATTGTAACATTCTCCAATGGACTGAACTATAGCCGTCAGAATAGCAGCTGGGATGGGTTCCTCTTAATTATAAAAAGTAAGCCCCATGACTTTAGTCATGACTGTTGAAGTAAGAAGGAGAATATTGTTGTGGATTGAATTCTATGCCCATCAAGTAATTTTGATTTTTAGATGAGAATATATACAGACCAGAAAAGGTTAGACAGTAAGAGCCCTCCTCCTCCTCCTTCAAAAGATAAAAATGTATTTAAAAAAGGATTTTTCCTTGCGAGGTATGATTTCTTCAATCTCATATTTTATGTATGATGTAGTTTAAAAAAAACCTTGAGCCTTTTTCCTGGCAAAAACTTAGATACAATCACAGATTATGATTTACGTGCCTCTCAAGCGTCTGATTCTTCCTCAGCTGCATACGGGAGAAGTTGGAATGCCAAGCAAGATTCTCAGGATACCATGGCAAAGGTCTAATGGCCTCTGCATCATCCCCTTCAACAACCTAGCAGGAATAATTAACAACCCAAAAACAGTTATAATAAAAAAAAAAAAAAAAAAGGGGGCAGCGTAACGAGCATAATGATATAAGTGCTGACAAACCTCAGCCTGAAGAGTTTTCACAAAATCATTCTCCAATTGCGACCTAAGATCAGCAGAAAACTGGCTACTGCAAGAAGCAACGGAAGTGGAAATGAAACAATGCATCAACAGAAACTGGAGGAATCAATCTCGATTAAATAAAAATTTAAACATAAAAAGATGAACATCGCAGCACGGTGAATGGAATGCTTTTGCATTCGAAATTCATTTTCGAACAGGCAATAAGGTGCCGTTGTTAACCCAACCTCTAGTAGAAAGAACTACAAAAATGGACGTAAAATCAAAATTAGCAATCAATGATAGAACAGAGAACTTGTTAACCAGCAATTACCAAGCGTTGATTCTGAAGCTAGCAGGCAATGGAGTTCTGAGAACTGCGACAAAAGCATCCCAATCTTCTGGTGGCACTATGCCCTGCTCCTGCAACGGGATTAACAAAAAGTGTGATAACAACAGAACAAACAATCTTCAGAGAAGAAGCAATTGATGAAGGATGAAAAGAAAAACACACTTTGTAATACTCATCAAAAGCAGAGTTCTGAGTGGCGAAGGGAGTCCAAGTAGGATTTGGATTGTCAGTGGATTCAGGATCTTGAGAAGAAGGATCAGGTTTTGAACGCTTCCACGCATTCTCTCTGCTCTGCCGGAAATGCTTTCGTTGAGTGCGAGACTTGCCTCGACCGCCCATACTGCTACTCGTTGAACTGTTTCAGTTTGTTCTTGGGCTCGTTTGAAGTTAACCACCCTTCTTTTATGTATGTTAGGGTTCAGTATGCCGTTATTACCGCCCCTTCATTAATTCTGTATATTTTTAAATTTCTTAAATTAAAATGGCAATGCTTTTTTCTTTTTTCTTTTTTGTTTTTTTTGGAGAATCAAAGAACTTGGAAATTAGAAAAGGATAAATAAGGTATTTTCTTAACATAAAATTGAGAATTAATTATCAAATTTTAACATTTTTAATCAATTTTTGATAAAAAACTTGATTTATCATTTTCCCATTTTCAAGTTTTTTTTTCCAGAAATTCTCCCTTTTTTTTAATAAAATGGTAGTCCTTTTTATTTAAGGGAAAAAAAAAAGAAATACCATTTAAACTACAAAATTTCAAATCAATTTATTACTCCATCTCTTTTAAAATGTAGCATATTTTCACTTAAATACTATTAAGATAAGGCTAAGGGTGTGTTCTTATTAGCTTTTGGAGAATAGATTCTTGAGAGAATAGCTTTTGGAGAATAGATTATAGGAAAATAGATTATGGGAAAAAGTGATTTTAATAAAATGAGAGTGTTTGGATGATTTTATCAGAATAGCTTTTTTCATGGTCAAATGACTAAAAAGGACATTAACTTTTATGATAATTATATATAAAGGATAAGATTATATTTTAAGTATTATTTGACATTAAATTACATAATAATTACAATAAATGAAATAAATTTGTCCAAAAATTTTTAAATTATAACATTTGTCAAATATGTAATATAAAAAAATAGATGCAAAAATTATAAAATTATAACATTAGTCAATTATGTAGTAAATTACAAAATTAGATCAAACGTACATATTGAAGGCGTACACTATATTAATTTTCATCTCCTTTCACAACATGGGTTATCTTTTGCCAAACCTACTGTATCATTCTTCATTCTTCATTAAATTTTAGAAAATGAAAAAATAACAATGAAAAATTAAAAAGTGAACAATTAAAACCCCTAACGGCATTAAAAATGATGTATCTTAACCCATTATTTAACATTAAATTTCATAATTAATACCAAAAATGAAATAAATTTGTCTATATGTAATGTTAATTAACTTAACTAATTTTTCTAATATAATTAAATTAGAAAAATAAGTCTTATATTAAGGATAAGAGAGAGTATTAAAATTTTAAAAAAAAAATTTAAAAAAAGACAGAAAAAACGCTGAAATTAAAAAAAAAAAAAAGATGAGAGAGGGTGTGACATGGGACCCACATATAGGAAAAGAACCAATGAGAATGAGAGGGTGGGGCTCACAAAGTGCAAAAGGTTAAAAAAAAAAAGCTTAGTCAAAATAACTTATTTGAAATTTTTGAGTGTTCTTATACTTTTTCCTCAAAACCATGGTTTTGAGAAAAAAGCACTTTTTTTGCATTTGCCGAACACACCCTAAAAAAATGTCAGGCTAAATGTTATATCTATATCAACCGCATATAATTCTTTGACATTTTAAAATTTAAGCTTAATCCTTTTAAATTTTTTTTACCTGAAATCCTTATAAAGTTTGAACTTTTAAGTTTAATATTAAAACCCTTGGTGTAACTTTTATTGTTAAGTTACTAACAACAAACTGTTATATCAAATTATAATGAGTTTCACATATGATTTGGATTAAAAAATGTTGGCTATAATATACAAAAGCCAGCTGAATTTCAAGCCATTTACAAATAACCATCAGGTATTTGAAAATTTGAATTTAACATCATTAAAGTTGTATTTTTTAACATTAAATCCTTTGACATTTCCTTTTTCTTTTCTAATGCTCATCAAAGCTTTTACATGATTGGATGATCTTATCATCTTCATAGATTAAATTAAGATTTTTATTATCATTTATTAATCAAAATAATCTTTTAGTATGAAAAAAAAATTAGAAGAATGATATTGAAAGGTTTACACGAATATGAATTGAAACATAAGAATAATGCTCCGTCTGGGTGGAGAAAAAAGTTGAGGGTAGGAGAAATGGGAGAAGAGAAGATTGGAAAAATAATGTTATTACCTCCCATGTTTGGATAGACAAGAGAAAACATAGAGGAAAGAAAATAGGTAAATGTTATAATGACAATATTATCCTCATGTCGGATACATTATATTATGATTTTGTCTCATTAATTAAAATTATATTTTAAAATAGCTTAAAAATAAAAATGGAAAATTTATTTATTTTTAATATAAATAATTAACATTCTCTTCTTTTTTCCCTCCCAAATCACAACTTATATTCATAATCCCAAATTATTTGAAAATACATGCAAAGCTGTTGAAACATATTGTTTTGATTATGCTAACTTTTTGACAAAAAGAAGAAGAAGATTATATTCTCTTGACCATACTTCCTACACACATGGCCATCATCAATCAGAGCTTCGGAGTCCATCTATGATGTTTGTGATGTTCTCCTAGAAGCCAAAAACGGGAATCATAAGAGTAGGGTGTAGGAATATGTTGAGGTGGTTTGCAACGGTGATATTGAGGTGGTTTGCTGCAAGTCTGCAATCTCATGAATTTGCTGCAAATCGAGGTTTTGGGGACAAGAATAGAGAGGGAGAAGAGAAGACGGACGGTGAGTCACGTAAGGAGACGACTGAGCAATGGGCAGGGGCAGATGCGGCATAAGCATTTCTCACTCTTAATCTCTCCACATGTTGAGAGAAATCTTGGGGAGAAAATGGGGTGGGCTCCACATCTTCCTTCCTCCCCACCCTCAACCCACTTTTCCTTCCTGCCGCTTTTCCTCCCTTATCCAAACAAGATAAAATCATTTTCCTTGAAAACAAACCACCGAGTTGGGATAAACACAAACAAAATTTGCAAGTGCGGCCAAGGTAAGAAGCCCATTTGTGACAATTCATTTAAGGTGTTGCAAGTCTTCAAGTCAGGCCCATTAACCATGATAAAAGCTAATTATCAACAACCTAAGGCCGTGGATGATCCAGGTCCATTGACAACTGGTGAAGGTCATGATCAGTTAGAGCTAGATGAGAGGAACATGGAGAGAGTCAACAATAGTACCAACCAGGATGGTGCTGGTGAACTATATGAAGTATCAGTTGAGGGTGAGACCATGATTGAAGAGGATATAACAGAGGGTGAAGGTGATTCACCCAACAATTTGACACTTGTTTCCCCATGAATTACATGGTTTGGAATACCAGGGGCACAGGGGCCAAAACTTTCCCTGCTCTTATGCGTGAATTGAAGCAATATCATCATTTAGATTTCTTGGCTATTCTAGAAACTCGGTGTGATACGGTTGTTTCACAACAACAACCTCAACAACTAGGATTTACTAATTTTGAGATCATAGATGCTAAGGGTTACAGTGGGGGGATATGGTGTCTATGGAACTTAGAATTTCAATTAATATAATTGAAAAGAATCCCCAATTCATGTACTTACAAGTATTGGCATCAATTCGGTCCTAGTATCTCATGGCGGTATACACGAGTCTAAAAGGTGTTACACGTCGCTCTCTCTGGACTGACTTGTCACGTATTGCCAACTTATTGCAGGGGGCATAGGCGCTTGGCAGTGATCTTAATGGTACATTGTTGGATATGGAATCTTGTTTGTAATGCCCCAAATTTTGATTAAGGGTTAATGATAATTATTGAGAATAATTTGTAAATTAAAGATTGAATTATTCTGTGTTTGTGGCAATTTCAGTAAATGTGCCAAAATCTAGGAAAAATAGAAAGAATGGAAAATTATTGGTTAATTAGTCAGTGATTAATGGAAAATTAATTACTAACTAAGAAGAAATGAGATACGTGACTAAATGGCTAATGAAGTGGTAAGAGTAATTAATTAGTTACTTACTTTATGAGGACCAATGAGAGGGGGACATATGTCAACTTTATAGGATGAGAGAGTATGAGAAAAGTCAAATCTCATTTGTTTAATTATTTTCTCTCTCTTCCCTCCCTCATTGTCGCTGAAGCAAGGCATGGGAGAATGGGAAATGTCATCATTTCTTTGTAACCCCCTTCCCACCTTAGGCCGAGATTAAATTTTTAAACACATAATTAAGTTGGAATTAGAAACCTTATTTCAAATTGGGACTTATTAAGGTAATATTTTGCCTAAAAATCGGATTTGCAAAAACTTTTTCAAAACTTATTCACAATGGTCTCTTATTCACAATACAAAACAATAATGGCATGTACATGTGGATTCCATTTACAAATATCAGAGTGCAACGTAAATTCCCGAATTACTCGGGTTCCATTCATTAAATAAGGGTTTACACAAAGGCACAGAGCCCATAATTCATACCCTTTACTTGGGGGATTACACAAAATCCAATATATACAATTGTTTCTACCAAAAATATCCAAATGACATACAGTGATAACCATTAACCAAAAAGGAACTACTAACACGGAGCTTTACCCGATCTTCGTCACCCGCTTACCTTTTGATCCTTTAGCCCTGTCTAAAATGTTTAATTTTGGGAGAGTGAGATTCTAAGGAATCTCCGTAGTGTCAAATCAATCATAGTACAACAACAAGGCATGAAATCAAATCATTATCCACACAAAGCAACTACAACGGCAATAGTTAGTATGACACATGTCATCCCTTACGATTGCTCACACTGAATTGCTCACGCTATATTGCATTACAACAATCCATACAATATATTTCATCACAGCTGGGATTCATATAAAGCATTTCATAACGCAAGCCATACAGGCAAGATACAAACACAACTCATGACTGGATTTACAAATGCCGCCCCACGGGTCAGGTTCACAAAGATCTATGTCGATTACAACTGCAGTTCAATGGCCGACCTAGAGATGACCAGCTTCAATCCCTAAACGGCTCACGTTGAAGTGCTCACGCGTAATGGACCATGGCACACAGTTCATAAAGTTCAATGATAAGTTATGTATACCAAAACATCATACACAATATGAGAGAAGAGTCACTACTTGGTTTGTTCCGTGCGTGCTTTGTCGCAGGTCTCTCCCGAGGAGGGCAAATATTGTATCCTATAATTATAATTAGGGACGGAGAGTTATTCTCTATTCCAATAATCAATTGACTTCATAATACTTAGATTTGGTTATCATTTATGTCCTTTAAGTAGTTACAATTGGCTCTAACAAAAGCCCTAAAGGATTGGGAAACACCGGTTGGAAACCACTTTTCAAAATCACAAGGTGCTGAAAATAGGGGGTTGGCTGCAGCCAAGAAATCTCTGGCTGCGGCCAAAAACATCACAGAAAGTTTCTAGTTGCAGCCAAGAATTTTCTGGCTGTGGCAAAAAATAGCCCAGAAGTGTTCTGGCTGCAGCCCAAAATTTTCTGGCTGCGGCCAGACAGTGGTCTGAAGGTTCTTGGCTGCGGCCAGGAAAATTCTGTTTTGCAGCCAAACTTTCAAAAATCATAACTAATTCTAAAGAAAATCAAAATGAGGTTATCCCAAAGCCTAATGAAAGCTATTTAAGTCCTATTTACTAGAAAAATATGGACCAATACCAGAAATCACCACACAAATATAGAATTTAAGAAATGTCCATACTGCTCCAGAATTGATCCCAGATTTAACATCAAATTTTGGGCAGTCATAACTCCTAGCTCATAAATCGGAATGACGTGAAATATATGTCCATTTTGAAGCTTGGGATGTGAACTTTAAGATTGGAAAGTTTCAAATTTTCCAACACCATTTGGTTATTCAAAACGTTCGTGAAAACTGATTGCCCATACGGAGTTCACACAAGACAGATTTTCCAACTTTCTACCAAAGTGTCCAATGGCTCCAAAATTAACAATCAAGCATATTCCCACATAAATTTTCACAAGGAACACAATGGTAACCTCAAAATGACTAAAATCACAACCCAATCACATGCCTTATTTTGCCTAATGCACCAAAACTAACACAAAGGTGCCAAACCTTACATTTAAGCTTCAATCAAATTCTATCTACCCAAGATACATCTCAAAGCATCATATCCATGACAACAACAATTCAAACAGCACAAGACCCTAATTTTCAAAATTTCAAGCCAAATTTCCAAGCTAAATCATTTGGTACAAAACTTATATGAAAGGTCTCTCAAACTCACCTTAACAACTTTCTCAAAGGAGTTTCTTGATTCTCCAACCTCCACAATTTCTTGAAGTCTCAAACTAACACCAAATGACAAACTATAACCATAGAAATGTAGCTCTTAACTCAAGGAACAACTTTAAAGAATGAGTTTGAGCAATGGAGGTCATTTGCCTTACCTTTTCAAAGCTTTTCTTCCTTCCTTTAGGACAACAATGGCGCCAGATTGAGAGAAGAGAAGAGAGAGATGGTGAGAGGTTGAGGATGAAGACAAGAAATGATTATATTCCCCCTAGCTTCTATGTCTGCGAAAAGAGAGGAAGAGGAAAGAGAAAAATATATTTTGTCAAATGCATTTGACTTTTCCACTAGTTCCTTTACATGTGAGCTTGACACTTGTCATTTTCCTATTGGCTCTCACACAATAAATCACCCAATTAGCTTCTCTAATCCTTCCATTAGCCATTTTATCTCACTTCTCATTTTTCCCTTAGTTAGTAATTAATTTCCCATTAATCACCAACTTAAAGCCAATAGTTCCATTCCTTTAATTATGGCACATTAATTAAAATAGCCACATAACTCAATAATTCCAACTTTAATTCACTAATTACCCTCAATAATTATCATTAGCCCTTAATTAAAAATTGGGGCATTACATTCTTCATCTTCCTCATTCTCATATCTCTCTCTCCTCTCTCTCTCTCCATTTCCGGCACCATTCTTGAAGAAGCAAGAGGAAGAAGAGCTTGAGATTAAGGTAAGCAAATGACTCCAAAGGCCAAAACTCCCTTCCTTAATATTGTTCCTTAGATTGAGGGCTTCATTTTGATGGTTATAAATTGTCCATTGGTGTGGATTTGTGCCCTCAAGGAAATCTAAGCATTGGTGAATCAAGAAACCTCTTTGGGAAAGTTGTTGAGGTAAGTGAGATACACCTTCTTAGATGAGTTTTGTGGCATTTGGTTGAGTTTGAATTTCTGGGAATTTATGGCCTATTTTTGAAAATTAGGGTCATTGGTAGTTTGGCATGATATGGTTATGGTAATGTTGTCTTGAAGTGTGTTTTGGATAGTCGAAGTTGGCTTGGGTTTGAATTGTGAAGTTTCAAGATTTTGGGAAAATAATGTTAGATGTTGCCTAAAACAAAGCATGATAATAAAATAGGAATTTGGTAGTTTTGATGGTTCCATTGGATATCTTGTGCAATTTTATGTGGGAGTAGCCTTTGTTTAGAATTTGGGATCATTGGAATCACTTGGGTAAAATTTGGGAAATGCTGTCAACTCTGTTGCGTTTTTGGCTTCTGATATGCATCACTCGAGTGATCAAGGGTCTCACTCGAGTGAAGTCATGCATATTCTCTTTTCCCTTTGATTTTTTGGGTGCACTTCTATGCAAAAAGCCAAGAGTGTTGTCTCACTTGTGGGTGTTACGGGTTATCACTCGAGTGAACATTGTCTCACTCAAGTGTGGGTGTATCTGACACTATGAACTTGCGTCTTAGGTTATCACTCGTGGTCAATTTTCAATAGTGTATCATAACACTCGCGAGTATTAAGCCATCACTCGAGTGCCAAGGTCCCTGCTTGAGTGATGTTCCCTCTTGAAAGTTTCTTGTGCTCTCGGGTGAGCACTTCCTGAACCTTACTTTGGGGGACTTGAGTGAGCATTAGGCTATTACTCGAGTGTTACTTTCAGGACTCAAGTGCAAGTCCATCATCACTCAAGTGAGTTCTTCTTCATTCGAGTGCAACAGTGAAAAACCAGTACTTGTGCTTCCAAAAGGGGATCTTTGGGATAGTTCTTACAACCCTTTAGGACTTTTGTTAGAGGCATTTGTAGCTTCTTAAAGAACATTGATGATAATCAATTTAAGTGATATGAAGTCATTTAATTATTAGAATAGAGAATAACACTTCGTCCCTAATATGAATTATAGGATTCGACATTTGCCCTATTTGGGAGAGACTAGTGCCAGACCATGCACGGAAGGATCAAGGTAGTGACTTTTCTCTCATGTTGTGTATGATGCTTGGTATGCATGACTTATCATTACTTTTTTGTGAAAATCTTTGACATAAGGCCATTGTCATCTTGTGAATGTGTTATCGGCCGTAGGGCATTACAACGTAAGTAGTTTAGCGTGAGTAGTTGTAGGGGGTGATGGTTATCACACTTACCCCTGCCGTTGTATTTGTCATTGTAATTGCCGAGACTGCATTGTGGAATCGTGGATTCTTGTTTGAGAATATGCTAGTGTGGCTTGAACGTAATGTGAAATATTTAATATGGATCCCAGTTGTGGTTATATATGTGATATGAACATGTGGTGGTGCAATACAGCTTGAGCACTTCAACGTGAGAAAACGTAAGGGTGACGCACGTCATACCTGCCCTTGCCGCTATAACTGCCATTGTAGTTGCTATATGTTATGTGATGATTTGCTTTCATGCTTTGTGGTTGTGCATACTATGAGTGATTTGACACTAGGACGATTCCTTAAAATCTCACTCCCCTAAAACAAATTTCAGATAGGGCTGGTGGATCTAAAGTGAAGCAAGTGATGAAGGCTGGTTAGAGCTCCGGGCTAGGAGTTTATTTTGGATTTTGGTTATCATTTTGGATAATTGTATATGATATTTTAGATTATAGAATAGTAATTGTGTAATCCCCTAGATTGGGAAACTGATTATGAGAATTTGTGCCTTGTAAAACCCTTTATTGATTAGTAGAACTTAAGTGTGTCAGGAATTTACATTATACTTTGAATTTATGAATGAAATCGTACTGTACAGGCCATTTGTGTAATTGAAATGTGAATATGAGACCATTGTTGAACATGTTTAGAAAAGTTTTTGAAAACCCTAATTTTGGGAAAGTTACTTTTATGAAGTCCTAAATCATCTTATGGTCTCTAATTCCATATAATTATGTATTTATGAACTTAATCTCGGCCTTCGAGTTGAAGGGGGTTACATTGCTCATCCGCTCAATTTAAGCTCTCTTATGACCATGAGTATGCAAGATGGGTGGAGGAACACAACATGGTTGATATTAGATTTGGGGGACTGCAATTTACATGGAAACATGGCATAGCTAAAGCTTGGCTAGACAGGTTTTTAGCTAACACGGAATGGTTCCATGAGTTTCATAATGCCTTGGTGACACACCTCCCTTTCTTCAAATTAGACTACCGCCCACTTTTTCTCCATTTACATGATGCAAAGAGACAAATGAAAGTGAGAGGCCTTTCTGATTTATCACTGCTTGGATTTTATACTAAAACTTTGATGAGTTTGTTAAAAAAGAATGGAATAAGAACCTACCATGGAACCAAAATACTAGACAATTTGCTGAAGCTTGCACACAAGGGAATAAGCAAGTTTTTAGGCACACTGATGCAAAGAAGAAACAACTATTAAGATGCCTGGATAAGACTAATAGAGCAATTCAAAGACATAGATTAGCCCAGAACTTGATGAACTTCAATTCTTTCTATGGAAAGAGTTAGAAGATGTGTTATTATATGAAACAATTATTTGGGCTTAAAAAGCTAGATGGAACGGTCTTTCCATGGAGATCATAACACATGTTAATTTCATACTTATGTTAATCAACATCGAAAGGCTAATAGGGTTGAAGCTATTAGAACAAAAAATGGCAATTGGGTATATGAAGTGAACCAGATCAAAACTGTGGCCACAGAGTTTTTCACAGGCATATTCACGGAGGAAACACTGACTTGTCATGCTATTCAGAGCAATAATTCCTATCCTATCATTAAGGAAGGACAACTTAGATGCTATGGACATGAGGGTTTTGATCATGAAATTAAAGAAGCTATTTTCCAAATTGGTGCTCTTAAAACCCCTGGCCTAGATGGTCTCAATGCTTTATTTTACCAGAACCAATGGAGTACGGTATGTAACTCTATTTTAGAATATGTGAAATTCCTGTTTGCTAATCCAAGCGCAATAAAAGATGTAAATCGCACTCTCATCATCCTTATTCCTAAGAATGACCATCCCGAAATTTTGAGAGATTTGAGACCAATTAGCTTGTGCAATGTGATATATAAAGTGGTTACAAAAATCATTTTGAATAGGTTGAAGCTCATCATGCTAAATGTTATCTCTCTAAACCAATGTAGATTTGTTCAGGGATGTCATAGCAATGACAACAATATTCTGGCGCAAGAGGTGATTCACTCAATGAGTATTTTGAAGAGAACTAAAGGTTATATGACTATTAAAATTGACTTCAAAAAACATATGACTGAGTAAACTGGGGTTTCTTAAAGAACTGTCTTATTGAGTTGAATTGTAACCCCCTTCCAATATGTTACAAGTGTGAATGGATAATTAAATAGTGCAAGTATACACTGTCATAATCAAGTAATACATAAGTGAGTAGAGTAT
Source organism: Inga laurina (assembly GCA_963855925.1). Lineage (NCBI taxonomy): Eukaryota > Viridiplantae > Streptophyta > Magnoliopsida > Fabales > Fabaceae > Inga > Inga laurina. Next base: position 15,861,823 of record OY979709.1, read on the forward strand.
CGTTACCACGAGGATTGATCACTAAGTACCAAAATGGGCAATTTTAACTCTATTTAGCTGGTCGATTAGTTGATGATTGAGAGTACCAAATGATTAAAAATGAATGCAAATGATATGAAAGCTCTATGACAAAAAGTCCTAGGGGTCAGATTTCACTTAACAAATTTTGGATTGAATCACTTATCTATTCTATTCCAATTTATTCTACATGATTGATAGTCGAGTTTCCCTAATTTAATTACTAGCATCTTCCAAGGTCAAGCAATTCTATAATTAATTGCTAATCCAATATATTCCTATATGAATTTAAGCAATTAATTATGCATTAAGATTCATGGAACTCAGTAAGACTACACAACTCATGAATATATACCTATTTGATATGTAAGTCATGGTTTTAATCATATGATCTATACACATGCATCTCCTTCCATCCTCAACATGCATATTGAAATCATTCAAAAGATGGCTAGTCAATCAAAAGCATTAAGAATAATAATTAAAACTCAATCATGAAGTAGAAATTCAATCTAGATTTAATAAGTTAAGATTCAATCCGTCATTAGTAAGCTACGTCATCATCCAAGGAAAATGGAAATTTAGCTCATGATGAAATTAAAGACAAAAATAAAATAAATTGCAAACTTCATAAACATTACAATAAACTTAATTATTCAATAAAAATACAACCACAAGATGCATGAAATAGAAAAATCTAGCCTTCCATGTAGGAGGTAAAACCTTCCATGTAGGAGGCATACAAGAAACAAATACAATGCATTAAATCAATTCTCAGATGATGGAATGTAAGTGGAGAAGAGAGGAGAGTAATGGATATGAAAATGGTTGTAAGTGGAGAAGAGAGGAGAGTAATGGATATGAATTGGGTTGTAAGTGAAGAAGAGAGGAGATTAATGGATATGAATTGGGTTGTAAGTGAAGAAGAGAGGAGAGTAATGGATATGAATTGGTGTGTAAGTGAAGAAGAGTGTGGCTATATATAGGGAAGAATGAAATAGGATAGATGAAGTGGTAGATGAAATAGTAGATAGAATATGGTAGATGAAGTATTAGGTGAAAAGAAAAATGAAGTAGTAGATGAAATGTGGTAGATGAAGTAGTAAGTGAAAAGGAAGATGAAGTAGTAGATGAAATGGTTGGTGAAATGGTAGATGATTCCTGCTCTCAACTTCCAAGCAAAATTAGAAACCCTTGGAGATAGAATTGGATTTTTTTCTCAACATCAAAGTTGTAGAGCTCTTTCTTAGCTTTTTATCCGTATAAAAAATGTCTCAATCCGACATCTAGAGCTCCAGATATTACCTGAAAACTGAAAGAGGGTCTAATTTAATATTTTTCAAGAATTTCTATTTTATGTCAAAATCATTATTTATTTATTGATTACACCTAAATTTATTAAATTGAGCTCAAATATCATCCACAAAATCATCATATAAGGGAAAATTAATATGCAAATATTTTACTTATAAAATTCCCCCACACTTAGCTTTTGGACATCCTCGGACAAGGAGTGACCATTAAGTGCTTCCAACAAAATCAAAAGTGTCAAGTCATAAGCAAGAACACAACTGAAAAATAAAGAGATCATAGTATTTATGAATCAACGAAAATATAAACTAGTAACTTTATTTGAAAATGAATAAACTGAGTTAGTAATTATGACTCATTCTCCCAATCTCTCAAGTGTTTAAAGGTAAATGTTTTGCTCGAATTCAACCGAAAAAATTGCACTACCATAGGCTTGCTAAAAATCTCAATCTCCACTGCCTAATTCATATGCATAATTTAAATCAAAAGGACTTATTAAGGGTTGTAATGGGGTTAAGGTAAAAGGAATGTAAAGCATGATATGAAGGGATAAATATAAAAATTAATAGAACAATTGAAAAATGGGCCAGCTTCTAAATAAATCTATTTCATCACAACAACCCACAATTCGAATACTCAAATTGCTTTTTTCAATTTTTTTCATCTTTTTTTTACTTTAAGGTTGATGATATATACACCCCTACACTTGTCAAAAGCCCATTTGACAAAAATTTCAAATGCTCTACTAATCTTTCGAATTAGGTAAAAGCACTTGATATATCATTAAAGCATATGTTAATGGGTTGAGAACAAAGAAATAGTCAATGAGGCTCAAAGGGGCTTATCAACGGTATAATTGCAAGGTTGGCTACTTGGCTCTGGATTAATAAAATGAATGCCTTTATCATTTTTGAATGTGCATGTGAGATGTAATTACAACCAGATTTAAAGTAAGTTCTAGAGTAACAATTTAATAGGTGAATATCACACATAAAAGAAATAATCATTATAGGCTCAAAAGCTCACGGTTATGGGCTTTCAAACTCAGCTTAGTCAATCTCAAAATTCATCACCAATTATAACAATCAGTTGTTCATTCATGCTATGAAATCTCTAAATTCAATTGACCTATACTCAAAACTTATATACTTCTTAAGATCATTACAAAGCACTGAAACATGATGATTTTTTTTTTTTACTTTTACTCTTTTCTTTTAAAAGGAATAAAAGCATGCAACTAATAAAGTGTGTCTCAGGAGTTAAGAATAACTCCTTACTCTACCATTTTTTCCATACCCCATGCATATAATGGTTTTACTAACTAAAATTTTTTCCCTCCTCCCCCAACCTAAATCAGGCATTGTCTCCAATGTCTTCTAGAGCTTAGAAAAAGTTTTTTTTAAACATAAACACATAATAAAGTAAAACCAAGAGATTAAGGAATGTTACAACTGAAGAATGGTATCTGGGTTCTGCTTCTGACTGCTATCTGAAGATTGCCCACCTATTTGCTTGACGAGTAGATCTGGTTTAGGTTTATAGGTTTGTAGTTGATTGAGCAGCTGATCAGCAGTTGGTGCAGCAATTATGGAGTGGCGAGTCGCTTGGGGTATGAATCCTGTTTCCACAACATGATAATAAAATATAACAAATCATCATAAAAACCATTAACATTTAACAATCATAATGGCTTTTTGTGATAGTTCAACTTAGCCCAATATGCAACACTAGAGATCCCATCCAACGTATCCAAACCACCGAGTAGAGAAATAAAAGCTTGAACAAGGTAGAATATTTGTCCCATACGTTCAGGCAAGCTTGAAACCTGCAACTCTTGTCTGAAGGAGAAGATGTGGTCTTCCAACTTCTTCACCCTTATACTCAAACCCTTGCTTCCATTCATAGATGCAGAAATGGCCACACTCCCCCTTAAGCCCTGGATGCCTCCTCCGTATACAAAATTAATCTTTCTAGCATCTAATGCACTTCCAAGTTCATTTACTGCTATTATAAACTCTCAATCATTACCCATATCAGTGTCACAAAAAATGAAGATAGATGTAAATCTACATCTTTGTATGATACCCTTTTTCTTTTCTTTTCTCTTGGACCATTTATGCTTACAAGTGGAAAACTGCATATTTACAAATGAAAGAGTACATATATATAACACTAAAGCAGCGACAAAAAAACCATACAAATCATGCATTTTTCAAAAAAATTTGAAAAACTTTTGACAAGAATAACCGGCGTAATTTGCGTGAAGAAAAAAGGGGAAAGAAATTTAAAAGTTACTAAGAAGATAAGACATATTAGATAAAAGCTGCTGAAAAGATAAGATAGATTAGACAAAAGCTACAGAAAAGATAAGACGATAAGATAAAAACATGATTATGTACCGTAGTTGTGATTTTGGCTCACATCTTCCTCTGGTTTTACGTCCAGTAATGGCTTAAACATTTTCTATGAATCAAGGATTTGCTTCCTATCTAGTTTTCTTATGATCTCCAAGTTCTTTATTAAGGTGTCTTGGCTTTTGAGTGTTGTATCAGTCCTATCTATGAATTGACCTAGTGCATCTTCCACATTTACTTTCTACTGTGGTGGATTTGGTTGTTGAAGAGCTTGTTGCTGGTAGTTTCCTTGCTGCTTGAATGCATTTTGATTATTCCCCCAACTAAAGTTTGGATGATTTCGCCAACCTGGATTGTAGGTGTTTGATAATGGGTATTTTCTTTGATTTCCGATGAAATGAGCTTGCTTCGCTTTAATAAGTGACCTCCTGACATTATGTGCTCACATGAGGTCCTCCACACTGATCACAAGCTTCAGTAGGAGTGTTGATTACATTTGCTTGGGTTGTCAATAATCCTACTTGCTTGGATATAGATGCAACTTGAGAAGACAAAGTTGTAAGGACATCTAGCTCGTGCACTCCAAGTGCTTTCTTTGAATTGCTACGTTCAGAAGGCCGTTGATATGTATTGGTTGACATCTCCTCAAGTAGATTGTAAGCTATTAGATCTCATGTTTTGATGATAACAAATGAATGATATGAAAAAGATTTGATTTACAAATAAGTTTAAACAAAGTAATAACAGGGAAAATCATCTCTTGAAGTAAGCATTGGAGTAATGAAGAAAGGCCAAGAGAAAAAGCTGAGAAACTTGATCTGTGGCAAGTTTTCTAAAGGATTACTCGAGTACCTACTCGAATAATGGACTAAAACTTGAAGTAACCAGAGTCGACCTTCAAGTAACCTGCCAAAGGTTCTAGGTCTTTATCTGTCGCAAACTCGGTCATTTCCACAAAATCTCCTCGAGTAAATCACTCTGTCCTCTCACAAAATTTTTTCACAATCTCTTCCCTACACCATTTCCGTCAAAACCCAACAAATTTCAACCCCAGAAACCTCCTATTTTGCTCAGATTCTCTGTGCCCTATACTGTGTTTTTCTCCTCTGTTTTTCTGAAACTTCAAGTTTTCTTTGATTCAGAATGGTTAGAACCAAAAACCTCACTCTCACAAATTCTTCTGGATCCCCACAACACTCTGACCCTCTTTCTTCTCCTCCCAGAAAGAGAAGAAAACTTACTCCTAGATCAAAAGCCAAAGTCCAACCTAAACCTCAACCTTAACCGAAACCAAAAGGGGTTGTTATCAAAGAGCCAGTAGTTACAAGGGCTCAATCCAAGAGGAGTACCTCTACTGGGAGAGGCAAAAGTGCAAAGTCTCCCTCTCCTCCACCTTCTGATTCCTCAACTCCCTCTTTCACACCAAAACCTCCTAAAAAGCCCAAATATGATAAGAATGTGGCTAAGGCAATGGCTGGCATTCTAGATCAGATAGAGAAGGGGCAGTCTTCAATGAAATCTAAACTGCCAGAAGAAGAGATCACAAAACCTCCAAAGGGGTTTAATGTCAACAAACTGGAGGAGTCCTCGAAGTATCTTACTCAATTCTCAAGGAGGAAAGTGTGCAAGACACACTATGTGGACCTCAAAGTACTTTAGGAGGTATTGAAGCATGATCTTAGTCCTTATTTAGATTCATTTATGCCTTGGCTTTCCATTAGACTTCATTTTTGCACAAAAGTAGTCACATTTTTACTGCAACCTTGAGATTTTAGATGAACCAAATAGAAACTCAGCAGAGGAAGAGATGACTACCACTATTAGAGGCCAAAAGATACTTATCTCACCTTCTAGGATCAACTTTGTGGTTAGGGATAGAGAACCCCCCGATGATATTTACTCCAAACTTGACTCCAACTAAATCTTTTCTGTCCTTAAATCGGGTGAGCTTGTAGGCCCTTTGAATTTCAAACCTAGTGATATGTGTGATCATCACAGGGTTCTATGGTATATTTACTCTAGATCCCTTGTGAATAAGGCCAACAACTATACCCACTTCTCTGATAGGGACTTTAGATGGTTTGCTTCCTTACTCCTGAAGGAACAGAAAGATTTGGGGGAGTATATATTCTCTGAGATGAAGAGATATAGAATTGATGGGAAAGCTACCACACCGATGCCATATCCTTAGATTGTTTCACTTATTCTGAAGGAGAATAAGATATGGTATCTGGAGAGCAAAGAGCATATTGAGAGGATTACTCCCGTTGGGAGAAATCAAATTGGCAAGCTCAACATTGACATTCCTCTCAAGGGTCCTCTGGAGTTTGAGTCGAAGAAGAAGAAGAAGACCGAGACCGAGACTAGCAAGATGGATGACACTCAGTCATCGGCTCCAGCTGCCACTACATCATCACCCTCCTTCCTTCATGCCACTCTTCAGCACTTCATGGAAAATATGCTGAGAGGATTCCATGTGGACATTGCCAACACAAATGCTGAACTGATAACCAACATGAATCACAAGATGGCTGAGTTGGTTGAGAAAATGGATAAGAGGCACGAGGAGTTGCTAGCTGAGCAACATGCCCAGGGTGAGACCTTGAAGTTGATTCTGGCCAGACTGGATTCTTTGGGTCCCGGACCTTTTGCCAATCCATCATCTTCTACACAAGGGACTTCTTCACCTCCAGAGCATATACCATCCCCAGAGCATACACCAGCACCTCCTGAGAACATCCCATCCGACCTTCATCAAACTGAGGTTGAGCCTCCTATCCCTCCACTCTCTAGTCCACCTGAGCCACAACCCAAAAATATCCTATACTCAGTGGATAAACCCGAAACCAATGAGACCATTCATATCATCATTGATGATTCACCACCCAAACCTCAGCCTGAACCCTCTCCTAAACCTATTCCATCTCCTACCCATACAAAGGAAATCTCTCCCTCCTCATCTTCTGATCATCATACTCCAGAGGTTGAGGCAACCACTATGATCGTCTACCAGCCTCCTCCTATTCCTCCCAGAGATGACATCTATATCCCTCCACTTAATCTTCCTAAACTAGAATCTTCTTGTTCTTTTGATTCTTCTGGTTCAGATGGTCCTTTGGTTCTTCCAGTAAAGCCTATCTTCGTGGTCAGGCCTTCTAGTCCTCCATATGATTGATGAAGACAAAAAGGGGGAGAAGAGCTTGAGAGTGATTTTGTGGAAGTTTCTGATTTTGGGTATATGGGTGTATATGGGATTTAGGGAGCTTTTGAACTTTTCAAATTTTCATCTTGTAATTTCTTAAGTTTAATGCAAGTTTATTTAAGTTATGATTTCATTTCAAGTCCATTTTAGTTTTCAAATTATAATACATTGTTGGACTAATGAGTTTATTATGTATGCAAGGTGAATATGTTATGATTTCAATCTTTTTCAAAACACTGTGAATATAAACTCAACAAGGTTTTCAAAATTATCATTGAATTCAAGAAAGTATTTATTTGAGAACTTAATTTCAAAATTCTTGTTTAAAATCACCAAGTTTTGTCATCATAAAAAGGGGGGGGAGAATGTTAGATCTCATGTTTTGATGATAACAAATGAATGATATGAAAAATATTTGATTTACAAATAAGTTTAAACAAAGTAATAACAGGGAAAATCATCTCTTGAAGTAAGCATTGGAGTAATGAAGAAAGGCCAAGAGAAAAAGCTGAGAAACTTGATCTGTGGCAAGTTTTCTAAAGGATTACTCGAGTAATGGACTAAAACTTGAAGTAACCAGAGTCGACCTTCAAGTAACCTGCCAACAATACTTGAGTAAGAAGGTAAAAGTTTTCAAGTTGCTCTCAGCCTGCTAACGTTACTCGAGTAGCCACTCAAGTAACCAGGTAAATAACTTGGAGTTGCTCTCGGCCTGCCAACGTTACTCGAGTAGCTACTCGAGTAACCATGTAAAAGACTTCCAGTTGCTCTCGGCCTGCCAATGATAGTCGAGTCACTACTCGAGTTACTCTGTTTCAGAAAATGTGTTGCTCTCGGCATTTTGAACCCTGCCAACGTTACGCGAGGAGCTACTCAAGTAACCCACTGTGGTAAGCAAAACCTGAAGGTAGTACTCGAATAACATGAAATGTTTTTCTCACTCTTCACTTCCAGTTACTACTCGTGTTTGCATAATTACTTAGAAGAAAAACTTCAAGTCATTACTCGAGTATGCAGAGTTAATTGGAAGAGAACTTCAAGTCAGTACCCGAGTAAGCTATGCAGAAAAATTATATTTACTCGAGTATGTACTCGAGTAACAAGGTAATCAAACTTGAAGTGCTCTCGGCCTTGAAATCCTGCCAACATTACTGGAGTGAAGCATCGAGTAACCTAAATTTTATTTGAAGGTTTACTCGAGTTGCTACTCGAGTAACTTATGAAGAAAAGGGTTCAATACTCGAGTAAGTACCCGAGTAAACAGGTATTTCCAAAGGTTGAAATTTTGTTTACTTCATGCACTACCCGAGCAATGTTATGTTTGCTTATTGACTTGCAGTTTATCAAAGTGTTCCCGATGATACTAGAGTATGTACTCGAGTAAACTTTAATGAATACTCGAGTAGCTACTCGAGTATGCAAGTCTAGAAATTCAGAAATCATTCTAACGTTCATTGATTTGTTTCCTATATGATTAACCTTTCATTGTATTAGTATTCTTAGTATATCCACAGATAAACAATGAAGAGATCTTACCAAATAAGAAAAGTCAAATGCAACGTTCAGATGTCACCTACCGCCACCTACCGCAAACGGATATTATTCAAATACTGGAAAAGTCAACTGTGGCTGCGCACGCTCTAACGAACATGAAGAAAAATGTTCAAACTATCATTACCAACGCATCTATATATATGGGAACCTCCAAACAGAGAAAATAACAAGAACACACACACAAATGTATTACCAAGTTCATTACTCTGTTTTACATTATACTTGTAATTCTATGCTTCAGTGATTCTTATTCACTCTGTGAGAGAGATATTTCATTCAAACTGAATATTTGTTATTGAGGTAACTTAAGGTTGTGGAACATTGAGTTGGGATTGGATTACAACTTGTAAGGGGGAGCAAGTGTCCAGGCGAAGGAACTTGCTTGTACTGAGGTGCCAAGAACCCACTGAATCTTAGAAGTTATAGTAAAACTCTCAGAAAAGCTCTGAGGACTGGACGTAGGTCAAAGTGGTTGTGGCCGAACCAGTATAACTCTCGGTGTACACTTCGGCGATATTTCTCCTTACTCTTTATTGCTTTATATTCACCGTCAAGTTTTTATTTGCAACGAAATTTTAGTATCACCCAATTCACCCCCCTCTTGGGTGAAACGCTTGCTCTAACATAAGCATCATCTATATTTTTTGCCATTAAAGATCCTCCAACTGCAGCATCTACAAGAATTTTGGAGATGTGCGTCATCATAGAAAGTTTGCAATTGCCACCAATTTGGTAACCCATGATAAGGACATCTCCTTAGCAACTCCTTGTATCTTTCCCATGCTTTATAGAGGGTTTCTTATTCATGCTGGGTAAATGAGGCAATTTCATTCCTCAATTTAGCAGTTTTTGCTGAAGGAAAGTATTTCTCTAAAACTTTCTGCGCCATAAGATCCCATGTAGTTATGCTTCCTACTTGTAGTAATTGTAACCAACTCTTAGTATTATCCTTGAGTGAGAAAGGGAAAAGTCTAGGTCTAAAGGCATCATTAGTAACACCATTATGCTTGAATGTGTCTCAGATTTCTAGGAAGTTGGCTATATGTACATTAGGATCTTCTGTTGGTAAACCAACTAATTGATTTGATTGTATCATCTGGATAATTGTAGGTTTGATTTCAAAGTTGTTAGCTGCTACTAGTGGTCTTTTGATTCTAGAATTTGTCCCTATGATTGTTGGTGTTGCGTAGTCACGGAGTGTTTTGGTATATGTTGTTTCTCCCTACGGATTTTCCATCAGATTGCTTAGGATTGAAGTAAACTGCTTTCGAACTTTTTGATTTCTTCGACAAGTTCTTTCAATCTTAGAATCAAGAGGTTGTAGTTTAGTCTCCTTCGATCTGGTCATACACTGAGCAAAAGCCTGAAAAGAAACACAAAAGACCAAAAATAAAAACAAATATAATATAAAGACCAAATTAGTATTAAAATTACTTGGTATTTATATTAATGATAACAATCCCTGCCAACGGCGCCAAAAACTTGTTACGAGTGTAAATGGTCTATTAAATAGTGGAAGTATACACTGTCATAATCAAGTAATACAGAAGTGAGTAGAGTATCGTTCCCACGAGGATTGATCACTAAGTACCAAAATGGGCAATTTTAACTCTATTTAGCTGGTCGATTAGTTGATGATTGAGAGTACCAAATGATTAAAAATGAATGCAAATGATATGAAAGCTCTATGACAAAAAGTCCTAGGGGTCAGATTTCACTTAACAAATTTTGGATTGAATCACTTATCTATTCTATTCCAATTTATTCTACATGATTGATAGTCGAGTTTCCCTAATTTAATTACTAGCATCTTCCAAGGTCAAGCAATTCTATAATTAATTGCTAATCCAATATATTCCTATATGAATTTAAGCAATTAATTATGCATTAAGATTCATGGAACTCAGTAAGACTACACAACTCATGAATATATACCTATTTGATATGTAAGTCATGGTTTTAATCATATGATCTATACACATGCATCTCCTTCCATCCTCAACATGCATATTGAAATCATTCAAAAGATGGCTAGTCAATCAAAAGCATTAAGAATAATAATTAAAACTCAATCATGAAGTAGAAATTCAATCTAGATTTAATAAGTTAAGATTCAATCCGTCATTAGTAAGCTACGTCATCATCCAAGGAAAATGGAAATTTAGCTCATGATGAAATTAAAGACAAAAATAAAATAAATTGCAAACTTCATAAACATTACAATAAACTTAATTATTCAATAAAAATACAACCACAAGATGCATGAAAATAGAAAAATCTAGCCTTCCATGTAGGAGGTAAAACCTTCCATGTAGGAGGCATGCAAGAAACAAATACAATGCATAAAATTAATTCTCAGATGATGGTGTGTAAGTGGAGAAGAGAGGAGAGTAATGGATATGAATTGGGTTGTAAGTGGAGAAGAGAGGAGAGTAATGGATATGAATTGGTGTGTAAGTGAAGAAAAGGGTGGCTATATATAGGGAAGAATGGAGTATGGTAGATGAAGTGGTAGATAGAATGTGGTAGATGTAGTAGTAGGTGAAAAGAAAGATGAAGTGGTAGATGAAGTGGTAGATAGAATGTGGTAGATTAAAGAGTAGGTGAAAAGGAAGATGAAGTGGTAGATAAAATAGTTGGTGGAATGGTAGATGATTCCCGCTCTCAACTTCCAAGCAAAATTCGAAACCCTTGGAGATAGAACTGGATTTTGGTCTCAACATAAAAGTTGTAGAGCTCTTTCTTAGCTTTTTATCCAGAAAAAGAACATCCCAATCGACATCTAGAGCTCCATATATTGCCTAAAAACTGAAAGAGGCTAATTTAGTATTATTTAAGAAATTCTATTTTATGCTAAAATCATTATTTATTTTTAATTACACCCAAATTTATTAAATTGAGCTCAAATATCATCTACAAAATCATCATATAAGGGAAAATTAATATGCAAATATTTTACTTATCACAATCAAAGGCCGAGATTAAGTTCATAAATACGTGATTATGTGGAATTAGATATCATAAGATGATTTAGGACTTAATAAAAGTAAATTTCCCAAAATCAGGGTTTTCAAAAACTTTTCTAAACCTGTTCAACAATGGTCTCATATTCACATTTCAATTATACAAATGGCCTGTACGATACGATTTCATTCATAAATATCAGAGTACAATATAAATTCCCGACATACTCAGGTTCTATTAATCAATAAAGGGCTTACAGGGCACAAACGCCCATAATATGTTTCCCAATCTAGGGGATTACACAATTACTATTCTATGATCCAAAATATCATATACAATTATCCAAAATGATAACCAAAATCCAAACTAAACTCTTGGCCCAGAGCTCTAACCACCCTTCATCACCTACTTCTCTTTAGATGCACCAGCCGTGTCTGAAATTTGTTTTAAGAGAGTGAGATTCTTAAGAATCCTCGTAGTGTCAAATCACTCGTAGTATGCACAACCACAAAGCATGAAAGCAAATAATCACACAACATATAGCAATTACAACGCTAGTTACAACGGCAAGGGTAGGTATGACGTGCGTCACCCTTACGTTTGCTTATGCTGAAGTGCTCACGCTGTATTATACAACCACATGTTCATATCACATATATCACCACAGCTGGGATCCATATAAAATATTTCACATACACACAGCTACACTGGCCGGATACTTAAAAAGGAATTCACAATTTTGCAACGCAGACTTGGCAATTACAATAATAGATACAGTGGTAGGGGTAGGTGTGATAACCATCACTCCCTACGACTGCTCACATTGTAATGCCCTATAGCCAATAACACTTTCACAAGATCATAATGGCCTCATGCCAAAGATTTTCACAACAAAATAATGATAAGTCATGGATAACTAGCACCATACACAACATGAGAGCAAAGTCACTAACTTGGTCCTTCCGTGCATGCTCTGGCACTAGTCTCTCCCGAATAGGGCACATGTTAAATCCTATAATCCATAATTAGAGACAAAGTGTTATTCTTTATTCCAACACTTAAATAACTTCATAACACTTAGATTGGTTATCATTTATGTCCTTTAAGAAGCTACAAATGCCTCTAACAAAAGCCCTAAAGGATTGGAAGAACTATCCCAAATATCCCCTTTTAGAAGTACAAGTATTGGTTTTTCATTGTTGTACTCGAGTGATAATGGACTTGCACTCGAGTCCTGAAAGCAATACTCGAGTGATAGCTAAATGCCCACTCAAGTCTTACGAAGTGAGGCACCAGAAGTGATCACCCGAGAGCAGAAAGAAATGACAAAAACCAGAATTGATCACTGCACTCAAGCATGACTCAATTCACTTGAGTGATAGCCTAATACTCACCCGAGTTCCCCAAAGTGAGATTCAAGAAGTATTCACTTGAGAGCATAAGAAACTTTCAAGAGGGAACATCACTCAAGCAGGGACCTTGGCACTTGAGTGATGGCTTAATACTCACGAGTTTTAAGATACACTCTTGAAAATTAACCTTGAGCGACAACCCGAGATGCAAGTTCATAGTGTCAGAGACACCCATACTCTAGTGATAACCCACAACACCCGCAAGTGAGACAACACTCTTGGCTTTTTGCACGAAAGTGCACCCAAAAATCAAAGGGAAAAGAAAATATGCACGAATTTACTTGAGTGAGACCCTTGATCATGCTTTAATTTTAGGCAACATTCAACACAAAATCCCAAAATTTTCCAAACTCAACATTTCAATCTCAAACCAATTCTATCTATTCAAAACATATACCAAAACACCCATTTCCATGACCATAGCATACCAAACTCTCCATAACCATAATTTTCAAAAATAGGCTATAAATCCCAAAAATTCAAAACTTAATCATATGGCACCAAACACAGATAGAAAGGTTCATTTCACTTACCTCAATAACTTTCTCAAAGAGGTTTCTTGATTCACCAATGCTTAGATTTCCTTGAGGGCATAAACCTACACCAATGTACAATCTATAACCATTAAAATGAAGCTCTTAATCCAAGGAACAAGATTAATGAAGTGAGTTTTGGCATTTGAGGTCATTGGCTTACCTTAAAATAAAGCTTTTCTTTCTCTTACTTGGGCAGCATTGGAGGACAAAAATGATGAGAGAAAATGAGAGGGATGAGAGCTTGAAGGAGATGAAGAAATGCTGATACTCCCTTCCCAAAGCATTTTAGCAAAAAGAAGAGAGAGAAAGGAGAGAGAAATGATAAAAAATGAGTTTGACTTTCCCATAGTCTCTCTCATTCTACCAATTTGTCAAGTGTTACCATTTCATTGGCTCTCATAAAGTAAGCAACCAATTAGTTACTCTAACCCCTCCATTAGTTAGCAATTAATTTTCTCATTAATTATTGACTAATTAACCAAAAATTTTCTATTCTTTCTAATTTCCCACTAATTTGGCACATTTATCGAAATTTTCATAAATATGTAATAATGTAATCTTAAATTCACAATAACATACTCAATAATCATCATTAGCCCATAATCAAAATTTGGGGTATTACATGAATCTCCCAAGTAATTTAATTACAATGATCTCGGAGTATGTGTCCTCATCGAGCATGCAGCTTGTATGGGATAGGAACAAAGCAGATGTCTTTTGCCCTTCAAGAGGTGTGAGGTAGGGTGACCTACTATCACCTTACCTATTTATGATATGTATAGAGAAGTTAGCTCATCTCATATAACATGCAATCGAAGCGGGTCAATAGAAACCAATCAGGCTAACTAGGGATGGTCCTCCCATCTCTTACCTGTTCTTTACATATGATATTATTTTATTTATTGAGGCATCCATCACAAAAGCTCAAGTGATTAATAGGTACATCAATTCCTTCTATGAGGGTTTGAGATTGAAAATAAGCCATCAAAAAATGCAAGTTTTCTTCTTGACTAATGTAAATCACAACAAAAGAAGATTTATTTGGTTCTTAGTTTCTCTATAACTGGTGATATGGGGAAGTACCTTAGAGTTCCTCTCTACAACATACGGGTTACTAAAGATTCTTATTAGTTCATAGTGGATAAGGTGAAGAGGCAGCTAATAAAATGGAAAGCCAACACTTTGTCGTGGGTGGGAAGGGAAACACTAATCTCTTCCATGCCAACGGATTTCTCCCTCGTGCTCTTTTACCCCCTTTCTCACTCGACTATAACTTGTCAGCAACAGCAACCTGAACCCTGATGTCTTGAGGCTCACATCCTTCCAGGGTGTATGCCAGAGTAAATGTCGACAGCCCTAAGGATTACTCGAACTACAAGTCCCTAGATATCCATTAGGGCAATTTCTTACACTTTACATCAGATTCATTTGTTTGATGTATTTGTACTTGAAGTGTGATTATTTTTTCATGGAACAAGATGATTATTAGATCGGGAGGAAGCTTACAAGAGGGAGAAATTATAAGCTCCATGATTGTATCTGACTCTCAAATAATATGAAGGTGCTGGTCAAGATCCTTGACAACATCAATCTCCTCCATGCCAACGGATTTCTCCCTCATGCTCTTTCCCCCCTTTCCCACTTGACTATAGCTTGTTAGCAACAGCAACCTGAACCCTGATGTCTCGCCGCTCATTTGCTTCCAAGGTGTATGCCAAAGTAAATGTTGACAGCCCTAAGGAGTACTCGAACTATGAGTTCCTGGATATCCATTGGGGTAACTTCTTACACTTTACATTGAAGTCATTATTCGATGATATTTGACCTTAAAGTGTGATTAATTTTTTAGGGATCAAGATGATTATTAGATTGGGAGGAAGCTTACAAGAGGGAGAAATTATAAGCTCCATGATGGTGTCTAGCTCTCAAACAATATGAAGGTGCTGGTCAACATTCATGACGCAGATGTTAAAGAAAAAGAGGTAAGTGACATTATTTTTTTCATGTTTCTTTTCAAAAAGGAGTTTTTGTTAATTGACCTTGGCTGTGTCAACATGCCTTGTGATGAATTTAATTTTTTATGTTTCCACATCAGCTGAGAGGGGAACAATAAGGGTCGATGTGCCTTCAATATTTCTATTACAAAATGGTATCAGAGCCTAGTTTGAACCTGAAATAGTATTAGAGCTTGGCTTTAACCAAAATGGTATCAGAATTAGACTTAAGTTGATATGGGTATAGTATCAAGGCCAACCTCGGGAGGCCCTGATACTAGGGATAGTATTAGAGCCAGACTTAGGTCAATATGGTTATGGTATCAGGGTGTGGCCTAGCTAAGGAGGCTCTGGTACCCAGGATAGAGGCACATGCTGATATAGGTAAGGTATCAGGCCAGACTCAAGTTGATATAAGTCATTGTGCTTGCAATATCATTTTTAGTATTGTTACCTAATTGACTTTCTCTCTCTCTCTTGATTGATTATAAGTATTTCTCATATGACCTTGATGCATGCAAAGTTGCCATGGATGATGCCATTAATACAAAATACACTTTGGAATTTAATTTTTTAATTAAAATGAATGTTATATTAAGGATTAGTCTAGATATTTTCTTCACCACCAAGTTTCCAGTTGGTGGGATACATGAATTGAAGTTTCCTGAATTCCAAACAAGCACAAGAAGTATTTTAAAACTACCATTTTCATCATCATTGTGACAGGCAATGCTTTCATTTGTTTTATAGTTTTTATCAGTATTTATTATTGGAGAAGAAAGCCAAATGAGTTATCTTCTCCCTCATCTTCTATGTAGAATAGGTTCTTCATAGTTTCTTGTAAGAAGCTACATGATGCCGTAAATGGGTTTTCTTCATCTAACTTGGTGAGTTAAAGAAGCTTTAGTTTTCTATATAGAGGAACACTTTACTACTATGACAAACCTATTGTTGTGAAGGTCCTAAATCTTTAGACACATGGTGCATTAAAAAATTTCGTCGATGAATGCAAAACTCTAAGTGAAGTTCGCCACTAAAACCTTCTAAAGATTTTAACTTATTGCTACAACATGGACTATAAAGGTGACAATTTCATGGCCTTGGTTTTTGAGTTCATGACAAAATCATCGTAGAGGTGTTGGAGGCTAGGGAGGTTGACACAATAGAACATAAAGGATCGATAGAAAAATCTTCATCACATAATCACCAAAGAATTAATGCATGAATTATACCTTTTTAGGGGCCAATTCAAAATGCTTTTTTCCTGTAATTTGTACAAGTATTTGGGCTAATGCAGTGAAAGTCCCTTTTACTTGCCTTAATTTATTGACCTTCTTAGTAAGGAATGACACTACAACATCTACTTGACTAATCCAAACTTCCACAATAAGCAACACTACAATTTTTTGGCTCCTCCAAGCACAGAACACAACAAGGAGTACTATTCTTTTGAGTGTGGCGGGTCAGGGTCAGCTGATGTGCTTGTACAGGATGATTGTTGTTGCCCTTTCCACTTTAATAAGAGGTAAACCCTAAAACTTTGAAAGAAACAACTCAATAGTAACCTAAACAAACCAAGTACACTGTTAAAAGAAGTTACTATTAATTTTTTAGGTCACTTTAGCTATAATTTAGTAAGCTTCTTCTCATTCTTCAAGGTGCGACATAAACTCTTCAACAACTTTGACTTTCTCTGCTTCTCTTTTAATCATGCTTGTCAAGCTTCTTTTTGGATACTAATGTTTGAAGGGAACCTTAGTGAACTTGGTAAGTATTTTCTATAGGGCAATACCAAACCTACAATATGTCCGAGGTGATCAAGGTTTCCAATAGTAGTTGCTAAAATATCTATCCTTTCACTAGGGAGCGAATGAGCCATGAGATGCCTTCTCTTTAAGTAAATTATACAAGTTAAACAACATGCAATTGTAATAATAATTACATTTTATTTAATTAATAACTTACAATCTTTTCAACAATTGTAATATGTAATATCCTAAATGGTAATTTAGGGCTAATGACTTCAAAAGTGATGTAATTAATGTTAAGAAAACACTTTTGGAGAATGTGATTAGAATTTTGACCTGAGTGTGTTAGAACCAGTGCCTAAACCCTGTATTTAAGATAAATTGTGGGTTAATATTCGAATCAGGTGAAAACATAGGGGGGCGCATGGTTGTGATAATGGAATGATATAAATGTGTTTGATGATGATTTAATGTACATTAAGATAACTAAGGGCAAAATGATAAAGTTACCGACCAATTGGTCAATTACCAAAGAGGAAACTCATTGGTAATTTGAAGATCAAAGTTTGAGATTTGATGTAATAGGGTAGAATCATGTGTAGAGGGGTTATGGGAGATTATAGAGGGAAGCACAAGATCATGACACATGGCATTATTTGGACCATTCGATTTGGTCAAATGTTCAAACATTTTTCCCTCTCTCCTCTCTCCCTCTAAGGTTAGCCAAATGGTCAAGGGAAGGGCCAAAAATATGATTCCCATAATCATCTTCACCTTCTCTCTCTATCCTCTATTATCGTCCAAATCTTAGTAAGAAAGAGAGAAGAAAAGGTAAGATTTTGACTTGTGGGATGCTCTCTTTAGCTTAAATGGGTTTCATTAATATTGTTTAAGAGGTTGAGAGCTTTATTCCTATGGTTTCAGAATTTTTAAAGGTGGTGTTTAAGTTCTTGAACAAATTTGAAAGTTAGAGAATCAAGGTCTTAGCAAGTTCAAGAGGTGAGCATTTGTGACATTTTGGTATATTTGTTGTGATTTTTGATTAAGTTTTGATATTTGTGGAATTTTCCCTGGTTTTAGTGTCAACTTGAAATAAATGAATTTGGATAGTGTATTATGGAAGAATTGGTGGTATATTGTGTCTTTGAGCCATTAGAGTTTGTTTGGAAATTGAAAGGGAAAGTTTGGTTTTCGGATGGTTTGTGTGCAAGGTGTGGATCCAAAACTAAATTCGTTGTTAGGATGTGACTTTGGGTGTTTTGAGGTTACCAATAGGTTCCTTATGGAATTTTGTGTGGGAATGAGCCTTGGTATGAATTTTAGGACCATTAGAACCATAATTGGTAAGTTTGGAGAAATTCTGTCAGCAGCTACGTTTTGGCTTTTGATTAGCCTCACTCGAGTGAGGTAGGGTCTTACTCAAGTGTAGCAGTATATTTCCTTTTTTTCCTTCAGCGTTTCAGTTGGATTCTAGGGCAAAGTTCAAGAGTGCACTTCCTAACTTGTGAGTGATATGGGGGATACTCGAGTGCTTAGGGTGTCACTCGAGTGCTTGTTTGTTCTATATCTTGATAGTTCGCCTCGGCTTAACACTCGTAGGTTATTTTCCAAGAGGGTGCCTTGACACTCACAAATGTTAGGTAATCACCCGAGTGCTAGAGCTAGTACTTGAGTGTACTCCTCATTCTAGGGTTCTTATGGCTCTCGGGTTGTCACTTTTTGTGTCTCACTCGATAGGACTTGGATGAGTATGAGGCCATCACTCTAGTACTGGGTTCAGGACTTGAGCGCTGTGACAATTTCTTCCTCAAGTTGACCTCTCAGCTAAATACTCGCACGAGTGATCTTCAGTGCTCAAGTGCAGGTCACTTTATCACTCAAGTAAGGTCTTCTTTACTCAAGTGTCTAAGTAAAAAATTAGTGTGTTCACTTCTGAAGAGGAATCTCTGGGGTAGTTTCTCCCAACCCTTTAGGTGTGTGTCTAAGCTCCTAGTGGCTACCCAAAGAGTTCTAAGGATAACCAACTTTAAGAGTTATGACAATAAGAATTTGGAGTAGGAAATTAATCTGCCATTCTTGATTTTGGTTATAGGGTTCAACATTTTCCCTGATCGTAGACGTGCAGTGCCGAAAGACGTCAGGAAAGAACAAGGTAGTGATTCCTTCTCTTATACTGAATATGATGCATTGTATGTTTGATTGATCATTGTGTTGTGAAAGCCAGAGCGGCTATGTGATTGCCAAAGAGGCAATGTGATATGTGAATGCCAGAGAGGCAATATGAAAGCTAGAGCGGCTATGTGTATTGTCAGAAAGGCAATATGATATGTGTATGCCAATGAGGCAACATATATGTGTGACAGCTTGTATGCTGTGTTTGTGTTGCTTTATTGTGTGATGATTTACTTGCATGCTATGTGATTGTATGTGGTATGAGTAATTTGTTACTACTAGGATTCTTTTAGATCTCATTCTTTTCTTTGACTAACCTTTAGACAGGGCAAGTGGCTCCAAAGAGAAGCAAGCGACCAGAAGTGGCTAGGACCTTGTAGGGATCACAATTTGGATTATTGGTTATCTATTTTGGAATGGGATTACAATATATTCTTTTTGGGATGTAAATAATATTTTGGAAGCAATAATGTAATTCCCTATATAGGAACTTGAAACCCTTATTAAATATATATATGGAACTCAAGGGTTACTGGGACTTTACTATTCACTATGATATACTTAAATGCAATTAATTGCACAAGTAATTATACTTAGAATTTGAAAATTTAGACTGGGGAAGGGATGATGTTTTAAAAAAAATTTTGAAAACCCTACCAAAAGAAAAGGATTAAAAATGAAATTTAATTATCCGCCGGTCTCTAGTTTGTTTAAATCACGCATTTTGGAATTATAATTACACAAATGAAGGCAAGGGTTACACAATAGAATCTATATTTTCCTTTTTTTTACCATTGCTACCTTCCGTTTTTCATGGCAACAGTAAAATTGGATAATGCAACTTCTTGCACTTGCTTTAATTGTTTCTCATCATCTTTTCATATGGGGTACAAGGGATTAGAGAATAGAATGATAAGCAAACTGTTAAAGCAAATGCAAGAAGTTGAATCATCAGACTTGACTATTGCTTTTCGACCCCATCACTTCTTTCCATGAAAATTGGAAGGTAATAATGGTAGTAAAGGTCAAAACAAGAAAATACATACATACATACATACATACATACATACATACATACATACATACATACATACATACATACATATATATATATATACGTATCACTTCAGAGTTTGCTGCAGTTGCTAAAAAGATTGTTAGTTATTAAATTAAACAAATATGTAATTATGATGACTTGCATGTTCAATTAAGCTATACTTATATGTAAAATTTACTTGAGGAACACTAATCCCAAAGTTCGTTCACTCTCATTGGAAGAATGGATATTTTGTCTAATTGTTGTTAGAAAGGCTAATCATGCTGAGGGGTTGGGAAAGGCATTGGCTTGGAAAACAATACTTTGGACCCTATTCACAGAGCTCCTCCTCAAGCCCTCCACAGAGGGAGTTTGACATGTGATTGAAAGAAGTAGCGAAAAAAATCAAAGCCAATCTTCAACAAAATTTCTATTGCCAACGTCATATGCTTGAGGAAAAGCATAGACAAAACCTCAATAAGCTTCATGAAGAATTTATGTCATAGCTTAAAGAGATGAGAAGGAGCCTTCTACTAGTCCAATAAGTTCTTACATCAGCAGCTGAAGTGACCTGAGTAATACTAGTAACTTCTTTTAACCATTAATTTAATTTAATTTTTATAGGTTAATATTAACTTAAATCTTTCAAAGTTTCAGAGTTCACCCCTAGTTAAAAGTAGGAAGAGCATTAATAATCTACCAAAACAAGTGCCATCGAATGACCTTGACCCAAGAAACATGTTGTTACTGATGGCCAGTGTACCCTCAAGATACAACAATCTATCACTAAAAAATCTAGAAAGACAAATTAAGGTGATTATGGTATAAATTAAAACTATTTAGGCAAACTATTCTTGTGCTCTCCGTGGCCTACTGCGGCGAAGATTAAAGAGAGGCTCCTTCATTGTACAATGCGACTGAGGAGCGATAAGGATTATGGTTGACTGTGATGGAGGCTGTGACGGAGAGTACTTCTCTGACAGAAGGACAATCAGAAGAGGCAAGTAGGGGAAATAGGAGAATTGAAGGTCTTGGACAGGAGTTTACTAGGTAAGTTTCAGTCCCTCTTCTTTTTTAGGACTGGATGTGAGACTCGGATGGGAAAGGGATACTGATAAGTTATAGGGATTCATTGATAGCTAAGGCAAAATGGAGAGAGAGTTGGTTCATTGTTAGAGATGAAGACAGTAGTGATGCTATGAATGGCGTGGGTACTAGAATTGGGTCTAATGTGGGGTTCAATGATATACTGAACCTTCATTTAGGTATTTTTGTAGACCTATATGATCCTATGTGTCCTAAATTCCTAATTGATGAACATGATAAAGAGCATCTCTATAAACCTTTTGCTAAGTCTACTATTGTAAAATTGCTGGGAGGATCGATAGGGCTGTTCCTATTGAAGTCGAAGTTAAGATAGATTTGGGTTAGAAAGGGTGATATTAAATTGGGGGATTTGGAGAATGAATTTTTAGTGGTTTTATTTCAGGAATGGGAGGATTATAAGAGAGCTTTAACATGGGGCCTTTGGGTTATTATAGATAATTACTTGAGTATTATGCATTAAAGGCCAGGTTTTAATCCTAAAATAGAAAAAATCAATAAAATATCAGCATAGGTGAGATTTCCTAAGATAGAAGCAGAGTGTTTTTTATAAGAAGGTGTTGCATAATCTGGCTAGTTTTGTTGGTAAGGTTCTTAAGTTGGATATCCATACGACAAGTAGGGGCAGGAATAAGTTTGCTAGAGTATGTGTGGAGCTAGACTTGACCAAACCACTTGTAGCATATTACATGGTTGATGGTAAGCTGAAACATGTTGAATATAAGAGCTTGCATTTTTTGTGTCTAAATTGTGGTTTATTTGGGCATTTCAAAGAAAAGTATGGAGGTGAATAAAGAGGAGGATGGTAGATCGGATGGTAGTAAGGCGAGGGAGGTTACTGATAGTCCGTGGAGAGTGGTTCAATGAGTTTAAAGGCAGCAAAGAGGGACGTTGTGGAATGAGAATATCAAAGTATCCTCTTGCTTTGATGTTTTGAGAGCAGTAGAGGGGTCACAATAGAGGAGCCCGCGCATTGTTAAGGAAGTAGGGGTGGAGGAAGTCGCAGGTAGACGCTTCATAAAAAGAAAGGATAAGGGGCCAAAAGTAGTGCAGGAAGTGGAAGCTCCTAAAAAGCCCTTCGCTGATGTAACTAATGTTAAAAAAGGGGTAACTATGCAACCGGGTGGCGTAGAGAGGAGTAACAAGGAAAGGAGGGAGGGGTTTATGGTGGGTGGTGGTGGCCAGTATGCAAAGGAAGGGAGGGTAGGGGGTGAACCATTGTCAGGCTTTAAGAGAGGGCCTAATGTTACCTTAAAGATCCAAAGATCTCTATGGAAGATGTAGGACAATTTTATGGGAAGGATATAGAGGATAAGGAAAAAAAGTGTTGTATTGTTGATGGATCGACAGTTGATGGGCTAATAGTGTTAGATCCCAAGTTTTGATGATAACAATAACTCAATTATGTGCAAAACATGTTTTTAGAAGGTTAAGAAAAGTTTCCAAGTTACCAAATGCATATTTGATGTTTTGCTGATATCTGCTGTGAATTTGCACTTGAGTGCTCGAGCAGGATGTTTGTGCTCGAGCAGAGATCTCCTTTGCACTCGAGCAAGTGTGAGAGAAAGCTAGAAAGTATGTACCCGAGAGGCATTCTCTCTTTGTGAACACTAGATCACTCGAGCACATATGCGAGTGAGGGTCTGCGAGCACTTGGCCGAGAGCAAGTAATGGCATGCTTCCTTTGTTCACTCGAGCAGGGTGCTGCGAGCACTTGGCCGAGAGTAAGTAATGGCATGCTTCCTTTGTTCACTCGAGCAGGGTGCTGCGAGTACTTGGCCGAGAGCAAGTAATGGCATGCTTCCTTTGTTCACTCGAGCAGGGTGCTGCGAGTACTTGGCTGAGAGTCATGAAGTTCAGAATAGAAGCAAGTGTGCTCGAGCACACTCATATATGCTCGAAGTGACACACCTATGCTTGCGAGTAAAAATTCCATCCCTCTCCAAATCTGTTGCGAGTGCTTGTTCAAAAGGTATAATTCTTGGGAATATTCTTCTCACTCGAGAAAAAGTCTTTGTGCTCGAGTGAGGGCCCACATCACTCGCGAGTGAAAATTCTATCCCTCTGAAATCCTGATGCGAGTGATGATATTGAGAGCATATTCCCTGAGAATATGCGTCTCACTCGAGCAGAGGTAAGTGTGCTCGAGTGAGGGTCCATTTCACCCGCGAGTACAAATTCTCACTCTTGTCAATAAGGTGTGCGAGTGATGACCCGAGAGGACATTCCCTGTGAAAATTGCAAGATCACTCGAGCAGAGGTTTTGTGCTCGAGTGAGACCTCTCTTCACCCGCGAGTGAAGATTTTGTCTCTCTGAAATCCCATGCAAGCACAACCCGATAACAGATGCTAATGAAGGAAAATAGGAGATCACTCGAAGTGAACCTTTCATGCTCGAGTGATGCCCTGTTTGACCACCGAAAATGCTAAGTATCACAACGTTCATTCCGAATATGGTTTATTATTGTTTATTCATATCATCATTACTCTTTATCATTGTTTAACATTGTTTTGATTATTTTAAAAGTATAATACAGGAATATGAACGTTGGAATTGAACCACATGAGGAAAAGTCAAACAACGGCAGACAATATGATTATATACACGCTGTCACCTACCGCACTCAGATTATTCAGAACATGCGCGTGTCTGCCATTAATTTCAAATGTCCCGCTCCACAAATGAAGAGTTTCCAAATGGGCAAAAACTGAAGCAACTATATATACAGAGATTCAAGGATAATCAAATAGAGAACGTAGCACAAGAATTCACAAGCTTATACCAAGTTTCTGCTATTCATCATTTTTCTCTGTATACACATTGATCTTCAGTGTTTATTCATTTGCTCTGTAAGAGAGTCTTCACACAATTCAAAATTATCTGTTTATGAGATCTCAAGGTATTGGGACCTTGAGAGGGTAGTTTTCCTTACGAGAGAAGCAGTTGAGAGAATTCCTGTTGAACCTTCCATTCATAAGTCTTATAAGATACAAGCGGAAGAGAACGTTGCTGCTCGTAAGTCTTACAGTGGTGTAAGCAGGAGAGAACGTTGCTGCTCATAAGCCTTGTATACATAAGCAAGTGAGAAAGGTCATAGGTTGTTTTTCTGCACGTAAGACTTGTCGTAAGGGGGAGAGAAATTTCTTAGTGAGAGAATATTTCTGCTCGTAGTCCGTTCAAGGACGATTGTTGTTTTGTGGCGTTCTGAGAGCCCATTGAATCTTGGAGTATAGTGAAAATCTCAGTAGGTCTTGATCTCTGAGGACTGGACGTAGGCCTTGTTGTTAGGCCGAACCAGTATAACTCTCTGTGTTCAAATCTTCTCAACTCTACTCTATCTACTATATTCTTCATATCACCACATCAAGCGAAAAATTTATAACATCACCCAATTCACCCCCCTCTTGGGTGAAGCTTGCCTCTTACAAATAGAAGTGTGCGAAAAGGAGGGGGAGCATATGTTTCTGGTTTAAATGATTAAAATTATAGTATGGAATTGTAGAGGGGCTGTGAGTAAAGGTTTTACTGCTTCTCTGAAAAATCTTGTACATGTTCATAAAGGAGATATAGTTGCCTTACTTGAAACTCATGTTAGTAGGACTAGGGCCAAAATAATTATTCAATCTTTTGGTTTTGGTTTCTCAGAGGTGGTGGAGGCGGTGGGTTTTACGGGAGGAATTTGGGTTATATGGAGTGATCCAACATTAGTTGTGATTGTGATTGTCAGACACATGTAGTTTATTCATTGTAAATTGGTTGTGGGTAAACATCCTCCTTCATTTTTTTACTACGGTTGATGTTAATCCACATGAAAACCAAATAGGGGAGTTATTGGAGAAGTTGGGCGAAATTGCTATGAATATGGCTGAGCCATGGTTACTAGCAGGAGATTGGAATGAAATCAGTAGTTGCTTAGGGGGAGGTAGGGTAAATAAAGGTCGACGTAGAAGATTTTGAGAATGGATTGAGGAGAAGGGCCTCATTGATTTAGGCTTTAGTGGACCTTTTGTAACGCCTCATTCGAAACGATATATATACTTAACGTTCAATCCGTTAAATATGTCACTTATGAACTTAGGGACTCTATCCGAACATAACTTGAGCAACACTTACTTGATACTTTCAACTATTAGTTCAAAATTTTAGTTTCAAACAAATATTTATCAATCGAAATATTTTAGGACGAAAAATAATGCTAGTGTCATGGCAATTAAATATAAAGTGGCATAAAGATGCGCAAGAAGCTTAATAGAGCCTTCAAGGCTCACTCTACAAGTGCCTTCCCGTGCATCTTACTAAAATATTCACCTAAAAAATGTTAATATAATAGGATGAGATTCAACGTCTCAGTAACTACCGAAAGTTTCTACCGTATACAAGTAAATCACATATGATAAAAAGAAGGAACTAATTATGTATATATTTATATGTACCATAATCTTCATACAAGACAATTACAAATTTAATCATCATTATATCAATATGTATTTTTATCACAACATATAATATACAATTATGCAATATGCAAGATGCAACCTCCCTTATATCACCATCTAACCTTATTCCGCTAACTGGAGCCATAGGCTAACACATAGTCGAACAGAAACTCGTCCATTTGACTGGATTGTCCCAAGCTCACCAGTGCTTAAGATACACCTGACTAAATGTGTAGAACTTAAGTCTGGACTATAGCTCCCCTCCTTAAAAGAACACAACTAAGGAGGTGTCACATGTCCCACAACTCAAATGCAATCCAGGCCAAAAGAAAAACATGGAAGAAGGGGCCCTGACAAGTACCATCCACTATGCACCAAGTGATGGCATACCACGTGGTAAAAGATCTCAACATACAAATTCCTCCTTACTCCAACCCATCACAAATACAACCGCCATAACAGTAATAAATATAATATCATTAAAAGACAATGTATAATAAATCATGCTTCCATTCTTATCAAATATCCACATATTCAAACATGTTAAAAAGAAAATAATAATCCAATAATACATTAATTATCATTAAATTATTAATCATTCGAGTGAAATGAGTTATAGAGAAATTTACTTATGACACTACTTATTTGAGAATTAACAATACATACACATATAATTCAATCTATTTTTCTTTCAAAAAAAATAATCATTCACAATCATACACAATTCACAAGTATATGGAAGAATATTTAGAGTTACCTGGTATTCCTTAACTCACAAGCAATCATACGGACAAACTCAAAATCTCTCAATGAGAGTCTACAAAACATAAACATAATTATCTATTAACATTTTTACCCAAAACTATTCTATAGTTTCTGTAGAACTATTCTAAAACTTCAGTAAAACATTAAGGCTACCCCCTTGAAAACTAATGTTATATACACACATATTAACCAATAATATAAGCTATCTTATTTATTTATCTAGGACATAATATTTAAATATGATAAAACTTGTCTTATAAATATAGGTAATGTTTGTAAAGAATAAATAATAATAAAATAAAGAAATAAGTATCATGTTGGAACAGTGAGAGTATTTTAATAGATAAGATAATACTAAGTAGTTTTTACTTTCCCTATGTGCATAAGATGGAGAAAAGGGAATATATGCGCAAACTTTTCAAAATGGCAAGGAAGATAAACATAAAATATAGGTGCTGAGGCGTATGGGCTTAGTAATAGGATAATAAAGGGAATATATAGGTATGGGTTCATTAGATTAGAATATATATATATATATATATGACTTGTTTGTGAGGAAGAGATGAATGGTCAAAAAGAGGAAATAAATGAATATATACACACATACATGTATGAATTGACAGGAGAGAAGTAGTTTGAGTCCTTTTTTTCCTTGCTAGCACAGTGTATATGCACACACTCTCATGGTCTTACACAATGAAAAGAACAGTGTGATAAAAAAAAATACATCCACACACACCGTACCAAAAAAGGGTGGCTGGGAAGTGAAAATACACACACTCACACACAAACAATTAAAGAGAAGGGAGTGGTTATGTAGATTTAATGAGATATGTGCACACATACCCATAGCATCATGATGAAGAAAGAAGGGATGGTTTAATTGAAGAAGGATGAAAGAAGCAAGATATTTGATTGACAAGACATTTCGTATTTACTGCAATGAATGGCTGGGAAGACGAATAAGTAAGATGGAGCAGAAAGAAAAATGCACCTGTTGTCTATGGCGGAGAGTGATGCAGCGCTGGGAGTATGGGAGAGGTGAGAAGAGAAGGGGATTTTATAGTAGTAGGGTAAGGTTGGGCTCTCCTATTAAAATAATATTTTTTAAAAAAAAATAATAAAATGATAATAGCAATAATCAAGTTACTAGCAACATTTTTTTGTTTTATATTATTTATTCTAATAATAAAATAAGCTTACACACGTACCCATATATTTAAAATAATTATTTTAAAAAGATATTTCATTTGTTTTTTTTTATATATATATATATTTTATAGAATAAATATTAAGAACTTGATATTTCTTTTAAATTATTAATTTATGTATACTTTTTGACTGAATAAAACTTAAGCTACAATCATTTCTAAGTTCTAACAAAAATAAGGATGTTACACCTTTCTTCATGTGGAAGGGCCCTAAATTGCAAGGACATAAACATGTGTTCAAAAGGTTGGATAGATGCTTATAGGTCATTTACTCACCTTAAATCAAGCTTTTCTTCCTCCCTTTATCTTCAATAATGGCTGCTAAAAATGGAGAAGGGAAGGAGAGATAAAAGAGTGAAGAAGAAGAAGAAGAAGAGAAGAAGAAGAAGAAGAAGAAATAATGAACTTACATGCCCATGCCTAGCTTCAGCCGAAATCAAGGAGGGAGAAGAGAGAGAAAATCATTTAAAAATGCTTTATTTGACTTTCTACACACTCTCTCTTCTTCTCATTTTGACACATGTCCACATTTCATTGGTTTCTATAAAGTAAGTAACTAATTTAGTTACTCTAACCACTCTATTAGCCATTTAGTCACAAATCTCATTTCTCTTAGTTAGTAATTAATTTCCTCATTAATCACTGACTAATTACCGGATAATTTTCCATTCTTTCAAATTTTCCCAGATTTTGGCACATTTACCGAATTTACCACAAAACACATACTAATTCATATTTAAATACATAAATTATTCTTAATAATTATCATTAGCCCTTAATCAAAATTTAGGGCATTACAGATTCACAACAGCATTCACAAAAGCATTCACATTTGTGACCTTCGTCACATTCATCACAATTTGTGACATTCACGACAGCTTTCACAGCTATATATGATGACATTCAAAGCTGTATACACATTCTTGACATTCGCTACAATTCAATGATAAGTACATACACACAAAGCATTATACATGATCTAAGAGAAAGAGTTGCTACCTTGTTCTTTCCATTCTTGCTTGGGCACAACTTTCTTACGCTCAGGGCAGATGTCAAATCCTATAAATCAGAATTAAAGATGTAAGTTATTACCTATTTCAATTATTAAATAACTCTAAAATACTTGGGGATGGTTATCATTTGAGTACCTTAGATGGCTATGATATGCTCAAACAAAAGCCCAAAAGGGTTGGGAAGAGCTAGATTAAAAAACACCTTTCAAAAGTTGAAAATGCTGAAATTGCGGGTTGGCCACTTCCAAGAAATGGTTAGAAACTTTTTGGCTACGACCAAGAACCTTTGCCCACGGCCAAAAACAGGCTAGAAGAATTTGGGTCGCGGCCAAGAAAATTTCTATTTCTTGACTGAACTTCCAAAAATCATAACTAAATCCTTAAAAATTAAAATGGAGTGATTTTAATTCCCACTTGAATCTTTTTAAGTCCTCTATACAGAAAAAATTTGAATCACTACCATATACAACAACAAAAATACAGACTTTAATGAATTTCCATATTGTTCGAGAATAACTTTTAGTTTCAACCTCAAAATTTGGAAATACATAAATTCCAGCACATAAATCAAAACGACACCCATTTTATGTCATTTCAAAGCTTGGCATATGCACTATTAGACTAGGAATTTTCAGAATTTTTAGACACAATTTACTCATTCAATTGCCATGCAAGCTAGTTGCCCTGTATAGAGTTTTTGTTGACAAAATTTGCAATTGTTCAAAAATCACAACCAAGACTTCTCCCACACAGTTTTCATATAGAATCAAATGGAAACATCAAAAAAACCAAATTCACATTCCTTCCGTATGTTCTATTTTGACAGAATTTACACACAATTCTCACAATTTCCAAACTTTCCACACAAGACTTAAATCAAGTTCATTTTTCCAAATCACAACACAAGACACCATTACAACAATCAAAACATCCCAAACTCTCTAAACCCCAATATAAACAAAAATTAGGGCAATTTACCCAAGCCAAAATACTCAACCAATTATCACAATATACATGTTAAAATGTTGCTTTTTCTCACCTCTACCTCTTTCTCTAGCTTGTTCTTTGATTCTCGAACCACTAGTTTTCCTTGAGTACACAAAACACCTCCCCTTGAAATTAAAATATAAAACAACAGGAATGAAGATGTCATCAAGAGGAACAAGGTTAAAGAAGAGGTTTTGAGCATTAGAAGTCATCTTCAAGGTCAAAATCCAAAAGGAAGATCTCACCTTTACAAAATCTCCTCTTTCTTTCCTCCTCCACCTTGCCAACCGACTTGAGAGCTTGAAGAGAGAGAGAGAATAATGTGATAATTAAATCATGTTCAACCTCCCATGCTCTTATGGATGAAATGAGAAGAGAGAGAGAGATGAGAGTTGAATGTTTGACTCTTTTTTTTAATAATTGCTTAGCCCAAATGGTGCCATGTGTCATCTCCTTATGGCTTCTTTAAAAAGCATGTAACTATAGAGTTATACTAACTAATTCCATTAGCCATTTAGTCATACCTCTTGTTCTTTTAACTAATAGCCAATTTCCTTTCGGTAGTTGACTATTTGGCCAAGAAATTTCTTTCTTCCCGTTTTGCCCCTGACTATGGCAATTTTAGTTAGATTGCTACTTGACATAGTATCTATTTCCATTTCTTCCTTCCATGTGCCATTCCCCTTCTATTTTAGTCTTATAGACTTTGCCACATAATTAAACTTAAATACAGGGTTTGGGTAATTTCCGCTACTGATTCGGGTCATAATTCGCATTTTATTCTCTGAAAGTGTTTGTCTAACATTGATTACATTCACTTTTAGGGTCATGAGCCCTTATACACAATTTGGGACATTACAATTCTCCCCATGTACAATAAATTTTGTCCCTAAATTTTTTCACACAACTTGGGACATAAATTTCGGGCGCCTCTTTCATGTCGGCTCTTGCTTCCTAGGTTGCTTTTCTTTGGGGATAGTCCCTTCTAAACCACCTTCACAAAAGTAATGCTTTGGTGTCATAACAGCCTTTCTTACTGATCAATGACTCATTCTAGCTCCATCATATAAGTGAAGTTGTCTTGCATGTCGACATGTTCATACCCGATAACGTGCGTAAGATCTGTTTAGTACTTCCCTTATTATGAGACATGAAACACATCACAGAGCCTACTCAAGTTTGGAGGTAGGGCTATCCAGGATGCTACAGGAATCTCAAATGGACCAATACACTATGGTTCGACTTTATTCTCTTGATTGCTCTACTGATTCCTATGACTGGAGACACTCTCATGAACACGTGATCTTTGACTTTGAACTCTAGAGGTCTTTACCTCATTTAATCATGGTTCGGATGGACTGCACTCGTTTATCCTAGCTTTAGGCCTCTTCAATCTCAGACCTCAAATCACTTTCCCCTTGGGAAACATTATACTTATCACATAAGATCTAGTTCGATAAGTTCAAATCTAAAAAATTTTCTAACATCATTGCTGCACCCTGCACCACCTTTCTACTAAGCGCATCTGCGATAGTAGCTTTACCTAGATGATACTTGATCTCCAAGTTGTAATCTTTTAGTAACTCCATCCACCTGTGCTGTCTCATATTCAATTATTTTTTATCATATAAATACTTGAGACTCTTGTAGTCACAATACAGTTCTACCATCAGACCATATAGGTAATGTCGCTATATCTTTAATGCAAACACAATCGCCGCAAGCTCCAGATCATAGGTGGGATAGTTTAGTTCATGAGACTTCAGCTATTAGGAGGTGTAGGCCACTACTCTACCTTGCTACATAATGGCACACCCTAATCCTTGCTTATTCACATTATTGTACACAACAAAGTCAAGTTGGAATTGGTTATAATCAACACTGGTGTTGTCACCAACATCTCAATCAGCTTAGTGAAGCTCTTCTCACATCAACCACCCCACTTAAACAGTTAATCCTTACGGGTGATCTTGGTCATTAACAAGGCAATTTGGGAGAAATTCTGAATGAACCTCTAGTAAGAACTAGCAAGACCTAGAAAACTATGTATTTCAGCAACAGTTTCTGGTCTCTTCTAGCCCAGTACTGCTTCCACCTTACTGGGATCCACTAAGA
Source organism: Inga laurina (assembly GCA_963855925.1). NCBI lineage: Eukaryota > Viridiplantae > Streptophyta > Magnoliopsida > Fabales > Fabaceae > Inga > Inga laurina. The sequence continues at coordinate 15,893,756 of OY979709.1, forward strand.
CCCCTTCTTATAAGATCACATTGTAATATCCTGGATTGTAATCAAGGATTAATAGCTTCAAAGTGATGTAATTAATATTAATTGAGCACTTTTGAAGTATATGTTGTGCAAATATGTTATAAAGATGCTTAGTGATGGTTTAATGAGTATTGGAGTAGTCAGGGGTAAAACGGTAAATTTACCGACCGTTTGGTCAGTTGCCAAAGAGAAAACTCCCTGATAATTAAGATCAATGGTTGGGATTAAATCATAAGAGGTGGAATCAAGTGTGTTGGAGAGTATATGAAATCATTGAAGGAAGTACAAGATGGTGACAAGTGGCAAGCTATGGACCAAGGGATTGAAGTCAAAGATTCAACTTATTTCTCTTCCCTCCTACTCTCAAAGTCAGCTGTGTGTGTGTGTAAGGGATAAAGAGAAATTTGTTTCATCATCTCTTTCTATTCTTTCCATTTCCGGCGAACTAAGCAAGAAAGAGAAATGAAGGGTTTGAAATTTGTAAAGGTAAATCACTTCATATGTCTAACCACCCTTCATTGATATTGTTCAAAATGTCAAGAGCTTTATTTCCATGTTTTCAGACTTTGGATTTGTGGTGTGTGGCAACTTGAGGAAATTTGAAAGTTGAGGAATCCAAGTTCTGAGTTCAGCAAACTTAAGAGGTGAGTTTTTGATGAAGTTTGATATAAATGTTATAGTTTTTGGTTTAATTCAGCAAATTCAGGAATTTTGCCTTAAATGTTGATATTTAATGAAAGTGGGAATTGTGAGGAGTGTTACTGTTCAATTGGTAGTTGTGGTATTTTGGAGTTGGTTGGGATTGATTTAGAAGAGGGAAATGAGTGTGTTGATGAATGAGTTATTAAGTGAAATGTGGAAATTTGAGGACAAATGGTACTTGGGGTATGATTTTGGATATTTTGAGGTTACCAATAGGTTTCTTATGGAATTTTAGGTGAGAATGAACTTTAGTGCAAGTTTAGAACCTATTGGAATTAAGTTGGGTCACTTTGGAAAAACCATATCAGTTTCTGCGATTTTGGCATCTGATAGACATCACTCGAGTGAGGGAGGAACTCACTCAAGCACGATGTGAAAATCTGGGTAGTTTGGGAAGGTCTTCAGGCAGAAACCGCGAGCACACTTCTTAACTTGCGAGTAAGATATGATCATGCTTGAGTGAGCATGGGCATGCTCGAGTGAGGGAATTGGTTTAAGACCTGGGAAGTTATGGTTGCTCTCAGGCAGTCACTCGCTGGTCTCACTTCCTAGTGCTCGAGTGGAGCCTCTTGTGCTCGAGTGAGGGTGTATGATATAACAATGTTTGCTCTCGGGCAAACACTTTCTGAGGTTCACTCGCTTGTGCTCGAGTGCTGATGGGGGTGTTACTTGAGTGAGACTCCTTTCACTCAAGTGAGCCAGCCCAAAATTCAAAAATTCTTCCAAGAAGGAGGGTCTTCGGGGTAGTTTCTCCTAACCCTTTAGGCATATGTTTAGACCTATAATAGTCATCTAAAGAGTTCAAATGATAACCAACTTAACGTATTACAGAAATAAGAACTTGGAAAAGAGATTGACGGGTTGTCCCTAACTTGGTTTACAGGATTTGATATTTGCCGTCCTCGTGAGCCCACAGTGCCGAAGAACGTCAGGAAAGGATCAGGTAGTGACTCTCTCTCTTATACTATTTGTAGTGCTCTGTATGTATGTGTTATCACTGTTCTATGATGATTCTTTGATGCTGCTGTGGTTACAGCTGGTGATAGCTGTCGTTTACAGCGCAAGCTGTCGTTTATAGTGTAAGCTGTCGTTATTGTGATTACAGCGTGAGCTGTTGTGATGGTGATTACAGCAAGAGCTGTCGTATTGTGTATACAGTCGTGAGTGCTGTCGTTTGTGGTGAAAACCATGTATCTTTGAGATTATTGTTGCTATTGCTGTTTGTGATTTATGTACATGCTTTGTGTTTATGCATTGTGTGAGTGGTTTGTTACTACTGGGATTCTCTCGAATCTCATTCTTTCCTATGATTAACATTTCAGATAGGGCATGTGGCTCGAAAGGGAAGCGGCCAACCCAGAGCAATTAGGACCCTTAGGGGTATATAGTTGAATTGGAAATGTTGGTTATCCATTTTGAACTTGGGATTACTATATATTTTGAGATATGAATGAAATATTCGATTTTGTAGTGTAATCCCTTAGCAAATACTTATAAACCCTCAGGTTATATATGTATAGAACCCGGGAGTTGCCGGGAATTTGGTTACACACTCTGATATGAATAAATGTATATTAATTGCACAGGTAATTATATTCGAACAATGACATTGAGACCAGGGTGGGGAAAAGATTTTGAAAGATTTTGTGAAAATCCTACTATGAAGCAGGAAGTTTAAAATGCGTTTAAAGTATCCAGTGGTCTCTAATCTGATTTAATTATGCATTATCGAATTATAATTACGTGTTTAAAATCAAGGGGTTACACACATGGCCCAAAAATTTCACTTCCGGGAGCCAAAACTCGCACTTGCACAATTTGGCATAAAGTTGCTTTTCATGCAAGATTTCCAGCACTATTCTCTTATTTTCGCAATCCAATAACACATGATTTGTCGTCAACCAATCAAAAACTATTATGACTTCTAATTGATAGATTGGCAATCAAAACAAATCAATTATAGGTTCATGCCCCTCAATAGTTATCACATAATACAAGCAAGCATCAGCAGTCATAATAGTTTTCACCTATTTGCGTCAACACAACCAAGCCAAATGGTAGTTTATAAACATGCAATCCTAAGGACTTCTCCTAGTCATAAGCAATGAAGGAATGACTAACACTCAAATCAACTAAAGCTTGCAGCAAACTACCATTGAGAATAATTTTATCTTGAATCAGGTCGGGGGATTTCTGTGCTTCTTCACGTGTCATGGCAAACACCCTACCATGATTCATGGGTCTTTGCTCCACCGGCTACCACTTGCATTCACTGGCAATATATCCTGGTTGCTTGTAGTTATAGCAAATTACTTGCCCCGAACACGTTCTTCCAGCATGTGCACTGCCACAACGAGAGCATGACTATGTCGTTGGGGGTTTCTGGTTCTCATGATCCTTAGGTTGATAGGGCTTCTTACCACTTATAGGAAGGACTTCCCTTACTGGGCTCACCACGACCGCTACCACCCTTAGTAGGGTATAGATCCCTCATATTGTTCTTTATGATTCGACACTTCTCCACAGCTTTATTGAATTCAGTAAACTGTCTGGAGGCTAACCATTTCCTCAATTCATGCCTCAATCCTCAGATCAACATGTCAGACTTCCACTCCTTATCATCCATATGTCGCAGGTAGGAGGAATATCAAGCCAGTCAAATGAATCGAGACAAGTAATCTTCAAAAGTTTCTTCACCTCCTTGCTTTATAGACAGGAACTCTGATTCTTTCTCAAGCCTAACTGACTTAGGAAAGTACTTATCATTAAACTTTTCCTGGAACAGCTCCCAGGTCAAAGGCATATTTTGGGTCTACAATGTCATAGCAATAGTCCGCCACCACCTATCAATGTCTTCATCTAGCTTATAAATAGCCAGTTGTGCACTTATCTCAGTCGGGTATTCTAACACCTCAAAAATCTTCTCTAACCAGATTAGCCAGTATTCAACTGCTTGTAGATCAAATATTCCCCTGAATGTCGGAGGCAAATGGTTTCAGAATTTGGAGACCCAGAACTGTAGATCTCTATCATTTCGGGCTAGCATCTCATATGATTCTTGATTTAGTTCAATGTGTGGTGGTGACTCCATAGGTCGAGTTGACCCTTATGCTATTTCTTCATGATTTGTCTCTTCTTGTATTGATTGGACTCTATCTTCATTCTGTTTTGCTTTTACCTCTCGGAGCTTATCCCTTAATTCATGGATCATATCCTGCTGCTCCATTAATATACCCATCATTTGTTGTATGGGATCAGGTGGGTTCTGATTTATCTCTTCTACCTTCGGTTCTACCCATCTAATCTTTGGTCAAACCATAGCTTCTTTTTACTATGACAAATGATTCACAACATCAATATCAAATTGAATATATACACATATTCCTTAAAACTCACATACCAGTAAATAACAGGAACATTTATGTGTATAAAACAAACAATCATGGGTTAACTACCATCACTAAGATGAGGAACTATTGCAATTATCCTAGCAAAACCTGCTCTTGTCAGGAACTTTAGCTTTGATACCAAAAATGTAAACCCTTTACTTGAAAGCCATTAATATGGTTTGAACACATGTTACGAAATAAACGGGAAACCAAAGGATAATTTAAAATTCATTAAGGGTTCCAATTTCAAGACAGGATTTGGTCCTATGATAAAGTGGGTTGTCAAAACTTTTCAAAACATAATTAACGTGGTCTAGTTTCTACTTTACCAAACATATTTGGCTTGCTCGGTTTAGTTCCATTCATTAATATCAGAGTGCTCAACAAAATTTCTCGATGAACTCTCATATTATACTTAAACTAGTAGGATCTACTGGGCATAATTGCCCGTTTTAGTTTCCATACCGGGGATTACATATAACTTCACAAGTTTACATCATATACAATATATGCATTCATCCCTAAAAACTGATAACCAACACAAAACTCTAGTCTTCTAGCCGAGAGCACTAGCCGCCCTTCATTACTTACTTCTCCTTTGATCCGTTTGTCCTGGCTGTAGGTCATTGGAAAGAGTGAGATTTATATGAATCTCAGTAGTAACATTTCACTCATATGATATATAATTAACAAAGCATGTAAGCAATTATCACAAAGCAGCATTCGTAACAGCATTCATAGTAGCATACACAGCAACATTCACATTCATGATCACATTCATCACAATTCATGACATTCACGACAACTTTCACAGCTATATATGACGGCTTTCATAGCTGAATACAACATCTTTCATAGCTGTATACACATTTGTGACATTCGTCACATAGCAGCATTCACAGTAGCAATCACTTTTATGACATTCATCACAATTCAATGATAAGCATATATATACAAAGCATTATATATGATCTAAGAGAAAAAGTCACTACCTTGTTCTTTCCGTTCTTGCTCGGGCACATATTTTTTACGCTTAGGGTAGATGTCAAATCCTATAAATCAAAATTAAGGATGACGAGTTATTACCTATTTCAATTCTTAAATAACTCCAAAACACTTGGGGTTGGTTATCATTTGAGTCCCTTAAATGGCCATGATAAGCTCAAATAAAAGCCTAAAAGGGTTTGGAAGAGCTAGACCAAAAACCACCTTTTTTTTTATAATTGCTTAGCCCAAATGGTGCCATGTGTCATCTCCTTATGGCTCCTTTAAAAAGTATGTAACTATATAGTTACACTAACTAAGTCCATTAGCCATTTAGTCATACCTCTTATTCTTTTAGCTAATAGCCAATTTCCTCTTAGGTAGCTGACTATTTGGCCAAGAAATTTTTTTCTTCCTGTTTTGCCCCTGACTATGGCAATTTTAGCTAGATTGCCACTTGATACAGTATATATTTCCATTTCTTCCTTCCATGCACCATTCCCCTTCTATTTTAGTTAATATAGACTTCGCCACATAATTAAACTTAAATACAGGGTTTAGGCACTTTTCGTTGCTAATTCAGGTCATAATTTGCACTTTATTCATTGAAAGTGTTTGTCTAACATTGATTACATTCACCCTGTATTTTGGAATCATGAACCCTTATACACAGATTGGGACATTACAGAAGTCACAATTGTTGTCGCTAGCAAGGAGGCTTACTCTAGTCCAATCAGTCACATCACAGATTGGGACATTACCATCTGGGGTGTGTAATGAGATAGAAAAGCTACAAAGGAATTTTATTTGGGGTTTAGAAGAAGGAAAGAAGAAGTTACATGTAGTTAGCTGGGAGGGGGTTTGTAGACCTAAGGAGGAAGGGCGTGTGGGTGTAAGAAGAATGAAACGGGTGAATGCGACGTTGTTGGGCAAATTTGAGTGGAATATGTTGGCCAAGCCGAAAGGGTTATATGCTAGAGTTCTGAAAGCAAAATATGGAAGAGGAGCAGATTTGTTTGTAGAATGTAGAGTGAAGAATCATTGCTTTGGAAGAATGTTGCAGAAATTTGGCTTGATATTACTAAAGAGGTGGGTTGGGAGGTGCGGAATGGAGGTAGTACTTAATTCTGGATGGACAGGTGGTTAGGATATAGTGGGAGATTGGCATATTATTGTGTTGATTCTGAATATGATATATATGAGAATCTTAAGTGCAACAGGTTATGGGAAAGGATGGGGATTGAGATTGGCCCTGGTTAGAGGGAAAGCTTCCGCATAATATCATGCAATTAATTAAAACAATTCCTTCCCCTTGTTTTAAGGATGGTGAGGATAGGGTTGTGTAGAAAGGAGGGAGAGGGGATGACTTTTCAGTAGCTCAATTGTATTAAGGAAGAAGAGGAGTTGTAGATGGGTCCAGGGAAGAGATTTTGAAACATGTGTGGAAGGTGAGAGCCACTAGAAGAATCCAAGTCTTCTTATGGCTGGTAGTGCAATATCGGTTGTTGACAGCCTTGTGTAGGTCCAGAATTCTTAGGGGGGAGCCAAATTGTGATAGGTGTAGAGCAGGGGGTAGAGGACTGTGACCATGTTCTGACGAATTGTCCTGAGTCTAGCATGATATAGGAGGCTTTGGGTGCTACAAAGGTATTTCCTCAATTTTTCACTGTGCCTAGTACTATTTGGTTTTTAGACAACTTAAGCAATAGAGAGGAGTGGAGCACTACTTTTGCTGTTTGCTGCTGGATGATTTGGAATTGGAGGGACATGTTGTTATTTGAGGATGGTTTTACCATGCCTAACCAGCCAGATCTTTCTATTCATAAGTATGCTGATGAGTGTTTAGCATCCAATAGAAAATATGATGATTTGGGATTAAGAAAATATCCTAAGGAAGTGAAATGGTGCTTTCTAAGTGAAGGTTAGGTGAAATTGAATTTTGATGGAGCTACGAAGGGTTGCCCAAATGTGGCAGGTTGTGGCGGGGTGTTGAGGAAGGCTGATGGTAGCTGGTTGGGTGGATATAGTGTAAGGCTAGGGTGTTGCAATGCTATTACAGCTGAGCTTTGGGGAGCCACTCATGGCTTGAAATTGGTGCAGGAGTTGGGCATTCCCAGAATTATGGTAGAGGGAGATTCGACATCTGCCATTCACTTACTACATGAGGCTTGGACTCAAGGTAAGTCCAATAACAAGATTCTGAACTTGTGGTTAAGACAGAGAAACTGGGACATGCAGGTTTGTTTCTCACACACTCTTAAGGAAGGTAATGCAATAGCGGATTTGTTGGCTAATCATAGTTATAACTGTGATAATAATATAGTATATACTAATAGTCCACCATCTGGTGTGTTGCCATATTTGTATAGTGATCAGGTGGGTGTTATTTACCCACGAGGTTGTTTTGGTTGATTAATGCAATAGTTGGCATAATGCCCAATTTTTATCGAAAAAAAAAAATAGTCAGGCAAATGCCTCAGTGCCCTTCCCTATTGATGATGTCAACAAAGTAGGCAGAGCAAAAAGGACTTTCATTTCTTGGCCCAAAAAAACTTGTAGAAATTGTAGGTAAAATGCTTGTTGAAGTAGATAAAAAGTGAGCTCATAAACAGGCATATAAAAAATAACGCATTAATTTGTTTTGTAATTTTGTGATTAAGACTTTCCATTGATTCTTTATTTTTAGTTGCAGCAACTTCCCCATTCTCCACCCATTGACGCAGATTTTGCAAAGACATGCGCTTGCAGTGCTTCGAGATGCGTTAACGTTTGGACCATTCCCTTTTTTTTTTTCATATGCTAGATGGGGTTGTGGGAAATCCCTACGGTTTCTGTATGGATACGAAGGACATAGTCGATTTCTTAAGATTGAACAACTCATTCGTCAAATTTGTAATCATGCAAGTTATAACTTTTTTTGCATATTTTAATTATATTCATACATTGATTTTCGTCCCGTTCATTTTGAGAATTTCGTCCAAGGAGAACCTAGAATATTTGAAATAGGCATTCTCGGACAACTGGGCTGAACTCACTCTTAGACCCTCCTCATCCTCATAATGATTTTCATGGCCTGAATGAACCCGAGAAATTACCAATCTATGAAGGTATCATAAACTCTGACTTTAACACCAATCTTTCCACTAGACTCACAAGACCCGTATGAGTTGAACAGTGTCAAGAAGATTACCCCCATAGTTAAACCCATAACGCCAAAGCAAATTGAGTTAAAGGCCTTAGATGAAGCTGAAAGTACGAGGCGTGGGAATACCAACGCAAGTACGCCAAGAAAAGGAAAAATAAAGAAGAAAAAAAGATATTCCAACTTGTCTTATGACCAGGAACCTATTTGCAAGTATGGATGGTCATTTGCTCTCCAGAACAAACATCTCATGTTACGAGAATCAGAAGACTTCAGAATCTTCCTGTATGTCAGTCATCATTATGTTTAGTTTTAACGTGGAGCATTATGAGTTTCTTGTAACATGCTTTTTGTTGTTTTATGTTTTGCCACGAGTGTCTTGTAACTTGCCTTCTTGTCTCTTTATGTTGGTGCATGTCGGTCATGAGTATCTTGTAACTTGTGTAGATACCTAATGTAAGTTGTGAATGTCTTGAAGTCTATATAAGAAAGGATAGTGGAGAAGGCAGAAGGACTTTGTACAATATCGAAATATAATAATATCAGTGTGTTTCCTATGAATTCTCTCTAAATATCAGCACTTGAAGATGTTTCTTTATTGATTTGTTTCGATATGTTCCTCATTAAAATGAACAAGAGCATGCTTCAGTTTTGAAATTTTATTGAGCACTAGATTTATAAAGCATACAAAATTATCATTATCAATCATTGCAGCGGAAAAAACAAGATTCCCACCACCTGAAGTACAAATACAAGCAATAAGCAAATAGCGGAAACCTCAATCTACTGCCTTTAACGTAAGCTAAGAACACTCAAATTCTACATATCCTAAATAATATTCGTATAAGCTATAAGAACATAATCGCTCTAGTATTCCTAAATTCTGTATATCCTTGGCTCAGCATTTTGTTAGACATTTATTCCTATCCCTTTAAACATCCAATTCATGAAAACCAGATTATGCAGAAATATGGTATCATCAGAGGCTTACATGTGTACAATAGCAATAAATTTTAGCTTACCTGAGAGTCCAACAGCCTCCAGAATGTGAAACAAATCTTGCTTGTGGAAGAGTTTTAGTACTACGATATCCTCCTCCTTCTGTCCATTCGTGGATTCACCAGAACTGAAAGAGTCTCTAAGACAAGCAGGATCATTATGTACCAAGTCAAGAAAATATATCAAATTAGAGTAATCATTATGCCAAAAGGCTATTTGGTAACTAGACTTGCAGAAGTTGAAAATTTGTGAAGCGGCCACTAGACTAGAGAATAGCACCCTTGAATGAATTGTTAGGAAAAATCCCTGTGTTCAAACTCTAATATTAGATCCTAAATCATAAATGTGAACTAAGATTTTTGTAAACAAGAACAATGATGTTCAGGGTTTTAGTGATAACATGAACATTCATAACTCAAAGAAAGCTTTCAATACCAAGAACATTACCTCTCTAATCATTGGAACAACCAGAATCCATAAAATAAAAAATAAAATGTCAAAGCAAGATCAGGTAGGATGAACACATTCATCACGGGCTAACGTGGATTTCAAATTGAAATCAATCACAAATTCATTAGATTGGACTTTTCAGTAAATCTTTCAACAGCTTTCAACAGTTAATTCTAGTAGAAGCATAAAATCCGTTAAATTTCTTTATACATATGTATAGAAACAAACAGCAGGAAAATCGCTCCCAAACTCAACTAACTATATCTTACCAGAAAAGCAAGGGAAGAGAGTATAAGTACCATCCATGGGATTGTAATCGGAGATCTGGAAGAAGAAAGATGAGAATTCCATAACAAAAAGGAAGCGAAGAGAGAATGAGAGCATGTGAGATTGATTGAGGAATGAGGGAATGAGAGCCTTCGTAAAGTTAAACAGTCAGAAATTTTTTTTTTTTTTTTGAATAAGCGAGACAAGAGTTACCTCTTGAGTTGTGTCATATCCACACCACAAACCCAAAAATAGGAGTGATACAAATCCTACGACCAATCTTAGCCTAAATCGGCTAAACGGTCAGAAAAATTGAACCAGAGTATCCGTTATTGTTTTTCACCGTTACAGTTAAACAGTAAAAGTGAGCATTTGAGGCTGATGCAACGGCATTTTTTCAAATGAGATTTTAGTGAGATTTCAAATTTAAATTTGAGATTTTCTTCTTTTATCTCACTGATTGAATTCACAGTAAAAAAAAAAAAAATGTAAGCAACGGCAAATGTGAGCATTTGAGGCTGATGCATTATGTGACTCAGTGAGGGTAATAATAATGAGGCAGAGACAAGTCTCCGTCACCTTCCCTTTCATGTTATAACCTCTGATGCTACTTTTTATTGTGCTCTCTGAACGTTGCCTGAAAATGGAATACATATTAATGTTTGTCGAGCATGCTTGCTTACTTGCAGAGAGTGCTTTCGTGTGGAGAGGGCTTCTGACTTCTGAGGATGCGAGAAAGAAGAAATCAATACTGAAGGCTATTGATTACTGAACACCGATGACTGGTAATTATATTGGTCATACCTTCAACGCATCACATGATCTAATCTAAGTGCGGTTAGGATTGGCAGACACAGTGGAAGAATTTAAAAGTTTTTGTCAGTCCCAATTGAGGATCTATCAAAAGCATTTAAACAGAGTTAGGAAGAATTGTACCTTTCCGAATTTAGGGTTTTCAATCTCTAGAAGCCAACACCTCAGGTCCGTTCCTTATATCGGTATCCACACGAATACTCTCCAATACAGAATACGTGCTAGCGCCTCTAATGTCTCTTAGGGTTTCCCTTGCGGCACTAAATTCTCACCCGTGTCTGAGTTTCTCTGCTCTATCAATTTTATAACCCATGGGGTTATGTATGAATTTTAAAATTAATTAACAAATAATTATCTTGATGAGCTAATTAAATAAATTTAGTTTAAATCTGTCCAACAATTTTAATTTAACCTATTTATTTAATCCAAGTAAAGAGCCATTAGATTTAATTTATCTTCATAAATTAAATCTTAGATACTATATCTCTATCATGTTAGCTATTAAATCTAATTTATCTTAATAAAATTAAATTTAAAACTAACACAATATAATAATATCATATAATATATATACATATACATATATAAATATAAATAAATATGTATTTCAAAAATACATATACATATAATATTATTAATTTTATTTTCACGAATTTTATATTATATATATATATATAATTCGCGCGTCCACCCTAGATTAAATATTATCTCGTGTTGGGATATTCTTGTATGAGACCCTGTAGGCCCATACGAAGTTGGCAATGGGCCAATAACTGTACTAACCCACAAGTCACAAGCAGCCTCTAACAAGACATTACGACTACCCAATTTATATGAGGATCATTAACACGATGCAATCTATCATACAACCATGTCATGTCCCTTTTGTCACATGATATATCGGTCAAGGATGAGGTATGGATAATGTCATCATCTTGTTTCTGACCATTACTTTCTCGATTCCTGAGTAGTCTGCAATAGAAATGGAAACTCCTTTCCATCGTAGTATGACTATCCATTTATCAAACTCACTCATCGAAGGGCCCAGTAATATCTCTCTACTAATGTGAGGGACAAATTTCATCTTGATCATTCATATTCCTCTGCATGAAAAACCACCAAGCTCGATCGTAGCCTTTATCATCACTCGGTCAAAAGTGGCTTTTGACTAGTTCAAAGCTTAGCAACTCTCATGTAGGAATCCATTATGACCTCAAGTCAAAGGACATTGTGATGTAGTTGTATATGAGAAAAACTTATGACTTGATCCATATAGCTTTCTCATAGTGGGTTGGTCCAGCACCTTGTACTCTTACAAGTGTCTAAGACTTTGATTTGTATCTCCATATCTTATCAAAGTCATATTGGTCTTGTTTCATCTCTGCTCCCGTATAGACGACCGACCAAGGACATTTTAGGACAATCTTTATGATTTATCCAAGGATACAAGTATCACAGTTAACATGCAAATAATATGATAACAGAATGGAGAAATTCATTAAATAATAATGTTTAAAGTACAATGATTGGCCCTTATGGTACAATTTCAGACAAGTGCATGTTTGGATTAATTTTTGGGGAATAGTTTTTATGATTTACAGATATATATGTAAGAGGAGTTTTATCTCGACTTGCAAAAAATAGCTTTTGACACCATGCTCTTGTTGTTCTTGCTAACAAACAAAGTAATAATCCCTTATTTTCAAAACCTTAACTACATAAAAGTCGAGCACACTACTACAAAATATAAATTCTACTACCCCAAAGGATGTCTATTTTTAAAAAAGGGAAGTAAAAAACAAAAGCGGTGACATTTTTGTAAATATGGGCTGGCAGTGGTAAGCTTTAGGCGTCCCAAATTTAAATTGGGATGCCTTAAGTTCATTTTTGACGTCCCATATTTAAGTTGGAACGCACGCCTAAAGTTCATTTGTGGTGTCCCATATTTGACTTGGGATGCCTAAAGTTCAATTTAGGCATCCCAAGTCAAATATGGGATGCCAAAAGCTCATCCCTGGGCGCCAAACCCAATTTTTTGGGCACCATATGCCTGGGTTTAGGCATCTCAAAAATATTTAGGATGCCTAAAGCGGCCCCATACGCTTGGGTTTAGGCATTCCAAAAATATTTGGAACACCTAAAGCCTATTTTAGGCATCCTAAATAATTTTGAGACGCCTAATGTAGTTGGGCTTAGGCATCCCAAATAAGTTTTGGGACCCTTAAAGCTTTTGGCTTCCCAAATTCAAATTTGGGATGCTAAAAGTAGTGCCTTTTAACCCCCCAGGGACTTGGTTCATTTTCACTCTCTCTTCCACTCTCACAGTCGTCACTCCCTTATCGTCGTCCCTTACTCTCTCTCTTTTTCACTCCCTCTCCGTCGTCCCTTACTTTCACCATCCCCACTCTCTCTTTTTCTGTAACCCCCTTCCAACTATGGTTGAGATTAAGTTCATAAATATGTGATCATGTGGAATTAGATACCGTAATATGACTTGGGACTTGTTTAAAAGTAAATTCCCAAAAATTAGGGTTTTCAAAAACTTTTATAAACCTTTTCACAATGGTCTCATATCCACAATTCAAACTTCACGAATGGCCTGTACAGTACGATTTCATTCATAAATATTAGAGTGCAATGCAAATTCCGACACACTCGGGTTCTATTAATCAGTTAAGGGTTTTACAAGGCACACACACCTATAATCCATTTCCCTTAATTAGGGGATTATACAAAACTATAACACAATTCCTAAAATATACAATTGCTTCCCATCAGATATCCAAAATACATAAAATTATGATAACCAATATCCAAAATAAAAACTCCTATCCCAGATAAAAATTATGAATCCCTGTAGTGTCAAATCACTCATAGTATACACAACAACAAAGCATGAAAGCAAAGAATCACATAACACATAGTAACTACAACGATAGTTACAGTGGCAAGGGCAGGTATGACTTGCGTCACCCTTATGTTTGCTCATGCTGAAGTGCTCACACCGTATTACACAACCACATGTTCATATCACATATATCACCACAGTTGGGATCCATAAAAATTATTTCACAAACACACAGCCACACTAGCCGGATAATCAAATAGGAATTCACAATTCCACAATGCAACCTCAGTAATTACAACAGCAACTACAATGGCAGGGGTAAGTGTGATAACAATCACCCCCTACGACTTCTCACGCTGAAATGCTCGCGCTCTAATGCCTTACGGCTAATAACACATATACATGTTGGCAATGGCCTCATGCCAAATATTTTCTCAATAAAATAATGATAATTCATGTATACCAAGCATCATACACAACATGAGAGAAAAGTCACTACCTTGGTCCTTCCATGCGTGTTCTGGCACTGGTCTCTCCCAAATAGGGCAAATGTCGAATCTTATAATTCATAATTAGGGACGAAGTGTTATACTCTTATTCCAATACTCAAATAACTTCATATCACTTAAATTGGTTATCATTTATGTTCTTTATGAAACTACAAATGCCTCTAACAAAAGTCAAAAAGGGTTGGAAGAACCATCCCAAAGATCCCCTTTTAGAAGCATAAGTATTGATTTTTCACTGTTGCACTCGAGAAAAGAAACCTTACTTAAGTGATGATGGACTTTGCACTTGAGCATAAAAGCTCACTGGAGTGAGTGCTTGACAGAAAGCATAGACAGAGACGAGAAACTGATCATTGCACTCAGGTGATGGACTCAACACTTGAGTGACATCCTCACTCTCACCTCACTCCTAGAAAGTGAAGAACCATAAGTGATTACCTGATAGCATAAAGAATTGACAGAAACCAGAATTGATTACTGCACTCGAGCATAACTCAAATCACTTGAGTGGTAGCTTAATGCTCACCTGAGTCCCACAAAGTGAGGTACAGAAAGTGCCCACCCAAAAGCATAAGGAACTTTCCAAGGAGAACATCACTCGAGCATGAACCTTGGAACTCGAGTGATGGCTTAACATCCGTGAGTGCTAATACTCACTCTTGAAACTCAACCATGAGTAACAACCCGAGATGCGAGTTCATAGTGTCAGATACATCTTCACTTTAGTCAAACAAGGTTCACTGGGGTGAGAACCCACAACACTTGCAAGTGAGACAACACTCTTGCCTTTTTAACATAGAAGTATAGGTGAAAAACTAAAGCAAAAATGAAGATACAAGGCTGCACTGGACTGACACCTTGGAGTCCTCGAGTGAGGCTTATCAGAAACCAAAAACGCAGCAAAGCTGACAGTACTTCCCAAATTTTACCCAAGTGATTCCAATGAACCTAAATACCAAACCAAAGCTACTCCCACATAAAATTTCATAGGGAATCAAATGTAACCATCAAAACTACCAAATTCCTATTCCATTATCATGCTTTGGTTTTAGGCCACATAGAACACCAAATTCCAAAACATCACCAACTTCACATTTTAACCTTAAACCAATTCTATCTATTCAAAACTCATCTCAAGACACCACATTCATAACCATATCATGCCAAACTACCAAGGACCCTAATTTTCAAAAATAAGGCCAAATATTCCAGAATCTCAAAGATTCATCATTTGGCTTAAAACATAGACAGAAAGGTTTGTCTTACTCACCTTTACAACTTTCCCAAAGAAGTTCCTTGATTTTCCAACTCTTAGATTTCCTTGAGTGCTCAAATCAACACCAATGGACAATCTAGAAGCATCAAAATGAAGTCCTCAACCCAAGGAATAATATTAAGGAAGAGATTTTTTCCATTAGAGGTCATTAAGAGGGTCAAATGGCTTACCTTTTACCAAGAACTTCTTTTTTTTAGCAATGGTTGTAATACCCCGAATTTTGAGACTTGGGGCTAGTGAATAAGCCTGAGAATAGTGGATTGCTAAGCCCCAGTTTAGCAAAATTCCAAATTGTGATTAAGGGCTAATGACTCTAAAAGTAAATGTCATTAGTGATAAATGAACTCTTTTGGAGAATCCGATGTGATTTGAGATTCTGATGTGATTCGTATGTATTATGCACAGTGCCAAAACCCTGTATTTAAGTTCAATTATTGATTAACATCTAAATTGACTTAAATAGAGGGATGGCGCATAATGTGGTGATATGGAAAGATATGAAGTGTTTGGTGGTGATTCAAGAGGAATTACCATAATCAGGGGCAAAATGGTAAAGTTACCGACCAATTGGTCAGTTACCGAAAAGGAAACTCATTGGTAACTTCAAGATCAATGGTTAGGATTGATTTGTGCAAGAGATCAAGGGGTGGAATCACATGTGTGTGAGCTTATATGAGCTCATGTGAGGTTTGTCAAGATGTTGACACTTGGCAAGTTTTGGACCCTTGATCTTGGGTCAAAGATTCAACACTCTTCCTCTCTTCTCTCTCCCTTATTTGGACGTTTTTGGTGTAATACCCCGAATTTTGAGACTTGAGGCTAGAGAATAAGCCTAAGATAAGTGGACTGCTAAGCCTCGATTTAGCAAAATCTCAAATTGTGATTAAGAGATAATGACTCTAAAGTGGAAGTGGTTAGTGATAAATAACCCTTTTGGAGAATCCAATGTGATTTGAGTTTCGAATGTGATTCGTATGTGTTGTGAGCAGCGCTGAAACCCTGTATTTAAGTTCAATTATGGATTAACCTCTAAATTGACTTAAAATAGAGGGGAGGGCGCATTGTAAAATGTAAATGAATGAGAAAATGATTTTGATGGTGATTTAAGAGGAATTGCCATAATCATGGGCAAAACGGTAAAGTTACTGACCAATTGGTCAGTTACCGAAGAGGAAACTCATTGGTAACTTCAAGATCAATGGTTAGGATTGATTTGTGCAAGAGATCAAGGGGTGGAATCACATGTGTGTGAGCTTATGTGAGCTCACATGAGGTTTGTCAAGATGGTGACACTTGGCACTTTGTGAGCCTTTGGATGAGGTCAAAGTGTCAAACCTTATTTTCCCTCTCTCCTCTCTTTATTTGGTCGATTTTGTCTTCCCAAAAAATTGATCCTCTCTTCATCATCTTCATCTTCATCTCTCTCTCTTGTTCTCCATTTTCGCCAAGGGGAGAAAAGAGAAAACTAGAGGTGACATTTTGGTTGGTTTATGGTCCTCTAATGCTCTAATATCCTTTTATAATCTTATTCATAGTGATGAGAGCTTCATCTTTATGGTTTTAGATTTGTGAAAGGAGGTGTTTTGTTGCTTGAGCAAAAGAGGAAAGATGAAGAATCAAGGAATTGGTTTGGGAAAGAGGAAGAGGTGAGTATTTGAAGCCTTTTGATCTAAGTTTTGTGAATTGTGGATGAGTTTAGTGAATTTTGAATTTTGCCCTGATTTTCTTGTGATTTTGGATTGGATGAATTGGGTTGTGTTTTATGTTGCAAAATGTGCCATGTTGTGGTATTTGGTCATTGGAATTGGTTTGAGAACTTGGAATGAAAAGAGTACAATGTTGTGATTTGTGTTGTAGTTTTGTGGTGACATGTTATGAGTATTGGTAAAACATGTCAATGTAATGTGAATTTGATTGATTTGGTGTTTCTAATAGATTCCTTGTGCAAATTTATGTGGAAATGCTATTTGGTGTGAATTTGGGAACCATTGGAATCATTGGTGCAAAACTGAGAAATCTGTCCCTTGAAGTTCTGTTCTGGGCAGTCTGGTGTTGTGGACATTTTAATGAATGGTAACTCATAAAGGTCATGAATGGTAACCAACTTTAAATGATATGAAAGTAAGGTTTTGAAAAAAAGAATAACCCTATGTCATTGCTTTGGTTATAGGGTTGATATTCGCCCTAAACGTGGTTCGATATTCGCCTAGTCGTGAGTAAGCGGTGCTGGAGCTTACGTGGAAAGAGTGTAGGAAACATATCTCTTCTGCTTGTATTTGATATGTGTTAATGTGTTGATGCATGTCTTAGCTTTGCATGGTTATGTGTTATTGAAGCTATGTTTCAATTTATGCTGTGGCCATTAGTATGTTGTTTGAAGCATTGAGCTTACAGATTTGTCATCATGATAGTTATGTGATGCAAGCATGTCATGCATTAAACATCTATCATACATGCATATTGATATTGTTTACCTACTGAGATTCTCTAGAATCTCACCCTCCCCTACTATCCTTTCAGACAGGGTAGTGAATCGAGGATGGAGTAAGTGATCAAGGGCGGCAAGGACTTCCTTCGGGTTGAAGATTCGGTAGTGGGTTATCATAGTTGGGAGTATATATGATATGGATGTATATTTGAGTATGTATTTGGATATGTATTTGAGATGTGAATTTGAGAAGACTTTGTGTAATCCCCATATGAGGGCTTGTAGGGGCGAATATGCCCTATAAAGCTTGAGTTAATAAATGGAATCCAGAATTACCGGAATTATTTCATTGCGTACTCTGATATATTAAATGTGATTTATCTTTGTGTAGTAATTGTATTTGGAATGTGAATGTGAGACTAGGTTATAAATGATTTTGAAAGGTATTTGTGAAAACCCCATCTAGTAGATGGGTTTATAAATGTTATTTGATTGTTATTGGTCTCTATTTCACTTTAATTGCGTAATCCAGATATAATTACGGAAGGGGGTTACATTTGGGGGGGCCTAATTGCCCAAAAACTGATCACTTTATTCATCTTCATCATCCACTCATCTCTCTCTCTCTTGTCTCTATGGTCGTCCATCAAGAAGGAAGGAAGAGAAAAGAATAAGGTGAGATTTGGCTTGTTTCTTGTCCTCTAATACTCTAATACCCTTCTTTAATATTGTTCATAGTGATGATAGCTTCATTGCTATGGTTTTAGATTCTTGATTGAAGGTGTTTGATGGCTTGAGGAAATTTGGAAAGATGAAGAATCAAAGAATTGGGTTGGGAAAGAGGAAGATGTGAGTATTTGAAGCCTTTTGATCTAAGTTTTGTGATTTATGGATGAGTTTCGTGAATTTTGAATTTTGCCCTGATTTTCTTGTGATTTTGGATTGGATGAATTGGGTTGTGTTTTATGTTGGAAATGGTGCCATGTTGTGGTATTTGGTCATTGGAATTGATTTGGGAATTTGAATTGGAAGAGTTGTAATGTTGTTGTTTGAATTGTGATTTGTGTGACATGTTGTGGTAACATGTCAATATGATTTGAATTTGATTGATTTGGTGTTTCCAATGGATTCCTTGTGCAAATTTATGTGGAAATGGTATTTGGTGTGAATTTGGGAACCATTGGAATCATTGGTGCAAAACTGAGAAATCTGTCCCTTGAAGTTTTGCTCTGGGCAGTCTGGTTGTGTGGACGTTTTGACTGGGAAAATGGTGTCTTAAAATTATGAAAATTTCCATTCTTAAAGTTCCCATCCTAGGCTTCAAAATGGACATATAATTTGTGCCATTTCATTTTGGGAACTGGGAGTTATAGCTGTCCAAAGTTTGAGGTCGAAAATGAACACTGTTTTGGGACAGTCTTGAGTTTTGGGGAATTCTGTATTTTTGTGGTGATTTCTAGTAAAGTACAATATTTTTCCTGTGTAGAGAACTTGAATAGATTTCATTTGGCTTTGGGTTCACCTCATTTCAATATTTGTGGAATTAGTTATGAATTTTCGAAGTTACCTTGGCTGCAGCAGAAAATCCTGGCTGCAGCGCAAAAGTTTCTGTGCACGTTTTGGCCGCAGCCAGAAATTCTTGGCTGCAGCCAAAAACCTTCTGTGCGTTTTCTAGCTGCAGCCAGAGGATTCTTGGCTGCAGCCAACCCCCATTTTCAGCATTTTGAGATTTTGAAAGGTGATTTCCAACCTAGTACGTCCCAATCCTTTAAGCTTTCGTTGAGCTTATTTTAGCCACCTAAAGGGTGTGAATGGTAACCAACTTTAAGTAATATGGAAGTAAGGATTTGGAATTTAGATTGACCCTATGTCCTTGATTTGGTTATAGGGTTGGATATTCGCCCTGATCGTGAGCAGCCGGAGCTGGAGCTTACATGGAAAGAGTGTAGGGAACATATCTCTTCTGCTTGTATTTGATATATGTGTTAGTGTGTTGTTGCATGTCTTAGCTTTGCATAATTGTGTGTGATTTGAAGCTATGTTTCAATTTATGCTATGGCCATAGGTATATTGTTCGAAGCATTGAGCTTGCAGATTGACATTTAGTTATCATGAGTTGTGTGATGCAAGCATGTCATGTATTAAACATTTATCGTACGTGCATATTGATATTGTTATCCTACTAAGATTCTCTCGAATCTCACCCTCCCCTATCAACATTGTAGACAGAGTAGGAAGAGTGAGGATGGTGCAGGCGTTCAAGGATGGTGAAGACTCCTTAAAGTATTTGAGTTTGGTAGTTGGTTATCATAGATGTTGGGATAATTATATATGATATGGATGTATATTTGAGTATGTATTCGGATATGTATTTGAGATGTGTATTTGAGGAGAATTGTGTAATCACCATATGAGGGCTTGTATGGGCAAATGTGCCCTATAAAGCTTGAGTTAATAAATGGAATCCGGAATTACCGGACTTATTACATTGTGTACTCTGATATATTGAATGTGATTTATCTTCATGTAGTTATTGTATTCGGAATGTGAATGTGAGACCAGGTTATAACTAGATTTCGAAAGTTATTTGTGAAAACCTCGTCTGGTATATGGGTTTATAAATGTTATTTGATTGTTATTGGTCTCTATTTCACTTTAATCCTGTATTTCAGATATAATTACGGAAGGGGGTTACAATGGTGGCACTAAAAAAAGAGAGAAAATGAGAGAGAGAAGGTAGGTTGAAGATGAAATTATCACACTTCCTCCTAGCCCATGCTTGTCAGCCGAATGGGAGGGAAAGAGAGAGAGAGACTAATTATTTTATTGCAATTTGACTTTCTTACACCCTCTCTTATCCAATGTCAACCTCTCATAGGTCCTCATAAAGTGAGTATCTAATTTAGTTACTCTAACCACTCCATTAGCCATTTGGTCACACATCTCATTTCTCTTTAGTTAGCAATTAATTTCCTCATTAATCACTGACTAATTAGCCGAAAATTTCCATTCTCTTTATTTTTCCCTGACTTCTGCACATTTAACAAAATTGCCATAAAACACATAATAATTCACCTTTAAATACAGAAATTATTCTCAATAATCATCATTAGCTCTTAATCAAAATTTTAGAGCATTACAATTCTCCCCCCGTTCAATAAATTTCGTCCTTGAAATTTGTTACACATCATGGGACATAAAATCAGGAAATCGCTTCATCATGTTCGCTTCTACTTGCCAAGTTGCTTCTCTCGGAGAAATTCCCTTCCAGACCACCTTCACAAACGGTAAGCTTCGATGCCTGAGCCGCCGCTCTTCTCGATCAATCATACACTCTGGCTCTACCACATAAGTGAAGTTATCTTGCAACTCAACCCCTTCATACTCAATAATATGCTCAGGGTTTGGTTGGTACTTCTTGAGCTACGAGACATGGAACACATCATGAAGTCTACTCAAACTCGGGGGTAGTACTATCTGATATGCTACTGGTCCGATTCTTGCCAGGATCTCAAATTTACTAATATACCTCAGATTCAGCTTCTTCCACTTGATTGCTCTCCCGATGCTTGTGACCGGAGATACTCTCAAGAAAAGATGATCCCCCACTTCAAACTCTAGAGGTCTTCTTCTTTTGTCAGCATAGCTCTTTTGTCGACTCTGTGCGATAAGGATCCTCTTCCTGATAATTCTGATATGCTTGGAAGTTTTCTCAACAAGATCCGGCCCATATAACTTCCTCTCAGACAACTCTGTCCAGCACAACGGTGACTGGCATTTTCTTCCATGCAATGCTTCTTACAGAGCCATTTGGATACTCGCATGATAGTTGTTGTTATAAGCTAACTCAGCCAGTAAAAGGTAGTAGTCCCATTTTCCTTTAAAGTTTAGGACACATGCTCTCAACATATCTTCTAGTATCTGCATAGTCCTTTCTGACTGCCTATTTGTCTGAGGATGGTAGGCCGTGCTAAACCTCAACTGAGTACCCGTAGCTTCATGTAGATCCCTCTAGAATCTAGAAGTAAACCGAGGATCTCTATTGAAGATAATGTTTTTCGGTGTACCATAGAGTCTCACTATCTCTTTGATGTAGATTTCAGCCAGCCTATCTTGAGAATAGCTAGCATTAATTGGTATGAAGTGTGCTAACTTTGTAAGTTGATCAACAATCACCCATATCGCATCATAATTCTTGATCCTAGGCAGACCTACCACTAGATCCATGGTCACACTCTCCCATTTTCATTCTGGAATTTCTGGACTCTGAAGTAATCCTGACATCCTCTAGTATTCAATTTTCACCTTTTGATAGGTAAGACACCTTGCCATGTACTTAGTCAAATCACTCTTCAACCTTGTCCACCAGTACATAGATCTCAAGTTGTGAAACATCTTGGTCATACCGGGGTGAAAAGTATACTAACTCTTATGAGCCTCATCAAGAATTCTCAGTCTCAAGTCAGCCTTCAGTGGAATATAGATTCTATTTTGGTTATGAACCAGTCCACTAGGTGACAAGTCATAATCCCGAGTCTCTCCTCACTCAATCATAGCTCGGATATGCTAGGCTCGCTCATCTTGCATATGAACCTCTTCGATTTCAGTCCTCAAGTTATTCTCCCCTTGAACCACACCATAACTGGCACATAAGATGTTATTCGATAGATTCAAATCCTGAAATTCCTCTATCAATTTCTTCTCTTGAATCATCATCATTGACACTAGCACTACCTTCCAACTCAAAGCATCCGTGATGACATTAGCCTTACCCGGATGATATTTGATCTCTAGGTTATAGCAACTCCATCCACTGATGTTGTCTCATGTTAAACTCTTTCTGGTCATAAAGATATTTGAGGCTCTTATGGTGGCAATACAATTCCACTATCACACCATACAGGTAATGACGCCAAATTTTTAATGCAAACACTATTGCCGCAAGGTCTAGATCATGAGTGGGGTAGTTCATCTCATGTAGTTTCAGCTGTCGAGAGGCATAGACCACTACTCTTCCCTACTGCATCAGGACACACCCTAAACCCTCCTTACTCGTATCACTGTATACGATGTAAGCCTCACTGGGATCAAGTATAATCAACATTGGTGCCATAGTCAACCACTCCTTCAGCTCAATAAAACTCCGCTCACAACATTCATCCTACAAAAATGGTTTATCCTTCCTCGTGAGCTTGGTTATTGGCAATGCAATACGCGAGAAGTTATAAATGAACCTAAGATAGTAACCAGCAAGACTCAAAAAATTGCGAATCTCATAAACAGTTTCTGGCCTCTCCCAATCGAGTACAACTTCCACCTTACTGGGATCCACCAAGACCCCTTCTCGTGAGATAACATGGCCAAGAAATTTCACTTATGTAAGCTAAAACTCACACTTGCTCAACTTGGCATAAAGTTGCTTTTCTTGCAAGATTCTCAGTACAATTCTCAGATGCTGCTCATGCTCTTCTCTACTCTTAGAGAATATCAGAATATCGTCGATAAACACTACCACAAATGGGTCAAGATATTGTCGGAAGACACGACTCTATAATCTATGAATACCACCGGTGTATTAGTCAACCCAAAGGGCATCACAAGGAACTCATAATGCCCAAACCTCGTTCTGAAAGCAGTTTTCAAAACATCTGCTGCCTTCACACGCAACTAATGATATCCTGACCTTAGATCAATTTTGGAGAATACACACGAGCCAGATAATTGATCTAATAGGTCATCGATCCTTGGGTGTGGGTACTTGTTCTTGACAATAATCTTATTCAACTCCTTATAATCGACACATAACCGCAAACTCCTATCTTTCTTTTTCACAAACAACACTGGAGCTCCCCACAGTGACACACTGGGTCGGATGAACCCTTTCTCAAGCAATTCTTCAATTTGTTTCTTCAATTCTGCCATTTCATTCAGAGCCATTCCGTATGGGGCCTTTGAGCTCCAGGCATAATCTCAATTAGGAACTGCACTTCCCTTTCAGAGGCAATCCGCTAAGGTCATCCGGGAATACCTCAGGGAATTCTCTTACCACGAGTATACTTTCTATAGTTTCTCCTATCTATCCTTACACGGAAAAGAACACTATATACCCTTGGCACCCTTTCTCAAGATATTTCTTGGCTTTAGCCCTTGAAAGAAAGTTTAAACTAGCATTTATGTTAATATCCCTTTATGGAGAAGGATAAACTATCTTCTTATTACCACAATCAAGTAGCACATTATTCGCTGTTAACTGGTCAAAACCCATAATAATGTCTACTTGTTAAAGAAACAAACAAACCAAATCCACCACGGATACAAGTCCCTCAAAGACTATCACACAATTGAGACAAGCTTTGGCCGTCACAGCCTTGACACCCTTTGGCGTCGACACAACCAAGTCAAATGGCAATTTATGCACATGCATTCCTAGGCGCTTTACGCAGCCATAGGCAATAAAAGAATGACTTGTACCCGAATCAAATAAAGCTTGTAACTCATTACTATTAAGAAGAATTTTACCTTGGATCAATTTAGGTGACTTTCAAGCCTCCTCATGTGTCATTGCGAACACTTGACCCTGATTCCTGGGCCTTTACTCTACCGGTTGTCATAGGCGCTGAGTAGAAAGATGACCTAGCTGTTTGCAGTTGAAGCAAATCACTTGCCCCGTGCAAGTTCTACCTGGATGGTACTTTCTACACTAATTGCATACTGGTCCTGCTGGAGGTCTATGATCACCGTGACCCCTAAATTAATAGGGCTTCTTGCTATTGCCCCTAGATAAGGACCCTTATCCCTTCCGTTTCTAGGAAGTATTTTCCTTGTTAGGCTTATTGACCTATCCTTACCCTTAGTTGGGTACAGCTCCCTCATATTATTCTCAGCTATTCTGCACTCTTCTATAGCTTTGTTGAAGTCGGTAAACAGATGAGTGGCCAACCTCTTCCTCAACTCACGCCCTAACCCTCGAATAAGCATATCAGAACTCCACTCCTCATCATCCTTATGTCAGAGGTAGGAAGAGTATCGAGATAGCTGGATGAAACGGGATAAGTATTCATCAAAGCTCTCCGTATCGCCCTACTTGATGGCTAAGAAATTAAATTCCTTCTCAAGTCTCACCGACTTAGGGAAGTACTTCTCATTAAACTTCTCTTGAAACATCTCCCAAGTCAGTGGTATATTCCGGCTTCGTAATGTCATAGTGACATTTCACTACCATCGGTCTGCATCTCCCCTCTAGTTTATACACTGACAATTTCGCCTTCACCTTTGATGGACACTCGAGGACTTCAAAAATCTTTTCTAACCGATTCAACTAGTCCTCAGCAGCTTGAGGTTCAAATCTCCCTTTAAAAACTGGAGGTAGATGCTTGCAAAACTTCAAGACCAAAGTTGTAGATCTCTGCCCTCTCGGACTGGTACCCCCTTATGACTCTTGATTTGGCACCGTGCGAGATGGGGTCTCTCGAGACCAATTGGATCCCTCAGCTATCTCCTCATGACGAGTCCCTACTTGGGTTTCCTCCTGCGTCTCCTCACATATAGACTGGACCTTTCCCTTATTACGCTTGGCCCTTTCTTCCTAGAGCTCTTCCTTTAGCTCAGCAATCATGTCTCTTTCTTCCCTTATCAGATTCATCATCTCTTGCATTGGATCAGGTGGATCGTCATTTAATTCCTCCACCTCTAGATCCCCTGGTCTAAGTTTAGGGCGAACCATTCTGTACTTTAACTTTACAAATGATTCACCATGTCAGTTTTATAGCAAATGTATACACATAGACTTTAAAATTTATATATATCCACAAACAACAAAAATACTCATGTGTATACAACAAACAATCCTAAGTCATCATTTATGACTAAGGTAACCAACTATGGAAACTATCCTAGCAATTCCTACCCTTACCAAGAACTACAACTCTGATACCAACAAATGTAACCCCCTTCCAACCAAGGACGAGATTAAGTTCATAAATATGTGATTATATGGAATTTGATACCATAATATGATTTGGGACTTATTTAAAAGTAAATTCCCCAAAATCAGGGTTTTCAAAAACATTTCTAAACCTTTTCACAATGGTCTCATATCCACAATTCAAACTTCACGAATGGCCTGTACAATACAATTTCATTCATAAATATCATAGAGTAATGCAAATTCCCGACACACTCGGGTTCTATTAATCAGTTAAGGGTTTTACAAGGCACACATGCCCATAATCCATTTCCCTTAACTAGGGGATTAACCAAAACTATAACACAATTCCCAAAACATATAATTGCTCCCCATCAAATATCCAAAATACATAAAACTATGATAACCAATATCAAAAATAAAAACTCCTATCCTGGAGCTCTATCCGCCCTTCTTCACCTGCTTCTCTTTTGAACCTCTAGCCCTGTCTGAAATTTCTTTTGGGAGAGTAAGATTCTAAGGAATCCCTGTAGTGTCAAATCACTCATAGTATGCATAACCACAATGCATGAAAGCAAATCATTACAAAACACAACAACTACAACGGTAGTTACAACGGTAAGGGCAGGTATGACTTGCCTCACCCTTACGTTTGCTCATGCTGAAGTGCTCACACCGTATAGCACAACCACATGTTCATATCACATATATCACCACAGCAGGGATCCATATAAAATATTTCACATACATACAGCCATACGGCCGGATAATCAAACAAGAATTCACAATTCCACAATGCAGCCTCGACAATTACAACGGCAGGGGTAGGTGTGATAACCATCACCCCCTACGACTGCTCATGCTGAACTGCTCGCGCTGTAATGCCTTATGGCCGATAACACATACACTTGTTCATAATGGCCACATGCCAAAGATTTTCTCAACAAAAAAATGATAAGTCATGCATACCAAATATCATACACAACATGAGAGAAAAGTCACTACCTTGGACTTCCGCATGTGTTCTGGCACTGGTCTCTCCCAAATAGGGCAAATGTCAAATCCTATAATTCATAATTAGGGATGAAGTGTTATACTCTTATTCCAATACTCAAATGACTTCATATCACTTAAATTGGTTATCATTTATGTTCTTTAGGAAGCTACAAATGTCTCTAACAAAAGCCCAAAAGGGTTGGAAGAACCATCCTAAAGATCCCCTTTTAGAACCACAAATACTGGTTTTTCACTGTTCCACTCGAGTAAAGAGGACCTCACTCGAGTGATTATGGACTTTGCACTCGAGCATAAAAGCTCACTCGAGTGAGTGCTTGACCGAAATCACAGATAGGGACGAGAAACTGATCATTGCACTAGGGTGATAGACTCAACACTCGAGTGACATCGTCACTCTCACCCGAGTCCTAGAAAGTGAAGAACTAGAAGTGATTACCGGAGAGCAGAAAGAAATGATAGAAACCAGAATTGATCGCTACACTCAAGCATAACTCAAATCACTTGAGTAGTAGCTTAATGCTCACCCGAGTCCCACAAAGTAAGGTATAAAAAGTGCTCACCCCAGAGCACAAGGAACTTTCAAAGGAGAACATCACTTGAGCATGAACCTTGAAACTCGAGTGATGGCTTAACACCCGCGAGTGCTAAGACTCACTCTTGAAACTTAATTGCAAGTGACAATCCGAGACGTGAGTTCATAGTGTCAGATACACCTTCACTTGATGAGACAAGGTTTACTCAGTTGAGAACCCACAACACTCACAAGTGAGACAACACTTTTACCTTTTTAATATGGAAGTACAGGTGAAAAACTGAAGGAAAAACTAAGATACAAGGCAGCACTTGGGTGACACCCTGGAGCACTTGAGTGAGGCTTATCAGAAACCAAAAATGCAGTAAAGCTGACAGCACTTCCCAAATTTTACCCAAATGATTCAAATGATTCAAAATATCAAATCAAAGCTACTCCCACATAAAATTTCATAGGGAATCCAATGTAACCATCAAAACTACCAAATTCCTATTCCATTATCATGCTTTGGTTTTAGGCCATGTAGAACACCAAATTCCAAAACATCACCAACTTCACATTTTAACCTCAAACCAATTCTTTCTATTCAAAACTCATCTCAAGACACTACATTCATAACCATATCATGCCAAACTACCAAGGACCCTAATTTTAAAAAATAAGGCCAAATATTCCAGAATCTCAAAGATTCATCATTTGGCTTAAAACATAGACAGAAAGGTTTGTCTTACTCACCTTTACAACTTTCCCAAAGAAGTTCCTTGATTTTCCAACTCTTAGATTTCCTTGAGTGCTCAAATCAACACCAATGGACAATCTAGAAGCATCAAAATGAAGCCCTCAACCCAAGGAATAATATTAAGGAAGAGAGTTTTCTATTAAAGGTCATTAAGAGGGTCAAATGGCTTACCTTTTACCAAGAACTTCTTCTTCTTTCTTTCAGCAATGGTGGCACAAAAAAAAACAGAGAACATGAGTCAGAGAAGGGAGGTTGAAGATGAAATGATCATACTCCCTCCTAGCCCATGCTTGTCAGTTGAATGGGAGGGAAAAAGATAGAGAGAGAGAGAGAGAGAGAAACTAATTATTTTATTGCAATTTGACTTTCTTACACCCTCTCTCATCCAATCAACTTGCCACTTGTCAACCTCTCATTGGCCTTCATAAAGTGAGTATCTAATTTAGTTACTTTAATCACTCCATTAGCCATTTGGTCACACATTGTAATATCCCGAATTTTGAGACTCGAGGCTAGAGAATAAGCCTGAGATTAGTGGATTGCTAAGCCCCGGTTTAGCAAGATCCCAAATTTTGATTAAGGGTTAATGACTCCAAAAGTGGATGTGGTTAGTGATAAATAACCATTTTGGAGAATATGATGTGATTTGGCACTCGAATATGATTCGTGTGTGTTGTGAGCAGTGCCGAAACCCTGTATTTGAGTTCAATTGTGGATTAACATCCAAATTGACTTAGAATATAGGGAAGAATTGAATGGGGTAATGTGTTGGAAATGGTGTCATAGTGTGTTTTGATGTCATTGAAATTGGTTTGGAACTTTGGAATGGAAATGTTGCAATGTTAGGTTTTGAAATGTGAATTTTGTTGACATATTGAGATTGTTGTGAAAACATGTCAATGAGATGTGAATTTAATTGATTTGGTGTTTCCAATGGATTCCTTGTGAAAATTTATGTGGGAATGATGTTTGGTATGAAAATGGAACCATTAGAAGTAAAGATGCAAAATCTGAAATTTTGTCCAGTGAAACTCTATTCTGGGCAGTCTTCTCGTGTGGCTGTTTTGACTAGGCACATGATGTCAGAAAATTATGAACCTTTCCAGTCTTAAAGATCACATACCAAGCTTCAAAATGGATATATAATTTGTGCCATTTCGTTTTGGGAACTGGGAGATATAACTGTCCAAAGTTTGAGGTCGAAAATGGACTCTGTTTTGGGGCAGTAATGAAATTTGTGTAATTCTGTAATTTTGTGGTGATTTCTGGTAATGGATCATATTTTTCCAATGAAGAGGACTTAAATACCTTTCATGTGGCTTTGGAATCACCTCATTTTTATTTTTCTAGAATTAGTTATGATTTTTCAACATTTGGGCAGAAAATCTGCCAGAAAATCCGAAAATGGGAATTATGACATCATCTCAATAAATGATGACATCAGCATGGAATTAAATATTTTCTCATCTTCTTCAGCCCTCATTTCGTGCTGAACCAGCTGAAACTAGTGAGAGGAAGTTGAGAGCTCTTAGAGAGAGAAAGAGGAGAAATCTCGCAATGATCGAATGTGAAGCCCCGGGTTGCTGGCACGCAAATCGAGGAGAAAAGACTGGAGGTAGGGGACTTACCTTACTTGCATGTATTTGATATCTTTGCTTGTGTAGTAATGTATGTGATTGCTTTACTTGATTGTGTAGAGCATATTTGTATAAATGAAGCTCTGTTTCTGTTTTGCTATGGCCATAGTTTTGTTACTTGAAACATTGAGCATGCAGAAATATCATTATGGGGCATGCATCTAGATAAAGCTAACATGTCATACACATAGCATCTATCATGCATGCATTATGGTATATGTTTCCTACTGAGATTCTCTCGAATCTCACTCTCCCCTACCAACAATTTAGACAGGGCAAGTGGCTCGTGGAGGGAGCGGCTAGGACTACTTCGAGATGAGATTATATAATCCCCATTTGAAGAATTGTAATGGGCAATTGTACCCTGTGTATCTTTAGCGAATGTATGTACCCGGGATTGCCGGGATGATTAAGTTGTACACTCTGATATTTATATGAATATGATTTATCTTCGCGTAGTAATTGTATTTGAAATGTGAATATGAGACCAAGTTTATAAATGATTTCAAAAAGTATTCGTGAAAACCCCGTCATGTGATGGGTTAATAAATGTTATTTGATTATTATTGGTCTCTATTTCATTTTAATCGTGTATTTCGGATATAATTACGGAGGGGGTTACATTTTATGACTTAAGGCAGCAACTACTGCCACTATCCTAGCAAATTCCCATGTTTGCCAAGAACTGCAGCTCTGATACCAAAATGTCACACCCTTATCTCAATTTTACCTTTACCAGAGTATTCACGGAAAACGATATGTGGTTCGATAAGCAACACAAGAATAGCATAACTACACTGATAAAAAGGTACTCGATTACAGAAATTTCCCATAGGGGTTTGTACCTGATAATTACAATTAGTGTAGCCGCACAGGGCTACTTGGGTGTCTAAACTCACCCTAGTGAAACGGAGACATATTTCTGACTTCATTCCGCACTGCAATCCTCTCGTGTAGTTCTCTTCTTTGCTCTCAACATATCTTTTGTCTTCTCCTGTCTAAATTATTGGTAAGGGAGGGTGAGATTCGAGAGAATCTCAGTAGGAAACAAATACCATAATGCATGCATGATTGATGCTATGTGTATGACATGTTAGCTTTATCTAGATGTATGCCACATAATGATATTTCTGCATACTCAATGTTTCATACAACAAGACTATGGTCACAGCGAAAACAGAAACAGAGCTTCATTTATTCAAATATGCTCTACACAATCAAGTAAAGCAATCACATACATCATTACACAAGCAAAGATATCAAATACATGCAAGTAAGGTAAGTCCCCTACCTCCAGTCGTTCTCCTCGATTTGCGTGCCAACAGCTCGAGGCTCCATATTCGATCCTACAATGTCAAATGTACTATTTAGATACTTCCATAGTGTTTCTGGGGGTTATATGAGTCTATCTTGAAAAATTACTAAAATACCCCCGGGGACCCGGCCCCATCATACCCGGTCCGGCTGTACTTTTCTCGAAATTCTAACCTAGGCTATCCTGACATATTTTCGCCCAAGGAATCCATTTCCTGACTTGGAATTACCAAATTCACTGCCAAAAGACGAAATTGCCCTTGGCAGCCCATATTTCAGTGTTTTAGGGGCCTTTTCGTAATTATGCTTTCTCGGCCTTTTCCGAAAAAGTGCCCAACTATAACCCCACCTAATTTTTGCTCCTGAACTCAATGGAACCATCAAATCATTGAAAATCCAACTCTAAGGCCCATTTATAGCCCTGGCCGAATTATATAGGTTTTAAGGGGAAAATTGGGGTTTTTCTGTTTCAGCTCCGTAAACGTGTTCCTTTCTACTCCTAAACACTTTATTGACTATTCCATTAGGTTACAACTACCATTTAGTATCAATTTGGGCAGCATAACCCCTAGGGAAACCCATTTTCCATTTTTACAACCAATGGCAAACCGGCGAAATTTCACCGATTAAATTGCCCACGGCAGCTAGAATAGTCAATATATGAAGGTTTGGAAGTTACCTCAAGCTCCTTCTGGCTTTTCCTGACTTGGCTGAAAACCCTAGTCCTCCAAACTCCAAAATCTTGCTTCAAACACCTCAAACAACATAGGAGATAAGCTTAGGAGAAGGATTATACACGTTAGGTACGAATTCACCGAAGAAATCGACCTATCTTGTGAGTTTTCTCCTCTCCTTCTCTCTCTAAAAGAGCACAACTCTCTCTCTCTCTCCTTGGCTGCAGCACGTCTGAAATGGTCTCAAGAGGAAGAGGATGATGATATATTATTATATCATATTTTACTTTAATTTTCCAAAAATTTCGGATTTTACAAAATTCTGGCAGATTTCTGCCCAAATTTTGAAAAATCATAACTAATTCTAGAAAACTCGAAATGAGGTGATTCCAAAGTCTATAGAACCCTTATTGAGTCTAGCGTCAAGGAAAAATATAGACTTTTGCTTAATGGAATCACAAAATTCCCAGAATTTCAATCTTTACATATTATTCCAGAAATTTCACAGTTTTTCTGTGCTGACTTCAAAAATTCATATCTTTTTTTGTATAGCTCTAATTGATTCAAATGACCTATCAAATTAAAGCTTAGGATGTTTACTTTCATCCTGTAAAATATCATAATTTTTTATCATCATTTGATCATTTAAATGAACATGACAAGATTACTACCTCATAGGCGATTTCACCAAAAACGTAATTATATTCTCCAAAATTCACCATTTTAGTTTCTTAATACCCCAAAGATATTAGAAGCATTAGAGAATATATTTGGGACACCTGCTAAACCGGGGCTTAGCAGTCCACTTAATTTAGGCTTATTCACAAGCCTCCAATCCCAAAATTTGGGGTATTATACACATCTCATTTATCTTTAGTTAGCAATTAAGTTCCTTATTAATTACTGACTAATTACCCAACAATTTCCATTCTCTCTATTTTCCCATATTTCGGCACATTTACCAAAATTTCCACAAAATACATAATAATTCAGCTTTAAATACAGAAATTATTCTCAAAAATCATCATTAGCCCTTAATCAAAATTTTGGGGCATTACATTTTCCCTCTCTCTCACTGTTCCTCCACTCTATCTTTTTCATCGTCACTCTCACACCACCACCTCTGTCGTCCTCCTCTCTCTCTCACCACCATCATCCACTATCGTCGTCTCTCCCTCTCCATGCTAGCTGCCATCGGCATCCTCCATCCCTCTCCCCCTCTCTCTCTTACGCTAGCGGCCGTTGGGCTACTACTCTCTCACAGTATGTTTTTATCTTTTTTTAAATATTCATTCTAAGTATTTCATGTTATATTCTAGTTGAAAGAATTACCCGTTGTTACGTGTGTAATGGTCTATTAAAAAGTGCAAGTGTACACTATCGTAATGGTGTAATATAGAAGCGCGTTGAGTATCGTCCCCATGAGGATTGATTACTAAATACCAAAATATGTAATTTTAATTCTATTTAGTCGATCGATTAGTTAGTGATTGAGAGTACAAAATAGAAAATGATTAAATATGAATGTAAATAATACAAAAGCAAATATGAGAAAAAGCCCTAAGGGTCAAATTTTATTTAACAAATTCTAGATTTAATCACTTATCTATTCTAGTCCAACTTATTCCATATGATTGATAGTCAAGTTTTCCTAATTTAATTACAAGCCTTTTCCAAGGTCAAGCAATTCTATAATTAATTGCTAATCCAATATATTCATATATGAAATTAAGCAATTAATCATGCATGAATATTTATGAAACTCAGTAAGACTACACATCTCATATAAATATATTCCTATTTCATATGCAAGTTATGGTTCTAATTATAGGATCTACACACATGCATCTCCTTCCGGTCTCAACATACATATTTAAATCATTCAAAAGATGGCCAATCAATTGAAAGCATCAAGAAAAATAATTAAAACTCAATCATGAATGAAAAATTAAAACTAAATTTAATAGGTTAAGATTCAATCTGTCATTAGTAAGCTACATCATCACCCTAGGAAAATAGAAATTTAGCTTATGATGAAATTAAAAGCAAAACCAAAATAAATTGAAAAATTCATAGATATTGCATAAAACTTGAGTATTAAATCCTAAAACATAAAGATATAACCACAAGATGCATGAAAACTGGAGAAATCTAGCCTTCCTTATAAGAGGTAAAACATTCCATGTAAGTGGCAACCTATACCATCTATAAAGGAGGACTACATATACCGTCCATATATGAGGTCTACCTAAGCCTTCCAATATAGAGGCATGCAAAAAGTAATACAATACATGAAAATTAATTCTAAAATATGATATAATGTATTCGGAATGGTTAGAGAAAAACGCCTCTTCAACTCTAGCTCGTCCTTCTTTTGTCAGAGAAGGATGCTCTCCCTCCTCCCCCTGCGATGAAGGCAATTTATAGGCAGGCAATTAGCTCTTCATTCAATAATAGTGGTTGCCTCCCTTGTCAACAATTGCTACTACTTTCCTTTTTTCTTCAATCTTGTGGGTCCTCAAAATGGTCTATTCCCACTCTCTCTATTTTTTCCTCTTTTTAGTCCAATTGCCTTCTCAAGTACCAATCCAGATTGTTGACTTCTTGCCCTCCATTTGTTCCTTCCACCAAGACGTGCTACCAAACTATAATAAAAGGAGAGAAATGAAATATTATATAATAGGAGTAATTATTATTATTATTATTATTCTAAAATCATTATTTATTTACAAATTACACCCCAAAATCTTTACATTAAGCTCAAATATCGTCCATAAAATCATCATATAAGGGAAAATAAATATGAACATATTTTACTTATCACCCATATGAAGTTTTTTCTTTGCTACGTGGGAGAACTAGAATTAGTTCATTAATTACAAAGTAATATTTGTGAATGTGGGTTCTTTATTTGATCTGCTGGGGTAGTAGGGTCTATTGATGAAGAAATTTCTCAGTGCAATGAAGTAATGCCATTAGTAAAAGTAAAATTTGATGCCACTATTTATTCTAGGCTAACATGATTGTTGTTTTTGGGGCCTCCGTGTCAATGATAATCCTTTAGAAATATAAATGAGTTTTTTTAAGAAAACTCTTTCCTAGTTATATATCTAGTTCCCTTCTTTTACACTTGTGTTCTATTTGTTTTGGGAAAAAATCAAAATATTGTATATAGTAGTTTTGTAAAGAAAAATAAATGCTAATTAATATATTGTGTAAAATATAAGATTTACAAATAATACTATTTAGCATTTATTGAATTGAATTTTTATTGGGAGATTGACAACTAAGGACCAAACAAGAAAGTCTAACAAAGCCAAAATTATATGATATTAATAATCTTATATGCAAAATTATTGGATTAAATTGCTAATGTTGTCCTGAATTGCGTCAGTTAGTTTGTTTTGTTTGAATTAAGCTAAAAAATTTTGTTATTGAAATTTTGGGATGTCTTACTTTTAAGGGAAAATGTTGCCAAATTTTTTTTAAAAAAGTGTTCGAAGGAAATCCCATTAGTTACAATTGTACTAAACTTGAGTATTGTTGGGAATGACTTAGGTGGTAATAAAATGGATCATAGTTGGATGAATGCTTTGAGAACTAGTGAAGAATATGAGAATAGGATGGAAGAGTTTATTGAATTTGCTAGAAGCAATGCTCCAATAAAAAATGGGATGTATTTTTGTCCTTAGATCAATTGTTTAAGTGAGAGTCGACAGGATGTTGATGTTATAAGGGATCACCTACTTTGTGATGGAATAAATCTTCGATGCACAAGGTGGATATGGCATGGTGAGGAAGTAACTGATTGTCTATCGCATAAGAAGGAAGCTGTGGATGTCATAAATGAAGATAGAATGAAGAAAATGATTCACAATATTGTGGTGGAATCCTATGCGAAATCACATGAATACGACAACCTATGAAGTGATGTAGAGACACCATTGTACCTTGGGAATAAGTATATATGGTTGACAAGAACATTGCATTTGGTTAACTTAAAGGCAACTTGTGGGTGGACTGAGAGTAGTTTCACATTGCTGCTTGAATTATTGTGTGATATGTTTCCAGACGATAATGTACATCCGAATCATATGTATGAGGCTAAGAAAATCTTGTCTACTATGGGTATGGAGTATAAAAACATACACGCTTGCCTAAAGGACTACATACGATACAAAAATGAGTATGAAGATCTTAGCAAGTGTCCTAAGCATAAAACTTCATGAAACAAAGTGAAGAAAGATGGTGGTTGTGGCGATGGGACAACTAAAAGTCAATCTTAAAGGTTTTGTAGTATCTTTCAATAATATCACGGTTTAAGCGTTTGCTTACGATTGCATCAAAAGCAAAGAAGTTGATATGGCATTTTGATAAGAGAATATATTATAGAAAATATCTTTACCACTCGGCTAACTCTTTACAATAGAAGAAAATAGATGAAATGTTCCCTCAAAATTGGTAGCGAGCTGAGAAACCTTCGGCTTGGGCTTTGTACAGATGGCATCAATCCGTATAGAACTCTTACTAGCATACATAGTACATGGCCGATTCTCCTTGTAATATACAACTTGCCTCAATGGCTATATATGAAATGCAAATATGTGATGCTTTCTATGATTATTTCTGGACCAAACTAGCCAGGGAACGATATCGATGTCTACTTGGTGCCTTTGATTGAGGATTTGAAGAAGTTGTGGGAGGAAGGTGTAAATTTGTTTGATGCATATAAGAAGTTCTTCAAGCTACGTGTAATGATTTTCACCACGATAAATGACTTCCTTGCATATGGAAACTGTACAGTGTGAAGGGGCATAAAGCATGTCTATTTGTAAAGTAACACACACTTCCTTCAACTTAAGCATGGAAGGAAAATAGTCTACCTTGGTCATAGAAGGTTTCTTTATTAGTTTCACCTATATTATAGGTTAAGAAAGTGTTTTAATGGCTTATAAGAGCATGGAATGGCTCTAAAGGCATTAATCGGAGAGGCAGTTTATAGTCAGGTAGAACGTATCAATGTCACCTTCGGTAAGAATTAGAGAACTACAGGTGAGAAAAACATATGGAAGAAGAGATCAATTTTCTTTGATCTTCCATATTGGTGTAGTCTTGATGTGCGACACAGTATTGATGTGATGCATGTAGAGAAAAACGTTTATGATAGCCTTATCAATATGTTTTTTCACATACCAGGGAAGACAAAGGATAAAATTAGTGTGAGATTAGACCTTGTTGATATGGGAATAAGAAAACAGTTACATACACAACTAAGAGATGATGGTAGGAGGGCATACATGGAGCCAACAGTGCATACACTATCAAAAGTAGAGAAAAGAAGTTTGTATGAGTGTTTTCATGAAATTAAGGTGCCATAAGGGTATTCATCTAATGTGAGAAGGTGTGTCTCAATGAATGATTTAGAGTTAATGGGAATGAAGTCCTATGATTATCATGTGTTGATGCAACAATTGTTACTGTTAGCTATTAGAGCCATTATAAAAGATGAAGTGCAAACTACTGTAACAAGATTGTGTGTTTTCTTTAATGCTATTTGTAACAAAGTTATTGACACTAAAAGGTTTGATGAACTGGAAAATGAGAGTTATATTATTTTGTCCCAACTAGAGATGCAGTTTCCTCTTTTATTTTTTGATATAATAGTGCATTTGATAGTTCATTTTTTAGTAAACGAGGTAAGGCTCTATGGTCCAGTTGACCTGAGGTGGATATACTCTTTCGAGTGATACATGAAGATCTTAAAAGGGTATTCTAAAAATCCTTATTGACCTTAAGCCTTAATAGTTGAAAGATATGTAGTTGAAAAGGCTATAGACCTTTGCAAAGATTATCTACCAGGGAAGAAGGAACAATCTCAACATGAAGAGGGGAGAAGAGAGGGAATACAAGGATTGAGTGAAGAATATGCCCCATGAAGAGGTGTTGCAAGCACACTTGTATCTCCTGAATAATATGGAAGAAGTTCAACCGTACATAAATGAACATACAAAGAGCTTAAAGAACATGGATCAAAGGAAGAATGACATGCAAATAGCTATTGAGCAAAACAAAACATTCATAGAGTGGTTTAAGGAAAAAGTTTCGCACAAGACCGATATGTTTGAGACAATCTAGTGCCTAGCTTAGGAGCCCTTCGTTTTAGGTCATTACTTGGACCAGTTTGATATAAACGAGTATTCTTTCTACACAAAAGCCCAAGATAACAGAAGTACCATACAAAATAGTGAGGTAATGGTAAAAGCTGAAGCTGTAACCCCCTGCCTTAATTAGCGTAATTAAGATTTGATAATGTATAATAAAATGGATTAGAGACCGCTGGATAATTTAAAACTCATTTCAAACTCCCTCCTTGTAGTAGGGATTTCACGAAATTTTCAAAACTTCTTTCCTATCATGGCCTCAAGTCCAAACATCGAATATAATTACCTATGCAATCATATCAAATTTAAACATATCAAAGTATACAACTTAATTCTCGGCAACCCCTGGGTTTCATCTATGTATAGATCTATAGGATTTTAGTTCCCAATTAGGGGATTACATTTACAACTCAAAAATATCATACAATCATCCTTATCCATAATGAATAACCAACATGACCCGAATCAAGTGTCCCTACAGGGTCTTATGTAATATCCCAAAATGTATTCAAGAGCTAAATGTACAGAATAGATGGTGGGATTAATGACAAAATTACTTCTGGAATTTTTTTATGACTTTAGTTCTAATTAACTTGAGAAATGTGAGGAGAATATTTATTTTGTTTTCCATAATATGAGACACATGGAAGCATTTTTGGCCAAACACAAAAAGGAGAAGTCAACAAGTCTAATTAGCATATGCTAATTCAACATTAAAGTATATTATTCAAGGAGATATTATAAAGATCATTTTTCCTCTTCAAAGAACCATAATCTCGTGTAGGGCATGACACAAAGCAAGAGGGAATGATGTTTGACTCAAAATGAAAGCAAGAGAAGACAATTTGACCAAGTTGTAAAAGGATGATGACTTGGTCAACAATTGCAACAAAAGGCAATTAAATATGATAAATTGAAGAGATGCCAAGAGACATTTTATAAGGCTTTAACCTCTTTCAAGCATCCATTTCAGTCAGATTTTAAAGTGAGGAAAGAAAGAAAATTTACTTCATAAACTTCTTCACTTTTGTCCTTGAAAAGTCAAAAATTGCAACTAGAAAATTTGTGTAACCAATGGCTATGCAAGTTCATGCAATTGGTCAATCCTTCTTCCTCCTTTTGAAGAGCATGTTGGTCAATAATAATTCTCCACTTGGGCAGCCCATATCACGTCTTGATGAGGGACTTGCACTCTGGTGAAAGTGGCTTTCACTCACGAGTGTATGACATAGAGCACCACTAACGACTTGAAAATGCTCACAACACTCGAGCGTAACGGCCTGCACTCGAGTGATGTCCTCAAATTCACTCGAGTTCCTAAAAGTGAAACACTAAAAGTGTTTGCTCGACAGCACACCCAACTTGGAAGAGAAAGCTCAATCGAGTACTACCCTTGCCACTTGAGTGAGAACATAACACTTGCGAGTGTCAGATCACACTCTCAGAATTTAGCCTGTGAGTCTTGACCGAGAGCAACCCTTAGCATGAACATACACTTGCACTCGAGTGAACTCATGCTCACTCAAGTGATGACCTATATCACTGCGGATTGGGAAATGCACTCACACTTCTCATCAGAAAACCCAAGCAAAATGTAGAAGGAAAAGGGAATTTATGTTGCTGCACTCAAGTGAGACCCTCACTCACTCAAGTGACATTCATCAAAACCCAGAAAATAGAGGTTAAATTCTGAGAGTGTGATCTGACACTAGACATAGGAATGAAGCTCTTGACACTAGAAACATGATTAATGAAGAACTCTTGAGTTTTAGAAGCCATTTAGCAAGTCAAAATCTCACCTTTATACTTTCTCTTTCCTTTCCTTACTCAACGAAAATAGAGGTTAGATGAGAGAGAAGATGAAAAGGATGAAGATGCAGATTTTTCCTCTATCCCCATGCAACTAACCGACTTAGAGGAAGAGAAGAAAGTGAAATGAGTAGTTTGAAACATTGACCAATCATATGGCTCCCAACTTGCCACATGTCATAATCCTTTTTCTCCTTCCATACACACACATGAACTCATACACACACAATTCTATTCACTTAATCTCTTATTCCTAGCCATTGATCGTTTATTCCCCAAGGAGTCTCCTCTTCGGTAATTGACCAATTGGTCGGTAATTTCCCATTTTGCCCCCGATTATCACAACATTTACCAATTCTTCATCAAACACATTTACATCACAATTTACATCATATACCATATAAACATTGGATTAACAATAATTACACCACTTGAGGAGTCATTAGCCCTAAGTTATGATTCAGGATACTATAGAAGCCATGCACTTTTCCAAAAGACAAAAACCTCATATTAGCATCCATGGCCTAGTATGGAGTTATAGAAGAAATATGGGAGATTACCTACAACAAGTTTAAAGTTGTTTTATTCAAATGTAAGTGGGTTAGCAATAATATTATGGTAATAGATCAACAATTTGGATTTGTCTTAGTTGATCTTCGAAGAGTTGGTTATAGAGATGAGCCCTTCGTTCTAGCAAGCTAAGCGAAACAAGTATTTTATGTCACAGATCCTGCAAATAAAAAATTGTCCATTGTACTTCAAAGTAAAAAACAGAAGTATAGTGATACAACCTTCAACCTTGATGACACGTCACCTTTCACAACAAATCCACGTAGAACAAGTGAAGTAGAACTGGTAGATGATGAAGAATATGCTGTAAGAAATTATCATTGTGAAGGAATATGCGAAACAATATAGAGTAAGACCTTAACTTAGAAAATAATGTTGTGTGCTTTTTGTTTTAATTCTGGCTAGTTTATTCATTTAATTTCAATTTATTTACATTTCTGACAATGATTTTTATGTTAACAGGAATATGGATAATTCTAATGACTCAAAAAGTAATAGGGATGATAAAATGGCTAGAGGTGAACCTACTGCGAGAAGGGTTAAAGGCAACACAAAGATGGGAGCATTGGTTGCACATCATCAACATCAACAAGAGAGGCTTCTTGTGGACTTTGATGCTAATATGAATCCATTTGGTCTTGAAAAAGACCATTTCATTAGCTATTTGGCTACTTGGGTTGAAGCAAAGTTCTCATTATCTATGACAATTAGAAGTTGGTTCCCACAAAAACGAAAGATATTATTTGGCAACAAATTTTGGTATATAAGTTTTGGATACATCTGTATTTGAAGCTTTATTCCTATTGCTTTAAATATAATTAGCTTATGTTTTACCTTGCAGCAAACATTCGATGTCCCATACACTAGAGCAATGTACAAGCACTAGATGGAGGAGGTTCGTCTACGATGGAAATATTTTAAGAACAAGCTCACACGAAGGTATATTTGAGGGGCAAGGAAGGATCAGGATCCATGTAAAGACTATTCATATTTGTCTCCAGAAGACTAGAGGTTGTTTGTGGCATCACGAGAAGATCCTCAATTTTTGGTAAATTTTCTTTCATCATAGCATAGAACTTTTTATTTGAATATACTTGACATCATTAACTCTGTTTTTTGTTTTCCTTTTACTAGAAGTAAGTGTAGCGAATACAGAGAAGCAAGTAGAAAATAAGTATCAGTATTGCATGTCTCGTTGTGGTTATCGGAAGCTTAAGCGGAGGATGATTGAAGAAGAGTTGGAGAAAATGAAGGAAGCAGCCAAATCAGATCATAGCATTATTGTCCAGTGTAACCCCCTGCCTTATAAACAGTAATTATGATTCAAAATACATAATTAAAATGAAATAGAGACCAATAATAATCAAACTCATTTACCATCCCTTCCTTACGGTACAATAGGTTTTTCACAAATTCTTTCAACATTTTTTGCCTTACCCTGGTCTCAAATTTCACAATTCGAATATAATTACCTTATGCAGTTAAATCATATTAATATACCAAAGTGTACAACAAAAATCCCAGCAACCCCTAGGTTTCATGTAAATACTAAGGGTTTACGATTTTCCACTTAGGGGATTACACAACATCATTTCAATATTTACATCCTGAATATGTACAGTAATCCCAATACCAAAACTGATAACCAACAACTAAAATATAAATCTCCTAAAGGAGTCCTATCCACCCTTGGTCGTCTCCTTTCCCTTAAGGCCACTTGCCCTGTCTGAAGATTAGTCAATGGAAAGAATGAGATTCAAAAGAATCCCAATACTAACAAATCACTCATACCATACATAATCACAAAGCATGCAATGATATCATCAAGTAGCATCACAATATAAAACACAGCACGCAGGCTGCCATATATGCACATAATCATATAGTCTCATCCCCTATTTCCACTACCCCAAAGGCACGGTCCTCCCACCGTCAACACTGATGGGCCGTGGGTGAAGATTTCACAAATAGCCTTTCGGCTTTCACATATATAGCCTTTTGGCTTCCACAGAGTCTCATCCTCCATATTCCACCACCCTGAAGTCACAGTCCTACCACGATCAACACCGATGGGCCATAGGTGATAAACCCACAAATAATGATCAATCAAACATACCATGTATCACATATAGTATAAGAGTAAGAGTCACTGCCTTGTTCTTTCCTGGTGTGCTCTGGCACAGTCAACTCACAGCAGGGCAAATATCAAACCCTAT
The DNA here is from genome assembly GCA_963855925.1 of Inga laurina. Classification (NCBI taxonomy): domain Eukaryota; kingdom Viridiplantae; phylum Streptophyta; class Magnoliopsida; order Fabales; family Fabaceae; genus Inga; species Inga laurina. The sequence continues at coordinate 15,936,174 of OY979709.1, forward strand.
AACCAAAATCAAGGACGACAGGTTATTCTCTATTCCAAGTTCTTATCTTCATAACGCTTTAAGTTGCTTATCACCTGAACACTTTAGGTGGCGACTAGAACCTTAAACACATGCCTAAAGGGTTAGAAACGCTACACCAAAGATCCCTTTTTCAGATGTCTAACATTGATTTTTAACTCATGCACCTAAGTGAAGAAGACTCACTTAAGTGATATTGAGATTTACACTCGGGCATGCAAGCTCACTTGCGCAAGTGCTTGGCCAAGAGCACAAACTGACACAGAAAGTGATCACAGCACTTGAGTGATAGCCTCATACTCACCCAAGTCCTACCGAGTAAGGCACAGGAAGTAACTACCCAAGAGCAAAAAAAGCCCTAGAATGAGAAGTGCACTGGAGCACTGGCTCTGGCACTTGAGTGATGTCACAACACTTGCAGGTGTTAAGACATACTCTTAAAAAATGGCCTACAAGTGACAACCCGAGACGCAGCCTCAAAGTAAAGATACTCTTGCGATCGAGTGAGACAAGGTTCACTGAAGTGATGACTCACATCACTCGCAAGTGAGAACATGCACTCTTGTAATCCGACTTGGAAGTGCGACCAAAACCGAAGGAAAAGGGAAAATGGGATGCTGCACTCGAGTAAGGCTTATCAGAATCCAAAATGCAGCAACTGACAGAATTTTCGAAACTTTCTATCAAAGTATCCAATGGTTCCTAGAATTCACAAATAGCTCTATCCTCACCAAATTTTCATAAGGAACAAATTGAAAACACCAAAACAACCAAATTCTCATTCCAACAACAATTTTTTGTTTTGGACATAACATTACCACACATTACCCAAATGCACCCATTCTCCTTCCAAAATTCCAACCTAACTCCAATGACATAAAGATACAATTTGACTCCAAATCCAACACAATACACTGTCCAAATTGTCCATTCCAAAATTATACTAAAATAGGGTGACATCCAAAAATCTCAAAAATTAACCAACAATTACAATAAACCGATCAAAATGCTTTAAATACTTACATCTTCCTCTTCCCAAGGTTGATTTCTTGATTTCTCAACTTTTGAATTTCTCCAAGCACTTAAACACCAGTTTTCAAAAATCTACAACCATAGCAATGAAGCTCTCATCACCATAATCAATATTAATGAAGAGTGTTTAAGCATTAGAAGGCATATGAGGCACTAACCTTAGACTTTTCTTCTTTCTCTTTCCTCTTGAGATCACACGAAAATAGAGGCAAGTAAGAGAAAGTGAAATGATGATGATGAACCAAATTTTTCCCTTGCACCATACCGCTAGCTGACTTGGAGGGAGAGAGGAAAAGATTGTTTGAACATTTTACTTGATCCATGGTCCACAACATGCCACTTGTCATGATCTTGTTTCTTCTTTCATGGCACACACATACATGTAATTCCATTCTCTTGCTCATTGAATCTCAACCATTGATCTTTGAATTACCAAGGAGCTTCCTCTTCGATAACTGACTAATCGGTCGGTAACTTTCCATTTTCCCATTTTGCCCCGTATTACGACAATTCCACTTGAATCACCACTAAGCACATTTATACCATTCCAGTTCTCCTTACTATGCACCTTCCCTCTTATTTAATTCAATTTAGATGTTAATCCATTAAACTTAAATACAGGGTTTAGGCACTGATTAGAACACATTCAGATCGAATCTCACATCATATTCTTCAAAAGTATTAACAATAATTACTTGTGAAGTTATTAACCCTTAAGCCCAAATTGGGACATTACAAATCTCCCCCTGAAAAATAAATTTCATCCTTGAAATTTGTCACACAACTTGAGCCATAAACTTCGGATAATGCCTCCACATATCTGCTTCCGCTTCCCAAGTTGCTTCTCTTTGAGTCATTCCCTTCCATATCACCTTCACATACGGAATGCTTTGGTGCCTAAGCCGTCATTCTTCTTGATCAATTATCTACTTTGGCTCTACCGTATATGTGAAGTTGTCTTGTAACTCGACTTCTTTATATTCAACAATGTGAGATGGATCTGGTTGGTACTTCTTTAGTTAGGAAACGTGAAATACATCGTGGAGTCTACTCAAGTTTGGGGGTAGGGTTACTCGATAAGCAACAGGCCCAATTCTCACAAGAATCTCAAAAGGAACTATATACCTCGGGCTCAGCTTCTTTCGCTTGATAGCTCACCCAATACCGGTAACTGGTGATACTCTCAAAAATACGTGATCACCTACCTCAAACTCTAGGGGTCTGTTTGGCTCAATGAAGGGGAGGGGAAGGGAAGGATTTTAATGGAGGGGAGGGGAAGGGGGGGTTTGGAAGGGATTTTCTTTTACCTTGTTTGGATTAACAAAAAGAGAGGGGAGGGGAGGGATTTTAATACTACCATGTTTGGTATAGGAAGGGAGGGGAGGGAAAATATTTTTATATGGACAACTTTACCCTTATTGCATTTAATTTGTATTTTATAACTTTCTAACATATTTAATAAATATAATTATAAATGACATTCAATACATAAAATTATAGTTTTATTATTATAAAAAATAAATAAATATAATTATAAATTGAATTTACTGCATAAAATTATAATTTTGTAATTATAAAAATTAAATAATTATAATTATAATTCATAAATACCACATATACAATAATACATATCTAATTATTAATTATAATTCTATAATTAGTATAGATATAGACAATAGTGTATAAAGATTATCAATAAAATAAGAAGAAGGTGATCAACAAAATATCATTGAAATAGACAACATGTCAATGTGAGTGTTTTCAAAGTGTTAACATCATATCCACAATCTAATAACCACATACTAATATAAGAACCTAAAACCACATTCATAATCTAAGAACTAAAATATTATCATCCAAATAGACAAGTCAAAGTAAAAGTTCTTTCAAAGTGCTAATAACATATCCATAATCTAAGAACCGAAAACCGCATCCATAATCACTTGCTTGCGCAATAAAGGTGGGCATTGAAGAACAGCCCTGAGCTTGGCCACATCATTCATGAGAAAGTTATAAATTCTAGGAATCTTCTCCTCCTCACATCCACATTCTTGAATCATCTTCAAGGTTTCTTCCCCTGAAATATGTGGAGTATATCTCTCTTTAAACACCTTATTCCCTTCACTCAGAACATCTGCAAGAACATCCATCTTCTCTGCAATTAAATGCATTTGGAAAATGTCTTTATCTTTGGATCCAGAACCCCTCTTGGCCTTAGAGCTCTCACTAGTAGAGTGGTCATCAAGTGTGGCAGATTCTATATTGAGTGAAACATTCTCAAAAGACTCTTCATTTTCCACATCCACAAATTCACGCCTCCGTTTCTTCATATTTGAAGGGGTATCACCATCATTCCCATTGGCTCTATCATTGCCATAAAGAGCAACCATCTTCTCATAATTGGGTATAGATGTATTTTTCCAATTGGCTGCTTTTGGTTTAACCTGAAAAATACAATATATCACAAGTAAATAAATTATTAGACATATCAGCGTTGTGAAAGAAGATCAAATGAAACAGAACTAATTAAAAAGTACTCAGATGAGAAAGAAGAATGGCACTGTGATCAAAAAGCAATGTGTTACATTCAAAAAAAGGCATCAATATGCATGCTGTACAATCTTTACACACTGACAAATTCTCATCGAACCCAAGATGCTCGCCACTAAGCATTTATATATAGTTACTATTTTAAGTGTGAACTGTTAGGCAGTCAAATGGGGATCTCTCTCCAATCCCTTCCTTTTGTGGCCTGCATGACGCCACCCAGAATGAACCCAGTCCTCCCACATTTAATCCTACAGACCCTCACTTCCCCAGAAAAAAAGAAAAAAGCTAAAATGCAAAGCTACTTATATTATATATGGGTCATACCAAACCGCGAGGCCTTTATTACTTATATTAATTATATATCGGATTATCTCCCACTTTAGGTCAATCATCATTGATATTTGATAGTTAATTTGAATGAAGTCATAAAAACAAAGTTAACATTCTGAATAATTGATCCAAAATGCTTAATGAGCTCATGAACCTCAAATCTAACAAAGATCTACAGGAGACAACTTCGAAAGATGAACAGATTATGTTAACAGTTATATCATTTCATGCAGGTGTCCTATTTTTCGAGTCCAAACACAAACAACTCAGCTTCTTCCATTAAAAAAATTTAAAAATGAATCATGCAATTTAAAAAATTTAAAAGCTCACCTCAATCAATTGATCCCACACTTGATCCTCAGCTTCCCATCTACTAGTGGATGAGTTCCATGAAAACCAACTCATACCCCCTTTAAAGATGTCATAAATATCTGAAAAATTCTTCTTTAATGTCTTCCATCGGTTTTTGACCTTGTCTTTATCTACTTTAAATCCAAACTGGGCACTCAAATGCTGTGTTATGTTGTCATATGCTATAGTTGTAAAATAGCCATTGGCCTTGTTGCCAATATCCAGTTCATGCGTGAATGCATCTATCAAGGCATCATCCATCTTGGAACTCCAAATCAAGTGCTTATCAGTAATGGTCTTCTCAATAGTGTTCTTATCAACAGTGTTCTTATCAGCAGTGTTCTTATCAACAGTGTTCTTATCAGCATTGCTAGTATTTGTAACAAGTGCCTTCTTTGGAGCCATACTAATTAATCATCAAATAAGAACATGACATAAATATGCACAGTTTATAAAACAGAATAGAACATTCAAAATATTGATTGGGACTAATAAGGAAACACATAAACAATATAATCAACATCAAAAGTTCAAGCATACAAGTTGAAATGAAGAACAATACCAAAGTTCTCTATCAAACAAACTCATTAACAACAACAAATAGGGTCCACATTTGATGAGCCACCCCTAGCTCCTAGCATTATTCCTAAAATTAGTCCTAGCACTATTTTCATAATTAGCCCACATTTGATGAGCTATTGCATCCCTTATTAGCTCACCCCCAGTTGCCTCATTTCTGTCACCCCTTGGAGCATGATCATCATCATTAGATTCATCTTGAGCTGCAAGTTCCTCATCTACTTCATGAATAAGTTCATCATCAGGGTCCACATTCATTAAGTAATTGTGGAGAATGCAACATGCAGCAATGATAAGCTTTTGAGCTTTAACACCATAAGTAGGCTCTGCAGCACTTGATAAAATACCAAATCTTTTTTTCAATACCCCAAAAGCCCGCTCAATTTCATTACGCAATGATGAATGTCGAAGATTGAAAAGTTCTCTATGGTTTTGGGGTGGATTCCTGTCTGAATATTCTTTCAAGTGGTAACGAACTCCCCTATAAGGTGTGATAAGACCCCTCGTCAACATGAATCCAGCATCGACCAAGTAATACTTCCCTATCATCAAGTAAAATAGTCACTTTATTAGTTAATTATGTTACTTCCTTATTTTTACTAATTAATAAAATGTTTACCTTGAGGAATCTTAAGGCTATCTTCTCGTCTTAATGCATCCTTTATGATCCTTGAGTCAGATGCAGTGCCTTCCCATCCAACAAGCACATAAGTGAACCTCAAATCAAATGTACAAGCTGCTAACACATTTTATGTAGGGAATTCCTTCCTACCACGATAACGAGGAGCATCTACCATAGGTACTTTTACACGTATATGTGTTCCATCTATAGCTCCAACACAGTCTTTAAAATATGGATAAGACTTGGTATGAGCCTGAATTTCAAGAGGGAATCTAGAGCCATCTGGTTGTACAAGGAATTTATCTTCTAATTCAATAATAGCTCCTAACACATTATGGAAATGATGACTAACTGTCTCACCTGAGCGCCTAAACCAAAACTTAACCTCACAGTTTTTTGATTTATGTGATAAGATGTAAAGGGTTTTGGCAACTTGCTCTTCCACACTTGAGTATCGCGTAGGCTTTAGGCCACCATTTCTTTCTAACATATCACACAATCCTATGAACGCTTCAGGACCCATCCTAACAATATCTCGACCACTAGAAGTACAAGTTATTTGATACATCACTTCTTCACGTACCCTTTCTCTTGTGGAACTCAAATCATAAGTTTTTTTCCTCTTATTATGACACATTTGAAGCACACAATACTGGACTACAAGACAAATAAGGCAAGTTACAAGTCTCCAGCGCATTTCCAACCATTGCACCAAAAATTCCTCTTCAGAATCCATCTAACAAATCAAGGAAAAAAAATTACACCAAATTCAGTTTCTAAAAATAAGATTAAAATGCATTTTTAACTCATACAGAAATGACAGCATGGATTAATTAATACATGTGGTGAATTCCCCTGAGAAGGAGCATCAAAATATTATATTGATCCTGGGTCTAGATTTTGGGACTTCAAACTTTGAAGGGAAATTCACACATTTCCGTTAGAAAAAAACATTTTTACATGCTAACACAAACATTAAACCAAAAGTTTGAAACATCTGATACTGAATTTCCATATTGTTATTGTAGACCACAGATATAAAGGGCATCAAGATTATAGGGGCAACCAAAATATTAAAGCCTTTTTGCAAGTTTACTTCCACAACAGATATAAAAGGACAACAATCAACAGACATAAGATGATACAAACAACAAAAATAAAGCTTGGAACAACTAGTACAAAATTAAAAGAACAAAATTAAAACCCATGGTGCAAACAAAGGATTATAAATATGGTATATTCAAAGCATTTGATTAACAAAACCAAATTCTTTTATATTGAAAAAGTAATTATTTATTTCATATATTTTGGAAGGGAGGTAGTATGACTGTATCAGATCATCAGGCAATGCTTTTCTTGTTGAGGGAATGAAAATTAAAACAGGGAACACCTATTCTCTCCACTTCACTGTATTGGCTATAAAATAGCATAGCTGCTATGCAATGCATTTATACGCCATCTGGTCCATCAAGACGAGGGAGAGCACCACTATAATAGTAGATCATCTGCTTAAATCTAATGGTTCAAGATTAATAGTCTTTAAATACAAACTTAAGTTATACCATTAAAATTTAAAACTGAAGTAAAAGCATAGTGAAAAGCCACTAGACTCTGCACAAAAGCCAGTAGCCTTTAATAGGTTTTCATAGTTAGCAACCAACCTAGATATTCATCCATAAGAATTAAAATTAAGTTGATATAGAAAGCTAAAATAAAGTTTGAAACAACTAGTACATAATTTCTCCATTTCAGATCATAGATCAAGGATTTGCGAATCAGAGGCAAAAGGAACCTGAATGATCATATTTCATAGCAAAGCTATTTGATATTTTTGCTCTGATTATCTCATTGTCAAATCACGAGTAGCAGGAAAGGAATATATATAATTGTTGGTTTTTCTAATTCCTCAGTATACAAAATTAGATGTCTTCACGAGTTACAAAATACCAAAATAAATGAGGGACTTTTGATCCTTGTTCAGGGGGTAAATGTGCGGTAATAAGTGATTAAAAAACGCCAATTGTTCATTTCACAACAATTACTCAATCGTAACTCGGGAAAGCTAAACTGCTAGCCATGTTTAACATACCCACAGATAAAGAGAAAGGGAGTATAAAATACCCACAAATTGCAAATCTCCGAGAGCACCACAATCACTCAAACAAAGCTGAAATAAACCTGTGCGACTGAAATTAGACGTATGCAACTGAACCTAATGAAAGACAGGAAACAAACCTGTGATGCGAAGGGGAATCGGATGTATCACGAAAGGAGAGAAGAAAGAGATGAAGATAGAGGCTGGAGGCGACGCGGCGGTAAGCAGAGGCGACGCGACTGCAAGTTGGAGGTGACACGGCAGTGAGGCAAAGGCGAGTGGCAACCCTCACGTTCGAGACATCGCTTGAGGAGAGATTCTGCGATTTGGGTTTAGGTTGAAGGTAAATAATGAGAAGGGTAGTATGGTAATATTTTAAAGTAGTATGGATGTATTAGTAACTTTAAATCTAAATATCAACCTTTCCTTCCAAATTCCCCCAATTTTGGAGGGGAGGCTTAGAAGGGGAAGGGAGGGAAAATTTTCTAAAATTTTCCTTCCCCTCCTAAAAATTATAATTATCCAAACAAGGGGAGGGGAGTAAAATCCCCCCAATTCCATCCCCTCCCCTCCAAATCCCTCAGACCAAACAGACCCTAGAGGTCTTCTCTTCTTGTCAGTGTAGCTTTTTTGTCAACTCTACACTATAAGGAGCCTCTTACGAGTGATTCGAATCTATGCTGAGGTTTGGTCAACAAGATCCAGCCCATACAGTTTCCTCTCTGATAATTCATTCCAGCACAAGGGTGATTGGAACTTCCTCCCATAAAATGCTTCATACGGCGCCATTTGGATGCTTGCATGATAGCTATTGTTGTAGGCAAACTCGGTAAGTAGAAGGAAGTAATCCCAATTCCCTTTGAAGTCGAGGACACAAGCTCACAACATATCCACCAGTGTCTAAATAGTTCTCTCTGATTGTCCATCTGTTTGAGGACGATAAGCCATAATGAATCTTAATTGAGTACCCAGAGCCTCATGCAAGGCCCTCCAGAATCTCGAAGTAAATCAGGGATCTAGGTCAAAAATGATATTCTTCGGTATGCCATGGAGCTTCACAATTTTCTGTATATAAATCTCTACCAGTTTATCTGGGGAATAGCTAGCATTGATCTGTATAAAGTGCGCTGACTTCATTAACCGGTCCACGATCTCATAGATCACATCATTGTTCTTCATCCTGGGCAACCCCACAACAAGGTCTTTGGTCATACTTTCCTATTTCCATTCCAGAATCTCAGGACTCTGCAATAAATCGGGCAGTCTCTAGTGCTCGATCTTTACCCTTTGGCAGGTAAGACACCACGCCACATATTTTGTCACATCACTCTTCAATCCCAGCCACCAATATGCAGATTTCAAATTATAGTACATTTTTATCATACAAGATGAAGAGTATACCGGCTCTTATATGCCTCATCAACAATTTTTTACCTCAACTCTACCTTAAGTGGAAGACAAATTCTCTTCTGGTAGCAAACCAATCCACTAGGCGACAAATCATAGTCCCGAGCTTTTCCCTGTTTAATTCTAGCTTGAATTCTTTATACTCGATCATCTTGTTGAGCTTCTTCAATTTCGGCTCTCAAATCACTTTCCCCTTGAGAAACATTGAAATTGGCACAGACGATCTGGTTTGATAAATTCAAACCTCAAAAATCTACTATCAACTTCACCTCATGTATCATCATTGCTACTACAAGCACTGTCTTTTGAATAAGAGCATCCATGACTACATTTGCCTTACCCGGATAGTGTTTGATTTCCAGGTTGTAGTCCTTAAGCAACTCCATCCAACGACGCTATCTCATATTCAACTCTTTCTGATCATACAGATACTTGAGACTCTTGTAGTCGCAGTACAATTCTACCATCACACCATACAAATAATGTCTCCAAATTTTCAAAGCAAACACAATTGCCGCAAGCTGCAGATCATGGGTGGGATAATTTATTTCATAAGGTTTAAGTTGTCGAGCAGTATAGGCCACCACACATCCCTGCTGCATAATGACACACCCTAGTCCCTGCTTACTCGCATCACTGTACACAACATAAGTCAAGATGGGATCAGGTATAATCAACAAAGGTGCCGTAGTCAACCTCTCCTTCAGCTCTACAAAGCAATTTTCACAACACTCATCCCACACAAACAGCTGATCCTTCCCCGTGAGCTTGGTTATCGGCAAGACAATACAAGAGAAATTTTGGATGAATCTCCTGTAGTAACCAGCAAGACCCAGAAAACTATGTACCTCAGCAACAGTCTCTGGCCTCTTCTAGTCCAATACTGCTTCCACCTTACTAGGATCCAAAGAGACCCCTTCTTGCGAGATATCATGGCCTAAGAATTTTATTTCTGGAAGCCAAAACTAGTACTTACTCAATTTGGCATAAAGTTGCTCCTCACGCAAGATGTTCAACACAATCCTCAAGTGATGCTCTTGCTCCTCCCTACTCTTAGAGTATATCAAAATATCATCAATAAACACAACCATGAACTGATCTAGATACTATCGAAAGACACGATTCATGTAATCTATAAATACCACAGGTGCATTGGTTAGCCCAAATAGCACCACCAAAAACTCATACTGCCCATATCTCATCCTGAAAGTAGTTTTTGGAACATCTTCTGCTTTCACATACAGCTGATGATACCCTAACCTTAGATCAATCTTCGAGAACACACATGAACCAGATAGTTGATCTAGAAGGTCATCAATTCTTGGGAGAAGGTACTTGTTCTTAACGATAATCTTATTCAATTCTCTATAATCGACACACAACCGTAGACTCTCGTCTTTCTTTTTAACAAACAACACTGAAGCTCCCTAAGGTGACATGCTAGGTCTAATGAACCCCTTCTCAAGCAAGTCTTCAATGTACTTTGTTAACTCTGCCATTTCATTTGGGGCTATACGGTATGGAGCTTTTGATATAGAACCAGCTCTAGGTGCTATCTTAATGGGAACTGAACTTCCCTTTCTGGAGGCAATCTACTAAGATTATTAGGGAATACCACAGGAAATTCATTTACCATGAGTATACAACTCAGAGTTTCTTCGGTCTCTCCTTGGATAGAAAAGAACACCATATACCCCTGACAACCTTTCCTAGATATTTATCAGCTTTAGCCATTGAAAGGAAATTCATACTACCATTCACACCCTCAACACTTTGAGAAACAGGATATACTATCCTCTTATTGCCACAATCTAATAGCACATTATTTGCCTTCAACCAATCAAAACCCAAAATGACTTCTAATTGATAGAGCGGCAGACAAATCAAATCAACAACGGATTGGTGCCCCTCCACGGTTATGACACAGTTTAAACAAGCTTTGGTGGTCAAAGCCTTAACACCCATTAGCGTCGACACAACTAGATCAAAGGGGTACTTATGTACATGCATACCCTGGCGCTTCATGCAATCATAAACAATGAAAGAGTGACTGCACCCGAATCAAACAATGCTTGCAACACATTACCATCAAGGAGAATTTTACCTTGGATGAGATTAGGGACTTTTGAGCTTCATTATGGGTCATGGCAAATACTCGACCCTGAGTTCTCAGCCTCTACTCTGCCTGTGGCAGCCAACAATCTCTAGAAAGGTGCCTCAGTTGCTTACATTTAAAACAGATCATGTGGCCCAGGCAATTTCTACCATAATGTGGCTTATTGTAATGTGGACATACCCATTCTGTCACAAATCTCTAAGACTCACGATCTATGGGCTGGTAGGGCTTTTTACCACTACCCTTAGATGAAGAAGATCCCTGGCCCTTTTTCTTCTAGGAAGTATTACCTCTACTGGGTTTACTGTGGCCACCGGTACCTTTAGCTGGATACATATATCTCAAGTTTTTTTCAATGATCCTGCATTCCTCAACCGCCTTATTAAACTCGATGAATCGGTGGGTGGCTAATCTCTTCCTCAGTTCTCGCTGCAACCCACGTATCAGCATATTAGAACTCCATTCCTCATCATCCATTTTTTATAGATAAGAGGAATATCTGGATAGCCGGATGAAACAAGATAGGTAGTCATCGAAGGTCTCTGAATCACCCTACTTGATGGAAAGGAATTCAGTCTTCTTCTTGAGCCGCACAGACTTGGGAAAATACTTCTTGTTGAATTATTGTTGGAACAGTTCCCAGGTCAGTGGCATATTTATGTTTCTCCCTGTTAGGGCAATATTCCGCCACCAACGATCTACATCTCCCTCGAGCTTGTATATTGCCATCATGTCTTCAACTCATCTGGGCACTCAAGGACCTCAAAGATCTTTTCCAGCCTTTTCAACTAATCTTCGACTGCTTAGGGATCAAATCTACCTCTAAACACTAAAGCAGGTGCTTGCAGAATTTTGAAACCCAATATTGCGAATCCTTTTCCTCTCTAATTGGAACCTCATGTGATTCTTGGTTTGGTCCAGCATGAGAAGGTGATTCTAATGGTCATGTTGCCCCTTCTGCAGTTTCTTCATGGCGAGTTTCTTCCTCAGCCTCTACAGGAGTGGACTAAACCGGGTCTTCTTTATTCTTTGCTCTCTTTACTCTGAGCTCTTCTCTTAACTCAGTAATCATATCTTGCTGATCTCTAATCAAACCTGTAATATCCCAAAAAGTGATTAAGGGCTAATGACTTCAAAAGTGGATGTAATTATTGTTGAATAAACACTTTTAGAGAATTTGTAATGGGAATTTGGATATTTTAATGATTCCAATGGATTCCTTGTGAAAATTTATGTAGGAATGATGTTTGGTATGAAAATGGAACCATTGGAAGTAAAGATGCAAAATCTGAAATTCTGTCCAGTGAAACTCTATTCTGGGCAGTCTTCTCATGTGGATGTTTTGATTAGGCAAATGATGTCAGAAAATTATGAAACTTTCCAGTCTTAAATTTCACCTCCCAAGATTCAAAATTGACATATAATTTTTGCCATTTCGTTTTGGGAAATGGGAGATATGACTGTCCAAAGTTTGAGGTCAAAAATGGACTCTATTTTGGGGCAATGATGAAATTTGTGTAATTCTGGAATTTTGTGGTGATTTCTGGTAATGGCTCATATTTTTCCTATAAAGAGGACTTAAATATATTTCATTTGGCTTTGGGATCACCTCATTTTGATTTTTCTAGAGTTAGTTATGATTTTTCAAAGTTAGGATAGAAAATCTGCCAGAATTTCTGAAAAATCCGAAAATGGGAAATTAAAAATTATGACATCATCATATTGTAAGATGACATCAACATGGAATTAAAAGCAATCCCACCATCTTCATCAGCCATTCCCGACCCCATTTCAGAAAAAAAAGACGTGAGAGAGAGAGCTTGGAGAAAAGAGAGAAAAAGAGGAAGAAATCTCGCAAGGTAAGCCGATTTCTCCGACGATCTAGCTCCTAACACGTATAACTCCGACTCTAAGCTACTCCTCTTTATTCTTTAAGGTTGTGAAGCTCAAAATTTGGTGTTTCAAAGAGGCTAGGGTTCAGCCAAATTTGAGAAAAGCTAGTGGGAGCTTGAGGTAACTTCCAAACTTTCATATATTGCTTATTCTGGCTGCTGTGGGCAATTTAATCGGTGAAATTTCGCCGGATTGCCATTGGTTTTAAATTTTGGAAATTGAGTTTCCTAAGGGTTATGCTACCCAATTTTGGTTCAAATGGTAGTTATAACCTAATGTAATAGTGAATAAAGTGGTTAGGAGTAGAAAGGAACGCGTTTACGGAGCCGAAATCGTAAAACCCCGATTTTCTCCGAAGAGCTCATAAATTTTGGCCAGCTCTAGAAATATGTCTTAGAGTTGGATTTTCAATGATTTGATGGTTCCATTGAGTTCAGGAGCGAAAATTAGGTGGGGTTACAGTTGGTCACTTTTTCGGAAAAGGCAGAAAAAGCATAATTACGAAAACGCCCCTGAAACCCTCGAAGTAGGGCTGCCAAGGGTAAATTTGTAATTTTACATTGAATTTGATAATTCCGAGTCCAGAAATGGATTCCTTGGGTGGAAATATGTTAGGATAGCCCAGATTAGAATTTTGGGAAAAGTGCAACCGGACCGGGTACGGCGGGCCCGGGCCGGTCCCCGGGGGTATTTTTGTAAATTTTCATTTTAGACTCATATAACCCCAAGTAACACTATGGAAGTGTCTAAATGGTGCATTTGGAATTGTAGGATTCGATATTTGCCGCCCTCGAGAGCCAACTACGCCGAAGGACGTCAGGAAAGGACAAGGTAGTGACTCTCTCTCTCTCTTATACTTTGTGTAATGCACTGTATGTGTGTTGTATCACTGTTTTATGATGATTTCTGATGCTGCTGCGGTTACAGCTGGTGATAGCTATCGTTTACAGCACAAGCTGTAGTTTACAGCGCAAGCTGTCGTTTACAGCGTAAGCTGTCGTTATTGTGATTACAGCGTAAGCTGTCGTGATGTTGATTACTGATTACAGCGTAAGCTGTCGTGATGTTGATTACAGCAAGATCTGTCGTATTGTGTATACAGCCGTGAGTGCTGTCGTTTGTGGTGAAAACCATGTATCTGTGAATTGCTGCTGCTGTTGCTGTTTGTGATTTATGTACATGCTTTGTGTTTATGCATTGTGTGAGTGGTTTGTTACTACTGAGATTCTCTTGAATCTCATTCTTTCCTATGACTAACATTTCAGACAGGGCGTGTGGCTCAAAGGAGAAGCGGCCAACCCGGAGCAATTAGGACCCTTGGGGGTATATAGTTGACTTGGAAATGTTGGTTATGTATTTTGAACTCGAGATTACTGTATATTCTGAATCAGGAATACTACATTCGATTTTTGTTGTGTAATCCCCTAATGTATACTTATAAACCTTCAGGTTTTTATGCATAGAACCCGGGAGTTGCCGAGGATGCGGTTATACACTCTGATATGATTGAATGTATATTAACTGCACAGGTAATTATATTCGAATATTGAAATTGAGACCTGGATGGGAAAAAGAGTTTTGAAAGTTTTGTAAAAATTTTACTGTGAGACAGAAAGTTTAAAACGAGGTTAAAGCATTCAATGGTCTCTAATCCGATTTAAATATGTGTTATCAAATTATAATTACGTGTTTAAAGTTAGGGGGTTACAAAACCCATCAACTCTTGCATAGGATTTGGTGGATTGTTATTAACTTCTTCTACCTCAGAGTCCACTTGCTGAATTCTGGAGCGACCTTTTGTTTTCTTCATTCTACAAATAACTCACCCAATCAATATCACACATAAGGTATACACATATGTTCACAAATCTCATATATATCCATATTAGCAAACAAACATGTGTATACAATAACCATTCACAAATCATCTTCTATCCTTATAGTCAAAACTAAGAGAACTATCCTAGCAAATTTTACCCTTGTCAGGAAATACAGCTCTGATATCCAAAATGTAACCCCTACCTTATAAACAGTAATTATGATTCAAAATAAGTAATTAAAATGAAATAGAGATCAATAATAATCAAACTCATTTACCATCCCTTCCTTACGGTAGGGTTTTCACAAATTCTTTCAACATTTTCTGCCTTACCCCGGTCTCAAATTTTACAATTCGAACATAATTACCCTACGTAATGCATGACATGCTTGCACTACATTAACTCATGATCACACAATGACATATCTGCATGCTCAATGTTTCAACAACATACTCATAGTCATAGTATAAATAGAAACAGAGCTTTAATCATTCATATATGTTTCACATTATCAAGCAAAGCAATAACATGCATCAATACACAACACAAATATTAATACATGTAGGAAAAGTAAGTTCCCTACCCTTATTCTTTCCATGTATGCTCCAGCATTGGCTACTCGCGATCCTAGCGGATATTAAACCATGATCAGGGCGAATATCCAACCCTATAACTAAATCAAAGACATAGGGTTATTCACTATTCCAAATCCTTACTTGAATAACACTTATCGTTGGTTATCATTCACAACCTTTAGATGGCTAATCAAAGCCTAAACATATGCCTATAGGCTTGGGAAAATACTTGACCAAATACCATCTTCGAAAGTCCAAAATGTCATTTTTGGGGGTTGGCCGCGGCTAACAATAGGTCAGAAACATTTGGGCTGCGGTTCAGAGTCCTTCTGGCCGCAGCCAAGAAAATCCTGTTTCTTGTCTGAACTTCCAAAAATCATAACTAATTCTAGAAAAATCGAAATGAGGTGATTCCAAAGCCAAATGAAAGGTATTTAAGTCACCACACAATTCTAAAATTACACAAAATCCACCATTGCCCCAAAACAGAGTCCAGTTTCCATCCCAAACTTTGGATAATCATATCTCCCAACACACAAAACGAAATGACACAAATTATATATCCATTTTAAAGCTTGGGATGTGAACTTTAATAATGGAAAGTTTCCTAATTTTTAGATACCATTTATTCATTCAAAACTTCGGTGCAAACTGACTGCCCATAACAGAGTTCAAACTTGACAGATTTCCAATTTTTCTACCTAAGTGTCCAATGACTCCAAAATTAATAACCAAACCTATTCCCATACAATTTTCCACAAGAAACAAAATGCAACCTCAAAATGACCAAAATCACAACCTATCAACATGCCCTGTTTTGACCAATACACAAAACCAACACAAAGGTGCCAAACTTTACATTTAAGCTTCAATTCAATTCTATCAATTCAAAACACTAAACAAGGCACCATTTCCATGACAACAACATACCATACTCCCCATGACCCTAAATCACGAAAATTAGGGCAAATTTTCTAGAAATTCAAGGCCCAACCAATGGCCATAAAACTTATATGAAAATGAAGCTTTCACTCACCTCAACAACTTTCCCAAAGAGGTTCCTTGGTTCACTAATCTCCAGATTTCCTTGTGTGCTCAAAACACCACCAATGGAAAATCTAAAACCATGAAAGTGAAGCTCTCAACACAAGGAACAATTTTATAGAAGGGAGTTTTGGCATTAGAGTCATTAGAAGGGTCAAAATGGCTTACCTTTATCAAATTTTCTTCCTCTCTCTTGAGCTTCCATGGCAGCCGAAAATATGGAGAGAAAAGAGAGAGATGAGAGGGTGAAATGATGACGATAAAGGCAAAAAATTCTGCCATCTCATGCCCACACACATAAATAAGAGAGACGGGAGAGAAAAGAGAGTTTAAAATGCACTACTACAGACTAGACCTTCTACGTCCCTAAAGGACGTCCCTTTTTTAAGTTAGGGACGTCCAAAGTTCAATACTTGGCGGGAGGATATGGCGCTGGATGAATTTGACCAAAAATAAAAAATTCCAACACTTTAGACGTCCCCAATTTCTCTGGGGACGTCTAAAGTGGGGTTTAGACGTCCCCAGAGAATCTGGGGACGTCTAAACCCCACTTTAGACGTCCCCAGAAATACTGGGGACGTAGAAACACCACAGAAACATCACCTCAGTCACTGTACATGGCAGCTTTACCTTCTGTGCCAAAGCCATACCCGTTAATGTCCCCTGCTGCATTTGTTTTCTCTCTTCTCCCAAACCCGTGAGCTACATTTCATTTCTGCTTCACTGAACAAGTTCCAAAGCCATACCCGTGACCGTGAGCGTCTCCAGATTTGCACTTCCCTTGCTGCATTCGTTTTGTCTCTTTTCCCAAACCCATGAGCTGAGTTTCAAAACTCATTCACTGAGCAAAGGCGCACCTCCCCTCCCCTGCATTTGTCTTCCCTCTTCTCCCATTCCTGTGCCCGTGTGGGTCTTCCCATTTGCTGCTGCTGCTGCATTCTCAGAATTATTCAGGTGCGTTTCTGGGTTTCCTAAAATCATGTGCATATGAGGCGTGAGTTGGATTATTATGTGAAGCAATGAAGAATTTACATTCTGCGTTTGTAGAATATTGTTGCTGCAATTGGATTCTGCGTTTCTGGATTGTTGGTGTGTGCACTTGATTCTGCGTTCTGGGTTATATTGTTGCTGCATGCACTTGGATTCTGCACTTGGATTTTGAGAAAATCAGGTGCGTGGGTTAACAATGAAAATATTTATTGTTAATGTAAATAATTATTTTGGAGAACAGATGTTAATAATTATTGTTATTGTTAATGTAAATAATTATTCTGCATTTGTAGAATATTGTTAATGTAAATAATTATTTTGGGGAACAGATGTTGTTAATTAACAATGTTAGAATTGAATTAATGTTAGATTAATATGTCAAACGTTATGTATGTTGGGGTGATTTATCATATTTGTTTAGACTTTTAAGAATCACTTGTGATCTAACGTAAGTGAACCCTTACAAAACCCTTACAAAATTGTTAAATTGTGTTTTTTTTAAGTTTTAAAAATTTATAACTAATACTATATATTAAGTTTGCATAACTTGTCTTTTTTGCTTTTATACATATAGAGAAATTTTTTTGCAAACTTTTGAACAAAAAAATTGCGTTTAGGAAGTTTGGATTTTGATTTATGAATATTCTAAAAGTTGTTTGATTTGATATTGAAAGAATTGAGTTTGATTAAGATTTGGTTCTATCTTCTTAGAGTGTTAGTAGGTAGGCATAGAATTTGGCTTTGATAATTAATTTTAGGAAGCCAAAGACTAGTATGAGGAATTGAGGCTAAATTTTTATTTCTTTTAAGAAAGGGTATATTTATTGGCACTAATTAAAGTATTCATCCTTTTGTTTGGGTTAGAAGAATTAATATTAGCTTCCTGCTTTTTACTCTTGTTTTATTTTACTCTTCTTAATTAGTTTAGTTTAGTTTAAATTAAGCTAAGATGGTTTGTTATTTTGATTTTGGGATGTGTCACTTTTAAGGGGAAATGCTGCCAAAATTTTGGAAAACAAAATAGTAAAAGGCAATTCCCAGTGTTGACAATGACTCTAAACTTGAGTGTGAATGGCATAGGTGGTAATAGAATGGATCATAGTTGGATGAATGCTTTGAGAACAAGTGAAGAATATGAGAATGGGGTTGAAGAGTTTATTGAATTTGCTAGAAGGAACGTTCCAGCCAAAAATGGGAAGTATTTTTGTCCCTGTGTCAATTGTTTAAATGAGAGAACACGGGATGTTGAAGTTATAAGGGATCACCTACTTTGTGATGGAATAAATCTTCGATACACAAGGTGGATATGGCATGGTGAGGAAGTAACTGATTGTCCGTCACACAAGAAGGAAGCTGCGGATGTCATAGATGAAGATAGAATGGAGAGAATGATTCACGATGTTGAGGTAGAATCCTTTGCGCAGTCGCATGAATATGACAGCCTGCGGAGTGATGCAGAGACACCGTTGTACCCTGGGAGTAAGTACACACGGCTCACAGGAACATTACATTTGGTTAACTTAAAAGCAACTTGTGGGTGGACCGATAGTAGTTTCACATTGCTGCTTGAACTGTTGTGTGATATGTTTCCAGATGATAATGTACTTCCAAATCGTATGTATGAGGCCAAGAAAATCCTATCCACAATGGGTATGGAGTATAAAAAGATACACGCTTGCCCTAATGACTGCGTACTGTACAGAAAGGAGTATGAAGGCCTGAGTGAGTGCCCTAAGTGTCAAACCGCACGATACAAAGTAAAGAAAGATGGTGGTTCTGGCGATGGGAAGACTAAAAGGCAACCTGTAAAAGTTTTGTGGTATCTTCCAATAATACCACGCTTTAAGCTTTTGTTTGGCACTGCAAAAAAGGCGAAGAAGTTGAGATGGCATTCAGATGACAGAATATCCGACGAAAAATATCTTCGGCACCCAGCTGACTCTCCACAGTGGAAGAAAATAGATGAAATGTTCCCTGAATTTGGCAGCGAGCCGAGAAACCTTCGGCTTGGGCTCTGTACAGATGGCATCAATCCGTATGGAACTCTTAATAGCACACACAGTGCGTGGCCAGTACTCCTTGTAATATACAATTTGCCTCCCTGGCTTTGTATGAAACGCAAGTATGTGATGCTTTCTATGATGATTTCTGGACCAAAACAGCCAGGAAACGATATCGATGTCTACCTGGCGCCTTTGATTAAGGACTTGAAGAAGTTGTGGGAGGAAGGTGTGGATGTGTTTGATGCATATAAGAATGAGTCCTTCAAGCTACGTGCAATGTTGTTCACCACCATAAATGACTTCCCTGCCTACGGAAACCTCTCAGGGTACAGTGTGAAGGGGCATAAAGCATGTCCGATCTGTGAAGCAGACACTCACTTCCACCAACTGAAACATGGAAGAAAAACGGTCTACCTAGGTCACAGGAGGTTCCTTCCTAGATTCCACCCTTATCGTAGGTTAAGAAAGCGTTTTAACGGCTTGCCGGAGCATGGAATGGCTCCAAAGGCATTAACCGGAGAGGAAGTTTACAGTCGGGTTGAACGTATCAATGTCTTACTCGGTAAGAATCATAAGACTTCGGGTGAGAAGAACATATGGAAGAAGAGATCAATTTTCTTTGATCTTCCATATTGGCGTAGTCTTGACGTGAGACACAGTATTGATGTAATGCACGTGGAGAAAAACGTTTGTAATAGCCTTGTCAGTACACTTTTGCACATTCCAGGGAAGACCAAGGATGGGATTAATGCGAGACTAGACCTTGTTGATATGGGAATAAGAGAACGGTTACATCCACAGCTAAGAGATGATGGTAGGAGGGCATACATGGAGCCAGCAGCGCATACACTATCAAAAGCGGAGAAAAGAAGTTTGTGTGGGTGTTTGCATGCAATTAAGGTACCACAAGGATATTCTTCGAATATGAGAAGCTGTGTGTCAATGGACGATTTGAAGTTAGTGGGAATGAAGTCCCATGATTATCATGTGTTGATGCAACAACTGTTACCAGTAGCTATTAGAGGGATTATGAAAGATGAAGTTCGAAGCACTGTGACAAGATTGTGTGTTTTCTTTAATGCTATCTGTAACAAAGTCATTGACACTGAAAAGCTAGATGAACTGGAAGCTGAGGGTTATATCATATTGTCCCAATTAGAGATGCACTTTCCTCCTTCTTTTTTTGATATAATGGTCCATTTGATAGTTCATTTGGTAAGGGAGATAAGGCTCTGCGGTCCAGTTTACCTGAGGTGGATGTACCCTTTCGAGCGATACATGAAGATCTTAAAAGGGTACTCTAAAAATCCCTATCGACCAGAAGCCTCAATAGTTGAAAGGTATGTTGTTGAAGAGGCTATGGACTTCTGCAGTGATTATCTATCAGGGAAGAAGGAACAATCTCGGCATGAAGAGGGGAGGAGCAAGGGAACATGAGGACTGAAAGTGAAGACTATGCCTCGTGAAGAGGTGTTGCAAGCACACCTTTATATCCTGAATAACATGGCAGAAGTGCAACCGTACATAGAGGAACACAAAAAGAGATTGAAGAAAGAGAATCCGAGGAAGAATGACATGCAGATTACTATTGAGCAAAACAAGACATTCATTCAGTGGTTTGAGGAAAAGGTTTTGCATGAGACCGGTGTGTCTGGGACAATAGAGTGGCTAGCCTGGGGGCCTTCGTTTCAGATCATTACTTGGAGCGGTTATGATATAAACGGGTATTCTTTCTACACAAAAGACCAAGATGACAAGAGTACC
Source organism: Inga laurina (assembly GCA_963855925.1). Classification (NCBI taxonomy): domain Eukaryota; kingdom Viridiplantae; phylum Streptophyta; class Magnoliopsida; order Fabales; family Fabaceae; genus Inga; species Inga laurina. Next base: position 15,957,363 of record OY979709.1, read on the forward strand.
ATGCAAAATAGTGGGGTGATGGTAGAAGCTGAATCCATGTACTTTTCTAGTTTGAAAGACAAAAACCCCATATTAGCATCCATGGCCTATTATGGAGTGGTAGAAGAAATATGGGAAATCACTTACAACAAGTTCAAAGTTGCTTTATTCAAATGTAAGTGGGTTAGCAATAATGCTGTGGTAATAGATCAACAATTTGGATTTGTCTCAGTTGATCTTGAAAGAGTAGGTTATAGGGATGAGCCCTTCATTCTAGCAAGCCAGGCGAAACAAGTGTTTTATGTCACAGATCCCGCAAATAAAAAAATGTCCATTGTACTTCAGAGTAAAAAACAGAAGCATGGTGATCCGACCTTCAACCTTGACGACACACCACCTTTCACAATTAATCCACCTACAACAAGTGAAGTAGAATTGGTAGATGATGAAGAATATGCTGTGAGAAATGATCATGGTGAAGGAATATGGGAAACAATCTAGAGTAAGAGCTTAACTTAGAAAATAGTGATGTGTGCTGTTTGTTTTATTACATCTCAGTTTATTCATTTACTTACAATTTATTCACCTATCTGACAATGATTTTTGTGCTTACAGGAATATGGACAATTCTGGTGACTCTCCAAGTAATAGGGACAATGAAATGAATAGGCCTGAACATGATGCAACACGTGAACCAGTTGCGAGACGAAGGGTTAGAGGCAGTACAAAAATGCCTGCATTGGTAGCACGTCATAACCATCAACAGGAGAGGTTGCATATTGACTTTGATCAAAATATGAAACCAATTGGTCCGGAGGAAGACCATTTCATTAGCTACGTAGGTTTTTTGGCTCGAAGCAAAGTTCGCATTACCTATGCTAATTGGAAGTTGGTTCCACCAAAAACCAAAGACTTGATTTGGCAACAACTTTTGGTATATAAGTTTCAATACATCTGCATTATATCTTTATTCCTATCGCTTCAAATATAATTAACGTATGTTTTTACCTTGCAGCAAACCTATGATGTCCCTGACACCGCGGAGATGTACAAGGAGTGGATGACTGAGGTTCATCTACGATGGAAAGATTTCAAGAACAGGCTCACACGAGATTATATTCGAGGGGACCTGAGGGGTAAGGATCCATGTCATGAGTAACCATTTTTGTCTCCAGAGGACTGGAGGTTGTTTATGGCATCACGAGAAGATCCAAACTTTTTGGTAAGATTTCTGTAATCATAGTGTTTTATTTGAATATAGTTGACATTATTGATTCGGTGTTCGTTGTTTTCCTTTAAAAGGCATTAAGTGCAGCAAATACAGAGAGGCAAGCAGCTAATAACTATCAACATTGCATGTCTCGTGGTGGTTATCGGAAGCTTCAGCGACAGATGATGGCAGACGAGTTGGAGAAATTGAAGGAAGCAGCCACATCAGATCCTACCGTTGTGGTCCAGCCCCCGCCACCTCCACCACGTCACAAAAAATGGAAAGCAGGGAGGCTTAAGGGTGGGAAGTACGTAAATCCGACTGTTGCTGAGGTTGCCGCAAGAATTGTAAGTAGTTAGAGCATAATTACAAACTTATTTTTTCATATTGGGAGTGCTTACGATAACTTTTATGCTGCAGGATGAACTGGAAGATCATAGTAGCCAAGGTTCATTCACTCCAAGTGGACGGATGGACATCTTGTCAACGGCGATTGGGAAGCCAGATCACCCTGGTCATGTTCGAGGGGAGGCAGTGGGAGTTCGTGTCACGAAGTATTTTGGTCGAGCCTCACATCCTTATTCGTCACAAGTTGAACCCAGTAGGGAGCTTGTGGCCAAGATTCGTCAGGAAGTCTCACAAGAGCTCGAGGCCAACCTTCGCGAGAAGCTCCGACATGAGTTGTTGCCAGAGCTACGTCTTGAGCTGATGCCAGAGATACGAGCTGAAATGCAGAAGATGTTTGACTCGCAGATGGCAACTACCGAGCGTAGAACCCATTCATCCCCGGCCTTCCACAGCACCAAAGGAAGTTACAACCCGGAGCAGGAACCACTTGGCGACCCTTCTCCCCCTCCAGCGCAGGGAGAACCTGCCATCCTCTCTTTGGATGCCCCAGTGCTGCGTGTAGTTGCAGATGCTCTCGTTCACACACAAGCTACCACCCACCATCATCACCAAATTCCACAGCATTTGCATAGGGTGACTGTGACGTGTGTTCGAGAGGGGGAAGAAGGTACTGCCATCCCTATTCCTGATGACGAGGTTGCCACGATAGCTCAGGCGAGAGGATCTTTCATCCTTTGGCCTGTACATCTTATTGGCTTGTTACTACAAACACCTCCAATGGTATGGAACTACCTCACTTTTACTTGAGATGTGTTGACATCCTACTAACAGTATGTGTTTTAATGTTCTAAAAGAACGAGCAGGAAGCAGAGAAATGGCCCTTCTTAGGACGATTGCAGCATATCTATAAAGGCATTCGCCAGATTGATTTGCATATGCCTCCAGGGATTGTGGGCCAGGAAACAGAGTATCACTTCACAATTGATAAACAAGATCTTAAACAGTTCATGAAGTTCGAGGAGCTAGATATTGGATGGGGCAAATTTGCAATCCTGTAAGTTTTTTATTTCCCATTTTTTGATTCATTTAGTTAAGTTGATTTTAACTAGCTAATACATTCATTATTTTAATTCTATTATAGCTTCTTCCGTCGTATATGCATTGACTCTCAGAAAGTTGATTTATATGGATTCTTGTCTCCTGTACATACGACAAGGGTTGAGAATACATTGAAACGAAGGACGAACTATGTGGGCTTCTGTTTGGCAGAGGACGAGTATCGTTGTTATCTAGCACCGATTGTTCAAGGGTACGCATTTTAATTTTGTGTATTTGAGATTATTAATAAATAATTGCCTTGCCATCTAACTTCTTTTTAATCTGTATATGTTGTGATAGTTATCACTGGAGTTTGTGTGTTGTCTGTCCTCGGTCGCATGTTGTTTACTGGTTTGATTCCTTAAATAGAAGACCAGACAAAGAAACTAAAAGCGTCTTCAACCAGTAAGTTATTTTTTTGTATTTCATTGCTTTTTGATTCTTGACTTAATGAATTATTCTAATTTATTTTGATTTTCATTTTAATGATAGGGCATGCACGACGTATCGAGCGCTTGGCGGGCCACGCGAACGTAGAGGTGGCAAAGATCCGAGATGGTTGTTTCCAAAGGTACGTAGTTTCAAATCAAGTTATTTTGATTGACGGTCGTTTTAGATATGCCTTTATTGATTTTAACCATTTGCTTTTGATTTATAGTGCCCTCGACAACCTGGCGGCTGGGAATGTGGATATTATGTCTTGCTTTATATGTTTAACATCATTCAGAGTGGCATTACGACAGATTTTGAACAAGTAATCGCTTCTTCATTCTCTGAGGATAATATTCTTGGTGTTGTGATTCAATGGCAATTCATTCACTTAATTCATTATTTCATCTAAGCTTATTTTCTAATTTACAGATTTTTGACAATGAAGATGCCTACTCATATGAAGACTTAAATATGATCAGAGACTTTATGGCTGGACATCTTCTTCAACGTATACCGGAAGAGTAAAGTCTTTAGTAGTTTGTGTAGCACATACTTTTGTGGTAGTACATATAATTAGCGTTATTGTTGTTGGATATGGATTGGATTTTAGTCTTGGTTATAGATTGCTGTGTAGTTTGTATGGTTTGAAAGTTTGTGTGGCATGTAGTAGACTTTGATATAGATTGTTGTGTAGTTTATGTGGCATGTAGAAGCCTTGGGTTGATCACTGTGTTTGTTGTTGTTTCCATTCTGCTGAACTGCTGTTCTTTGATTCTGTTGTTGGATTATTTCTGCAGTTTACATTTCCAGACAGTGCAATATACATAAAAAGTCCATTTAAAAAAAACTTTCAACGTCCTTAATAAAAAAAGGGACGTGGAAAGTATTGCTGTCGAGACTTTAGACGTCCCCAGTTGGGGCTGGGGACGTCTAAGGCCTACTTTAGACATCCCCAGTTTGGGGACGTCTAAAGTAGGCCTTAGACGTCCCCTGTTTTACGGACGTTAATGACGTTTTTTTCTACGACCCTCACATAGACGTCCCTCTGTTTTCAGACGTTAAAAGGCCAAAAAAAGGGACGTTAAAACCCTTTTTTCTAGTAGTAATGATTTAATTGACTTTTCCCCCACCAACTCTCATGCTTGCTTCATCTACCAATGACCACATGTCACTCTCTCATTGGTTCTCATAAAGTAAGTAAATAATTAGTTACTCTAACCACTCCATTAGCCATTTAGTTACAAATCTCATTTCTCCTTAGTTAGTAATTAATCTCTCCATTAATCACTAACTTATGACCATTCTTTTAATTTATCATTGATTATGGCACATTTATTTAAATTTCCACATAACACATAATTAATTCTTTTCCTCTTCTTTATGCGCCATATACCCCTATTTTAGCCCAAATAATTATTTCATCACATAATTATGCCAAAATACATGGTGTTGGGCATTCCCAATAACTGATTCATGTCTCAAATCAACTTTAATTCCCAAATCATTTTCAATAATTGTCATTAACCCTTAATGAAAATTTGGGGCATTACACCCGTCAAAAGACACTAGGTCGAAGGGTATGTGTGTGGGCCCCACACAGTGCCACATACCGATGTGTACTCTAAAAACGTAGGGTACATGTGTCTACCCTGAAAATATCATGTGCACACCTACACAGCATATTTTGCTTGACCAATCAAACTTGTACCTCATGATATAGATGGGTGGCATCTTTCAACCAACTAGATGGGACCGTATGTGTGTTTTGTGCATATCTGCACTAACACTTTATTCATACTACCTATAAACACTTAGCCCTCTATCTGGTAGGGCCAAATCACATAGTCCTCAAGAGTCTTTCTATTTCTCGTCAATCTTAGGACTCTACCCGAACTAGGCTTAGTAGTATACCTGATATAGGCTTATTCTCAAATTCTTAGGCCCAAAATTTGGGATATTACACCCACTACCATGAATCTTTACTCTATAGCTCATTCCTCTTGTTATTATTCCTCGTGTAAGCTTTAGTTTTTAGTTTCATTTTATTTTATTTTATATATAACAAGAGCTTGCTAGTTAATGCACAATGTCGCCGGTTGAGATTACAATATGTGATCTAACGATGGATGTTGATTTAAAGATTAAAAGATAGAAAAAAACGTAGGACAAAAGTAGAGAACACAGGAAAAACGATGAGATGAAATGTTAAATTTTTTTATTGTATAGCATCTCACATTCCTAAACTTTAGCAACCCAAACTATAGGTTGAAATCAGATTTGTTGAATCAGGTTTTGAGATTTGCTCAAGTTTTTATATTTCCCAATTTTTACTATATTCTGATTTTCATAGTTATATTTCAATATTTGTTTAATTTTTTATATTTTCTTATTTTTACTATATGTATGTATGCACGCATGCATGTCTGTGTGAGAGAGAGAGAGTGTGTGTGTGTGAGTGTGTGTGTATTCTTATTTTCATATTTATATTATGCTTTTACAGTTGAAAGATATCTTCCCTTCATTCTCTCCTTTCTTATTTTTCTCAATGAACTTCTTTCTTCTTGGAGTTCCTACATTTTATGCATTTTTGAGTAACTGTTTTATTTTAAAAAATTGAACTTGGTCAACCCCCAACCCAGTGGTTTACCCTGGGTTAGGTCAGGAAACACTAGTCCATCTTCTTTCGGTTTCTCTGTTTAACCAAACCCGACATGTGATCAACTCAACCGGTCCAATTCGGATTTTAATACTATGATCTAAAGGTTATTTACTTAAAAAAGCAACTGAAATTTAAAGCATGTGATAGGGTAAGACATTCGTGATGCTGAATTCTTTCTAGAATGCCATAGTTTGAGTAGCACAACCTATACTTTTGTATAGCTTTTTTCATTCTTATGCTTGTTGGTTTTCTATACATGGTGTAACCCCCTCACGGTAATTACATCCGGATTTCGAAGTTTAAGTGAAATAGAGACCAATAAAATCAAAATAACCATTTATGATCCCTCAACTCGGGATGAGGTATTTCAAAATCAATTCAAAACGTATTAATTCCGGGTCTCACATTCACATGCGGATATAACTACTTGAGAAATCAAACTACGTAAGAAATATCAGAGCGCGGAAACTAAAATCCCTGCAAACCCCGGGTTCATCTACATATATATCATGGGTTGCGAGTTCCCAAAAACGGGGATTACATATCCAAAATATTCATTTACATTTCATATACACTTAGTAATCCCAAAACCAAAACAAGGATAACCAACATCCAATATCAAATGTCCCTAAGCCCTAACCACTCCTGGTTGGTCACTTCTCTTTCGAGCCACTCGCCCTGTCTGAAAAGGTTAGTCATATGGAAAGAGTGAGATTCTAAAGAATCCCAGTAGCAACAAGACACTCATACAATATATAAACATAGAGCATGCATGTTTATCATGTTCAGCAGCTTCACCATGATCTCTGGCTTGCGCCACATACGACAGCACTCACGGCTGTAATCACAATGCACTATGCCCGCTTTCGCGGTGAACACTATGTAGCAGCAACACGAAGCACAAAGCACCACAAAGCATCTCAAAGCACAATGTATCACAAAAACTCCACAAGGTATCTCAATGCACAGGGTATCACAAAGCAATAGCAGCAGCATCCACACAATGAATGATAAGCAAACATACAATACATTTACACAAAGTATAAGAGAGGAGTCGCTACCTGTATCTTTCCTGACAATCTTTGGCACAGTGGGCTCACGCGTTCGGCAGATGTCAAATCCTATACCAAATTAAGGACAATTGATCAATCTCTCTTCCAATTACTTATCCCATAATACACTAAGTTGGTTATCATTTAGGACTCCTAAGAGGCCACAAATGTCTCTAATGAAAGCCCTAAAAGGTTAGGAAACAAAAGGTTGAAGGTCACTTTTCGAAAACACTAAGTGCTGGAACACAGGCTTGGGCCGCGGCCCACCCATCCTTGGGCTGCGGCCCAAATATGGTCAGAAGGTCTTGGGCTGCGGCCCACCACTCTTGGTCCGCGGCCCAAAACAGGCCAGAAAGGTTTGGGCCGCGGCCCAGAAGTTTCCTGACTCTGGGCTGAACTTCGAAAAACCATAACTAATTCTAGAAAAATCGAAACGAAGTGATTCCAAAGCCAAATGAAAGGTATATGAGTCCTATTTCAGGGAAAAATATAGCCCTTCACTGGAAATGACTAAAAAAATACAGAATCACCAAAAACTACACACTACTCGAAAACAGAGTTCTGTTTTCATCCCAAACGTTGGACAACCATATCTCACAGAATTCTTAACAAAATGACACAAACTATATGTCCATTTTGAAGCTTGGGATGTGAACTTTAAGACTGGAAAGTTTCACAATTTTCCAATACCATTTGGTCACTAAAAACACTCGTGCAAACAGACTGTGCAAAACAGAGCTCAACTAGACAACTTTCCAACTTTTCCCCAAGTGATTTTAATGAACCCAAAATCAATAACCAAGCTCATTCCCACACAAAATCACTCAAGGAACACAATGGTGACTTCAAAATGACCAAAGTCACAACCCAATTACATGCCCTATTTTTGCCCAATGCACAAAACCAATATGGAGTTCTCAAACTTCTCCTCTAAGCCTCAATTCAATACCATTCATTCAAAACACTTGACAAGGCACTAATTCCATGTCAACAACAATTCAAACACCACAAGACCCTAATTTTTGAAAATGGGTCCAAAATTCCAGAAATTCCAAGTTAAATCATTTGGCACAAAACTTATATAGAAAGGTTTCTTAAACTCACCTTAACAACTTTCTCAAAGGGAGTTCTTGATTCACCACTTTCCAAAATTTCGAGTGGCCACAATCCACAACCAATGGACAAACTACAACCATAGAAATGTTGCTCTTAACTCAAGGATCAACTTTAATGAAGGGAGTTTGAGCAAAGGAAGGCATTTACTTACCCAAAAATCCAAGCTTTCTTCTTCTCTTTCCCAAGCTTGCGCCAGAAAAATGGAGGAAGGAGAGAGAAAATGGTGAAATGGAAGGGATGATGATGAAATGAGACTTTTCTCCCTTGTACACACACACACTACCGATGAAGAGAGAGAGAAAAGAGAGGAAAATAGCATTTTGTCCTCTAGTGCCTCATCCAAAGGCCTCCACTATGCCACATGTCACTATCTCATCCACTTCCACTATGAGCTCACATAGACACAATGTATAGGATTCCGACCCATCAATAATGAATCTCAACCATTAATCTCAAATACCACACACATTCATCTCAAATTTACATCATATTACTTCCAAAATATTTAATTACACAATTTTATAATCAACCTCAATGCCATTAGCCCTTAATCATAAATTGGGATATTACAATTTTCCCCCCGTCAAATAAATTTCGCCCTCGAAATTTGTCACACAACATGAGCCATAAACTCCGGATATCGCCTTCGCATATCCTCTTCCGCTTCCCAGGTTGCTTCTCTTTGGGTCATTCCCTTCCAGATCACTTTCACATAAGGGATACTTCGGTGTCTGAGCCGTCGTTCTTCTCGTTCAATGATCTGCTCAGGCTCCACCGCATAAGTGAAATTGTCTCGCAACTCTACATTCTCATACTCAACGATGTGAGACGGATCCGGTTGGTACTTCTTCAATTGGGAAACATGAAACTCATCATAGAGTCTGCTCAAGTTCGGGGGTAGGGCTATTCAATAAGCAACAGGCCCAATCCTTCCAAGGATCTCAAAAGGACCTATATACCTTGGGCTCAACTTCTTTCGTTTGATTGCTCGCCCAATACCGGTGATAGGAGATACTCTAAGAAATACATGGTCACCAACATCAAACTCTAGAGGCCTTCTCCTCTTGTCAGCATAGCTTTTCTGCCGACTCTGAGCTGCAAGAAGCCTCTTACGAATAACACGAATCTGGGCTGAGGTTTGATCAATAAGCTCCGGCCCATATAGCTTCCTCTCAGATAATTCATTCCAACACAATGGCGATTGGCATTTTCTTCCATACAACGCTTCATACGGCGCCATCTGAATGCTTGCATGATAGCTATTGTTGTAAGCAAATTCAGCAAGTGGAAGAAAACGATCCCAACTCCCTTTAAAGTCAAGAACACATGCCCGCAACATATCCTCTAAGGTCTGAATAGTCCTCTCTGACTGTCCGTCGGTCTGAGGATGATAGGCAGTACTGAATCTCAACTGAATACCTAGTGCCTCATGCAATGCTTTCCAAAATCTCGAAGTAAATCGGGGATCACGATCAGAAATGATATTCTTCGGTATGCCATGGAGTTTCACAATCTCACGAATATAAATCTCTGCGAGCTTGTCTGGAGAGTAACTAGCATTGATCGGTAGGAAGTGCGCTGACTTCGTTAACCGGTCCACAATAACCCAGATCGCATCATAATTCCTGATCTTGGGCAATCCCACAACAAGATCCATGGTCACACTTTCCCATTTCCATTCTGGAATCTCAGGACTCTGCAATAAACCCGGCGGTCTTTGGTGCTCGATCTTTACTTTCTGACATGTGAGACACCTCGCCACATATTTTGTCACATCACTCTTCATTCCCGGCCACCAATACACAGATTTCAAACCATGATACATTTTGGTCATACCAGGATGAAGGGTATACCGGCTCTTATGCGCCTCATCTAAGATCTTCTGTCTCAATTCCGCCTTAAGTGGAACACACACTCTTTTCTAATAGCGAACTAATCCACGAGGCGACACATCATAGCCCTTAACTTCTCCCCGTTCGATTCGAGTCAAATTACGTTGTATCCAGTCATCTTGCCTCTGAGCTTCTTCAATCTCAGCTCTAAGATCACTTTCCTCTTGGGAAACAGTATAGTTGGCACAAATGATCTGGTTCGACAGGTTCATATCACGAAAGTCAGCAATCAATTTCCCCTCGTGTATCATCATAGCTACAACGAGCACGGTCTTTCGACTAAGAGCATCAGCGACTACATTCGCCTTACCCGGATGATATTTTATTTCCAGGTTGTAGTCCTTAAGCAATTCCATCCAACGACGTTGTCTCATATTCAGTTCTTTTTGATCATACAGGTATTTGAGACTCTTGTGGTCGCAGTACAGTTCTACAGTCACATCATACAGGTAATGGAGCCAAATCTTCAATGCAAACACTATGGCCGCAAGCTCCAGATCATGAGTGGGACAGTTCAATTCATGGGGTTTGAGCTGTCGAGAGGCATAGGCTACCACACGTCCCTGCTGCATAAGGACACACCCTAATCCCTACCTACTGGCATCATAATACACAACGTAAGTCAAACTGGGATCAGGTAAAATCAACACAGGTGCCGTAGTCAACCTCTGTTTCAGCTCCACAAAGCAATTTTCACAATGTTCATCCCATACAAATGGCTGATCTTTTCTCGTGAGCTTGGTCATCGGCAACGCAATGCGGGAGAAATTCTGAATGAATCTCCGGTAATAACCAGCAAGACCCAAAAAACTGCGTACATCAGCAACAGTTTCTGGCCTCTTCCAGTCCAGTACTGCTTCCACTTTACTAGGATCCACAGAGACCCCTTCTTGCGAGATAACATGGCCTAAGAATCTTACTTCTGACAGCCAGAACTCGCATTTACTCAACTTGGCATAGAGCTGTTTTTCACGCAATTTATTCAACACAATTCTCAAATGATGCTCATACTCTTCTCTACTCTTAGAGTATATCAAAATATCATCAATGAATACCACAACGAATTGATCTAGATATTGTCGGAAAGTACGATTCATGTAATCCATGAATACCGCAGGCGCATTTGTCAACCCAAATGGCATCACTAAGAACTCATAATGACCATACCTGGTCCGGAAAGCAGTCTTCGGAACATCGTCCGCTTTCACCCGCAGCTGATGATACCCCGACCTTAGATCAATCTTCGAAAATATACATGCACCAGATAATTGATCTAAGAGATCATCGATTCTAGGGAGAGGGTACTTATTCTTGACGGTAATCTTATTCAACTCTTTATAGTCGATACACAAACGAAGACTCCCGTCTTTCTTTTTCACAAACAAAACTGGAGCACCCCAAGGCGACACACTGGGTCTAATAAACCCTTTCTCAAGCAAATCTTCAATCTGCTTCTTTAATTCCGCCATTTTATTTGGAGCCATACGATATGGGGCTTTGGATATCGAACCCGCTCTAGGCACAATGTCAATTAGAAATTGAACTTCCCTCTCAAGAGGTAATCCACTTAAGTCATCCGAAAAAACCTCAGGGAATTCATTCACTATGGGTATACTACTCAAAGACTCACTGGTTTCTCCTTGTACAGAAAAGAAAACCATATACCCCTGACAACCCTTTTGCAAATATTTCTCAGCCTTAGCTGTTGAAAGGAAATTCAAACCGGCATTTTCGCCCTCAATGCTCTGAGAAACAGGATACACTATCCTTTTGTTCCCACAATCTAACAACACATTATTAGCTCTCAACCAATCAAAACCCAAAATGACTTCCAATTGGCAGAGCGGCAAACAAATCAAATCTACTATAGATTCATGACCCTCAACAGTTACAACACAGTTTAGACAAGCTTCTATAGTCACCGCCCTAACACCCATTGGTGTTGACACAATCAAATCGAATGGCAACTTATGCACATTCATTCCCAGACGCTTCACACAAGCATAAGCAATAAAGGAGTGACTTGCACCCGAATCAAATAACGCTTGTAACACTATGCCATGGATAAGGACTTTACCTTGTATCAGCTCTGGGGATTTCCGGGCCTCTTCGTTAGTCATAGCAAATGCTCAGCCCTGAGTCCTCTGTCTCTACTCTGGTCGTGGCTGTCCACACTCAATAGATGTATGCCCCACTTGCTTACAATTGAAGCAAATTACCCGACCATCACAAGTCTTGCCATGATGTGGCTTATTGCAACGAGGACATGTCCATACACTAGGAGCTCTCTGCTGATCACGACTCCCAGACTGATAAGGCTTCTTACTACCCCCTCTATATGCAGAGGATGATCCTGAGCCCTTCCGCTTCTGAGAAGCACCGCCCTTACTAGGCTCACTATGACCATCACCAGCCTTAGCCGGATACAACTCTCTAAGATTGCTCTCAGTGATCCGACATTCTTCAACAGCCTTGTTAAACTTGGAAAACTGATGGGTGGCGAGTCTCTTTCTCATATCGCAGCTTAAACCCCAAATTAACATGTCTGAGCTCAACTATTCATCATCCATTTTCTGAAGATAAGAGGAGTATCGGGATAGGCGGGTAAATCGGGACAAATATTCGTCAAAAGACTCTGTGTCCCCTTGCTTGATATTCAGAAACTCGGTTTCCTTCTCAAGCCTCACTGACTTAGGAAAGTATTTCTCGTTGAAGTGTTGCTGGAACACCTCCCAGGTCAATGGCTCATTCTTTAACCGCAATGACAAGGCAATGTTACGCCACCAACGATCAGCATCGCCTTCAAGCTTGTATACCGCCAGTTTGGCTTTCACTTCGGAGGGACACACTAAGACCTCAAAAATCTTCTCAAGACGATGTAGCCAATCTTCAGCCGCCTGAGGATCAAACTTCCCCTTAAATGCCGGAGGTAGTTGCTTACAAAATTTGGAGACCCAATACTCAAGGTCTCGTTCCTCCCTGACTGGCACTCCATGGGATCCTTGGTTTGGGATCACATGAGGAGGGGATTCAAGTGGTCGTGCCGACCCTTCAGCGGTCTCTTCCAGGGTTTCCTGTCGAGTTTCCTCATGAGTAGACTGACCCCGGCCCTCATTGTTCTTGGCCTTTTCAGCTCTGAGCTCTTCTCTAAGCTCTGCTATCATATCTCGTTGGTCCCTTATCAGGCCCATCAACTCTTGCATTGGGTCCGGTGGATTGTCATTAACCACTTCCACATCAGGGTCTACTCGCTGTCCACTGGGACGACCCCTTGTCTTTTTCATTCTACAAATCATTCACTAGATCAGTTCCACAGATAATGTATACACATTGTTCACAAATCTTGTATATATCCCCAACACAGAGCACATATGTGTATACAATAATCATTCACAGATGATCTATTATCACTAAGAACGCACTATGGGAGCTATCCTAGCAAACTCTACCCTTGCCAGGAACTACAGCTCTGATACCAAAAATATAACCCCCTCACGGTAATTACATCCGGATTTCGAAGTTTAAGTGAAATAGAGACCAATAAAATCAAAATAACCATTTATGATCCCTCAACTCGGGATGAGGTATTTCAAAATCAATTCAAAACGTATTAATTCCGGGTCTCACATTCACATGCGGATATAACTACTTGAGAAATCAAATTACGTAAGAAATATCAGAGCGCAGAAACTAAAATCCCGGCAAACCCCGGGTTCATCTACATATATATCATGGGTTGCGAGTTCCCAAAAATGGGGATTACATATCCAAAATATTCATTTACATTTCATATACACTTAGTAATCCCAAAACCAAAACAAGGATAACCAACATCCAATATCAAATGTCCCTAAGCCCTAACCACTCCTGGTTGGTCGCTTCCCTTTCGAGCCACTCGCCCTGTCTGAAAAGGTTAGTCATATGGAAAGAGTGAGATTCTAAAGAATCCCAGTAGCAACAAAACACTCATACAATATATAAACATAGAGCATGCATGTTTATCATGTTCAGCAGCTTCACCATGATCTCTGGCTTGCGCCACATACGACAGCACTCACGGCTGTAATCACAATGCACTACGCCCGCTTTCGCGGTGAACACTATGTAGCAGCAACACGAAGCACAAAGCACCATAAAGCATCTCAAAGCACAATGTATCACAAAAACTCCACAAGGTATCTCAATGCACAGGGTATCACAAAGCAGTAGCAGCAGCATCCACACAATGAATGATAAGCAAACATACAATACATTTACACAAAGTATAAGAGAGGAGTCGCTACCTGTATCTTTCCTGACAATCTTTGGCACAGTGGGCTCACGCGTTCGGCAGATGTCAAATCCTATACCAAATTAAGGACAATTGATCAATCTCTCTTCCAATTACTTATCCCATAATACACTAAGTTGGTTATCATTTAGGACTCCTAAGAGGCCACAAATGTCTCTAATGAAAGCCCTAAAAGGTTGGGAAACAAAAGGTTGAAGGTCACTTTTCGAAAACACTAAGTGCTGGAACATAGGCTTGGGCCGCGGCCCACCCATCCTTGGGCTGCGGCCCAAATATGGTCAGAAGGTCTTGGGCTGCGGCCCACCACTCTTGGGCCGCGGCCCAAAACAGGCCAGAAAGGTTTGGGCCGCGGCCCAGAAGTTTCCTGACTCTGGGCTGAACTTCGAAAAACCATAACTAATTCTAGAAAAATCGAAACGAAGTGATTCCAAAGCCAAATGAAAGGTATATGAGTCCTATTTAAAGGAAAAATATAGCCCTTCACTGGAAATGACTAAAAAAATACATAATCACCAAAAACTACACACTACTCCAAAACAGAGTTCTGTTTTCATCCCAAACTTTGGACAACCATATCTCACAGAATTCTTAACAAAATGACACAAACTATATGTCCATTTTGAAGCTTGGGATGTGAACTTTAAGATTGGAAAGTTTCACAATTTTCCAATACCATTTGGTTACTCAAAACACTCGTGCAAACAGACTGTGCAAAACAGAGCTCAACTAGACAACTTTCCAACTTTTCCCCAAGTGATTTTAATGAACCCAAAATCAATAACCAAGCTCATTCCCACACAAAATCACTCAAGGAACACAATGGTGACTTTAAAATGACCAAATTCACAACCCAATTACATGCCCTGTTTTTGCCCAATGCACAAAACCAATATGGAGTTCTCAAACTTCTCCTCTAAGCCTCAATTCAATACCATTCATTCAAAACACTTGACAAGGCACTAATTCCATGTCAACAACAATTCAAACACCACAAGACCCTAATTTTTGAAAATGGGTCCAAAATTCCAGAAATTCCAAGTTAAATCATTTGGCACAAAACTTATATAGAAAGGTTTCTTAAACTCACCTTAACAACTTTCTCAAAGGGAGTTCTTGATTCACCACTTTCCAAAATTTCGAGTGGCCACAATCCACAACCAATGGACAAACTACAACCATAGAAATGTTGCTCTTAACTCAAGGATCAACTTTAATGAAGGGAGTTTGAGCAAAGGAAGGCATTTACTTACCCAAAAATCCAAGCTTTCTTCTTCTCTTTCCCAAGCTTGCGCCAGAAAAATGGAGGAAGGAGAGAGAAAATGGTGAAATGGAAGGGATGATGATGAAATGAGACTTTTCTCCCTTGTACACACACACACTACCGATGAAGAGAGAGAGAAAAGAGAGGAAAATAGCATTTTGTCCTCTAGTGTCTCATCCAAAGGCCTCCACTATGCCACATGTCACTATCTCATCCACTTCCACTATGAGCTCACATAGACACAATTTATAGGATTCCGACCCATCAATAATGAATCTCAACCATTAATCTCAAATACCACACACATTCATCTCAAATTTACATCATATTACTTCCAAAATATTTAATTACACAATTTTATAATCAACCTCAATGCCATTAGCCCTTAATCATAAATTGGGATATTACATATGGATTGGAACGTTATCTTTTTGTTATAATACCACCACTGGACCTTAATATAAAATCTCTTTTATAATGCAATTAACACTTCAAATGAGATCTTATAATAAAAATTGAAGGTAGTATCGCTTTGCCTTTTATCAAAAATAAAACCTTAAGTCCTTAACCATTGTGCCGGGCACTTCCTCCTCTAACATGAGAACAAAGTAAGCTCTATCCAATAATTACTCATTCAAATTCATTATAAAAAAACTCTTTATCACTCTCACTTGATTGAATAGTGTAACACCCCAATTTTCAATTAAAGGCTAATGGTAATTATTGAGGATAATTATCGAATTAAAGTGGAATAATTATGGGTTTGGTGGCTATATTAATTAATATGCCATAATTGTTGGGAAAATTAAAAGAATGGCTCTAACTTAGTGATTAATGGAAGAGATTAATTACTAATTAAGAGGGCATGAGATGTGAAATTAAAATGGATAATGATGTGGTTAGAGTAACTAATTTGGCTACTTACTTTATGAGAGCCAATAAGGTGGAGACATGTGGCAAGTGGTTAGGATGAAAGAGGGTGTTGGAAAAGTCAAATGGCCTTATTTTATTATTTTCTCTCCCTCTCTCTCTCTTATGTAAGCATGAAGGGGCTAGGGGGAAGATATTGGCTATGCTTCATCATCATCTTCACCTCTCTTCCTTCTCTCTCTCACGTTCTCTCTCTTCTCTCTCTTGTGCAGCCATTGTTGGCCAAGAAAGAGGAAGTGAAAGCTGGATTTTGAGGTAAGCAAATGGCCTCAAATGCCAAAATGCTCTTCATTAATATTGTTCCTTGAGCTAAGAGCTTTCATCCTATGGTTTTAGTTTCTCCATTGGTGGTGTTTTGAGCACACACGAAAATGTACAAGTTGGAGAATCATGAAGTGCCTTTGGGAAAGTTGTTAAGGTAAGTGAAAGCTTTAATTTCATATAAGTTTTGTGGCCATTGGTTGGGCCTTAAATTTCTGGAATTTTAGCCCTAATTTTCGTGATTTAGGGTCTTGGGGAGTATGATATGTTGTTGTTATGGAAATGGTGCCTTGTTTAGTGTTTTGAATTGATAGAAGTGAATTGAAGCTTAAATGTGAAGTTTGGCACCTTTTGTGTTGGTTTTGTGCTTTGGTCAAAACAGGGCATATAAATGGGTTGTGATTTTGGTCATTTTGAGGTCATTTTGAGGTTACCATTGTGTTCCTTGAGTGATTTTGTGTGGGAATAAGCTTGGTTATTAATTTTGGAGTTATTGAACACTTTGGTAGAAAATTGGAAATCTGTTTGGTTTAAGCTCTGTTTTGCGCAGTAATTTTTTATGAGCGTTTTGAATGACCAAATGGTATTGGAAAATTCTGAAACTTTCCAGTCTTAAATTTCACATCCCAAGCTTCAAAATGGACATATATTTTGTATCATTTCGTTGAGTATTCTGTGAGATATGGTTGTCCAAAGTTTGGGATTGAAATAGAACTCTGTTTTGGGGGCAGTGATGAGTGTTGTCTAATTCTGGAATTGTGTAGTGATTTCCAGTGAAGGGCTATATTTTTCCTTGAAAGAGGACTCATATACCTTTCATTTGGCTTTGGAATCACTTCGTTTCGATTTTTCTAGAATTAGTTATGGTTTTTCGAAGTCAGCCCAGTGTCAGGAAATTTCTGGGCCGCGGCCCAAGAGTGGCGGACCGCGGCCCAAGCCTTTCTGACCTGTTTTGGGCCGCAGCCCATGAGTGGTGGGCCGCAGCCCAAGACCTTCTGACCCTATTTGGGCCGCGGCCCAACCCTGTGTTCCAGCACTTTGTGTTTTTGAAAGGAGACCTCTACCCTATTGTTTCCCAACCTTTTAGGGGTTTCATTAGAGGCATTGGTGGCCTCTTAAGGGTCAATTATGATAACCAAATCTAAGTGTTATGAAAGTGAGAATTTGGAAAAGAGAATGACCATATGTTCTTGATTTGGTTATAGGGTTTGATACTTACCCTGAGCATGATTTGATACCCGCTTGGATCGTGAGTAGCCGACGCTGGAGCATACGTGGAAAGAATAAGGGTAGGGAACTTACCTCTCCTGCATGTATTGATATTTGTGTTTGTGTATTGATGCATGTTATTGCTTTGCTTGATTATGTGAAACATATATGAATGATTGAAGCTCTGTTTCTATTTATGCTATGGCCATGAATATGTTGTTGAAACATTGAGTATGCGGATATGTCATTATGTGAACATGAGTTATTGTGATGCAAGCATGTCATGCATTAAACACTTATCTTACATGCATAGTGGTATTTGTTTCCTACTGGGATTCTCTAGAATCTCACCCTCCCCTACCAACATTTTAGACAGGACAAGTGGCTCGAGGAAGGAGCAAGCGACTAGGGGCGGCGAGAATCCCTTATGGGCACTTGGACTTGGTAGTGGTTATCGCTGCCATTTGGGATATGGTAGTTGATTTGAATGTACTTAGAGTTGTATATGTTATAATGGATATATAGTTGTATATATCCGGATGATATGTTGGGATATTTTTTGGAAAGAAATTTGTGTAATCCCCATTGAGGAATTGTAAAGGGCGTATGTGCCCTATAAACCTTTAGTGAAGATATGAACCCGGAATTGCCAGAATTGTTATTATGCACTCTGATATATTATGAATGTTAAGTATCTTCGCAATGTAATTGTATTCGAAATGTGAATGTGAGACCAAGTTAAAGTGTTCGATTTTGAAATGTATTTGTGAAAACCCTATCTTAAGGATGGGGAATGTAAATGAAATTTGATTATTATTGGTCTCTATTTCACTCTAATATTGTATTTCGGATATAATTACGGAGGGGGTTATAAATAGTGTCCTAATATCCTCTCTTCCTTTGATGATCAAGGGTAATTTTAAAAAAATTATAATATATTTAAAAATGAACTAATTTATTTTTTAAAATTTATTTAAAGTAGGAGTACCTAATGTCTATATAAAAAGGTAGATGGAGTAATACTTTAAGCATGTTGGAGAGGCTAAAAATCGGAAGCAGTCTGTGACCAAAAAAACACAAAAACAAATCCATGTCAAGCATGGTAATTTGGTGCTTTGCCTTTATCCCATTCTGTGTGATATGGTGACAACGACAATGATAGATCCCTTGTTCAGAGCGGGCAGCGCACTCACGAGAGGCCAAAACGACATCAGACAAACAAAAATGAAAGACCCACTAAAACGAGTAAACGACATCCATATATGGAAATTAGAATTGTGGCCAAGGAAAGCGATGGATGTCACTAATTTCTAATCCCCACTACTGCTATATGCGGAAACGCAGACAAACAACTTCCAAACACAAACCAGAAAGCAGAGCCTGAAGTTCTAATTCTAAACCCAATGACAATGAATGACTCATTGGCTTTTTTCATGCGCACCACCTCCTCCACAACAAGAACTTATCTCAAACTGCTTTTTTACCTTTGAAAAAGCTGTTTTAATGAGAAGCACTAAGAAAAAGATATTCTGTGTAAATTTATATTGTTCAAAACTAGGCCTGTTTATTATGTTGGCCAAGGGGATATAAAAATATCATTATTATGTGTGATTGTATTGAGGCTATTAATCTTATATCTAGAGGTTGTAGGTGCTAACATCCTTTTAAAGATATTGCGGATGATGCTAAAAGATTTTGTGTTTCATAGAGACTTGTAGTACCCGATTAGTTAACGGAATTGAAGGTAGTGTAATAGAATATAATGCAATATAATGGAATGTAATGTAATGATGATTACATAATTTGTTTGGTTCGTCATTAGAGAAAAATTATACATATACATAACAATGTTTAGTTGGATTACATTAAAAATGAGAATATATGGGAATAATATAGTAAGGGACAAAATTATCCCTGTCTACACATATAATAATGTACACCATAGTTCTCTAACCCGGACCGGACCGGCCGAACCGGCCCGGAAACCGGCGACCCGGGCACTAAACCGGTCCGGTTTGGTGACCCGGTCCGGGTCAACTTTTTTATTTTTTAAAAATTTTTTTAATTTTTTTAAAAAAATTTTTCCTTTAGAATTTCATACTATAAGTTTAAAATATTCTATTTCTCACCGGTTTTGTCCCGGTTTGACTCCGGTCTGACCCACTGACCCTTGACCCAGTACCCTAACCGGTTCACTGACCGGTCCGGGTTTAATTACCTTGATGTACACATTGGGTTCATGATAATTTTTTTAATTCTGTGCAATGTACACGTTGGGTTTATAGTAATTTTTTAATATTTAATGATAAAAATATTATTCAGTGTATAGGTTGGGTTCATGTAAATTTTTTTTAATATTTAATTATGGAAATATTATTTAATGATATATTTTAATATTTTTTTAAAGGTGGAATATAATTTTTTTAATTTTTAATGGGGAGTATTTTTTAAGTTTCTATATTATTAATTATTTTTTAATATTTAATGGTGATAATTAAAATTATTTAATATTTAACAGCATTTATAGATGGGCACTTTGGTCAATTTAAAAAATTATAATGGCAATAGTGTCATTTTCACTTGATTACAGGATGTCTGCATCCTCATTTATCAGTCATAGCAGTGTAATCAGGATTACAAAATGTAATCATGTTTACATTACATAAATGCAACCAAACGTTGTAATCACTCTATTACATCAGGATTACAAATAATCTCTCTCATGTAATCGAACCAAACGAACTAGTAGGTTGTTGTGTATCATACTTATAGCTAGGGAAAATCTAACATTATCACTTTGCAAAACTCTCCCACACAAACGGAGGTTAATTTTTGATATTTGATCAGGCCTCACCTATGAGGTAGGAGGAGTGTGCTGAGGAAAGTATTTTAGATTCTTAGGCTCTGTATATTGTTGATATTAGTAATGTTATTCACTATTATTCAAAAAAGAAAAAAAAAAAAAAAGCTAGGCACTTTTAGGGTGTGTTTGGATTAACATGGTCAAAAGTGACTTTTTTTATAACTAACTTATACTAACTGAAGTTGGGTGAAGAATTAATTAATGTAATATGATTTATGTTTAGATAGGTTTTTATAATAAAAAAATCAGACAAAACCCTTTTAAATAATATAATGAGAAGTCAATTTCATAAGCTTCAAAAATACGAAAAAAACCAAAAGGTATAAGCTAAAAGTTGTGATCTAACCAACAAGCTGTTGGTTGAGATAATAAGGGGCTTCACCCATGTAAAGAGAAAAACGTAAGTTTGAATCCCAGAAAACGTACTTGTTAGGAAAGTTGAAAACACTTTGCCCTCTAAACCTTAAAGGAGAAACTCTAGATCTAATAAAAAAAATTTGTGAACTAGAAAAATTGCTTCAAGATTGATTTATGTCAAGCATCATTCTGGTTAGTTTTGGCATAGCAAACATAATGACAAACACGCTCTTAATTTATTTGCTCGTATTAGCTTGTTATCGTTTGTGTGAGCCCTCTCCTTTTAGCCCTTTTTAATAGCCCAAAATCACATTTTAATGGACATACGCTTGAACTCCCTCAATCTTAAAGATCGTGATACTCTTCCTTTTGACACACAAAATTACAAGAGTTTAGAAGTCACCGATAGATAGACAGTGAGGGGCTTGCACATGATGCATTGTCCTAATGGCAAAATGATCCTCTTGTATAGAGGACCCTCCGCAGGGTCCAGCTAGTTTGGCCTCTTTTCCAACTCAAAAATGAGAAAAAATAAATAAATAAACATAGATAGAGAGTAAGGGCTTCAAGCACGTCAAAGCATGTGAAACCCATTTCTACTTCAAATTTTCTAGCTCTCTATTATTTAGGTTAAATTTTAAAAAGAGATGTTAATTTATACTTATACAAGTTACTAAATATGAAACATCAAATTTAAACATGAGAATCTAGTACAATAGCAAACTGTCAATTTCAGTAAAGAGAAAAGACATGAAGAGGAACTTGAATTAGAGGAGCAAGCACTTCAACAACTACTACTACTACATGGCACAGACAAAATCACCACTAGTTTCAACATCATCAATGTCAGCATCTGCGTCAATATCATCAAGATCCATGCTTCCATCAACGAAGTGCCCTCCAAGTTTATTACCATTATTATTATTAGAACCTTCCCCTGCTTTTCTAGCCTCTTGAATTATCGAAAGTATTTCTTCTATGCTCTGACTCGCTTCTTCTTCTTCTTCATTATTTATACCATCAATTTCTAATTCTTGCATCCCACTTGCCCCTTCGTTCATAAATTCTATTGGCTGGTTATACAGAAACCATGGATGTTTCCTTATTTCTGGGATTGTGATTCTCTGCATAAGGGGCACAAACAAACACACTTTCAAATTAATGAGAAAGTAAATGTAGAAGTTAGTTGAGAGGTAATTTTTCATTCTAAATATAAGACTTCTATTCACTTTATTTTATCTTCCCCATTTATTATTTTCCCCCCTCAAACTACGTCTATTTACTGAACAAACTAATGGGTGTAATCAATTGAGGTAATTTTGAGATAATGGTATTTTAAGAAAACAAATATACATTTTTTTTATAAATAATTAACTTAACTAAATTTTTTATTTATGCAAATTGGCTTGTGTCTGTGTGAGACGTGCGGACTCGAATTGTTTGATTATTGTTCATGTTAGTTAATTTTAATTTTTTTTCTCGTCAAAAAACAAAGATAGCTAAAACATTTAAATGAGATGCAATCTAAATGGTTTAAATTTCGATTTATAAATTTAAATAGTATATTTCATGTTGACAGTTACAGAACATTAATCTTTCTATATTTTATATTTTTAAAAATTAAAAGCATCAAAATAAAATAAAATTAGATTTGAATTAGTTATACCTAATTAAAAAAATAAGTCAGAGGTAAAAATCCTATCCAACGAAAAGGGGATTCATATACTGTCTTAATCTAAAATAAAAAATATATATATTGTCTTAATCAATAAATTATATTTTTTTTCGGTGAAATCAATAAATTTTATTTCAAAAAAGAGTGCATATGGATCACTCTGTGTTCATTAATCATAATAAAAGTGCAAACTGCAAAGGATAATATCATCAAACATTATAATTTTTTTAAAAAAAAGTGCAGAGAATAAATGTGTGGATTAATGTTGACCTTTTCAGGGTTGGCCACAAAAATTCTGGATAAAAGGTGTCTACATTCTTTGGAAACACGAACATAATCTGGAATGGAATACTGGACGCTAAGGATTCGCTGTCAAAAATAACAACATCAATTATATGGATACATGAAAAAATATCAATACACGAGTGATTAAGAATAATACACTTGGAAAGTTCAACGAAATTGCTAATTGGCTAAACTCATAATAATCATCAAGATAATGAGTTTTTGTTCAAAAAGGGTGTGTTTGGTAGTGTACAAGTAACAAATTAATTGCATTACCTGAAGTGTTTTTCTGAAGTTTCTTGGGTCTTCCGGATCTTCAAAAGGATAAGCTCCAACAAGCATCACATATAAAGTCACCCCGCAAGACCAAACATCTGCAACCTAATTATTCTCAAAGGATAAGACCAAACAAACATTGTGTTTCTTCATCAGTACATTATTAGGTGGCCGGTAATTATCACATGATTCCAAGTTTGATGTTCAACTGGGTGTTATCATAATTGTCCTTTTAGATCAAAATGATAGGATTTTTAACAAACATATATATGAAAGAGTTGGAGTGACATTTATTTAAACGAAATCGAAAGAAAATTGTTTGAGGTGATTTGGATACCTTCCAAGAAGGTAATTAAATGCGTCAATGAAGAGAGTAGATAAAGCAATATGGAGTCCTTTGAAAAAAGTAAAAAAAGACTGATGAAAACACTCAATAAAATTATTGAACGAGATCTTTTAGCTAACAATTTATCTAAAAATTTGGTTGTTGATAGAACATAATGATGTTATACGATTCATGTAGATTACCCTGCTTATTGGGTAAAACCTGTTGTTGTTGACGACCAAAATTAACAGGAAAAAAAATGATAAATTTGATGTAAAATTACCTTGCCATCATATTCCTTTCTTGATAATACTTCTGGTGCAATATATGCAGGTGTTCCTACGGTAGATTTAGGCTGGGAGTGCAGAACAGAAGACTGCAAAAGGAAACAAGATTGTGATGACAGAATCAAACTTAATTAAACTAAGATTTAAGATATTAATTAATCAATCAATTAATTAATCCTTGCCTTTGAGTAACCGAAGTCACATATCTTAAGTCTTGGAGCTGGGCTTCCATCTAGCAATGAGTTTTCCAGCTTGAGATCTCTGTGACAGATTTCCTGAACCAAATGGATCATTTTTCAATAATAATACACCTAAACTAACTCTCTACACAACAATCATAACAATAGTGATCTCAACAAAGAGAACTACCATGGAATGACAATAGCTCACACCAGAGATCAATTGTTGAAAGAAGTATCTTGCCTGTATTGAGAAAAAGCAAACCATAATGAGATTGTTATGAATACAAGTCTAAAGGGGATAGCCCAAACAGAGCCCCTCAACTTATAAACCACACTTTATTTGTAAAACTTTTGGATATGGGACTCATAACATAAATATACATAGCAGAGGCCAGAGTTAGTGGAGCACTGTTAGAACAGGAACTGTTATAAGTGTGTGCCACTTTTTTATAATTTTTCTGCTAATGAGAAATCAGATGATTAATATATATAATGGGGTGTTTGGAAAAAGCACTATCAAGTAAAGTGATTGAAGGTTTGTGTCATCAATTATCATTATATAATTATTATAAACTAAAATTAAACTACCTCGTCATCACTGAATCTTCCCGCATTACATATTCTTTCAAACAGTTCTCCCCCAGCAGCATATTCCATGACTATAGCTAGATGAGTTGGAGTCAGCAAAACCTGATGAGAAATGAAGAACCATTCCATCAATCTTACCATAATCCAATCAAAAGGGGAATTGATAATGAACTTGTGTTTCTGATGAGTTTAATACTAAATGATATCAGAAATGCGTCTTTCTTACCTCCTTGAATCGAATGATGTTAGGATGTTTCAAGGACCTGTGATTTGTGATCTCTCTCTGTACATGCTCATCAATCTGCAGAATCAAAGGGATGGTGGGGAAGAAGGTAATTAGAAGAAGAAAAATCAGAGTAATTAAACGCAAAGATGAGATAAAAAAAACGGAGGAAAGTAACAACCTTGGAGCCTCTCTCAATGAACTTGACCGCGAAGAACTCGCAGGTACGTTTCTCTCTGACCAGCTTGGCGACACCGAAATTGCCCGACCCAATATCTTTGATTATCTCATACCGTTCCATTGTTGTTGTTAACAGTCTTCTTCTGAGCTATTGGCAATACAGCTCTGTTATATTTGTTCGATTCGACTTTGGTAATAAGAAGAAGAAGAACAGGACTGAGTGTGGGAGCGAAAGGTGCCTTGAGAAATAGGACCAGGATTCGAGAGGGCGGAGAATGACAGTGAACAGCCAAAAGGACACGTGGAAGGGGATGAGTGGTTGGAACTGGAAGCCAACAAAACACAAATTATCCAACGTGGGACTTGATTGCTCCGGTCTTTTGCGTGTGATAAAGGGCAGACGACTACTCGTTGTTCTATGAAGTTGAGCATTTCACGTATCATTAAATGCGAAGAGAAAGGAGTAAGTAGTGCAATTCGCAACTTGCCACTATAGCAAGTACATTTACCGCTCCTCGGGGCCTCGTTATCAAAGACTGACTTACAAGAGTAACAATGGCAGGGAAAAAAAAAAAAAGACTTACGAGAGTGACAAGTCACAAAAAGTATTATGAGGAAATCACTCACAAGTCCCAAAGAACAAACACAATTACAATAAAATCCCAAAAACTGAAATAACAATTCGTTATACGTGTTTTCACAATATATTGAGTTATTTTTTTCCATTTTGGGACTTCACTGTAATTATGTTTGTTCCTAACGATTTGGGAGTGATTTTCCCTTTGAAATGCAAGCTTGCCCTACCACTATTTGTCTAAGGGTGTGTTTGGTTTGAGGGGAAGGGAGGGGAGGGAGGAAGAGGGGGTAAATTACCTTTTTTTGGTTAAAGGTATTTAAATTTTAGGCGAGAATCTAAAATTTAAAAGGAATGAGAAGATAAATTTTGAGCAGGAATCTAAATTTTAAAAGAATATAAAGGTATATTTTGGGTTTCTCCTATCCACAATTATAATTTACCCCCTTCCCTCCCTCCCCTTCCCTCAAACCAAACACACCCTCAGAGGGGTCCGGAATGTCTCCACTTAGCAATCCCTCCACTCACCCTCCATTTACACAAAACGACCGTGCTTTGGTTTTTTATTTTTACAAAAAAAAAAAATTAAAACAATAGCTGGGAAACTCAGCTATCGGGAACAAAAGAAAAAATAGAGCATCAGTTTAGGGGAAAAAAACAGATTCGGAAACTCAATGTTAAATGAAGTCAAAAGCAAAAGACATTGCCCAGAAGAAATCTCATTCATCGTCGCCCATCGTGCTTGTCTCTTCGTCTTCGTCATCCATCATTGTACCCTTTCACTGTCGGCCATTGTCATCCACTTCGCCATCACTTGCCTCGTATAGATCTGAACCATTATTTACAAAAGAGAGGTAAGAGTCCATTCTTCGATAATTAATGACCATCTTTGAAGTTTTATAGAGCTTTCTCTATAGATTTATCTTCCTTGACTTCAATTATTGCAATGCTCATTTTCATGGAACATCTTTGCCTTTGGGTTATTTGTGTCGCCCATGTAAGTTTGCTTGAGAAACTTGTTGAGCTCCGAAGAAATTATTCTTTTCCCCTTTATTGATGCCTCACTTGTGCTAAATTTCAGACCCACTTTCAGAAGAATTATAAGAAATGGGTGCTGATAGATGCAGAGAAAAACAGAAAGGTTAGAGTACTGATAGATATATAATTGGAAGCATTGATGAACTTATTATAAATGCCTTATAGCCTCTGTGTCATCATCTCTAAACTTTTGTACACTCTTTGCTTCAATTTGATAAGTGAGAATAATTGGATTACTGCTGCCTGTTTTGGGGTTATTTGCAATCATAGCATTTGGAAGCTGGCAAATAGTTGTTCATATGAAGGAAATAAGTCAATTATCTTAAGATCATATCCTTCTAAAATTCTGCATTTTCATCCTCTATTTTCATCATATTTTCTACTGAATTCAAAATTATTGGACTCTAATGGTATCCATAAGATCTTATCATTAAATCCAAGATAAGCTCTTTGAAATTGAGTCTCAAGTGTGACAGAAATTTCTATTCACTTATTTTTCTCCATTAAGGAGGAGTACAAAAAGTAGATGTAAATGAATTAGAAAGTGTAATAAAGGACCTCTTCTCTAGTAATTTCTAATACTTCTTCCTGAACTTACCACCTTACTAGAACTGCCAAAAGGAATGAAGTATTATGAATTTTGTCATTCATATATGTGTAGGCATGGTGTGAACAAAGTTTCTTGTTTTTCAATTTAGACTAAGGGAATGCTTTACTTTCACTGTGGGTTCTGTAAACTAGTTTTTACAAAAGAAAACAAGTTCAAAACCCCCCCAAGTTTTAAGGAACTTCTTGTTCTAATCCCAACCTCCAAAGTCATAACTAATATGAAAACAAAAGGATTAGAAATGATTGTTTATAATCCAAACAAAAATTAGTATTGTTTCTGTGTTAGATTCATTCAAAATGACTTTTATGATTCAAAATCTTAAAGGTAGCAAACATATGTTAGACAGAAGATCAAGGAGAGATTAAAATTATCATTAGAATTTATAATGATATAAAAAAGTATGCTTTATGCTTAAAAGCAACCAAATATGTTAGACAAAGCAAATAAACCATTTAATTTGCTTGAACATGATGGACAGTGAATCATTCAATGAAGTAATGCAGAAGAAAGTAGCAGAAAGTGAGGGAATATACTCCCATCAGATATTCATGTGGCAGTGTTGGGTGAGTTACTCACTATTTTCTAAAAGAACTTTCAAGCTTGAAATTACTCACAATCACATCACCATAATTTTTTTCTTAAAAGTTTCTATATGTTGTTGTGAAGTATTTTGTGCTTGACCTTGGAGCTGAAAAACCACTATTTAATTTAATTGAATATGGTTACAGAAGCAGAAAAGGCATACCAAATACAAAATGAAGTTATTTACTGTGCAGTTTAAAGTATAAACTAAATATCAAAGCAATGTATTTTTTGCCCTTCAATTCAGAGGCTGTGATCTGAAGTACAAGTGTATGAGATTTCTTAAGTGAGTGTATTTATGTTTTTAATTAATGAAGTGTCTGTTCACTTAAGAAAAGCAATGATGAAGAATTATCCATGATGATGATGATGATGACTGATTTTTATCATTTGAGTACTTTCATTTTCATCATCTGACTTCATTTCTGGGTTTTCTTCCCTCTCTACTTGGCACAAGCTTATAATAGTGTTCATGATATGAGGGGATAATACACACACACCCGCACACACACAAAAAGGGACTTTACAAGTTTCATATATTTTGCACATTTGTCTTCATACATTGTGGTAGATAATTGTAATAGTTATACACTGTGAAACTTTATAATTGCAGTCCAAAAAGAAAGTAACAGTTGGAATCAACCAATGAGTTATAAACAAAATGAGCTACAAAGAGAAGCTCAAGTATATCCACCAAAAGCTGGGGCTGAAACAAGTGCAGAAGCAGTGGTTGGCACAAAAGGAAGCGAAAGGAGTTGGAGTGCAAGAGCTTAACTGGATGACTTCATTTAGGAAGATCTAAGTTCATTTGTGAATCTGTATCTGTAACATGTTGTAACATGGTTTATAAGCAGACAATGTAATACAATTCTATTGTAATAAAAGTTCTTTTATTTCAGAACAATTGTCTCAATGTTTTTAACATATTTTTATATGGTGATATAATTTACCTTTTGTAAACACTTGACTAAATTGTAATGCTTCAAGTGATTGGACATCATAATCCAATGGAGCCTACAAGCACAAACAATAAAATCACAATAACATGATATGTTTGAAATAAATAACTTAAGGACTTGAAAAATAGTAGCCTCACCATCATTAATCTTGTAAATGGCATTTGACTTTGTTCATGTGTATTTGAGATTAGTGTACCATGTTGCAGTGGCAATGGTGTAGTTGACATAGGAAGGTCATATTGCTTTGGCACTTGTGTATTTGACACTGAGGGACCATATTGCACTGACAGTGGTGTATATGACATAGCAAGACTATATTGCATTGGCACAGATGTATATGGCATAGAGGGACTATATTGCATTGGTACTGGGATAGTTGACCTAGGGGGCCTTACATTGCACAAAGACGATGAGCCAGCTGCTCCTAATGTATTTTGGGTTTCCTACAATAATATCAATAAAAATCATTACAAAAACATAGTGCAACTTACTTAAAACTATTAATGTAAACATCTATACCTTTGCACTTTGTAATGTCTTGTTAGTAGATTTATTTGTATTTTTAACTTCTCTTTTTTTACTAGGGTTGCCAACCCAACTTTTACTCATCTTTTTTTTCTCTCTCTTTTTGAATCCAATGCCTTCACCACCATTTTTACCACCATCATCAACAGCACCACCTTCACTATCAACACTATTTGATAGTGTTTAATAAGAAGTTCAGACACTTTCTTGTTGAGTTCTAACATTGCTTGATGAACCATAGAGAATGCTTCTGGACTCTCAGATGCAGCACTGGCTAATTTTATTAACATTGGGCACAATTGCTTATATCGATTTGAACATTCTAGTTTAGGATTAGCATCAACTTCCTTTCCCTTGTTATCATACACTACACCATACCTTGCTTCTCTTGTCCATCTTTTTAAAATATATTTTTGTGGAAGTAGCTTGACATCGTGATCGCACAATATCCTCAGGGCATGACAACATAATATTCCCCATTGTTCAAACTTATTACAACTACAAGTAATGGTAGCCTCCTTCTCTTTTCTTGATGGTTCAAATGTCAATCCCCACTCTCCCTTCTTATCAACTCTTGTGATGACATAATCGAATACAAAAGAATTATCAACTTCATTTAGCTTTCTTTCTTTTCTCTCTTTTATACATGTAGCATCACGTAAGTCATACTCCTGTTGGAACAAGTCAAAAATTGCTGCATAGGAAGGTCATAAATGCTCGTGCCATTGTTGCATCTTGGTCAGTAAATATAGTAAATGGCATTTTCTTCTTATGTGCTTCCAAAAAAGTTTCAAAAAGCCATTTGAAAGACTCAATGGTCTCATCATATAACAAAGCGGCACCAAATATCACTGTTTCTCTATAATGGTTGAAACCTGAGAAAATAGCAAGTGGTCTATTTTCACAATTTGTAGAGTATGTTGTATCAAATGAAATCACATCTCCAAAACAACCATAGTCTATCAACATACGTGCGTCGGCCCAAAACACATTAGTTATTTGTTCTTCTGAATCCATTTGATACGCATGAAAAAATGAAGGATTTTCAGCGAGTTGCTGTTGGAAATAACAAAGTAGACACCCGGCTTCACCATATACCATTTCTCTCTGCCTCCTTGATGTTAGATAAGTCTTTACATCCTCTTTAATATACCCCAAATTAGCCCTTCCTCCTGCATATTTACTCATTAAATTAAAAGAGGATTTTTGCTTAATCCCTACATCTTCAGCAGCCTCCAAAGCATAGCCTTGTGCTTTTGGTAATCTCCTTTGTGATGCCAACATATGAACAGTTTCACAAGGCTCCAAAGGATGATTATGATCCAAATAAAGTTCAGTAATTCTATATCTTTCATTCACTTTTTTAATTATCATTCTAACTTCACACCCAGTTCTTATTTCTTGTCGAGGCTTCTTGATTTTCAAATCTCTTTTATCTGGTTTTCTCACTCCCTCCTTGTGACAAATATATCTGTAATATATGATAGAACCATCTTTCCTACTCTTATTAGAGTTTTCTTTTCTAACACCAAATCCCATTCTTCCACCATAATCAACCCAATATTGCCATGCCTCTTCTACATTATCAAATGCAAGACCTAGAGTAGGAGTTGTATTTGTATCCATTGCTTAGAAGAAGCTTAAAAAACAAACAAATACATGAAAAAACAAGTAACTAATATAAAGCATGAATATCCTAGCTTAAACATATACTAAATTAAAACAAACATAAGAAAAACAACTAGCATATATAAGTGATGTAATCAATATAAAATGAAATGATTCCTTTTTTTTTCCATGGTTATCCGATTATAAAAAGCAACACAAGAAAAAAAATTCAAAGGGATGTATACAAACTATAGAACAAAAATATATAACCAATGAAGAAGCAATCAATAAATATAAAAGATGAACAAGCTAATACCTTTCTTCCCCAATGATTTTTTTCCCAGGTATGACTTGCAAAGATTTTTTTGAGGCAAAAACGTGACTTTCCTGCTTAGCATCAGCTTCGCAAGTTCTTTTTTTTTTCTCCCTAAAGTGCTGTTTAGTTTTTGACTTTTTCCCGCTTAGAATAAAGTGCAGCTCTGTTTTTTCTTTTGTTCCCGATAGCATGAGTTTCCCGGCAATTGTTTTAATTTTTTTTTTTTGTAAAAATAAAAAACCAAAGCACGGTCGTTTTGTGTAAATGGAGGGTGAGTGGAGGGATTGCTAAGTGGAGACATTCCGGACCCCCCTCAGAGCAACGTTGTCTCAAAAAAAAATTTAAGTTTAATAATATACTAAATGCTAAAAATGAACAATATTATCTCATCTTATTAAAAACTAACGATAACAGTAAAACAGTTGACATTAATTGCTAATATTTTTAGCAACAAGTGTAATTATTGCTCTATTTTAATAATTTTGAGGCAATATGGTACCAAAGAAACTTTTAAGATAAATTTGTTCATTGACCTAATATCATTTTATTTTTGACATATGGGAGTTTGGGATAGCTTATTTTTGGGTAATAAGTACTTAGTATGTAAGTCGAGATAAAACTCCTCTTACATACTTACCTCGTATATCATAAATCATGATTTACAAGCACTTATAAGTAAAAAATAAGCTATCTCAAATAACCTCTAAATCATCTCATTAGACTTATATATAAACGTACAATTTTCTCTTTATATATTATTTTTGAATTTATCAATTCTCTCTCATTTCTAGGGATAAAGTTTAAAAATTATTAAAATGTAAAGACAAAATTAACAAGATTCAAAATTTTTCTTAGTTTGGACGAAATATATTAGAAATGCTTTATACTCCCTCCCATCCATTTCATGTGAAGTCTTTTAAAAAGTCCTTTTTTTTTCCTTTTTACAAAACGTGTTGATAATTTTAATGGGCATTAAATATTTTTTCATATATACCCATATTTAATAGGAAAAAGGGAAAATTCCAAAAAACTACACTCAAAATATCAAAAGGACAAATCAGTACATCGAAATTCAGAAAAGACGGATTAGGCGGGTGTCAGAAAAAGGAGGAATCTGGCATTTTAAAATTTCGGCCAAATTACGAAAATGCCCTTCAGCACTTCAGAATAACAACATGATTATCGAAATTAACACCTCCGGATTCGTTATTAACAACTTCAATTCTTCTTTTACAATTCACAAGTTTCAGGGCTAATAACACCACCGATCTCGCCATTAACAACTCCGGATTCGATATTAACAACTCCATTTACTTCTTTCGCACTTAACAAATTTCAGGGCC
Source organism: Inga laurina (assembly GCA_963855925.1). Taxonomy (NCBI): domain Eukaryota; kingdom Viridiplantae; phylum Streptophyta; class Magnoliopsida; order Fabales; family Fabaceae; genus Inga; species Inga laurina. The sequence goes on from OY979709.1 coordinate 15,989,897, forward strand.
AATAACACCATCAATCTCGTCATTAACAACTCCAGATTCGCCATTAACAACTTCTATGTTGTTATTCCGACTGAGGGTTGAAGGGCATTTTCGTCATTTGGCCGAAATTTCAAAATGCCAGATTCCTCAGCCCATCTGACACAGCCTGATTTGTCCTTTTGCAATTTCAATGTACTGAATTGTCCTTTTGCTATTTCCAATGTAGTTTTTTGGAATTTTCCCTAGGAAAAATCCCAAAAAAAAATATGTTTAAAATAGGGAAAAGATAAATTGAGCTATCAGAAATCTCAATTCAAACTTGATAGAGGAATCTGGGATTTGCAAATCTTTCCAAGTGACCAATCTTCCCTTAGGTAAAATTTGAAAAAATAGAGTGAAACGTCCGATAACTTGACATTCCCTTTCCCTATCGCAAGAGACACGAGAGATGAAATAAGGAGAAGCGTCGGAGTTTCTTAGCGTAGCAGAGAGTGCCTTTAGTTCCGTGAGAAACGATTGTGGGTGGTTATCAATTGTCCATTATTGCAATAACGCTGAGGCATCAAGTCGCGTGGGTCTATGGATTTCGAATGCGCCAGAGGGTTTGCCCAATGGCCCTAGTGGAATTGGCGGCTGAGGGGTTTAATTATCGACTGAGCTTTGGTAAGTTGCTCTCTTTTTCCTTTTTTATTCCAATTTTGAACTTATTGGGTTGATTGATTGGAAGAAAAATTATATACGATAATATTTTGGAAACATTTGTTCCTCATCGAAAGAGGAGAGATTGGAGTTGGTTGATTTTGTCAAGGACGAGCCTATGTTCACGAGATTCCGTAATGTGAGGATGATTTTCAAGCCTAATCTGGTTACATACAAAGGTCCCACGGTGGTCAACAATATGCTTCACGCTACAGCTATTTTGCTTTGGAAAGGTGGGAGATCAGTTTCCCTACTCATCCAAAAGATGAGCAGCGAGAGTTTCTTTCATTTGAATTGTTCAGATTTAATTTTTTTATTTTTTGTTTTTTTTTTAAAAAAAATTGATGACTCCCTATTTTTAGATAATTTTAAGACATTTTTTAATATATTTGGGAGTCATCTATAATAAATCAAAGAGATTTTAATAAGATATCGATTTAAAGGGATATCATTATAAATATCAAAATTTAGGATAAAAATAATGATTTTGATACTAAAGATAAAAATAATGATATTAATAATAAAAACAATAATTTAAGATAAAAAGGAAAAGACATTTCAATTATCATCATTTATTATCATTATCATTATTTATTATTATCATTATCTTTTTTTATCTTTTTTTTTTTTAATCTCTTTGTTTGATTTTATTTTGGTAGAGAGATATTGCATGAGGATCTAGGAACCTAACCTATATATAGGGGGTTAAGCTTCTTCTGGAAGGGAGGAGGAGAACACACATTCGGATACGGACAAAAGGAGAGGTGTTCGGGTTCGGTTATCATCTTCACGGGAGGATGAGAGGACTGTGGAGGCAACTGATTTGAAAACCGGCAACGCCACTGGATCAGAGGACACTTTGGAGAATTGAGGGACATTGAAACCAAGAAATTGAAACTTAGAAGAGATTTGAGACTCAATCTTTAGGCTTTATTAATTTCTTCTCTTTCCTTTCAGTTAACTCTTATTTTACCTTGGATTATTATTACTTTGATTTGGTTTTGGTTATGACTATGAGTAGCTAAATTTCTTATTATATGATTGCTTTGAATTATTAGATGGATTAAGACTTGTTTGTTTATTTATTTTACTTATTAATGAAATTTATGTGTTAATTTTATCTCATGCTTACTGCTTCTGGGTGATTGGTCACCACTTAGATTGTTGGGTTTAATTGAGTGATGCTTGAGAAAGCTAATTTAATTGTAGAATTTAGATAAAATCATACTAAACTTGAAGTTTAAGGGTTAAATGAATGATTTGTTAATAGAATAGAGATATATCTATTAGCCTAGCATTCTCTAATTGAGAATAGAGCATAATGAGTATTTTTGTTAACTGAGACAAGAGATTGCAAAAGTTAATTGAGAATATAAAATTAGTTTTGACTTGAAAAGGCTTTATCAATTAATTTTGGACCTCTGACAAGCACATCTTTTCATTTTCAATTTAAGATTTAAGTTAGCCTTATGAAGTATAATAGGGATAAGTAATCCTAAATTCCTTCGATCTTGAAGAAAAATCTTAACTTTAGAATTCTCAAATAAATTTTTTCTTAAACAAATTAAATTTTAAAATATTCTCACTCAACCTAATTAAGAATATAAGTGTGATAATTAACTTATTTTTGTCTTAGTCCTCGTGGGAACGATATTATTATACTACTTGTGACGATTCATACACTTTCGGTTAAGCTAAACAGCTAACAATTATTTTAATGGGTAGAGAATCTAAAATAAAGATAATCTCTTAACTAATAATTTTTTTTAAAAAAATGAATTTTTCATTTAAAAATCACTAGATTAAAAAAATTAAATCTGGACTGTTCAAATCTCATCTAAATAGTCTAGATGACAGGAGCTCTCTTTGGATGAGTAGGGAAAGGATGAGTAGGGAAAATGATTCCAGGGAAGGCCGAGACTGGGATTGATTTATTAATTCGAGTGCTTCCAATTATTCATTGATCACTCAAATAGTAAGAACTGCTCTCTGTGAGATTTTTCTTTAATCAATTGTTCCCATGCTTTATCTGAGTCATGGTGCCTTTCTTTTTGTTTGTTGGTGTTTGAGCTTCTTTTGCGAAATTGATTCAAAGATTAAGAGGTAATTTTGCCCTAAAAGTTGTTATTGAGGGGCAATTTTGTACCGGAAGTTTTGTAGAGGGACAATTTTGCTTTAAAAATATCAAAAATGGAGCAATTTTGGCCTAACCATCATCTCAATTAATTCTGACCATTACTTGATAAAATATGTTGAGCTGGCAGTCTACATGTCATCCACATCATTTTTGTTAAAATACAAATTTGCTCCTGAAGTCCATATGCCATCTATTTCATTTTTTTCAAAGTTAGATTTAAAACTTCTGGACAAATTTGTACCTTAACAAAAATAACATGGATAACATGTAAACTACCAGCTATTTGAAGTCCATATTTGATCAACTAACGGTCAAAATTAATTGGAATAACGACTAGGGTAAAATTGCTCCTTTTTTGATACTTTCAGACAAAATTGGGCCTTGCAAAACTTTTGGGCTTTGATTCAATTCCAATGGACTTCTTTTTCTAAATTGAGCAAGACAAAAGTTGACTCTGCTATTTATCGAATCTTGTGCAGCTTAATTTAATGTTGTTTTGTTTTGGCTTGAATCAACAAGAATCCTAAACTCATTGTTTCTTGATTAATGCTTGTATATTGTGTGTTAATTCAAGTGGTGTTGTTGTAGTAGTGTTGGACTACTGATTGAATGACCAGAATTAATTAGGGATTGACTAGAACAGAATAGGTAAATACAACATTTATTTTGCAGAAGAAAGTGGTGAATGAAGAAGGGCAGAAGATGCTTGAAGAAGGAAAGAACATGATTGAAGAAGCGCATATGGTGCCTAAGAACGGCGGAATGTGGTTGAAGAAGTGTAGACTGTGTCAGAAGAAGGGAAGAATGTGGTGCAAAAAGGGGAGATATCTAAAGCGTTGAAGAGCAGGATGATATTGTTTAGAATTGAGTTTTTCAAAAAATTGAAGCGTGAGAAATCTAAGAATTTTTTGTGCATAACAATAATGTGGTAAAGTGATGGAGAGCATTGACTGAAGAGGAGAGGAAGGAATATAGGCTTTTTTATTAGGATATTGTGGCACCATTTTGGCAGCATGTTATTGTAATGTGTTATCTTATTTTGTATGGATCATTTTTTGCCTACTTTTTTATGGATGATATAGTCCTTTTTATCCAAATGTTATGGCTTTTGTTGCCTACTTTTATGTTGATGTTGCCTAATTTTACATATAGAGGTTAACAAGTTAAGAATTGCAATTGACTACTTTAATATACATTTTAACAACTTCAGGCTCCCTAATGTTGACAACCTAATACATAATTTTTTAAGCCATTTTGACAACTTAAGTATAAAGATTAACAACCTATGGATTGAAATTAACAACTTTGGTATCCATCTTGACAATTTCATATCCCCAACAACTAATAACCTTATAGGTATTATTTTTTAGCCATATATGTAAGGGGCCAATGACTATTTAGGTATAGAAATTAACAACTTGCGAATCAAAATTAACAACTTCAGTATCCATTTTGACAACTTCATATCCCCAAAATCCAACAACCTTGTAGTTATTATTTTGTAGCCACACATGTGAGGGGTTAATGACTACTTGGATGTAAAGATTAACAACTTATGAATTGAAACTGACAACTTCAGTATCTATTTTGCCAACTTCATTTCCCCAAAAACCAACAACCTTGTAAGTTTTATTTTGTAGCCACACATGTGAGGGATCAATGACTACTTATATATAGATTTTTTTTTTTTTTTGCCTATACTACTTATATATAGAGACTAACAACTTATGAATCAAAATTAACAACTTCAATATTTATTTAGGCAATTTCATATGTTTTGTTTTTATTTGCCACATAACTCAAGAGCATATTGGTCATTTTGAAATATTTGTAAATTTCAGATTCCTCCTTCAGAGTTGAATTGGGATTTCTAATATTAGACTCCTTTATTTGTATTTTCTCTATTTTAAATGTATTTTTATGAGATTTTACCTATTTAATAAGGGTAATTAGAGAGTATAAATTAATATGAAATTAGAGTTTGATGTGGTTAAAAGTGTAATATTGAAGAACACTTGAATGTTATCACAAATTCAATGCATTTAACTTTTTTTATTGGTACATTTGAATTTGTTAAAAACGTCTTATTAAATTTACAGGAGGAATAAAGTAAATTATTTAGAGGTTTCTTACAAGGCACAAAGTTATGGGGAATGTGAGTTGAGCTATTTACAATTTTTTATTTTTAATATAATTATTGTATATTTAATGTTATTGTACAAAATTTAAACATTATCAAATCTAATTGGAAATAGTTTTCTTCAAGAATTTTTTATATTTACAAGATCTCAATAACAAATATTTAATGGTAAAAAACGGAGCACATGTTTAAGCCGCCATAATTTCTTCTACTAGAATCAATGCTTTTTTCCCCCCTTAGAATCAATACTAATTGATATAAATTTTTGATCTTTAAATATAATAAATGGCAGTTAGATATAAATATATATAATAAATGGTGGTAGATAGTTAGATTATAAGGCCAAGTAAATCATCTTAAATAGTTTTAATAAAATTTTAATTAATTAAAATGTACTAACTTATAATCTTTGACACAATATTTTAAAAGATGTTAAAAATTGGACTGAGTATCAGTTTTGAAAATTTTATTCAATATCAATGGAAATTGCTGAAAAATGCATATTGAGTATTCGTAAAATAATTTATATTCACTATATTATAGAAAGTAGCATTCATAGCATCTGGTCTTGGACAACTAAGAGCCCATTTGGTTCAACCCTATTGCATGCCTGCAATGGGTTTGAACCAAAATTGCATTATCAAAGAAGAGTGTTTGGTTGCTCTTTAGCATGGTAATAGGGTTTACCATAGTAATGATAATTACCAAAAAATTGGTAATCCTCATTCATACCTCCCCCCTATGAATCCTTATTACCATCCTATTGCATGGTTTAAAAAATTCAATTTACCCTTTAGTTTCCCTTATCTTTGTTTCACTTATCTTATTTCACTTGCCACATCACTTCACAACTGTCACCGCCACAAATTCTTCCTCCACCCTCTGTCGTCACCACCACCCTCTACCGCCGCCACTACCTCCTCCACCGTCGTCACCTCCAACCGCCGCCGTCGCCACCTCCTCCTCCACCGCCACCCTCACCCCCGTCGCCTCCCACCACTGCCACCTCCTCTGCCGCCACCGCCTACCACCACCTCTTCCACCCCCGCCGCCCACCGCCACCACCACCTCCTCCTTCGCCGCCATCCTCACCCCCGCCGCCGCTGCCGGCCCACCGCCCAACACCACCTCCTCCACGCCCACCGCCACTACAACCTCCTCCTCCACCGCCACCCTCACCCCCACCGCCCACCACCACCTCCTCCATCCCCTGCCGCCGCCGCCGCCACCACCACCTCCTCCTCCCCCGCCACCCCCATCATTGCCACCACCACTACCTCCTCCTCCTCCATCCCTACCGTCGCTGGCTTGTAATTATTTTTTCTACAAAGATTATATTAAGGGGTAAAATAGACTTTGTGTAATATATTAATTTTAAATAATTGTTAAAATATGAACTCATTGCATGTTGCTTAAAAATCAAACCAAACACTACCCTTGTAATTAATATTGCATTGCATTATATTGCATCGCATTGCACTGCACCGCAGGTGTAATAGGATCGAATCAAACGGGCCCTATATTCATTGATTACGAGGAAATATGGAGCGCTAATTATTTGATTATTTATTCATATATTTATCTATTTATTGGTTTATAGTTGCCCAACGAACTATTCGATCTGAAATCCTTTCAATTGAAAAATAAATAAATATTCAGAAGAAAAAATTGCAAAAAAAAAAATCCTCTATTATAAAATTTATTATTAAAAAATACCTAAATTTTGTTTAAAATCTTTAGTGCAACTTTCCTTCAGCAATATATAATATATCTGTAATTATATATAAAATATATAATATTTATACATAACTAAAAATACATTGCACAATAATAAAAATAGTTGTGTCGAAGGATCATAAATTTTGCAATGAAGTTTTTAGTTTGGGTAATGGTGCAAAAATGCCCATGATCATTTCCAAAAGTAGCATCTGACACCATGTAAAATTTTTTTGTTCAAAAATACCCATGTACCTTACAAATAGAACCTAAAATGCCACAACTGTTTGGGTCGGTTATGTTGACCATACTTTTTGAAATATTGACCAAATGGGATGATGTGGACTGTGAGATGGGAAAATTGATGGATACACATGGATGCTGAGGTGGACAGTTAGCAGCAGTTGGGGGGAATAAGGAAAAAACGTGGTGCAAGACTCTAGGCAAAAGAAGAAAGTGGTCGAACGATACAAGAAAAAAAGAAGGAGAGTTAGGGCAGAAGCCAAGTCGAAGAAACTGAACCAATTGCTCAAGTCTGGGATTGAAGGGAAATCGAGCTCGAAATCATGGATGTTGGAGGCAGAGAATCGATTATAAGGTTGGCAATTTCAAATGGGTTGGAAGAGCTACAACGTACCAACCAACAGAAGAAGGGAAAAGCCGAAATTGCTTTAATCAGAAATCACAGGTAAGCATCGAATGGGTCCCAAAGTATCTTGTCGTTTAGTTTGGATATTGAAATGGCATCAAAGCCCTTGGTTGATTGATTTTATATTTTGTCGCAGATTCATGTCGTTTAATGGGATGGGAATTTGAACTGAGAAGAGGAAATGGCTGAACAGAAGAAAGCGAGGAAAATATCGAACGTAAATGAAACTTGTTTATGCGCAAATGAGAGTTGGAAATATGTGAAGACTTGTATGCCAGAAGTTGACTACTCTATAGCTTTGGGAGAGAGGGGGGAAAATGAAAAAAGTGAATCTGAGATTTATTTTATACGAAATGAATCAAATGTGTTAGGAGAGGAACAAGTTGTAATAGATGAGATAGAAGTTCTAGATGGATTGGATGAGATTGATATAAATGATGAAGTTGATACCGAAAATGAAAACCCCTTTGTTGATTGTGTTGATGACGTTGCAAACCCAGAAAACACAGTGGATGATAGGGAGTATGGTTTAGAGATATCTAATAGTGAGGATGAGAGTTACCTGGCTGATAGTGCTGACTCTGACACTCAGGAAAGTTTTGATTCAGAATTTCAAGTGCAAGGCAGTGGGGGGAGTGAAGAGGATAAGGAGGATTTGGGCCCATAATATTATGCTGGGCCTTTAGTAGAAGTAAGAGGGGAAGGTGAGTTGGAGGACTTGAGTAGGAAGCCCTTCTTTATTGTGGGCATGACTTTTGTGGACAAACAAGAACTTAAAAGGGCCTTAGATAACTATGCCATAAGTAAGGGAGTTAAACTCAAAATAGCAAAGAGTGATAAACGATTAATTAAAGTAGTTTGCCAAAAGGGTTGTCCCTTTGTATTGTATGCTTCAAGGGATGGGCAACAAGTAAGCTTTATGATAAGACCTTGTATTTAAAGCATAGATGTGCAAGAGTGTACAAGAAACCTAGGGCATCGGTAAGGTGGCTGGCTGAATATTTTAAGGAGAAGATTCAAGAAAAGCCTCAATATAAGGTAAAAGAGATGAAAGAAGAGGTGCAACGTGAATTGAAGGTTAATGTGAGCATATATAAGTGTAAGAGAGCAAAGAAGAGGATAATGCAAGATATGGAAGGGAGCTACAAAGATGAATTTGCAAAGTTGGAGGCGTATTGCAATGAATTACGTATCTCAAATCCTGGATCAGATGTGAGCGTGGAGATAAGTCCTGAGGCGCTGGAGCACGGCATTAGAGTCTTTAGAAGGATGTACATTTGCTTTAATGCTTGTAAGGTATGTTAAGATTTGACTTTTATTCCATTGGTTGTTATAAATTTGTACAAATTTATGGTTTTGTGGCTGCCTACTATTAAGAGTCTTAAGATTTGAGTTTTGTGGCTGCCTACTGTTAATAGATCATGGATTATTGTATCTAAATGGTTTTTGTGGCTGCCTACTATTAATAGATCATGGTTTTTAGGGCTGATCTATTTAAACTGTTAATTTTTTTTTGTAAGTTACTTGGGTTTTATATATTGTATATTCTATATTATATATTCAAATTATAAACAGGACAGCTTTGAAAGTAATGCAAGATTAATATCAAATTCTGTTGACCAGGTTGGTTGGAAAGAAGGATGCCGTTCATTGATTGGAGTTGATGGAACCTTTCTCAAAGGGAAGACAAAGGGCATTTTGCTTACTGCTGTGAGTGTGAATGCCAATGATTCCTTGTATCCATTGGCATTTGCATTGGTGTCCAAAGAAAATGGTCTTCATTGGGGTTGGTTTCTTGAATGGCTACGGATTTATTTGGACCTACATAATGGCGCTACTGTCACTTTCATGTCAGATATGCAGAAGGTAAATGATGATCTGATGCTAGTAGTTTAAAGTTGTATAAAAGAACCTTGCTTGTAAATAACCTGCTGCCATGTTCACTTCAATTGTTACTATAATACTGATTCCATATTGTTATTAGGGATTAGCCAATGCTGTGAGAGAGGTGTTTCCTGAAGCTGAGCATAGACTTTGTGCAAGGCATATATATGCAAACTGGAGCAAAAAATGGAGGGGAAATGAACTGAAGAAAAACTTTTTTGCATGTGCTTGGAGTTCATTCGAGGAAGAGTTTAATGACAACCTAAAGGCTCTTGAGGCAATCAATAAGCAAGCAGCTGCAGCAGCTATGACTTACAATCGCTCAGCATGGGTAAGAGCATACTTCACTCCTAGATGTAAGTCGTGGATGGTAGATAATAACATTAGTGAGAGTTTAAATTCTTGGATTGATGAGTATAGATACTTGCCGGTCATTAGGATGATTGATGGTATTAGGATGAAGATGATGACAAAATGGGCTAATAGTCTAATAATGTAACTAAATGGATGAGTGACTTCAGCCCAAAATGCATGGAGTTGTTTCAAGCAAATTCATACTTGGCAGTTACTTGCAGAGTGATTTTTAATGGAGATATGGGTTATGAAGTAAGTGAGGGACAGAATAGGCACATTGTAGATATTAGGGTGGCGAGGTGCACATGTAGGGCATGGGATTTAACTGGTATCCCATGCCAACATGCAATATGTGTTATGTATGATGCACAAATAGATCCCACTATCCATATCTCTCACTACTACCATAGAGACACCTACTTAGGTAGCTATAGGACAAAGCTCGAACCAGTAAGAGGAAGGCAGTTTTAGGACACAGTCAAGTGTCTTCCAATGCAAGCTCCCCCTGTCCTTACCTTACTTGGGAGACCACCAAAGAAGAGAAAAAGGACTGCAGAATCTGAAAAAAGGAAGAAAAGGAGAGTGTTTGTCCAAAGTAATGAAGCAAGTGATAATGTTGTCCAATCACAACAGCAGCTGTATCAACCTGACAAATTAAGTAAGAGAGGTCGCATATAGAGGTGTTCCTACTGTAGAAAGGACGAACACTATAGGTCCACATGTAAAGAGGTTTGAACATGGTTTACTTTATGACTTACATGGTTTACTTTATGACTTATTTGCATATTTTCTGACTGCAATAATAATATGGTTTACTAATCCAGAAATTTTGTAGGCACCACCTTCAAGCAACCCTCCAAGAAATAATAGAGCTAATCATCCTGATGTACCATCTTCAAGCAGCCAACAACCACCACAAATATCCCAACCTTCCCAACCATCTCAGCAACCCATCTCACCCAATTCTTCCAGACCATACCCACGGCCAGTTGTTCCTAAAACAAAGGGGAAACCAAGCAAAAAGTTTGACCATGGCATGGGTATGTGGGTTGATGAAGAGAGTGGGAGAACTGTGTTTAATGTGAGTTGCGTCGCTAATTTTAATTTCATGTGTTTGTTAATTTGCACAGTCAATAAATTGTGTTTTTTATTTCCTATATCCTGGATTGAGGTTAGAGGTTGTTATTGCTGAAGGGACTGCACAAGAACATTTGCAACATTACTCTGACCCACAAATAAAGTTCCCAATCCATAATGAGAAAGAAATGCGCAAGTCAAGGGGTTCAAGTTCAAGTGCACCTGAGGGTTCACGGAGGATCCAATTCACATCCCAAGTGCCTCAACCTGGTCCACTTCCAATTAACCTCCCAGGTCTACAATGGAGAGGCAATCCGAGCATTACAACTTCACAACTTCTCGCACAGAGACAAAATTTGGTTGCTAAGATCAAGTCCACTTCAAACCAATATGATATATAGTCATAATTGTTAATTTGTTGTTAACTTCACAACTTTCTTTTTGTTGTTGCTTACTTTTTGTAAGTCACATTATATGTGATCAATATGTACTTTTTGTAAGTCACATTATATGTGATCAATATGTACTGCCCTTTTGTAAGGAGCATGGCAATGTGGCCACTTCTGTTTTTTGTTGGTATTTATTGTGATAAATACGCTGGCTATTGTAAGTCACATGGATGCTGTCCTATTGTAAGGAACATGGCTATGTTGCCAAGCCACACTTCTTGCATATCTTTCAAATGTTGGTATTTTATGTATGATACAATATAAGGATGTCATTCCCAACTTGCATATTCTTCTTTAAACATATACAAATCTATTGTCATAATTCATTTTAAGGGTGTGTTCCAGAAGGCATATCTCTTTGAATATAACTCTAAATATGACCCATAACCTATCCATGGAAAGATCTTTAAGTCTAGTTTCATATGTCACTAGTTTCATCTCAATCCAATGTGTAGTTTGAGAGTTATGTCTAAAATACTAAAGCTGTTCTGGAATAAGACGCTGATTCATGTGTCAACTTCAACAAATCATATCTCTCTCATCTGACCTCCTTTTAACTTGATCTTGGTGTCAAAATGACGCATTGGAAGTCTAGTTTCATATGCCACTAATTTCACCTCAATCCGAGTTGTGGTTTGGGTGATATGTCTAAAATACTAAATGTTGCCCGTGCTGAAAGAAACAGAGTCTGCTGCTGCTATTCGAATAGCACTTCTTCTATTCGAATAATATCACCCTTTTTCAGTTATGGACTATTCGAATAGTCACTTCACTATTCGAATAATATTTGATTTTTCGCACTGAGACTATTCTGATAGTTCAATTACTATCCTGATAGTCACCTTACTATCCTGATAGTCTTGTGATTATTCGAATAGTATTTGATTATTTTGCACTGAGACTATTCTGATAGTTCCATTACTATCCTGATAGTCTTGTAGTATTCGAATAATCATTTCACTATTCGAATAGTATTTGATAATTTTACACTGAGACTATTATGATAGTTCCATTACTATTCGAATAGTCCTCTTTGAATTATTTTCAGATAAATTTGATAGCCATGCTATTCGAATACTAATGTGCCTATCCGAATAATTTCAACTTTTAATAGTTCTTCTCTATTTGAATAGTATATTTATTATTCAAATAATACTTTACTTATTCGGATAAATTTATAGTTATTCGAATAGATCTTAACCAAAAACAAGTTTTACTATTCGAATACAAGTTTTGCTCGTGCGTTGTCTTTTTCTGTTTTTGAAGTGAGGAATAATTATATCTTAAACTTGCCACATCACCGCGAGAAAAGGGCATGATGGAATAATTATATCTTGTATAAGGGACATGATGGAACTCCTAATGAATTTGTAAAGTCAAATTATATAAGAACCTTAGATCAAAATTAACGCAAAAAGGAAAAAGTTGTCAGATTTCATTGATCTCCAAAACCAACAGCACTGCTTCTCATTTACTAATATGCATACAAAATAGAATTCTCCCCAAGTTTTCTTCCATATATTACATATGTAGATATCGTTTTTCCCTTCAATCACCATCACATACTAACCTACTAAATACAAAAAAGACAACCACATCCATGTCATGATCAGTAGGGCCATCGCCATTTTGAACTTCCTTTCCCAATTTCTCCCTTCACTTTGTCTTATCTCATATTTGTATTTCAACTGCCTAACCTCATTATACATTGAATCAAGCTCTTCACATAACCCCACAACATCATTACCTCCTCTCGAAGCCATGTTTTCTCATCATACAACTTGTCAATGTCGTCAAGTAGTTGGTTTATCACTATGTTGGCCCTCTCACCGAAGTCACAATTGTGCCACGCAAAGAAGCCACAACCACCATCCTACCAAAATTCATCACCACAGATCAATAAACCTTCAAACATAAATATCTTCAGATCATTAACTTTCTTACCCGATAGTAGTTTCGGCAGCCATAAAACCTTCTTCCTGGGTTCCCATTTGTCCATGGCGTCCACCGGGGAGACACCAATCTGTGATGGCAGTACACTGTCGAGCCTTCGTAATCTTCCTCGTGGCTGGGTTTCCTCATCAAAGCCACCCTCCTTCTGCTTCTGCCACAAGACGAACAAGAAGAGGACTGCATCTCCGCCATACGGTTAACCCCCCTTCTCCTAGCACCCATTCTTTGCTTTCGTCGTCAATACACAACCTATGAGGAAGGATAAGCTTTAATGGAAGAAGAGAATCATTCAGAACAGAACGCCAACCTCGACCGGAAAAACAAAAGCGTTAGGCTACCTTTTAATGGAGGAATTAGAAGCTTCAATCGAAGACCACTCCCTCGACCTCAAAAAAAAAATTTGAACAGCAGAGTTGGAATCTGATTCAACAATGGAAAGGCAGAACAGGTATATCGCTTTTTAATTCCTCACCAACACCACCCGTCGACCTCCTCTTACTCATCAAATTTTATCCACGTCAATGAATAAATAACGGACGTTAAGGCCTTGTTTGGTTGGAGGGGAGGGGATGGGAGGGGATGAAAAATGACCCCCTCCCTTGTTTGGTATAAAAAGTAGGAGGGGAGGGGCCTAAAAAAAAAGGTCTCAAATCCCTCCCACTCCCTCCAATTGGTTCCCTCCAAATTGGGGGGTTTTGGAGGGAGCCAAAAATGTGAGACCATTTTACCCCCATGACCTTTTCATAATTCCAATTATATCCCGAGTCCAATATATCATAATTCCAATTTTTTTTCCTTGTCTGTTTCTTCAAGCCTGCTTCCCAATGATCATATAATATCATAATGCAACGCATTGGTAAGTACGAGAAAGTGGAAAACCTTCTTTATATGGTAAGTGTAGTTGATAATTTATGGACAAAGTGATACATGCTCCAAGAAATCACAGAAGCTCAAAATTTTCTTCGCTCTCGGTTGCTAAGAAAAGTCATCTTATTTATTTAATTGGGCAGATGCAGAGAATCACAGTGGGAAACAACTCAAATCCCACTTAAAGTGTGTCTCACCATGTTCAACTTGTGTGGTTACAAGTAAATCTGAACCAAACTTGATTATTTAAGTTGCATTTATAAAAAGTTCCAACAATAATTTTTTTATAAAATTAATTTTTATTACTTTAATTATTGTCATCTTTTATTACGTTAAAGTTATTGCTTGTTAATTTATTGTTATCGATTTTTAATAATTTTCAAATGAAGGATGTGTAGGTTGTTGTTCTGTTTATTGTGTACAAGGCCTTGTAGCTCTTACTCGTGTTTAATATAATTTGTTTCTTTGATAGGAGGTGTGCTTTGTCAAGCTGAGTATCTGAAAATCAAGGTTTAAGCCAACCACACTGTGTTCCATGCGAAAAAATGAGACACCTTTTCCTTGTAATTTATATTGAGGTGTAAACTAATTTATATAAATTATTATAAATTAAAGGTAAAAATTGAATCAAAGGTAAAAAAAATAAATTAAATTATATCATTTATATTGAGGTGTAAACTAATTTAAATCATTTATATAAGAAAAATATTTAAACTAATGTTTAAGGGTAAAATGGTAAATTAGATATTATCTTCCCTCCCCTCCCCTCCTAAACCAAACAAAGGATCATTAAAAATCCTTTCCCTTCCTCCCCTTCCTACCAAACCAAACAAGGTGATCCTTCATCCTCCCCTCCCATCCCCTCCAATCCATCCCCTCCCATTCCATCCCCTCCCTCTAAACCAAACAGGCCCTAAGGGACCCAAACGGCTGTGGCATTTTAGGTTCTATTTGTAAGGTACATGGGTATTTTTGAACAAAAAATTTTTACATGGTGTCAGATGCTACTTTTAAAAATGATCATGGGCATTTTTGCACCATTACCCTTTTAGTTTTTACAGCAATTTTCTGTATTTAAAAAATGGAAAATATTGAAGGTGGAGATGGTATGATGACGTGGAAGAAGCTGCGATGAGAAATGTGAAATGGCGAGCGGTGGGTGGGGCCTCCCACTAACGTTTGGAAGGGAAAAGGCGGGGCCTCTCCTTTATTGGATATTTCTTGGAAGGAAGCGCAGCAGAAGCGTGTGTGCATAACGATGCAGTCATCATGATTCATCGACCTTGGGTTGTGTTAGAGCAGATGGGATTATCGGAAACGACCAAGGTTCCTTCTTTTTTTTTTTTTTTTTTTTTTAATATTAAAGAATTTTGTTGCTCACTCAATATTTTAAAATATTTTTTATATACTTTTAATACTTTAAAATATTTTACAAGGCAATTTTATCTTTAAATTTTTCAGCTCGTAAAGTATTTTTTAGAGTAATTTTTACATTGGTACTAACTTTAAAAAATCTTGTAAGTAAAAAGGGTACTAAGGCGCTAAAATATTTTTTAACAATAATTTTAGAATGTTAGACACACTTAAAAAATATTTTAGATTATTAAATGAATTATAAAATATTTTATGGTACTAAATTAATACACCTAGAAAAATATTTTATTTTTGGATCAATCAACAAATATTTTATCAAGATAAAAAAATATTATGACAAACGTCCTAGTATTTATCATAATGTTAAAGACCAAATTCAACAAATTGCCCAACCCTCCATTTTTTTTTTCTAACGCGAAGGCCACGTGTACGTGCAAAGAATCTATCTATTGCGCTTATGACAAACGTATCAAAAAGCAAGTCTCCACACTCCATAGAAGGATCATTCATAAAAAACAGTTTTCATGTGAAGTCAATGACTTCGCCGTGTCGAGCCAGAATTTGGCGTGTCGATGCACTTTCTTTGACATGTGGTGTAAAGTGACTGATGTTGTCAAATTTTTATTAAAATATTTTAAAATAGAGAGATGTTTTTTTTTTTTTAAAAGTCATGTTCGTTAATGAAGGAATTTATATAAAGAATTGTTTATGGAGTTATAACACTAAAAGTCATTAAGATCATGTCTTTTTAGAGTCATGTCTTTTTAGACAAGTATAGAAAAGTGTGGTAATTATTATTTCGTTAAAGGTTGTGTTGGTTTTTCAAGAAAACTCTACATACTATAATGGTGTGACTCTTTATAGAAGAATTATTTTAATTAACTATTGGTTATTTAAGTTATGTTGGTTCATGAGATTCATGAATCTAACATATGGTTATAACTTTTAATTGAAGAAGTGTTGTTTTAAGAGACGTCACTTAATAGTTTATAAATACTCTACACCATCACCTCATTTGTGATAGACGACACAATACAATGTCAAAAATCATAAAACAATAAAAGATCAAACTTATTACCTTTGTCCTTGAGTACACATAAAGATAAAATTAAATTATTACTTTGTAAAAGCCATTGTTGTCTTTCTTGAGTATTGGATGTGCATTCCATACTCACTGGTCTTCGTTGTATCTTATAGATAATTCACTCATCAATTCAACTAATTCCCTATAAGATAAGTATAAGTTGGGGTAAATTAAGTCTAAAAGAAAATATTGTCCATATATTAAAGACATTGTATATTATTTTCTTTTTATACTCCTCGTAGATCTAACACCTTTAATAGCTCCATGGATTACTAGTCAAACAAAACAAAAAAGGTAACTAGCCAATAATATGATAAATAATAAATTATAAGGATATTTATGGTGATGCCTAAAACTCTAAAAAATTTAAAACTCAAAGTTGAATTTTCTTAAAAAAATTATTAGTATGAAATATTAAAATTTTATAAAGGTGGTTAAAATGACAATATAACTTCCTAAAATTATGAAAAACGAAGATAAAAGAGCAAGTGGGAAATGTTGAGATGGGAAGCGGGCCAGCTTAGAGTGTGTTTGGATTCATGATTGGATAAATGACTTATTTTTATTTAGACTTATGGAATCTTAAAATTGAAAAAAAGTTAGATTGGGTAAAATGATGAGTGTTTGGATTGACGATTGGATAAGTAACTTATATAAAAGTAAATGATATTTGGTTTGGCTTTTGCATAAGTGGATTTTGTATTATTTAAGAGAAAAAATTGTAAAAATTATGAAAAATGAAAAAATGAAGGGATAATTGTAAAAAAAGTCCTCATTGATAACTTAATTGCCAATTGGACATGAGAATATATCTATATATGGAGGAATTTTTTCACAATTTTCTCAAAAATTAACTTTGAAAATTTGATAATGGTACAATTTTAATAAAATTATGTCAAACTCTAATTTAAATTGGTGCACTCCAAAAGTTTTTTCTATTGTACACTTTAAGCTTAAATCTTATAAATTATATCAAACTCTAATTTAAATATTAAATCCTAACTCATATTTTCACATTGCTCAAAATCTAATAAAATAAACTGATTAAAACCTCAATAACACCTCTAATAATCCAAATAAATTATTTAAACTAAATTTAATGGGTAAAAACACCATATAAAAACTAATTTATGACATGTTTATAAAAAAAATTGACTATAAAATCATAAAACAAATAAATAATAAATCTAAAATGATTAAAATTAATTATTAATTATTCTCTATATTTCTACAGTCATATATTAACAAAACTCAAAACTTGCCTAAATTCTTATCCCAAAGTATTCTTTAATTAGCAGAAGATTACTATTTAAAGAAAGAGAAAATTATTTAAAAAAATTTTCATAAAAGAAGTTTTGTGATTAGAAATGATTTTGAGTACCTCATTGATCCCAAAAATATAAAAATACTCCTATAAATATTATTTTACACACACACATGCACATAAGCTCCAATAAACTTCATTTTGAGGCTTATGACTTTTTTCAACTTATGATTTTTTTCACTTTAAATCTAATCGCTGAAACAAACACTCATTTTATACTTTTTACTGTTTAATTCCGTTTGCGTTACTGTTTAAGTCTGATTGAGCGCGCAGACGGCGAAACAAACAAGCAATTAGACTTTTGCGATTGCTTGACCCTAATGTAATGTTGTTGGTTCAATCAAGTCCCATTGATGTATACTCCTCCTGTTCTATTTATATTTATAGGTAGCATTGAGAGTATTTTTTTTGTTTTATTTATAAAACACTTTATTAAAATTTTTAATATGCATTTACAATATTACGCTTATTTTATTATTTAAAATTGGAAAGTTTTTTTACTTTTAAGACTATATTAATAAAGTTTAAATTTTTTTTTAATCTGTGAGAAATATGCTAAATGTGTTTTATAAATAGGGCCATATGGGTACATGCTAAGATGTGAAATTGTGAAAGGGTTGAGTAGAAGAGTCTTAGAATTTATTGTTGGCAAATGATTTAACAAGATCTAATTATTTAACTATTTAATGGCCTTAAAATGATTTAATAAATTGCATTAAACAACATCATTCCCATGTTTAGAAACTAAATTTTTATTTATTTTCATTTATGGTATAATAGAAACTGTCCTTTTAATTGCTATTAATATGCTTTTAATCACCATTATGTCACCCAATGATTTTCTCTGTATTCTTTGCCTATAAAAATCGATACATGTTGCATGTTTAGATACTAAGATGCTACCGATCTTATCCTCTAGCTCTTTTTCTCTCTCTCTTCTCGCGAATTTAGTTTTATAGTTCTACTATTACATGCCTTGTGTAATAATGGAGTTCGTTTAATTTTAAGGAGTTCCAGATAGCTCATGAGGAAAATGTCTTTATATACTACTCAACTCAAGCGATATATTTTATACTTTTAAATGAGTTTTACTTCATGCTATAGTACAACCCTTTCTTACGTGAACTCAGGCTGAAAAAAAAGCTCATATATATATATATATATATATATATATATATTTTTTTTTTCTCTTTTCTTTTTCTAAATACTTTCTCCGATTCTATTTATAATCAAATTTTCCCTTGATTGTGTAAAATGAACTGGTAGTTAAAAGTAATAAGTGTGTCAAAAATGCCATGTTTGTTCTATAAATGCCCATATTTATGAAAAAAGTATAGGAGCGAGAATAGATAAAAAGTATGAGAGATAATGAGTATAATATATGAGAAAGAACGAACATTTAATAAGGGTAAAATAGAAAAAAGAAGCTTATGTTTTCAAACAAAAAGTAAAGTTGCTTATAAAAGAGACCAACCCTATAAGAAAAAAAATTGCTTATAAATAGAAGCGGATCAGAGTATAAAATTATTAATGAGAACCCTATTAGCTAGAGGACGCCTTGGAGATTGCGATAAGATGGATAAAGATTTGCATAATTCCTCATCCAATTCTTACAGGTCAAATTAAGAAATTTATAATTTATCACGTATGCTTTTAGTAATAATTCAATTTTAGAAGACCTGTTATAGTAATTAATTTCTTTACCAAAGACTTTTTATGATTTTATTTGTCTTTTCTTTTAATTTTACACACATGTATATATCCTTAGTTGGAGGCAGTTCTCTTCGTTTAGAAAATTGTTGCAAAAGAGCTCATGTGCTCCTATAGTTTGAAGTCTTTTTTTTTTTTTTTTTTTCATATTCTCAAAGTCTTGCACCTTTAATTTGTTCATTACCACCTAATTTGGTATAGGTCAACAAATTTCATTCAAACTACGAAGACATGGCTAGAAAATTATGAGGACAACAACTTGGATTAACATCGAACAATTGATCATGATTTGAAAATAGGACTAAAAATTATTATTATTACTTCTTTTATTGAGATTGTGTAGAATTTTTGTCACACCCTTATCTTATTTTCACTATTTTCAGAGTATTCGCGAAAAACAATATGCAATTCGATGAGCAATTTAGGAATAACATGAATATACTGATAACAAATATATGATTACAGAAATTTCCTATAGGGATTCGTACATAAAAAATACCATCAATGTAGCCGCACAGGGCTATTAGGGTGTTAATTTAAACCTGTTCGAGTAAAAAAGAGACATCTTCTAGTCTTCATTCCACCACTGCAATCCTCTCATATAGTTGCCTTCTCTGATCTTTGCACACTTTCTGTATTCACTGATAACTCACCATATTTTGTACATTTATAGAATATTTTGAAGATAATTGGAGAGTTATCTATGCAATTTTAGAAGATTCAATGATATTTTATTATGAAAAGATCAAATCAAAGTGGTGAATTATTTGTGGGATTTAGATTGTAAATATTTAAGATAAAAATAATTAATTTTAATAAAATTTAAAATTTCTTAAAAAAAAAAAAACAGAGAGAAGTTGTGCTTATTTTGTTTTATTTTATTTTTCCTATTACTTTTTGATTTAGATATATATATATATATATTGTCAGCTATGCGTTAATAATGGCCACAGCGTGATATTGTTTGGGGTGAGAATTTTTGAATTAAGTTGAACGATGAAAAGGAAAGCATGTGTAGCACAAATGAGAACGACAGCGTTTTTGGAGGGTGATGCTGAAATAAAGACCTAAGAGAGCTGCTCGGGAGAGGGGGACTGAAAATAGCGAAGAGAAAACAGCCGCACAGCGAGAGAGAGAGCGAGAACAGAAGCAGCCGCACAAGAGAATTCATCAGCATCATCTAGCAAGAACCAGAACCTCGATCATCCTCTTCTCCAGTTGACGGCGACCGGAGTGAGGACGGAAGGAACTCCGGTTCGCCGTCTCTATCATCTGTACCATTTTCTTCATCGAGAGAGTTAGAGATCGAGAGCTGGGTTTTGGAGAGCTCAGTGAAGGAGCGGTGAGACGGGCAAGGAAGGAGAACCAGAGATTGGAGGTCGAGGGTAGTGGCACTGTCGATACAATCTAAGTTAGAGGAAGCTCTCATGTGTTAATTCCATTGCCCTGTTTTATTATGCTCTATTTTGTCTCTTGCTTGATTTTCATGTATGATCTGAAATCTGATTTGCTGCTGCGATGTATTGGGTTTAAAGTCATGTGTGGCTAATTACTTTTGAACCTAGAGTGGTTAATCCCTTCTTTAAGTTTTAGAGTATGTATTTACCCAATTAAAAGCATTTAATGTTAATTTGTTAATCTAGAGTTTAAATGAATATAAGTATCTTCTAAGCACTTATACTCCTTGATGCTACTAAATTTGAAATATGCACCGTAAGTGTACGGGTCGTATAATAGTATAGTAGCAAATCAAGGTCATCCCACAGAAATCCAAGGTAATAGATAATTAGGCATTAAAATTCCCATTTTTCATTTAAGTTGAACAAAGCAAAGGAAGAGATTGAAAGACAAATTTCAACAAATGCAAAAGAAATAAATCTAATGATTTAAAGATTTCAATTGATAAAAACAACCTAGAGTGGTTAATCCCTTCTTTAAGTTTTAGAGCCTGTATTTACCCAATTAAAAGCATTTAATGTTAATTTGTTAATCTAGAGTTTAAATGAATATAAGTATCTTCCAATCACTTATACTCCTCTCTTAAGTTAAAATTGTTATTCCTAACTAATTTACTCAAGAGGCAATAAATGTCCAAATTCACTCTAATATGATTATATGGGTCCAATAGGTATATTCCTATCCTATTGGAAAATTAGAATAAATTCTAATCCCACATTACTTAATCCTATGGTCCAATTAAGATCCCTCTTCCAAGGTTAATCTAAATTCCCCAAATTCCTACTTAATGGTGATCAAGCACTAAGTAGATAAAATAATACAAGATTAAGTAAACAAAAATTAATACTAAACACAATTAAATGGTTCATACATGCTCATATCCTTAAATTAGTTCATAACTACTCTAGGTTCAAAAGTAATTAGCCACACATGACTTTAAACCCAATACATCGCAGCAGCAAATCAGATTTCAGATCATACATGAAAATCAAGCAAGAGACAAAATAGAGCATAATAAAACAGGGTAATGGAATTAACACATGAGAGCTTCCTCTAACTTAGATTGTATCGATAGTGCCACTACCCTCTACCTCAAATCTCTAGTTCTCCTTCCTTGCCCGTCTCACCGCTCCTTCACTGAGCTCTCCAAAACCCAGCTCTCGATCTCTAACTCTCTCGATGAAGAAAATGGTACAGATAATAGAGATGGCGAACCGGAGTTCCTTCCGTCCTCACTCCGGTCGCCGTCAATTGGAGAAGAGGATGATCGAGGTTCTGGTTCTTGCTAGATGATGCTGATAAATTCTCTAGTGCGGCTGCTTCTGTTCTCGCTCTCTCTCGCTGTGCGGCTGTTTTCTCTTCGCTATTTTCAGTCCCCCTCTCCCGAGCAGCTCTCTTAGGTCTTTATTTCAGCATCACCCTCCAAAAACGCTGTCGTTCTCATTTGTGCTACACATGCTTTCCTTTTCATCGTTCAACTTAATTCAAAAATTCTCACCCCAAACAATATCACGCTGTGGCCATTATTAACGCATAGCTGACAATATATATATATATATATATATATATATATATATATCTAAATCAAAAAGTAATAGGAAAAATAAAATAAAACAAAATAAGCACAACTTCTCTCTGTTTTTTTTTTTTGAAGAAATTTTAAATTTTATTAAAATTAATTATTTTTATCTTAAATATTTACAATCTAAATCCCACAAATAATTCACCACTTTGATTTGATCTTTTCATAATAAAATATCATTGAATCTTCTAAAATTGCATAGATAACTCTCCAATTATCTTCAAAATATTCTATAAATGTACAAAATATGGAGAGTTATCATTCACCTGCCTAAATTGTTGATAGGGGAGGGTGAGATGTGAGAGAATCTCAGTAGGAAAACAGTATCAATATGCATGCAAGATAAGTGCTTAATGCATGACATATTTGCATTACATAACTCATTCTCACACAATGACATATTTGCATGCTCAATGTTTCAAACAACATACTTATGGCCATAACATAAATAGAAACCGAGCTTCAATCATTCATATATATTTCACATAATCAAGCAAAGCAATAACATGCATCAATCACAAGCACAAATATCAAATACATGCAAGGAGAGGTAAGTTCCCTACCTTAATTGCCCTTCCTTGATCCTCAAATAATTGCCTCGATTTGCGTGCCAATCCCTCAGGCTCTTTACTACGTCCTAAAACGTCAAATGTATATTTTAGACACTTCCATAGTGTTTCTGGGGGTTATATGAGTCTATATTGAAAAATGACCAAAATGCCCCTGGGACCCCGGCCCAGCCCGGCTGTACCCGTTTGACCGTACTTTTCTTGAAATGTTTGACATGTGCTATTCAGAAATATTTTTACCCAAGGAATCCATTTTTTACCTCAGTTTTCTCAAGTTCCAGCCTCAATTACGAATTTACTCCTGACAGCCCCTATGTGAAGGTTTTAAGGCTATTTTTGTCATTTTCACTTTTTTAGGGCTTTTCTCACTTTGCATCCAACATGAACCCTACACAATTTTCCATTCTAAACTCAATGGAATCATCAAAAGCATCAAAATTCAGTCCAAACATAGCACAAAATAGATCTGGACAAAATTCTATAAAAATTGGAGAAAATGGAGTTTTATGATTTTAATCCATAAAACACCTTCTTATCACCTTTAATTATATGTTTAACTACTTAATCACATTCTAAACATGATTAGACTAAATTTGGGCAGTACCTCCCCTTAGGATTTGAGCTTCCCAAAATCACAAAGTCATGAAAACCAAGCCAATAACCAACCAAACCACCAACAACTCACATAAATCAACATATTAGGTAAGGTTTTATGATTTACCTTTGATTCCTCCTCTTTCTCTCCCTAAATGTCACTTTCTCTCCCTTCTACCTTGAAGATTAGCTTGGCTACACGAGTTCTATGAAGATCAAGGGATTAGAAGATGAACTACACAAATTAGAAGGCTTGGCTCTTGAGATTTCAAGTTCTCACCTTTGGATTTTGCCTCCTTGTGCTCCTCCTTTCCTAAGTCTTTCTTGAAGCTTCTCTCTCTCTCTATACTTAGGTGTGAAGAATGGCATGGAAAGATGAAGCATAAGCTTTTTAAAAATATCTTACATTTCCCTTAATTAATAAATGATGGCAAAATAGGTTTATGATATCATTAGTGTACTTGGCCTTATCTCTTCATTATTTGTGTCATATGATCCAATTGAGATTGAACCAAATTTTTCTCCTCTTCCCTTGCTAGCCCAACACTATTTAGGGTCCTTTAAGAAATAAATGGGCTTCATTCATTTATCGTAAGCTTCATGTATCAAATAACAATATCTTAAGGTACACTAATACAAAAAAGGTGTTTTAGACTGGCACATTTAGACCGGTTGTAGTGGATGAGGTCTAAAAGAAATGCGTGGTGGCATTTTTATAATTATAACAAGGTGGGAGACCGGTTATTATATTAACCGATCTAAAAAATATTATTTAGACCGGTTCTATACTAACCGGTCTAAAAAGATTAAGCCTTTTTATTTTTTAGACCGGTTACTGAAAGAACCGGTCTAAAAGATATTTATTTTAGACCGGTTATCCTATTAACCAGTCTTAAAAGTCCTTTATTTTACGCCTCAACTCCCCACCCTCTTCCATTCTGAATCAGCCTAGCTACTTTGATCCCAATCTTTTCTCTCCTCAGCCATAGAGTCCTCGTCCCTTACTTGATCTTTGAATTAGAACAATAGAATCAGATTGATCTGCTCGTGGGTCGCTATCATCCTTTGCTTCAGGTGGTAGGTCCATTCGTTATTCACTGTGTTTCAGGGACGTCTTCATCTTCATCCTCTTTTTTGAGGTATGCTTCCTCGTCCTCTACATTTACCCCCTCTACAATTACTATATAGAAGTTGTTGCCTCCAGATTTGAAATTCCAGTTGTCCTTCACAAAATATGGTCATCCACCTAGGCTAGCAAGGGGATTTGCTTTGTTCTTTATATGTATTGCTCTTATTTAAAATATAGGATGACATTACGTTTCTGGCTTGATTTGCTATGTTCTTCATGTTTGTTGGCAGCTACAATAACCTTATCCATCCTATCTTCTTTTCTGACATAATCTCTATTTATTTGGACTTAGAGGCTGCAACACATTATATGCTAATCTGTTCTGGGAAGATAGATAGCACATGATCCATACATTTTGATTCTTGTGGTAAGGGATTGAATGATGTTAAAGTGAATGAACGTAATAGAGCATGCATAGATTATTAAGATTGAAAGTAAGGGTACTGAGTTGTCCCTTGAACTCTCTAATATCTTTGCTTTGAAACTTCAGTTGTACATTTTGATTTCAAGTAAAGCTTAGTTATCTTGTCCATATCGCTAGAAGGACGTCTAGTTTTATTAAAACAAAGCCATTATCACAGACACTTTAACCATTTTTTTTGGCTTGACACGTACATTTAGTCAAGAGTATGATATTTATATTGATATATTAATTGATATTGATGATGATTAATATACAAATATAAATAATAATAATAATCAATTAGCAATAATATAATATATACTCTAGATGTGATATATAAAATGAAATATTATGTGCTTAACAATTGTATGCATGAGTCCCATTATGCATACTATTTAATATTTAATAACATAATTGAAATAGATTTTTCCAAATAATTAATATTCTATAATGGGGATATAGATAGATATAAGGGAATTACTGAGCCTACAATGACTGTAGTGGAATTATGATCTACATGTCTGGAAGCAAGTTGTATCCGTGCATGCCAGTGAACACTGAAACAAAAGAGCCCCTCTTTGTTAACTAAGGGTGATGAGTGGGTTAGGACATACCCTACACCTACAGGGCCTCTCCTAAAAAGAATTAGGACCTTTCTCTATATTTGATTTCTTAATGGATCACAAGTAGTGAACCTTTTCAATCAACACAAGAAATCAGATACACCAACCCTTCTCCATCGCCTACAAATTGCCTCTCTGATTTTATTTTCTTTGATTACTTTCTATAATAAGACAAGTCTCAACTCAACTTGCAAGCCCACGTTATCTTTCCTCTTTTCTTTTTTTTACCTATTCTGTTAATCTGTGGAAAATTGTACTTGGGAAAAAAATTTATGCATAGTTTAGCAACTAAGTATTCTTTTTTCATTTGATAGCAATTAGACATGAATGTAAAGATAATAAGGAAGTTGAGGTTTTCTCATCAGTATGAGTTGTCTACATAAGGGTAGGTTATGGCCTTAATTATGTCTCAAGAAGAAAATGATTGTTTTCTCTTCCTCTAAGAGGACATAATAGCAAACCCAAAGTGTTGCCATTGAGAAAGAGAGGCCTTTTTCTTCTCAAGAATAGTCACACACTTTTCTTTGCTTTTCCCTTTTCATGTTCAGTTAATTTGCCAAGTTTTGACTTCTTGAACTGTTGGCAACAGTTAACCTTAAAATGTAGTTGAAAAGCTAGAAAACCCTTTCAATTAACAGACTTTGCTATATCATGGAACTGTGTTTAGTGACTCATTTAAATTATCAGGCTATAGTACTATTTTATTTCCACTGTTCGTACTAGCAATATATATGGGCAGTTGAGCCATTGTATTAGACAGATTTGCATTTTTAATGAGAATTGTACTATTCGAATTACTCTTCTTCTATCTCTATCTCTCAACTCTCTTCTACCTGTTTATTATGTAGTAGTTAAATTAGGTACTTGGGTGTAATGATTGCATGCTCTCATCATACTCCTGCCTTTCCAGGGGAAAAAGTAGAAAATAAAAAAAGGGTGTTGGAATATATGGATCGTAGTTGGATACAAGTTAAACGGACGAGTGTTGAATATGATGTTGGGGTGAGGGGTTTTTTAAACTTTGCAAAAAGAAATGTCGATGATGATAGTGGGATATTTTATTGCCCTTGTGTAAAATGTTTGAATGAGAAGTGACTAAGTGCTGCAGATATATATACACATTTAATTTGTGAAGGGTTTTGTAAGATGTATATAGTATGGGTATGGTATGGTGAACAATTAGAAATGTTAAGTGCATCTCAATAAGGGGGAATGACTTATGATGATAATGACATGGATCTGGATGATCAGATAGAGGATATTATTCGTGATGTAGGAAAAGAGGCTTTTGAACAATCACATGCATATGGTAATATGTGCAATGATGTTGAGAAGCCGTTGTACTCAAGGTGTAAAAAATACCAATTGCTGAAAGCTATATTGAGATTGGAAAGCTTGAAAGCATGGCATGGATAGAGCAATAAGAGTTTTTCAGAAATGCTTGAAGCCTTTAAAGACATGCTTCCTGATGATAATGTGTTGCCTTGTTGATACTTTGATGCTAAGAAAATACTGTGTCCACTAGGGATGAACTATAAAAAGATCCATGCATGCCCTAACAATTTCATAGTGTATAGAAAAGAGCATGAAGAGAAGGAGCAATGTTCAATATGTGAAACTCTGAGGTATAAATCAAACAAGGCCCCTGCAAAAGTGTTGTGGTATCTTCCAATCATACCAAGGTTCAAGTGCTTGTTTGCCAATGAAATTGATGCCAAAAGTTTGAGATGGCATACGAATGAGTAGATTTCTGATGGAAAGCTTCTATATCCAGCTGATTCTTCTCAATGGCAGAAAGTTGATCAATTATTTCCTAGCTTCGTGAAGAACTTAGGAATCTCAGGCTTGGGTTTAGCACAGATGACATGAATCCTTATGATAGCCTAAGCAGTATACATAGTTCATGGCATGTTCTGTTGGTAATTTACAACTTATATCCTTTGTTATGTATGAAACAAAAGTACATTATGTTGTCTATGTTGATTTCGGGACCAAAGCAACTCGGAAATGACATAGATGTTTACCTAGAACCCTTGATCAAAAACTTGAAAGAGTTGTAGGATAAAGGTGTCGATGTTTTTGATGCGAACAAGAAGGAAACTCTTAATATGTGAGAAATGATCTTTTGTATTGTAAATGACTTCCCTGCATATGAGAACTTGTCAGGATATAGCATTAAAGGCCACAAAGCATGTCCAATTTGTGAAGAAGGCACATGCTGCCATCAACTTCAACATGGAAGAAAGACAATTTACCTTGGCCATAGGCGATTTCTTAGAGAAGCCACCCATATCGTAGATTAAAAAAAGCTTTTTTCGATGGCCAAAAGTTTGAAGATGCTTCAGAGGCATTGATTGGGGAGAAAATTTATGAAAATGTGAAAAATATCAATATTATCTTTGGTAAGTCATCAAAGAGTATAAATGAGAAAAATATATGGAAAAAAGGTCTGTCTTATTCGATCTTCCATATTGGCCTAATCTTGACGTTAAACACTGTATTGATTTCATGTATATGGAGAAAAATATATGTGATAGTATTGTTGAGACACTGCTCAACATACAAGGAAGTTCTAAGGATGGCATGAAGGCAAGATTAGATTTGTAAGAAATGTGAATATGAGAAGATTTACATCCAAGGCCATATGGTAATAGAACTTTTTGTCCTCCAGCTGCTCATACTTTATCTAAGGATGAGAAAAGAAGCTTTTGTGAGTGTTTACATGGCGCCAAAGTTCCTTCAGGGTATTCTTCAAATTTTAAAAAGCTTGTATCGATGAAAGACTTGAAGTTAATAATTCTAAAGTCTCATGATTGTCATGTTTTAATGCAAAAACTACTCCTAGTAGCTATTCGAGGCATTGTTAAATATGATCTTCAACACATATTGACTAGACTTTGTTTCTTCTTCAATGCTATTTGTTGTAAAGTCATTGACCCATAAAGATTGGAGGAATTGGAAAATGAAGGATATATGATCTTGTGCCATCTTGAGAGGCTTTTTCTTCCTTCTTTTTTTGACATCATGGTACACTTGATTGTTCATCTAGTGAGGGAGATAAAGTTGTGTGGCCCTATCTATTTTCGGTAGATGTACCCAATTGAAAGAACTATGAAAATCCTAAAAGGGTATGTGAAGAACCCCAATCGGCCTAAAGCATCTATTATTCAGAAATATATTTCTGAAGAAGCTATGGAATTTTGTCAACATTATTTGTCAAATGTACGACATATTGGGTTTCCTAAACATCATAATCAAGAAGGGGGTAGACGTGGGGCAACAGTAAAGAGCGTATATGCTGATGAATTGCAACAAGTCCACTTGTACATCTTGAATAATGTTTATGAAGTTCAATATTACATGAATGCCCATAAAGAAATTTTACGGAAACAAAATAGTTGAATGACTGAACAAAGGCTAATTAGGGAGCATAACAGAATTTTCGCACATTGGTTCAAACAAAAGGTTGACAGAGAAGAATGTGTTTCTGATACAATAAATTGGTTAACATTACTTTCCCAATCTGCTGTTGCTTGTATCAATACTTGAATTTTATTACTGCCATTGTCATTTCAAAGTTTTGCATCCATTTCTGAGCAAATTTGTCTATTTGGACATTCCTTCATGTTTTTAGTTTTAGACAATTTCATATTGCATTGAAATTGCAAGAAATTAAGTGAATTTGGAGTTCCTAGAATATGATTTTAGCTTGTTGCTTAAATTGTGACATTTGATCTTGAACCTTGTTCTACACTAATTACCATTTGTTGGAAGTTTATTTAAAGTCACATGGCTTGCACCTTCATTTGTGCTTGTTGTTAATCTTACTGCTGTCATTGCTTTTGTGAAATCTATTACATTGCTTCTGTGCAATCTGTTACTTACTTCATACATAGGGAGTTGCATATAGATAGACAAATACATGCACTCCATTGCATCTGTTGCATTTTGATTGTTCTCTGTTGCTTCAAGATTCATTACTGTTGTCATTTCTCTTCCTTACTGTCTAATTGCACTGTTGGTGTTATTTAGTGCTAAACTAAGGTTGGTCATAACCTTTGGCTAAATTCTTGACAAATTTGCTTGCACTATAATGTAATTGGAATTATTGTCAAAGTTGTGCATTAAGCTTTCATGCATAGTTTCCTGAAGTCTGGGATTTAAATAATTGTTTGCATCATTATGAAGCCTTTGCTGAAATTGAGCAAATCTGTTTGGCATTTTCTATGCATTTGATATGAATTTCTTGTCTGTTTTTTGTTTCTACAGGTTGGGTTAGGTCAAGCATTATCTTCATCTGAGTTTTGCTGCACATTCTATTACACTAGTCTGTTGTTAAGATTGTCTAAACTCAGTCCTAGTTTTTCCCTATTTCTAGCCTCTGTTTGAAATGGATGTTGTTTGAAACTTGGTGAAAATGTGCATTTGCACTTCAATTACCTTGCTGGAACAAAATTGAGTTTTTGGAAAGTTGTCATAGTAAATTAAATATGTGAAATACTTTCCCAATCTGTTGAGTTAGGGACTGAAACTAAAAGTGCATTTACGCTGAGATTGAGCCATTGAAGTATACATTACTTGCTTCCATATTCTTCCATACTATAATTAAAGTACTGCAAATGAATCATTAATGTGTGACTCGCTTGTCTAAAAATTTGTTGATGCTATAGACTGCTGCCTTTGAAGATTGAAATTGAAATATGTGATTGTTCTGTACTGCTGTTAAAATTGGTTCATTAAACATGCTGATGGAGTTGGGTTCTATAACACCCCAAAATTCAATTAAGGAATTTTGACTCCAAAAGTAAGTGTGATTATCGTTGAATTAACACTTTTGGAGAATACGATATGAGATGTGATTTGTATATATTGTGATTCGTACCTAAACCCTGTATTTGAGTTTAATTATGGACTAATATCCAAATTGAATGAAAATAAGGGGGAGGGCGTATGTATGGTGTAAATGAATGATAAAATGAGTTTGGTGGTGATTCAGGAGGAATTACTGTAATCAGGGGCAAAACGGTAAAGTTATCGACCAATTGATCAGTTATCGAGGAGGAAACTCATTGGTAACTTAAAGATAAATGGTTAGGATTGATTTATGGAAAAGATCAAAAGGTGGAATCAAGTGTATGTATGTGTATGTGAGCTTATAGTTGGTGTGATAAGATTGTGACAAGTGTCACAATATGAACCATAGGATCTTGGTCAAAAGTTCAACTCATTCTCTTCTTTCTTTTCTCTCATAAGTTGGCCAAAGGGGGCCTAATTGCCTAAAAAACCAATCACTCTCTTCATCATCTTCATCTCTCTCCAAAGCCTCCATGTTCGCCTAGCCAAGGAAGAAAGAGAAAGGAAGAGCTTGATTTTTAGGTGAGAAATTGTCCCTAAATGCTCAACTTACCTTCATTAATATTGCTTAAGGGGTTGATAGCTTTATTCCTATGGTTTCAGATTTTTGATTAGTGGAGTTTGAGAACTTGTGGGAATTTGAAAGTGGGAGAATCAAAGAAATAGCTTTGGGAAGAAGTTAAGGTGAGTATTTGGAACCTTTTGGTATATTGATTGTGGTCATTATCTTGGTCTTGAGATTTTGTGATTTTGCCCTAATTTTTGGTGAATTTTGAATGTTATGTAATGGTTGGTATGTGATGTTAAATTTAGTGTTAAATGGTGTCTTTGTGCCATTGGGTTTGGTTGGGAATTTTGGTTTGGATTAGATTGCAATGTGGTGATTTGATTGTGGTTGTTGTGATATATTGTGGTTATTTGTAACATGTCAATGGAAAAGGAATTTGGTTGTTTTGATGGTTTCAATGAATTCCTTAAGTAAAATTATGTAGAAATGGTGTTTGATTTAAAACTTGGAACTATTGGAAGCCAATTGGTGAAAATTGGAAAATCTGGAAATTTTGCTAAGTCTGAAATGCTGTGCAGGGACCCAACTTTGCATAGTATCTTGACCTAGCAAATGATGTTGAAATATTATGAAATTTTCCAGAATTGTCGTTCACATTGCAAGCTTTCCATCCATATAAAGTTTGAGTTATTCTGAGTTTTGTGCACAAAGTTATTAGTGTTTGAAATCAGCCAGGAGTTAAGGTCACAGGTTGGCCGCAGCCCCTAAAGCTAGCTGCGACCCAAAAATTTCTAACCATGGGTTGGCTGCAGCTTATGAAGGGTTGGTCGTGGCCCAAGACTTACTGACCTGCTCTTGGCCGCCACCCAAGGTGGCTAGCCGTGGCCCAAATCTTTCTATGCATCCGTTGGTCACGGCCCATAGTTGGGCTGGCCGCGGCCAACCATTGAAAATCTACATGTTGAACTTCCGAAGAGGGACTTTTAAGCAAACTTTCCCCAAGTATTTAAGCATAGGTTTGGGCTCATAGTAGCCACCTAAATGTCTTAAATGATAACCAACTTTGATGTTTGGAAGTTGAGGAATTGGAAAAGGAAATAACCTTATGTCCTTAATTTGATTTCAGGATTTGGTATTTGCCTTGATCGTGATTTATTTGTGCCGGAGCACACGTGGAAAGAATAAGGTAGTGACTCTTTCTCTTATATTGTGTATGAAGCGTTATATATATGTTTGTCATGCATTGAGATACTTTGAGATCGCAGTGAAAGCTGACGCATAGTGTTTACAGCCATGAGTGCTGTCGTTTATGGCATGAGCCATGAATCATTGTGATGTTGCTTAACATGATCATATATGCTATGTGTTTGTACACTGTATGAGTGATTTGTTACTATAGGATTGTTTTGAATCTCATTCTTTCCATTGACTAACCTTTCAGACAGGGCAAGTAGTTCGAGAAGAAGCAAATAACCAAAGGTGGGTTAAGTTCCTGGTTAGGAGCATTAGTTAGTAGTTGGTTATCATAGGTTAAAAGTGTTGTATAATTTGTATTTGTCCTTTGATTTGGGATGTGTATTTGGATATACTCAAGGATGATATTGTGTAATCCCTTACATGGGAATTTGTATAATCTTTAAAGAATATATGGAACCCGGGGTTTGTCGGGGATTGTGTTGTGCACTCTAATATATTGAATGTGATTTATCTACGTGAGGTAATTGAATTCGAAATGTGAATATGAGACCAGGTGTATTAGATTTTAAAAGATGTTTTTTTAAAACCCTATTGTAAAGATGGGATTTTAAATGCATTTTGAATTTCCATTGGTCTCTAATTGGTCATAATCGTGTATTTTGAATGATAATTATGAAGGGGGTTACAGGTTCTATTTCTATTATCATTCTGACCTTTTGCTTGTTAACCTGATATTGAGAATATATATTCACCTGTGCATAACTTGAATTCAACCATCATGAAATTTGTGAAACTATCCACTGCGCAAATAAGATTTTTTGAACATCCACTGCGTCTATATATAAGGGACATTTTTTTAAAAAATAGAACCTTTAAGACTGGTTGTAGCTACAACAGGTCTTAAAAGTACTTTAAGAGCGATTGTGACACACAACCCGTCTTAAAGGTGGACTTTTAAGACTGGTTGTAGGCATAACCGGTCTTAAAAGGTCTGACCTTTAAGACCTATTGTAGGCACAACAAGTCTTAAAAGGTGAACTTTAAGACCGGTTGAGCCTACAACCAGTCTTAAATGTATGAATTGTAAGACCGGTTGTGACAACCAGTCTAAATAATAACAGACTTTTTAGACATGCTGTAAAAAGACCTAATATACAACCAGTCTAAAAAGTCTTTTTTAACCGGTCTAAAACGTCAATTTTCCACTAGTGGTAATAACACATGTGCTCATATTCAACAATTATTGTTTATTCTTCTTGGCTTGGATTAAGAACACTTGGCATACTTATAAGCCAAATAATTATTTTCCCCTCCTATTTCTTTATTCCATAATTTATATAATTACCAACACAATTTATTTTCCAATTTTTGGAATAGTACCAATTCTGGCAGATTTTCTGCACAAACTTTGAAAAATCATAGCTAAATTTGTAGACATCATTTCAGAGCGATTCCAAAGGCTGTGGAACCCTTATTGAGTCTAGTTTCAAGAAAAAATATAGAATCTTGCCAATTGGAAGCACATCATTCCCATATTTTTTTATCTTTGGAAGCTATTCCAAAAACTTTCCAGTTTCGCTGGGTAAACTTCAAAAATTCATAACTCTTATTGGATTAGCTTCTAAGAATAGCTTTTACTATTTACGAGGTAAGTGTGTGAGAGGAGTTTTGTCTCGGGTTGCGCAAACCTAGGTTTGGCAAATTGCCAAACACTCACTTAATCTACTAGTCAAAATAGATTATAATACCTATCAAATTAAAGCCCTGAATGTGTACTTTCAATATGTAAAAATTCATAATTTTTGGACAATATTTGATCATCCAAAATCTCAAGACAATCTCACTGCCTCACAGGAAATTTCACTAGAAGCATAATCACATTCTCTAAAATTCACCATTTTACTTTCTTTAATACCTCAAAGATATAAGAAACATTAGGAAATAAATTTGAGGCTCCTACTAAACTGGGACTTAGCAGTCTACTTATTTCAGGCTTATTCTCTAACCTCAAATCCCAACATTTAGGGTATTACAATTTTCACAAACCTGCCGGCCATTACCATTATTTTGTAGGAAAAACCTACATATAAGGGCCTATACTAGTCCCACATAGACTCGTGAGTGTTTTTTTTGAAACAATTACAGTATTTTTTTTATAAAATTAATCTTTTTATGATTAGTTTTAACTTAATTTTAACTCAGTTATTAAACTTTGACTTGACATAAGTTAGTCTATATAATTTTAACTTAGTTAAAACTCAGCCTCTGAATTACAAATATAATTGTCTATCCATCACTATTCATCTTCATCGTCAAAGTTTATCCACAACAAAACCATGCTGATCAATGTGTTATTTGAGAGCTGAAGCAAGCCTTCAAATTTGGGGTAACATAGATGCAAATGTATGATGATGGAATTGGCCATTTATGGATCCCAAAAACATATTACCTTCAACAACTGGTTAACTATCATTTCAGCCACCGCTTTATTCTCATCGTTTTGGAAAAACCTCACATAGATTCAATTATATGGATAAATTTGAAAAACAAGGAAAAATTGATGAAAAAGTCCCTATGTGATAATTTTATTAGTAAGAAGTGTGTAAATTTGAGTATTAATACTTTTTGCATAGGGAATTTTTTAGAATACTAGTACTTTTTTTTGTAGAAATATATATCATGTCATTCTTGTCAATAAAATTGTTAAATAGAGACTTTTCACCATATTTCTTAATATGGATTACTTAATTAATTAAAAAAATATAAGAATATAAAATTATTAGCATGTTATAAATATTCCAATAGTAAGTGTGGGTGTTCATATATAGTCTTTCAAGAGTGTCTTTTGGAGTTTTCCAATCAAAACTATATTTCATACAAATGAATGGCTTCTTAAGAGTATGTTATTATTAATACACATAACCTCCCAATGTAATATATTTCATAATTATGTAGGTTTATTCTTTGTGTAACTCTTGACATATAATTTAAGGACTTGTGTGTTATAAGTAGTGTACATGCACCAAGTGATTGTAAGCCTTAAGATAAATGAGAATCATTTCCATTCCTCCTCCTATTTTCTCATCCTCTCCATCTCTCACCTTCAATCTCTTCTTTGTTCTTTTCTTAATTTTCATAACACATTATCAAAACGAGTTTGCTATGAAGATTTAAGGTATGGACTCTTTGTAGATTAACATGTTCTTGTGATATATGGTGATGCTCTCTATTAACTTCCCCTCTACTCAATTATCTCTTTTACCAAATTATCATGTATGTGCAATTTTAATTTTCTATACATTTACGGTATATTATGGTATCCTTTTACGTTATATATTATGTTGTTTTTTATTTTTCAATCTTTCTTATTATGTTGTTCATTATCTATATTTATTATGCTATTTATCTATACTATTATGTTATTTATCTTTCTTATTGTTGTTATGTATTGTTGTGAACACAATACTCTATTTATGTATTGTTGTTGTATGTTGTTTGTTCTCTAATGTTATTTTACCTTTCTAGTTTTATGTTCTATAGTCATTTTGTTATTTTTCTTTTAAGATATCTATTTTTATCTTTTCTGTTGATATCTTTTATTTTGTTGTATATGTTTATGTTATCTTTCAATTTTTTATTATTGTGTTCACAACACTATAACACACAAACACGCCCGCACACGTACGCATGAATGCGCGCACGCACACACAAAGATATACATTACAATTTATATTGTTGGTATATCTATCGATCAATATTGTTTATATTATGTTGTTTTATATCTATCATAGTACTCTATATGTTGTCATCTATATATGGGTTTATTTGTGGTTTACATTTGATTATGAATTTGAATTTATTTAATTCAATTTATTTTGTTACAGTATTATTTTGATTTCATTGAATGTCTAGTATCCATAATACTCTCAATTTTGTCATTGGATGACCAGAAGTCACATTACTTTTGCAATGGTTCTTTCCTAAAAGAACACTATAAATTCCAATAATAAATGGAATAACAAGAAAAATTTGTGACGCTTTGATAATTTAATTTTTACAAATATCAAGCCCTGAAGGCTAGAAGTCCAAATATTACATGACAAAAAAATAAAATTAGAACATGCTTGTAGCTCTCAAAGATTTTTTTGTGGTCATGAAGACCAAATTCATAATGAAAGAATCTTGGTAGTCAAAAAGACCAAATTGATAATCTACCATTGACATGGAAGCACAAAACATATCTTTGAGAATAAATGTTAACACCGTTTCTATTTTGATAATCGAAGAGTAATAAGACGGAGTTCCATAGGCATACAGAAGAGTACAATTATACTGATAAAAATATTCATTTACAATCCCAACGTTGTTTGTAAACTAAATACAAAATATAGCAGAAATTTCAATATATACAGGATTCCCCACAATATCTTAAGGATAGACTAATTATAACCACCATATTTAACCTTGCCTTGAGACACATGCCAATCACTTTTTGGCGTCCACGCCTTTGCCTTTCGTCCTACTGGCACCCGCTGAGATGTTTATTTTAAAAAAAGGGGTGAGATTCTGAGGAATCCCCGTAGAGACATACGATCAACATATAAAATGTGAAAATTAAATATGCAATGCACCATATTAGGCAAAAATGAAAGTTCTATTCGATTCACATGTAAGTACCTCAACTGAATCACCGACTACAGCTTGGATTTTTGATAATGTACCTTGGTTGTGTAATGATCCAAAAGTGGGATTAAGGGCTAATGACTTCAAAAGTGAATGTAATTATTGTTAATAAACACTTTTGAAGAATATGATATGAATTATGACCCGAATGTGTTCTGATCAGTGCCTAAACCTTGCATTTAAGCTTAATGGTGTGACAAAGCTTAAAATAAACCCTAATGGTAGGGGAGGGTGCATGAATGGTGATATGAATGATATAAATGTGTTTAGTGGTGATTCAAGTAAGAATTTTCATAATCAGGGGCAAAATGGGTAAACGGAAAGTTACCGACTGATTAGTCAGTTACAGAAGAGGAAGTTCCTTGGTAATTCAAAGATCAATGGTTGAGATTTATTGTCAAGAGAGCAAAATAATGTTTTTGTGAAATCATGTGTGGCATGGAAGGGAAAGTAAGATCTTGACAAGTGGCATTATGTGGACCATGGGATCAAGGTCAACTTTTCAAACTCTTTTCCTCTCTCCCTCAAAGTCAGCCAAATGGACTATGGGGAAGCCAAAAAATCTGTTTCATCTTCATCATTTCATCTCTCTCTCCATTCTCCATTTTCGTTTCAAGCCAAAGAGGAAAGAGAAATTGAAAGGTGAGCTTTTGGCTAGTTTGGTGTCCTCTTTAGCTTAAATGTTCTTCATTAATCTTGATCATGGTGATGAGAGCTACATCTTCATGGTTTTAGATTTTTCAAAGGTGGTGTTTGAGTACTTGAAGGAATTTGAAGTTGAAGAATCAAGGATCTTACTTTGGGAAGAGGAAGTGGTAAGGAAGAGCTTTCTATTGATATATTTATTGTGACTATTGATTAAGTTTTGTGAATTTAGGATTTTACCTTGATTTTGGTATAATTTGAAATGCATGAATTTGGATAGTGTATGGTGTTGGATTTGGTGGCCTAATGTGTCTTTGTGTTATTAGAGTTAGTTTGGAATTTTGGAAGGAAAAGTAGTGTCATTGGTTAATGTATGGGAATATGATGACCAAAACCAAAACTTGTTGCCAGAATGAGAATTTGATTGTTTTAAGGCTTTCAATAGGTTCCTTATGGAAATTTGTGTGGGGAAAGGTAGTTTATGGATTTTGGGAGCCATTGGACACTTTGGTATTTTGAAAATTCTGTCAGTTGCAGCGTTTTGGTTTTTTATAAGCCTCACTCGAGTGCACAGGGGTGTCACTTGAGTGCAGCATCTTGTTTTCCCTTTTCCTTCATCTTTTCAGTCGCACTTCCATGCCAGAATACAAGGGTGTATCGTCTCACTTGCGAGTGATATGGGTTATCACTTGAGTGCATCATGTCTCACTCAAGTAAGTATGCATTTTACACATTGAGGTTGCGTCTTGGGAAACACTCACGGCCAAATTGTCAAGAGCAAGTGCTGGCACTTGAAAGTGTTGTGCTATCACTCGAGTGCCAAATCTAGTGCTTGAGTGCACTTCTTACTCTAGAGTTTCTATTGCTCTCGGGTAGTCACTTCCTGTGCCTCACTTTGTAGGACTCGGGTGGGCAGAAGGCTACCACTCGAGTATTGTGGTTAGGACTCAAGTACTGTGATCACTTTTTGTCTCTATACTTGCTCTCGAGCAAGCACTCGTACGAGTTTTTATGTTCGAGTGCAAATCTCATTATCACTCGGGTGAGGTCTTCTTCACTCGAGTGCATGAGTCAAAAATTGGTGATATACTTCTAAAAAAGGGATCTTTGGGATAATTCCTCCAACCCTTTAGGTAGGTGTCTATGCTTCTAGTAGCTACCTAAAGAATTTAAATGATAACCAACTTTAAGTGTTATGGAATCAAAAACTTGGAATAGAGATTAATCCGTCCTCCTTAATTTTGGTTTATAGGCTTTGATATTTGGCCTGATCATGAACAAACTGTGCCAGAGCACACCAGGAAAGAACCAGGTAGTGACACTTTCCCTTATACTATACGTGACGCAGTGTATGTTTGATTTATCATTGTTTTGCGATGATTTTGAATGCAAAAGCCAATGAGGCTATGCGAATGCCAGAGAGGCAATGTGAAAGCTAGAGTGGCTATGTGAATGCCAAAGAGGCAATGTGAAAGCCATTGAGGCTATGTGAATGCCAGTAAGGCATTGTGTTATGTGTATACCATTGAGGCAACATGTATATATGACAGCTGATATGTTGTGTTTTGTGTTGCTGTGCTGTTTGATGATTTACTTGCATGCTATGTGATTATGTATGGAATAAGTGATTTGTTACTACTGGGATTCGTTTAAATCTCATTCTTTTCTTTGACTAACCTTTAGACAGGGCAAGTGGTTCCAAAGGAAAGGAGATGACCAAGGGCAGCTAGGACTTCCTAGAAGTATAATTTGGGGTCACTGGTTATTGGATTTTGGTTTAGGATTACTGTATATTGTTGGGATATAAATATTATTTTGGATATGGTGGTGTAATCCCCTAAATGGGAATGTATGAACCCTTAGTCCATATATGAAACCCGGGGGTTGCCGGGATTTTTCTGTACACTCGATATATAAATATGATTTAACTGCACAGGTAATTATATTCAGAATGTTGAATTTGAGACCAGGGTAAGGCATAAATTTTGAAAGAATTTGTGAAAACTCTACCGGAAGGAAAATATTGGAAATGAATTTTAATTATCTGCTAGTCTCTAATCCATCTAATTACGCATTTCTGAATTATAATTACAGTTTTCAAGGCAGGGGGTTACAGGCTGGGTACCAAACCACAACTAGGATTTTTTATATACCGTTAGTGGGTACCAAACCACAACTAGGTATTGTGCCTCTAGCACGCAATCATATCACAAAATACAGTAACACATACATACAATTATTCACATAGTGTATGAAAGATAGTAGTCCCTACCTTAAAGTCTTATCAATCCCTTTTTAATGTGCCTCATAAAACGTGTCGCTTCCGACTTCCAACTCGGTCCTAAAATATTAAATATATAAGAAATAGGTCATAACCTATCCAAGTATCATTTTAGACTCTTCCATAGTGTTTCTTATGGTTATATTAGTCTATGATAAAAATTTACCAAAATGTCCCCAGGACCTCGACCTTGCCCCACCATATCCGATCTGATCGCACGTTTTTCTAAAATTTTGACTAGGGATATCCTAACATATTTTCACTCAAGGAATCCATTTTTTGGCTCGAAATCACTAAATTCAGTGTCAAATTATGAAAATACCCTTGACAGCCCTGATTTAGGGTTTTATGGGTGTTTTCGTAATTATTCTTTTTCGACTTTTT
The DNA here is from genome assembly GCA_963855925.1 of Inga laurina. Taxonomy (NCBI): domain Eukaryota; kingdom Viridiplantae; phylum Streptophyta; class Magnoliopsida; order Fabales; family Fabaceae; genus Inga; species Inga laurina. The sequence goes on from OY979709.1 coordinate 16,030,203, forward strand.
CAGAAAAAGTGACCAACTGTAACCATCAAATCATTGAAAATCTCACTCCTTGCCCCAGATCTGGTGTTGGCCAAAACTTTGGTCAAGAAAAAGGGAAAATTGGACTTTTGTGTTTTAGCTTCCAAAGCTTATATCTTTTCACTTCTAATCCCTTATTAACTCATTTAAACACATTATAATCATGATTTAAAGAAATTTAGGCAGTATAACCCCTTAGGGTTATGACTTTTTCAAATTTACAAATTTGACAAAAGTCACCAAATCCAACAACAATCATCAACAACAACTTCATACTTGTATAGATCTAAGATTTATGAAGTTACCTCTTGAGTTCTTAGATTTTCCCCTCTCTAGGCGTCCTCTCCTCTCTCTCCCTGAGCTCATATGTGTCTTCAAGATCATGGATTCCATGAAGAAGAAAGGTTGAGAGGAGATTTCTAAGCAAGATCACAAGAAAACTCTTAAGAAATCACACTTATCTTAAACTTCTTCCTCCTTCTCTCTAGAACTTGAGAGCTCTCTCTCTCTCTCTCTCTCTCTCTTCTCTTCTCTTCTTGTGTTAGATGAACATGAGGAAGGGAAGAGGAAGGAAGAGGGTTTAATAAAATTTCACCCTTCATCCTACACCATGTGATTTCATCAAGGGATATTATGTTGACACTTGTCACAATCCACACCTCCTTCACTTTATGTCATAATTGCTCTAATTAGCTTTCCATTAGCATGGAACTAGTTTTCTTCTCCCTTTGGTTAGCTAAAAACCGTCCCCCTCTTATTCTCCACTAACCAAATTGCTTTTCTCCAACCAATCCAACTTTGCACTCAAGTAGTGTACCATTATCATCATTTATCATGATTACTATGTCCTTGTAGCATTATTTTATTGCAATGAGACATGTGCTCATCTAAAGCCTGTGTTTGGAAACACGTTTTGGGGGTAAATAAGCCCTTATTACGTAAGTCGAGATAAAACTCCTCTCACATACTTACCTCGTATACCGTGAATCATGATTTATAAGCACTTATTGTATAAAAATAAGCTATTCCAAACGAACACTAAATCAATTATAAACTAATCCCCTCTTTATATGATAATGATACTTGGCATGTTTAATCCCAAAGATCATTTTCCCCTCCATTTCTCTGTGCTAGGTGAAAATTCGAAAGAAAAAGGGAAGAAAATTGTTTCAATATTTCCATAATTCAATTAAATAAATTATGCATAATTCCTTCTAATTTTATAACTCTTGATTTATTCCTCCAAGAATATTCAATTTATAAATTCTCCTTTATTTTCCTTGATTAATTGAAATTAACTCCAATTAATTGGAAAATAGTTAATCTTGGGTTAAATTGGCAAAATCATGGTTTTGCTGTTACTATTGAAATCTAATTTCCTTTCTTAAATTAATTTGCCCATTTCCTCATGAATATGAATATTCTAAAATTCACAAGTTCCAAATTCATAAATATTCACAATTTTATTGAATTTCTCAAATAATTACAATATATTCAGCTAATATAAATTTGGGGTGTTATAGTAAAAATGACTATGACCATGTTACAATGTAAAAACTGACAATTGAAAGTCACTATTATTTTGCCTTGCCTTGATCATGGAAAAATAATGTCTTTATGGTCATCAAAATAATATTATATATTAGCAAATGTTACAAAATGGCAAGAAGCCACATAGTCAAATATGTATCAATTTATTGAAAGTAAAGGTTAAAGGGAAAATGTCAATTAAATACCATTTGAAATTGCAAAACCCTAAAAATCCTATTAACACTTTAAAAAGACTTAAAGGTACCAAGTATCAAATTGGATTTTTCAAGTTTTGACACATTTACCATTTTACCCCTCAATTTTTTTTAAAAATAATAGTGGTGCCCCTGCCGGAGCACCATTGCCGACCGGCCAGAGCTCCGGTTGGTGGGAGTTTTTTTTATAGGGAGGGGTTTTTTTTAAAAAAAAATTAGTTGAGAAATGGCAAGGGGTGGGATCGAACCCATCCCACCCCTTTAGCAAAGGAGCATGGTGGCCATAGGGCCACTAAAGCTCCTTTGATATATATATATATATATATATGTATTATTGAATATGTATAATATAATTAAAGGCGTAGTAGCTTTGATAAATTCAGTAATGGAAATAACAAAATTTGTAATGGTATTGACTAAACCGTTTGCTGATGAACCTTGACTTGCATGTTTTCATCAGAATTTTTGCACAAAATGATTTTGTCAAAACCATTACAATTCTTGTCAAAATTATTACTAAACTTATCAATCTCATTACTGAATTTGTTAAAATCCTTTTATTTTTATCATGAATGTTTTCATGATGGAATCTCATAATGGGATTGTCAAAACCATTACAATTCTTGTCAAAATCATTACAAAACTTGTTAATTAATATAAATAAAAGAATCTGAACAAATTCAGTAATGAGATTGACAAATTTAGTAATGATTGTGATAAGAATTATAACGGTTTTGACAATCCCATTATGAGATTCCATTATGAAAACATTCATAATATAAATAAAAGGATTTTAACAAATTAAGTTATGGGATTGACAAGTTTAGTAATGATTTTGACAAGAATTATAATGGTTTTAACAATCCCATTATGATATTCCATTATGAAAACATCCATAATATAAATAAAAGGATTTTAACAAATTCAGTTATGGGATTGACAAGTTTAGTAATGATTTTGACAAGAATTGTAATGGTTTTGACAATCCCATTATGAGATTTCATTAGGAAAACATTCATAATATAAATAAAAGAATTTTAACAAATTCAATTATGGGATTGACAAGTTTAATAATAATTTTGACAATAATTGTAATGGTTTTGACAATCTCATTAGGAGATTCCATTATAAAAATATTCATAATATAAATAAAAGGATTTTAACAAATTCAATAATGAGATTGACAAGTTTATTAATTATTTTGACAAGAGTTGTAATGGTTTTGATAAAAACATTTTGTGCAAAAATGCTGATGAAAACATGCAAGTCAAAGTTCATCAGCGAACGATTTAGTCAATACCATTACAAATTTTGTTATTTCTATTATTGAATTTGTCAAAGTCATTACTGACTTTGTCAAAGCTACTACGCCTTTAATTATATTATATATATTTAATAATGCATATATATATCAAAGGAGCTTTGGTGGCCCAATGACTACCATGCTCCTTTGCTAAAGGGGTAGGATGGATTCGATTCCACCCCTTGCCATTTCTCAACTAATTTTTTTTCAAAAAAAAACCCCCTTCCCCATCAAAAAAACTCCCACCGATTGAAGCTCCTGCTGCCGAAGCTCCAGCCGTTGGTGGTCCTGGCCAGCGGTAGTGCTCCAGCAGGGGCACCACTATTATTTAAAAAACAAAAAGGGGTAAAATGGTAAATGTGTCAAAACTTGAAAAACTCAATTTGGTACTTGGTACCTTTAAGTCTTTTTAAAGTGTTAATAGACTTTTTAAAGTTTTGCAATTTCAAATGGTATTTAATTGACATTTTCCCAAGGTTAAATTGGTTGTGAAGCCAAAAAGACCATGAGATGTTATAAAAAATATCAAAAGAGGCAATGAGTTATGGAAATGATCATACTTACATCAAGTTCCTTATATCCATTTCGTCAAGTTCTCCAATCACATGTGACCATGTGTTCTATTTTTTAATTATTATCATTTAACTATAAACCCATATAAAAAAAATAAGATACATGTTCATGTATGATTGGAGAACTTGACGAAATGGATATAAAGAACTTGATTTAAGTATTTTCCTTATGGAAAAAGATGCCCAAATTTATTGTAAAGGAAAAAGAAATAATCATAACCCAAGAAGGCTATATGTGTTTAATTTGTTTATTATTGTTTAAATTTATTGTAATTAACTTGTGTGATAGAAATTAAGTATTTGATATTGTGATATTGTAAAGTATTTATAAGTGATATATGAAGTCAAATAGACCCAAAAGTAATTATTGGTCATTTTAAAATTTTATATATAGTATCAGTTTATTTACAAATTTAAATATCATGGTATGCAAATGTTCATAATTCAATGATATTTTAGAATTCCATCTCATTGTTAATGTGATTATGCCATATAACTCCCAAATTGAAGGGTTTCTGGAATTTACTTATATAACTTTTAATTGTACAATTAAGTTGTTTAATTCCCTTATTTATGTATAATTGTACAACTTATTTGTAAATTTAAGTATATGGTGTATGTAAGTATTATTTATACATAAATAGAGTTTATCATATCAAACTCTAAACATGCCTTTGTTTTTCTTCATGGAATTTATGCTTCTTAGTTGCTCCAAAGATTTCCCGTCAATCGCTCAATTTATAAAACCCAACATCAAGGTATTTTCCTTCATTATTGGCTCTACTTTTCATTTTAATTTTGACTTCCATCTCTTTTATACTTTTGAGCACTATTATTTTGCCTTACTTACATGTGTATTTTATTTTGTTATTGATAAGTCATTGTCTTCTCTCCCAATAGCTTCTCTTGTTATTTCTTCTACTCCTTAACATTCTCATATGATATTTGTAAATCTCATAGTTTAATTATGAAATGCTATGCGATATATATTGGAATCATGCTAGTTTTATGTGACATTTGTGAGAAGTAGAAAAATAATATATTTATATTACATTTGAATTGAAAGAATGAGAATTTATTTAATTTTTATGAATAGGCGATGTTAATTTTGATTTGTTGTATAAAATCAGTTTTGTAATGTCTTTAAATTATATATATATATATATATATATATATATATATATATATATATATATATATATATATATATATATATATATATTTAGTGAAAGTCAATTTATGGATGCTTAAATAGTTGGAAAAATTTGAAAGAAGACTATAAATATCATAATTATTCATTAGTTTGTATTATAATGCACTTATCTTTACATTCCTCTCAAATTAATTTTAGCCCAAAAAACACCACAAATAATCACACTATGATCTTTATGTATTTTAATAATGGATCTCTTCCTATTTCTTTATGTGGTGAAAGATGTATTTTGAATATGCATTAAAAGAATCAAATTGAAGTATATTATTATTGATGAGTAGTGAAGTTATATAGAAATGACATATTATATCTTAGTTCCTAAAGAACTTATATTTAACAAAATTGATATAGTTCCTGAAGACCTAAAATAGTTTTTTTCTTGGGAGGAAGAAGAATTAATCATGAAAATTTATTATCCATAAATTTACATAAGAGCTTCAATTCATTAAAGGGAATGAAAGTGATAGCCCAATTGGATTGGAAATCTATGATACTATGTGAAATATGAATCAATTGGGTTTCCAAGTTCAAGATAAGTTATTGACCTACTATATATTGATAATTGTTTTTGAAAAATAGGAATAAGGGAAACATATTCATGCAACTTGCACTTGAGGGGGAGATTGTTAGAATAGAAGTGTGAGTTAATGTTGAAAAGTTGTACTCATATACTTCCCTACAAAGCCTAATTGATTATCTCCCAAAAATGGATGTTGGATTAAGATTTTGAATCAATATTTTATGGAAATTGAAAAGTTTACTATTAGTTATAGTAAATCAGAATTTTACTAATCTAAACAAATTTATTGTTGGCATGACTTGTTTGATCATCTGAGTCATATATATGATACAACAAATTACAGACGATTATGTATTGACATCCAATAAAGAATTAGAAGATTCTTCATGAATAGCCAACATATTTTATAATTCAATTATTGATGTTGCTTGTTCTCAAATAAAATTGACTATGAGAATATCATTAGTTATGATTTGGAATGGATCTCTACATTTTTAGAAACATATCAAACTCATAATACAGGCCCATTCAAATAGCATGTAAACATACAAGTGTTCAATATATTTGATAGATGTATCTATAATATATATGGTTACAACTAAGATAACTATTAGTTTGCAACCTGAAGTCTGCAAGATTGTTTGAATAAGTCATTATGTTGCGCACGCAATTTCCAAATTATACGATCAAGAAATCAATTATTGAAGCATCCATAAATAGCTAAGTCAATGCTTATGAGAACAAAATTTCTATTTCAATGTTGGCATATTTGATCTTTTGCGGCACTTATACAAACCAATAAAATTTTCCTAATAAAATTGGCTTTTGGTCTGGAGTTGTATATTTTTTCGTCTTAAATGTTTTGAATGTGCAGTGCTTATTTTTATTAATCCACCACTCCACCACAAAAGCACATAGATGAATTTTAAAAAAGTTAGGATAAATTGTTGGGTAAGGACCTCCTCTTTCTTGTTTATCTCTGAATGAAGCAAAAGGACATTTCTAAAGGAAACAAATGGATTTAGGAGACTTGTACTGTATAATTAGTTGACTATCAGTTGACAAAGTTTTTTTAACATGAGGGGGAGAAATTGGATAGCTAGAAAAGAGAACATATGAAAGTCATTGTTACTATCAAGTATAGATCCTAGAATATAGTACTATGAACCAGAAGTTCATCAAGCTTTGCATTCATGAAATATTACAAAATATCTGCCAGATGCAAATACTGACCTAAATGAAAGAATTCCTAAATCTCATATTTCAACTAAAATGCTTCAATCAGTATGAATGAAAGTGAGACATGCCTGAAGCATGAGAAACTATTTGATTCCAAATATAGATATTCTGGATAAAGATGATCATGTAATTGAGATTATCATATTAAGGAGGTAGGTACTCCAGAAGAGTGGCAGTGCATAACTAATTGTAAAAACCTTAAGAGAGGTTCAAGTACCTAAAAAGCAATATAGATCTCCATAACTTATGTTACAATAGAAAACCTGGAATAAAAAATATAAAGTTGTTGACAATGATTTTGATAATGATTTCATGTGATCAAGTGAGGATCTTATACATAAATCTAGCATGCAAAGTATACAAAAAGGTGATTGGCCAAAAGGAAAAGTAAAAGCAAAACGACTCAATGGAAATAGGATTACATTATTTCAAAATGTTAAAATTATGGACTTGCAGTCCAAACACTTGAAATATAAAGCCCTATGTGATATATGAATAGTTATGTGAAAATAAAGATTTTCATAAATGTCTAATGATGTTTGTGATGAGCTATATTATTTGGTCGTTGATACTTTAATTTTTGCATGTATTATTAGTTTGGCAGTATATGAAAACAAAATTATGGGTCAATTCATTATATATGCCGATGCATATGGCTCACTAGATAGCAAAGCTTATATGAGAATCTATATGAATTTTGGGTGTACCTGAAATCTGATTGACTCGTTGAAGTACCCACATAAAACAGAAGCACTGATGGGGACCCTGATCATGTTACATAGCTAACACACCATAGAGAGGAAGAGAAGAAAACATTCTTATGAGATAACTTTTTAGAAGGAGAAGAGCAATATTTTGTGTGTATTATATTCTGACTAGCCTTCTCCCTTATTCCCACACCCTATATATATAGTGTATGTATGGTCACATAGGAATAGATGCAACCCTTAAACCCTTAAACGTAAGGTTATATGGCAATAGATATAACTTTTAAATCATAAAGGATATCTCTTTTTATAACCCGTGTCTCTCCATGATAGCCCCTTTTGAATCGGGATTGGGCCCTAATCCACTAAGGGTGGACTAGTATATTCCAACATTTACTAACATATATCACTTGGATATATATTGTAATATCCTGAATTCTGGGACTTGAGGCTAGAGAATAAGCCTGAGATAAGTGGATTGTTAAGCCCCGGTTTAGCAAGATCCCAAATTGTGATTAAGAGATAATGACTCCAAAAGTGGATGTCATTAGTGATAAATGGACCCTTTTGGAGATTATGGTGTGATTTGGCACCTGATGTGATTCGTATGTGTTCTGAACAGCGCCGAAACCCTGTATTTAAGTTCAATTATGGATTAACCTCTAAATTGACTTAAAATAGAGGGGAGGGCCATTGCGAAAGAAAATGAATGAGAAAATGTATTTGATGGTGATTCAAGAGGAATTGCCATAATCAGGGGCAAAATGGTAAAGTTACCAACCAATTGGTCAGTTACCGAAGAGAAAACTCATTGGTAACTTCAAGATCAATGGTTAGGATTGATTTGTGCAAAAGATCAAGAGGTGGAATCATGTGTGTGTGTGCCTATGTGAACTCATGAGAGATGTGATAAGGGTGTGACACTTGGCACAATTTGAGCCCTTAGATTTTGGTCAAATTGTCAAAGCTTTTCCTCCCTTCTCTCCTCTCTATTTGGTCGTCCAAGTGGCCTTCATTTTCCCAAAAATATGATCTCTTCTTCATCTCATTCCTCTCTCTCCAAAACCTCCATTTTCGCCAAGCTTGGGAAGGAAAGAGGAAGAGAAAGGTGATGTTTTGGCCTTGTTCTTGTCCTCTAATGTTCAAACACTCTTTATTAATGTTGTTCATAGTGATGAGAGCTTCATCTCTATGGTTTTAGATTCTTGATTGAAGGTGTTTGATGGCTTGAGGAAATTTGGAAAGATGAAGAATCAAAGAATTGGTTTGGGAAAGAGGAAGAGGTGAGTATTTGAAGCATTTTGACCTAAGTTTTGTGATTTGTGGATGAGTATTGTGAATTTTGGTTTTTGCCCTGATTTTGGTGGAATTGTGAAATGCATGAATTGTCATGTGTTTTATGTTGGAAATGGTGCCATGTTGTGGTATTTGATCATTGAAATTGGTTTTGAATTTGAAATGGAAAGAGATTGTAATGTAGAGTTGGTATTGTGAATTGTGTGACATGTTGCAATTCATTGTGAAACATGTAAATATAATGTGAATTTGGTTGATTTGGTATTTCCAATTGATTCCTTGTGCAAATTTGTGTGGGAATGATGTTTGATGTGAAAATGGGATCATTGGAAGCCAATTGTGCAAATCTAGAATTCTGTCTTTTGAAAGTATGTTTTAGGCAGTCTGCTTGTGTGGACGTTTTGACTGGGCAAATGATGTCTAAAAAATATGAAACTTTCTAATCTTAAAGTTCACATCTTAAGCTTCAAAATAGACATATAATATGTGTCATTTCGTTTTGGTAACTGGGAGTTTGAACTGTCCAAAGTTTGGCATCCAAAATGGACCCTGTTTTGGTACAACGTTAGGTTTTTGGTAAATCTGGAATTTTGTGGTGATTTCCAGTAATGGCCAATATTTTTCCTTGAAATAGGACTTGAATAGCTTTCATTTGGCTTTGGGATCACCTCATTTCAATTTTTGTGGAATTAGTTATGCTTTTTGGAAATTCAGCCAAGAAACTGGATTTTCTGGGCCGCAGCCCGTGGATTCTGGGCCGCAGCCCAAATGTTTCTGAGCAGTTTTGGGCCGCAGCCGAAATTTTTTTGAGCGTTTCTGGACAGTTTTGGGTCGCAGCCCATGGATTCTTGGGCCGCGGCCCACCCCCAAAAATCAGTGTTTTGCATTTTTGAAAGGTGATCTTTGGTCAAGTGTTTCCCAAGCCTTTAGGCATATGTTTGGGCTTTAATTAGCCTCCTAAAGGTCATGAATGATAACCAACTTAAGTGTTTGAGAGTTAAGGAATTGGAAAAGGGATTAACCCTATGTCCTTGTTTGGTTATAGGGTTTGGCGTTCGCCCTGATCGTGAGCAGCCAGAGCCGGAGCTTACGTGGAAAGAGTGTAGGGAACATATCTCTTCTGCTTGTATTTGATATATGTGTTAGTGTGTTGGTGCATGTCTTAGCTTTGCATAATTGTGTGTAATTTGAAGATATGTTTCAATTTATGCTATGGCTATAGGTATATTGTTCGAAGCATTGGGCTTGCAAATTGTCATTGTGTTATTATGAGTTGTGTGATGCAAGCATGTCATGCATTAAACATTTATCGTACATGCATATTGATATTGTTATCCTACTGAGATTCTCTCGAATCTCACCCTCCCCTACTAACCTTTCAGACAGGGTAGTAGATCAAGGATATAGCGAGTAGCTAAGGGCGATGAAGACTTCTTCGGGATTGAAGTTGGTAGTTGGTTATCTTAGTTGGGATGTATATTTGGATAATTGTATTTGTATATTTGGATGAGTATTGAGTATGTATTTGAATGGGTTTGTGTAATCCCTATTTGAGGAGTTGTATGGGCTAATGTGCCCTATGATTGTTTAGCAAAGATATGAAATCCGGGATTACCGGGATGATTATATTGTGCACTCTGATATTGGTATAAATGTGATTTATCTTCGCATAGTAATTGTATTCGGAATGTGAATGTGAGACCAGGTTATGAATGATTTCGAAAGGTATTTATGAAAACCCCGTCTGGTAGATGGGTTTGTAAAATGTTATTTGTTTCTTATTGGTCTCTATTTCACTTTAGTTATGTAATCTGAATATTAATTACGGCAGGGGGTTACATATATCAACTGATTTACTAACATAATACCTTTAGATCGCATTAATCATGATCATAGGACAAAATGCTAAAGTAGCATACATTGAAACATATTTTCCTAATAATGTCAAAGTCAAATGACATTATTAAAGGGTTAAACTTTCTGGGACTCATACAACAATGAAGCATAGATCTATTCACTTGCTTCCCATTTACGGTTCTTTAATATATGTGGTATGAATCACATGCTATGATGTTACTCTTATAATTTAAGAGTGTATGTTGTTTTGATTTTATCACTAACACTGTACAGATTTAAGTCTAGACACTCCCAATATCTAAACCCAAATTCCTCAACTCTGCTCACATTACATGACGTCAATTTTGAAGTCTTTGCTATCTGAAAATAGGTATCATGATCTAGGTTTCCATGATTTGATCCATATTTACAATCAAGATTCTCATCTCAACTTACTATCTTTAAGTTTGGGGGACATAATTTGTGTTTCTTCTCTATCATACCAACACTCTTGCTGCTTTGCTGGCGAACACAATTGTCTCATCTTTGCACAGTCATTCTGAATGTCAAAGGCGATTGCTTGTGTAAGAGAGCCGACCTTACTAATCTGTACGTCATACCAGATATTGTATACTTACACATTAAAAGCCAAAATAAAGTATCATTACTTCATATCATATGTATTCCAAAGGACTTGACTTGTTTCTCATATATGTCCTTGGTTATTAGGCTTAGTTATGGGATTTTGCATATGAATATGTTATATAGCATCTCTCATATAACTATACTTTTACATTTAGTCTATCTATTATGCTTAGGGTCTTTTGTTTAGGCAATAACTACGTGTACTCACATTACTTTGACACTAGATTTGGATTCTCAATTTTGAAATCTCATATGTTCTACCAGCCATATAGCCTCTTGTACTCCCATAGCACATACTTTGAATATGCATAATCAATGTACTCTGCAAGTATCTTAGAACCCTTCTGTGAAACTATCTAATGTCTTTCACAATGGTTAGATTAGTACCAAAGTACAAATCCTACCATGAGCATATATATGGTCTTGCATACATTATTGCATATATCACACTGCTAACAGTATCTGTATGGAAATTCTTTTTCATTTTCTTCTTGGTTGGTTCAGTCATGGAATCTTATCAATACTTAAAACTCACTCCTAAAGTCACTGGGGTATCCATGGGATTGCACTCACTTATTTGAACAACTTAAGAATCTTTTTAATGTAAATATCTTATAAAAGAGAGTACATTTCTTAAGCTATCTCTTTGGATCTTAAATCCAACTTCTTTACCATGTGTACTTATTTTCAAAATTTATTAGTGCCATTCTTAAATAGGCACTACCAAATTCAAAATATTTATGGCAAATAGTATATCATCCACTTCAATGAATAACATCACAAACCATTTATTAATGGTTCTTTTCAACAATTTGAAAACCACATTAGGTTACCATTGTCTAGACAATTGCTTCAATCTATAAAAGGACTTCCACAAAAATATATGAAGTCATCTCCATGTGAAAACTCAAATACCACTTTAAGTGAAATCTAATAGATAACGCATATAGATTTCTTCATCTAAATCACCACTCAAAGTGCAGGTTTTAGATCTGCTTGTGTAAATCTAAATCTAAATGGTTAACTATTGTCAAATTAAATTTAATTTAAATGCACAGCAAGCAAGAAGGATGCCTTCCTATTATGCATGCCCCTCTATAACATAACTCCTCAAATTTTATTTACCAAGAATATATTGTAATTATTGTATATATTCAATAAACTGGTGAATATTTATGGCCAAAAGAATTAAATATTGAAAATTGAAAGGTGAACAGTGTTTTCAGTGAAATCGCTTTTGAGGCAGTGAGTTTATCATATGGCTTTGGAAGAACAAATGATGAGCAAAAGTTATGAAATTTTATAGGATGAAAGTAGATATCCTAAGCTTTAGTTTGATATATCATATAAATCATTTGAAGCTATATGAAAAAAGATATAATTTTTTGAAGTTAGCCCAGAAATTCTGGAAAGTTTTGGAGCAGTGCCCAAATGAATTAAATCTGGGAATGATGTGCTTTCAATTAGCTAAAGTCCACATTTTTTTTCTTGAAACTAGACTCAATAAAGGTTCCATAGCCTTTGGAATTACTCCGAAACGATGTCTACAAATTTAGTTATGATTTTTCAAAATTTGGACAGAAAATATGCCAGAATTGGCACTATTCCAAAAATTGGAAAATAAAATGTATGGTGAATTGTGTAAATTGTGGAATAAAGAAAATAGGAAAAGAAATAATTATTTGGCTTGTAAACATGCCAAGTGTCCTTAATCCAAGCCAAGAGGAATAAACAACAATTGTTGAATATGAGAACATGTTAATTTTAAGATAATGTTTCTTGGAACAAGAAGCTTAAGACAATTGATGAAAGCCCATTTGGTTTCTTAAGAACTTAGAGGACGTGTTGGGCTAGAAGGGAAGAGAAGGAAAAACTCAATTGGACTTGTTAACACAAGTTAGAAGAAGATAAGCCTAAGTACAAAGATGAGGTCATTAATCCAATTTACTACCATTTATTAAATGAAGGGAAAATAGTAAGATTTTTTATGAAGGCTTGCTTCCTCTTTCCTTGCCTCATTTCGTCCAAAGTTAAGAAAAGGAGGGGGGGAGGAAAAGCTTAAGAAAACTCAAGCTAGAGAGAAGGAGGAAGAGAAAGATCAAGGTAAGGCTTGTGATTCTTAAGATTTTCTTCTAATCTTGCATAAGTTCTTCTCTATGAAATCCATGGTTTAGCAAGCTCATCTTAAGCTCAAGGAGAGAGAAAGGATGACTCCTAGAGAGAGAATGTATAAGAACTCAAGAGGTAACTTCATAAATCTCAAATCCATACTACTATGTTGTTGTTGCTGTTTATGGTTGGATTTGGTGATTGATTGTTAAGTTTGTAAATTTGGACAGTGCTAACCCTAAGGGGTTTGCTGCCTAAATTTCTTTAAATCATGGTTAGTATGTGTTTAAATGGCTTAATAACATATTAAAAGTGGAAAGGAGTAAGCTTTAGGGATTATAACACAAAGTTGCAATTTTCCCTTTTCTTAAGAGAAGTTTTGGCCGGCACTATTCTGGCGGGGGGCGAAAGAGTTAGATTTTTAATAATTTGAAGGTTCCATTGAGTTTAGGAGGGAAAATTAGGTGGGGTTACAGTTGGTCACTTTTCCAGAAAAGCACGAAAAAACATAATTACGAAAACGCACCTAAAACCCTAAAAGTGGGGTTGTCAAGGGCAATTTCATAATTTGACATTGAATTTGATAATTCCGACCCACAAATGGAATCCTTGGGCAAAAAAATGTCAGAATAGCCCCAGTTAAAATGTCAAGAAAAGTACATTCGGGCCGAGTATGGAGGGGCCGGGCTGCGATCTAGGGATATTTTGGTAAATTTTCACCATAAGCTAATAGAACCACAACAAACACTATGGAAGTGTCTAAAATGATACATGGATAGGTCATAACCTATTTCTTATACATTTAACATTTTAGGACTGAGTCAAGAATCAAAAATTGACACGTTTTATGAGGCACACATTAGGGGTGATAGATTTAAGGTAGGAACTACTATCTCTCATAACTATGTGACTATTTATATGATATGTGTTACTATATTTGCTGATATGAATGCGTGCTAGAGGCACATTACCTGGTTGTGGTTCGGTGCCTAGCTAAGGTATATAGGTATTGCCTAGCTGTAATCTGTGACTCTGCTGAGGTATACATAGTCATTTTAACTAGGCGTTTGGCCCTGAAACTTTGTGTACACATATAAATTGATGAGAATTTTCATTTTACTTGATACGGTGCATTGTATATTTAATTCTCACATTTTATATGTCGATAGTATGTTTCTATGGGATTCCTTGGGATCTCACCCCTTTTTCTAAACAAAACATCTCAGTGGGTGCTAGTGGATCAAAAGGTAAGGACGTAAACTAAGGGAAGTGATTAGCATGTGTCTCGAGGCGAAGACAAAGTTCATGGCTATAGATAGTCTATGTTTAAAATATTTTGGATATTCTATAAAGGTTGTAAATATTGTCGCATTTTACATTTTGACTATAGACTGTAAACAATTACTTTTATCAGTATATATGTACTTTTATGTATGCCTGTAGAACTTGGTCTCTATTACTCTACTTATATCGAAATAGAAATGGGTGTTGACATTCTTTCAGCTCAATGATACCACGGATCACATAAGGCTCGTATTTGGCCCTCAGGGCAAGTCTTTGATCTATGGGGAGGTGAAAGAAATATCTAAGCCTTCGATAAGCAGAGGGGGCAGATATTCCTTCGAGTCCATCCCCAAGCACTCGGTGTGCCGGTGCTCGGTGTACCAGTTGATCGAGGGGGTGTGATAATAAAAAGGAGCCTTTTTATGTAGCGGCACGGCGTCACCCACGACAAGGTCCCTAGCGATACCGAACAGGTGTCACCGAGACCCCCTGCTAGGATTTATCCCCCCTTTTGCCCAACGAAGGTTTAGGGATTTTCCTCTTGGGTACTCGTAATTTTCCTAAGAGTCACCTCCCCAAGGACTCGAACCCTGGACTTAAGAGATAAGCCTAAAGCACACTTGGCTACCAAGGAGCTCTTAGGCTTTGGACTTATCCCTCAGGTCCAGGATTCGAGTCCTTGGGGAGGCGACTCTTGGGGAAATTATGAGTACCCAAGAGGAAAATCCCTAAATCTTCAGTGGGCGGAGGGGGCAAATCCTGGCAGGGGGTCTCGGTGACACTTGTTTGGCACCTTTAGGGACCCGTTGTGGGTGACGTCGTGCCATTACAGTAACCATGAGTCTTGTGCATGCCAATTGATCCACCTACTTTTCTCTTAAACCTAAAGAACTCACTAGTTCCTAATAACCCTTTTGACTTAGTGATAGATCAATTGATTCTCAACTTGATTCTTTCTTAAAGAATCTATTTTCCTTTCCATTGCTTTCTTCTATTCTCCTTTGCCATGACCTCTTGTATAGAAAGTGACTTATCATCCTCTTTTATAATAACCATGAACATTTTTCTCAGTTATCCCTTTTCACAAGAGCTTCTTGTATTCTATTTTTTATTTTATGCCGGTCTCTTTATTAACCATACTAAGCTCCCTCTCATATAAATAATCGAGGATTGTCGGTATGTTCTATATTGCCTTGTTTTTGTGTCTTGCAAAAAGATACAATGTGATTAGTTTTACCCTTATTTGAAAACTAATTCACAACAAATGTGATACCCTTGAATGCTTTGCAGTCACAATTCTATCATCGTTTTCACTCTTAAAAATGTAACCCTTATGAGCTCACACTTACAACCATTATGGAAATTCACAAATGACCCTCATGGTCTATGAAAAAACTCACATACAACTTTCACTTAGTCTAACAATTATAGGGTATAGAAGTGACCATTTTTAAGAGCATATGGTTAAATTGAAATTCACATGCACCTGGTGAAACTAAGGATGTGTGCATATGTACTAATCTACCTACCAAAAGTAGACTAGATAATACTCTCCCACTCACATTTGGTGGTAAGTATGAACCATAATACGTTTAACCATGTCTAATAGAGTTCCATTACACCTATATAAACTCCTAATTGGTAATGAAGTTCCTTCGATAGTTAACTATTTATTTACTCTTTTCTTTCCATAAGGCTAACTGAAACTGGTTAAATAGATGCTTACTACTTTGATCAGTTCATAGGACCTTTAAAATTCCTATCCAATTGATTCTTGAACTTCATTCACGTATTGTATAAAGCAACAACCTTTAGACTTAGGTGAAATCAAGAAATAATCATAACATAAGAAATCATCAACAAAGGTAATAATTTACCCAGCTCTATGTCTTACCCTCAAACTTATAGGACTACATGCAATGGAATAGAATAATTGCAATGCATACTTAGTTCCAATTCTCTTACTGAAACCTTTCATTATGCAAATTCTAGAACCACATTGTATATATTTGACTATCAAGACATATATTGAAGTCAATACTTAAATTAGAAGAAATGGCAAAGTAATCAATCACAAAGAATTTACCAACTTATTTAACTGATAAGAAAATTTATTGAAAGAAAGATTAAATCACAACCACACAATTTTATAGAGCAATTCATACTATTTTTTCCCCTTATCAAGCTCTATAGGTCTCGTAATATTTTCTATACTAAGCTAACATCTCTAATTCAGTATTACTTCATCTATGTTTCTCAAACTTCATCTAAGAGGAACTCAACAACTATTATTTTTCTAAAGTTACAAGAATTTTATGTCTACTATCATTTCAACAATATCCCAAAGTTTTTTTTTTTTTTTAATTTTCTAGAAGAAATATTCCAAATGTCTTATGAAATTTGTCTCATGTTTCTTCATAAAAACCTTTAGTCAATGCTCTCGAAACTTTTATAGCTTCAAGTACTGGGTTTTGGACTAGGCTTAGAATTCTTCTTTTGAGATGGGCTTTTACTCTATTTCTGAGGTGCATCATTTCATTTGTCTGAGGTAGTTAAAAGTGATTTATATTTTTAAATGAAAGGAGCATGTGTAATGGTGTCAAGCCTCATGGGAGTTTAATCAAATGCCTTAATTTTCATTTCGCTCTCATCCAGAATTAAATGAGCCTTTATCTTCACTCTAATTCAGAGGATAATTGTTTTTAGAGTGAAAACTTCCAAAACTCTTGGGGCTTTAACTTTTTGCCTAGTACTAAAAGATAAAAGCTTAATTTTTTTTTTTTTTGGAATGCATTAGTTGTTCAAAAGTCAAAACCAGACCGCAAAGAAAGACACCTCAAATTGATTGTTGTGTCTATTGATATTTACTTAATTGAGTAAGAACTCGGTAATAGAGGGAATCTCATTATTTGACCAATTCTCCTCCAACCAAATATATAGTGTTTGATAAGATCAGCCAAAGAACCATATCTGAAACTGCAATAATATATATATATATAGAGAGAGAGAGAGAGAGAGGAAGCAAAAACCATAAGGTATTGAATGATATGGAATTCAATTACCATTTATTTCCTTTTGATTCACACATTGCATGGACATCTTGCAGAGTTTCAATGGAACTGGGCTCTTGTTTCGTCCTTAATTTTTCAATGCCATTATTATGACTAATTATTTATCAGTTTTGTTTCAACCATGTTTTAATTATCATTATCTAATAATGTTTAGGATTAGATCGTTAGATACAGTTTAGCTGATTATGTGTCAACTGTCAAATGTACCTGACCCTCGTTCCAAGTGGACATCTCAAAACCGGCTTGTTCAATCTTGAAAATAATTAGGATTTCTTTTGGCCCAACCTTATTTATCCCTTTGGTCAAATTAGGCGAGCCATGTCTATTAAAGGCTTGTCATTAAAAAATAAATACGTACATAAGGGGATAAATTGATTAAACCCATAATTTTCTAATACTAACTAACTTTATCTTATGTCAATTCACATTTAAACATTAATTAATATTGAAAACGGATTGTGAGTTTTAAATAATTGCGTACTTAAAGCATCATAATAGTTTTTTTTTTAAACAAAAAATTAAGATAATAGTTGGTCACACTTTCGAGTTGGTATGGCACATCAGCCTGCCATGGGTTGACAGCGGGCTGGGCTAAAAAGACCCACAAGTAAATGGGCTGGAATTTGCCCAGCCCAACCCTTTATGGTTCTAGCCCCTCACTTTTTATTTTATTTTTTTAATGTTAGTTTACATATTTTTTTTAAAACAATATAGTGATGTATACCTAATTAAAAAAATAATTTTAATGTTGTTTTTCATGTTTTTGTTTTTAAGAATTTTAGTAATTTTTTTAAAAATATTATATGTGTATATATATGGGGTTTGATTTTAGTAACTTTTTTAAAAAAATATTATATATATGCTGGCTAGCCCACCACGGTTACGAGTTACGGGTTGTTACGTGGTTTTGCATCCAAAAGACTCACATCTAAACGGACCTAGAT
Source organism: Inga laurina (assembly GCA_963855925.1). Lineage (NCBI taxonomy): Eukaryota > Viridiplantae > Streptophyta > Magnoliopsida > Fabales > Fabaceae > Inga > Inga laurina. Next base: position 16,048,705 of record OY979709.1, read on the forward strand.
TTTTCCAACCCAAAGCTATCACTTGTTGGTGGGTTGGCATGCAAATCCAACCCATATTACTAGCTCTATCATACTTAATCAAGGTTCAATTATACAGAATCATTTCATCATTTATAAAATAGGGTCAAGCTAAATACAAAAACTAACATTTAAGCCCTATTTAGTATGTAGCACTAAATTTCGATGGATTCAGATTGGGATTTGGATTGTGATTAGGACAGGACTGTGAGTGAGATTGAGACTTTAAAATTCAAAATTAAATTTTGCACAATCAATAACAAGATATAAAATTTATAGAAAGTCACACTACTAGGTACTAATGCTTTCTCTGATTTAAAATATAAGCTTTAAATAACTTATATGCTTTTATTAAAAAAAATCAATTAAAATTATAAAAGGAATATATATATATGTAAAACATATGCTTTTTTTTTTCTAAATATATCCTTATTTATACATAGAATAAGTGAGAAAGACTATAAGTTAAAAAATGATGAAAAATAATAGATGGGAAAAATATAATGAGAGTGTGGCATAATTGGAAAAATGGCATTAAATGATAAAAAATGTAAACTGTAACTTATAAAATAAGACCAAACCCCTTCACAAATTTAAAGCTTATATTTTAAATAGGAGAAAGTAAATTATAAACATTGCTCTCTCTTACCCTTTATGCAAGCTAAGTCACATTTTACAAGAATTTTAAAATCCAAAATGCAAGATGCTTTATAAGAGTTTGTAAAGAGTTAATTGTTTCACTTGAAAACCACCCTTTTTGTCAACTTTCAATGAGAATAAAGAATATACTATCGCCTGTCTTTAATATAAAATCTAGTTCGTAGTTTAAATTTACATTACGAACAATATCTTATTTGAAGGGTAGGAAGAGTTATGATTTTTAAAATGGGAAAAGATTAAAAAAATTTTGAAATTTTAAAATCTTAAATCAGGTTTGTTACCAAGAATTGATAAAGGAATGACAAAACTTGATAAGCAATTCATAACTCATTTTTTGGAAAATACGTGATTTAAAATTTTACAATTTCAAAGTTCGTTTTATGTCTTTTTCTCTTTTTAAAATGTGTGGTTTTTGTTAAGACAAAAAGTAAAATCAAAACAATTTCTACAGTGTAACTATCACTTTTTTTTTTTTAACGAGATAAAAAGTGATTTATATATAAAAAAAATGAAATGGCACCACTTATCTCATTATCCGTATAAAACATGACATGTACAATTTAGTTCAATTTCAAGACTAAATCACACTGATATTTAAGAACCTACACTAACAAATACTATGTCCATTCAATATAATTGTTGTTTAGGATTGTGGCACATAGATTAATAAATATTTAATTAATGTAAAATATATTAGTGTAAATAGAATAAAATACCCTAATTTAATCATCCCATATATAAGGGAAAATCATAAATAAGATTAATTACTCAAAAAAATAGATAATATTATTATAAAAGAGTGAAGAGTAAAAGGCAAGGTATTAAAACCCGAACCGGGTATTGAACCGGTCGGGGTATTAGGTTAAGGGTCAATGGGTCAAACTGGGGCCAAATCGGAGACAAAACCGATGAGAAATTGAAAATTTTAGGCTTATAGTATGAAATTATAAAGAAAAAATTAATTTTTTTTTTTTTAAATTGTAACCCGGACTGATCCACCAGTCGGTTTGTCTATTTCCAAGCTAGACCGGCTGGTCCGATCCGGATTACAGAACCTGGGTAAAATGAACAGGGTGATAACAGAGTGGTGATTATTATTTTCAAAGTCATGCACTTTGTGAATAATGATTCCATGACTTGAAAGAGTAATTGAGCTTATCATTGCATTTTCTTTTCTCACCAACCATAGCTGTGCGTAACATAAAGATACATAATACGTGATAATCTAATATTCAATTCTTTGTTGAACTATGTCTTCGATAAGATTGCCTTCAATAGAAATATGTTTTATGTTTATAAAACAATACATAATTTAAGACCGGTTTGGCTCTTTATTCTTTTCTATGTTTTTTATAATGATTATTTTTTATTTATTTTATAACATCCATTTTACTGTGAAAATTTTATAGGTATGTTATAAGAAAATATTATATGTATATATTAATTCGATGGTCCAAAGTCATATGTAGCCCACTTCATCAAGGTCCGCAAGACCAATGAAACATTTTAAAGCCTCAAGACAAATGGACAAAAGTTACCAATACCTAAATAATACATAAAGAAGTAAACCCCAAAACACATTAACAAGATTCTAATGTGTGCATGCAAGGTAAGAGGAGTTCCTTTAAGTTTCATTATAACTCAAATGAGGTTAAAAAATTAACCAACTTGCATAAAATTAAGTTTCATGGTAACACTGTTATTTTTTCTTAAAAAAATAACATAATGTTACCTTAAGAATAATAAACACAATTACAGAACACAGAATTTAGGAAAAGTAGCCCCTGCAACATCCTCATTCAAAATTCTCCCTAAATACAAATTCAAGGCGTGACAAACTAATAAATCTGTATTGTCATTTTCTTCCCTCCATATGTATACATATACCATTTAAGTGAATGGTAAAACGTCAATTAAGTTCGAACAATCATTCAATGGCTTGAAGGAGTATTTGTACTCACAATTATTATTTCATGCTCCCTTTCAGTTTCAAGAAAGTTTGTAAATATTTAGCATCAAGTTTGGCTCGCCCAAACTAACTTCCTACATTTAAAAAGTTAGTTTAAGCTCAAAATTATGTTAGAGATAACTTTTGAGAAGGACGATTTTTTACCAACGGTGCTTTCACCACTTAATACTGTTGTGTTTTCAAGTCTTGAATTCTAGATTCTTCATATTTTTCATGACTTTGCTTTCACTAAAAAGCAATTATTGCATAAGCTCGCTCATACAATTGTAATTAACTGCTTTTTAATGAAAGCAAAGTTATGAAAAATGCCACCAGCACCATCACAATCGTTTTTACCTTTTAACAACGCCATGGTTATTTAGTGTTTAATCCAATTCTCACTCAGCCAGGAGGACCGACTAATAAGCCATTCCTTCCAACCACTACTAGATATGTTATACTTGGGATGCGTCTGCAAATTTTAGTTTAGTTAAAATTGATTTTACAAACTTGATTTTGAATAGAATTGATTTTTTTGGTAACATGATTAGCATTTAAGTGCTATCTCAAAAAACTTAAGTTTAATCTAAAGTACTTTTAGACGCATAGAGACACGAGTTTTATAATTTAACATTACATTGCATATGATATATAATCTAATGCAATTCCATATCAACATTAATATAGACCAAAATCAACATTCGAAATATAATTATAATTATAATCCTACATGACTAATTGTGCAGTCATCAAAGTCTGTAAGCTGCAAACTTCAACCAATTCAACAAATTTTGCTCATATGGTTTCAAGGCCACAAACATCTCCCTTTCAGCCTGGGACAGAAGAAGTTGACAGCAACGAGAATGCCAATCAGGATCACTTGTGATAGCTTCCATTTTCTGAACTTCAGCCATCACTTCACTAATAGACGTTCTAGCCATCGCTTGTGCTCGCGACTCAGATGCGGCGGCAATTCTACTTATCGCATCAGCTATCTTTTTCGAGGTAGGAACCTTCATCTTCTTGTCGATCACTTCAACTCTCTTCCTCTTCCCCTTCCCCTTCTCATTATTGTCTTCACCACTGTTTCCCTGAGAAGTGTTTAAATTAACACTTTGCAACTCACCACTAACTGCGGCAGCAGTCCCTGGGTTTTCATCACAGTCTCCTGATCCTTCATCCAGATTCACGCAACCATCATTCGCACCAACATTCAAGGGAAACACATCAGGATTAGTGTCATTAGGCACATCAGCATTTGTGCCATTAGGTACATCAACATTTGTGCCATTAGGTAGTGTTCCAGGAGACGGTACCAATGCCAAAGGTCCTGTAGGTACATTCTTGAACAAAATATTTAATTCATGGGCAAACGGAAGTGGTTTGTATCTGAATTTCTCATATTGTGGATTTTCCTGCACATATACAACTAATTAAACATGATATTATAGTCACAAGAAAGATAAAAATTACAACTAGACATATAAACTTCATACCGATATCTTTTTTGCCCACCAATCATCGGGTGCTTCTACAGTATTCTTTGCTTCATCCCATCTGCAGCCTGTCTCTTCACCAAACAATTTATCCCATAGCAACCATTCTTTTCTGAGGTTGTCCCACTTGTTTTTCAATTGAGTTTTGTCATACAGTCTGCGAGATTTCTCGTTGAATCCGGCCCTTATATCTTTCCACCCTTTCTTTGTAAAGGTACCACCCTTTCGTTCGTTTTTATGCACTTGTTCTATGCATAACTCGATAAAAGTTTTAGTTGCTGCCATGTCCCATGTAGCCTTTGACTTGTCGTTGGACATTATGCTACAAGGAAAAGCATATGAGAAAACCTTTGTATCAACACAACAGGCCACCAATTCAGAAGTTTTTATGAAAATGTATACAAGATAATACTAGAATTAAATAGAACACCAAAATAATACTCCTCCAGTCCTTAATATAAGATATATTTAGGGAGTTGATTTTGATCCTAAATATAAGACATAATTTTCATATTTGCCAATATTTTCCTAATTTAACCCTACTGATGCTCCCTCAACCATAATCAAGAAGGAGAGGAAATGAGGGAACTAAGGAAGGTGATTAGGGTCTTTTAGAAAATACATGTCTTGTTAACTAACTTAACCAACTTCTTTAATTTAATCAAATTAGGTAAATATATCTTATAATTAGATAAATATATTTTATATTAAGGACTGGAAGGAGTAATAATATTTTAAATACTCCCTTTGGTTCTAAATATAAGATGAAGTTGACTTTTTTTTTTGGAGAGATTAAGGAAGTTAAATAAGTTACTTAATTAGATCATATGTTATGTATCTTTAAATTATATATTAGTTTATTAGTTAAACTGATTAGTTATGAAAAAAAATAAAAAAAATTCTAAATTAATTTAATTAGATTCTTTAATTTCTTTAAAAAAATCAATTTTATCTTATATTTAATATCGGAAGGGGTATTATCAAAGGCCCATGTCTCGGCCATCACAACAAAAGGTCAGAAAGGGCAGAAGTTAGATTATATAGCAATAACGAACATCCCAAAACTAAGGCCTGCAATAATATATGATACTGTGTTATATGCACTTTAAATAGCATAATTGAATTTGAAGAGGAAATTAATCCCAAATAGCATTTAAATTGGCTTCCAATTAGCCTAACAAAATTGACAAGAGAAGGAAGCACTATCACCAAGTAAATCACTATTCAATATGAAAGCTATAGAAGTTATCTTAATGGAAAAAACGAAATGCAGAAACAACCGCTTGAACAAACTGAAAGCTGCAATGATAAAACTGACTTATTCACACAACTTTCATATGGTCACAAGGCAATTACATATTTCAGAAAAACAATAAGAACCCTTTTAACATTACCGATCAAAATCAGAATGACACAAAGTTGTAGGAAAATGAAGTTAGGGATCCTATCAGCTCACAGCAAGACTAATCATTGCAATATTTGAAATTGAGAACAATATCTTCCAAATTTACAAGAAATTTACAGCAACACCTCACAAAAATATCATGATCCATATCAGTAAAATACAAACATGTAATTAAACGCTATGATTTTTATGACAGAACCCAATTTTCTAAATGTGAATCTAAAAGCACCCCCCCAAAGCTGCTTTTCCCTGTATTGATTGCTTATCCTTTTCTTACATTAAAATTACCTTCCAAGAACCAATATTTCCCCAAAATCGATAAACCTAAAGACAGAGAAGGTGAAAAGCAACATACGAACTTGATGAAAGCAAAATTAGGCGAGAAACCCAGATCGAAGAAAGCAAGAAGCAAAACACGAACCAGATGGCAAATCGACACCAGATCGGGAGGCAAATGACAGAACGAAAAAGACACGAGATCGACACCAGATAGTAGGTGGACACCAAAGCACGAGCCAGATCCAGACGGCGGCAAAGAAGGAAAGCCACCAGAATGAGGAGAAGATAAAAGGAAGAACGACGGAGGGGAAAGACGAACCCACAGAAGCTAGGTCTGGCCGTCTCGGTTTCTGGGATGCTTCTCCTGTAACGTGGTTTGGAGAACGAACCGTACGGTGGTGTTACGTTGGGTTTTCAGCTAGCTTAACGTGGTTTTGGGCTTTAAAAACGTAGGTCCAAGTTTGAATTGGAATTAGAGTAACGTAATTTTAAATAAACTTGATTTTGATCAAAAAAATAATTTTGGTCTCCTATGATTTTTGTTTGATTGATTTAAAGTACAACTTTTATCACTTTTCTCTAATTTATCAGGATAATTATTTAATAAAAGGGATTACTATTATAATAAAAGTGTATTTGAATTAATTTTTGAAGAATAGCTTCAAAGAAAAAGTGATAAAAGTGATTTTATGGAATATATTCTGAGCAAAATAGATTCTGAGAAAAAAATGATTTTGATAAAATGATAATATTTGGGCATTGTGACCAGAATAACTTTTTTCATTATCAAATTACTAAAAAGGACATCAACTTTTGTAATAATTATATATAAAGGATAAGATTATATTTTATATATTATTTCACATTAAATTTCATAATAAATACTAAAGATGAAATAAATTTGTGTAATACCCCGAATTTTGGGATTTGAAGCTTTGGAATACGCCTAAATTGAGTGGACTGCTAAGCCCCGATTTAGTAGATGTCCCAAATATATTCTCTAATGTTCCTTATATCTTTGGGGCATTAAAAAAAATAAAATGGTTAATTTTGAAGAAAGTGATTATGCTTACGGTGAAATCGCCTATGAGGTAGTGAGCTTGTCATGCGATTTTCAATGATCAAATGATGAGCAAAAATAATGAAATTTTATATGATGAACGTAGACATCCTAATATTTAATTTGATAGGTCATATGACTCAATTAGAGCTATACACAAAATGATATGAATTTTTGAAGTCAGCACAGAAAAACTGTGAAATTTATGGAACAATATGCAAAGATTGAAGTTCTGGGAATTTTGTGATTCCATTCAGCAAAAGTCTATATTTTTCCTTAACACTAGACTCAATAAGGGTTCTATAGGCTTTGGAATCACTCCAATTTGATTTTTCTAGAATTAGTTATGATTTTTCAAATTTAGGGAAGAAAATCTGCCAGAAATTGCTGAAATCCGAAAATGGGAATTATGACATCATCATAATTAAATATGACATAAGCTAAATGTTATAAAATCATCATCCTCTTCCTCCATCAGCAAAAAACCGTGCAGCACCATGGAGAAAGAGAGAGAGGGAGTTTTAGAGAGAGAGGAGGAGAAAACTCACGAGATAGGTCGATTCCTTCGGTGAATTCGTACCTAACATGTATAATCCTTCTCCTAAGCTTCTCTTCTATGTGATGAAGTATTTGGAGCACAAATCTTGGTGTTTTGAAGTTAGGGTTTTCAGCCACAAGAAGGAAAAGCTAGTGGGAGCTTGAGGTAACTTCCAAACTCTTACATATTGACTATTCTGGCTGTTCTAGACAATTTAATCGGTGAAATTTCGCCGGATTGTCTTTGTGAGTAAAAATGGAAAATGGGTTGTGGGGGCTGTTATGCTGCCCAAATTGATACTAAATGGTAGTTTTAACCTAATGGAATAGTCAGTAAAGTGGTTAGGAGTAGAAATGAACGTGTTTACGGAGTCGAAACCGAAAAACCCCGATTTTCCCCTGAAAACCCATATATTTCAGCTAGCACTATAAATGGGTCTTAGAGTTGGATTTTCAATAATTTGATGGTTCCATTGAGTTCAGGGGCAAAAATTAGGTGGGGTTACAGTTGGTCACTTTTTCGGAAAAGGCCTAGAAAGCATAATTACGGAAACGCCCCTAAAACCTTAAAAGTAGGGCTGCCAAGGGCAATTTCGTAATTTGACATTGAATTTGATAATTCCGAGTCCGGAAATGGACTTGGGTGAAAATATGTAAGAATAGCCCATGTCAAAATTTCGGGAAAAGTACAGCCGGATCGGGTACTGCCGGGCCGGGTCCCCGGGGGTATTTTAGTAATTTTTCAAGATAGACTCATATAACCCCCAGAAACACTATGGAAGTGTCTAAATAGTATATTTGACATTGTAGGATCGAATATGGAGCCTTGAGCTGTTTGCACATAGATCGAGGCACGTGTTTCAAGGCGGAAAAGGGTTAAGGTAGGAGACTTACCTTACTTGCATGTATTTGATATCTTTGCTTGTATAATGATGTATGTGATTGCTTTACTTGATTGTGTAGAGCATATTTGAATAAATGAAGCTCTGTTTCTATTTTCGTTGTGGCCATAGTCTTGTTGTATGAAACATTGAGCGTGGGACATACATCTAGATAAAGCTAACATGTCATACACATAGCATCAATCATGCATGCATTATGGTATCTGTTTCCTACTGAGATTCTCTCGAATCTCACCCTCCCATGCTAACAATTTAGACAGGAGACGACAGAAGATATGTAAATAACAATGCAGAGTACCGTACGAGTGGAATGAAGACGAGAAGAAGTCTCCGTTTCACTGGGATGAGTTTAGACACCCTAGTAGCCTTGTGTGGCTATCTAATAGTAAGTATCATGTACAAACCCCTATGGGAAATTTATGTAATCATGCACGTATTATCAGTATAGCTATGTTATTCCTGTGTTGCCTACCGAACCGCATATCATTTTCCGCAAATACTCTGAAAAAGGTTGAAATTGAGTAAGGGCGTGACAATTTGTCTACAAAATTAAAATTATAACATTAGTCAATTATGTAATATAAAAAAAGAGATCAAATGTGTGTGTGTTTATATTAATAAATTGTATAATCAAAAAATCATTTAACTACCCAATAAAAAAGGCATGAAATAAATAAACTTATGCAAGACAGGAAGGAAAGAGAAAAAAGGGGAAATGGGGAGAGAAAGAGGAAAGAGGGAAAATAGAAAATTACGGAGAGAATGAAAAAGGAAAGAGAAATAAGAAAGAGAAAATGGGGAAGGGGAGAGAGAGAGAGGAAAGAGAAAAAGGAAAAAAATTTAGCTCTTTCCCAAGGAACAAAAAATCGGACCAAGTAATGAATCTGCCACGATATAGGTTTAAGGGTCAATGGGTCAATCGGGGTCTAACCGGTAATCGAACCAGTCATATTAAAATATTATAATTTATTAGTGACAATATATATATATTAATATATTTTTAAACTTCTATAGATAAAAGTGAAGATCTTTAGAAAAAATATTTAAAATCTATTAGTATTAGTTATGATGCATATACATATCTCCTTTCCTATAATTATCATATCCTTTTAAATAATTTTTTTCATCATCTTCTTTTTTTTAGATTTATTCTTTCTTTACATACTTTTCTCTTCATCTTAGTCTTCAATTTTTCATTTTTCCCTAAAAAATTGTGCGACATAATAGTTGGAAATTTTTTAAAATTTTTTTTTAAAAAAAAGAAAATCGGTTCAACCAGTAAGCCACCGGTTTTGACCGGATCACGGTCTGATAATTGAACCAGACAGGACCACTGACCGGCTACCAGTTTAACTGGTTGAACTGGCCGGCCTGGTCCAGTGTTTTCTATTATGCTTTTTTTCAAACCATGGTTTTAGATCTAAAACCATGGTTTTGGGATAAAAAAGTGCTTCTCTTATTTTTTAAGTGTGTGTTTGGATGATGAAACAAAACCATGGTTTTGTAAAAAATCATCCAAACACCCAAGTTTTGCTAAACCATGGTTTTGATCTTAAATCATGATTTTGCAAAAAATCATCCAAACACCTTAAGTTTTGTCAAACCAAGGTTTTGATCTCAAACCATGGTTTGGATCTTAAAACTATAGTTTTTGGAAAATCCAATTTTGTTTGTTTGTTTCCTTATGTGGGCCCCATCATCTCTCTCTAATTAGTCCTTTTTTTATTAATGTGAGCCCCATGCCACACACACACACACACACACACACACACACGCACACGCACACGAACACGCACTCTCTCTCTCTCTCTCTGTTTTTCTTTTAATTTCACAGTTTTTTCGTTAATCCCTATTTTTTTTAAAAGAATTATAAAATTTTAATACTCCTTTTTATCCTTAATATAAGACCTACTTATCTAATTTGATTATATTAGAAAACTTCGTTAAGTTAATTAACATTACATATAGACAAATTTATTTCATTTTTGGCATTAATTATGAAATTTAATGTTAAATAATGGTTTAAGATGAATACTTTTTAATGCCGTCAGGAATTTTCTTTTCTTATAATTTAACACCGTAAGATCAAATTTAATGGTTTTTTTTTTTTAAATTTACATCATTTTTAATTGTTTATTGTTATTTTTGCATCTTCCAGAACTTATTTGTATCAGACGCCCCTCAGGAAAAACTTTGATGTTAAATTTAGACCTTAACCTTTAAATAATACATAAAATATAATCTTATTCATTATGTAATTATCACAAAAGTTAATGTCATTTTTAGTAATTTGACCATAAAAAAAGCTATTTTGACCATAATACTCAAACACTCTCATTTTATCAAAATCACTTTTTTTTCATAATCTATTCTGCTCAGAATCTATTCCACATAAGCTAATCTGCTAAGAATGTATTCTCCATAAGCTATTTTCCTCTTTTTCTCTTGAAGTTATTCTTCAAAAAGCTATTCTCCATAAGTGTTTGACAATATTTTCCTCAAAGCATGGTTTCAAGCTAAAAAGTGTTTTTTTTTTGCTTACCCAAACACATACTAAAATTGGTGAACTTCATATTTGAGTATGTAAATAAAAATTTAAAAATTATTGGCCTTATTTGATTTCCAAAACAATTTTTTGTTTTTTTTAAAACTGGTTTAGTAATTAATTTCCAGAAAAGTGTTTTGTAAAAAAAAGTAATAATCTGTTTTTCAGAAAAAAAAATTACAAATTTATATGTTTCCCCCTTTTATTAGGTAAAATTGGCCAATAAGCATAGAATTTGATCTTCCTTCGCTACTAAGTGTGTGTTTGGTTGGGCTTATTATAGCCAAATAAGCTTGTTTTTTTAAATATAAGCCTGAAAAAAAAAAACGTGTTTCAATTGGTAGTGTTTGGGTGGGCTTTTTCAAATTGGGTTTCAGGTAAAAATAATCCCATATTGAAAAAGCTACTGGATCCAACTTATCACAAACCCGTTTCACGTTTTATTACCGTTGCCTTTACTTTCTCACCTACTGTTTTTAATTTTTCACTTCCTCTTTTCCCTGCAAAGCTGGTCGAATACTACTACAAAGGAATCTTTGCACATGCTCTGCTTCAGTTGCCTGAGCCTGTCGCTGGTCTTCGTGTCCCTCTCGTCGACGGCCAAGGTTGGTTGGCCGATGAACCTGTGTCATCCATCTTCCCTCTCTAGGTGTCTCTGTTGTCTTGCCCCTTTCTCGCTCCATCTTTTGTCTGTGACAGATCCGATCCCAGGTCCGTTCGTGTCATCGAATGCATTGTAGTCTCGGGGGCCAGTCGTTGAATCTGAAGGGCGTCTCCATCTTCATGTGAAGGGCGTCTGGGGTTGTGATCAAAGAGAAAATGGTCACAAGGGCTCAATCAAAGAAAAGCACCTCAACTGGGAGAGAGAAAAGCACCTCAACTGGGAGAGGCAAAAGCACTAAGTCTCCTTATCCTTTACCGTCTGATTCTTCCACTCCCTCTTTTACTCCAAAACCCTCAAAAAAGCCAAAGTATGATGTGAATGTTGCCAAAGCTATGGCTAAGATCCTTGAACAATTAGAGAAAGGCCAATCCTCCAAAAAGCCAGAATTGCCAGAAGAAGAAATCACTAAACCTTCAAAAGGGTTCAATGTCAACAAATTGGAGGAATCTCAAAAGTACCTCACTTAGTTCTCAAGAAGGAAAGTCTGTAAAACTCACAGTGTGGATCTCAAGATTCTTCAGGAGGTATTGAAGTATGACCTAAGTCCCTTCCTTAAACCTTTTATGCCTTGGTTGTCAATTAAACTTCCTTTTTGCACTAAAATGGTCACTCATTTCTACTGCAACCTAGAAATCCTAGATGAACCTAATAGGACATCTGCAGAGGAAGAAATGACCACAACAGTTAGAGGCCAGAAAATCCTTATCTCACCCTTTAGGATCAATATTTGGTTAGGAATAGAAAATCCCCCTGATGATATCTATTCCAAGCTTGCCAGATTTTCACTATCCTTAAACCTGGTGAGCTAGTAGGTCCTCTTAACTTTAAACCGAGTGACATGTGTGACCATCACAGGGTTCTTTGGTATATTTACTCTAGATCCCTTATGAACAAAGCCAATAACTACACCCATTTCTCTGACTGAGACTATAGGTGGTTTGCTTCTCTACTCCTGAAGGAACAAAAGGACTTGGGAGAATACATCTTCTCTGAGATGCAGAGGTACAAAATAGAAGGGAAAGCAACTACTCCTATGCCATATCCTCAGATCATTTCTCTTATTCTGAAGAAAAACAAGATATGGTATTTGGAGAATAAGGAGCCCATTGAGAGGATCACTCCAATTGGAAGAAACCATATTGGGAAGCTTAATGTTGAGATTCCTCTCAAGGTTCCTCTAGAGTCAGGCCCTAAGAAGAAGAAGAAAAAGACTGAGACTGAAACGAGTAAAATGGATGACACACAGTCTTTTGCTCCAGCTGGTACTACATCCTCACCCTCATTCCTCAATGCCACACTTCAACATTTCATGGAGAATATGCTAAAGGGATTTCATATCGACATTGCAAATATTAATGCCGAGTTGATCACTTACATGAATGACAAGATGGCTGAATAGGTTGAGAGGATGGACAAGAGGCACGAGCAGATATTAGCAGAGCAGCGTGCCCAGGGTGAGACTCTAAGGTTGATTATGGCTAGATTGGACTTTATGGGTCCTGGGCCTTCGCTGGTCCATCATATGTTCCTGAGGCATTCTCACCTCCAGAGAACATCCCCTCAAAGCATCATCATATTGAGGTTAAGCCAACTGTCCCTGAGATCTCCTTTCCCAAACTTCCAGAGTTTAGCCCCCTTGAACCTAGACCCTCTGCACTCAAAATCCCCATTATTCTTCCTAGAGATATTCTATGCTCAGTGGATGATCCTGAAACCAATGAGACTATCCACATCACTATTGAGGATTTACCACCCAGAGTTCAGCCTGAACCCACACCCACACCTATTCCTTCCCCTACTCATACAGAGGAGATCTCTCCCTTATCCTCTGATCATCATTCTACAGGTGCCACAGAAGAGGTTGAGACCACCTCTGTTGTTGTATATTAGTCACCTCCAGTTCCTCCAAGAGATGACATTCATATCCCTTCACTCAACCTTCCTGAACTAGAATCTTCTAGCTCCTCTTTTGATTCTTCTAGTTCAGATGGCTCCTTGGTTCTTCCTGTCAAGCCAATATCTGCAGTCAAGCCTTCTAGTTCTCCACTTGATTGATAAAGATAAAAAGGGGGAGAAGAGCTTGAGTGATTTTGTGGTTGACTGAGTTTCTTTTATTTCGGGTATATGGGTGTATATGGGATTTAGGGAGCTTTTCATACTTGTAATGCAATTCTAGTTCAATACAAGTTCCATTAAGTTTTAATTTCAATTCAAGTCCATTTAAGTTTTTAAGTTATAATACATTGTGGGACTAATGAGTTTATTATGTTTGCAAGGTGAATATGTTATGTTTTCAAAACTTTCCAAAACACTTTGAATTGACACTTAACAAGTTATTTCAAAAAGGATTTCAAAGTTACAATTGATTTCAAGAAGTGTTTATTTGAGAACTCAATTTCAAAAACTTTGTTCAAAATCACCGAGTTTTGTCATCATCAAAAAGGGGGAGAATGTTAGATCTCACATGTTTTAATGATAACAAAGAATGGATGTGAAAAAGATTTGATAAACAAATAAGTTTGAACAAAGTAATGACAGAGCAAATCATCACTTGAAGTAAGCACTGGAGTAATGAAGAAAGGCCAAGAGAAAAAGCTGAGAAACTTCATTATTGGCAGAATTTCTAAAGGGTTACTCGAGTAAGAACTCGAGTAATGAGACAGAAACTTGAAGTAACCAGAGTCAACCCTCAAGTAACCTGCCACAAGGAAATTTGTTGCTCACGGCCATGTAATCTTGCCAACGTTACTCGAGTAATCAGGGAAATCACTTCCAGTTGCTCTCGGCCTGCCAATGTTACTCGAGTAATCAGGAAAATCACTTCCAGTTGCTCTCGGCCTGCCAACATTACTCGAGTCAGTACTCGAGTCCCCTGCTTCAAGAAATATGTTGCTCTCGACATTCCAATCCTGCCAATGTTACTCGAGGAGCAACTCGAGTAAATCACTGTGGTAAACAAAACTTGAAGGTAACACTCGATTAATCTGAAATATTCTAATCACACTTCACTCGAGGCACCACTCCAATATACAGGTATTAAATTGTTCTATGTCAAAGACTTGAATGAGATTACTCGAGTCAGCAATCGAGTAATCTGCAGAGTTATTGACAATGCACTTGAAGTATCCACCCGAGTAAGCTATGCAGAGAATAGATGTTCACTCGAGGCGGTACTTGAGTAAACAGGTAAGCAAAACTTGAAGTGCTCTTGGCCTGAAATCCTGCCAACATTACAGAGTAAATCATCGAGTAACCTGTGAAGAAAATTATAGTATACTCAAGTGAGTACTCGAGTAAACAGGTATTTCCAAGGTTTGTAATTTGCTTTACTCTATGCACTACCCGAGTAATCAAACCCAGAAATTCAGAAATCATCCTAACGTTCATTGATTTGTTTCCTATGTGATTAATCCTTCATTGTATTAGTATTCTTAGCATATTCACAGATAAACAATGCAGATATCTTACCAAATAAGGAAAGTCAAATGCAACGTTCAAATGTTACCTACCGCCACCTACCGCAAACATATATTTTTCAAAATCTAGAAAAGTCAATAGTGGCTGCGCACACTCTAACGAGCGAGAAGAAAATGTTCCAACGGTCATTATCAACACATCTATATATATGGGAACATCCAAATAGAGATAACAACAAGAACACACACGAATGCATTATCAAGTTCCCGCTCAATACTCTGTTTTACACATACTTATAATTCTGTACTTCAGTGATTCTTATTCACTCTGTAAGAGAGATATTTCATTCAAACTCAATATTTGTTATTGAGGTAACTTAAGGTTGTGGAACCTTGAGTTGGGATTGGAATACAACTTGTAAGGGGGAGCGAGTGTCTAGGCGAAGGAACTTGCTTGTACCGAGGTGCCAAGAACCCACTGAATCTTGGAAATTATAGTGAAACTCTCAGAGATACTCTGAGGACTGGACGTAGGTTAAAGTAGTTGTGGCCAAACCAATATAACTCCCGGTGTACACTTTGGTGATATTTCTCCTTACTCTTTATTGCATTATATTCACCATCAAGTTTTTATATTTGCAACAAAATTTTTTAGTATCACCCAATTCACCCCCTCTTGGGTGAAACGCTTGCTCTAACACATCCGTGGTAAGGTTATAAGTTGATCCTAAGCACAATTTTTGGTTTCATGTTATTGATTGTCAGCTGCTACTGTCATTATTCAGTTGAGGCTTTTGCTAGTGTAGTCTCTGTTTCTTCATTTTTCATCTTCATTTGAGGTGTTATGAATGTTACTTGAGTTGGTATGAAGTAGATTGAAAGCAAACAAAATGTGTTCAGTAGATTGTTTATCTCTAGTGCTTATTAATTAATTGAATGTCATCTTCGATGAACAAAAAAAGGTTCACAAATTTTGATGGATAGATGTATTTTCAAAGTAAATGTTGTTGTGGAATGTGCTGTTTATTGTTTTTTGTTAATCTGATTGCTTCATGAGAAGGTAATAACTAACATATGTTTATAGTCCACACTGTAAAGTGAAACTTTTCCATAGAAAAATGAATGACAGAGCACTGTGGGATGACGAGACAACAGAAAGTTTGATATGTTACGGAAGGACTTAAGGACTTGGGATGCCTTAACAAAAGAGACTGGTGTTGGTCGAGACCCAATAACCGGAAATGTCGAAGCGGATCCCGAGTGATGGCAGTGGAAATGTCAGGTTAGTAATGCCTACAATTACTTATAACGTTGCAAATAGTAATTCAGTTGCCTCAATCAGCTTGTTTTGTAATATAGCAAATGATTTTGTTACACCTCTGTATGCAGGAGAAGTCGGCGTATAAAAAGTTTCGTCGTTTAAGCCTCAAGAATGAAAGAGAATTGAGGCTTATATTCAAGGATGTCGTGGCAACAGGAGAGGATGGTTTTAATCCAACTTTCATAAGGACACAGACACAGATGCAGAGAAAGAAGATGTGTACCGACCTACTATGGACGAGGAGGAAGGTTCAAGGGACAATGAGGACGAGAATTTTGGAGTTAACCCAGCAGTTAGTACAGGAGTGATAGATGAGCTAGCGAGCGTTGGGTTATCAACTCAAACCCCTCCCTCTGATCCAGGCGCATCCTCTGTTCCAACTAATTTCGGAAGTCAGGGAAAGTAGAAACGATTTGATCCCTTCGGGAAGAAAAAGAAGCAGAAGATGCCAGCGGCAAAGCAAATTGTGGATGCGATCAGTGTCATAGCAAAAGCATCGAAGAATAGAGCTGCAACCATCAGTGAGATTCAAGCAAGGAGTATTGATGCTGCTCTTGCAGACCTGCTTGAGTTGAAAGAAGTGCAAGAAGATGAGGACTTTCAAGTCCGATGTATCAGGCTAATTATGGACAAGACTAGTCGGGACACGTTTTGTTCACTTGTTAAGCGGAACAAGGATTACTTGAGTGCATGGCTGCGTTATATGGTTACAACCCTTGATTGAGTCATTATGGATTATGGTCTTGACTATCGATGCAACTTTCATTGGATGACACCATCCTGATATGAACTTTATGGCAAAATAGTTTAGTGTTTATTGTATGCATGCTTGTTCTTTTGTTTTTACTAGACCAACAATGCAAACTTCGACTGAATTACCTTTATGTTATATATGTTTGAACCCAATGCACAGGTGATATCTACAATGGCAAATTGGATAGAAGAAGAAGACGATGACTCTTGGATACTAGCTCTTATCAATGAAGAGATAACAAAGTATGAACAATTGACTGCGTTGGTGTGTCAACATTGGGTTCCGTTCATGTGCAAAGAACCTCGTAAAACAAGTAAACGATCCGGTCATTTATTTGTCCAAGAAATATTGGCAGAGCATGAAACACAATGTCATGACATGTTTAGAGTTGAAAAACATGTGTTCTACCGGCTGTGCAGTGTAATATCCCAAAAAGTGATTAAGGGCTAATGACTTCAAAAGTGGATGTAATTATTGTTGAATAAACACTTTTGAAGAATGTGTGATGGGAATTTGGATATTTTAATGATTCCAATGGCTTCCTTGTGAAAATTTATGTGGGAATGATGTTTGGTATGAAAATGGAACCAATGGAAGCAAAAATGCAAAATCTAAAATTCTGTCCAGTGAAATTCTATTCTAGGCAGCCCGTTTGTGTGAACGTTTTGAATGACCAAATGGTGTCTAAAAATTCTGAAACTTTCCAGTCTTATATTTCACATCTCAAGCTTCAAAATGGACATATAATTTGTTCCATTTCGTTTTGTGAACTAGGAGATATAACTGTCCAAAGTTTGGGATGGAAACTGAACTCTGTTTTGGGGCAGTGATGAGTTTTATGTAATTCTGGAATTGTGTGGTGATTTTTAGTAATGACCAATATTTTTCCTATGAAGAGGACTTAAATATATTTCATTTGGCTTTGGAATCACCTCATTTTGAGTTTTCTAGAATTAGTTATGATTTTTCAAAGTTTGGGCAGAAAATCTGCCAGAAAATCCGAAAATAGGAATTATGACATCATCTCAATAAAAGATGACATCAGCGTGGAATTAAATATGTTCTCATCTTCTTCAGCTCTCATTTTCTGTCGTGAGTTTCAGCTGAAAAGAGAGAGAGACGTTTGAGAGCTCTTAGAGAGAGAAAGTGGAGAAATCTCACAAGGTAAGCCGATTTCTCCAACGATCTAGCTCCTAACGCGTATAACCTTGTTCCTAAGCTTCTCTTCTATGTTATTTAAGGTGTTGAGAAGCAAATTTGGTGTTCAAGAGGCTAGGGTTTTCAGCCAAGTCAAGGAGAAGCTATTAGGAGCTTGAGGTAACTTCCAAACTTTCGTATATTGCTTATTCTGGCTGTTGTGCGCAATTTAATCGGTGAAATTTCGCCGGATTGCCATTGGTTTTAAAGTTTGGAAATGTTATGGCCTAGGGGTTATGCTGCCCAAATTGGGTCTTAATGTTAGTTGTAACCTAATGTAATGGTTAATAAAGTGGTTAGGAGTAGAAAGGAACGCGTTTACGGAGCCGAAATCGTAAAACCCCGATTTTCCCCGGAGAACTCATAAATTTCAGCCAGCTCTAGAAATGGGTCGTAGAGTTGGATTTTCAATGATTTGATGGTTCCATTGAGTTCAGGGGCGAAAATTAGGTGGGGTTACAGTTGGTCACTTTTTCGGAAAAGGCCGAAAAAGCATAATTACGAAAACGCCCTTAAAACCCTTAAAGTGGGGCTGCCAAGGGTAAATTTGTAATTTAACATTGAATTTGATAATTTCAAGTCCGAAAATGGATTCCTTGGGCAGAAATATGTTAGGATAGCTCAGATTAGAATTTCGGGAAAAGTGCAACTGGACCGGGTATGGCGGGCCCAGGCCGGGTTCCCGGGGGTATTTTTGTAAATTTTCATTATAGACTCATATAACCCCAAGTAACACTATGGAAGTGTCTAAATGGTGCATTTGGAATTGTAGGATTCGATATTTGCCGCCCTCGGGAGCCAACTGCGCCGAAGGACGTTAGGAAAGGACAAGGTAGTGACTCTCTCTCTCTCTTATACTTTGTGTAATGCACTGTATGTGTGTTGTATCACTGTTTTATGATGATTTCTGATGCTGCTACGGTTACAGCTGGTGATAGTTGTCATTTACAGCGCAAGCTGTCGTTTACAGCGCAAGCTGTCGTTTACAGCGTAAGCTGTCGTTATTGTGATTACAGCGTAAGCTGTCGTGATGTTGATTACAGCAAGAGCTGTCGTATTGTGTATACAGCCGTGAGTGCTGTCGTTTGTGGTGAAAACCATGTATCTGTGAATTGTTGCTGCTGTTGCTGTTTGTGATTTATGTACATGCTTTGTGTTTATGCATTGTGTGAGTGGTTTGTTACTACTGAGATTTTCTCGAATCTCATTCTTTCCTATGACTAACATTTCAGACAGGGCGTGTGGCTCAAAGGAGAAGCGGCCAACCCGGAGCAACTAGGACCCTTGGGGGTATATAGTTGAATTGGAAACGTTGGTTATGTATTTTGAACTCGGGATTACTGTATATTCTGAATCAGGAATACTACATTCGATTTTGGTTGTGTAATCCCCTAGTGTATACTTATAAACCTTCAGGTTTTTATGCATAGAATCCGAGAGTTGCCGGGGATGCGGTTATACACTCTGATATGATTGAATGTATATTAACTGTAAATGTAATTATATTCGAATATTGAAATTGAGACTTGGATGGGAAAAAGAGTTTTGAAAGTTTTGTAAAAATTTTACTATGAGACAGAAAGTTTAAAACGAGGTTAAAGCATCCAATGGTCTCTAATCCGATTTAAATGTGTTATCGAATTATAATTACGTGTTTAAAGTCATGGGGTTACATGCAGTAAATTGGTCGAACATGGGTTACGAAATTCTAGGAATGTCAGAGTCGAAGAAATGGTTGAGATGTTTTTGCTCACGGTTGGCCACGGTGTTGGGAATAGGATGGTCCAAGAGTTGTTTCAGCATTCAAGGGAAATTGTCAGTCGGCTATTGCACATGGTACTACAAGCTTGTATTAGCCTAGCTCGAGAATATATCAAACCCTCTGATCCTGAATTCAAAAGATGCCACCCAAAAATAGTCGATGATCCTCGCTATTATCCTTACTTTTAAGGATGCCATTGGAGCAATAGATGGAACTCACATCAAGTGTGTGATCACTGGTACCAACCGGGAAAGATATATCGGGAGAAAATGATATACAACACAGAATGTAATGGCTGTATGCGATTGGGATATGTGTTTTACGTTCGTGTTGGCGGGTTGGGAAGGTTTTGCACATGACGCTCGTATGTTTGAAGATGCTGTCTCAACTCTAGATCAGAATATCCCTCATCCACCTGCAGGTATATTTTCGTCTCATTCAGTTTAATTACTTTCAGTGCGTATTTTGCTTAATCTCACACCTTCAAAATGATTTGAGACATTTATTAGGCAAATATTACTTGGTCGACATTGGCTATCCCACACCAGTTGGGTATCTTGGTCCCTACAGATGTGAGCGTTATCACCTGCCAAATAATGCATGTTCTGTTTTCTACCTGCAAATGATACATAACATTAGCATAATTTACAATCATCAAGCAGGGATTAAGTATTAAAAAAAAACATAGAACAGCTTGATATAATTCCTCAACGTGCTCTTGCATAAAAAACAATATGAACTCCAAATAATTTGCATATCTGTTTTCTACCTGCCTATCCTTCATTTTGTCCATTCTTCCTCATCCAAACATCATGGATGTTCTTGATTCTTGTTGGATTAATACAACTATTTTCTACATGTTTGAGAAGCTCTAGTAAAACTGAAAACTTAGATTGATTCTTGAAAGGCAATTATAACCATCGCCTGCAGATACACACCACTAGCTTCCACCCAGTTTTGCTGTTGCACAAGCCTGCAGAGAATACAATGCAATCTACCCTGATGTTCTAACCTCAAATTGATGGAACACTAAAACAGAAGAAGCCTTTATCAACAATAAAAGTTTATTAGGAAGGAACTTACAGCTTCGATTGGTAAGTGGGACAAATATGGACGTGGGTTTCAAGGAATCATCAGCTTGCTCAGCCCCATCGTGTCTTCTCCCAAGTCTTTTAATGATTCTCCATCGACATCAAACCTTCCCAGCTCTTTGCGCATTGCAAATCTTCCTCTGTTTCACACAGCTCATTATTCATCTCTTTGTGGATGGAAAACAAAATCAAGCAATTATATGGTCCAAAGATTACAGGACAGAAATGTGCAGGAGCAAACACAGGGAATAAGGGGGTTAAATGGAGGAAGTTTTGATTAATGATTCACGGAGAGATTTCCTGGACACAAAAGCAACTATCTTTCACTTCCCTCAAACGCATGGTTGAAGGCTAGAATCATTGATAGGCTTCTTCAGAAATAAAACAAACGGGCCAAATCACATTTAAAAATTATTTTTGGCCAAATAAACGTGATTTTTAGGCTCCAAATGCATATCCAAACACAGCCTATGTCTTCTGCATTCAAGTTCTCAAAATTTCCATATGGTTAAGCCAAAAGTGATAACCCATCTCCACATACCCCCATCTCTCTGCCCATCATTATTAAGATTTTCTAGAGCCAAGTATCAAAATTCTTAATCATAAAGGAAAGAAGCTTATCATTTGGAACCAGCAAGGTCCAAACATCTTTTGTACGTATACAAGTTTGTAGTACATGGTTCAAGTCTTCAACATCATCATCGCAGTTCTTTTTTTTTTTTTTTTGTGTCACTCAAGGTTTGTGAGGAGCTTCTTCTTCAGAACTATCCAAATGAATACTGACTCTTTGAGCTCCTAGCCAATTCCCAGCGAGCTTCCAGGTGCTACATTTCTCTTTCACATGTTCCCCATGAGCTTCCAGAACAATAGTACACTCTGCTCAAATTCTTGAATTCCTTGTTCTACGTTTAAAAACATGTATTTTCCCTTGTAAAATCTGTAGCTTTTATTAAAATTACAGATTCTTACAAGAAACATGTTCTAGTGTCATCGTGCATCCCCATATGTAAGGTAATCCCCCTTAACGCAACATGAATATCGCTAATATTTAGATGAGATGCATCCCCTCCAAGAAAACAATGGGTTTTGTTTCCAATCTGAACCCAACTACATGCTCTTTGTTTTGTAACTCCTCGATCTTTCATTAAAATCCTGATCCTATTGACATCCTTCCACTTGCCAGAAGCAGCATATATATTAGATAACATAACATAAGCACCTGAACTATAAGGATCCAAATGCATAATTCTTTCAGCTGCCAGTTCCCCCAATTCCACATTTACATGAACACTACAGGCAGCAAGAAGAGAACCCCAGATAGCAGAGTCTGCTTCAAATGACATATCTTGGATTATTTTGAAGGCTCTCTGCAACTGACCTGCTCGACCCATTATGTCAACTAAACAAGCATAATGTTCAAATCTTGGGGAAACATTATATTTATGGATCATCAAATTAAGCAGATTCATGCTCTCTTCAACCTTCCCTGCATGACAACATGCAGATAGCAAACTCAAGAAAGTTATTCCGCTAGGTTCAATACTAGCTGAAACCATCTGGTTGAAGTAGGAGAGAGCTTTGTCATACAGACCATGCTGTGCAAATGCAGCAATAATGGTGTTCCATGAAACAAGGTCTGGATGAGAGATTTGCTGAAAAGCTAACTCAGAATCAACAATTCCACCGCATTTGCTGTACATAGTTATCAAGGCACTACGTACTGACAAATCTGCCTCAAAACCATGCTTAATTACTAGAGCATAAGTCTGTCTTCCTTCTTCAAGTGATGCAAGATTGGAACAAGCAGTAAAAACTGAAACAAAAGTCAAATCATCTGGTTGCATCCCAGTCTTGACCATTTTTGAAAATAAATTCATTGCCTCCTCCCCTATCCCATTTTGAGCATAACCTGCCAACAGTTAGACAACTGTTATGAACGCAAGTCACACTAACCAAACACAACAATATAGAATAAGAAAGAATAACCTGCTAGGTTTACAGCAAATCTTAATTTCATTTTCTCTCCTCTCCTTCAATATAAAGAAAATCTAACTCAGCTTTTAATGTCCAGAAAATCATACATTATGGATAGAAATTTGAAGAATTAAAAGGAGGCAAATGTCCAAGCTTTATCCACCATGCCCAAGTCCAACGCACCTGTCAAGAACTGGAGTACTGGGCTCATTGCACACACCATCCCAGTGTACTGAACCTCAGATTTTGACGCGAACCCGTTGGAGACTAGAAATATCTTAAAAGCTAGCCAAAGTTTTTGGCATCTAGAAGAGCAACAAAGAACATTCTGGCAAATAAAATCTGATTGGCTACATATGAATATTTACAGTTCCAACATCTTAAAATTGTTGCATACTTTCAGGATTGCTGCAAATAAGCAACCAGTTGCTTTTTATAAAACAATATAGAGTAAAAGAATCAAAAAGTATATACATCCAATAGAATGTAGTCTAATATTAGCCAGCAAAAATATTTAACATACTCTATGCAAAGCAGAGGGAATTTGTTACCATAGATGTTTCAAATTCAAAAAGTGAGCAAACAACAAATAACCTCCCGCACTATAATTATGTTTATATGGCATACCTGTTATCATTGCATTCCAACAAATGCGATCTCTGGATCGGATTTCTTCAAACAAGAATCTAGCATCTTCCATCTTCCCCTCCTTACAGTAACCTGTTATCATAGCTGTCTTGGCAACAATATTCTTCTGCGGCATTTGTTCAAACAGTTTCCTTGCATCATCATTAAATCCATTCTCAACGAGCCCACTAATCATCACCGTCCAAGATATGGCGTTCTTACGAGGCATGACATCAAACAATGCCCTTGCACTCCCAATCTCGCCTATCCTACAATACCCATCGATCATTGCAGTGTAAGAAATGACATTCCGAGAAGGCATCTCTTCAAAAAGTTTCTGTGCTTCATTAATCCGATCAAATTTCACAAAACCCGAGATCATTGCGTTGTATGACGCAGTGTTCTTCTCTGTCATTGTCAGAAAATAGTCACAAGCATTGTCTACCATATCGTTCTCCACACACCCAGCTATCATGGAATTCCAAGACACCACATTCTTCACAGGCATCAACTCAAACAACCTTCTCGAATCTTCCAAAAAACCATTTTGCCAGTACCCAGTCACCATAGAATTCCATGTAACCACGTCTTTTGTTGGCATTTCATCGAACACCTTCCGTGCATCACTAAGGTTTCCTTCTCGCGCTAGAGCACCAATCTTGACGTTGCAGCGATATACATCCCAAGTCGAAATAAACCTCGAAGATGGAAGTAGGAATTGGCGCGCAATATTGGAGGATAACGTTGAGTCTACTGAGATTACGCTGTTGGAGATTCGAGTTTGAATTATAGGTAAGAGGGATATCTGCTTGAGGGTGGGTACGTGGAAGAGCAGGAGAAGCAGCATACGTACAAAAAGCGAAAAACGAACGAGTGTTTAATTAAGATTCGATTCGAAGCCAATGGTATAGCGAAGAGCACAAAGCGGGGCTCTGGTCATTGTAGGGCGACATTACGACAAACGACACTGGGGCTAGTTATATAGAGAATATATGCTCCAAGAATTGTAGATACAAGAGAGCGATACTAAGCTGCAGGTATTTTTCTTTTTGAGTTGACTAGGAATGTAATCATCAATTCAATCTACTTAAGTATTCAACATATGTATCATCATGATATATAGAGTATCATCCAACTTCTAAACAAACTAGATTCGCCCTATACGCATTGTCCAGGGGGTTTGATTTCCTTTAGGTCATTGACAAATAGCAAAGAACTTTATTCAGTTCCAACACACATATATGATAATTCTAATTCTAATTAATCCTATTTGGCATGGGAGAAACATTGCTCTTCATGCTCTTCACGAGGGGAAGAGGTGGCCGTATAGGAAAAGGTGGTCGTGGACGTGGAGATGGTGGAAAGAAATCTGATAAATTTTGTCACTTAGTTAAGAAGCATGGTCATGAGGTGAATGATTGCTATCATCGATATGATAGAAATTACAGAGGTCCACACAAAAGTGAAGATGCTACTTGTAACCCCCTTCCAACTATAGGCTGGTATTAAGTTTATAATCACGTGATTAAGTGAAATTAGAGACTTTAGCTAATTTGGGACTTCAACAAAATCAAACTTCCCAAAATCAGAGTCTATAAAAACTTTTCAAAAACCTGCTCACAAGGTCTCATATTCACATTACAAATACAAAATGGCCTATACAGGTTGATTTCATTCATACATATCAGAGTACCGCATAAATTACAAATACAAAATGGCCTATACAGGTTGATTTCATTCATACATATCAGAGTACCGCATAAATTCCTGACACACTCGGATTCCATTAATCAGTAAAGGGTCTTACAAAACAACAATGCCCATAATCTCTTTCCCTTTACTAGGGAATTACACAAAACTATGCTATCCATTAAATATACACAGCTATATAACCTAAAATATCCAAATGATTTTATACATGATAACCATTAATCAAAATAAAACTCCTGATCCAGAGCTCAACCACTCTTCGTCACCCGCTTTCCTTTCGATCCTTCAGCCCTGTCTAAAATTGTTTTGGGAGAGTGAGATTCTAAAGAATCCACATAGTGTCAAATCACTTATAATGTACACAACAATAAGGCATGAAAGCAATCATATCACACACATTGCATTACAACGGTAGTTACAGCAGCAAAGGCAGGTGTGACGAACGCCGCCCTTACGTTTGCTTACGCTGAATTGCTCACGTTGTATCGTACACATCACAGTTCACAACAATATATATTTCACCACATCTGAGTTTCATATAACAGTTCACAATACACAGCCGTACTGGCCGGATTACAGTTCACAATAGATCCATGTCGATTACAATGGCAGTCCAACGGCCGGGGTAGGTGTGATAAGCATCAACCCCCTACGACGGCTCCCGCTAAAGTACTCACGCTATAATGGACTATAGCACATTTTCCTTCACAATTCACTAAGCACAAATTCACATTTCACAAACACTATGATAAATCATGCATACCAGATATCATACAAAATATGAGAGAGAAATCACTACATGCTCGTTCCTTCCGTGCACACTTTGGCACTGGTCCTTCCCAAGTAGGGCAAATATCGTATCCTATAATTCATAATGAGTGACGAAGTATCAATTCTCTGTTCCAATTCTCAATGACTTCTCAATACTTAATTTGGTTATCATTATTACTCTTTAAATACCCATGAACACCTCTATCAATAACTCTGAGAGGTTGGAAGACTATCCCCAAAGATCCCCTTTCGGAAGCTCCAAATTGACATTTTTCACTGCGAAACTCGAGTGAAGATGACCTCACTCGAGTGAGATTGTACAGACACTCGAGTGAAGAAGGTCTCACTCGGGAGATGGTACAGTCTGCACTCGGGTATTAGAGAGTGAAGGATAACGAGTGAACACCCGAGAGCACAAGGACTTTTCAGAGACTACAACACTCGAGCACACTGGACCTCACTTAGTGATAGCCAAATGTCTCACCCGAGTACTAGAAAGTGAAGTCTAGAAAGTGAGAACCCGAGAGCACCAGAGTTTTCAATGAAGAGGAGCACTCGAGCACAGGAATTGCACTCGAGTGATAGATCAATACTCACAAGTGAGACTATACACTCTTGAGATTTTCCAGAAAGCACAACAGAAAAACTAAAGAGAACAACGAATATAACCGCAGCACTCGAGTGAAACTCAACTTCACCCGAGTGATATTCATCACACACTCGAGTGAACCCTAAATCACTCGAGTGATCCTTATCAGAACCAGAAAACGTAGCAAAACTAACAATTCATCCTAACCTTTGCCCAAATGATTCTAATGGTCTCAAACTTTCACTCAAGGCTACTCCTACACAAAAACACCCAAGGAATTACTTGGAACAATCAGAATTACCAAAATCCTATCCCATTATCATACTTTGGTTTGAATCAACATTAAACACCAAAATTCCAAAATCATCCAAACTTCACAATTTAACCACCAATCAATTCTATCTATCCAAAATAACTCTCAAAATACCAATTTCATGCCAAAAGCATACCAAATACCCAATGCTACTCATTTTCGAATTTAAGACCAAAAATACCAAAAATTCCAAACTTCATATAATGGCATAAAACATAGATAGAAAGATTGGTCTCACTTACCTTTTCAACTTTCTTAAAGACACTTTTTGATTCTCCAAACTTTAGATTTTCGTGATTCCTCAAATCACCACCAATGGAGAAGCTACAACTATCAAATTGAAGCTCTTAACTCAAGGAACAATATTAATGAAGAGCATTTTGGCATTTGAGGCCATTTGCTTACCTCAAAATCCAGCTTTTCCTTTCTCTCTCCTAGCTCCAATAGCACCGAAAATGGAGGAAGAAAGAGAGAGAAGAGAGGGATGGAGGAGAGATGAAAATGATGATGATTATACTCACTCCATGCTGTCCAGTGAAAATAAGGGAGAGGAAGAGAGAGAAAATGGATAAAATACTCCCCCATTTGACTTTTCTCCTCTACACTCATCATACCTACTTTTGCCACATGTCACTAGCCTATTGGTTCTCACAAATTAAGTCACCAATTAGCTACCTTAATCCCTCCATTAGCCATTTTATCATACTTTTCATTTTTCCTCTTAGCTAGTAATTAATTTCTCTAGTAATCACTAACTAATTGCCCAACAATTCATTCTTTCAATTTCCACTAATCATGGCATATTAATTAATATTGCCACCAGAACACATAATAATCCCACTTTAATTCAATAATTATCCTCAATAATTATCATTAGCCCTTAATAAAAAATTAGGGTGTTACACTACTGCTTTTGTTGGAAGACTAGAAACTATTGCAGACCCTATGTGGTACCTAGACACAGGTGCAACTCACCATGATTTTGAGAATGTCGACAGAGCGGGGGCACCCTTAAGTATAAATTCTCTTTTTCTTGGATATGGTAAACCACTCAATGTTGTGAAATCTGGAAATTCCAACTTGATATGAGATTACCCTTCTTAGAATATGACACTAAATAATGTTCTAGTTGTTCCTAAAATCACCATAAAATCCACAGCATGACGTAAATACTATATAACCTTTTTGGACGATTCAACCCACTTTACTTGGGTGTATCCTTTAAAAAAAGGGAAGAGGCACTATTTGTATTTATTCATTTCAAGTCTATGGTTGAAAATTAGATTGATAGAAAGATTAAAATTCTCCAAAGTGGTTAGGGAGGAGAATTCAGATCTTTTCAAACCATTCTAGATAAACATGGCATTTTATTTTGTAATCCTTATCCTCATACTTCATCACAAAATGGTAAAGTAGAAAGAAAACACATGTATCGCCGCTACAGACTTATGCATTTATAACGCTTAATAGATAATGGTTAATACTAATAAATGTCATATATGTTAACACTTAAAAGTAACGATTAATTATGTGCACTATCATGTATTGAGAGTCAGAATTCGTGAAGACATAAAATAACGATTGTAGCAAATAACCATCATTTATTTAGTGATAAAAGTGACGGTTCTTTCAAAACAACTGTCATGTAACACTTACAAACGATTCAACTTCCAACCTCTTGTATCAGCGAAGACAAAACATAATGGTTTTCAGAAACAACCATCATGTAACACTTTCAAATGATCTATCTTCCCCAAGTACCAGTTCATAGGTTATAACCCTTTGTAACATCGTCGGGTTTTCATAAGTCATAACCCTTTGTAACATCCATAAGACCTCTATTTAAACTCACCTATTCCTTGTGAATCTTACTACTTTTCTTTATTGGCCTCCTCCTTCTCTCCATCATGTTAACATCCTAGGAAGCTCGTCAACCACCACTACCCCCTCCTCTTCCTCTACCACCACTACCACCTCCTCCTCCTTCGCCTCCTCTGAAATGGAGGCTCTAATATAGCTGTTAGAAGGCCTTAATTGCCACATAAGGACTCTCACGGCATATGACAACAGGTTGAACAAGAAGTTGAACTTCATAATTCATCACAATTAGGTCGAATATGACTTGCAGTCAGATCCTTCATCTCCTTCCTCCGATGATGAGGAAGAAGAGGAGGAGGATGAGGAGGACGACAATGGTGGTGATAGAGAAAACCACTATTGTATTTTTAAAATATTAAAAAAAATGTAAACGTCTCTCAACTTCTCCATTTCATTAATTAGCATACTCGTTTTTAAGTCAAATGTAAACCATAAACTCACCAACCTCGGAACCCCACTACTCCGGTTGTCTTTTTCAGTTGTCCACCGTCATTTTTAATTGAACCAAACATCCACAAAGAGTTCATCGTGCTTTTGTTAGCAATAGCTACGCGAGTTGCTTCGGTTTCCTTTACTCACGTTTTCATTCTTTAACCCTAGCCAGGTCGCATTTCTTTGTGTGATATGTTATAATCATAGGGAGGTATGATTTTCCTTCTCCATTCTGCATTCTCCATTATTATTTATTTCGTGTTTTTAGCTAGGTTTTGACCTAAATTGTGCTCATATTTTTTTTTTTGGAAAAATCAATTACTCTGATTAAAGGTTCTTTTCTTATTACAGGAAGTTGTTAAAGAATTACTAAGATTTCACTATGTTGAGTGTATGGTAGATAGCCTTAAGGGGCATACAATTGCTACAGGCTATATGTATAACTTATAGGGGGAGAATCCAATTCATAATTGTCTCTACAAGCTACATGTATAAACTACAGAGGGAGAACACGATTCATAACTCGCCTCTCCCTTAGAATCATGTTAGCCAAGAGAGCTAAAGGCCGCCATCAATCCAAGTTTGCTCTTCCAGTGGCTGCCACAGATGCTAGTAGGAGGATTTATACTTGGCTTTATTGTGTGGCCTGACCACTTTATTGTCATACCATCTATGACAAAAAAGTATACCATCATCTTATAATATATATGCATTAGATAGAGTTTTTGCTTTTGTATTGCTTGTTGGACATAACTGTATAATAGAATAGAAGCTTATACATCGAGTATAGTCATACAATTTGGGATGGATCAAGACATTCCCGACTTTGTGGTTAGACTCAATAGAACTCCCTACCATAAAGGGCTCAAGGGGTATGCAGCCTCAAGCAAGAGTTAAGAGAGAAGAAGGGATTAGATCTTGCTATAGAATGCCATATAGCAATATATGGCATTCTATAACAAGATCTAACCCCTCTTTCTCTACCAACTCTAGCTTAAGGCTGTATACCCCTTGAACCCTTTATGGTAGGGAGTTTCATTGAGCCTAGCTATAAAGTTGAGAATGTCTTGATCCATTATAAATTGCATAGCTATACTCGATGTGTGAGCTTCTGTTATATGCAAATTTGTGTACAATTTTGCATAGCTATAATTGTTGTTTATGTGCACCTGTTTTTTTTCATCACAACATTATGCACAACATGGCCTTACAACATCTCAACAAATGACGGGTGTTGTATGAGAGCCATTATAATAGATACTGAATAAATCATGGTTTGGACCGTAATATATCTTCACCGAGCTTTTATAGCGCCTGCATATATAGCGGTTCGGAATCGTAATTTATGGCCAATAATAACTGTCATATATCATGATTCTATGGTAGTATATATAATAGAAATAGGTCTCACTTTACTTGCTCAGACCAAAATGCCCTTATATTATTAGTGGGAGGCATTCTCTATAGCTGTTTACTTGATAAACAAAGTGCCAAACCTCGTCTTGAACAATATCTCTCCATTTGAGAATCTATACAATAAAAAGCCTTGTTATACTTATAGTGGCTTTAAGATTTTGGATGTGCTTGCTTCCTATTCCTTCAACCATATAATCAAAACAAGTTTCAGTTTCATAGCAAGAAGTGTGTTTTTCTTGGCTATAGTGGGTCACACAAAGTGTAACATCCCAATATTTATTCCTAATGTTTAAGTAGCATTAAAATAAGATTTATTAAGTAAATTGAGATTTGGAGTATATCAAATGTATTGTTTGAGGTTTAGAGATATAAAATCAAGGAAAGAGAAATAGAATTTATAAATTTCAAGAAGAAAGTTCTAGTGAAGAGAATGTGGTTTAGTAGGGTTAAAGAAAGATAGTTAAATCAATTACTTACTTAATTTGTGTTAATTATTTGAATATTTTAAAAATTATTATTTAAATACTTTCAAGTTCAAGATATTAATTTAGGGAAAATAAAAAATTTTATAGAGCAAACAAAAGGGCAAAAGAAAATTTATGTAAAGCAAATCTTTCAATTATACTTATAGAAAGCTTGTAGTAACATTGTGGCTAAAGGCATTAGTTGGAATTGCCTCTAATTAACTGTATTACTAATAACATTAACGGTGTTAAATAACAGTTTTGTTCCCATCATAGAGAATGAAAGGGAACAATATGGGCAACAATGACAAAATAAATTATTATAGGTTATTATAAAAATTTAAACTAGGGTTAAGGTGCTAAAATAACTTACAACTTTTATCAAAAGTGTAACAGTAGCTATAAACTATATTTTAGAGCAAAAGTAACAATAAACTATCAAAATTGGTGCAAAACCGTTAAAACCAATTAACTTTCATTTATTATAATAAGGAAAATTAATCTTTTGGCCCTTAAAGTTTTGCCTCACATATTGTAATATCCTGAATTGTAATTAAGGGCTAATAACTTCAAAGTGATGTAAATGTCAATTAAGCACTTTTGAAGTATATGATGTGCAATGTGATACAAAATGTGCTAGGTGATGGTTTAGTAAGTATTGTGATAATCAGGGGCAAAAGGTAAATCACTGACCGATTGGTCAGTTACTGAAGAGGAAACTCCTTGGTAATTGAGATCAATGTCTAGGATTGAAAGAGGGGGAGGCGGAATCCTACGCATGCAAGTCCATGTGAATCCATGGTAGGGAGAATAAGATGTTGACATGTGGCAAGTTGTTGACCATTGGATAAGGTCAAATTTTCAAACTCATTTTCTCTTCCCTCTCCTCTTCCAAGTCGGTTGAAGCATGGGAAATGTGAAAAATCTATCATCCTCATCCTCATCTCATTTTCTCTCTCTTCTCCTCCATTTTCGCTGAAACTAGCCAAGAAAGAGAAAAGAAAAGGTGAGTTTTTGACTTTGGAAATGATCTCTTTGGCCCAAATGTTATGTTTTAAAGTTGTTCATAATAGTAAGGGCTTCATGGCTATGGTTTCAGATTTTCGGAAGGTGGTGTTTTGGTGTTTGAACTAATTTGAAAGTGGTGAAACCAAGAAGTTGGTTTTGGAAGAAATAAGAGGTGAGTAGTTGATGCACTTTGGTATAACTATCTTTGTTATTGGTTAAGTTTTGAAAATTTTGTATTATTGCCTTGATTTTGGCTTAAATTTGAAATTCATGAATTGTGTAGTATAAGGTGGTGGAATAAATGCCAAATTGTGTTTTGGAGTCCATAGTTTTGGTTTGGATTTGAAAAGAGGAAGTTTGGTCATTAGGTGATTTTGGTTGCAATGTGGTTAGAAGTGTTGAATGTGTCATTGTGGTAAGATTTTGGTTGTTTTGAGTTTACCAATAGGTTCCTTATGGAATTTTAGAGGGGAGTGAGTTTTGGTATAAGTTTTGGGACCATTGGAACCAGTTTTGGTAAATCTGGAAAATTATATCAATTGCTGCGATCTAGCTTCTGATAAGCTTCACTCGAGTGAGGTAGGGACTCACTCGAGTGCACATGAAATTCTTGGTATATTGGTTAAGTCTTCAGGCAGAGATCGTGAGTGAACTTCTTTATCTCTGAGTGACATACGTTATCACTTGAGTGCATATGGTATCACTAGAGTGCAAGTGTATGTAGCACTATGGGTATGCGTCTCAACTTATCACTCGTATGCAAATGATCAAGAGTGCGCACGGGCACTCATGAGCATTAGGAAGTCACTCGAGTGCTAGGGCTGGTACCTGAGCGTACTTGTCACCTGGGAGTTGTAGTTGCTCTCGGGTTGTCACTTCTTGCACCTCACTCGATGGGACTTGGGTGACTAAAGTACCATCACTCGAGTGCTTGTGTTTGTGCTCGAGTGAACTAACCACTCCAAGGAGTGTCGATGCTCTCGGGTACACACTTCCTGTGTCTCACTCGCTGGGACTCAAGTGCAATTGGGGGTTACACTCGAGTGAGTCAGCCCAAAATTATTGTTCTTTTTCCGAAAAAGGTATCTTTAGGGTAGTTTCTCCCAACTCCTTTAGGGATATGTTTAGGCCTATAATAGCCACCTAAAGAGGTTAAATGATAACCAACGTAAAGTACTTTGAAATTGAAAACTTGGAAAAGGGATTGACGAGGTTGTCCCTGATTTGGTTTATAGGATTTGATACTTGCCATCCTTGTGAGCCCACGG
This sequence comes from Inga laurina, assembly GCA_963855925.1. NCBI lineage: Eukaryota > Viridiplantae > Streptophyta > Magnoliopsida > Fabales > Fabaceae > Inga > Inga laurina. The sequence goes on from OY979709.1 coordinate 16,082,210, forward strand.
TGCCGAAGAACGTCAGAAAAGAACAAGGTAGTGACTCTTTCTCTTATTCTGTGTGTGAAACATTGTATGTATGTTTGTCATGTATTGAGAATACTTTGTGAATACACTGTGATGCTTTGAGATTGCAGCGAAAGGTGATGCTTAGTGATACATTATGCTACTTTGTGATACATAGAGATCGCAGTGAAAGCTGACGCATAGAGATTTCAGCCATGAGTGCTGTCGTTTGTGGCGAAAGCCATGATTTATTGTGATGCTGCTTAACATGGTCATACATGCTATGTGTTTATGCATTGTGTAAGTGATTTGTTACTACTGGGATTCTCTTGAATTTCATTCTTTCCAATGACTAACATTTCAGACGGGGCAAGTGGCTCTAAAGAGAAGCGGGCAACCCAGAGCGATTAGGTCCCTTTGGGGTATATTTGATTTTTGGGGAGTTGGTTATCTACTTTTGAACTTAGGATTACTATATATTTTGATATGTAAATACTATATTTGATTTTGGTCATGTAATCCCCTAGTTGAGATGTATAATCCCTTAGTTTATATATGTATAGAACCCGGGGGTTGCCGGGGATTTGATTATACACTCTGATATGAATGAATGTAAATTAACTGCACTGGTAATTATATTCGAGTTTTGAAATTGAGACGAGGATAGGGAAGAGTTTTTGAAAGACTTTGTGAAAACCCTACTGTAAGGTAGGAAGTTGAAATGAGTTTAAATTATCCAACGGTCTCTAATCCAATTTAATTATGCAATATCGAATCATAATTACGCTAATCAAGGTAGGGGGTTACACTTATAACTCAGTCCCTGGAGTTTGACTTGATATAACTCAGTTTTTAAACTTTTGACCATTTTGCAACTTAATCCTTGATATTTCTAAGTTATCCTATGTGGCAAAAAAAATGATTTCTTAAATGTTGAATGATAAATCATGAATAACACTTGGAAGAGGGTGATATTAGAAAAAGTATAAGCATATCCACTTCATAACATACGTAGTACATATTCTCTCCTTTTAATAACAAATGGAACTACAAAACTACAGATCCTTCACATAATGCTCATAATTTTAAAGGGACTTTAATATAAGAAAATCGATCTCACCTTATGCTTGAAAGAAGCTTTTTAAGGATATTTTATGGACACCATGAATGCCTAGTGAGATTTCTGTAAAACATAGGTAGAGGAGGATTTGAGTTAGTGGGAATAAGGACATTAGATGTTTTTAATTTATGTAAAATCCACCTAAGTAATTTTTAATAGTATTTTAAATGTTTTTTTGCCACATAGGTGACTTAGAAACATTAGGGACTGAGTTATACTAAGTCAAACTCCAGGGACTGAGTTATAATGCGTCAAAACTTTAAGGGCCAAAAGATTAATTTTTCTCATTGTAATAGATGAAAGTTAGTAGGGTTTAATGGTTTTGCCACAATTTTAAGAGTTTATGGTTGCTTTTGTTCCAGGGACTACCTTATTCTTACCATTAACTAATGAGTAATTACACAATGATTTTGAACCACTCGGCCAGGTTTTGATCCTGGGACTAATTCACCTTTGAAAATAATTCCAACTCCCAACTTTAAAATAAGGATTGAACCTGAAATGGATTGGGCTTTTATGAAAAATTTTGAAATTTCCCAATAATCATTTAATGGTTCACAAACTTATTAGGACTCATCAATCCTCAACCTTATTTATTATCATCATAGTGCTTCTCTGCTTATGAACTCATGAAGCATTTGTTAGCTAATAGGCCCTTATCATGCAATTGCCCAATCCTAGCTCAGTTATCGCGTTAAGGGAAAATATCGATTCACTTTGCGTGACACTGTAACCCCCTTCACGATCTAGGCTGAGATTAGTTTGTAAAAACATAATTAAGTTTGAATTAGAGACCATATATGATTTGGGACTTAAACAAAATAAAATTTCCCAAAATCAGGGTTTTCAAAAACTTTTTACAACACCTGTTTCACAATGGTCTCTTACTTATCTTTCAAACATAAATGGCCTATATAGATTGATTTTATTCATACATATCAGAGTACAACATAAATTTCCTGACACACTTAGGTTTTATTTAATAAATAAGGGTCTACATGGTACAATTACCTATAGAGTTTCCCATAACAAGGGGATTATACAAATTACTATCCAATATGTACATGTAATTCCCAACAAAATATCCAAATGATTTACATGATAACCAAATAATGAAAACACTCCAAATCCGGAGCTCTACCCACTCTTCATCACCCTCTTTCCTTTTGATCCTTCAACCCTGTCTAAAAGTTGTTTTGGGAGAGTGAGATTCTAAAGAATCCTTGTAGTAACAAATCACTCATAGTATGCACAACAATAAGGCATGAAAGCAAATCATCACATATAAATGGCAACTACAACAGCAATTACAGCGGGCAAGGGTAGGTATGATTCATGCCACCCTTACGTTTGTTCACGCTGAATTGCTCATGCTGTATTACATCACAACAGTTCACACAATATATTTCACCATAGTTGGGATTCATATAAAGCATTTTATACGCAAGCCATACAGACAAGATACATAACACACAGCCCACTGGATTCACAACACACCACCCCTTGGGTTGGATTCTCAAAGATCCATGTCGATTACAACGGCACTACAACGGCTGAGCTAGAGATGACCAACGTTAATCCCTAAATGACTCACGCTACATTGCTCACACTGAAATGGACCATGGAACATATAGTTCACAAAACTCAATGACAAGTCATGCATACCAAAACATCATACACAACATGAGAGAAGAGTCACTACCTTGATCCTTCCATGCGTGTCCTAGCACCAGTCTCTCCCGAGTAGGGCAAATGTCAAATCCTATATTCATAATTAGGGATGAAGTGTCAATGCTTTATTCCAATTCTCAATGACTTCTTAACACTTAATTTGGTTATCATTATTGCTCTTTTAGTACCCATGCATAACTCTATCAATAGCTCTAAAGGGTTGGAAGACTATCCCCAAAGATCCTCTTTTTGAAAGCTTAAACTTGATATTTTTCACTGAGACACTCAAGTGAAGATGGCCTCACTCGAGTGATGATACACTTTTCACCGAGCATAAGGGTTGACACTCGATGACAGCCAAATGCTCACTCAAGTTCTAAAAAGTGAGGTGCAGAAAGTGCTCACCCGAGAGCAGAAAAGAATGACAGTAACTAGAATTGTTCGCTGTATTTGAGCATAACCTAACTCACTCGAGTAGAAGCCAGATGCTCACCCGAGTTCCCAAAAGTGAAGTTCAAGAAGTGCTCACTCGAGAGCATAAGAAACTTTCAGAGAAGGACATCACTTGAGCAGGAATAAAAGCACTCGAGTGATGGCTTAGCACTCACGAGTGCAAAAACACACTTTTGAAAATGGACACGTGTGACAACCCGAGACTTGAGTTCGCAGTGTCTCATACACCTACACTTGAGTGAGAGGACGCTCACTCGAGTGGGAACTCACAACACCCGTAAGTGAGGCAACACTTGCCTTTGACTATGGAAGTGTAACAAGAACATAGGAACAAAAAGGAAGTTTGCACTACCGCACTCGAGTGGAACTCATCCCCACTCGAGTGCTATTCATCTTACACTCGAGTGATTCTATCAAAAACCAGAAAACTCAACAAAACTGACCACATCTCCTAACACTTGCCCATTTGATCCCAATAGACCCAAAACTTCTACCAAAGCTACTCCCACACTAAAACATCCAAGGAATTAAATGGAATCATCAGAATTATCTAAATCCTATTCCATTATCATGCTTTGGTTTTGGGCAACACAAATCACCAATTTTCCAATATCACTAAACTCAATCATTCAATTCCCAATCAATCCTATCTATCCATATACATTCCCAACATACCATTACTATGCCAAAAACATGCTAACAGCCCAGTGGTCATCATTTTCGGATTAAAGGTCAAAATTTCCAGAAATTTTAAACTAAACCATTTGGCATAAAACTTAGATAGATTAGTCTCACTTACCTCTTTCACTTTGCCAAAGAGATTTCTTGATTCACCAACCTCCAAAATTTTGTGTGGGTACAAATCAACAGCAATAGGCACACTATAAACATCAAAATGAAGCTCTCAATCCAAGGATCAACATTAATAAAGAAAACTTGAGCAATGGAGGCCATTTACTTACCCAAATCATAAGCTTTATCTTTCTCTTACTTGGCAACCATGGAGGACGAAATGGAGAGAGAGAAGAGAGAGATGAGTGTGAAGAAGAAGAAGCAATCATCATTTTCCCTCTTGCCTATGCTTGCAGCGAAAACAATGAGAGAAGGAGAGAGAAAATTTGTTTAAAATATCTCATTATTGACTTTTCTTCACATCTCCCATCACACACAATCTTGCCACATGTTTACATGCCATTGGTTCCCATAAAGCAAACACCCAATTAGTCACTTAATCCCTCCATTAGCCATTTAATCACTCTTCTCATTTTTTCTCTTAGCTAGTAATTAATTTACCTATTAACTACTAACTTATGGCCAATATTTCCATTCTTCCAATTTTCCACCACATATGGCATATTAATTAAAATTGCCACAAAAAAGATAATTATTCCAATTAAATTCATAATTATCCATAATAATCATGATTAGCCTTTAATTAAAATTTGGGGCATTACAGACACTACCTCTACAGATACTAACTTTCTATGGTATGTCTTTACATTATATACAATACATACAAATTTAAGGAATAGATAACCAACAACATACTTAAATCCTTCATCTTCATCTTCATCTTCTAACTATCTATGATTAACTTTTAGCCCTTCGACCCGCTGGCCTTCACTGTATGTGAATTATTAGAAAGGGTGAGATTCACGAGAATCTCAGTGGTAACACAATCAATCATATAAAATGCAAGTTCACGAAGCATGCTAAACAAACCATCATATAACAACAATCATCACAACATCATCCAGTAATCATTATGTAGCAAAACAACAAACATAGGACCTATTGGTCCAATACCACAGTGCTTGGTAACTCAGGTCTTACGGCTCAAGGTCTCTGCCCCATACAAGTATACATATCGGGTCTTATAGCCATCAGGTCTTATAGACCAGGGTCACTGCCCAATGTGTAATATCCTAAATTTTAAGATTTGAGGCTTGAGAATAAGACTGAATCAAGTTGATTGCTAAGCCCAGGTTTGACAAGAGTCTCAAGAATGAGGATTTGCTGCCAGTGTATTTTTCCAGCATGGCAGTCTAGTTGTGTGACATTTTTAAATAGGAAAATAATGTTTAATGCCATAATAGTTTCCAGTATAATAGTAGACTTATCAAGCTTTAATTTGATAGGTATATAGGTCATTTAGAGTTGTATACAAAGAGTTATGTATTTTTGAGTTAGCTTAGTAAAACCGACAATTTTTAGTGGTAGCGTCCAAAAACAATAATTCTAGGAATTGTGAGCTTCTAGTTGGCTAAAGTTTATATTTTTTCTTGGAAATAGACTTCTTAAGAGTCACATAGCTTTTAAAACCACACTAATTGGACATTTTTACAAATAGTTATGAATTTTCAAAGTTTGATGGAAATTCTGCCCAGTTTTCTAGTAAGTACAAAAATGGAAATAAATGTAAGAGTAAAATGATAATTTGACTAATAAACCAAACAACCATTTATTTTTCCCTTTAACTGGGATAAATATTGGCTGAAGTAGGGAGACTAAAATGGTTAACCAAACCAATTATGGTAACTAATTAGATACTTACTTTTTGAAGGAACCATAAGCTGTTGACACTTGGCACATTGTTGACTAAGTAATTTGGTTAGGTGAAGAAATCATATAACACTCCCTTTCTTATCTCAAATTCGGTCAAAGAGGTGGAGGGGCTGAAGTTAATTCATTAAAAGACATCTCACTCTCTCTCTCTCTGCAAGCTCTCTAAGTCGTCTAGCAAGGGAGGAGGAAAGAGAAATGTGAATAGTGATATTTCTCAAGTTCAATCCACCAAAACACTACCGAATCAGTGTTTTCTCTCAAAATACCCTTTTATAACCTTCTTTTACTCATCCCAAGCTTCATTTCTACAATTTTGGATTTTTATTTGGAGGGGTTTGGTGTCGTCTTGCCTGCCGGAGTACTGCCAGATTTCTGAACCGATTGTGAAAATGCGTAGAGGTAAGCATGGGCTTCATTTTGAATCAATTGGTTTGTTGTTTAGATGAGTTTTCATGAGGGTGGGGTACTGTTCATTTTTCATACAAGGGGTATTTTTGAGTTTTAACTATGTGGTTATGGTTAAATGATGATTTATAATGATTTTGGAAATTTATGTTTAAAGCTGCCTGAATTCGTTTTCTAGAGATAGTGAACTTGCAATGTGTTTTTGATCTATCAAACTTGGTCCAAATGCTATGAAATTTTACAGGAGTAAAGTAGACATTTAGGGCTTTAAGTTGATAGGTATTATAAGTCATTTGGACAAGTGGATTGAAAGTTATGATTTCTCAAAATTTGCCTTTGATTTTGGAACAAAATTCTGTGGTAGGCTAGCTTTGATGAATTTTCTAGAATTTTGTGGTAATAATTGATGCTCCATGATGTTTTTCATTGAAAATAGACTTAAAGAGGGTCACATAAAACTTTAAACCACTCTATTTGGATTTTTGTAGATTGAGTTATGATTTTTAGAAGTTGAACCAAGAAATAGAGGATTTCTTAGCCGCGGCCCAAATGTTTCTGGACCATTTTTGGCCTCAACCAAGACCCTAACTTCCAACATTTTATATTGTTTTGAGAAATGTCGAATTGTTTAGCCTCCCTAACTTCTTGGACATTGATATATACTTCTAATGACTTTCTATCATGTCTCTAATGATGTGATTGGGTATCTAGGGTCATGAGAGGTCAAGGAAAAAGAAATGGAAGGATTTGCAAGCAGCTACAATGGTTGGAAGGAAAGGTATAAGAGGATGACACGAATACAAGCGGTAGTGAACTTACCCTACTTGTATGTATTTGATATTTATGCTTGTGTATTGATATGGCTTATTGCTTTGCTTGATTATGTTAAGCATGTATGGATGATTGTAGCTTTGTTTAAGTTATACTGTGGCCTTGAGTATGTTACATGAAACATTGAGCAAGTAGATAGGTCATTATGTGAACATGAGCCTATGTAAGGCAAACATGTCATGCACTTGCATTTATCTTACATGCATTGTTTGGTAATTTTTTACCACTGAGATTCCCCCGAATCTCACCCTATCCCAACTAACCATTTAGATAGGTGAACACAGGAAGTATGCTGGGAACAGAGAAGAGTTCTGTAACAACCCAAATTTTATTCACCAAAACTATATTGTAATTATTTGAATAATTCAATAAAGTGGTGAATATTCATAAAGTTGGATCTTGTGAATTTTGAAATATTCATATTCATAAGGAAATGACCAAATTAATTCAAAAATTGAATTAAATTACAAAGGGGATAGCAAAATCATAATTTTGCCAATTTAGCCAAGATTTATTATTTTCCAATTAATTGGAGTTAATTTCAATTAATCAAGGAAAATAAAGAAAAATTCATAATGAGATTATTCTTGGTGGAATAAATCAAGAATTGTGAAATTAAGGGGAAATTATACTTCATAGAATTATAGGAATTATGGAAATTATGAAAAAACATTTTTTTCCTCTTTTATCTCCCTAAGTTTAGGCCACACATGGAAAGAAGAGGGAAATTGTAATTCCAAGAAGCAAGATGAAGGTGATGTTGACAATACTATATGCACAAATCAATGATGGCAAAGGTGGAGTGCACACTAGGTGAAAGACATATGCATGGTGGTCATAATGAGAGAGTATGGTTGGAGGGATGGTGTGTATGTAAGGTGGAGTGACTCAACCCTTGATTAAATCAAGGGCTAGGAAGAAAGATACAAGTTAATACATAGTTTCCCTTCCTCCTTCATACACTTCACGCACAAGACAAAGAGAAGAGAGAGAGAGAGAGAGTGAGTGAACTTGGAGAGCTCTTAAAGTTTAGAAAGAAGGAAGAGGAAATCTAAGGTAAAAAGGTTAAATTCTTATGGTTTCCTTGTGTTATTGTCATAAAATCCTTCTCTAAACTCTTGTTTCTCATAAATCTATGATGGTGAAGACACACTTTGAGATCAATAAGAGAAGGAGGAGGAGCCTAGAGTAAAAGGAAACCAAGAAGCCAAAGAGAGTAACTTCTTAAACTCGCCTTCTTGAGTTGTTGTTGATAATTGTTGTTTGGTTTTTATAATTTTTGGGTTGATTTGTAAAATTAGAAAAGCCATAATTCTAAGGGGTTATGCTGCCCAAAATCCTTTAAATCATGGTTAAGAAGTGTTTAAATAAGTTAATCAAGGATTGGAAGTGGAAAAGTACAAGTTTTGGGAGCTAAAACACAAAACCTCATTTTTTCCCATTTTCCCTAATGTTTCGGCCAGGACCAGAACTGGTAGTAGGAGTTGGATTTTCATGAAATAAATGGTTCCATTGGACTCAGTGGGCAAAAATAGGTGGGGTTACAGTTGGGCACTTTTTCGGTAGAGGCCGAAAAAGCACAATTACGAAAACACCACTGAAATCCCTAAATAGGGGTTGTCAAGGAAATTTTCGTAATTTGATACTGAATTTGGTGATTTTGAGCCTTGAAATGGTTTCTTTCGCCAAAAATAAGTCAAAATAGCTTCGGTCAAAATTTTGGGAAAATGTGCCATCGGGCCGAGTACGGCGGGGCCGGGCTGGGTTCTCGGGGGCATTTTTGTAAATTTTTACCATAGACTAATATAACCACAATAAACACTATGAAAGATTCTAAAATGATACTTGGATAGGTTATGACCTATTTCTTGTACATTTAATATTTTAGGACCGAGTCTAGAGTCGGAACGACATGTTTTACGAGACACCGTTAAATAGAGGATTATAAAGTGTTGAGGTAGGGACATTACCTTTCATATATTATGCTATAGTTATATGATTATGTAGATGCCAATATTTGTAAATGTGCTTTATTAATCAACACTATTTGCCCAGAGAGGGGCCAGAAGTGTCAGAGGTACTTACACTAGAGTTGGTGAAAACACAACCGATGCAGAATAGTGGGGTTGGGCCCTATTCATGTATACATGCAGATGATTTGTTTATAATGTTCATTAACTGGTGCATACATAACATATATCATATTTACTTTTCGCATTCTCTATGAATGATAGCATGTTTCTACTAGGGTTCTCCGGAATCTCACCCTATTTTTAATAAACACCTCAACGGGTACCAGTAGGTCTAAGGGAAAAGATGTAGATGCTGGAAAGTGAGCAGCACGTGTCTCGAGGTAAGGACAAGATCGTGGTCATAATTATTCTATTTTGTGATATTTTGGTGAAATTTGTAAATATTAAGTTATCGCTGTATTTTCTGTTTTTCGTTGACGAACGACGTTGGGATTGTAAACAAATATTTTTATCAGTATAATTGTACTTTTCTGTATGCCCATTGAATTCTGTCTTTATTACTCTTCGATTATCGAAATGGAAACGGGTGTTGACAAGTTCTGTATGAGATAATTGTAGTGGTGGAATGAAGACGGGGCTATGTCTACAATACTTGTAATAGGTTTAGACAATTTTGTAGCCCTATAGCTACATTGTTTATTTCTATACACACACACATATATGCAAATGAATGAACTAAGAATGAGCAGAGGAATGATTTGGCTAAATAAATGAGTAGTGAATCACTTTGATGGAATTAAATAAAGATGAGAATCAATGAGTAATAATGAAGTTACGAACCATTGAATGACACTTCCACAAGATTTTGAAATTTTCTGAAAAGCCCACTCAACTACAGGTTTGAATCCTGTCTTAAGGTTGGGAATTGAAAGAACTTTATAAATGAATATCACTTCATGGTTTGAATTCATTGCATAAAACTTATCAGTTGATCATAAAAGGTAAGGGAGTTACACCATACAGACCTGTATTCATAGGTCTTATGCCTCTGAATGCTCATTAGGCCTTACTGCCTAGGGCCTCTACCCCATGCAAGAGTGCACATTGGGTCTTACTGCCATCACGGTCTTATAGCCCAGGGATGTTGCCCTATGCATACTTGTACTTTCGGGTCTTACAGCCTCGGGCCTTTGTTTGTCAGGTCTTCTTAGCTAAGGACACATAGGTCTAATAGGTTTTATTGCCTATCGTATATTCATGAAATGAATGTACTCGATGGTAGAAATATACATGCAGAACAATATATTGTATATGAGAGAAAGAGTTACTACTTGATTGCCGTTCCGGTCCTTTACCTTTATCAACCAACTTCTTGTTCGGGCTGGGCAAATGTGGAATCCTATAATTTAGAATTCATGAATAGATGGGTTATTGTCTATTCCAATCCTATTGGCATAATAAAGATTATGTTATTCTTGACCCATCCTAATTCTGACCTTTACTTAACTTTATTGGTTATCTTTAGTATTCTAAGACATGTTATATGTCTTCTTCCCTTATGATTTGGGTATTCAATATTTTGATTATTTTCATATTGGATATCTATATCATGTTTCTAATCCTCACGCTTTTACTAACCATAATTCCCATCAAAAATTGGAAATTCCAATCTGTCAAATTTCACCAAGCAACTTTGTAAATTCATAACTTAATCTAAAAAATTCCAAATAAAGTGGTTCAAGTTTCTATGTGAAGCCCTTTAAGTCCTCTGTAAAGAAAAAATATCAATTAGTGCCAAATATAGGGGTAAAATTTTAGGAAACCTCGACCAACCTATAGGCCTGAGGATTCTTTCTAGTATTGATACCTCAACTTCAACAAATCATAACTTACAAACTATTGACCCAAATAATGAATTCTACACCTCATTTCAAAGATCTAGATGTTTACTAATATCTTGAAAAATATCATAATCATTGAATAAGGTTTGTTTATTCAAAATTGAATAAAAAACAATCTAACTCCCTGGTAATTCAATCTGGCAGCACTATCCTCAAGCACCCTTTAACTTCAATTTTAAGGTTTTCAATCCAATCCATTCAAAATCATTTCCTCAAGCTATTCCTACAAAATTTTCTATGTAGAATCCATTTCAAACCTTAAATTTGGCAAAGTTCAATTCCCTCCTTAAGAACCAGTTATGACCAAACCTTAGGGTTTTTGGGCCAAAAATCCATCTTCAATCCAATGCTTTTAAAGTTACCTTCTTACCTTTATCCTACACAATTTTTCATTCTAAACCTACTGGAAACCTCAAAATCAAAAAAGTTATAATCCTTCCTAGTGCCTTGGTATTTGCCAAAAGTCACCTTAGGGTTAGCACAAAGTAATTTTACAATTTTAATCCACAGAACTTACTTTATTACATTTCTACCATACTTAAACCTTATTAATCATCATGTTCATGTTCATAAGATCATCAAACCCTAAGCTTACCTCTTAACCAAAGTTAGGGTGGCATGATAACCTCATGAAAACTCAACCAAATTTCAAGATATTATATTCAAATTAGAGCTTATACTTACCTCTATCTGGTGCTATAACCTGCTCTTGGTTCTTCTAACTCCTACAACCTTTAGATAGCACCAAAATCTTCTTTTCAAGAATCTAAAAATATATAAACTTTGTTTTTAATGAGAGGAATAAGATTGGTGAAGATTTACAGAGCTAAAGATGCAAATTCGGGGGTGAAAATCACCCAAGAACACTTTCTATCTCTCTCTCGTTCTTCAAGAACTCACCACCTTCTCTCTTCTTTCTTTTTATCTATATTTTCTCTTATTTTCCCCCTTATTTTTTACCATTGGACCAATTTAAAGAGTGTGAGGAATTGTTGGAATTAATTGCCACATGTGCATAAATGTCCGGTCTAACAAGATGCCACGTGTCCTAGTAGAAACTCAGACAATTCTTTCCTTTGAGCCCTTGTCTAACTTTAATGCTTTAGGGCAGGGGAAGTATATGACACCCTTATTTTTTAAGGCTATGGATTGCTTAAGTGTAGTATGTTAGATATGATTAATTTTGATGATGTCAAATATTAAGAGCAAAAAGTTTGTATAATATATTTATCTTTTACAATGACTAACTACTATATTTAATATTGCATATCTTATGGATTAGTCAAGCAAAGAAAGAAGAAGATTGAAGATATTCAAGAAGATATCTACTTGGTTTATAAATAATGATAATCAATTCAATAAGATATCTAGTTAGGTTATGAAGAATGATTATCAATAAGAAAATCAAGAAGAAAGAGATTGAAGAAAGAAGAACTTGTAAGATCAAATGAAAATATCAAGATTCAAGCTCTTATAAGTGATACCGAAGGTAGGAATGGGTCAATATAGAGCTAAAATAACTTAAATAGAAGTTATGAAACTTCCCAAAGGTGTTCCCTTGAGTTTTGGCTCTCTGTCAAGTTTTAGAAGGCATCACTTGAGTGATTACTCAAGTGATGATCATTTTGCTATGCTCTATTTTTGTGTAGCATGATAGAGTTTCGATATTTTGGTCATATCTCTCTAACCACATGTCAAATTGATTTAAAACCAGTTTTATATGAAACTAGACTCTCAACACATCAAATACACACCAAATTCACATTCAAAGGAGTTTAGATAAGAGAGATATGATCTTTGGAAGATTCCATGCAAATCAGCATCATATTCCAAATCAGCTTCGGTATTTTGGACGTAACTATCAAACTACACATCGAATTGAGATGAAATTGGTGTCATATGAAACTAGACTTAAAAAGCTTTCCATGGATAGCTAATTTGTTATATTTGAAGCTATATACTAAGATTTATACATTCATGAAGTTGATGCTCGTGACTTCAGATATTGTAACTTTATGAATATAATGAGTTTGGAGTTGATTCTTGTTGCATTCAATGTACATGGCAAGAGCTTTTCAATGATATATTATTTTCCATGTTTTGAATCAAAATGAAGAGATAACTCAAGTGATCACTCAAGTGATATTCAAGGATCACTCGAGTGATGAAGTTGGAAAATGACTCTAATGCTCTTTGCCACATTTTGAAGGGGATAGCTCCAGTGATCACTCGAGTGATAACCCAGGATCACTCGAGTGACCACTCGAGTGATGCGACAGACAACTTACTGAAGATTCTGAAAATCAATGGAATGTTCGTACAATTCACTCCTTACTTCCAATCACTCTAACACTTTATTGTATTAGTGTTTAATGTATTTCTCCAAGAATATAATGAAGAGATGATGTGAAGAGACAAAAGGTGACTTTACAGAAGTGGAGCGTCAACGTTCGTAACAGCTAGTTTTCAAATTCAAGCCAATAGACAACAGAAGTAGCCGTACTCCAATGGATAGGTTGAAATACTTACAACGGTCATATCCTAATCAATATAAATACAAGATATTCAAGCAGAGTGCAACAACAATGAGAGCTTTACTATGCCAAAAATGCTATGATCATGAATCATCCACTTCTACCCAAATACCGTTTATTTATCTAGCTTCATATCATTTACCTTAGAAAGAGAGATTGCTTGTATTGTTGTTCAATTATTATAATATCCACTCTTTGAGAGAGTCTGTAAACACTTTCAATTGTATTTCTCAATTGATCTCAAGGTAGAGGGACCTTGAGAGGGTTGATTTTTTTACAGAGAAGCTGTAGAGAAAATTCCCAGTAAGACTTTCTGCTCGCAAGACTTACAAGGTGCAAGCAGTAAAGAACGTTGATGTTCGTAAGACTTATAGGGGTGTAAGTAGGAGAGAACGTTGCTTCTCATAAGACTTGCACAAGTAAGCGGGAGAGAAAAGGTCTTCATAATTGTTCTGCTTATAAGACTTACTATGTGTAAAAGGGAGTACCTCAACTATAACCTTACAGTGTGTAAGGGGAAGTAATTCGGTGAGAGATTTGTAAAAGGCTTCACAAGGGCTCGGCTAAACTTGTGGGTTCGTAGCGGTTCTCAAGTACCTAATTAAACTTGAGGGATATGTGGATTGAAATCTCAGGAGGAGCCTGGGGAATGGATATAGGTCATCGTAGATTAGGTCTAATTAGGATAGATCACAGTTTGCATCTTCTCTTCCCTAAGATCTTATATTTTCAGCATATATTATTTAAATATATAACTGTTGATTTATGATTCATTACTTTCCTAGTTAATGCTTCCACTAAGATGTGAAAAGATTTTCAAAGTTTTTAAATTTTTATCTTACACGCAATTCACTCCCCCTCTTGGGTGTCACCCGGTTCTAACAGAGTACTATCTTTAAAGGGAGACCGATAATCTTTTATGAACACCGGGAGTCCCAACTTCAAGCAGAATATAGAACCACCTTCAAGTAGGTTTTTAAAAAAATCTTTTCGAAAGTCATTTTCAAATTTGGTCTCATATTATTTTACGATTCATTTTAAGCTATCGGTTTTAGGTTCATTCCTTCATATCAGAGGTTTTACCAAAATGAACTCTGCTAGAACTTAAACTACTACGATTGATTAGTAGCCATAGTTAGACGACTATCCACTATCGGTTCAGATGTCACTATGCGTTTGCTTATGTATAGGTACTTACATACATGTCAACTGACTTGCCAGTACGGGACTAACTTCGCTTAAATACAGATTAAGTATAATTCCCAAAAATAAATAGATAACCAACAGAAAATTAAATTCTATGTTGTTCGCTTTATTCGCCCATGGTTCCCTTATTGCCTGAGGAACTACCTACCCAAGCTGAAAATTTGTTTTTGGAAAAATATGGTGAGATTCAAAGAATCTCAGTAGTAACAAGTATCACTCAAATAAAAAGCATACATATAACATGCTATGTCAACCAAAGTTTCAATACAAGCAACACATTCAACATTCAGAGATAAATTCATGATATGCGGAAAGCATAAAGTTACCAAGTCACGGACAACCTTCCCTTGCCACAGTACTGGGAAATTCTACTGGCCTTGAGCTCTTCTCATTTGAATGCTTAATTTCATGATGGTACAAACATGCATATAACATATCACATAGTATGTGAGGGATAAGTTACTACCTGAAATGAACTAATAAGATGAAATGAAACATTATATATTGAAAATAGAGAATGCAAATTAAGATACTGATAACAATAGATGCAATCTCGTCAAAATTATCAACATCAAAGTCATTCAAGTTGGGTGGTTTCACTAATAGCCAATTTTGTTCACATATGAGTGCCTCAGCCATCCTTAAGGATAAAGAGCTCCTGAAAGCATCCAATACTCTACCACCCATACTAAAAGCTACTTCTAAAGAAACTATAGAAACTGGGACAACTAACAAATCATATGCCATCAAGCTTAACACTTTATACTTACAAGCATTTCCTTTCCACCACGACAAGATGTAATATCCTGAACTGTAAGTAAGGGCTAATAACTTCATAAGGAATGTAATTATTAATGAATGAATACTTTTGAAGAATATGATTTGCATTATGATATAAATATGTTTGAAGATGGTTTAATAAACATTATGATAATCAGGGGCAAAATGGTAAATTTACCAACTAGTTGGTTAGTTGTTGAAGAGGAGACTCATTGGTAACTTAAGGATCAATGGCTAGAATTAGCTCTTGAATGATCAAGGGGGCGGAATTAAGTGTGTATGAGAGTATGTGAAATCATGGAAGGAAGCATAAGATCATGACAAGTGGCAAAGTGTGAGCCATGGGATGAGGGTCAAATATTTAACTCATTTTGTCTTCCCTCCTACTCCTAGAGTCTGTTATATGCATAGGAAAGAGAGGAAAATCTGCTTCTTTATCAATATCTCATTCTCTTTCATTATTCTCCATTTCCGTTTAGCTTGAAGAGGAAAGAGAAAGAAGAAATTTTGTGGTAATTGCTCTATTTGACCTTGAATGATGAAATTCTCTTCATTAAAGTTGATCTTGGTGTTGAGAGCTTCATCAACATGGTTTTAGATTTCTAAAAGGTGGTGTTTGAGCACTTGAAGAAATTTAAAAGTTGTGAAATTTAAAACATTGAGCATGCTTATGTCATTATGTTGGCATAAATTTATATAACCAAGTATGTCATACACTAAACATTATCTTGCATGCATAGTTAGCATTGTTTACTACTAAGATTCACTCTGAACCTCACCCTCCCCCAACCAACCATACAGGTATGATGAGTACAGGAGAAGAATGTATGAAGATATGCAAGGGGGGAGTATGAAGGAGAATCAAAGATTAAAGTACAACGCACTATTTATGTATTTTGTCTGAAATTTGTAGTTCTTTTAAATCTGAATGAACTAAGAATTAGAAGAGGAATAATCTGGCTAAATAAATTAGCAGCGAATCACTCTAATTGAATTAAGTAAAGATAAGAATTGATAAATAGTAATGACGCTTCCTCAAGATTTTGAAATTTTTTGAAAAACTCACTCAACTATAGGTTCGAATCCTGTCCTGAGGTTGAGAATTGAAAGAACTTTATAAATGAATATCACTTTGTGGTTCTGATTCACTACATAAAACTCATCAGATCGATTACAGAAGTAAGGTGTTACATATAATGCTTATACTTATCTTTGTAACTCAGTTAAGGTGTTCATTTTGACACATGTGTGGGATTGTTTCCAATAATAAATGTGTGTGTGTTATTCTCTAGAAATTCTTGCATTTTATCACATTTTTCTTATATATTTGTTGGTTTTTAGCTCAAATTGTGCATAAACTTTATATATATGAAGGAAAATGTGTTGTGATTGAAATACTTTGAAAAGTTGCAAATTTTGAACTAAGTGTATAGATGTTTTGATTAAATTAAAGAAATTAGAAAGATCATAAACTCCTTCTCTTTGTAGGAGGATGAGGACAAGAAGTAGAAACCTACATAGATCATTGGAAATGAAGAAAAGAAGAACAAATGTCAAGAACGAAGATTAAAGAAGTAGCTTGAAGGCACTCCCAGTCGCTTTAGCTTCAATATAGCAAAACAAAAGCGAAACACCTCTAAAATAAGCCATTCTGACTGCGTTCACTTTTGCTATGCCACAACAAAGCAAAAGCGAAAACACCTAAAAAATAGGCCCTTTTGACCACGTTTGCTGTGGGTTAGTTGTAGTGAAGCAAAAGCAAACTTGCGATACTGATACTATGCGTTTTGCAAAAGTGACGATTCAGTTGGCTTTTTAACCTAAGAGCGGCACCAAAATGGAGGCATTCTGCACAAGGGAGAGGCTGAGAACATAAAGGAGGCTTCTTAGAGAGCTCTTAAGAGAATTTTGATGCTTTTTGGAGGAGATTCTTGAAGAAATTCAAGATTTTCCTCTATTTTTCTGGTTTTTTCCTCTCTTCTTCCCATTTACTGATATGGATATAACTTTTAACTTTAGTTTTTGGTTTGTATTGATTGAGTAGCTAAAACTCTCATTTAGGATTACTTTTACTCATTGTATGGATTGAAATTACTATATTTTCTTGCTTTTGCTAGTTGTTGAGAATATATGTTGATTTTTCTCTATGCTTAGTTACTATCTTGTGCTTGATCATCACATGATTAGTCTAGTTCAATTATATGGTGCTTGAGAGAGCTAATTGGATTGTAAAACTTGAGAAAAATCATGTTAGACTTGAAATTTATGGATTAAATGGATGGTTTGTTGTTAGAATAGAGATATATCTAACAACCTAACATAGTCTAATAAAGAATTGCTTTCGGAAAGATGGTTTTCATTAATTATAGACAAGAGATTGAATATTGTTAATGAAAATTAAAAATCAATCTTGACTTGAGAGAGCTTGATTGATGATCTTAGAATCTTTGACTAGCATATGGACTCATAACTAGCATAAGTGAATCAATTGCATAGTTTCATGTAATATAATAGGGAAGAAGTAGTCCTAAGTCTTTAAGTTTTGAAGTAGAATCAATTTTACAATTATTCTTGTTTTACCTTATTAGTTTCAGAAAAATTCCTTAATCGACACACTTAATTTCAAATGATTTTATTCAACCTAGTTAAGAACATGGTTACAATAATTAACTCGCTTTCGTCATAGTCCTTGTGGATTGACACTCATTTTCTCACTAAATTATTAGTTGCGACCTGTACGCTTGTAAAAGCTAAATGGCAAACATTGTGTCAAAAGGATTAAGTCCCACTCTATTTTGGATTTAGGGGTCCAAGTATTATGTAATCAAGGACTATTAAATTGGCTATGAGGAGGAGTAAACTCATGCAATGATGGGCCATATGGAAATTTGGCAATTTTTCCCTATGTGTGAGTTAAACATGGACTGGGCACTTGTAATATCCTGAATTGTAATTAAGGGCTAATGACCTCAAAAGTGATGTAATTAATGTTAGTTCAACACTTTTAAAGTATATGAGGTGAATTGTGATACAAATGTGTTTAATAACGGTTTAGTATATGTTATGACGATCAGGGGTAAAATAGTAAATTTATCGATTGATTGGTCAGTTACCAAAAAGGAAACTCATAGGTAACTCAAGATCAATGGCTAGGATTGACTCTTGAATGACCAATGGGGCGGAATCTAGTGTAGATGAGTTTATATGAACTCATGGTAGGGAGAATGAGATTTTGACAAGTGGCAAAAGATAGACCTTTGGATTAGGTCAAATGTTCAACTCAATTTTCTCTTCTCTATCCCTCCTAAATTTTGTTTAATCATGGGAAAAAGGGAAGGAAATCATATCGCCATTCAATCATCCTCTCTCTCATTATCCTCCATTGCCATCCAAAACCAAGGAAGAATGAGAAAGAGAAAAGCTTGAGTTTTGGTAAGCAAATGTCCTCATATGCTTAAGTGCTCTTTATTAATTTTGTTCATAGTGTCAAGAGCTTCATTCGTATGGTTTCATATTTTTGATTTGTGGTGTTTGGAAACTTGAGAAAATTTGAAAGTTGAAGAACTAAGAAACCAACTTTGAGAAGAGGAGGAGGTAAGTATTTAATTTATTTTGGTGTAATTTTTTGGTTATTGAATGAGTTTTAAGAAGCTTAGATTTTTTCCTTAATTTCTCGTGATTTTGAAAGATATGAATTGGTTAGTGTTTGGTGGTGGAATTGGTACCAAACTATGACTTGGGCCATTAAAAGTGATTCGGAAATTGTGGGAGTGAGATTGGTTATTGATGGTTTTGGGTTGCATTTTGGGTAAAAATAGGGTATATGCTGATTGGGAAGGAATTTAGGTGTTTTGAGTTTACCAATAGGTTCCTTATGAGATTTTGTGTAGGAATGAGCTTTGGTATAAGTTTTAGAACCATTGGAGCCAGTTTTGGTAAATCTGGAAAGTTATATAAGTTGCTGTGATTTGGCTTCTGATAAGCATCACTCGAGTAAGGAAGGGTCTCACTCGAGTGTAGTTGAAATGACTTGCTTTGGTTCCACCGCATATGTGAAATTTTCTTGTAGCTCAACATCCTCATATTCAATGATGTGAGACGGATCCGGTTGGTACTTCTTCGGTTGAGAAACGTGGAATACGTCATGGAGCCTGCTCAAGCTCGGAGGTAGTGCTACTCGGTACGCAACAGGTCCAATCTTCTCAAGGATTTCAAAAGGTCCTATATATCTCGGGCTCAGCTTCTTTCTCTTGATCGCTCGCCCAACACCCGTAACTGGTGATACTCTCAGAAAAATATGATCTCCAACCTCAAACTCTAAAGGCCGTCTTCTCTTGTCAGCGTAGCTTTTCTGTCGACTCTGCGCTGCAAGCAACCTCTTACGAATAACCCGAATCTGTGCTGAGGTTTGATCAACCAAATTTGGCCCATAAAGCTTCCTTTCGGATAACTTATTCCAACACAAAGGCGATTAGCACCTCCTTCCGTACAACGCTTCATACGGAGCCATCTGGATGCTCGCATGATAGCTATTGTTGTAGGCGAACTCAGCAAGTGGAAGGAAATGATCCCAACTTCCTTTAAAGTCGAGAACACAAGCTCGCAACATATCTTCCAGCGTCTGAATTGTTCTCTCAGATTGTCCATCCGTTTGAGGATGATAAGCCATACTGAATCTTAGTTGAGTACCTAAGGCTTCATGCAATGCTTTCCAGAATCTTGAAGTAAATCGTGGATCTCGGTCGGAAATGATATTCTTCGGTGTACCATGAAGTCTGACAATCTCTCGAATATAAATCTCCGCTAGTTTATCAGGAGAATAACCAGCATTGATTGGTATAAAGTGTGCCGACTTCGTTAATCGATCCACAATTACCCAGATCGCATCATAGTTTCTGATCTTGGGCAATCCCACAACCAAATCCATGGTCACGCTTTCCCATTTCCATTCCGGAATCTCAGGACTCTCAAGTAAACCAGGCGGTCTCTGGTGCTCGATCTTTACCTTCTGGCAAGTGAGACACCTTGCTACATATTTGGTCACATCACTCTTCATACCCGGCCACCAATACACCGATTTCAGATTATGATACATCTTGGTCATACCAGGATGGAGAGTATATTGACTCTTGTGCGCCTCATCTAAAATCTTCTGTCTCAACTCCGCCTGAAGTGGAACACAGACTCTCTTCTGATAACGAACTAATCCACGAGGCAATAGGTCGTAGCCTGGAACCTCTCCCTGTTCAATTCGAGCCAGGTTGCACTGTATCCAGCTATCTTGCCTCTGAGCTTCTTTAATTTCCATCCTTAGATCATTCTCCTCTTGAGAAACAGTGTAATTGGCACAGATAGTCTGGTTTGTTAAATTTAAATCACGAAAATCTTCAATCAATTTTCCTTCTTGTATCATCATAGCTGCAATGAGCACGGTCTTTCGACTAAGAGCATCAGTGACTACATTTGCCTTACCCGGATGATATTTTATTTCCAGGTCGTAGTCCTTAAGCAATTCCATCCAACGGCGCTGTCTCATATTCAGTTCTTTTTTATCATACAGATATTTGAGACTCTTGTGGTCGCAGTACAATTCCACAGTCACTCCATACAGGTAATGACGCCAAATCTTCAAAGCAAATACAATGGCCGCAAGCTCCAGATCATGAGTGGGATAGTTCAATTCATGAGGTCTGAGCTGTCGAGAGGCGTAGGCCACCACACGTCCCTGCTGCATAAGGACTGTAACCCCCTGACTTTAAACACGTAATTATAATTCGATAACACATATTTAAATCGGATTAGAGACCATTGGATGCTTTAACCTCGTTTTAAACTTTCTGTCTCACAGTAAAATTTTTACAAAACTTTCAAAACTCTTTTTCCCATCTAGGTCTCAATTTCAATATTCGAATATAATTACCTGTGCAATTAATATACATTCAATCATATCAGAGTGTATAACCGCATCCCCGGCAACTCCCGGGTTCTATGCATAAAAACCTGAAGGTTTACAAGTATACACTAGGGGATTACATAACCAAAATCGAATGTAGTGTTCCTGATTCAGAATATACAGTAATCCCGAGTTCAAAATACATAACCAACGTTTCCAACTCAACTATATACCCCAAGGGTCCTAATTGCTCCGGGTTGGTCGCTTCTCCTTTGAGCCACACGCCCTGTCTGAAATGTTAGTCATAGGAAAGAATGAGATTCAAGAGAATCTCAGTAGTAACAAACCACTCACACAATGCATAAACACAAAGCATGTACATAAATCACAAACAGCAACAGCAGCAGCAATTCACAGATACATGGTTTTCACCACAAACGACAGCACTCACAGCTGTATACACAATACGACAGCTCTTGCTGTAATCAACATCACGACAGCTTATGCTATAATCAGTAATCAACATCACGACAGCTTACGCTGTAATCACAATAACGACAGCTTACGCTGTAAACGACAGCTTGCGTTGTAAACGACAGCTATCACCAGCTGTAACCGCAGCAGCATCAGAGATTCATCACAGAATAGTGATACAACACACATACAGTGCATTACACAAAGTATAAGAGAGAGAGAGTCACTACCTTGTCCTTTCCTGACGTCCTTCGGCGCAGTTGGCTCCCGAGGGTGGCAAATATCGAATCCTACAACTCCAAATGCACCATTTAGACACTTCTATAGTGTTACTTGGGGTTATATGAGTCTATAATGAAAATTTACAAAACTACCCCCGGGGACCTGGCCCGGGCCCGCCGTACCCGGTCCGGTTGCACTTTTCCCGAAATTCTAATATGGGCTATCCTAACATATTTCCGCCCAAGGAATCCATTTCCATACTCGGAATTATCAAATTCAATGTTAAATTACAAATTTACCCTTGGCAGCCCCACTTTAAGGGTTTTAGGGGCGTTTTCGTAATTATGCTTTTTCGGCCTTTTCCGAAAAAGTGACCAACTGTAACCCCACCTAATTTTCGCCCCTGAACTCAATGGAACCATCAAATCATTGAAAATCCAACTCTAAGACCCATTTCTAGAGCTGGCCGAAATTTATGAGTTCTCCGGGGAAAATCGGGGTTTTACGATTTCGGCTCCGTAAACGCGTTACTTTCTACTCCTAACCACTTTATTAACCATTACATTAGGTTAAAACTAACATTAAGACCCAATTTGGGCAGCATAACCCCTAGGCCATATCATTTCCAAACTTTAAAACCAATGGCAATCCGGTGAAATTTCACCGATTAAATTGCCTACAGCAGCCAGAATAAGCAATATACGAAAGTTTGGAAGTTACCTCAAGCTCCTAATAGCTTCTCCTTGACTTGGCTGAAAACCCTAGCCTCTTGAGCACCAAATTTGCTTCTCAACACCTTAAATAACATAGAAGAGAAGCTTAGGAACAAGGTTATACGCGTTAGGAGCTAGATCGTCGAAGAAATCGGCTTACCTTGCGAGATTTCTTCCTCTTTTTCTCTCTTTTCTCCAAGCTCTCTTCACGTCTTTTTTTTCTCTGAAATGGGTCGGGAATGGCTGATGAAGATGATGGAATTGCTTTTAATTCCATGTTGATGTCAACTTACCACATGATGATGTCATAATTTCTAATTTCACATTTTCGGATTTTCTGGCAGATTTTCTGCCCAACTTTGAAAAATCATAACTATTTCTAGAAAAATTGAAATGAGGTGATTCCAAATCCAAATGAAAGATATTTTAGTCCTCTTCATAGGAAAAATATTGGACATTACTGAAAATCACCACAAAATTCCCAGAATTTCAATCTTTGCATACTGTTCCAGAAAATAATTAATTTCGCTGGGCAAACTTCAAAAATCCAAAACTCTTAGGTCACAAATCAAAATGATACAAATTATATGTTCATTTTGAAGCTTGACATGTGAAATTTAATACTAGAAAATTTCAGAATTTTTAGACACCATTTGACTATTTAAAACGTCCATACAAATTGGCTGCCCTGTACAGAGTTTCAATGGACAGAGTTTTCAACTTTTGCACAATTGTTCCCAATGGTTCCAATTTCACAATAAACACTCTCCCCACACCAATTTTCACAAGGAAGCGATTGGAATCATTAAAATATCCAAATTCCCATCACACATTCTCCAAAAGTGTTTATTCAACAATAATTACATCACTTTTGGAGTCATTAGCCCTTAATCCCATTTTTGGGTTATTACAAGGACACACCCTAATCCCTGCCCACTGGCATCAGAACACACAACATATGTCAAACTGGGATCGGGTAAAATCAATACAGGTGCCATAGTCAACCTCTCCTTCAGCTCCACAAAACAGTTTTCACATTTCTCATCCCACACAAACGGCTGATCCTTTCTCGTGAGCTTGGTCATTGGCAACGCAATACGGGAGAAATTCTGGATGAATCTCCGATAGTAACCAGCAAGACCCAGAAAACTGCATACTTCCGCCACAGATTCTGGCCTCTTCCAGTTCAGTACTGCTTCCACTTTACTGGGATCCACAGAGACCCCTTCTTACGAGATAACATGGCCTAAGAATTTCACTTATGATAGCCAGAATTCGCACTTGCTCAATTTAGCGTATAGTTGCTTCTCACGCAATGTATTCAATACAATTCTCAAATGATGCTCATGCTCTTCCTTATTCTTAGAATATATCGAAATATCATCGATAAACACAATAACAAACTGATCCAGATATTGCCGAAAGATACGGTTCATGTAATCCATGAAAACCGCAGGCGCATTGGTTAGCCCAAATGGCATCACCAAGAACTCATAATGACCATATCGGGTCCTGAAAGCAGTCTTTGGAACATCCTCTGCTTTCACTCGCAACTGATGATACCCTGACCTTAGATCAATCTTTGAAAATACACATGAACCAGAGAGTTGATCTAAAAGGTCATCAATTCGGGGAAGAGGGTACTTGTTTTTTATAGTAACTTTATTCAGCTCTCTGTAGTCGATGCACAAGCGAAGACTCCCATATTTCTTCTTTACAAATAACACTGGAGCTCCCCAAGGCGACACACTAGGTCTAATAAACCCTTTCTCAAGAAAATCTTCTATTTGTTTCTTTAACTCTGCCATTTCATTTGGGGCCATGCGATATGGGGCCTTAGATATAGAACCAGCTCCAGGTACAATGTCAATTGGGAACTGAACTTCCCTCTCAGGAGGCAATCCACTAAGATCATCTGGGAATACCTCAGGGAATTCATTTACCACGGGTATATCACTCAAAGTTTCACTAGCTTCCTTTTGTACAGAGAAAAATACCATATACCCCTGGCAACCTTTTTCAAGATATCGTTCAGCTTTAGCTGCAGCAAGGAAATTCATACTAGAATCCACAACTCCAGCCCTCTGAGACACAAGATATACTATCTTCTTGTTCCCACAATCAAGTAATACATTATTTGTCGTTAACCAATCAAAACCTAAAATAACTTCCAATTGGTAAAGCGGCAAACATATCAGATCTACCACAGATTGGTGCCCTTCTACAGTTATGACACAACTCGAACAAGCTTCTGTGGTTAAGGCCTTAATACCCATTGGAGTTGACACTACTAATTCAAATGGTAATTTATGTACATGCAATCCCAGGCGCTTCACGCAATCATAAGCAATGAAGGAGTGACTTGCACCCGAGTTGAACAATACTTGCAACAGATAGCCATTAATAGAGATTTTACCTTGTATCAACTCAGGAGATTTACGGGCCTCCTCGTGGGTCATAGCGAATACTCGGCCTGTGTCTTCGATCTCTGGTCTGGTCGTGGCTCTTTGCATTCAACAGCTGTATGCCCCACACGCTTACAATTGAAGCATATTATTTTGCCATCACAAGTTCTGCCTTGATGTGGTTGGTTACACCGACGACAAATCCACGGTGTGAAAGGAGCTCTCTACTGATCTCGGCTCCCAGACTAGTAGGGCTTCTTACCACTTCCAGACGAAGATCCTTGCCCCTTTCGCTTTTGTGAGGTAGCACCCTTATTAGGTTCATTGCGGTGGCTAATAGCTCGGGCAGGATACAATTCTCTCAAGTTGTTCTCTGTAATCCTGCATTGTTCAACCGCCTTGTTGAACTTAGTGAATTGGTGAGTAGCTAGGCGTTTCCTCAATTCTTGCCTCAGACCGCGAATGAGCATATCAGAACTCCATTCTTCATCATCTTTGAACCAGAGATAGGAGGAGTACCGAGCCAACCGAACAAAACGGGACAAGTAGTCATCGAAGCTCTCTGTGTCCCCTTGTCTGATATTCAGGAACTCTGTCTCCTTCTCGAGTCTCACTGATTTGGGAAAATACTTCTCGTTGAACTCTTGTTGAAATCGTTCCCAAGTCAATGGCATTTCTGTGCTCTTCAATATTAGGGCGATATTCCGCCACCAACGATCTACATCCCCTTCGAGCTTATAAACGGCCAGTCGTGGCTTCACCTCATCCGGGCAACCAAGAACCTCAAATATTTTCTCCAGCCTGTTCATCCAGTCTTCGGCTGCTTGAGGGTCAAACCTCCCTCTGAACGCCGGAGGCAGATGCTTGCAGAATCTGGTGACCCAATACTGCAGGTCTCTTTCCTCTCTAAGCAGCATCCCATGTGATTCTTGATTCGGAATAGAACGAGGTAGGGATTCTAGTGGTCGTGCTGACCCTTCTGCAGTGTCCTCATGTCGAGTTTCTTCTTGAGTTTCCTCCGGAGTGGATTGAACCAGATCCTCTTTGTTCTTTGCTTTCTCTTCTCTGAGCTCTTCTCTTAGCTCAGTTATCATATCCCGCTGATCTCTGATTAGACCCATTAATTCCTGCATTGCATCCGGTGGGTTATTATTGACGACCTCCACCTCAGGGTCTACACGCGGAATACTGGGGCGTCCTCTAGTTTTCTTCATTCTACAAACAACTTGCCCCATTAATTCAACAGAAATAGTATGCACATATAGTCACAACACTAATATACATATCCATTTTAATACAACATACATGTGCATACACAACAATGATTCTAAGATAATTTTCTATCCCTAAAGTCAACTAAGGGATCTATCCTAGCAAACTCTACCCTTGCCAGGAACTACTGCTCTGATACCAAAATGTAACCCCCTGCTTTTAAACACGTAATTATAATTCGATAATGCATATTTAATTCGGATTAGAGACCATTGGATGCTTTAACCTCGTTTTAAACTTTCAGTCTCACAGTAAAATTTTCGCAAAACTTTCAAAACTCTTTTTCCTATCGTGGTCTCAATTTCAACATTCGAATATAATTACCTTTGCAGTTAATATACATTCAATCATATCAGAGTGTATAACCAAATCCCCGGTAACTCCCGGGTTCTATACATATAATCTGAGGTTTATAAGTATCCACTAGGGGATTACACAACCAAAACTGAAGGTAATATTCCTAATTCAAAATATACAGTAATCCCGAGTTCAAAATAGATAACCAACATCTCAAAAATCCCTAGTATCACTAAAGATCCTAAGTGCTTTGGGTTGGCCGCTTCTCCTTTGAGCCACATGCCCTATCTGAAATGTTAGTCACAGGAAAGAATGAGATTCGAGCGAATCTCAGTAGTAACAAACCACTCACACAATGCATAACACAAAGCATGTATATAAATCACAAACAGCAACAGCAGCAGCAATCTCAAAGATACATGGTTTTCACCACAAACGACAACACTCATGGCTGTATGCACAATACGACAGCTCTCGCTGTAATAATAATCACGACAGCTTACGCTGTAATCACAATAACGACAGCTTACGCTGTAAACGGCAGCTTACGCTGTAAACGGCAGCTTGCGCTGTAAACGACAGCTATCACCAGCTATAATCGCAGCAGCATCAAAGATTCATCACAAAACAATGATAACACACACATACAGAGCATTATACATAGTATAAGAGAGAGAGTCACTACCTGATCCTTTCCCGACGTTTCTTGGCACTGCAGGCTCACGAGGACGGCAAATATCAAATCCTGTAAACCAAATTAGGGACAACCCGTCAATCTCTTTTCCAAGTTCTTTTCTCTATAATACTTTAAGTTGGTTATCATTTGAACTCTTTAGGTGACTATTTTAGGCCTAAACATATGCCTAAAGGATTGGGAAAGGCTATACCAAAAACCACCTTTAAAAGTGCAAAACACAGATTTTTGGGGGTGGGCCACGGCCCACAATCCTTGGGATGCGGCTCAAAACTGCCCAGAAACATTTGGGCTGCGGCCCAAGAAAATCCAGTTTCTGGCTGAACTTCCAAAAATCATAACTAATTCAGGAAAAATTTAAATGGGGTGATTCCAAAGCCAAATGAAAGCTATTTAAGTCCTCTTTCAAGGAAAAATATTGGCCATAACTAGAAATCACCACAAAAGTCCAGATTTACCAAAAAACTAACATTGTACCAAAACAGGGTCCAGCTTTGATGCCAAACTTTGGACAGTTCAAACTCCCAGCTCAAAAAGGGAAATGACACAAAATTTATGTCCATTTTGAAGCTTGAGATGTGAACTTTAAGACTGGAAAGTTTCATAATTTTTCAACATCATTTGCCCAGTCAAAACGTCCACACCATCTGACTGCCCAGAACAGACTTACATTGGACAGATTTTCCAGATTTTGCCAATTGGTTTCCAATGGTCCCTAATTTCAAATCACATACTATTTTCACACAATTTGGCTCAAGGAACACATTGGAGCCATCAAAATGACCATATTCATTATCCATGAGCATGTTCTACAACAATCACCACATGTCACCTTAACATCTCCAATCAACACACACATTGCAATCCATTCCAACCCAAAATTCCAAGCCAATTCCAAATACACAAAGACACTCTATGACACTAATTTCCACACTAAACACTAATCAAATCATGCTTTTCGAAATTTATCAAAAATCAGGGCAAATTCCAAAGTCCTCAAGACTCAACCAATGATCAAAACAACTATACCAAAATGCTTCTAATTCTTACCTCTTCTTCTTCCTAGAGCCAATTCTTCAACTCTTCAACTTCCAAATTTCCACAAGTTCTCAAACTTCACCAACCAAAATTCTGAAACCATAGGAATATAGCCCTCAACCTCATGAACAACATTAATGAAAGTAAATTGAGCATTCATGGACAACTTCTCACCTTTCTTTAAGCCTTCTTCTTTCTCTTTCTTGCTTAACTTCAGCGAAAATGGAGAGAATGGAGAGAGATGAGAGATATTGATCAATGACTCATAGTTCAATGCTCACACACACACACAGCCGACTTGAGAGGGAGAGAGATAGAGTTTGAAAATTTTGACTCATCCAATGGCTCTCATTTGGACACATGGCAACATCTCATCCTTCCTCCTATGAGTGCATATGAACTCATCCACACAAGATTCCACCCCTTGTTCTTTCAATCCCAGCCATTGATCATGATTACCAAGGGGTTTCCTCTCCAGTAACTTACCAGTCGATCGGTAAATTTACCGTTTTACCCTTGATTAGCACAATGCACGATATATACTTCAAAAGGTGTTCAATTAATATTAATTACATTACTGTGAAGTTGCTAATCCTTGGTCACAATCCAGGATATTACATTCCACAAGGAAATTTCTATCAAAATATTCATCAACATCACAATAACTTTCTCAATCTCAATAAACATTTCAGACTATTCATTGAAATACCTTATCAATATCAATATACCATTTTCATTCTCATAATCATTTCACAAAATACTCACAAACAATATACAAATACACATAACAAGTGAAAAGTGATTACCTTTCGCTAAAGATAGGTTTACCACATGAATCCAAGCTCTGAGCTCAAGCACAATTCACAAATCAATTTATAACAATCAATTGGAACCATAATTTAGTATTCAAACTAATTAAGCAGTTAACAAAAATATTTAGAAACTTAAAGTCTCTCTAGAAGTCTCAATTCTCATCTTTAACCTTTCCCAATCAACTCAACATCCATATTGGTGTCATAATAGCCCCAACAACTCAACAAACCCAATTACCAAACCTTATTTCCAATAATCAAATTATCAATATCAACTCAAAATCAAACTCTATTTCAAATCTTTATATAACCTCCACATTATTCACTTTTAATACAAATCTCCAAAATTCTCAATTTACTATCATAACTAAATTTCTTTATCCGATTATATTCCTATCATCTAATAACTCTATTTTACTCATAAAAATTATTGACCATAACAATTCCTTCCATTCATCCTTAAATTCCAAAAATTTGATCACTTTAACTTTTATGAAAAATATCCATAAGTAACTATTTCTCAAAACCATCATTCCAATCTCATTTCTTCTTTCCGTTAATTCATTCTTACAATTTAAAAATCATTAAACTATAACTATCTCCTCAATTTCTTTAAAAATACACAATTTCCAACACTTAAAGTTTCATATAACATCCCCAATATTCACTTTTCTTCATAAACCGCAAAACCAATCTATTCAATCATCAATATAACCTCCATTAAGTTAGAATAAATCATCGGATTTAACATATCCAATATCATAAATCATAATTTCCTAATCAAATCCTAACTTAGTTTCCTCAAATTAACCCATCAAGTAAAATCTAAATCATATAACTCTTATTCATACTATTAGATCCCATGTTTTGATGATAACAAAAAATGTTACAAAAGATTTGATAAAGAACAAAATGTTTTTAAAAAACTAAGCTAAGTTTTTTGAGGCATACAGTGCCATCACTTGGGTGATCACCTGAGTGATGAGGCAAGAAAAGCTACTCTGTTTTAGTGATGCTCTTTGTCAAGTTTTGGAAGGGATCACTCGAGTGATGGACCTAGATCACTCAAGTGACCACTTGAGTATGAGATAAAAGGCATCACTAGCATAGCACTGGACTGATTCTGAAAGTGATCTTTAGTTCAAATTTTCTAAGGGCAGATCACTCAAGTGACCACTTAAGTGATCCCATTTCTAAGATCACTAACAGAACACTCAAGTGATGGTTTCCAGAAAAATAGATCACCTTCTACTAATTTTCAAAAATCACTGAATGATCATATAATTGATTTACATTTGATTCACTTTCAACCTAATATCTTATTTCATTAGTGTATAAAGCTTTCTTAGGCGAAGAATGAAGAGATCAAGTAAAGATATGAAAAAGTGATTGTGTCAGAAGCATTTAATGCGAGCAGTATTTGAACGAAGATATTCTCTCTAGTCCAACGACTACTTTGCCATACACACAGAATGTGTAGAGGAAGCAACGGTACTCTAACAGACAAATGAAATACTCACAACAGTCATTTATTTCATTCCAACTATAAATATGAAGCATTCAAAGCGAATCAACCACCAAACTAAAAAATCATTCAAGTCTGCTTTAAGTGCTCTATTTTACATTCATTGTTATTTTTTTTATACTCTATACATCAGTGATTATACATTTACTCTTTGAGAGAGAAATTCATCAAAAAATGAATACACTTTCTTGAGATCACTTAAGGTAGTAGGACCTTAAGTCGGGTATTGGTTTACATTGTGCAAGAGGGAGCGAGTGTCTGGTAAAGGAACTTACTGTGTACTGAGGTGTCAAGAACCCATTGAATCTTGAAAGATATAGTGAAAATCTCAAAGGCAATTTGAAAATTAGACGTAGATCAAAGAAGTTGTGACCAAACCAGTATAAATCTCTGGTGTACACTTCGATGATATTCTTCTGACTCTCAACTTTAATTTAATTTCTGTCAATTGTCATCTTTAGTTTAAACTTTTTCTTAATCACCCAATTCACCCCCTCTTGGGTGAAACACTTGCACTAACACGTACCTCATTAGCTTTATTAAAAGTAAAATAAAGAACTAGAAACCTCAAAATTTTCAAAATCTATCAAACCCTAAATTTTCTCCCTCAAAACTTAAATTACAAGAGAAGAAACTAAAAAGAAAGATACCAAGCACCCATAAATAGAGCTCTCATCTTCTTTTCCCTCTCACTCTCTCAATCACTCCCTCTCGAAGTCACAGGAGGCGCTACTGCAAAAAAAAAAAAACAAAAAAAAACAAGGAAAGAAAAAAGGGAATCGGCTGTGGCAACTGAAATGACGCATAGAGGGGTGGGGATTTAATATATATTGAAACAATAATAGTGGGTCATATGACCCAGTATTTGTTTCAATAAGCTTCTTTTTTTTAATTGGGGGCTATCTACCCCATCTCCTTTCACTAAAAAAAAAAACATGAAATTTCCAATGGAATTTACCACGGAAAAATTTTTTGTGGTAAATTCCGGCAGAAATTTGATCAAAAAAGTTTCTGACGGAATTTTCAACAGAATTTTTTCTGTGGCAAATTTTGTCTTTTACCATGGAATTGAATTCCGTCAGAAATTCCCTCGCAATTTGAATTCCATCGGAAAATTTAAAAATTATTATTATTTAATTAAATTAAATTTTAAAAAAATTATTATTTATTAATTAATATTTTAAGTTTAATTTTAAATTTATTTTTTAATTATTATTTTATAATTTCTAAAATAGTTTTAATTTTCGATCATAGGTCTTAATCCTTGTAGGGGCAAAATAGTCATATAAAAATTTATTTATAAAAAATAAAATTTATTAGTTATTAATTAATATTAGTTAAAAAATATTAGTTAATAATTATTTATTAGTTATTAATTAATGTTAATAAAAAATTAATTTTAGAAATTAGAAAAAAAATATAGTCATATGAAATTTATTTAAGATGTAAAATTTTTTAATCTGAAGTTAATTTATATTAAAAATTATAAGAATATATAAAATTATTTTATATTACTATTACATTTATATATAAGAAACAAATATATATTTATAAATAATTAATTATGTATAATAAGATTATATATATAACTATGTAATAATAGAACGCCAAAGCAGTCAAACTCATCCGGTAAGGCATCACGTGCTTACGGATGAGGTCGTGGGTTCGAACCAAAGGAGAGGCAAGTTGAGTTGCATTTCTAGGAATAAAGAGGTTGCGACACCTGACGGAGGGAGGTTGAGACACATGGCAGAAGGAGGTTGCGAAACGTGGTGGATCTGGGCGTCGGCGACAAGGTGGATGCAACCGGAGTTGCCACACGCCGCTACCGGAGATGACTGGGTGGTCACCGGAGTTGCCACGTTTCTTTTTAAATTTAAAAAATAACATATAAGTTTGTGAGGGAATTTCCGACGGAATATTCCGTCGGAAATTGCAACAAAAATAAATTCCTTTGGAAACTTCCATCGAAAATTTATTTATCATGCTATTATTACTAACGGAATCCATTTCGTCATAAATTCAGTGTTTTTTTGTAGTGTTTCAGACGTGCCACCCACTATTTGAACTATATTATATTTCTTTTTCAAATATTCTTTTTTAATCATCATTAATATATATATATATATATATCAAGCTTTACCAAGTTCAAATGTGTTACCCAAGTTCTATATTTTCTTTTTTTCAAATAATTTTCAATCATATTTTAAATAATTATATTATACTATTTTAAAAAATATTTAAAATGCTTGCATTCAATTCCATACAACTTTATTTTCTCCTTCCCCTAAAAATTATGATTGAGATTTAAATCCTTAAAATTTTATTTCATTTTGAGTAAATTTCAATTACTCAAATAACTACTCGGTAAATTTCAATTACCAACAAATAATTTTATTGAACTCAAATCAATATCAATAAATATTCACTATCTTACATTTTTTTAATATTGTATGTATATTTTTTTTATAAGAATAAATTGATACCTCATAAGAGTATAATTAGAACCAATTCGTCCAAATTAGACTTGGCACTTAAATTTACCATAATATTACATTATTTCCTCATTTCTATGTTTCTAAACTTTAAACAACGAATTGGATTTATTTTCAATCTCTAGTTAATGAATAAATAACATCCTGATATTTACTTAAACATTAGGAATAAAATGTGACTTGTGTATAACATGAATGTGTACAAGACTGACTGACTTTCTACCGTGTCTTATTTCTGAGTCACTTCACGAGTTTTCTACATCAAATGGTCAAAATCGGTCATTATTTATGATGGGTGAACTTGATTCATCCTAGTAAAGAAAATCCTTGTGCTTATCTGTCTGCTTCCATAAATTTTTCCAAATTTTCACGTGTAAAGGGAATCAGTTTACGTGAAAATCATTACATGAAAAGGGAATCATCAGTTTACCAATTACAAATTTTTCCCACTCCCAAGATGATAATCAGTAACAATAAGTTCCAATTCTTCGAAACAAGATGATAATTCTTCCCACTGCCAAGATGATAACAAGAACAATAACTTCACTCCCACTTCCAAGATGATAATCAGTTTCCCTACAAATGTTTTCCAATTCTTCGTCTACAACAGATGGGGGATATAACTAGCTTATCAATTACATTTATTCGAACAAGGTGTCTTAGCCTTCTTCATATGGGGGGTGCTGTTCCGCCAAATATACACCTTCTTCACATTCTGGGTCATCTTCACAAGCCAAGAACAAGAAAATTGATAGAGTAATGGGTTAGGAAAATAGAGTTATGTGTTAATAAAAAAAAAACCAAGTAATATGTCTGGGAAAAACATAGCAGTATAACTAATAACAACGGAACTTACGCGATCAACTGGATCTATCAATAGGCATTCCGTTTTCTGCTCTGTTGTGTTGTTGTTCTCCATTGCCAGTGTGTCGTTGTTCTTCATTGTTGGTGCTTCCATGCCTTCCATTCTAAGTAATTCAAATCAAGTTTTAAGTCTATATCAATAGGCATTCCATCTTCCTCTATGAGTTCAATAAGGAATGTAGACTTGTTCTCTCGGTAGGGAAGGAAGACTGTTCTAACGTTAAAGACCCATCATACTTTTAACATAGGTGTGTTTTTTGAGTTTTGCCTGCAACATGCCCTTTTTTAGCTTGAATATTTGGGGACTTTAATTCCCTCCACATTTTTTGTTATTTGTTTTCTCTCCTAATTATTTTTGTGATAATTGTTATATTTATTCTCTCTTCTTTAATGCACTCTCTCTCATTATCTTGTCCACATATATTCTTTCTCATTTATTCTCTCTCTCACTTATCTTCTTTAATCATAAGGGCGTAATTGGAAAAAATATATATATTATTTACATATTTATTGTGTTTAATTACTTTTAACTACTTTCTTGATAAACAAAAAATGATTAAATCAAGCTTATATTTAGGGATGGATTTGGAGTATTTCTTAACTAACAGTAAACTTTTCAATATCAATAATATGTTGATCTTAATCTGACACCCATTTTTGGTAGATTAATTAGGCTTTGTGAGAAAGTATTTAAATATTAACTCACAGTTTTATTCTCACAATCTCCCCCTCAATCATGCACTTGGAAGCCCCAATGATTCATAGTTCACTGCAATCCATGGATTCCAATCTAATTGAGCTATTACTTTATTTCAAACTCTATAATGAGCTGCAGTTTTGATATAAACCTATGGGTCATAATTTTCATGATCAACTCTTTTTTCACCCATGAAAAAAAGTTATTAGTTCTTTAGGAACCCTATCAATTTTGCTATATACTACATATTATCATAATAATTTCATTACTTATAGCAATTAGTTAACAACATTAATCAATAATCATAACTTAAATCAAGACCTAAAATTTCTTCCAACCTCACATGTTCTATGTAATATCCCGAATTTTGGGATTAGAGGCTTGGGAATAAGCCTGAATTAAGTGGACTGCTAAGCCTCGGTTTAGCAGGTACCCCAAATCTATTCCCTAATATTTCTTATATCTTTGGGGTATTAATAAAGTAAAATAGTGAATTTTGGAGAATATCATTATGCTTCCAGTGAAATTTCTTGTAAGGCAGTGACCTTGTCATCTAATTTTGTATGACCAAATGATAAGTAAAAATTATGAAATTTTACAGGGTGAAATTAGACATCCTGAGCTTTAATTTGATAGCTCATATGAATTATTCAAAGCTATATGCAAAAAAAATACGAATTTTTGAATTTAACTCAGAAAAACTAGAAAGTTTCTGGAAACATTCAAAGATTTAAATTCTAGGATTTTTGTGCCTCTATTTGGCTAAATTATATATTTTTCCTTGAAACTAGACTCAATAATAGTCCTATAGCCTTTGGAATAACTCCAATTCGATGTTTCCAGAATTATTGATGATTTTTCAAATTTAGGGTAGAAAATCTGTCAGAATTTCCAATTAATCCGAATTTTGGAAAAATGGACAAATGAATAAAATACAATAAAATATATCATAAAAAGCCATCGTCATCCTCTTCTTGCTCAGCCATATTTGACGTGAACCAGGGCTGAATAAAGAGAGAGAAGTTCAAATGTTTAGAGAGAGAGAGAGAGAGAGAGGAAGAAATCTCACAAGGTAAGCCGATTCCTCCGACGATTTAGCTTCTAACGCGCATAACTCCGACCCTAAGCTACTCCTCTTTGTTCTTTAATGTTTTGAAGCTCAAAATATGTTGTTGAGCACTTAGGGTTTTCAGCCAAGTCGAGAAAAGCTAGTGGGAGCTTGAGGTAACTTCCAAAACTTCATGTATTGCTTATTCTAGTTGTTGTGGGCAATTTAATCGGCGAAATTTTACCGGATTGCCGTTGGTTTTAAATTTTGGAAATCTGTAGGCCTAAGGGTTATGCTGCCAAAATTGGGTCTAAATGGTAATTGTAATCTAATTAAATAGTTAAAAAAATGGTTAGCAGTAGAAAGAAATACGTCTGTGGAGCCGAAACCGAAAAACCCTAATTTTTCCCAAAGAACCTGAGGATTTTGGCCAGGGCTGTTAGAGGGCCTTAGAGTTGGATTTTTAATGCTTTGATAATTCCATTGAGTTCAAGAGGAAAAATTAAGTGGGGTTACAGTTGGCCATTTTTCCGGAAAAGTCTGAAAAGGCATAATTACGAAAACGCTCCTGAAACCCTTAAAGCGGGGCTGTCAAGGGCAATTTTGTCTTTTTCCAGAGAATTTGGTAATTCTGAGTCCGGAAATAGATTCTTTAGGCAAAAATATGTCAGGATAACCTAGGTTAGAATCTCAGGAAAAATACAGTCGAACCGGGTACGGTAGGGCCAGGCTAAGTCCCCGAGGGCATTTTAGTAAATTTTTATAATAGGCTTATATAACCACCAGAAACAATATGGAAGTGTCTAAATGGTATATTTGGAATTGTAGGATAGAATATGGAGCTCGAGCTATTTGCACGCTTTACAAGGCACACGTTTCGAGGCTGAAAAGGGTTAAGGTAGGGAACTTACCTCTTCTGCGTGTATTTGATATTTGTGCTGGTGAATTGATGCATGCTATTGCTTTGCTTGATTATGTGAAATATATATGAATGATTGAAGCTCTATTTCTGTTTATGCTATGGTCATAAGTATGTTATTTGAAACATTGAGCATGCAAATATGTCATTGTGTTAGCATGAGTTTATGTAATACAAGCATGTCATGCATTGAGCACTTATCTTGCATGCATATTGGTATCTGTTTCCTACTGAGATTTTCTCGAATCTCGCTCTCCCCTACAAACAATTTAGATAGGTGAATACGGAAGGTATGCACAGATTAGAGAAGAGAACTACAAGAGGGGATACAGTGACAGAATGAAGACGGGAAGATGTCTCTGTTCACTTGGATGGCTTCAGACACCTTAGTAGCCCTGTACAGCTACCTTTATTGTAAGTATTATGGATGAACCCCTATGAGGCATTTCTGTAATCGAGCACTTTTTATCAGTATATTTACGTTATTCCTGTGTTGCCCACCGAACCATGCATTAATATTCCACTGCAAGTCAAAATACGATAAGGGTGTGACATTCTGATCACAATATATGTAAATAGCAAACACGCCAAATTATAGCTTACAAGGGCGACACTATACCAAATTAAACAAGTAATGGAAACAACTTGATAATTGTCCTCACCAATATAGTCCTCATTAACCTCTTATTTAAAGAGAAGTAACCTCTCATGTCAACAAAAGTAGTTTGTAGTAAAAGTTGATTGATATATAAGGTCTTGTAAATTTTTGGATTCTGATTCTACCATATATATAACTATTCTCCAACTAATTTTTGCTAAAATTTTTATATTTCCCTTTTTAAATATCACCATATTTTCATTTATTTAAACACAAACAACCTTTGTTCTAGCTTCCAATAACTGCACAACAAAACTAATTGAGCCATATATACTGAAAATTGAAAAACACCACAATATATAT
Source organism: Inga laurina (assembly GCA_963855925.1). NCBI lineage: Eukaryota > Viridiplantae > Streptophyta > Magnoliopsida > Fabales > Fabaceae > Inga > Inga laurina. The sequence goes on from OY979709.1 coordinate 16,119,975, forward strand.
GATAATATTTTCTAACCATGGTACGGAACTCATATCATTCAGACATCAGAACATGCTTATTATAGAAGTAATATAGAAACGCACCAGTTTGTTGATCAATTGCTAATCTCTACAATAATCTTAGAATTCTCAAAGGCAAGATTCATGTAACCCCCTCACCGTAATTACATTCGGATTTCAAAATTTAAGTGAAATAGATACCAATAAAATGAAATCAACAATTTATAATCCCTCAACTAGGGATGAGGTATTTAAAAATCCGTTCAAAACGTAATAAATACTGGTCTCACGTTCACGTGCAGATATAACTACTTGAGCATTCAAATCACATAAGAAATATCAGAGTGCGGAACTAAAATCCCGGCAAAACCCCGGGTTACTTCATAAATATAATGGGTTTACAAGTTCCCAAAATGAGGATTACATCTCCAAAATATTCATTTACATCTCATATACATTTGGTAACCCCAAATCCAAAACGAAGATAACCAACTACCACTAAGTCTCAGAGTAGTCCTAACTACTCCCGGTTGTCCGCTTCCCTTTCGAACCACTCGCCCTGTCTGAAAAGGTTAGTCATTTGGAAAGAGTGAGATTCTAAAGAATCCCAGTAGTAACAACTTTTTCATACCACATGCAATCACATAATATGCAAACAAATCATCTCATATCAGCAACACAAATCACACTCCACCCTCATCCCCTTTTACCGCCGGGAAGGCACACCGTCCTAACCCGAACCGTTGTTAGCGACTCAGGGACTTTTGGCGTGGCAGTGCATACGAATAGCCTTGCGGCTCACATATAGCCTTTCGGCTTTCAAAAATGGCCCGTCGGCCTTCACAAATAGCCTTTCGGCCCACAAATAGCCTTTCGGCCCACAATTAGCCTTTCGGCCCACATAATCACATATACACACCCTAACCTCATCCCCTTTTACCGCCGGGAAGGCACACAGCCCTTACCCAAACCGTTGTTAGCGACTCAGGGATTATTGGTATAACGGTGCTTCACACAAATTTTCACAAAACTTGCAGCATACGAAACCCATTTCATCACAATGATATAGCACACATACAATGTATCACATAAGATATAAAGAAAGAGTCACTACCTGTATCTTTCCTGATTGGTTCTGGCACCTTAGTCTCACGAGGACGACAGATATCAAATCCTATATTCAAATTAGGGACAACCAATCAATATCTTTTCCATATGTATATTTCAATAATACTCTAAGTTGGTTATCATTTAGGACTCTTTAGGTAACTATTAGAGGCCTAAACATATGCCTAAAGGGTTGGAAGACACTACCCAAAAGACCCCTTTTTCGAAGGCAAAACACTGATTTTTGACAGCCTCACTCGAGTGAAGATGACCTCACTTGAGTGATTAGGACACGTGCTCGAGTGAGACCATTCTCACTCGCGAGTGCTTAGCAGAGAGCAACCTTCACGGCTAGGAAGTGCTCGCATCACTCGAGCAAGAAGCTCTGTGCTTGGGTGAGAGTTCCAAATCTACTCGAGCACCCGAAAGCATAACACCACGAGTGACAACCCGAGAGCACCAACCCACACCAGAGGCACAAGCTCACTCGAGCATGACCCCCAGTGCTCGAGTGAGACGGCTATGCTCATGAGTGTCAGAGCACACTCTTGGCATCAACCAGCTAGTGAAGACCGGAGAACAACCTCAACACTGGACTCACACCATCACTCGAGCAAACCCAAGTTCACTCGAGCATGTTCTTCCCTCACTCGAGCACAAGGCAATGCACTCGAGCATTATTCATAAAACCCAGACAAACTCGAAGCAAAGAAGGAAAAACTTTCACATCACTTGAGCATGATCATCCCGTGCTCGAGTGCTATGCATCAGAGACCCAAAAACGCAACAAAAACCAGAAACACCAGATGGTCAAATCCTCACCCAATGGTTCCCAAACTCCTTCCAAAGCTCATACATTCTAAGCACTAACTAGGAAACACATTGGCAACTCCAAAAACACTCCAAAACCATTTTGACCACAATCAAACACTAAGGTCTCTATGATACACATTATCCAAACTTCATTCAACTAAATTCCAACATTCCAAATTATATCCAACAATCAATTAACTCCACATTAACTCATTTCCAACATCAAACACAATGAAACTCCTAAAATCCACATTTGGCACAAACTAGGGCAAATTTCCAGATTTTTCCCAAGTTAACCAAAAATCACAAACAATACTTCAAAATGCACTAAATGCCTACCTCTTTTCTTTGCCCAATCCAGAATCTTGATTCTCCAACTTTCAAATTCGCCCAACTCACAAATTAACACTATTCAAGATTCTGAAATCACCACAATGAAGCTCTCAATGAGATGAACAACATTAGAGAAGAGGTTTGGAGCAAAGGAGGATCATCACTTACCCAAAATCAAAGCTTTCACTTACTCTTTCCTTGTTCAAGGTCACCGAAAATGGAGGAATAGGAGAGAGAATATGATAGATGGAAGAGATGATGATGTCTTCCTTTCCCTCCCATACACACAACCGAAAGTGAGAGAGAAGGGAGAGAGAAAAGTGCTTTTTGTCACTTAGTACATCATCCAATGGTCACCACTATGCCACATGTCACCATCCACTCACTCCCTCAAAAAGCTCACACAACCGCAAAGCATAGGATCCCGACCCATGGTCAAGGAATCACAACCCTTGATCTTAAATACCACACACATAAATTCTCAAAATTCACATTACATTAATCCCAATAATGCTTACTTACACTAATTACAACAATTCTCATAGTCATTAGCTCTAATCACAAATCGGGATATTACAATTCACATGTGGGTAAGTGCAGCTTCATGAAGTTTAAATTAAGTCCAGTTGGAGAGAAATTGAGCACTTGTCCATACCTCACTCCATTCTCCACTGCCATCGGACCAATTCTTTCCTTTGTGTCCACCATCCACACACTTCCCTTGTTTTAATTCCTTTCTCTCCTTCCAAGTATCCACCCAGTTGAAAATGATTATTTACAGAGAGAAAAACATTGATGTAATAAAAGGAGATTAGCACTATTGAAACCTAATTATTGTATCAATTAACCAAAACCACAAAACCTTTCAATAGAAAAGAAACAGACCCACTAACGAATGGAAATAAGTTACTAAATTAGACAATGCAATAATATACAAATAAAAATTACCTAAATATATATAATCATTCAATTGATTATAAATATTAAATTTAAAAAAAAAAAAGCCAACTCCGTCGATAGACTTATACCAAATATATTACCATAGAAAATTATAACTTCTTCCAATAAATATAATAAAGCATCATACTTTAATTTTAATTCAAAAAACAATCATCAAATAAGCAGTTTTAAACAGTTGATATATGATTTTAAGAGGATGTCATGTTTAGCCCAAACCAATGTTTTCCACACAGAAAATTCAAATCGTCCGTGTCAAATAAGAAATTGCTAATCATATCATTTTACAGAGGATATATCTTAACACCATAAAAAAAAGGCTTCAAGTGATACTTGACCATGAGCTTGCATTAATGCATTTCGAAGTATTTGGCTGATCGCAAACAATACTTGCCTTCACGAATAATGCAATATCTTTCAAATGACATACCAACAACAAAACACCATAAGAGATAAACACATAATCTCAGTAATATTGACAGCATAATTTGTGACTTAAGACGTGAATACCAACGTACTCTGATATTCTTCAAACCATATTATTAGAATCCAGAAACTGCTCCTTCTCTATGAAATTAAGGCAAAGGGTTCAACTTATTGAAAATTGTAAGCAAATAAAAACTAAATTATCATCATAGTTACGTTATTTAACAAATTATGTGCCAATATCAAATTAATTTAGAGTAGCAATCAAATCAAGAAATCACCCTTCACTAACATTGGTGCTAACGGCAGCGGTTAGACATCTTGTCTAAAATACCAGATGCCATGCACTCGCAAAATCAGTGGGTAATAGTTCTTCAATATTTTTATTGGAAATGTGATGACCCCATATATTGCTCCCGGTTAATATTATAAACGAACTGAAAATCTGGAAAACTCATACCACATGTTGGGATAGAATTATTTCCACTGTAGGCGTGAGTTCCTTCGCATACTTAGTCTTTAGGACTAGAATAAAAATCTGGAGTTATTGGCCTTCAAGGCATGGCAAAAATACCATTCATAACCATCAAATTGTCAAGAGTTCTTTTACAAGTAAATGCATTTCTTAAGATCACTAGTGACCTTTTACAAAGTAACCAAATTGAAAGAAATATGGTTCCTTGTCTCTTAAATAAAAGGCAACCTGGCTTTTGGCCATCTAAATATTGTGCCTTTTAATATATTATTCAATTGATATAAAAAAGGTAAAGGTACAAATTTAGCAATGAATTATTTTCTAATGTACACTCAATGCAATTAACTTTTGCTGTGTCAAAAAGTAGACATCATAATCAATTTTTTAGGTAGTGGATATAGCAAGGCCATTAACTCAAGTTAATTTATGTTACTTTTCATAATGTAGGTCCTACCAATCTTCTCACTCTCTATTATGTTAATATAGTTCCAGAAATATATGCCCTTTTTAATGGGGAAACAATGCAACAATTAGACTACATGAAACAATTTTATTTCAGTCAACCACAAAAAAATTTCTGAAATTTCACTCCACTACTACAAAATATAGATTTAGTGGCGTCAATCTTATGACACTTCTTCAAATAAGCGCCAAATGAGACTTCTATTTTAAAAAAATACATGTGGCCGTTATGGCGCTTAACGAGGAAAGCGTCATAGCTGCTTAATACCTTCTATGACGCTTTCTTGGGGAAGCTTCATACAAGGGGTTATTTTTTTAAAAAGAAATTACACACCTTGTATGGCGCTTTCCTGGGGAAGCGCAATACAAGGTGTTATTATAGTTTCAAAGTCACACTTCCTATGACATTTCCTTAGGAAGCGCCATAGGAAGTGCATTTAAAAAAGAACCTCCTATTCATCATGTCTAAAAACAGAAAAAACTCATGAAGTGTATAAAAAATAGAAAAACTTGTGAAGATTATTTGGGTTGAGATGAGACTATCTTGCATTCAATTCAAATAAATCAATCATAACTTCTATTGTCTGTGTTTTATAAAGGAAAAAGTCATACCTAAACATGGAGTAAAAATAGTTGTAGTAACTAGTAGGAGTCAAAATTAATTAAAAAACAAAGATTTTCTAAAGATTTAAATGAAGAAAAAAATTTAAGTCAAGTTCCTTGATTCCTCATGTCAAGTCCTCTAAGACCATGTGTCCTATTTATTTTAGCTAGATTTATAGTGAAATTATAATATTTCTAAAATATGACACATGTATCCTATTAATTTTTAAGCTTACAAATATAATTTTATTAGTTGTTACTTGTTTAATTTGCTCAATGTTTTTTATATTTAATTTATTATTTAAAATTATTTTGTTAAAAAAATATTTTCTACTGGAAGGGCCTTCAGCAATTGCCATTGGAAGCATATTGATATATGACTCTAATGGCACTTGCTGAAACAAGCGCCATTGGAGGTAAATCCACCGACAACTTCACTTTCTAAGGTTTTTAATTTTTTTTTTAAATTACGAAGCTAATGCCTTTCCAAGGCTTTCAATTGTTTTTTTTTTTAAATTGGGAAACTATGGCATTTTGTGTCAAAGTGCCATAGCTTCTACCACTTATATAACAAGGTGCTATATAATTTTCACAGCCTGTCACTTTCTTTTTCTTTTTCATCTTCCTGCGTTCCCTCAAGCTCTCCTATTTTCTAGAACTCCATTGCAGTACAAAACTTCCTCTCCCACTTGTTTTTTTCTTCTTATCTTGCCTTCCTTCAGAAGCTACATAGCGTGTAAGTGTTTTTGTTTTCAACATTCGGTCCATGTTTTTTTAAGTTAAAACCTATCATGAATCTCACATGTATGCTCATAATTTTTTTTCAAGTATTTATTTGAAGTTTCAACTCTATCTTCTTGAATTTCCTATACATTGCAATAACTTTTTTAATTTTTGAGCTTACAAATATAATAATACTTAGTTCAATCCTCTGTAGAAGTAACGTGTATGGCTTAAGTTTAAGCAACTTAAATGCTAGAATTCTTTTATGTTTGATGCATGAAGACACAATATTAGAAAAGATACGTGCTATGCTATTTTATTTTGTTGTGTATTGCATTGTAAATTGCTGTAGATTTTGAATTGTAAACGGAGGTTTATATCAGAAAATAAAATAATTATGACTTTTATTAAAAAAAAAAGACTTCCTTTGCCGCTTATCCAGGGAAGTGCCATTGGAAAGCGCCATTGGAAGTCAATGACATCCAATGGCACTTTCCTGGAGAAGTGTCATAGGAAGTGCCAACTTCCTATGGCGCTTCCCTGTTAAAGCTCCATAGCTTTATACTTAAAAAAATTAAATAATCAAGCTATGATGCTTTCGTATATTCAAGAAGCGTCATAGCTTATTTTAATGGGGCTAGAAGCTACGGCGCTTCCTAAGCGCCATAGTGTTCTTTAAATTAAACGCTGCAGCTTGTATTTTTTGTAGTAGTATTCCACCCTCTTGGATCAAAATGAAATTAAGTTTTGTAAGTGAAAAGACAATAATGCCCTTACTTTATTTGTTCATAAGAGCATTTATAAGACAAATAAGGGTATTCACATGACAAATAAAGGAATTTAAAAGAATCAATGGAGGTAAAAAAAATTTAAGAAGACAAATATGGGCATTTATAAGACAAATATGTGAATGACCAAATTTTTTAACTCCTTGGATTCTTTTAAATCTCTTTATTTGTCCTGTAAATGTCTATTTATCTTGTAAATGCCTATATATGTCTTGTGAATGCTCTTATGAAAAAAAATAAAGGACATTATTGTCTTTTTGCTAAAAAAACTTAATTTTATTTTGACCTAAGGAGGTGCTGATAGAGGATCATGGTAAGATGGAAGTCCAATGTCCCAAAAGATCCATTACAAAGAATTGGAGGCCTAATGACAAGAGTAAGGACTAAAGCCATGAAGGAGGCCTCAAATTGTTTGATAAGAGAGCTTAAAGAGTTAGAGCCAATTTATTTGGAAGATTTGTCCTTTAATGTGCCTAACAAGAGCACAAGATTGGTGATCACATTACTAGAATCCCAACAAAATGATGTACAAGGCCCATGTGCAGTCTAGATTGAAGAATTCACTTAAAATACTATGTGACGAGCATGGGCCTTAGAGAAGGATCATAAGTGACATACAAGACACCTCAAGAAGCATCTAGAAGGCGTCATTATCGATCAAATTTGATTTCATTTCGCTTTGAATTAGTTTCCTTTCTTATTTGCATTGAATAAGGCCTTTTAGTCAAATATTGCTCTTGAAGACTTTGTTTTAGTTTCATATTATTAGGTAGCTAAATCTTAAAGAATAAGTAACTTTCAAGTTTCCTATTATTAGGTAGCTAACTTAATCTTGAAGAATAAGTAATTCTCTAATTCCTTTAGGCTTAAATGGTGCCAACCAAGACAATCAATCATCATTAAGGCATCATTTAATGCATTTATGATAAGGTTTTCAATTATAAAGTGTCCTTTTGTTGCCTATATACAAGCTTTTTAAAGCTGGACCAAACTAGAGGGTCTGGCCTGGCCTGAGTCGGCAATGGCTCATTTTTGCAATGAGAGTTGCGTTTATAATAGGCCATTTTGGATTAGAAAAAAATTGCTTTTTAGCCGAAACCCACTTTTGGATCAAGATCTGGAACGGTTACGCAATAACTAGATGTGTAACATCCTGGATTTCGATCACCAAAATTCCGTATATTCAAGGGAATAAAATAGTGAATTAAAGAGCACATGAAATGACAAAACCAAGCAATTAGTGATTTCACTTGACATGATTATGCTTGGAACACAAATGGTAAACATTTGGTTATGTTGCTAGTGAGATTTTTTGTGAGGCAGTGAGTTTCTCATGCAATTTTGGATAACCAAATGATGATCAAAAATTATAAAATTTTACATGGTGAAAGTAGACATCTTAATCTTTAATTTGATATGTAATGGGTAATTTTTTGGAGTTGTATGCAAAGAGTTATGAATTTTTGAAGTTAGCCCAAAAAAACTACATATGAACAAGAATATGAACAACAGTCTGAGGAACCCGAACGGGAGCCTCTATTTTCACTTGCTTCTAAGAGAGACAGTTTGCAGACATGAACAACACAGCTCAATCAACAGGGGTATACTGTTGACAGAGGCCGACACCCCTGGCTTCTGAGGAAGGTTTGATCTCCAGTTGAGAGAGGACTGGTTATACATCTAGTGTCAATATTCTAATCTACTTGAAGAGCAAAGAAGAACATGAGGAATACCCAAGAGTTGTGCTAAGACATGATGTCTCACAGAATAGAATTTATCAAATCCCAATATCGTGATACATAATAGACAACTACAAGAGGTGCAGCAAAAGTAAATCACAAACTAGGGGAAAATTAGAAATTTAATATCATTCAGGAAAGGCCAGTGTAGTAATTCTATCTTTCATACGCTATGTGAGTATTTATATGCTTTGTGTTTGCCATGTTTTTTTATATGAATAATGAACACACATTATCTAGCTGTAGTACGAGAAGAGTGTATGTACCGTACGGTAGGAAGAGTATATGTATCATTCGGCCTAGTAAGGACCCAACTATGATACATAGTAGTGCATGGAGCACATTACCTAGTTCGTGGTCTGAGACCCAACAAAGGTACACTAACAAGTAGGGGTCATATAGTCATATGATCCTGAATAATGCATGCAACTAGTAAGGGCATCAAGTAGGGGTCATATAGTCATATGATCCTAAATAATGCATGCAACCAGTGAGGGCAACAAGTAGGGGTCAAACAGTCATATGATCTTGAATAATGTATGCAGCCAGGCTAGTAAGGGCATAAACTTGGTTTGCACTCGAACACCAACAAACAATCAGATTTATGGTGTTATAATTCTATTACCTACATGGTGTATGGCATATTTATTTATGACATTTGTGTGTTACTACAGAGGCCAAGTGGGATCCAACTGAGGTAGTTAGACAAGTGTGGGCAAACAGTACATCCCCACATATATTGTATTTGTCAACTCAAAACATTAGAGTGGGTGCCATGGAAACGTGGTGAACATACGTGTGATTTTTGAGTGATATAGGAGAGGCTGACAATCACATCAGTATTGGTCATCCCAAATCATGTTTAGACCCGTGTGGTTTATAGTGACATAGTTTGTATGGTCAACAGTATTACATCCAGAGTGGTGTATAGTATTACATCTCAAGTGGTGTACAGTTTTACATCCTACGTGGTGTACGGTCCAACGATCTGTATGGTCAACAGTTGCACAATCCTTGTGGTTTATGGTGACACATGTGAACTGGAATTGGGATAAGCCCTAGTGTCGTAGGGCATAATGGTGGCAAATACTTCTCGACAACTATAGCCTCATAGAATAAATCACCCATTCGTGATACGATGCATATAGTGGATGGTGCACACAGTAAATAGTGCACACAGTAAATAGTGCACACATATGATTAGTAAATGGGCAAATAGTTATATGATTCTGAGAAAAACACATAGTTGGATCAAACAATATACAGTATGGCTAGTAAGGGTCAAACGATTATTTGATCCTAAATACCAAACAAGTAGCCACAGTTACATATAGTGAACACAGTTATATATGGTCATGTTATAGATAGGCCTGTTGGCGGTAAGTCCCAGTGTACATGTTTGTACAAGGCAATAAGGCCAAAATATTCAGTGCTACGATAATGGAATGAGATACATTAGAAGGCTAAGTATATTGGGGTAGTGTTCTGACAAGGCAATAAGGCCTAGAATAATATACTGAGTATCCTGATGGACAATCAGTATAATAATGGGTTAGGTGACCCATGAGTACAAAACGGGCTAAATGTGTAAGTATTGATAAGCAGTTCATCCACACATATCAGGTGATTTGTGGTGCATGCTTCATAAATATGCATAACCTAGAGATGAGTTACACAGTGAGATAGGATTGATCACCAAGTTGTAGACGTTCAAATTTTGAGGATGAAAATTATTAAACGGGGGGAGAAATGTAACATCCCGAATATCAGTCACCAAAATTTCTTATATTCAAGGGAATAAAATAGTGAATTAAAGATCACATGAAATGAAAAAACCAAGCAATTAGTGACTTCACACAACATGATTATGCTTGGATCACAAATGGTAAACATTTGGTTATGCTACCAGTGAGATTTTATGTGAGGAAGTGACTTTTTCATGCAATTTTGGATGACCAAATGATGATAAAAAATTATGAACCTTTACAGGGTGAAAGTAGACATCCTAACATTTAATTCGATATATAATGGGTAATTTTTTGAGTTGTATGCAAAGAGTTATGAATTTTTTACATTAGCTTAGAAAAACTATCTATTTTCTAGAACAACATTCCAAAGCTTAAAATCCAGGAATTGTGTGCTTCTAGTAGGCTAACAGCTATATTTTTCCTTGAAACTAGACTCAATAAGGGTTCTATATCCTTTTAAATCAATCCAATACAATGTCTACAAATTTAGTTATGATTTTTCAAAATATGGATAGAAAATCTGCTAGATTTCTCAATTAATCTAAAAATTAAAGGGAAAAAAGGGATAATTGCAAATATTATAAAATAACACTTTCCTTCTTCCTTAATGCCATTTCAGACGTGAAGCAGCAACCATGAGAGAGAGAGAGAGTTGAGAGAATTTTAGAGAGAGGAGGAAGAAAAACTCACAAGGTAGGTCGATTTCTTCGGTGAACTCATACCTAACGTGTATAATCCTTCTCTTAAGCTTCTCTTCTATTTTATTTAAGGTATTTGAAGCATAAATTTCAGTGGTTTGGAGGTTAAGGTTTCAGCTACCTAAAGGAAAAGTAAGAAGGAGCTTAAGGTAACTTCTGAAACTTCAAATACTGATTATTTTAGCTGCTGTGAGTAGTTTAATCGGTAAATTTCTGCTGAACTTGCTCTGAATGTAAAATTTAGGAATGTGGTGTCCTAAATGTTATACCGCCAAAATTGGGTCTAAATGGTGGTTATAATATAATTAAATAGTTAATAAAGTGGTTAGGAGTATAAAGTTGTGAGTCTGCAGTGTCAAAATTGGGAAACCCCAATTTTTCCTTGGGAATTTTAGGTTTCAGCTAGTTCTGTTTGGAGGGGTTAGGGCTGATTTTTGATGTTGTGATGATTCCATTGAGTTTAGAAGGGAGAATTAGGTGAGGTTGTAGTTGATCACTTTTCACCAAAAAGCGTGAAAAAGGATAATTATGAAAACACCCTTGAAACCCTGAAATAGGGGCTGCCAAGGGCATTCGGGTTTTTTGGCAGTGAATTAGGAAATTCTAAGTTTGGAAATGGATTCCTTAGGTGAAAACATGCTAGAATAGCCCAGGTCAAAATTTTGAGAAAAGTACTGTCGGCCGGGTACGGTGGGGCTGAGTCGGGTCCTCGCGGGTATTTTGGTAAATATTCATAATAGACTTATATAACCACTAGAAACACTATGGAATTCCTGAAATAGTACATGAATGGGTTTTAACCTAATACTTATACATTTGACGTTTTAGGACCGAGTTGAGAGCCAGTTGGTGGCACGTTTTATGAGGCGCACATTACAAGGTAAGAAAGGGTTAAGGTAAGGGACTTACCTTACTTGCATGTATTTGATATCTCTACTTGTGTAGTGATGTATATGATTGCTTTACTTGATTGCATAGAGCATATTTGAATAAATAAATTACTGTTTCTATTTTTGATGTGGCCATAGTTTTGTTACATGAAATATTGAGCATGCAGAAATGTCATTATGGGGCATACATCTAGTTAAAGCTAACATGTCATACACATAGCATCTACATGCATGCATTATGGTATCTGTTTCCTACTAAGATTTTCTCAAATCTCACCCTCCCCTACTAACAATTTAGACAAGTGAAGATAGAAGGTATGCTAAGATGATTGAATGTTTTACTCTTTTGCCCAAAAAGTAAAGCACATCACATCAGTTAAGGGGGTGTGAGAAGGAAACTAATTTTGCTGAAAATGTTGTCAGACATCACGTGATTGCTTGGGAGAAGGGATAATCCATTTTGATTTTTAACATTTAAATTTCAAATAAATTATTATATTAATAAGTTAATGGTTAGTTAGCAAAAGAAATAAATAAGCTAATGGTAAATGTACGGTGATGACGAGAAGCTGAGAGGAAACAATTTGAATATTTATTATATACTTTTTAAGTAAAAACACATTATAAAATGATATTTATATATATAATTCATATTGTGGGCTATATATTATTTTTCAAATTAAAACTATTAATATTAATGTAAACTTTAAATATACATCTAATAATCTGTTAAATATATATATACACATATATCATTATATATATGTGTAATATTATTTTTTATTTAATTATTATATGACGGTTCAACCGTATGATTTAACTGATCCGACCGTTTGGACCATGACTGCTAGTCTTTCCAGCTCAATCTCTGGTCTGGCTTTTAAGACATTGCCTATATATGAAGGCCACGTTTTTGTACTAAGATCAAACTTGATGAATGATAATTGAGAATTTTATTTCTTGTATGTGGATTTTGCTTGCATCCTTGAATTCTCATACGAATACTTAGACTGTATCAAAGACTGATCATTTTTGTGGTGTCTTTATGGCAAGGGTTGTAAGAGACACATTCTCTTAATGTCCTACCTTTAATCATTTGTTCCATTCGTGTCTTCAAACTTGTTCTCTAGCAAGTTCCTCGTCCCCCCCCCCCCCCAAATCATATTAGGTGTAGTGAAATTTTATAATCTTTTGTGGGTTGACTGATATAAAATTGCTTTTATATCTAAGTGATATATTTCCATTAAAAAAACACATATTTCAAGAAATATATTAAAATAATAAAAAGAGAAAAGACTAGTGAAACCCATAATGCAAAAAGTAACAGAACTTAACTCAGGTTAATGGCCTTGCTATATCTGCTACCTAAAAATTTGATTATGTCTACATTTAGACCTAACAAAAGTTAATTGTGTTAGATGCACATTAGGAAATAATTCATTGCTAAATTTGCACATTCACCCATATAAAAATAATAATTACAATCATAAGAATAAAACATTTATACTATGAATAATAAGATGTAATGATAAAAGACATTGTTATCCCTTGATGTGACTAGTAATGATCTCCAAGCACTAGTGGAAAAATCACTTTTAAGATTGGTTAAAAATGATATTTTAGACTGGTTCTGGAGGTCATCTAGATAATCCGGTCTAAAAAGTCTACTACTTTTTAGACCAGTTCAGGAACTGGTCTTAAAAAATTGGTTTAAGACCGATTATTAAGACAACTGGTCTAAAAATAATTAGTTTTAGACCGGTTATGAAAGAAACCCATCTAAAAGGTGAATTTTTTTAAACCCGTTTTTTAAAAAACCGATCTAAAAGTTTAACTTTTTAATTATGAAAGAAACCCATCTAAAAGGTGAATTTTTTTAAACCCGTTTTTTAAAAAACCGATCTAAAAGTTTAACTTTTTAAACCGATTGTCTCAATAACCGGTATAAAAGTTTAACTTTTTAGACCGGTTGTCTCAATAACCGGTTTGAAAGAAATACTTTTTAGATTGGTTTCAGACCGGTTATTTTAACAACCAGTCTAAAAAGTACATTTTAGACTGGCTATTGAGACAACCGGTCTAAAAAGTTGAATTTTTTTTAAAATTGTTCCATTTAAAAACATTTACCTAGTAAGTCATTTCCCGTGTTAGGATATTTCACTCAGCAAGCAGCCATTTAAACAACATCCAAATAAATTCTTCTCTTCCACATTATATAACAAACATCTATCTTATACAGAAGCATTTTCATCAAGCATTTCAATTCGATATGCATGTTGTAATACTTACATCATTCATCTTATACCCCACATTCAACATAAGCAAAAACAATAAATCATTTTCCTAGGCTCTTAATAAATAATTCTCTCTTACACATTTCCATTTCATCAAACAATTTAAAATATAATTTCAAATCTTGTAACTTACATTATCATTCTTCCTACACCCCATATTCCACAAAAGAACTACATTGAAAATCAACACATGATCACACACAATATGAAAATTATGGTATACTGCTAAACATTTTTGTTCCCCTATTTTAATATTATAGTTTGACAAAATAAATCAAAACTTTAGGTAAGATTAGAATACATGCACTAGACAGTAATTAATAGCTGATGATCACTAGCTAGCTTTAGAGCATCTACACTAAGACACCTCATATCCTTCATTTTCCTGTGACGACAACAAAAAAAGTAGATTTATATATACCAATAACAATATACATAATTCAAATCTAGCTCATGATAATTATTTTAGCTAACTAACCTTCAAAGTAGTTTTATAAAGGGATATCCTCCCATATCCCTTCATGATGATTATTTCTTGTGCCATGCTCATTGTCTGCTTCATCTTCTTCGTTCAATTTTGGTAGACCTCTAGAAAAAGGAGTCTTAAGAAAATCATTCATTAAATGCCTTTCCTGATTAATATCAACGACCCTTTTTCCTTGGAGAGCTATAGACCACATTTCATTTGCCTGATCAGTAATATAGAACACTTGTTTCGCTTGATATGCCATAATAAAATGTTCATCTCTAAAAATTCTACTAATCAGATTAACCAATATAAATCCCAATTGATCAATCATCACACCATTGTTGACATCAACCCACTTGCATTTAAAAATGGGAAATTTAATTTTAACATAATCAATCACCCAAATCTCTTAAATAACCCTATAATAAGGTATTGATGCCAATCTAGGGGTCTTATCTTTCAAGCTAGAGAAGTGTATAGATTCAGCTACTAATATAACCCCACTATTCTGGACGGTGCTCCTATCATCAAGGGACTTCGTGTAAAACGTATAACCATTTATCACAAATGAAGTCCAGCTTATGACATCAACCTCAGGACCACGTGCTAATCATTTAATTGTATCAGAAACACAATCTTCTCCGTCAACCTTTTGTTTGAACCAATGTGTAAAAGTTTTGTTATGCTTCCTAATTAACCTTTGTTCAGTCATTCGACTATTTCCTTTCCGTACAAATTCTTTATCAGCATTAATGTAATCTTGAACTTCATCAACATTATTCAAGTTGTACAAGTGGACTTGTTGCAATTCATCAAGATCCACACTCTTTACTGAAGCCCCACATCTACCGCCTTCTTTATCATGACGTTCAGGAAGTCCAATGTGTGTTACATTTAACAAGTAATCTTGACAAAACTCTATGGCTTATTCAGAAACATATTTCTAAACAATAGATGCTTTAGGCTGGTTAGGGTTCTTCACATACCCTTTTAGGATTGTCATAGTTCTTTTAATTGGGTACATCCATCGTAAATAGATAGGGCCACACAACTTGATCTCTCTAACTAGATGAACAATTAAATGTACCATGATGTCAAAAAAAGAAGGAAGAAAAGCTTCTCAAGCTGGTACAAGATCAAATATCCTTCTTTTTTCCAGTTCATCCAATATTTATGTCTCAATGACTTTATTATAAATGGAATTGAAGAAGAAACAAAGTCTAGTCAAAATATGTTGAAGATAATATTCGGCAATGCCTCGAATAGCTACTGGGAGTAGTTGTTGCATTAAGATATGACAATCATAAAACTTTAGCCCTACTAACTTCAAGTCTTTCACGGACACAAGCTTCCTAAAATTTGAAGAATACCCTGAAGGAACTTTGATACTATGTAATCACTCACAAAAGCTTCTTTTCTCTTCCTTAGACAAAGTATGAGCAGCTGGAGGACAAAACGTTCTCTTACCATATGGCTGTGGATGCAAGTCTTCTCGTATCCGCATTTCTTGTAAATCTAATCTTGCCTTCACGCCATGCTTAGAACTACCTTGTATGTTAAGCAGTGTCCCAACAATACTATCACATATGTTTTTCTCCACATGCATGAAATCAATACAGTGTCTCACATCAAGATTAGGATAATATGGAAAATTGAAGAAAACAAACCTCTTTTTCCATTTATTTTTTTCATGACTATTTTTTGTAGTCTTACCAAAGATAACATTCATACTTTTCACCTTTTCATAAACTTGCTCTCCAGTCAATACCTTCAGAGCATCTTCAAACTCTAGTCCACCAAAAAAGGCTTTCTTTAATCTAGATATGGGTGGCACTACAAAAAAAAAACGTCTTTTAGTAGCGGTTAAAAATGGGTATTAGTAGCGGTTCTAACCGCTACAAACAAGGTTAGTAGCGGTTATAAGAACCGCTACTAAATCGTATGTTGCAAGCAATTTTGTAGCGGTTATATAAAACCGCTACTCAATCAAAAATAACCACTACATCATTTGCAACGGTTCAACTTCACCGCTACAACACCCACATGGATGAAATTTTTTTCAGAAATATTTGTAGCGGTTATATAACCGCTACAAATAAAAAATTGAAATTTTGAGAGCCAAAAAAAATGACTTTTTTTTGTAGTGATTATTAAACCGCTACAAATATAAAAAAATGAAATTTTGTTGGCGAAAAAAAAATGACATTTTTTTATTTTGTAGCGGTTAAGAAACCGCTACTAATTTTGAATTTCATGAAATTAGTAGCGGTTTTGAAAACCGCTACTAATTTCATGAAATTCAAATTTGGCACCAAAAAAATTTAATTTTAGTTGTAAAAAGGCGCATTATTTAGTAGCGGTTTAATAACCGCTACAAATATTTAAAAATTTTTAAAAAAATATACAATTATTTGTTTCTGTTTTTTCAATATTAAATTAAATATTTTATTTTGTTATTATTTTATCTATTTCAATTAGGTGATTATTTAATAGTTTAACTTATCATTAAATAAAAAGGAAAAATGTAATTGAATTGGATTAGTATAAAATTTATATTAATAATATTATTAAGGATAGGTAGGTAATAAGGAACTATTATGTTATCTAATATAATGTAATTGTGTATGAAAAATAGATGAAAATGAGATACAGTTATGATATATCTAGAAAAAAAAATGGTTAGAATAAATTTTATAGAAAGGAAAGAAGTATTGTAAAAAAAATTAAAAATCTTGTTACCATATTTGATCTTATTATTCAGCTCCTCTACTCATACGAAAGAAGTTGTAAATGAGAGAAAATGAAAGAAAGGTAAGGTGAAAAGAAATTGGGGAGTGTTTGAAATGAGTTGTGGTAAGGGTATTTATAGGGATCCACGTACTATTTGTAGCGGTTAATGTAGCAGTTAGTGTAGCGGTTATTAGTTAGTAGTGGTTATTTGTATTTTTGTAGCGGTTTAATATTTATAGTGCTATTTGTAGAGGTTAGTGTAGCGGTTATATCCATTTTGTAGCGGTTATTTATTTAGTAGCGGTTTTGTTTTTATTTGTAGCGGTTTAATAACCGCTACAAATATTATTTTAATTTTTTTTTTTACATTTGATTTTAAAAAAATTTTTTGCATTTTTTGTAAAGACAAGCATAATTTGAATTTGATCACTCATCGTCGCCATCCCTACAGAAATTTTGTAGAAAAATTATTGTTATTGATGTATTATTAATTTTAAAAAATTTAATTCAAATGACGTGGACTTAAAAAAAAACTCACCGCAGTAGAGGTAAATTGTCATCGCCTTCAGGGAAGTAGTTTTCAAAATCAGCTGGCTGAAATGGCTCACTCTCGTAGGCGATGTTATCGCCTTCACCCATGTCGTAAAGGTCTCTTGGCTTTAAATGAACGACCATGTGCCATTCCCTATGCCTCTCGTCCTCGACATAATAAACCTGATGTGCCTCTGAAGCTAAAATATACGGCTCATCATCTTAAGAAATACCAGTATGAATCGGCCGTGAGAAATTGACTGATGTGGTCCTTAGGTCGTCAGTTGTCAGTCCCCGAGAAGTAGTGGTATTTGCCCATAAACACTTGAACAGCGTCACCGTGAAACGGCCTTGGTAATTAAGCTCGACCACATCAAGAAGCTTGTCATAGTAAGAGACGCCTCTAAACTGCATGTTGGCGTCACTGCTGCTCACATAACTCCTTGTCCCAAATGTGCCATAAACACCCGAATTCTGTGTTTGCAATCCTTGATCCCGTGAAACCGTGCAAAACTTAAAACCATTTACATTGTATGCTGTAAACCGTTTTGCATGATCAAGAGGGCTGATTGCGAGAGCTCTGAAATCTGGTGAGTGTGGGTTGTGGTCATTTCGTATTCTGCGCGCAAACCAGCTCGGGAATTCTCTGTGGACCCTCCTATCAACTTCCGAGGATGTCTGTGTACGAATCCTGAGTTGACGCTTAACATGACTTCTGAATTCCCTACAATTAATAATGGAAAGGCGTTAGTGAAATGAAAGTGAGAAATGTTACGAAAGATATAGATCGAATAACATGTGAGTGTACAATTCTTACCGTATGAAAGGTTCAACTTGAGTGCAATTAATCAAGACATGTCTATGTGCTTGCAACTTCTCAGTTGCCGTTAGTTTGAAGTTCTCAGTTGCTCCAACTGGTTTACCAACACGAGGGATAAATTCTCTTGATGTCGGCGCAGGTTTAGGACAATCGTCAACACGAGGCGGGCAGTTGAAAGCCGTCTCAAGATCATCAAAGTACCTTGAGCAAAAATATAGCACCTCATCCCCTATATAGCCTTCAGCTATAGAACCTTCTGGCCACGCCTTATTCCTCACGTAAGATTTTAATTTCCCAAGGAACCTACGAAGTACAGAAGAGAAAATTGATATAAAATGATGAAATGGATGACTGGCAAACATTAAAAACGGACAATAAATTAAAGCACATATTTAAAATGAGTACCTCTCAATCAGATACATCCAACGACATTGTGCTGGTCCAGCAAGCTTTATTTCATGAACGAGGTGGACTGTGAGGTGAACCATCACAGTAAAAAAGGACGGAGGAAACATCATCTCCAAATGACAAAGCGTAAGAATGATTTTCGACTGCAGCTGATCGAACTCCTCAACGATCAAAACCTTAGAACACAACTTTCGAAAGAAAGAACAAAGTTCCACCAAAATGATGGAAACATCGGGAGGAAGTGTATTCTTTATAGCCAAAGGGAGTAACTATTGCATAAGAACATGTGAGTCATGACTCTTCAGGCCAGCAACCTTTCGAGCCTGCAAGTTGACACATCGAGAAATGTTGCTTGAATACCCATCAGGAACTTTTAATTTCTTCAACATCGCGAGGAACACTTCCTTGTTCAGTTTTGTGAAGGTAAACTTTGCCGGTGGAAATCTGTCATGCTCATCTGGCCAAGCGTCTTCACGAACTCCCATGTCACGTAAATCTTTCCTCTCTTGAAGGTGATCTTTTGTCTTGTCGGGTTCGTTAAGCAGCGTATACAGCACATTATCGCAAACATGTTTTTCAATGTGCATTACATCAAGACTGTGGCGAAGTAAATTAGATCTCCAATATGGAAGCGTGAAGAAAATACTTATCTTCTTCCACTGCTGAGGCACCGAAGTCCTGCGCGTCTTTTGGGGAGTTTGTGCTGAATCGTCGCTTTTTCCAAACTCGAAGTCAACATGCTCAAGCTACTGTAAGATATCTGTACCGGACAAAGTCTGAGGTGGTCCTCTTTTTTCTGGTTTCCCATTGAAGCGATTCCGTTGCAATCTGAACTTATGCGTTCCATCGAGAAACCTCTGATGCCCCATAAAGCACCACTTTCGGCTGTGGGGAAGGCGCAATACGTCAGAGTCAAAATTGCAAGCTGGACACGCCGACCCAGTATGCACATTCCAACCAGATAATGTGCCAAGGCCAGGAAAGTCACTAATCGTCCACATCAAGGCTGCACGCATGTTGAACAAAGTCTTGCAGTAAGCGTCGTACGTCTCCAAGCCGACATTCCACAGGTCAAGCAATTCCGCAATAAGCGGTTAGAGATACACATCGATGTCATTGCCCGGTGCCTTTTTGCCTGGAATGATCATAGACATAATGAAAGAGCTTTGTTTCACACACATCCAGGGGGTAAGTTGTAGGGAACTAAGACTACCGGCCAAATACTGTAACTTGTGCTAAGATTCCTGAAAGGATTGAAATCGTCGGTCGCCAACGCAAGCCGAACATTTCTGGGGTCAGTCGCAAAATCTGGAAAGTCATTGTCAAACGTTTTCCAAGCAGCTGTATCCCGCAGATGTCTTAATTTACCGTCTTCCTTTTTATCAACGGCATGCCACCTCATATGCTCAGCAGTTTTAGACGACATAAATAATCTTTGTAAACGAGGTTTCAAAGGGAAGTACCTGAGAATCTTTGCAGGTTTCTTCTTCTGCTTTTTCCCCTTCCGAATTGTCTTATACCTCGATGTGTGACATCTCTTACACGTCTCCCTGCTGGAATCGTCTCCCCAATACAGCATACATTCATTTGGGCATGCATCAATCTTTTGATAATTCAACCCCAACCTGTTGATAATCTTCTTGGCCTCATAGAACGTTGTGGGAATCTCGGCGTCGGGGAATGCATCTTGTAATAAGTCGAGCAACATCGACATTCCCTTATCTGTGATCCCACACAAGCACTTGATATGATACAATTTGATCAAGAAAGATAATTTAGAATATTTGCGACAACCTTGATATAAAGGATGATCTGCTTCATCCATCAAGCTGAAAAATCCCGAGATGCTTCATTCCCCATAAAAACCGGCTCAGAGCCGTGCACTTCTTCATTGAAGTTGTCGCCTTGAAATCCAAACGCATCACGCACAGCATCATTCACAGGATTATCTTCATCTACTTGAACGCCTACTTGAGAACTTCGAGGAAGAGCATCGTCATATCTAATGCCGGCCTTCTCACCATGAACTGCCCAGAACGTATAGTCCTCAGGGAAAGGCTTCACAAGCAAATGTTCCTTCACAACATTTCATACATGCCACTTCTTAAACTTGCATTTCCGACACGGACAGACGATCTTGCCGTTACAGCTGGCATGAGTGAATGCGAAATCCAAGAAACTGTCTAATCCGTACAAATATTTAGGAGAATTGCGCAGCAACCTGATCCATGATTTATCCATAGCTACAAGTAAGAAAGAAGAAAGTATAGAGAAGAAGATGAGTGAGAAGATAATAACGAATGCCAAGAACCTTATATTCTAAAATTCCAACGTTTATAAATTTGTAGCGGTTCTAAAACCGCTACACTAACCGCTACAGTTATAAAATATTAGTAGCAGTTATATATAAAAAACCGCTACTAATTTTCAAGCCGTTACACATTGGTGGGAAATTCAAAATTTATATGATGAGTATTTGTAGCGGTTATGTATAAAAAACCGCTACTAATTTTCAAGCCGTTAACATTGGTGGGAAATTCAAAATTTACTTGTTGAGTATTTGTAGCAGTTATATATATAACTGCTACTAACATTAAAGCCGTTGGACAGCAAATTTAAAAATAATTTTTAATTTGTAGCGGTTATACATAACATAACCGCTACAAACGTGCACAAAGGCGACAAATTTAAAAATTCAAATGATGAGTATTTGTAGCGGTTCTTATTATAAAACGGCTACAAATATATACATATTTGTAGCGGTTTCTATTGTAAAACCGCTACTAAGATATATATGGTTGTAGCGGTTTCACGGTTTCACAAGAGAAACCGCTACAACTTTATATATCTTAGTAGCGGTTTCTATTTGAGAACCGCTACTAATATATATATTTGTAGCGGTTTGAAGTTAAAACCGCTACAAATATATATGTTTTTTTTTAATTTAGAAATATAAATAATTATTGCAATTAATTCATAAATTAAACAACGCGATCTAATAATATAAATATAATTATATTAAACACAGTAAGAAAGTTCTGAAATACAAACTTATATATATTTACAAATGTTTCAACAAAAAAAATGTCCTAAACTAAGTAGCTGGGGGCTGATCATCTGGTGCTCCCTCAGGTCCTGCTAGATCAGGCCGCTGCGCAGAGTGAACCGCACCATCATCATCAGCAGGAGGAGGAGGAGGAGGAGTAGTACTCGGGACAACGTAGCGAGGGACAGGGGGAACCGCTGGATGCTGCTCGTTCGGGAACATGCAACTCCATGCCCCCTCGAGCATGTTGTTCGCGATCTCACGCCACTGCGTCTGTTAAGCGTAGATCATATCAGCGTGCAGCTGCATCTACTGCATATGCTGCACCTGCATCTGCTGCATCCGCTGCTCCAAATCTGACCGCAGCTGGTCAATAGACTCGTCCCTTGGACGTCTGACCCCTCTAGAGCTGCCAGCCTTAGAGGCGGCGCTCCTGCCGTGGACCATGCTGGGTCTGGCGCCTATCCTCATCCCCCGCACGCGTCCGGGGTGCTCAGCCTGAGCCAGACCCTCCTTCAAAGGAGCCGTCGAGTCCACTGACCCCTGTGACTCCTCAGGCTGGGTCTGTCGCAGCTCAGCCTGCGACTGCTGCATCCGCTCCTGTCATTTTATGAAACAATGATTAATTAGCATTTTTCATTATTAACTTGGTTTTATAAAAAATATAATAATAAAATTACTTACAATGGCTGCCTCTACCTGCTGAGAGGTCGCAGTCCCGTCACGGTGTCTGTGTGTGATGGCGTACAACTCCCCATAGTCCGTCTGACGGTTCTCCTGCTGTGCCTTCGTCTCCTGAAACAATTACACAAATCAATTAGTATTATGAAATAATCAACTAAAAGTAAGCAATATTTTGAAAAGTTACCAGCTCGCTATAGGTCACAGCAAAGGTCTTCGATCCTGCTGTGTGGTGGATCGTCTGCTGCGCCCGGATCTCGCCGTTCCTCTGAGCAAGCTCCTGGAAAAAAAAATTAAATGTATTATAATTTAAATTTAAATACAAATTATAATTTAATATTTAAAAATTACAAAATTATATATAAAAAATCTAATAAATACATTACCTGCGCCTCAGGGCTCCTCCTGAACTGGACGAAACTCGCCCAATTGTTAGGCGGCACGCTGTCCGGGAGACCGGGACGCTCTCGATCAGCTGCTCCAAAGGCATCGTCCCGTCCTTATCCACCTTGTGGAAGAGATGGTTCCTCCTGTTCCTCCAGGTGTCACCCATCTTCACGAGGGCGTACCTCTTCCGGTTGGCCCGAACGGCAAACCGCAACTGAAAAAAAAATATTTAAATATCAATAATTACAAAAAAACATAATTTATAAAATATTAATTAAATAGAATTAATTACAAAAAATATTAATTAAATAATTTTAATTACCTGAACCACCTCCTCCCAAGCCAGGTCCTTCAGCCCCATCGGAACGTGCCTCCACATCCTAAAGTGAAGGGGGAACCGCATCCAGTTCGCGCCCAGGTCGTTCAGGAAGCGGTTGAGCAGGTGACCCCCATTGTGGATGGGCTGGTCAGTGCCCTCATTCCATGGCACTAAAACTTGCAGGCTCCGGTCCAACCTGTTCACACCGGTCACGTCTAGCCTCCTCGTCGAAACGTTCCCCTGCTCGTCTGCACAGTTTACCGCCCGTTAGATAAATTGTAATTCAAAGTTAACATTTCTAATTTAAATAAATAATTTACTAAATTAAAAAATTAATTTACCTTCGACTTGCACCTCAAACCCTGTGGACCGCGAAGACGACCCTCGTGGGTTGTTCTGGTCCCGAGCATCCTCCTCATCGAGGAACTGCTCCATCTCCCTGAACCCAATCGGGATCTCGAACTCCTCCTCGTTGAGGAAGTCCTCGACGCTAATATCTGGCCCCCCGACCTCAGGCACCTCTGGTGCGGTCGTCTCCTGTGGGATCGTCTGCGGTGCCTATGGTGGGGCCGACTCTTGTGGGGGGATGGGCTAAGATGCCGCGGTCGCCCTGCCTCAGCGCTGGCCCCTCCCTCTACCCCCTGCCCGGCTGCTGCCACCCCGTAAAATCAGTCTAGGGACCTCAGGGGTCTTCCCCTTATCCTCTCTTGAAGCCATATCAACTGTACAAATCAAAACAAAAATAAATTAGTCACATTATTATGGAAAAATCTAATAAAAATACAAATATAAATAAAATACGTGTTATATACGTACCTCATGTGCAAATACTGAGAAATACTGTAGTAAAAACTCCTGCACTGACGTCTAAACGCTCAAATCTTGAAGAAATCACTCAGAGAAGCTCTAGGAAACAAAATGAGTAAAAGGAGAGAAATGAGGAAGGCGGAGGTTTAAATAAGCCAGATTTTAGTAGCGGTTATTCAAATAACCGCTACTCTAACTGCTACAAATGATTAAATTTATAGCGGTTTAACAATAACCGCTACAAATTATGACAACGTTTGAAATTCTGTAGCAGTTATTGCCCAGAACCGCTACAAATATCGAGACTCTTGAAATTCTGTAGCAGTTATAGGGGTATAACCGCTACAAAATGCTGACCTTTGGTATTTTGTAGCGGTTCTCTTGCTGTAACTGCTACAAATAACTGCTACACTGTTGGTCGCGCCAAGTGGCGGGAATATTGTAGCTGTTTCTGTGCATTAACCGCTACAAAATCACCGCTACAAGTTTTGGCGGGAATTTCGCTCCAAATTTGTAGCGGTTTTGTGTACACAACCACTACAAAAAAAGCATGCCGCTACAAATTTGTAGCGGTTTAATATAACCGCTACAACTTTACCGCTACAAAATACCTTTTTTTTGTAGTGTGGCCTCGTCTAAGAAATTTCCTATGGCCAAGATAAACTGTCTTTCTTCCATGTTGAAGTTGATGGTAGCATGTTCCTTCTTCACAAATCGGTTCATAAATCGGACATGCTTTATGGCCTTTAACACTATATCCTAACAAGTTTCCATATGCAGGGAAGTCATTTATAGTACAAAAGATCATCGCTCGCATTTTAAAAACCTCCTTCTTGTTCACGTCAAAAACATCAACACCTTCATCCCACAACTCTTTCAAGTCTTCGATCAAGGGTTCTAGGTAAACATCTATGTCATTTTCGGGTTGTTTTGGTCCTGAAATCAACATAAACAACATGATGTACTTTCATTTCATGCATAACAGAGGAGATAAGTTGTAAATTACCAACAAAACATGCCATGAACTATGTATACTACTCAGGCTACCAAAAGGATTTGTGTCATCTGTGCTAAGCCCAAGCCTAAGGTTTCTAGGCTTTTCACCGAAGCCAGAAAATAATTAATCGATTTTCTTCTAGAAAACTGGCAAATTTACAATTGACTTTGAAAAATCATAATTAATTGTAGAATATTCCAAATTAGCTAGTTCCAAGGATTATGTACAGATCTCTAAGGCTAGTCACTGTTATCACATTTTTCCCATAAATTCGCCAAACTTTCCCTGTTCAAGATTGCATTCCAGAAACAGGGCACTGCTTTGAAAAATCATATCTTTTAATCTACTCATCCAAAAATCATGTTCTACCCACCAAATTAAAGCTCTACATATATACTATAGTCCTACCAAGTTTCTTAACATTTGCACTTGGTTTGACTAATGAAATTCATTACACAATCAGACTGCCTATATTGAAACAAATCAAACAGCACCTCCCCTTAACTTCGTAAATTTCTGAATTTTCATATCGACATCCAAAAATCATGAACACATGTATTCCTACACAATTTCCCCTTCTAAATCCAATGGAACCATAAAAATTACAAAATTCCAACTCCTTGCCTAAGTTGTGCATCTGGGCGAAACTTAGGTTCTTAGGAGGGAAGTTGTGTTTTCTTGATTTCTCTTTATTAACCACTTCCTTTTTACTTAAAATCACAAGATTAACTACTTAAACACTTAACAAACATGATTCATGGAAATTTTAGCAGCATGTCCCCTTAGGGTTTGAGCTTCCCAAAATCATAAACCAAACAAAACAAACCACCAAACCAATAACAACATCAATAATCACTTTGAATCAACAAGAGAAACAAAGTTCTATGATTTACCTTTGATTTCTCCTTCTTCTATCTCTAAAACCATGGCTGCCACTCTCTCTAATTTCTTGATTTTGCTTGCTACTCATATCATTCATGAAGATATCGAGGTTAGAAGTCATCTAGCATGAACTAGAAGGGTTAAATCTGTGTAGACCACCTTCAACTCACCTTGGATTAGCTTCAACCTCTTCTTGAGTTCTCTTATTTCCTTTGGTTCTTCAAGCTCTTCGTCCAACTCTCTCACACTCTCTCTGTCTCTCTCTCTCTGGTTCTAACTTGACTAACATATGTGAACAGAAAGAGATAAAAACTCACTTATAATATCTTCATCCGCCTCCTTTCTTTTATCTTATTTTAATACAATTCGAACACATGCTATTTAATCATCGTCTTTTCTCTTGGCCATTTACTTGGCCTTAATTGAGTATTGGGAGAGAGGAAAGAGATGCCTTCAATTAATATGGGTTGCAAACTTTGACTTCTTCCATCATTTCTTTTTATTTTGACCATATCTCCAAAAATGGTTCAAAATGGATATAAATTCCCAATTAATTATTTTTCCCTTCTCATATCTCTTTTTGACAAAAAATGGCCAAATTGAAAGAGGCAAGCTTCCCCCAAGAGGGGGGTGAATTGGGTGATGTGATAAATTTTTTTGTTGATGTGGTGATATGGTAATAGTTGTAGCTAGAGTAGAGTTGAGAAGATAAGCACACAAAGAGTTATACTGATTCGGCCAAAGACCAGGCCTACGTCCAGTCCTCAGAGATCAAGACCTATTGAGATTTTCACTATTCTTCCAAGATTCAGTGGGCTCTCGGAATGCCGCAAGACAACAATTGTCCTTGAAAGGACTACGAGTAGAAATACTAGAAATTTCTCTCCCCCTTACGACAAGTCTTATGTGCAGAAAAACAAACCTATGACCTTTCTCTCTTGCTTACGTATACAAGTCTTATGAGCAGCAATGTTCTCTCTTGCTTACACCACTGTAAGTCTTATGAGCAGCAATGTTCTCTTCTGCTTGTATCTTGTAAGTCTTATGAGCAGAAAGTCCTATTAGGAATTCTCTCACTGCTTCTCTCATAAGGAAATCTCCCCTCTCAAGGTCCCAGTACCTTGAGATCAAATGAAAATAGAACTTAAAGTGTATACAGACTCTCTTATAGAGCAAATATAATAAACAATGAAGAACAATATGAATACAGAAAAAATGTGAATAACAAAGACTCATGAATTTGCTTGTGTGAATTCTTGCACTTCATTATTTTTTATGGTCTCTGGAACTCTGAATTTATAGACATTTGATTTTGCCCGTTTGAATAATGATCATTGTGGAGCGGGGAATGTTACTGTGGAACGGCATGCGTATGTTTGAAATCTTTGAACGTGGTAGGTACGTGCTTGGATGGTCATAATGATGTTATCTGTCGTTGTTTAACTTCCTCTGTGTCTTTCTAATTCAAACGTTCAAACTCCTGTATCACATTTATAATACATGTTAAATGATGTTATATAATAACAATAAGTGAAAATATAATGAATAAATATCATTAAACCATATTCAGATTGAACGTTGTAAGACTGGTGCGTTTTGGCTTCTGGCAGAGTATCACTCGGGCACTGTGATGCCTCACTCGAGTGCAATACCATATTTTCACCTTTTGCTTCAGTTTTATCACTTGTACTTCCACGGATTTTGAGAGAGTGCATTTTCACACTTGTGAGTGATGTGGGTCCTCACTCGAGCACTGGTCCCCTTGCTCGAGTGCTACTTCTTTTTACACTATAAGCCACGTCTCTGAACAACACTCTCACCCAGTTTTACCAAGAGTGTGATTTTGCACTCACAAGTGATATGGGCCCTTACTCGAGCATACCTACTCCTACTCGAGTGAGAAGAATATTCTTCTATAATATACTCTTGTCTTCAGCACTTGCATCAGAATTGAGAGAGTTAGATTTCTCACTCGTGAGTGCTGATATATCACCTGGGCACATGAACTCTCACTCGGGCATGTTTGTGCTTCTCTGTTCTACATGACTCTCGGCCAAACACTTGCAGTCCCTCACTTGCTAGGACTTAGGTGCAGATATTACCATCACTCGAGTACAGAACCTGTGCTCGAGTGAAGTGTTGATATCTTGTTCTAACTTTTCTCTCTGTAAAACACTTTCAGTGCAACACTTTCATATGCTCGAGTGCAAAACAACTTCATGCTTGAGTGTTGGTTATAGTGCTCGAGTGCATCAGTAAAATTGACAACAATTGCTCTCCATCAAACACTTCTTGTACAACACTTGCATGTGCTCGAGTGCAAAAGAGGTTTATGCTCGAGTGTTAACTCTGTTGCTCGAGTGCATCAGCAAAAACTGACAGCAGACATCTCTACACTTTGCCATATGCATTTGGTAACTTTGCAATCATTCTTTAGACTTGTAAAAACATACTTTTCACACAATTACCTTTTTTATCATCAAAACTTGGAATCTAACACAAATAAATTGGGGAAAATAATTGCCTCTTACTTAACATAGCAAATTACCATTTTACCCTTACATTTTGTGATTTTTACACAAGCTAACAGAATTTTCATCAAACTTTGAAAATTCATATATAATAGTACATGTCCAATTGGTATGGTTCTAAAGGCTATATGACCCTTATTAAGTCTATTTTTAAGGAAAAATATAGCCTTTAGCCAACTAGAAGCTCATAATTCCCAGAATTTCCATTTTTGGACGTTGTCATAGAAACTTGCCTGTTTCGCTGGGCTAAATTCAAAAATTCATAGCTCTTTGTGTACAACTCCAAATGACTTATATGACCTATCAAATTGAAGCTTGATATGTCTACTCTTATTCTAGAAATTTTGATATTAAATGAAAATCATTTGTTTATCTAAAACCATCACACAACCAGACTGCCACACAGGAGAACACATTGGCAGCAAAGTTTACATCCCTGGGACTCTTGCTAAATCGAGGCTTAGCAATCCACTTGATTCAAGTTTATTCTCAAGCCTCTAATCCCAAAACTTAGGATATTACATTTCTCCCCCATTTCAATAAATTTCATCCTCAAAATTTGAACGTTTACACTTCAGGGATTCTTCTAAACACTCAATCCATCCCTATGCTTACAAGTGTAACCCCCTTCACGATCAAGGCCGAGATTAGTTCGTAAAAACGTAATTAAGTTTGAATTAGAAATCATGTATGATTTGGGACTTATTCAAAATAAAACTCCTAAAATCAGGGTTTTTAAAAATTTTTACAACACCTATTTCACAAGGATCTTATATTCACCTTTCAAACATAAATGGCCTGTAAAGGTTGATTTCATTCATACATATCAAAGTACAGCATAAATTTCCTGACACACTCAAGTTTCATTCATAAATAAGGGTCTACAAGGTACAAATTACCCATAGAGTTTCCCATAACAAGGGGATTCCACAAATACTATCCATCATGTACATGTAATTCCCAACAAAATATATATATCCAAATGATTTACAAAATGATAACCAATTTTCTAAAATAAAACTCCTAGTCAAGAGCTCTATCTACTCTTCGTCGCCCGCTTTCCTTTGGATCCTTGAGCCCTGTCTAAAATTGGTGTTTTTGGGAGAGTGAGATTCTAAAGAATCCTCGTAGTAACAAATCACTCATAGTATGCACAACAATATGGCATGAAATCAAATCATCATACACGCATAGCAACTACAACGGCAAGGGCATGTATGACTCATGTCACCGTTACGTTTGCTGACGCTGAATTGTTCATGCTGTATTGCATCACAACAATCCACACAATATATTTCACCACAGCTGGGATTCATATAAAGCATTTCATACGCAAGCCATACAGGCAAGATATAGAATACAAAGCCCACGGCTGGATTCACAACATGCCGCCCCACGAGTCGAATTCACAAAGATCCATGTCAATTATAACAGCAGTTCAACGGCCGAGCTATAGATGACCAGCGTCAATCCCTAAACGGCTCATGCTATAATGAACCATGTCACACACAATTCACAGACTCAATGATAAGTTATCCATACCAAAACATCATACACAACATGAGAGAAGAGTCACTACCTTGATCCTTCCGTGCAGTCCTGACGCCGGTCTCTCCCGAGTAGGGCAAATATCGTATCCTATTATTCACAATTAGGGACGAAGAGTCAATTCTCTATTCTAGCTCACAATAACTTCTCAACACTAAATTTGGTTATCATTACTGTTCTTTTACTACCCATAAATAACCCAATCAATAGCTCTAAAGGGTTGTAAGACTATCCCCAAAGATCCCCTTTTTGAAAGCTCAGAACTGACATTTTTCACTGTGCACTCGAGTGAAGATAGCCTCACTCGAGTGATATTATACGGATACTTGAGTAAAGGAGACCTCACTCAAGTGATGGTACGGTCTACACTCGGGTACTAGAGAGTGAACAACAGCGAGTGAACACCCGAGAGCACAAGAAAATTTTTCAGAGATCAGGAGGACTCGAGCATAGCCCATTGCACTCCAGTGAATACCACATAACCGCGAGCGACAAGGCACACTCTTGCATCATAACCACAAGTGACAACCCGAGAGGCAAGTACTTTGTGTCAAATACACCTGCACTCAAGTGATATGCCACCACACTTGCAAGTGAGGCAACACTTGCCTTTGACCATGGAAGTGCAATAAGAACATAGAGAGCGGAAAGGGAAAAATACACTAACGCACTCAAGTGAACTCACCCTCACTCGAGTGATGTTCATCCCTCACTCAAGTTAACCCCATATCACTTAAGTGATTTTATCAGAAACCAGAAAACACAGCAAAACTGACCACATTTCCTAACACTTGCCCAATTGATCTCAATAGACCCAAAACTTCTACCAAAGCTACTCCCACACAAAAACACCTGAGGAATCCAATAGAAGTGTCCAAACTATCAAAATTCTACTTTATTATCATGCTTTGGTCTTAGGCAACATTAATCACTAAATTTCCAAATTCACTAAACTCAATCATTCAATCTCAAATCAATCCTATCTACCCATATACATTCCCAACATACCATTACTATGCCAAAAGCTCAGTGGTCAACATTTTTGGCTTAAAGGCCAAAATTTTCAGAAATTTCAAACTAAACCATTTAGCATAAAACTTAGATAGATAGATTAGTCTCACTTAACTCATTCACTTTGCCAAAGAGATTTTTTGATTGACCAACCTCCAAAATTTTGTGTAGGCACAAATCAACACAAATAGGCATACTGTAAACATCAAAATGAAGCTCTCACTCTAAGGATCAACATTAATGAAGTAAGTTTGAGCAAAAGAGGCCATTTGCTTACCCAAAAATCAAGCTTTTCTTCTTCCTTTCTTTCTTCAATGGTTGGACGAGAGAGATGAGAGGGATGAGTGTGTAAGGAAGAAGAAGAAATCATGATACTCCCTCTAGCCCATACTTGTCAACGAAAAGGAGGGAGGTAGGAGAGAAAGAATGTTTAAAATATCCCATTTTGACTTTTCTCTACATCTCTCTTCACACACAATCTTGCCACATGTCATACCCTCATTGGCTCTCCTCAAATAAGTAACTGATTAGTTACTCTAACTATTCCATTAGCCATTTAATCACACTCCTCATTTTTCCTCTTAGCTAGTAATTAATTTCTCCCTTAATTACCAACTCATGGCCAAAATTCCATTCTTCCAATTTTTTCCACCAATTATGACATATTAATTTATATTGTCATAACACATAATTATTCCAATTAAATTCATAAGTATCCACAATAATCATGATTATCCCTTAATCAAAATTTGGGGCATTGCAACAAGCACCACGAAACTTACTACCTCAAGCCTTCACTCGTCACAATTTTCAAATACATAACATTCTGTGTCAACACCATTTTCTATTTTGACATGCACAGAGTAGTAAAAATCATGTTCTACAGGAAAATAGAAAACTACAAATATACTGATAATAAGTATTTGTTTACATACAGGAATCAACCTTGCAGAATTTGATAATATTTACAATTTGTACAAAACGTCCAAAAATAAACTACATATAAACCACCGTCTTCACCTTGGGAAACGTGTTCATCAATTCCCTATGTCTACAACCTTGCCTTTAGAGCCGCTGGTTCCCACTGAGACATTTTTGTTTATAAAAAGGGGTGAAATTCCAAAGAATCCCAGTAACATCATATAATCAATCACATAAAATGCGAGAATTAAATATGTAATGCACATATAGTGTAAAATGAAAATTCACATTATATCGTGTGTGTACACAAAGCTCAGCGCCAACTATCCAGTTGAAACCCCTACATGTACCTCAGATGAGTCCCTGACTACAGCTAGGTAATACCAATGTACCTTACCTAGGTCCCATACCACAGATAGGTAATGTGCCCCTGGCACGTGTTTATATTACAGAATACAGTAGCACACAACACATCAATTATTACATAGTGTATGAGAGATAATAGTTACTACCTTAACCCTTTTCTGCCTCGAAACATGTTCCTCGTACAGCGTGCCAATGACTAGGCTCTCAACTTGATCCTAAAATGTCAAATGCACAAGAATTAGATTAAAAATCATTCATGTACTATTTCAGGAACTTCCATAGTGTTTTAGTGGTTATATGAGTCTGTTATGAAAATTTACCAAAATGCCCTAGGGACCCGTCCCGGCCTGGTACCCGATCCAACCATACTTTTCCTGAAATTTTGACATAGGCTATTCTGACATATTTTCATCCAAAGAATCCATTCCAAGCCTTAGAATTACCAAATTCACTACCAAAAGACCAGAATGCCCTTGGCAACCCTTAATTTAAGGTTTCAGGGGCGTTTTGGTCATTATGCTTTTTAGAGCTTTTCTAAAAATATGTTCAACTATAACCCAACCTAATTTTCCCTCTTGAACACAATAAAACCATCAAATATAAAAAAATCCAGCCTTAACCCCCTGAACTAGCCTTGGCCAAAATTCACAATTCTCCAGGAAAAATTAGGGTTTTTGAATTCTGACTCCGCAAACTTGCTCCTTTCACTTCTAATCACTTTATTAACTATTTAATTATGTTATAATTATCATTTAGACCCAATTTTGGTAGCATAATGCCTAAGACACCACATTTCCCAAATTTTCAATCAAAGCAAATCCAACAGAAACTCACCGATTAAATTATCCACAGTAACCATAATAACTAAAGATTGTAGTTTAGGAAGTCACCTAATTAGCTTCCGTCTAGCTTTTCCCCTTCTTGATTGAAAACCCTAGCCTCAAACATTGAAATTTTGCTTCCAACAACCTTGAATCACATAGAAGAGAAGCTTAGAGGAAAGATTACGCAAGCGAGGAACTAATTGACTAAAGAAATCAACATACCTTGTGAGATTTCTTCCTCCTTCTCTCTCTAAAATTCTACACTCTCTCTCTCCTTTGGGCTGTTAGACATCGGTTTATGGGGAGGAAGCAGGAGAAAAAATGTTTTATAATATAACACAATTATCTCATAATTATTTATTTAGGCAAAATTCCAATATTTTGATTTTTAAAGCATAAATCCATAGCTTTATGTAACTTGATGTCCGAAGCCAAATAAACATGCAACTGATATTTTCCTCTCTTGTTACATGTAATAGCATCACAAGGGTCCTTCCTTTAGGTCCCAAGTTGGCTTCATAACTTGTTTGAAGCTACATGCTCACTTAAGTCACATTATGGTCAAATTTGCAAATGTGCTCCAATTTTCTATAAATTCATATTTATTTGACCAAAATACTCCAAATATATATTTCCACTTTGTTTTCCTCAATTAATTGAAATTAAATTCAATTAATTGGAAAATAATTAATTTTATGCTAAATTGGCAAAATTACGATTTTGCCATTACCTTTTTAAACCAATTTCTTTTCTTCTGTTTCTTTGGCCAATTTCCATTTATTATTGAACCAAATATTACTCTATATTATCTCTCCATTGTGGGCTTAATATTGGGCTTTTTTAAATTACCCAAATTTATTCCATAATTATTCCTGCCTAATTTCTCATGAAAATGAAAATTTTCTACATTCATAAATTCCAAATTCATGAAGATTCAAGATTCACCATTTTATTGAATTCCTTAAATAATAAAAATATATTTGGTGAATAAAAATTTAGAGTGTCACATTCTGTCGGCACAAGGACATACATGCCCATATGGTCTTTGGCCTAAGAACATACAGTTCATCATCTTTGTAGAATATATATCGAGACTAACAACCTAAGGACTTGGGATGATCAATATTGGTGCGAATGTTAACCTCTCCATTGTCCTCACATAAATTCACTATGCTTTAACTGTGCCACTCTGATATCTCACACTAACAAATACAATATAGGTAGGACTGCACTGTCTGACCACACTTATCTTATTTCCTCAGTTGAATCACACTTGACCTCCGTAGCAACATACAATCATTCATAGAGAATGTGATAATACATAATTTACTTCAGTCAAAAATGAATTCAGGGCCAACCACTATTGCAACCCCTACTTATTTCATACCTCAGCCCTTTGACTGGGCATATCAATGTACTCATAGGCAACTCAGTGTACCCATAGGGCACTGTATTTTGGAAATCCGTAGGCACAGTGTTTTGGTGTACATGTAGGCACTATATTTCGATATACAAGCAAGTACTATGTTTCGATGTACCGCAGGCACAGTGTTTCGGTGTACCTATAGGTATTGTGTTACAATATAACTGTAGGCATTGCATTTTGGTGCACCCATAGGTGCTATGTAACACCCTAAATTTTATATTCACCAAATATATTGTAATTATTTGGGAAATTCAATAAAATGGTGAATATTCATGAATTTGAAATTTATGAATTTTAGAAATGTTCATATTCATGTGCAAATGGGTAAGATAATTATGGAATTAATTTGGATAACTATTATTTTCCTTTTCTCTTAATATTTTTGCCATTCATGAAAATAAAAAGGGGAAATCAGTATTGGTCAACAAAATATGCCAAGTGTCTTTAATCCAAGTTAAGAGGAATAAACAATAATTGTTTAATATGAGCATATGGGTTATTACCTTAAGATATTATTATTTGGTACAAGAAGCTTAAAATAAGTTGAATCAAAGCTCATTTGGTTTCTTAAGGACCCTTTAGGACGTGTTGGGCTAGAGGGAAAAGAGAAGGAAATTGGTTCAAATTCAAGTGGACTTATGACACAAGTAGAAAAAGGTAAGTACTAAAGGGATGTCATAATCCAATTTACGACCAATTATTAAAAGAAGGGAAAATGAGTAAGATTTTATGGAGCTCCCTCATCTTTCTCTTGGCCTCATTTTCATCCTAAGCTAGAGAAAAGAAGAGAGAGAGAGAGAGAGAGCTGAAGAAACCTTAAGCTAGAGAGAAGGAAGAAGAGAAAGATTAAGGTAAGTAGTGATTTATTAAGGTTTTTCTTCTAATCTTGCATAAGATTCTTCTCTAAAATCTTCTTCTATATGAAATCCATGGTGTAGCAAGTAAAATTTCAAGGTTGAAGAGAGAGTGAACAATAACTTCTAGAGAGAGAAAGCAAGAAAAGCCAAAGGTAACTCCATAAACTTTAATCTTTGGTTGTTGTTGTTGTTGGAATGATTGGTGGTTTTGGGGTTGATTTGCTAAGATTTGAAAATTTGGGAAAACACTAACCCTAGGTGTTATGCTGCCCAAATTTATTATAATCATGTTTAGAAAGTGATTATATGGTTAACCAAGTGATTTGGAGTGAAAAGAAGTAAGCCTTGAAGTTGAAACACAACAACATTTTTCCTTAAGAACCCTAATTTTGTCCATGGATTCAATCAGGGGGAAGGAGTTAGATTTTTTGAAATCTAATAATTCTATTGGATTTGGAAGGGAAAATTGTGTGGGAATATAGGTGGTCATGACTTTAAGAAATTTGTATACAAATATGGAGACTATTGAAGTGTAAATGCATGCTGTTTGGTTATTTCTTGTGAAGCAGTGTTGTTTTGTAATGCATTTCATTGAACAATCAAGTCAAAAAGTAATGAAACTTTCCACGTTTAAATTAGACATATAGATATTTAATTTGATAGGTGGTTCATATTTTTTTGACTTGTATGCTAGGAGATATGAATTTTCAAAGTTTTGCCCTGTTTCTAGAATTAATTCTGGAGCAGCATGAGAATTTATGAAATTCTGGAATTTTGTGGTTGTAGATGGTGTTTCATATTTTTCCATGAAATACACCTAAATGGATTTCCATAGAATTTTAGAACACTTCATTTTGATTTTTGTGGAATTAGTTATGATTTTTTGAAGTTTAGCCAAGAAACAAGACAGCTTTTTGGCCGCAGCCAACAACCTTCTGAGCTAGTTTTGGCCACAGCCAAGGATTTTTTGCCATAGCTAAGACCCCTGTTTCGGCATGTTCACCTTTTTGATTGGTTTCACTTCTCCAATTCTATGGGTACTTGTTTGAGCTTCCAATGGATGTCTAAATAGCCTATAAGATAACCAATACCATGAGTATAAAGTAGTACAAGAATGGGTATCAACCTAATTCTTATACATTTAACATTTTAAGACCGAGTCGGGAGCCAAAATTTCACACTTTTTACGAGACACGTGATACGGGGGTGATAGAGCTTTGAGGTAGAACATTATCCTTCATACATCAGGCCATAATTCATATGATTGTGTGGATGCCATTATTTGTACTTTTAATCAACATGGTTTGCCTAAAAGGGGCAGTTAGTGCCGGAGGTGCACTTACACTGGGAGTTGGGTAAGAATCCAACCGGTGTATGATTAGTAGGGCTGGGCCATAGTCATGTATACATGACAATGATGTGTTATATTGTCATTAATTGATGCATATATGGCGCATACCATATTTATTTTTCTTATTTTATATGAACGGTAGCACATTTCTATTATGATTCCTTGGAATCTCACCCCTTTTTCTAAACAAAACATCTCAGCAGGTGCCAGTGGATCTAAAGACAAGGATGTAGATAAAGGGAAGTGATAGGCATGTCTCTTAAGGCAAAGACAAAGTTGGTAGTTATAAATAGTCTTTGTTTAAGACACTTTTAGATATTTTGTAAGGGTTGCTATATTGTCGCATTATGTATGGATTACTCTAGACTGTAAGCAATTACTTTTATCAGTATATATGTACTTTTTTGTATGCCTATGGAACTTGGTCTCTATTACTCTGTGTATATCAAAATGGAAACGGGTGTTGACATTTTTGATATCAAAGCTAATAAGTGGTTCTAGCATTATCAGAATGGTATACTGATATAATTTTGTTTGCATGATGATAGGACTATGAGTAGTTCAAGTGAGTCTTATGAGGGAAAGCCATCTATAAACCAGAGTCCGTTGGAGCAGAAGATATCAGATGAACAGCCGCACATAGAGTATTATGGACTTGATCGTGTACGCATGAGGCGGACGGCACGGAAGAGTATGCCGAAGCTACCAGTGCATGGTCCAGAGTAGAGGTGGAATCCCTAGGAGTGTCATAGGTCGGGGAGATTGGAGAGGATCCAGATAAGGACTTAGGTGGGATTTCATTTATGATCGAGAGAAGATCCCGTTGGATGAGCCGAGTGATCGTGAGTCCAGAGCCAACCCAGTGCTAGTGTCGTACGATCTACAGCAAGACTTGGAGTTGTCATACCACCTCAAGGCCAAATATCACAGGGCATTACAAGAGCACAACACACCTAGAGACCAATATCTTGCATTTCTTGATGGTGTAGAGTCTCTGTATTAGCTTCAGATATCATTGGGGGTCACAGTGTCTGATGAGTAGTGGGCATATACCACGATGGGCTTCTTTCCAAATACAGCATTATGGAACAGACAGAAGAACCTTATTGTTGAGCAGGGCCTGAAGGCGAACTTCTGGACAATCTGGAGGCACATCACAGGGCTAGTGCAGGAGTTTATGTACACTAAGTGATGTGGGGTCTACGTGAACTATTTTGGTAACAGGAGCCCACCGGCATGCACTACGAGTTAAGGGTAGTCAGGTGGAACTGACGGACAAAGAATGATTTAGTCAGAGTCGGTATTTTAGGGAGGGTACAGATAAGGAAATGTAATGAAAAAGGACTAATATGTCATGTATAGTAGTGTGTAGGATATATGATGTGTCTATTTCATTGTAATTACTATAAATAGTGGTAGTATGCTATGTATAACATATATGTGTACCCTATCTATTATGAAATGAAAAAAAATGCCCTTGCTCTTATATAAAATGTAATTCTTCTCTATGTTCATGTAGTTTGGAACCTACAGATGATGCAAGCGAGACCATGAGGTAGAGGCCGAGGATGGGGTTGACATGGTAATGATGAGGAAGGAGATGGGCCTACACCAAATCCAGTACAACAACAAATACTATACTGGCACAATAGCAAAACACTATGAATGAAATAAGAGATGAACTTTGGGGGGTACAACAAAGGCAAGATCATCTGGAAGGTCGTTTCAATGAGTTAATCTGAGGAAATAGTTAGGACGGAATATATGAGAAACCTCCACTAGAGGGTAATATACCTGAGCCTAAAATAGATATTCAAACCTAGCTGAGCAGGTTCAGTAAACAACAACCACCTTTGTTCAGAGGGAAGTTTGATTCTTAACTAGCAGAAGACTGGTTGGCTCGTCTAGACAAGATTTTTGATATGTTGAAATGCCCAGACGAGATGAAAGTCTGGTTAGCTATTTACAAGTTAAAAGGTGATGCTGATCGTTGGTGGAAGGGCATAGATCTTACCTTGAGGGGAAGGAATATTCTATCATATGGGAATTATTCCCAAAAAAGTTCAATGAGAAGTACTTTCCCCTAACTATCAGAAGAGAAAAGGAAAAGAGTTTCTATGTATTAAACAACAAGATCAGGAGAGCTTTGATGATTAATTAGCCTAGCATATTTGAATGTCATGATACTCGTCATACCATAAACTGAATGATAATAAGGAATGGAATGCAGATATGATGATTAAAGGGTTGAGACCTGAATTCAAAGAAAAATTGATTTCTCAATATTTTATTGAGTCCAGAAAAGCGGCAGAAGAGTGTCGATATATCGAGAAGCGTATGTCGAGCCTAGCAACACAGACTGGTAATAGAGGTGCTTCTGGAAGTTGTAGCTCAGCACAGAAGCGAAAGGAACAGAGTGGATTTTTTGGAGTGGATCCTAAGAGATCGAATCAATCTGGGGGCCGAGGAGGCCAGGTTTTTCTAGGAGCAATAATTGTTGGCATTGTCGAAAGCTACTTCACCCTAGTAGACCTTGCAGCGGGATTCCATTTAGACCAGACCCAAGTAAGCCACTTATCTATTATCATAGCAACAAACCAGGACATATGGCCAAGGATTGTCTAACAAAGCAGCAATCAAAGGAGACTAGACCCAGGGTTTCAGGAAGGGTCTACATACTGACACAATAAGAAGCCAGAAAGACTCTGAAGCTAATTCAAGGTATGATTTCTCTGAATGGTAGTCTAATGCATGTTATGTATGATTCTGGTGCAAGCCATTCATTCATTACATATAACTGTGTGAGGTGGTTACATTTACATGTCCCAATATGATTTGGTTGTATCTACACCTATGGGCACTTGAATTGTGATGGCCAACATTTGTCTGAATTGCATGGTAAATACTAAGGAAAACAAATCGATTGTAGATCTTATGTTTTGGAAGTAATTTTGGGGATTGACTGGTTAACAACAAATGGTGTGTTACTGGATTGTAAATAAAAGAGAGTTATATATCTGAATCCACAACAGTGAGTTGACACAGAAATCACTCTTAACCTTTTTTCCGTAGCTAAGGTTAAGAGATATTTACAGAAATGTTGTCAGGGGTCCATAGTATTCTATTCTATGCAATCAGAGGCCGATGTAGCCTTGGAAAGTATCCCTATAGTAAGTGAGTTCCCTAATTTATTTTTGGAGGATGTCAGTGGACTACCTCCAGATAGGGAAGTGGAGTTCTCAATTGATCTAAGGCCTGGAGTGGGACCAATTTCCAAAACCCCATATCGTATGGCTCCGAGTGAAATAACGGAACTAAAGAAGTAGATTGAAAAGCTACTTGAGAAATGGTTCATTCGACCCAGTGTCTCACCTTGGGGTGCTTCAGTGCTCTTTATCAAGAAGAAAGACGGAAGTCTGCGTCTCTGTATCGATTATCGAAAGCCAAACAAGGTGACCATCAAGAACAAGTATATGCTCCCTAGAATTGATGACCTACTTGATCAGTTATCTGGTTCCTATGTATTCTCAAAGATCGATTTTTGATCGGGATACCACCAGTTAAAGGTAAAAGTAGATAATGTGTCGAAGACTGTTTTCAGGACTAGATATGGCCATTACAAGTTCCTTGTGATGCCATTTAGGATGACCAATGCACCTGTCATGTTCATGAACTACATGAATCGAATCTTTCATCTGTACTTAGACCAGCTCATAGTAGTTTTTATCGATGATATACTGGTGTATTTGAAGAGTAAAGCCAAACACGAGAAGTATCTGAGAACTGTGTTGAAAATATTATAGGATAGGCAACTCTATGCCAAGTTGAGCAAGTCCGAATTTTGGCTTTCAGAGGTAAAGTTTATGGGCCATGTTGTCTCACAGCAAGGGGTCTCTATTGATCCTAGTAAGGTAGAAACAGTACTGAACTGGAAGAGACTAGAGACTGTATGCAAAGTGTATAGTTTCTGGGTCTAGCTGGTTATTATAGAAGATATATATATATATATAGAATTTCTCCAAAATTGCATTACCGTTGACGAAATTGAAGCAAAAAGCTTAATATTTTGTATGGAATGAGAATTGTGAGAAGAGCTTCTTGGAGTTGAAGCAGATGTTAACAACAGTACCAATGCTGATGATCCCAGATCTGCAGTTTACGTATGTTGTTTATACATATGCCAGTCGGCACGGATTGGGATGTGTGTTAATGCAGCATGGCCGAGTAGTGGCATATGCATCTTGTTAGATGAAACCTCATGAACTAAACTATCTTACTCATAATCTTGAGTTGGCAGCAATTGTGTTTGGTTTGAAAATCTGGAGACATTATCTTTATGGTAAGACTGTAGAGTTATACTGCGACCACAAGAGCTTGAAGTACTTGTACAATCAAAAAGAGCTCAACATGAGACAGTGCAGATAGATGGAGTTGTTAAAAGATTACAATCTAGAAATCAAATACCATCCCGATAAGGCTAATGTCGTTGCTGATGCATTAAGCCAAAAATCAGTGCAAGTGGCAGCCGTGATGATCTATGATCAGAAACTGATCGAGGATTTCAGAGATCTAAATCTGTCTAGTCAAATTCTGTTAAATAGTGGTGTTAGCCATGTATAGAATGATTTGAGGGCAGCAATTAAAGAAGCTCAACTGTGTCAACACCCATTTCTATTTTGATAATCGAAGAGTAATAAAGATGGAATTCCATGGGCATACAGAAAGCATATATATACTGATAACAGTATTGGTTTACAATCCCAAAGTTGTTCATAGACAAAATACAAAATATAGCAAAAACTTCAATATATACAGGATTCCCCAAAATATCTTACACATAAACTAATTATAACTACCAACTTTAACCTTGCCTCGAGACATGTGCCAATCACTTCCCTGCGTCTATGACTTTGCCTTTTGATCCATTGGCCAATAGTATTGAGCCTTTATGTCATAATACATCTTTGTATCCCCTGGATGTAGAGTATACTTACTTATATGTGCTTCCTCCAGGATTTGCTGCTTCAGTTATGGTTGCAGTCGAATGTAAATATGCTTCTTGTACCTAACTAATCCGCTACGTGACAAGTCGTAATCTTGAGTTTCACCCCTATCAATCATACCTCTGATAGATAGTGCTTATTCATCATGCAATTATGCTTCTTCAGTCGCTACCCTCAAATCGTGTATACTTGGCTAACCCCACTACCTAATAGAATCTGACTAGACAGATTTAGGCCTCTAAAATCCTTGATCAGTTTCTGCTCATATATCATCATGGCTGCTACTTGCACTGAATTTCGGCTTAATGCATCACGACAACATTAGCCTTACCAGGATGATACTTGAGTTCTAGATTGTAGTCTTTTAGCAACTCCATCCATCTGCGCTGTCTCATGTTGAGCTCTTTCTAATCATACAAGTACTTCAAGCTCTTGTGGTCGTAGTACAACCTGCAGTCTCACCATAGAGATAATGTCTCCAGATCTTCAAAGCAAACACAATTACTACTAACTCAAGATCGTGGGTGGGATAGTTCAGTTCATGAGGTTTCAGCTAACGCAATGCATATGCCACTACTTAACCATGTGCATCAATATACATCCTAATCCATGCCCACTAGCATCTATATAAACAACATACAAAAATTACGGATCTGAGATCATTAACACTGGTGCTATAATTAAACTATGCTTCAACTCCAGGAAGTTTTTCTCACAATTCTCATCCCACACAAAATATTGAGCTTTTCGCATCAATTTTGTCAATGGTAATGCAATTCTGGAGAAATTCTGGATAAACCTTTGATAATAACCAGCTAGACCCAGAAAACTGCATACTTCAAATACCGTCTCTAATCCCTTCCAGTTCAGTGAGACCCCTTGTGTAACCCCTTGCCTTATAAATAGTAGTTATAATTCAAACATACGTAATTAAGATGAATTAGAGACCAACGGATGATAAAATTTCATTTGTAATCAGTCTAATCAAGTCTGCTATTCACATTTCGAATATAACTACCCTGTACAGTTAAATCACATGTATACATATCAGAGTGTACAACAAAAATCACGGCAACCCCCGGGTTTCATATATATACTAAGGGTTTATAAACTCTCATTTAGGGGATTACATAACTATATCTAAAATAATATTTACAAATTATACAGTGATCCCCAATCAAAATTCGATAACCAACTTCCCAAAATCAAATGACACTATAGAAGTC
This sequence comes from Inga laurina, assembly GCA_963855925.1. Classification (NCBI taxonomy): domain Eukaryota; kingdom Viridiplantae; phylum Streptophyta; class Magnoliopsida; order Fabales; family Fabaceae; genus Inga; species Inga laurina. Next base: position 16,163,172 of record OY979709.1, read on the forward strand.
CTAGCCTCCCTTAGTTGTCTCTTTTCCTTTTGAGCCACTTACCTTGTCTGAAGGTTATTCAATAGAAAGAATGAGATTCAAAAGAATCCTAGTAGTAACAAATCACTCATACCATATTTAATCATCAAGCATGCAATGACATCATCGAGCAGCATAGGAGTATGAAACACAGCAAACAAGCTGTCACATATACACATAATCACATATTCACATCCCCTGTAACTCTACCACCCCGAAGGCACAGTCCCCCTACCTGAACCACCGATGGGCCGCAGGTGAACAATTCACAAATAGCCTTTCGCTTTCACATATAGCCTTCTGGCTTCCATATAGTCACATCCCCCATATCTCTACCACCCCGAAGGCACAGTCCTCCCACCAGAACCACCGATGGGCCACAAGTAAAAGACTTATGAATAATGATAAATCAAGCATACAATGCATCACATATAGTATGAGGAAAAACATCACTACCTTGTTCTTTCTAAGCGTGCTCTAGCATAGTCTACTCACGAGTAGGGCAAATATCAAATCCTAAAAACCAAATCAAGGACGACGGATTAATCTCTATTCCAAATTCTTAATTCCATAACACTTAAAGTTGGCTATCATTTGAACTCTTTAGGTGGCTACTAGAAGCCTAGACACTTGCCTAAAGGGTTGAAAGTACTACACCAAAAAATCCCTCTCTTAGAAGTGCAAACACTGATTTTTAATTGATACACTTGAGTGAAGGAGGCCTCACTCAAGTGATAATGAGATTTGCACTCAAGCATGGAAGCTCACTAGTACGAGTGCTTGATAGAGAGCAATGACAAAACAGAAAAATGATCACTGCACTCGAGTGCTGAACTCAACACTCGAGTGGTAGCCTCATGCTTACCCAAGTCCTACCAAGTAGGCATAGGAAGTGACTACCCGAGAGTAATGGAAACCTTAGAATTGGGAGTGCACTCGAGCAACAACTTAATCACTCGAGTGACGGCATAATACTTGTGAGTGCTAACACACTTTTGACAATTTGGCTACGAGTGTTACCCCGAGACATGGGTTCATAGTGCCAAATGAACAGACACTCGAGTGAGACCCTATGCACTCAAGTGAGAAACCAAATCACTCGCAAGTAAGAACATGCACTTCTGCGTTCCTTACATGGGAATGCAACTGAAACTGAAGGGAAAGAGAAAATATGATGCTACATTCAAGTGATACCCCTATACACTAGAGTGAGGCTTATCAGAAGCCAAAACGCAGAAGATGACAGAATTTTCCAAATTTCCAACCAATCCAATGGCTCCCAAAATCCACAAACAACCCTATCCCAACCAAATTTTCACAAGGAACCCATTGGAATCACTAAAACAACCAAATTATCATCACATCCCCACCTATTCAGTTTTTTGAACTAAAATACATCCCAAAACACCAATTTGTCAAACTCTATCCCAATTCCAAACTAACTTCAATGGCACAAAGACACAATATAACCCTAATTCCAACACAATGCACAATCCAATTCATTTATTTCAAAATCATGCTATAGTCAGGGTAAAACTCACAAACTTCAAAAATTAACCAATGCTCTTAAGATTTAGGTCAAAATGCATCAAATACTCACCTCTACCTCTTCCCAAGGTTGGTTCTTTGATTCCTCAACTTTTAAATTTCTTTAAGCTCTCAAACACCTTCTTTCAAAAATCAAGAACCATAGTAATGAAGCTTTCATTACCATGAACAACATTAATAAAGATGAATTGAGCATTCAAGGACAAACTCTCACCTAAGCTTAAGCTTTCTTCTTTCTCTTTCCTCTTTGTGATTGGCGAAAATGGAAGATAGAGAGACAGATAAAACAGATTTTTGGAACCCCAAGAGGCTTTCTTGGCCAACTTAGAGAAGGAAGAAAGAGGGAAAGAGTTTTGACAAATTGACCAATTCCATGGTTCTCATATTGACATGTGTCAACATCATGTTTCCTCTTCCATGATCATACATGAGCACATATGCATAAGATTCCACCCTATTAATCACTCAATCCTAACCATTGATCTTTAAATTACCAATGAATTCCCTCTTTGAAACTAACCAATCGGCCGGTAACATTCCTTTTTCCCTATTTTGCCCCTGATTATGGCAATTCTTACCGAATCACCACTAAACACCTTTATATCATTCCATTCTTCATTAATACGCCATCCCCTACCCTTAGGGTTCATTTTAAGCTTTGTCACATAATTAAGCTCAAATTCAGGGTTTAGGCACTGATTGAAACACATTCAGATTGAATTTCACAACAAATTCTTCAAAAGTATTTATTCAACAATAATTACATTTACTTTTGAAGTTATTAGCCCTTAATCCCATTTTTGGGTCATTACACCTTGCTGTAAGACAACGTGGCCCAGAAACTTTACCTCTAAAAGCTAGAATACACACTTGCTCAGCTTAGCATAGAGTTGCCTATCCCGTAATAAGTTTAACACAGTTCTCAAATGTTGTTCCTGTTCAGCCTTACTCCGTGAGTACACCAATATATCATCAATGAAGACTACAACAAACTGGTCAAAGTATGGACAAAAAATTTGATTCATGTAGTCCATGAACATAGCAGGTGCATTGGTAAGCCCAAATGGCATTACTAGGAACTCATAATGCCCATATCTGGTTCTAAAAGTAGTCTTTGATACATCTTTTGCTATTACCCTTAACTAATGGTATCCTAATCGCAAAGCAATCTTTCAGACTACATAGGAACCAGACAACTGATCGAGCAAATTGTCAATTCTAGGGAGTGGGTATTTGTTCTTAACGGTCACCTTGTTTAGCTCCCGGTAATCAATACAAAGGCCCAGGCTTCCGTCTTTCTTCTTTACGAAGAGCACTGGAGCACCCCCAAAGTGATGCGCTAGGTTGTATGAACCCTTTCTCAAGTAGTTCCTCGATCTGCTTCTTAAGCTCCGCCATTTCACTTGAAGACATGGTATGGGGTTTTGGAAATTGGGCCCGCTTCAGGCCTTAAATTAATCGAGAATTCCACATCCCTATCTAGAGGTAATCCACTGACATCCTCTGAAAAAACATCAGGAAACTCACTCATTACAAGGATACTTTCTAAAGCTACACCGGCCTCTGATTGCATAGAGCAAAATACCATATACCCTTGACAACCTTTCTGTAGATATCTCTCAACCTTAGCCGCAGAAAGGAGGTTAAGAGTGATTTCTGTGTCATCTTGTGGTTGTGGATTCAGATATATGACTCTCTTCTGTTTATAACTCAATAACATGACGTTCCCTATCAACCAATCAATCCCCAAAATTACTTCAATCCCTTGCAGTGGCAAACATATCAAATCTATGGTCAATTCGTACCCCTCGGCATTTACTATACAATTTAGACAAACGTCGGTAGTCACAATTAATACGCCCATAGGTGTAGATATAACCAAATCATATGGGGATTTATGCACAGGTAAACGTAACCGTCTCACACAGTCATATGCAATGAATGAATGGTTGGTACTAGAATCATACATAACATGCACTAAAATGGTACTAGAATCAGAGAAATCATAGCTTGAATCAGCTCTGGAGACTTTCTGGCTTCTTCCTGTGTCAGTGTGTAGACCATGCATGAAACTTTGGGTCTAGTCTCCTCCTGCTGCTATTTTTATGGACAATCCCTAGCCATATGTCCCTGCTTCTTGCAAGCATAACAGACAAGTAGTTTATTGGGATCATCTTTCAGTGGTGCACCATTACAAGCCCTGCCAAGATGGAATAGTCTACAACAAAACCAACATGTTGGACTTCCCGAGGATCCTTGGCCTCTACGACCTCCCGTCTGATTCGGCCTCTTCGTAGTTCCCCTGGAAGGTCCACCCTATTCTTTCCTCTTCTGTGCTAATCTACCACTTCCAGGAGTACCTTTATTCCCAGTCTGTGTTGCCTAGTTTGACATGCACTTCTCAATGTGTAACCCCCTGCCGTAATTATATCCAAAATACACAATTAAAGTGAAATAGAGACCAATAAGAAACTAAACTACATTTTTTAAACCCATATACCAGACGGGGTTTTCATAAATACCTTTCGAAATCATTCATAACCTGGTCTCATATTCACATTTCGAATACAATTACTACACAAAGATAAATCACATTTAAATATATCAGAGTACGCAATTGTAATAAGTCCGACAATTCCGGATTCCATTTATTAACTCAAGCTTCATAGGGCGCATTAGCCCATACAAGCCCTCATATGGGGATTACACAACAAATCTCAATACAAATAATTGAATCTACATCCACATGTATTCATCCAAATAACCAAATACAATTATCCAAATATAAATCCCAACTAAGATAACCAACTACCAACTTCAATCCCGAAGAAGTCTTCATCGCCCTTAGCTACTCGCTATATCCTTGATCTACTACCCTGTCTGAAAGGTTAGTAGGGGAGGGTGAGATTCGAGAGAATCTCAGTAGGATAACAATATCAATATGCATGTACGATAAATGTTTAATGCATGACATGCTTGCATCACACAACTCATAATAACACAATGACAATTTGCAAGCTCGATGCTTCGAACAATATACCTATGGCCATAGCATAAATTGAAACATAGCTTCAAATTACACACAATTATACAAAGCTAAGACATGCATCAACACATTAACACATATATCAAATACAAGCAGAAGAGATATGTTTCCTACCCTCTTTCCACGTAAGCTCCAGCACCGCTTACTCACGACCAGGCGAATATCGAACCACGTTCAGGGCGAACATCAAACCCTATAACCAAACAAGGACATAGGGTTAAATCCCTTTTCCAATTCTTTAACTCTCAAAAACTTAAGTTCGTTATCATTCACGACCTTTAGGAGGCTAATTAAAGCCCAAACATATGCCTAAAGGCTTGGGAAACACTTGACCAAAGATCACCTTTTTAAAAGTCCAAATGCTGATTTTTGGGGGTGGGCCGCGGCCCACAATCCTTGGGATGCGGCCCAAAACTGCTCAGCAACGCTCAGAAACATTTGGGCTGCGGCCCAGAAAATCCAGTTTCTTGGCTGAACTTCCAAAAATCATAACTAATTCCAAAAAAATCGAAATAAGGTGATTCCAAATCCAAATGAAATCTATTCAAGTCCTTTACACAGGAAAAATATTGTCCTTTACCAGAAATCACCACACAAATCCAGATTTACACAAAATCCAACATTGCTCCAAAACAGAATCCAGTTTCGACCTCAAACTTTAGGCAAACAGAAATCCCAGTTCACAAAACGAAATGGCACAAATTATATGTCCATTTTGAAGCTTGGGATGTGAAATTTAATATTGGAAAGTTTCATAATTTTCTGACTTCATTTGTCTAGTCAAAACGTCCACACAACAAGACTGCCCAATACAGACTTACACTGGACAGAATTCCCAGTTTTTCAACAATGATTCCAATGGTTCCCAAATTCATACCAAATACCATTTTCACATAAATTTGCACAAGGAATCCATTGGAAACACCAAATCAAAAAAATTCACATTACATTGACATTTTTTGCCAATAATCATAACATGTCATCACAAAACCACAATACCAACTCTACATTACAATCTCTTTCCATTTCAAATTCAAAACCAATTTCAATGATCAAATACCACAACATGGCACCATTTCCAACATAAAACACAATCCAATTCTCCAATTAAAAATCACATGAAAATCAGGGCAAAATTCAAAATTTACAAGGCTTAACCAATAATCACAAAACTTAGGTCAAAATGCTTCAAATACTCACCTCTTCCTCTTTCCCAAACCAATTCTTTGATTCTTCATCTTTCCAAATTTCCTCAAGCCATCAAACACCTTCAATCAAGAATCTAAAACCATAGAGATGAAGCTCTCATTACTATGAACAACATTAATAAAGAGTGTTTGAACATTAGAGGACAAGAATAAGGCCAAAACATCACCTTTCTCTTCCTCTTTCCTTCCCAAGCTTGGCGAAAATGGAGGTTTTGGAGAGAGAGGAATGAGATGAAAATGATGAAGATGATGTTCAGTTTTTGGAGCCACAAACCGACCTAAAATAAAGGAGAGGGAAGAGAAAAAACACTTTGAACATTTGACCAAGATCAAAGGCTCACAAGTTGCCACTTGTCCACATCTTGACACAACTCACTTGAGCTCACATAAGCTCACACACATGTGATTCCACCCCTTGATCTCTTGCACAAATCAATCCTAACCATTGATCTTGAAGTTACCAATGAGTTTTCTCTTCGGTAACTGACCAATTGGTCGGTAACTTTACCGTTTTGCCCCTGATTACGGTAATTCTCATTGAATCACCACCAACACTTCACATCTTTTCATTTAGCCACAATATGCGCCTTCCCTCTATTCTAAGTCAATTTAGAGGTTAATCCATAATTAAACTCAAATACAGGGTCTTGGCGCTGCTCACAGCACTTACGAATCACATCGGGTGCCAAATCACACCATAATCTCCAAAAGGGTTCATTTATCACTAATGACATCCACTTTTGGAGTCATTATCTCTTAATCACAATTTGGGATCTTGCTAAACCGGGGCTTAGCAATCCACTTATCTCAGGCTTATTCTCTAGCCTCAAGTCTCAGAATTCGGGATATTACACAATGTATCGGTACTCTTCTGCCATTTTGCTAATTCCGTAAAGTGTTGAGAAAATAGCCTCTCTTTGAACTCAGGTCTTAACCCTTCAATCAGTATATTCGTGTTCCATTCCTTATTGTCATTTAGCTTGTGATATGACGAGTATCACGACAATCGGATATATCAGGCCAAATAATCATCAAAACTCTCCCAGTCTTGTTATTTGATACAGAGCAATTCTTTCTCCTTTTCTCTTCTGACAGTAGGGGAAAACATTTTTTGTTGAACTTTCTTAGAAGAATTCCCATGTGATAGAAATATTCCTCCCCTTCAGGATAAGATCAATGCCCTTCCACTAGCGATCCGCATCACCTTCCAACTTGTATATAGCTAACCAGGCTTTCACTTCATCTAGGCATTGTAGCATATCAAAAATCTTGTCCAAATGAGCTAACCAGTCCTCTGCTAGTTAAGGATCAAACTTCCCCTTGAACATAAGCAGCTATTGTTTGCTGAACCTGCTTAGCCAAATTTGAATATCTACTTTAGGCTCAAGTATGTCACCCTTTGGTGGAAGTTCCTCATGTATTTTTTTCATAATTTTCCCATATAAACCCATCCATACGGTTCTCCAGGTGATCCTGCCTTTGTTGTACTCCCTGAAGGTCACCTCTTATTTCATTCATTGTTTGTTGTTGTTGTGCCAACATATCCAGTATTCGCTGCTAGATAAGGTCAGGCCTTAGATCTTCCTCATTGTTACCATGTCTACCATGCCCTCGACCTCAACCTCTACCTCTACCACAGCCTCTACCACCTTCTCCTGGTTGTACCATTTCCATAATTTACTCTACATGAAATTTAGAGAAGAGTAAATTTTGATACAAGAGCAAGGGCATTTTTGTCATTTCATAAAAAATCAGGGTACAAATATGTCATACAAGACACATAACAACTATTACAATAGTTACGGAGAAACAAAAACATCACAAATTCTAGATACTACTATATATGACATATTGTATTTTACATAAACAAAATACTTGTTCATGCAACTTCCCAAGGTTCTCCTATCCTAGACAGACCCGGATCGAGCACACTTAACTATCTCAGTACCCTTCCAAAATACAGACTCTGGCTATTCTTTCTCGTCTGTCAATTATGCCTGACTGCCCTTAACTCATAACACATGCCGGTCAACTCCAGCTACTAAAATAGCTAGCGTAGGCCCCATATCATAGCTCGGTATACATGAAATCCCGCTCTAACCCTCTAATGTGCCTTCAGAAAACCCTAAAGTTCTCCTTCAGACCCTACTCAACGATAAGGTTCTTCTGTCCCTACTCAACGATAAGGTTCTTCTGTCTATTCCAAAATGCTGAGTCCGGGAAGTAGTACATAGTAGAACAAACCCAGCACTCGTCGGTCACCATAACCCCCAATGGTATCTGTAGTCGATACATGGTCTCTACATCGTAAAGGATGGCAAAGTATCAGCCTCTCGGGGTATCGTGCTCCTGCAGTGCCCTGTGATACTTGGCCTTGAGAAGGTATGAGAGCTCCACGTCTAGCTGTAAATCGTACGGCAAAGGTACCAGCTCCGCCTGAGACTCAATATCGCTCAGCTCATCTTCTGACATCTCCTCTAGCTCTAGTCAGAATCCGACTTTGAGCACTCGTCTGGCGCATCTCTGGTCTCCCCAAACACTGTCACTCTTGGGGACACCGACCTCAGCTCTAGACCATACACAGACAACCTCAATATACTCTTCTGTGCTGTATATCTTATGTGCATACCACCGTGCCCGAAATAATCTATCATCGGCCCTTTGTCCAAAACACGCTGGTTCACTTTCATCTTGTTCCCAGACGACTCGCTAGAACCGCTAATCACCATCATAAGCTCGCTCAGAATATCCATGAGCATTTCTGTCGCTATGCAAACAAAACCATATCAGTATACCATTATGATAATGCCAGAATCACTTATTAGCTCTAAAACCAAAAATGTCAACACCCATTTCAATTTCAGTAATCAAAGAGTAATAAAGACAAAATTTCATGGGTATATAGAAAAGTACATATATACTGATAATAGTATTCGTTTACAATCCCAAAGTCGTTCGTAGACAAAATACAGAATACAGCAGAAACTTCAATATATACAAGATTCCCCAAAATATATTAAGCATAAGCTAATCATAACTACCAACTTTAACCTTGCATTGAGACACATGCCAATACTTCCCGACGCCTACGCCTTTGCTTTTTGATCCACTGGCACCCGCTGAAATGTTTGTTTCGAAAAAGGGGTGAGATTCTAAGGAATCCCATAGAAACATGCTATCGTTTATAGGAAATTCAAAAAGTAAATATGATATGCGTCATGAATGCACCAATTAATGAACAATATGAACATATCATCTGCATGTATACATGAGTAGGGCCTAGCCCCACTATTCACACACCGGTTGGATTCTCACCAACCCCTAGTTCAAGTGCCCCTAGCACTAATTGCCCCTCTTTAGGCAAAACATGTTGATTAATAAAGTACATTTACATGCAATGACATCCACACATTCATATAAATATGGCATGATGTATGAAAGATAATGTCCCTACCTCAAAGTTCTTTCAACCCCTTTTTAGTGTGCCTCATAAAACGTGTCTCTTCCAACTTTCGGCTTGATCCTAAAATATTAACTGTACATGAAATAGGTCATAACCTATCCAAGTATCATTTTAGACTCTTCCATAGTGTTTCTTGTGGTTATATTAGTCTATGGTAAAAATTTACCAAAATGCCTCCGAGACCCTGGCCCGGCCCAATGGCACTTTTTCCCAAATTTTGACTAGGGCTGTCCTAACATATTTTTGCCCAAGGAATCCATTTCTAGGCTCAAAATTATCAAATTCATATGAAATTGCCCTTGACAGCCCCGTTTTAGGGTTTTAGGGACATTTTCATAATTATGCCCTTTCGGGCTTTTCCAAAAAGTGACCAACTATAACCCTACCTATTTTTTCCTCCTAAATCTAATAGAACTATTAAATCATTGAAAATCCAAATCCTTCCCCCAGATCTGCTCTTGGTCAAAACATAGGTGAAGAAAAGGGAAAAATTTAGGGTTGTGTTTTAGCTTCCAAAGCTTATACCTTTTCACTTCGAATCCCTTATTAAGTCATTTAAACACATACTAACCATGATTCAAAGAAATTTGGCCAACATAAACCCTTAGGATTAGGACTTTTCAAATTTACAACTTAATCAAAAATAACCAAATCCAACCACAAACCTCAACAACATCATACAAGAATAGATCTAAGGTTTATGAGATTAACTCTTGAGTTTTTGAGTTATCTCTCTCTAGGTGTCCTCCTCTATGTCTCTCCTTAAGCTCAAAATGTGTCTTCTAAACCATAGATTCCATATATAAGAAGGGTTTAGAGAAGGTTTCCAAGCAATATTACAAGAAAAAGGCTTAAGAGATCATCCTGACCTTAAGCTTCTTCTTCCTTCTCTCTAGATCTCAAGAGTTCCTCAAAGCTCTCTCTCTCTCTCTCTCTCTCTCTCTCTTCTTTCTCTAGCTTTAGAAGAAAATATGAAAGGAAGAGGAAGGGAAATGTTTTATAAAATGTCCCTAATCTCTTTTAACCATTTGATCTCCATCCTTGCAACACATGGTGACACTTGGCATTAGCTTTATCTCCTCCTAATTGGTGTCATTAGGATTCAATTAGGCTTAAACCAACTTTTCTCCTCTTTTGGTTAGCCTAAAACTGTCCCCCTCCATGCTCTCACTAACCAAATGAGTTTCTTCTAACTAATCCAACCATGCACTCAATTATTGTACATAATCATGATTACTTTATAAAAGTATCATTATTTTAACTCAATTAGACATGTCCTCCTCTTAATCAATTATAAAATAATCCCCTTACCATGGGATAATGACACTTGGCATATTTAATCCCATTAATCATTTTTCCCTCTATTTTTCTTATGCTAGGCAAAATATACAAGAAAAAAGGGAAATAGGAATTGTTTCAATATTTCCATAATTCAATTAAATGAATCATGCATAATTCCTTCCAATTTCACAACTCATGATTCATTCTACCAAGAATATTCAATGCATATATTCTCCTTTATCTTCCTTAATTAATTGAAATTAACTTTAATTAATTGGAAAATAATTAATCTTGTGCTAAATTGGCAAGGTTTCGATTTTGCCACTACCTTTATAACCTAAATCCTTTCTTGAATTAATTTGCTAATTTCCTCATGAATATTAATATTTCAAAATTCATAAGTTCCAAATTTCATTAATATTCACCATTTTATTGAATTTCTTGAATAATTATAATAATTTGGGGAATATAAAATTTGGGGTGTTACAAACTGCGTGATGATCAAGCACTATCTATCAAAGGTATGATTGATAGGGGCAAAACCCAGGAATACAACTTGTCACCCAGTGGAATAGTCAGATACAAGAAGCGGATTTATGTACCACCACAACCAGAGCTGAAACAGCAAATCCTAGAGGAGTCACACAAGAGTAAGTATACTCTACATCCAAGGGCTACAAAGATGTACCATGACATGAAGGCTCAATACTGGTGGCCAGGGATGAAAAGAGAGGTGACTGAGTTCGTCGCTCATTGTCTAACATGTCAGAAAGTGAAAGTTGAACATCAGCGACCATCCGGGCTTTTGACAAACCCTGAGATATCTAAGCGGAAATGGGAAAGCATTACTATGGATTTCGTGATAGGGTTGCCTAAGGTCAGAAACCAAGATGCTATATGGGTGATAGTCGATAGAATCATGAAGACAGCTCACTTTCTACCCATGAGCATTGACTATTCTCCTGACAAACTGGCGGAAATCTATATTAAGGAGATTGTGAGATTACATGGTATCCCAAAGAACATCATTTCTGATCGAGATTCACAATTTACTTCCAAGTTTTGGAAGGCGGTACATGAGGCTTTGGGTACTAAGCTTCAATTTAGCGTGGCATATCATCCTCAAACTGATAAGCAAACAGAGCGAATAATTCAAACCCTTAAGGATATGCTAAGGGCATGTGCACTTGATTGCAAAGGTAGTTGGGACAAATTCATTCTGTTGGTAGAGTTCGCCTACAACAATAGTTATCATTCAAGCATCCAGATGGCTCCGTATGAGGCACTCTAGGAGGAAGTGTCAGTCACACTTATGCTAAATTGAGTTGTCTGAAAGGCAATTACCGGGGCTAGATCTTGTTGACCAGACAATGGAGTATATAAAATTGATAAAGTAGAGGCTGCTAGCTGCTAGGAGCCGACAAAAAAGTTATGCAGATAAGAGGTGAAAACCTCTAAAATTTGAAGTCGACAACCACTTGTTTATGAAAGTATCACCTGTTACGGGTATTGGCAGAGCATTAAAGGTAAGGAAGCTGCAACCAAGGTACATTGGTTCGTTTGAAATCTTGGCAAAGATTTGGCCCGTAGCATACTACATCACTTCCCCGCCGAATCTGAGCAAGCTACACAATGTTTTCCATGTTTCCCAGTTGAAAAAGATCAACCTAATCCAGAATATGTAATAGAGTATGAAGATGTGAAAATACGTGAAGATTTAACTTACAAAGTCAAACCTGACCAAATCATCGATTGGTAGGAGAAGCGGCTTAGGAACAAAAGCATCCTATTCATCAAGATTGTCTGGAAAGGGTTATTACTCAGAGAGGCTACGTAGGAAACAGAGAAAAGTGTAAAGAAACGTTACCCGAGATTTATGATTGTATAAGTATAGCAAATTTCGAGGATAAAATTTATTTAAGTGGGGAAGAATTGTAACACCCTAAATTTTATATTCACCAAATATATTGTAATTATTTTGGAAATTCAATAAAATGGTGAATATTCATGAATTTGAAATTTATGAATTTTAGAAATGTTCATATTCATGTGAAAATGGGTAAGATAATTATGGAATTAATTTGGATAACTATTATTTTCCTTTTCTCTTAATATTTTTGCCATTCATGAAAATAAAAAGGGAAAATCAGTGTTGGTCAACAAAATATGCCAAGTGTCCTTAATCCAAGTCAAGAGGAATAAACAATAATTGTTGAATATGAGCACATCGTTATTACCTTAAGATATTATTATTTGGTACAAAAAGCTTAAGTTAAGTTGAATGAAAGCCCATTTGGTTTCTTAAGGACCCTTTAGGACGTGTTGGGCTAGAGGGAAAAGAGAAGGAAATTGGTTCAAATTCAAGTGGACTTATGACACAAGTTTAAAGTAGATAAGGGTAAGTACTAAAGTGATGTCATAATCCAATTTACGACCAATTATTAAATGAAGGGAAAATGAGTAAGATTTTATGAAGCTCCTTCATCTTTCTCTTGGCCTCATTTTCATCCTAAGCTAGAGAAAAGAAGAGAGAGAGAGAGAGAGCTTAAGAAACCTTAAGCTAGAGAGAAGGAAGAAGAGAAAGATTGAGGTAAGTAGTGATTTATTAAGGTTTTTCTTCAAATCTTGCATAAGATTCTTCTCTAAACTCTTCTTCTCCATGAAATCCATAGTGTAGCAAGCAAAATTTCAAGGTTGGAGAGAGAGTGAACAGTAACTTCTAGAGAGAGAAAGCAAGAAAAGCCAAAGGTAACTCCATAAATTTTAATCTTTGGTTGTTGTTGTTGTTGTTGTTGGAATGATTGGTGGTTTTGGGGTTGATTTGCTATTATTTGTAAATTTTGGAAAATACTAACCTTAGCTATTATGCTACCTAAATTTAGTCTAATCATATTTAGAAAGTGATTATATGGTTAACCAAGAGATTTACAGTGAAAAGAAGTAAGCCTTGAAGTTGAAACACAAAAACATATTTTTCCTTAGAAGGGAAATCTAATGATTCCATTGGATTTAGAAGGGAAAATTGTATGGGAATATAGGTGTTCATGATTTTTAGAAATTTGTATACAAATATGGAGACTATTGAAGTGTGAATGCATGTTGTTTCGTTATTTCTTGTGAGGCAGTGTTCTTTTGTTATGCATTTCGTTGACCAAATTAAGTCAAAATGTAATGAAACTTTCCACAATTAAAGTATACATACATATATATTTATTTATTTAATTTCATAGGTGGTTCATATTTTTCTGACTTGTATACTATGAGATATGAATTTTCAAAGTTTAGCCCTGATTTTGGACTTAATTCTGGAGCAGTATGGGAATTTATGAAATTCTGGAATTTTGTGGTAGTAGATGGTGGTGTTTCATATTTTTCCATGAAACTACAATTTTATGGATTTCCATAGAATTTTATAACAAGCTATTTCAATTTTTGTGGAATTAGTTATTATTTTTGGAAGTTCAGCTAAGAAACAGAACAGCTTCTTGGCCACATCTAAAATCCTTTTTAGCTATTTTTGGCCGCAGCCAAGGATTTTTTGCCGTAGCCCAAAACTTTCTGGCCTACCTTTAGCCGCAGTCAAGACCCCTATTTCAGCATGTTCACCTTTTTTATTGGTTTCACTTCTCTAATTCTATGGGTACTTGTTTGAGCTTCCAATGGATGTCTAAATAACCCAAAAGATAACCAATATTATGACTATAAATTAGTACATAAATGGGTATCAACCTAATTCTTGTACATTTAACATTTTAGGACCAATTCGGGAGCCGAAAGTTGACAAGTTTTACGAGACATGTGATACGAGGGTGATAGAGCTTTAAGGTAGGTACATTATCCTTCATATATTATGTCATAATTCATATGATTGTGTGGATGCCATTGTTTGTAATTTTAATCAACATGGTTTGCCTAAAAAGGGCAGTTAGTGCCAAATGCACTTATACTAGGAGTTGGGTAAGAATCCAACCGGTGTATGATTATAGTGCTGGGCCCTACTCATGTATACATGACGATGATGTGTTATATTGTTCATTAATTGGTGCATACATGGCGCATATCATATCTTTTTTTGCATTTTATATGAATGGTAGCATGTTTCTACTGAGATTCCTTGGAATCTCACCCCTTTTTTTAAACAAAACATCTTAGCGGGTGCCAATGGATCAAAAGGCAAGGATGTAAGATAAAGGGAAGTGACAGGCACGTGTCTTGAGGCGAAGACAAAGTTGGTGGTTATAGATAGTCTATGTTTATGACACTTTTGGATATTTTCTAATGGTTGTATATATTGTCGCATTATGTATGGATGACTCTAGACTGTAAACAATTACTTTTATAAGTATATATGTACTTTTCTGTTAGCCTGTGAAACTTGGTCTCGATTACTCAATGTATATCGAAATGGAAATGGGTGTTAACACACTGCATTTTAGTGTACCCATAGGCACTATATTTCATACATATTAAATAGTTCGGAAATCACTTTTCTCAATTATACCCAATAGGTACGCTAAGATCATAGCGCCTAAGCACTATTTCATTTTAAATCTTAATATGCTCAAACCATTGCTGAAGGTTCAACATCATCCATAAGGTTTACAAGGTTCAAACTTCCGTCATGGGACAGAACCATAGTACAACCAATTCACATTTCAACCTAAGCACTATTTCAGCTTAAATCTTATTCAAACTTATCCTTAACCTTCAGTGTCATCAGTTTGAATCCTCTAGGATCAATATACGATATAATCACCACTCATCATATAGCACCGTATATCATATCTACATTCCTTTAACACCACAGTGTTATTAAGGATCATCACTTAGCATACAGAAACCTCAAAACATTTACTACAACTACGACACAAGTTTCCCATTACCAAATCAAATGAACTTTTCAGCACAATACTTACTGCAACAAAAATGGTTCGGATTAAAATCAATACTTACATCATCATCATCTCCATGCTTCTAAGAACTCTTTAAATCATCAAACTAAAATGATTATTAGCCATGGAAAAACCTTAAGACAATCACTATTACTCAAGTTTCTATGACCTTGCCAACTTAACTTCTCAAGGGGTCACTCATCCCGGGATTTTCTTGGGTTGAGCACGCTTAACTTTTATGTGTCCATGCCAAAACGTAGATACTGGGTCTATCTGCTCCTGACCATCGGTAACTTAAAACTACCCTTGTCTCAAACATCATGCCAGTTACCTTCGACTAATTGAATTATGTGTCTGTACTCTAGCCTTGGCCTTACCTGCTTCCTATCCTTAGATCATCCTCAGTCCAGTATTGTACTACTTGTTGCCCTTTAGGTATTCACTGATCTATCGAGGCTAGTTTACTGACTAAGGTGTTTCACTCTTTTGATACCCCTGTCTGTGCATATATGTTCTCACTATATAATCAAGACCATATCAGTATAATATCATGTAGTCAGAACTGCCTGCTCTACAAAACCGCTTGGGCTCTGATACCAAAATATAAGGACCCGCCTTACAAACCACTTATCATTGATATCAATCAAAGTAGCAATTGCAGAGTTCAATGGACACACAGAAATAGCATAGATATACTGAAAAAATGCACATGATTATATTACAAAAATCCCAACATGGTGAATTCACAATAGTTACAAACCTCAAATAATAAAAAGGTCTTCAAATAACCAATTGTCTTTATTGATTTACTCCAGAACTACCAGTTTCCGATAAGTACACATTTGCCTCTTGAGCAACTGCCTACTGCTGAAAACTTTATATATTTATAGAAAGGGTGAGATTCGAAAGAATCTCAGTAGTAACATGCAATCAGTCATATAAATTGTGACAAATAAATATGTCATACCCCATGTAATCCAACATAACAATAGCATAAGGCATATAAACACTCATATAATGTATGAGAGAAAGAGTTACTACCTAGAATTGCCCTTTCCTACTCTACTTGTATGTTCAATACCTTTGATCCAGCTCAGGCTATTGTAAATTCCTATAAAAGTATAATTACAAGTAAGTGGTTATTGCTTGAACTATTACTGCCTTTAATCACAGTTTGTTAGTTATCTATCAAAGTTTCAACAATTTCTGCATAATACAATTCTGCACAATGCAGTTTCACAGTTTTTTAGAAAACTGGCAGATTTTCAATCGACTTTGGAAAATCATAATTAATTATAGGAAATTCCAAATTAGCTAGTTCTAAAGCCTATGTACATATCTCTAAGGCCGGTCACTGTTATCACATTTTTCCCATAAATTCGCCAAACTTCCCCTGTTCAAGATTGCATTCCAGAAACAGGGCACTGCTTTGAAAAATCATATCTTGTAATCTACTCATCCAAAAATCATGTTCTACCCACCAAATTAAAGCTCTACATATATACTATAATCCTACCAAGTTTCTTAACATTTGCACTTGTTTGGCTAATGAAATTCATTATACAATCAGACTGCCTATATTGAAACAAATCAAACAGCACCTCCCTTTAACTTCGTAAATTTCTGAATTTTCATATCAATATCCAAAAATCATGAACACATGTATTCCTACACAATTTCCCCTTCTAAATCCAATGGAACCATAAAAATTACAAAATTCCAACTCCTCCCCTATGTTATGCATCTGACTGAAACTTAAGTTCTTAAGAGGGAAGTTGTGTTTTCTTGATTTCTCTTTATTAACCACTTCCTTTTCACTTAAAATCACAAGATTAACTACTTAAACACTTAACAAACATGATGGAAATTTTGGCAGCATGTCCCTATAGGGTTTGAGCTTCCCAAAATCATAAACCAAACAAAACAAACTACTAAACCAATAACAAAATCAATAAGCACTTTGAATCAACAAGAGAAACAAGATTCTATGATTTACCTTTGATTTCTCCTTCTTCTCTCTCTAAAACCATGGCAACCTCTCTCTCTCTCTCTCTCTCTCTAATTTCTTGATTTTGCTTGCTACTCATATCATTCATGAAGATATCGAGGTTAGAAGTGATCTTGCATGAACTAGAAGGGTTAAATATGTGTAGACCACATTCAACTCACCTTGGATTAGCTTCAGCTTCTTTTTGAGTTCTCTTATTTCCTTTGGTTCTTCAAGCTCTTCGTCCAACTCTCTCTCTCTCTCTCTCTCTCTCTCTCTCTGTGGTTCTAACTTGACCAAAATTTGCTAAGAGAAAGACATAAAAACTCACTTATAATATCTTCATCCTCCTCCTTTCTTTTAAGTTATTTTAATTCAATTTGAACACATGCTATTTTCTATTTAATCATCTTTTCTCTTGGCCATTTACTTCGCCTAAACTAAATATTGGGAGGGAGGAAAGAGATGCCTTCAATTATCACAATTAACCTCCTCTACATAAATTAATATGGGTTGCAAACTTTGACTTCTTCCATCATCCTTTTTTTTTATTTTGACCATATCTCCAAAAATGGTTCCAAATGGATATAAATTCTCAATTAATTATTTTTCCTTCCTCATATCTCTTTTTGATCGAAAATGGCCAAATAAATTAGGGAAAATAATTACCTCATGCTTAACATGGCAAATTACCATTTTGCCTTTACATTTATGATTTTCTCACAAGCTGACAGAATTTTCATCAACTTTAAAAATTCATATCTAATTGTACAGATGTCCAATTGTTAGGGTTCTAAAGGCTATATGACCCTTATTAAATTTATTTTTAAGGAAAAATATAACCTTTAGCCAACTAGAGGCTCATTATTCCCAGAATTTTTATTTTTCAATGCTATCAAAAAAACTTGCCAGTTTCGCTGGGCTAACTTCAAAAATTCATAACTCTGTGTACAACTCCAAATGACTTATATGACCTATCAAATTGAACCTTGATATGTCTACTCTTATTCAGAAAAATTTCACATTAAATGGATATCATTTGATCATCCTAAACTATCACACAACTAGACTACCACGCAGGAGAACACACTAACAGCAAAGTTTACATCCTGGGACTCTTGCTAAACTAAGGCTTAGTAGTCCACTTGATTCAGGCTTATTCTCAGGCCTCTAATCAAAAAATTTATGTTATTACACATTTCTTTTCTTTTCGTGAAGATTATGGATGTTTTGATCATTAGACACAAGAATAACGATGTATGTTTCATAGATAGTGCTACAACACACACCATACTTAGAGATAAAAAATATTTCTCACATCTAACAATAAATAGTACAAGCATCAACACCATAGCAAGTAACACAAAACTAATTGAAGGCGCCAGAAGAGTAATTATAATATTACCCTGAGGGACAAAATTTGTTATTAATGATGCTTTATATTCCTCAAAGTCTCACAAAAATTTATTGAGTTTTAAGGATATCCACCAAAATGGGTATCACATTGAGACTTTGAATGAAAAGAATATAAAATATTTACAAATTACAATTGTTAGATTTGGAGAAAACTGCATCTTGGAGATATTACCAATATTATCTTCTAGTTTATACTATACAAATGTTAGTACAATTGAAACAAAAGCATCTTGGAAAAATTACCTATTTAATACGGTCTCACTGCCACTTTTCAAATCTATTTGGCCTGTTCGGTTCAGTTCCATTCATAAATATCAGAGTACTCAACAAAATTTTCTGACTACTCTCGGGTTATATTCAACCTCTGGTAGGGTCTACAAGAGTTTCCCATACTGGAGATTACATACAATACACAAGTTTGCATCATATAAAAATATATAATATGTTCCCAAGAATTGATAACCAACACAAGAAGTTAAATCTCCTAGCTGGGAGTACTTTCCGCCCTTAATCTGCTTCTCCTTCGATCAGCTTGCCCTAGCTGTAGGTTAGTCATTAAAAAGAGTGAGATTCAAATGAATCTCAATAGTAACATTTCACTCATAGGATATATAATAGCAAAGCATGTAAGCAAATCACAAAGCAATATCATGATAACATCCATAGTAGCAATCACATCCATGACTTTCGTCACAATAACAATAGCTTTTGTAGCTGTATGCACATTCATGACTTTCGTCATAATAACGACAGCCCTCACATCTATATTCACAATAACAACAGCTTTCACCGATATATACACAATCACAACAATTTTTGTAGTTGTATTCAAAGCAGCATTCACGTGCGTCAAAATTCAATGATAAGCATATTCATACAAAGCTTTATACATGAATAAGAGAAAGAGTCACTACCTTGTTCTTTATGTTCCTGCTCAAACACTGGTTTTTTATGCTCAGGGTAGATATCAAATCCTATAAATCATAATCAAAGGTGAGAAAGACACTTAGGGTTGGTTATCATTTGAAACCTTTAGGTAGCTACTAGAAACTCAACCAAATGCCTAATGTAACCCCTACCTTATAAATAGTAATTATGATTCAAAAAGGCGTAATTAAAATAAAATAGAAACTGATAATAATCAAACTCATTTACTATCCCTTCCTTACGATAAGGTTTTTATAAGTTCTTTCAAAATTTTCTGCCTTACCCTAGTCTCAAATTTCACAATTCAAATATAATTACCATGCGCAGTTAAATCACATTTATATATCAGAGTGTACAACAAAATCCCGGCAACCCCTGAGTTTTATATGTATATATATACTAAGGGTTTACAATTTCCCACTTAGGGGATTGCACAAAATCATTTCAATGTTTACATCCCAAATATGTACAATAATTCCAATACCAAAACTGATAACCAACAACCAGCATATAAATCTCCTTAAGGAGGCCTATTCGTCCTTGCTCGTTTCCTTTCCCTTGGAGCTGCTTGCCCTGTCTGAAGGTTAGTCAAAGGAAAGAATAAGATTCAAAAGAATTCCAGTAGTAACAAATCACTCATACCACATGTAATCACATAGCATGCAAGTAAATCATCATACAGCATAGCAACACAAACACTTATCACACCTCACCCTCATCCCCTTTTACCACCGGGAAGGCACGTAGTGTAATATCCCGATTTGTGATTAGGACTGATAACTCTGATAATCATGGTAATTAGTGTAATTAAGCACTATTATGATTAATGTAATGTAAACTTCGGGAATAAATACATGTGGTATTTAAGATCAATGGTTGTGATTCCTTGACCGTGGGTCGGAATCCTATGTGTTGTGATTTGGTGAGCTCATAAGGGAGTGAGTGGATGATGACATGTGGCAAGAGGGTGGCCATTGGATGAGGTCACTAGAAGACAAAATAACACTTTTCTCTTTTCTCTCTCTCTCTTTCGGTTGTGTGTGGGAGGGGAAAAGAAAACATCTCCATCATCATCTTCCTTCCATTTCTCTCTCTCGTTTCTCTCTCCTTCCTCCATTTATGGCGCTAGTTGAGCTTGGAAGAGAAGAAGAAAGCTTTGATTTTGGTGAGTTGTAATTCTCTTTTGCTCTAAGCCCCTTCTCCAATTTTGTTCATCCCAATGAGAGCTACATTGTGATGGTTGTAGAGCCTTGAGGGGTGTTGATTTGAGCTTTGGGTCGAAAGGGGGAGTTGAGGAATCAAGATTATTGATTGGGCAAAGAGAAGAGGTAGGCATTTAGAGCATTTTGGTATATTGTTTGTGATTTTTGGCTAAGTTTAGTCAAATCTGGAATTTTTGCCCTAAATATGCCTATTTCTGGAAATGTGAGGATCATTATGATTGATGATTGAAAATGATTTAGTTTGAAGATATATGATCATTTGATGTAATTTGGAATGTTAAAAAGGTGTTAAGGGATTTAGACATTGTGTATCTTAGAGACCTTAAGGGATGATTGTGGTCAAATGGGTTTTTGGATTGTTTTTAGAGTTGCCATTGTGTTCCCTGGTTAGTGCTTAGTGTGTATGAGCATTGGGAAGAGTTTGGGGAACCTTTGGGAGTGAATTTGACCATCTGGAGTTTCTGGTTTTTGGCTGCGTTTTGGGTCTCTGATGCACATCACTCGAGCAGAGGAAGAACGTGCTCGAGTGATATGCAAGTCTTTCCCTGTTGTGCTTCAAGTTACCTGGGTTTTTCGGGTTGTGCTCGCGAGCATTGCCTTGTGCTCGAGTGAGCGAAGAACATGCTCGAAGTGAGCATGGTTCTGCTCGAGTGAAGAAGCAAGTCCGGAGTTGAGGTTGCTTTCGGGACCTCACTCGCTGATTGATGCCACGAGTGTGCTCTGACACTCGCGAGCATAGCTGTTTCACTCGAAGCACTGAGGGTCGTGCTCGAGTGAGATGGTGCTTCAGGTGAGAGTTGTGCTTTCGGGTTGATGCTCGCGGGAAAGTTGCACGAGTGTGCTTTCTCACTCGCGGGTGTGGGGTGTGTGCTCGAGCACTGGGGGTCGTGCTCGAGTGAGCCTGTGCCTCGGGTGAGGGTGGTGCTCTCGGGTAGTCACTCGCAGCGTGTGCTCGCGGGTGCTCGAGAGAGGCTTTTGGCCTTGTGCTCGAAGTGAGGTCGGCGTGCTCGAGTGAGCCAGTTCCTGGAAGTGTCCTTGTGCTCTCGGGTGCTCACTCGCAGTCTCACTTTCTCTTGTGCTCGGGTGCTGTCCGTACCAATGCTCGAGTGAGAACATCTGTGCTCGAGTGATGTCCGTACTCGTGCTCGAGTGAGAGCATTTGTGCTCGAGTGAGACTGTCAAAAATCAGTGTTTTGCCTTCGAGTAAGGGGTCTTTTGGGTAGGTTCTTCCAACCCTTTAGGCATATGTTTAGGCCTATTTTAGTCACCTAATGAGTCCTAAATGATAACCAACTTAGAGAATTATTGAAATATACATTGGAAAAGAGATTGATTGGTTGTCCCTAATTGATATAGGATTTGACATCTGTCGTCCTCGTGAGGCTAAGGTGCCAGAGCCAGTCCGGAAGGATACAGGTAGTGACTCTTTCTTTATGCCTTGTGTGATACATTGTATGTATATTATGTCATTGTTTTGAAATGAATATCGTATGCTGCAAGTTTTGTGAAAACTGTGGAAGCACCGCTATACCAATAGTCCCTGAGTCGCTAACAACGGTTCGGGTGAAGGTCGTATGCCTTCCCGGCGGTAAAAGGGGATGAGGTTAGGGTGTGATATATGTGTATATGTGGGCCGAAAGGCTATTTGTGAAGGCCGACGGGCCATTGTGAAAGCCGAAAGGCTATATTTGAGCCGTGTGGCTATTTGTATGCACTGCCACGCCAATAGTCCCTGAGTCGCTAACAACGGTTCGGGTTAAGGTCGTATGCCTTCCCGGCGGTAAAAGGGGATGAGGGTGGAGTGACTTGTGTTGCTGTATGAGATGATTGGTGTGCATATTCTGTGATTGCATGTGGTATGAAATTGTAGTTACTACTGGGATTCTTTAGAATCTCACCCCTTCCATATGACTAACCTTTTCAGACAGGGCGAGTGGCTCGAAAGGGAAGCGGACAACCCGGAGTAGTTAGGCTTACTCCAAAAATCTAAGTGGTAGTTGGTTATCGTAGTTTTGGATGTGGGATTGACAATTGTATATAAGAATGTAAATGATTATTTTGGTGGTGTAATCCCCTTGTTGGGAAATATTAAACCCAAGTTATATGTATTAACCCGGGGTTTGCCGGGATTTTGGTTTCCGCACTTTGATATTTATTATGTACTCTGATTTCTCTGATAGTTATATCCGCACGTGAATGTGAGACCAAGGGTTAATTACGTTTTGAAATTGATTTCGAAATGCCCCATCTCTTGGATGCGGGATTATAAATTATGATTTTATCTTATTGGTCTCTAATTCACTTAAATTTCGTAATCCGGATGTAATTACGGTGAGGGGGTTACACGTAGTCCATACCCGAACCGTTGTTAGCGACTCAGAGACTATTGGAGTGGCGATGCATATACATAGCTTTACGACTCACATAGCCTTTCGGCTTCACAAATACCCTTTTGGCCCACAAATAGCCTTTTAGCTTTAACAAATAGCCTTCCGGTTTTCACAAATAGCCTTCCGGCCTTTCCGGCTTTCACAAATAGCCTTTCAGCTTTCACATACGAAGTCTTCATAAATCAATGATAAATCAAAAATACAATGTATCACATATAATATAAGGGAAAGCATCACTACCTTGTTCTTTCCAAACGTGCTCCGGCACAGTCTGTTCTCAAATAGGGCAAATATCAAAGCCTATAAGCCAAATCAAGGATGATAGGTTATTCTCTATTCCAAATTCTTATCTTTATAACACTTAAGGTTGGTTAGCATTTGAACTCTTTAGGTGGCTATTAGAAGCCTAGACACATGCCTAAAGAGTTGGGAACACTACACCAAAGATCTCTTTTTTTTAAAAGAGAAAAGACTGATTTTTAGCTCTTACGCTCGAGTGATAGCTGATGCACTCGAGAGATAAGAAGGTTTGCATTTAAGTGAGGTTGGCTCACTCATGCGAGTGCTTGGCCGAGAGCAACCACTGAGACAGAAAATAATCACAGCACTCGAGTCCTAACCCCAACACTCAAGTTGATGCCCTCATGCTCACCCGAGTCTAACCAAGTGAGGCACAGGAAGTGACTACCCGAGAGCAACCGAAACCCTAGGATAAGAAGTACACTCAAGCACTAGCTCTAGCACTTGAGTGATGGCTCAACACTTGTGGGTGCTAGCACATACTTTTGAAAAATAGCCTGTGAGTGACAATCCGAGACACGACCTCCTAATATAAAATGCTCTTGCACTCAAGTGAGATAAAGTTCACTTGAGTGATGACTCATATCACTCGCAAGTGAAAACATGCACTCTTGCATTCTGGCATAGAAGTAAGACCAAAAACTGAAGAAAAAAGGAAAAACAGGATGCTGCACTCGAGTGAGGCTTATCAGAAACCAAAATGCAGCAACTGACAGAATTTCAAAACTTAACCAATATGCTTATCCAATATCACTCCCACGTAATTTTACCCCAGGAACCCAATAGATCCCTAAAACAACCAAATTCTCACTCTAATTACAAGTTTTGGGTTTGGTCATCACATTCCCATACATTAACCAATAACACCACTTTTTCTTCCAAAATTCCAAACTAACTTCAATAACTCAAAGAGACAATAAGACACCAAATCTAACCCTATACACTATACAAATTGTCCATTTCCAAATGACACCAAAATTAGGGAAAATCACAAATTTCCAAAACTTAACTAATGATCAAAATGAACATGTCAATAGAGAGCTCTTCCTTACCTCTTCCTCTTCTCAAGGTTGGTTTCTTGTTTTCACAACTTCCAACTTTCTTCAAACATTCAAACACCACCTTTCAAAATTATGAAATTATATCAATAAAGCTCTCATCACTATAAACAAGATTAATGAAGATGAATAAGGCTAAAGGAGGCATTAAGCAAGTCAAAACCTCACCTTTCACTTTCTCTTTCGTTCCTTGAACATGCGAAAATGGAGAATGGAGAGAGAGAAGATGAGATGATTATGGAAGTGCAGATTTTTCCCTTCCTCATGCCTCTAGCCAACTTGGAGGGAGAGAGGAGAGAGGAAAAGATGTTGAAACTTTGACTTTGATCCAACGGCTTCCATGTTGCCACTTGTCATGATCTTGTTCTCCTTCCATACACACACATGAGCTCATACTAACCATTCTCTTAATCACTTAATCCTAACCATTGATCTTTGAGTTACCAAGGAGCTTCTTCTTCGGTAACTGACCAATCGAAGGTAACTTTCCTTTTTCCCATTTTTCTCCTGATGTTGGCAATTCCACTTGAATCACCACTAAGCACATTTATATCATTCATATCACCATTCATGCGCCCTCCCCTACTATTAGGAATCATTTTAAGCTTTGTCATATAATTAAGCTTAAATGCAGGGTTTAGGCACTAATCAAAACACATTCGGATTGTAATTCACTTCACATTTTTCAAAAGTGTTTATTAACAATAATTACATCCACTTTTGCAGTCATTCGCCCTTAATCCCATTTTTGGGTCATTACACCTAAAGGGTTGGAAAGAAATAGACCATAGACCATCTTTCAAAAACTCAAAGCGCTGAAAATTAGGGCTTGGTCGCGGCAAAGAAATGGTCAGAAAGATTTGGGCTGCAGCCAAGAATAAAACATAAACTTTTGGGCAGTGGCTAAAAACTGGCATGTTTCCTAGCTGACCTCAAACTACCATAACTTTACCCACACATATCAAAATGACACCTACTTTATATCATTTTAAAGCTTGTCATGTCTACTACAAAACTGGAAATTTTCATAACTTTTAGACATCATTTTCTATTTCTAAGTACCATGAAAAATAGCTCCCCTACATAGAATTCTCTCTTGACAGAATTTCCAGAATTTACAGTTTCTAGCAAATGTTTCCAAAGGTCAGAATTCACAACCGAAGCTACTCCCCACACCATTTTTCACATAGAATCCAATAGAAATATCAAAACAAACAAATTCACATTTCTTTCTCATGTTCTATTTTGGGTAGGATTTAACACAAAACTTACACTTTTCCAAATTTCACATTCAAGTCCCTAAATCAATTCCATTATCCAAAACACCACACAAGACACCATTTCAACAATAAAAACACCATGAATCTTTAGAACCCTAATATACACTAAAATTAAGGCAATTTCCACAAACTAAAGTACTCAATTAATGATCACAATATACATGCCTAAAGATTATCTTTGCTCAACTCTTTCACTTTCTCTAGTTGGTCCTTTGATTCCTCAACCACTAGTTTTCTTGAGTTCACTTTCTCTAGTTGGTTCTTTGATTCCTCAACCACTAGTTTTCTTGAGTTCACAAAACACCTCTTGAAAATTTAAAACTATAGCAATAAAGATCTCATCAAGATGATCAAGATTAAAGAAGAAGATTTTAGCACTAGAGGTCATCTACATGGTCAAAATGCAAGAAATGGAGCTCACTTTACCTTGATTTCTTCTTTCTTTTCCTTCTCCTTCTTGAACGAAAATGAGAGCTAGAGAGAGAGTATGATATGATGAATGATCAGTTTTTCCTACTCCTTCCACGCCCTTAACCGACTTGAGAGGAGAAACGGAAAAGAAAAGAGTTGAAACTTTGACTTTACTTAATGGCATCCATGGTGCCATGTGTCAACATCATAAGGCTTCTTCCAAAATGCATGTAACCAATTAGTTAATCTAACTAATTCCATTATCCATTTAGTCAAACCACTTACCCTTTAGTTATTAGTGAATTCCCTCATCAGTTGCTAACTAATTGGCCGATAAATTTCTTTATTCATGTTTTGCCCCTGACTATGGCAATTTCTATAGAATTACCACTTAAGACATTATATAACCCTATTTACTCATGCCATGATCCTTCCCCCTCACTTTTAATTCAATTTAGGCTTTGACACCATGATTAAGCTTAAATACAGGGTTTATGCATTGTCTACTGCTAATTCGCGTCATTCGGTAATAATTCACATGATATTCTCCAGAAGTGTTTGTCTAACATTAATTACATTCACTTTTGGAGTCATGAGCCCTTACACATATGTTGGGGCATTATGATGTTGTCATCAGGGGGTAAACATTATGTATTCTTTTTCCTTTACTAGGTTTTTATCACAATAGGTTTTTCCTAGTAAAGTTTTAATGAGGCACAACATTTTTTATGAACATCCAAGGAGGAGTGTTATAAACAATATGATGTTTGGATATTCATAACTCCATAGGGTTTCATCTCATGGTAATTTACATTACACCCTATAACTCCCAAATTGAAGGGTCTTCAGAGCACATTCCCTCTCCAATTGTACCATTATGTTGCTTAATTCCCTTCTTTATGTGCTTGTAATTCTTAGGTTGGTCTTTAATGTATGGGGGCCTATAAATAGGGGCCATACATAAGGCATTTGTACAGCAATGAAACTAAGTGAATGGGATAGGTCATTCTCTTTTCTCCCATTCTATTGTCTTGTTATTTCTTCTCTTCTTCTACTACTCTCTAGTCTTCTTGTTTTCTCTAATTTTACACAACTTTGGCTTTATCATGAGTTAAGATTTTTGCTCTTCATCTATTAAAAATTTACTTTCTCACTTAATTATGGTGTTAGATTCTGATGTCATAATTTAAGATTTTACCTTCTCTATTAATTATGGAGTTAGATTCTAATTTCCTAATTTAATAAAGAGTTTGCTTCATTATTTTTCTATACCAATTTGAATCCTATCAGAATGGGTAAGAAAAGTGTAACATCCTAAATTTCAGTCACCAAAATTTCACACCTTTGTGGTAATAAAGGGAATAAAATGGTGAATATTGGCATACTTGAATTAGCCAAACATTGCAACTAAGGGTCACATGAATGTTGGGCTAACATAAGACATAAAGTCCAATTTTTTTCTTCTTAAAAGCCCATTTTTGTAGCCCAAAATGGGAAAATGGAAGAACACAATTTTTAGTCCCAATTAATAGTGATTTTTGGCCAAACACAAAGGGAAAAAAGAAAGCTCAATTTAATTATAAAAATGTAAGGGCAAATTGGTCTTTTGACCATAAAGTAAGAAGCTATTATTTTTTTTCCAATAATTAAGGCTAATTTTCAGCCAACAAGAATAAAGGCAAGGGAAAAATAAATACTTGGTCCAAAATGGAGCAATTGTGGCCAAGTACAAATGAGAAGAAAAGTCAAAGTAAACATGTACAAAATTAGCATTAAAATACTAATATCTTAAGGAGGTGGATGTTGATATTTTTTTAAGAGTTCTTATATCTTTTTCAAGACCATATTTTCGTCCAACACGGAAAGGAAAGAGAAAATAAATAGCTGAACAAAAATGGTGACCTTTGGAGGCCATTAAAGACAAGTTCAAAAGATGATGCTTAAAGTCAATTTTCTCATGCTAATTGACAATTTAATATTATTATTTGAGGAGGTGGAAATATCACATTTCAAGAAGCTCTTTTCATTCCTTTAAGGGCCATATTTCGTTCACACTAAGCAAATCAAAGAGAAATGATTATGACCAAGCAAAAGATGAAGACATTGGTCAAAAGAAAACATATGCAAAAAATTACAATAAAATATAATATTTTGAGGAGGTGGAAAGGATATTTTAAAGGCTCATAATCCTATCTTCAAGGGCCATATTTTCGGCCAACATATAAACAAGAGAGAGAGAGAGAGAGAGTCATACCAAAAAACACAAGGAGCAAGAGAGAGCTCAAGTGCTCAAGAAGCAAGATCAAAGTGAGTTATTAGTGATTTCCACTTGTTATTGTCTTCTAATTCATGACAACTCTCTCTAATCTCTGTTTCTTCTTGAAATATACATGAAGCAAGAACAAATCAAGAGGAAGAGAGAGAAGGAGCCCATGGTTTTGAAGGGCTAGAGAGGCAAAATCAAAGGTAAGCCATAAAACATTGTTATCTTGTTGATTCAAGGTTGTTTGTTGTGGTTGTTGTTGATTTGTGGTTTCTCTTTGCTTGGTTTATGATTTTGGGATGCACAAACCATAAGGGGAGGTGCTACCCAAATTTGGATTAATCATTTAGGAAGTGTGTTTAAATGATTAAACAAGTGATTTAGGGTGAAAAGAATGTGTTAAATTGATTGAAATCATAAAACTTCATTTCTCCTAAAATATCCAGCTTTTTGGTCAACTGTGTTTGATAGGGCTAGAGCTGGAATTTGATGTTTTTTATGGTTCCATTATGTTTAGAATGGAAAATTGTGTAGGGAACATATATAATATGAAGTGTGAAGGCTTTAGAGTGTGAAATGACAATTTTACCCCCTAAAACCCTAACTAGTTGCTGCTAGGGAGAATTTCATAATTTGGGCATGAATTTGAATAATATGAGGTCAAAAATGGATTATACACCCGAAATTGTGTAGGAATAGCCTGAGTCATAATTTTTGATAAAGTACAGTTGAACCGGGTATAAAGGGGCTTTGACCGGGTTTCCAAGGGTATTTTGGTCATTATGTGTTTTTGAGTTAAGATAACCACACAATGGGTTTAGAATGAGTTATGAATAAGTAATAACTCATTTATCATAAATTTAGAATTTTAGGATCTATCAATAGCCTAAGCCAGACACAGGATAATGGAGAAACATACAGGCAAGGAAAGGGCAATTCCAAGTAGTAACTCTGTCTCTCATAAACTATGTGGTGGTATATATGTTATATGTTGCTATATTTTGTAATATGAATAATGAACACACACTATCTAACTGTGGTGCAGGAAAAGCACAAGTATCGTCCCAATAGGAGAAGCATAAGTACCATTCGACCTAGTGAGGACCCAGCTAAGATACACAATGCCTAAGACACATTACCTAGTTGTGGTCTGGGACTCAATTGAGGTATACGAACAAATAGGGGATTTAGCCCTGAATAGTGTGCATACTCCGGTTTACAATGTTGTTATATTTACATTATGTGGTGCATTGCACATCTATTTATCGCATTTTATATGATTGATAGCCTATTATTACTGAAATTCTTTTGAATCTCACTCTTTCCATAAATGTATAAAGTTTTTAGCAATAGGCAGCGGCTCAAAGGGGAAAAAGCATAATTACCGGCAACTGAAGATTCCAGTCCAGATCAAATATTGATGTTGGTTATCTAAAGGCTTTTATTATATTTTAAGTCTATAAATATTATGTACAAGCCTCTATAGGGATTCCTGTAATATAATCATGTACTATATATCAGTATATTTATGTTATTCATGTGTGCCCACTGAACTGCGTGTAAACACTCTGGTAAAACTCTAAAATAATTAAGGGTTTGACAAAAAGCAACTTATTTTTCAGAAAAATACCCTTATATAGAAATAATGTGTAGGGGAGAGAAGGAGTGGGGAAAAAAAGAGATATATACGGGAGATATATAATTAATTAGGGATAAAAATAGAAAAATTCATTAAATTCCATATCCTATCCAAATATATATATATACCCCTGGTTGTAACACCCTTATCTTATTTTCATATTTTTCAAAGTATTCATGGAAAATGATACGCAATTCGGTGGGCAACACAAGAATAGCATAATTATACTGATAAAAAGTGCTCGTTTACAAAAATTCCCCATAGGGGTTCGTACATGATAATTACCGCAATGTAGCCGCACTGGGCTGCTTGGGTATCTAAACCCGTCCCAGTGAGACTGAGACAT
Source organism: Inga laurina (assembly GCA_963855925.1). Lineage (NCBI taxonomy): Eukaryota > Viridiplantae > Streptophyta > Magnoliopsida > Fabales > Fabaceae > Inga > Inga laurina. The sequence goes on from OY979709.1 coordinate 16,193,868, forward strand.
TTTCCCGCCTTCGTTCCACCATGGCAATCTCTTATGTAGTTTTCTTCTCTGATCTCAGCATACCTTCCATATTCACCTGTCTAAATTGTTGGTAGGGGAGGGTGAGATTTGAGAGAATTTCAGTAGGAAACAGATACCATAATGCATGCATGATAGATGCTATGTGCACGACATGTTAGGTTTATCTAGATGCATGCCCCATAATGACATTTCTGCAGGCTCAATATCTCACACAACAAACTATAGCCACAACAAAAATAGAAACAGAGCTTCATTTATTCAAATATACTCTACACAATCAAATAAAGCAACCACATACATCACTACACAAGCAAAGATATCAAATACATGCAAATAAGGTAAGTCTCCTACCTTAACCCTTCTTTATCCTTAAGTAGACTCCTCGAACTTCATGTCGCAGCTTGGGCAATCAATCGGGTCCTACAGTTCCAAAGGTACAATTCAGACACTTCTATAGTGTTTCTGGTGGTTATATGAGTCTATATTGAAAATTACCAAAATGTCCCGAGGGCCCGGCCCCGCTTACCCAATCTGACTGCACTTTTTTTTGAAATTTGACATGGGCTATTCTGACATATTTTTTCCCAAGGAATCTACTTTCGGACTCAAAATCACCAAATTCACTGCCAAAAGACCAGAATGCCCTTGGCAGCCCCTATTTCAGGGTTTCATGGGTATTTTCATAATTATACTTTTTCAGGCTTTTCTGAAAAAAATGATCAACTATAACCCCACCTAATTTTCCCTTTTAAACATAATGGAATCATAAAATCATTGAAAATTCAACTCTAAGCCCCATTTCTAGCTCTGGACAAATTGAACAGTATTCCGGAAATAATTGCGGTTTTTCAATTCCAACTCCGCAGACGTGTTCTTTTCTACTCCTTACCACTTTATTAATTATTTAATTAGATTACAACTACCATTTAGACCAAATTTTGGTAGCATAACCCTTATGCCATCTCAATTTCCAAATTTAAAACCAAAGACAATCCGACGAAATTTCACCAATTAAATTGTCCACGGTAGCCAGAACAATCAAAGATTGAAGTTTCAGAAGTTACCTCAAGCTCCCTCTAGCTTTTCCTAATGTGGCCGAAACCCTAGCTCTTCTAACAAGAGAATTTGAGCTTCACAAACCTTAAAATACATGAAAGAGAAGCTTAGGAGCAGAGTAATACACATTATAAGCTAAATCAGCGGAGAATCTGCTTACCTTACGAGTTCTCTTCTCCTTCTCTCTCTAGAATTTCTCAAACTTTCTCCCTCTATTTTTTTGAAAATGGCATCGGTTTGGAGGTTAGAGGAGGGAAAGATGACTTTATATCATGCTTATGTCATATTACAATATGCTAATGTCATAATTTCTAATTTTCCATTTTCGGATTTTCTGGCAGATTTTCTACCCAAACTTTGAAAAATCATAACTAAAGTTGTAGACCTCGAATTGGAGTGATTCTAAAGGCTATAGAACCCTCATTGAGTCTAGTTTCAAGGAAAAATATATTCTCTAGCCAATTGGAAGCTAAAAATTCCCATAATTAAATTTGTTGAATGCTGTTCCAGAAACTTTTCAGTTTTTCTGAACTAATTTCAAAAATTCATAACTTTTTCTATATAGATTTAAATAATTGATATAACCTATCAATTTAAATCTTATGATGTCTACTTTCGCCCTGTAACATTTCATAATTTTTACTCATCATTTGGTTATACAAAATCACATGACAAGCTCACTGTCTTACAGGCTATTTCACTTGAAGCATTATCACCTCCTCCAAAACTCTCTATTTTACTTTATTTAATACCCCAAAGATATAAAAAAATATTAGGGAATAGATTTGGGGCACCTACTAAATCAAGGCTTAACAGTCCGCTTAATTTGGGCTTATTCCCAAGCCTCCAATCCCAAAATTGGGGATATTACACTGGTCCTTAATATAAGAACTGGTTGATTTTTTTGAAGAGAATAAGGAAACTAAATAAGTTACTTAATCATAGCATACATTCTTTATTATATATTATATATCAATTTACAAGTCAGACAAACTAATTTAGAGAAAAAATAAATATAAATAATTTAAAGTAACTTATTTAGCTTCTTTAATCTTTTCAGGAAAAAAAATCAATTGCTCTTATAAAAACAAGAGCTAATATTCTTTTGATATCTTAATTCTCGACTCTCTAATGCTTTTCATTTAGAAAAATTTCAAAAAAATACCACTTAAACTTTAAAATCCCAAATTAATTATTTGACAAAAAATTGCGTTGTCAATCTCATTACGCTTCTTATCAACAGGATTTTAAAATTTAAGTGATATTTTTTTTGAATTCTCCCTCTTCATTTTGAGTATCCTCCCAATGCTTCTCAAGTAGTAATCTCTCCTCTACCCTTTCCTTCCTCTATCCCCCTTTTCACCAAAATTCAATTAAAATTTTGATGGCCCATGTTTAACATGTTATGAAAAATAACTTTTCCTTTTTCCATTATTAAATTGAAAAAGAAACACCCTCAGATATTTATCGATATTTGCCAATGCTTTTAGAGAGGGAAGTACAGGGCACTTGCTAGTTGCTAGTTCCGTTGGTATAAATTTTTTCTTGAACCAAAGACGGCCCTCATTTTAGCCAAAACAAACTAAAAAAAGACGGCTCTTCCTTGTACACTTCCTTTTTCAACAGCTTTAACTACCAATCAGATTTGGCTTTTGCTTTTTTTTTTTTTTTTTTTTTTTTTGCTATAGATTTGGCTTTTGTTACTTTCTTCGTTTACGACATTAATCTTCAAAAACCCTCCAATGCCGCCCTCCTTTCCTCGTTCTGAACCAATTATAAACTTATTGCTGACAATATCTCTAGTTTCTTCTCTTCTGAGAATCGACTCATTTTTCTTCAGCTTAGGATTTTCAGATCTGGTCTCCAGAGAAATTTTAAGCCACCGAAAATCCAAATTCGACAATGTCGCAAATAAGCATAGCAACAAAATTCAAAACTCAGCAATCGCCGCGAGCATAAAACAAATTGTTCTGAGGTAGAACTCAGACGAACAGGTATCTTCGAAACTCTTTGGTTGATTCCATGACCTTTATGTACACGACCTTTAGCGTTACAAAACTCAGCAATCGCCGCGAGCATAAAACAAATTGTTCTGAGGTTGAACTCAGACGAACAGGTATCTTCGAAACTCTTTGGTTATAAAACATGACCCTTTATGTACAAAGATCTGACGTTATTTAGCGTTCTGATCGTGGTGATAATTTGTCCTTCAAGTTCGTAACAAATATCAAAGCCTAATTTCGACTAAAAATCTTGGGACTGTGAATAACCAGGCCAAATATCATTGGCAAAACTGTTTGGACCAGGCAAAACACTAGATTTGACGATGGAAACAGAATGTTTACCAAGTACAAATGATCATGGCTGCGCACAAATACAAGAACAGGACATAGCAAACTTGACCCATTTACCAATATACCAAATTCTAAAAAGCAAAACGTCATATCTGTGTCGAGTATTTGCCTATCATAATCATAATCTAACTAGACATTAAGAACCTTTAGGAGGGCACAACTAAATCTGTTTCTAAATGAAATAAAACTAAATATTAATTAAATACTAAAAAAGAGCAGCCATCCTATCTTCCCAGCAACATATAGAACAATTCAAGCACGTTCACCACGAATTCTTCTAGCCAGCTGGATATCCTTAGGCATAATTGTGACACGTTTGGCATGGATGGCACAAAGGTTAGTGTCCTCAAAAAGTCCAACTAGGTATGCCTCAGCTGCTTCTTGCAATGCAAGCACGGCATGGCTCTGGAAACGAAGATCAGTCTGCCACAAAAGAACGAGATATTGTCAATATCTTCCTCAAAGAAGTAAACATTTGAATAGGAACACTAACAAAGAACAATCAAATCACCTTGAAGTCTTGAGCAATTTCACGAACAAGCCTCTGGAAAGGGAGTTTCCTAATCAAGAGCTCAGTACTTTTCTGGTACTTCCTAATCTCACTGCCACAACAAAGAAGAACAATTCAGACATAAATAAAAGGGGCCAAAAACACAACTAAAATAAAACGAAAAACCAATATACACAATAAGAGCAATATACACATGAACAAAAAATCACAATCTTACCGAAGAGCAACTGTTCCAGGGCGATAACGGTGAGGCTTCTTGACACCACCAGTTGTTGGTGCCGACTTACGAGCAGCCTGAAACCATACAGCACATAGGGAACGAAAAGAGTAAGCCAACCCGTAAAATTGTTTAAACCATACAATAATGAAACCGATGGGGGGGGAAACCTTGGTAGCGAGTTGCTTTCTGGGCGCCTTTCCACCAGTTGACTTGCGAGCAGTTTGCTTTGTACGGGCCATCTACATAAATTTAAATGGAGACGTTAAATTATCAAATTAAGCTAGGAACAAAAACAATAAACATTATCCAAAACAATTATAGATTACATTCGAATAAAAAAAAACAAGACGACCAGAAAATTAGGGGTCGAGGCCAAACCAGAGACCAAATTATTAGAGGAAAACCATACGATGGACGTAATACTAGAAAAGGGGCAAAAAAGAAACGAGACCAATAAGGCATAAGCAACCGTAAGTCTAAAAACAACATTTACCGAATACAAATTAATTATCAGTGCCGCATTCTAACGCAGGTTCGAGTGCCCAAATTACCTTATATTGCCGACTCAATGACCAGAACAACATAAAAAATCGTAAAATATCTAAGAACATGTAAGACGAAGACAATGAGGTGAGAAGCTATTGGAGGCACAAATCAGCTAACCTAGTCGAAACACGTACGCGGACTTCAACGTAATTCCGAAATTAGGTTGCTAAAAATACAATAACAAGAAAAAGAACTCAAGAGTATAGCTAATACAGCCGTTAAATCTAAACCCTAATTTACTTTCAAACCCAGAAGAAATCTTACCTCGAGCGCGTCCTCTCCTCTCTTCTAGCCTCCTTTGCTGAGTCGGTTTGACAATACTCCAAAGTTCGCAACGGAGTTATAGCGATGGGCTATTAATAGCGTGTTAACAAGGGCAATAGAATGATCGGACGGATATAAATAATCATCCTTTTCGTACCAACGGATATAAATTATTATCCGTGTGTTTATAGATCAAGAATCGGACGGTTTCTACAGGGTTTTTCTGTGTTTTCTGAAGCTCAATAAACGGTTGCGATTTCATTAAAGAGATAAGACGCGGATCATCATTTAGCATTGCTCTTTTCTTATTGGTTATTGTCACAATTCTTATATTATATTATCTTTAATTCAATATCATTACAAAAAAGATTTTATAATATTACTTAAATTTTAAAATTTTATACTGATTTTTATTTATAATAAAAATTATGAGATTGATAAACAAAATATAGCAATTAAAATTTTATATTTTTAAAAAATCACTAATTTAAAATTTTAAAGTTTAAATGATGTTTATTTATCTTTTTTTTAATAATATATTTATATATCTTTTATATATATATATATATATATATATATATATATAATATCGATATCTCTGTTATTATATTATACTAAAAACATAAAATCAAATCGCATGTAAAGTCACTTGAAGGCTGAAGCAATAAAATACCAATTCAGGTCGGTAAATCTGATAAATTCTTGATTAGTGATTTAATTTAGGATTTTAAAATGAAAATAAAATGACTTTTATGTCAATGTCCCGGCTCCCCCGCTTATCTCATCTGGGTATTTCCCTCTTCCATTCTCTCTCTATTTGTGTTCTCTCTCCCAGAATAATTTAAGCTCCATTCCATCCACACCATTAAAATCTCCCACAGCGCTTCCCCTGATAAGAGATACCAAATCGTCGTCATCTTCTTCTAGTTTAGTTATCCCAGGTGGGTTTCGTCGGACCCCAATTTTGAGGCGCGGAGAGCGGCTGTTTGATAATGGGGTAATCAAACCCTACGAGTTAATGAGATAATGGAGAAGGAGAAGAAAAGGCAGTATAAAAGAATTGAATTGATAGATTCATAGAATTTTTTTATCTACCTGTGATGGAAGCTTTAGAGGGAATCTTGTAAGCACGATATTAGGGAGGGAATCAATGTATTGATGGGATTGAAATGCTCTGTTGTGAACGCGCATTGGCAACATTTAATCTGGACCAAAAACTTGGGGCGTGAAATTGCAACCTTATACATGTACCTCTGCGAATTTTGCTGGCCGTGCTTTGCTCTTGGTTACTTTGGGAAGCTCATTCTCTGTGTCTTCTCTTCGTCAGCATCATAGCATCATCATCATGGTAGTGGAAGGCTGGAAGCTTGCATTGTTGGCACAGTCGCACTGGTGGTGGTGGGTCCTAGTTATACATTTTTTTCTTAATTATAATATAATAAGCAATTACAATTAAAATTTTTAGGTATACTTTTGCAATCTAAGATTAAAAAAAATTTACGTAAGAAATAAAAATAGTATTATTTAGGGAAAGGGATTATTAATACACAAAACTAACCCACAACTTTTGTGGGTTAGTTTTGTTATTGAAGGACGTTGGCTTGATTCTACCATGATTACTGGTTTCCTAGAATTTGTTCTCAAATTTCAGTTGTTTTACCCCCGTGACTTAGTAGGTGGTATTGGAGCTGCATTTGCCTTAGCGGCATTGGCATCAAAAGGTTAGGCTAGGGAGTGCACGCTTTTGCACAACCACCCTCAATTGCACTTTCCTTCAAGTTAGCCTCCTCGCCTTCATTCTACAAGATCTAGGCATCGATTGTCTTAGATTTAGGTTTTGACCTGGTAGTCCTTGTCTGCTGGCTTTGTTCAGTTGTTTGATCTCCCTGTTTTGTATTCATTTCTCAATATAATGAAATTATCTCTTCCATTGTTTTTCTCTTCTGGGGCGAATAACTTTGTTTTATAAGGGGCGAATAACAGTTTTAATTCCATTAAAACAAGGGTTAAGGTACAAAAATACTCATGAACTTTTTTCAAAAGTACATCCAACACCATAAACTTTTTTTAGGTGTAAAAATACCCATGAATTTCTCAAAATGGGGTAAAAATGTCAAACCGTTAATTGGTACAAATGTCTGTTTTATGGGACCCACAATTTTATTTTTTAAGGTGCAAAAATAGTCATAAACTTTTTTAAAAAGTGCACCCAACACCATAAACTTTTGAAAAATTTATGGGCATTTTTGCACCCAGAAAAAATCTTATGGTGTTAGATGCACTTCTTAGAAAAGTTTATAGGTATTTTTGCATCTTAAAAAATAAAATTGTGGGTCCCACAAAACGGATGTTTGTACCAATTAACGGTTTGACATTTTTGTCCCATTTTGAGAAGTTCATGGCTATTTTTGCACTTAAAAAAGATTTATTGTGTTAGATGCACTTTTGAGAAAAATTCATGGATATTTTTGCACCTTAACCCTTAAAACAAAATGTGTTTGGAACAACTATTGAAAAAATAGAATTTCTCAAATTAGCTTTTGATAATTTTATTTTTAGTAAAAATCAGATTATATAATGTGATTTATATTTAGAACAGAGATTATATAAATGACTTTTATAAAAATAAAACTTGTTTGGAATTAACTTAAACACAAATAACTTTTGTGATAATAGTATGAGAGAATGGGTAAAAAAAATATTTTAAAATAATTTTTGAAACTGAAAAATACATTAAGATAAAATTACAATCAATCTGATAACACACTAAATACAGTTGAAAAAATATTTTAAAGGTTAAAAACACAAAAAAATCATTCAAATTAATTTTTGTAACTGAAAAAATACATTAAGGGTAAAATTACAATCAATCTAATAACACACTAAACACAACTAAAAAAATAATTTAATCATTTACACTACCCAAACGCTAAATCAATAAAAGTCAGAAAATGGAACTTATAGCCAAAAGCTATTAAAATGGGATAAACTCAATTAATCAATTTAGCTCCCAAACACTCACCTCTTTTTTTCCAATTGCCAACTGGCGTTTTGAGCCTTTTGGGGGCCCAAATGCCCCCACTAAACACACGCAAATTTTTATTTCCAACCTAAACAGAATCACTTTTGGCCAAAAAAACACCTAAACAGAATCATGCAAAATTTGATGTTAACGAGCAAAGGGGCCCAAGTTTCCGATCATGCCAAATACCCACTAATAAATTTAAACCCCCTCCCCCCCGGGGCGCTGACATGAATGACCGAACTTTACTCGTGAACTTTACTCATCCTTTGGGAAAACAAATCAGCGTATTTTGCCCATGTTGCATTGTCATTATCAGTAAATTTAAGAGAAAAACAAGCAATTCACGAAATACGGTACAAAAATCCAATCCCCGCAAAAACTAGATATCTATTATTGGAAGTTGGAAACTGGGTTTTCAACAAGCTACACTAAGATTAGATGGCAACAAAATGTTAACCAAGTACAGTTTAGCGTGGCCGCACACATTAATAAGAACTTGAAGGTCCAAATTTAAATACATCTACCAAGTTCTAGCAAACTTTAAACAATACACAATCCTTCAGCCATTGTATCTTTTTCACAATATTTGCCTATCATAATTCATCTAACCCAACAGTGAACGCCTTCAAAAAGACACAGCTAAAATTGGTTTCAATCAAAATATAACAGACGAATAAACACTTAGCAGCCATCCTATCTTCACAACTACGAGAATCAATCAAGCACGCTCCCCACGAATCCTTCTAGCCAGCTGAATATCCTTGGGCATAATGGTAACACGCTTAGCATGAATGGCACAGAGGTTAGTGTCCTCGAACAGACCAACTAGGTATGCCTCAGCTGCTTCTTGCAATGCAAGTACAGCATGGCTCTGGAAACGAAGGTCAGTCTGCCAAAACAGAAGAAATAACATCAAGATCTTCAATGGAGGCCAGACATTTAACCAAGTACTCCAAAACAAGATGTAATCACCATACCTTGAAATCTTGAGCAATTTCACGAACAAGCCTCTGGAAGGGGAGTTTCCTGATCAAGAGCTCAGTACTTTTCTGGTATTTCCTAATCTCACTGCAATGAAAGAAACCACAATACCGTCAGCCCAGTACAAATACCAAACTCAAAACAAACGACCGGACAAAAAACTCTACAAACGCACCGAAGAGCAACTGTTCCAGGGCGATAACGGTGGGGCTTCTTGACACCACCAGTGGTTGGTGCAGACTTACGCGCAGCCTAAAACCATCAAAAGCACATTGGATAAGAAAACTGTAAAACATAATGTAACCTAGTAGAAATTTTATAAAAAGTAGCAATACCGAAGTAAACAAACCTTAGTAGCGAGTTGCTTCCTGGGAGCCTTTCCTCCGGTGGACTTACGAGCAGTTTGCTTAGTACGGGCCATCTGGATGAAATACCATCAAGAAAGTATCGACTTTAGTTAAATTACAACCACGACTATTCATACAAATAACCAAGTTTCCAGCTAACAAAAAAGAGAAACGTCAATCGTCAAATAAAGCAAGAGAGTCCCAATCATTAGTGTAATTAGAAGAGCAAATCTTCAGAAATCATGTATCACATTATTACATTATTTTAAGCTACAAGGGAAGAAAATGCAAAGGGAACGGGCAAAATCCCAAAAAATATACCCAAGAAAATACAAGTCAACATCAAACACAAACACGTCTACAGAATCACAGATTGATTTTGTCAAATCTTGCAGATTGATGCAATTTCACCCTCTAGCCAGTAAAATTCCGTGCAATGATGCTCATTCAGGGACGATGACCAAAATAAAACAAAATTCCTACAAAATTCCGTATGAATCAAGAGACATATACCAGAGAGAACAGAGAAGGTAAAAGATTGAACGAACAAAATTCCACCGTTCAACCAATCTACCAAGCCTAATCAAGATCCGTGCGCAGAGACGTAATTCAAGAATAGAGCTACGTAACAACCAAATCCAAGAAATAGAGCTCCTAAAATTGTTGCTAGACAACGTTAACCTAGAACTCTAGCTTCTTAATTTCCTTTCCAAACTCCTAAATCGCCGAAGTAATCTCACCTCGTGCAACGCAAGCGACCTTTCTCTCTCTAACTTCCAACGTCCTTCGCTGACAATCCGCGTGAGAAGAATCAAAAGTTTCCAACGGCTCCATTCTGATGAGCTATAAATAGCGTGTCGAGAGGTGGGCACGGAATGATCAGACGGATAGAAATCAGTATCCGTGTGTTTTCTTTAGCCATAATCGGACGGCCGCTACAGTGCTCTTCTGTGTTTTCTGGAGCTAAATAGACGGCTGCGATTTCATTAAGGGGATAAGACGCGGATCGTGATTTAATATTGCTCTCTACCCATTGGTTGGTTCCATCGACACTTTCAGAATTGGTAAAAAATATTTTTGTCCATTTTTTTGGATCGGCCAACGGCTTACGGTACTAATTAAAATACTGTTATTATTATGCTTAAATTATAATAAAATTATAATTATAACCTGAGCTACATAAAACATGTGAGTAGCAATGTTGAATAATAACGCGGCATGGACTCTTTTGGTTTTTTTTGGTACCAGGCATTGACTTTATATTAACTTATTTAGGGTAAATTACTGTGGGTGCCCATCAGGCAAACAACTCAGGATCTTTTTTCCCAGCAAATGCCTCCAATATATGATGAATTTTTAATCCCTTTTTTTCTCGGGCTAATACACGAGGTCGGACCAAAACAGGAAAAGCACTCTGATTGTATCTACATTGAGATCGTTTGAAATAATAATTGAAATCAACAAAAATAACTTTTCAATTATGATTTACAATTTATGAGATAAATATGTAAGGGTAGTTTTATCTCGATTTACTTAAAAAGCGCTTATAAGCTCTTCAAACGCCAATCCAAACAAAGCTAATAGGGGTTGTTTTGCTTCATAGGGGCTGTTTGGTATGAGGGGAAGAGAGGGGAGATAAAGTAGGTGAAGGAAATTTTTTTTAAAATTGGGTTTAAAAAAATAAGGATATGAGGTTACAATTTTTTAATGGGAGATTTACACTTAGGTCCCATACAAGGAAAAAAATGGAAAAATGGTCCCTATAGATTGCAAAATGAAAAAATGGTCCCATGGAGTTGTCAATACAGGCTCCTGGAGTTGTTAATGACAACGCCAGGAGCCTGTATTGACAACTCCATGGGACCATTTTTTCATTTTGCAATCTATAGGGACCATTTCTTCATTTCTCCTCTTCCTTAGGACTTCACTGTCATTCTCTCTTTTTTAATTAATTTTTCTTACTTTTTATATTACATTTTCTTTTTATCAAAATTTAATAACCATATTTCTCCAATTTCTTTAAATTCAACTTATAAAAATGTTCCTTCCCCAACCCTCTCCCCTTCAAATCCCTCGTACCAAACAGACCCAATTTTGTGATACAGGAGCCTTGAATCCTTGATTAAGAGCTTGTTTATATTAGCTTTTGGAGGATAGTTTCTTAAAAAAATTGATAAAAGTGATTTTAGAAAATAGATTTTGAGCAAATTTATTATGTGAAAAAATTCATTTTAATAAAATAATAGTGTTTGGATAATTGTTATCAGAATCACTTTTTTTATGTTCAAATTAACAAAAAGGACATTTGTTATGATAATTGCATATAAAGAATAAGATTTCATCACCCATTTTTTACCTTTTTTTTCTTGCCAACACCCATTTTTGACATTTACTTTCATAATAAATACCATAATTTAAATAAATGTCTACAAAATTAAAATTATAACATTAGTCAATTTTATAATAAGTTAAAGTATACTTTTAGTCCTTTAAATTACGTAAGGTATCATTTTAGTCATTTAAATTTATAAAGTATACTTTTAGTCTTTTTATTCTAACGCCGTCAATATTACTAGCAAAAAAAATATTGAGTAAGCAAGTTTAGGTGCTAATTGTATCATGATGACAAAGCATTCCTAAATTTTAATAATTTAATATTATATTTTTTAATGTTTAAAATTAGAATTAACATTTCTCCTCTCTTTCCCCTAGAGCTGGTAATTTAGGCCAACCCGACCCTGACGGGCTGGCTCGTCACGGGTTGAGCGTTAATCGGGCCTGGCTGACACAGCCCGAGCCCTATCCCCCATTTTAATTGGACTGGGCCGTGTGGGTGTCTGGGCCGTTTTTTTATTTATTTATTTATTTTAGGCTATATGATACCATTGTTTTAAGGCTCAGCTTGCTTCCCCAATAGCCTGGACAAACTGGACCAATGGACCTTTCATTTGTTCCTTGCCACAAATTATTTGCATTTAATATTAATTTCATCTTGTACAAACATAACCTTACTAATTACTACCAATCTACCATTAATTTTTTCTAATTACTTCAAATGTTCCCAAACTCCAGTCAAACATCATTTCCACATAAAATTTCACAAGGAATCCATTGGAGCCATCAAAACAACAAAATTCAACTCCCCTTGACATGTTACACAATAGCTACAACATGTCACAATCGTACAATTCAAAACTCAACATTACAATTCCTTTCCATTTCAATTTCCAAAGAAATTCCAATGACACAGACACAGACACAATTTGACATCAACTTCACCTCAACACACTAACCACTCATGCATTTCAAAATTCACATGAAAATCAGGGCAAAAATCATAAATCTCAAAACTTAACCAATGGTCATCCTAGTTAGGTCAAAATGTGCCAAATTCTAACATCTTTCTCTTTCCAAAGTGAATCCCTTGATTCTTCAACTTTCAACCTTTCATAAATTCTCAAACACCACATTTCAAAAATTTGAAACCATAGAGGGGAGGCTCTCATTACCATGAACAAGTTTAATGAAGAAGATTTGAGCATACAAGGCCATTTATAAGGCCAAATACTCACCTTTCACTTTCTCTTTCTTGCTTGATCTCAACGAAAATGGAGGTTAGATGAGAGAGAAATGAGATGGTGAGGATGATGAAGGGAGGTCAGATTTTTGGCCTCCCAAAGGCCCCTTGGCCGACTTAGGGAGAGAGGAGAGAGGGAGAGAGTGTTAAAAATCTGACTTTGATCCATGGCTCATATGTTGCCAAGTGTCACATTCTTATTTCTTCTATCATAAACACACATGAGCACATGTACACATGATTCCACCCTATGAATTACTTGATCCTAACCATTGATCATCAAATTATCAATGAGTTCATCTTTAGTAACTGACCAATTAGTCAACAACTTTCCTTTTTCCCCATTTTGCCCTTGATTTTGGCAATTCTCACTGGATCACCACCAAACACATTTTTATCTTTCATTTCACTCAATCATGCACCCTCCCTACCATTAGGGTTCATTTTAAGCTTTGTCACACAATTATGCCGAAATGCCTAGTTTAGGCACTGATTATAACACATTCAAATCGAAATTCATATAATAATCTCTAAAAGTGTATAATTAACAATAATTATATCACTTTTGAAGTCATTAGCCCTTAATCGCATTTTGGGTCATTACATATATGACCTATCAAATTAAAGATTGATATGTCTACTTTTATTCTAAAAAATTTTATAGGTATTGGACATCGTTTGATTATTCAAAACTATCACACAACTAGACTGCCATGTAGGATAACACACTGGTAGCAAATCCAAATTTTACAATTTGTGTTCCAAACATAATCATATTGTGTGTGACCTCCAATTGTATTGTTTGACCATTTCATGTGTGCCAATATTCACGATGTTATTCCCTTTAATACCCTAAAAGTATAAAGGAATTTTTGTGACTAAAATTTAGGATGTTACAGGCTCTGCCATATAGGATGTTATGCCACATCATCGTCATCCTCACTAGAAAAAGACCAGAAAAAATCCCCCTCATCATCAACATTGGGCTTCACTGACCAGTTCATCATCTATATAGGCTTCCTGTTTCACTAACAAATTCAACTACACAACTCACACTTGCTCGATTAATCTCAATAGTTATTAGAGACATCAGAAAGAGCTATTTTAGAACAAAGTTGAAGACACTAGTTTACACAAAAAATATTATTTACAATCTTACCCAAATGAATATAAACAAAATCAAGCAACTCCCAACGATAGATCTGAAATTCAAAGTTCAAGCACAAATCTGTAATTCAAAAAAAAAAAAGAACATATCTAAGTCAAAAATCTCTCCATCAGCGATGGCTTTATTGAAGGTTCAGGAGTCGAAGTCATAGATGATGAAAAAGAGGGAGAGGCATGGGTGAAGCCATAAATATAAAGAAAGAGAGACATTTCAAGCAACAAAAAAAGGTAAAATCTGAACAAATTTTCCACATATAACCCTGGCTTTCCCAGAAACGTGGAGTAATTGGAAAAGAAGAGCACAAATCTAACAACTACAACATCATCATCCTCCTATTTGGACATTTCTCTCTCTTGATCCTCAATTGAAACCATGAATTTGTAGATTGAAAGTCAATTCCAGGAAGGGGTTGGGGGAAACTTCGACAATGAAAGTATGGTTAAGGAAGTAAAGGGCTGAAATTGATAAGAGTGGTAGAGAGAGAGGACTCAGTGGCAGAGGGGATAGATGAGTTTTGTTGATGTAGGGACGTTTGTTAGAGAACAAAGGGTGGCTTGTCAACATCAACTCTGGCAATACATCCACCAGCGTTAGAGTCAGTGGTTGTGACTGTCAAACAAGTGAGGAAGAAAGAAAGAGAATTAGTGAGGAAAAGAGAGGTGAAAGGCAGGGAGATGATGAGGTGGAGATGTAGAAGAAGCACTTGGTGATGAGGTGGAACATTGAGTACCATGCACAGTGCCACATGGCAGTTAATAGTCAAAATTAACATTGGATAATGGTTAGGGAAAAACTACTACATTTTGGTTACTTTTAGGGCAAAATTGCTCCTCAAAAAATTTCTGGATACCCAGTGCTCATAAGTGAAAACTTCTAGGGGAAATTATTAGATATGATTAGTTTTGATGCTATCAAATATTAAGAGCAAAATGTTTATATAATGTATTTATTTTATACTTTGACTAATTATTATGTTTAATGTGAAAAATATTATGGATTAGTCAAGAAAGCAAGGAGTTATCAAAAGGATTTTGGAGAATAATCAATATGTTAGATTTAGAGTTTTGATGCTTAGGTTTATTCAAATAAGTATTCATTTACTTGAATAAGAGAGTTCATCTTCAATTAAGAGTTATACGGATAACCCTTAGCTTATTAGAATAACTAGTACATAGCTCTTTCAAAATATTGTGGTTTATTCGAATGGGAGAAGTTTTATTCAAATAAGAGCAGTCTTATTCTAATAAAGGAGTGAACTCTGTTCAGCTCAATTTTTTTCAACATGAGGAAGGTTTGGTAATTTGGTCATATCTCGCAAACCACAATTTTGATTGAGCTAAAACTTGTTTCATATGAAACTAGACTTCTAACGTGACACATAGACACCAAGATCAAGTTCAAATGAGTTCATATGAAAGAGATATGATTTTTGGAAAATGAAACTCAAATCAACACTGTATTCCAAAAAATTTTGGTATTTTGGACATATCACACATCCGATTGAGATAAAACTTTATTCATATGAAACTAGACTTTAAATGCATAACATAGACATCAAGATAAAGTTCTAACAAGTTCATATGAAAAGATATGAATTTTGAAAGTTGGTGCTCAAAATCAACATTATGTTCCAGACCAAATGTTACAAATTGGATCATAACTTTTGGAATACAATGTAATTGGGATAAATTCTAGTTGCTGTGAAAAGTAGACTTAAAGAGATTTCTGGGGATAGATCATTTGCCAAATTTGGAGCTACATCTAAAAAGTTATGTCTGTTAGATTCAGAGTCTTGATGATAACAAATCGTAGGTTTATTTCAATAGAGGCTAGTGTATTCGAATATGAATGTTCATTGTCAAAGGAACTTATTCGAATTGAAGTAACTGTATTCAAATAAGGTTACCTTTTTTGCGTCAAAGACTATTCAAATAAGGTCAAGTGTATTTGAATAAGAAAAAGTTATTCTAATACCAAGAATGTTATTCAAATAAGGAAACATATATTAGAATAAAACCAAGAATGTTATTTGAATAAGGGATAATGTGTTCGAATAAGAATACTCATTAATAAAAAAGCTTATTCGAATAAGATCACTTGTTTGCTAAAGAGGCAATTCAAATAAAGACTAAGTTATTCCAATATAAAGAATGTTATTCGAATAAGGCCAAGTTATTTACAAAGAATGTTATTCAAATAATGAAAAACTTATTGGAATAAGACCAAGTTATTCTGATACAAAGAATGTTATTCAAATAAGGCCAAGTTATTTACAAAGAATGTTATTGAATAATGAAAAGCTTATTAGAATAAGACCAAGTTATTGTACTACAAAGAATGTTATTCAGATAAGGCCAAGTTTATTCTAATACAAATCATTCCAATTAGTCTAAATGTTATTTGAATATAGAAAAGCGTACTTGTATATACCTTAACAAAAAATAATATCTTTTATTCGAATACAACAAAGGTTATCCAAATACATTTCAAAGTCAACAAAGATATTCGAATATGGATAATCATATTCGAATAACTAAATATTCCAAAAAATAGAGCTTTACTTTGAAACTTCTAAAAATCATTGAAATGATTGTGTAACTTGTTATTCTTGCTTTCAATCACTCGAACTCTTCTTTATATTAGTGCTTAAGTATTTTTCAGCTGATCAAACAACGATTAACACAATTGAAAACATCACTTTTGTGTTAGAAGCTCCCAATAACTAGTTCAACAGTCATATTTTGTGAGCCTTGACAGTCGAAGAAAAGCTTAACAGTCATTAGTTTCAACAAATAAAAATAAGAGAGCATTCAAAGTCTAAGTTAAGAGAGCCCCTATCTATAATGTTGATATGTTGTTACTCTGAATCTTACCCGACTTATGCTCTATAATCATTCTCCCACTATGTACTTCAGTGTTAATCATCATCTACTTCATATAAAGAGAAGTATGCTTTCATTGAAATCATTCTATCTTTGTGAGAGTTACCAAGATTAGGGGATCTTGAATAGGAAATAGATTGTATCCTTACAATATGAAGGGGGAGTCTTAATGTGAGAATTGTAAAGGCTTCACAAGTGCCTAGATCAAAATTTTGAGATTGTAGTGGTTCTTAAGTGCCCGGTTAAACTTGAGGAAGATAGTGGATTGAAATATTAGGAGGAGCCTGGGGACTAAACGTAGGGCATCATGGATTGGACATAATCATTATAAATCACAGTTTGTATCTTCTCTTCCCTAAGCTCTTATATTTCCAGCATATATGATTTGAATAACTGACTATGGATTTATAATACATTACTTTCATATTTATTGCTTTCACTAAGATGCGAAAAGTTTTTTAAAGTTCTTAACTTTTTATCTTACACCTAATTCACCCCCTCTTGGGTGTCAGCTAGTTCCAACATTTAGTATCAGAACGGGTCTCTTGTTTAAAGGACTTAACCGTCTCAAAAGTTATCAATGGTTGATTTTTGGTGTTATATGCTTTTAGAAGGTTTTGACTATACATTTCCACCTCTTTTAAAAGATATTGATTTTTGGTTTTGGAAAGTTAGAATGACATCGTTTATAAAATGCCTTGATTATGATATGTGGGATGTTTTTTCAAATGTTTGATTTCAAATTGAGAAAGGATTAGACAAAAAAGGAAAAGAAAATGTTTTCATTGAACATTAGAGCAATGAAGATTCTCTATAGTGCTTTAACAAAAAATGTTTTTGAGAAAATCAGATTTTGCTCAGTGCTAAAGATATCTGGGATACTCTTGATTCTATATAGGCTTCTAACAATTGTGTTGAAGTTGAAAATATTGCTTTCTCAAAACATTTTCTGAAACTATAAGCTGAATGTCCACGATTAATGGACAATTGGAAGTTGAGAATGAAGAAGGAAAAATTATAGAACACTTCCATGATCTAATCAATATAGAAGAATAATAGGAGGACAATTCCCGAGAAGAGCTCAGCATGAACGAATTTAATGAATCCTTATCAGAAGCTTACGATGTTGTTATGGTAAAAAGTTCCAAGTCTTCTTGTGCATTTAAGAAAAATGATTTTAAAAGATTGCATAAAATTATTTTCCAACCAATTATTGATTCTATTGAGAAAAGAAAAAATGTTTTTAATCATGCTAGAAATTCACGTAGGAAGAAAGAACTTAGGCAAGAATGTTCTTACACGTGCTATATTAAGAGAAATCCTAATGAGAGAAATAAATATTTTTGGGTTCTGAAAGGACAAGTAAGGTCCAATACTAACAATCAAGGATCTAAGTATATATGGGTACCAAAATGTCTATCTAGTGCCTTGTGTGTGTGGTTTGATTCCAAAAAGAATGGACATAAGGGTACAGAGAAGAGGAGGAAGAATCCAAGAGTTTCTCATAAACCTAAAAGAAGATTCACACCAATTAAGATAACTCATGGAGAAGCCATTACTACAACCTTATTGTCAAAATAAAGAAGCAATGGATACAAGCAAGAGGAGTACCTTCATCTCAAAAACAAACTGTTAGATATGAATAGTTTTGATGATGTCAAATATGAGCAAAAAGTTTGTATAATATACTTATCTTCTACATTGACCAACTACCATATTTAATATTGTATATCTTATAGATTAGTCATAAACCTGATTGTGGGTTGATGTTATAATGCCTCATATATGGAGAATGATCATCAAGAAGAAAATCAAGAGGCAAGGGATTGAAGAAAGAAGGCATTGCAAGAACTAATGAAATATCAAGAAGAAAGATTGGTCAAAGCAAAGAAAGAAGAAGATTGAAGATATTCAAGAAGATATCTAGTTGATTTATGAAGAATGATCATCAATTCAAAAGGATATCTAGCTGGAATGATCATCAAGTGGCAAAACAAGAAGAAAGAGATTGAAGAAAGAAGAAGAAAGAGATTAAAGAAAGAAGAACTTGCAAGATCACATGAGAATATCAAGATCCAAGCTATTAGAAGTGATACCGGAGGTTTTTTTGATCATATGGAGGTTGGAATGGGTCAATTCGAAGTCAAGATAATTTACATGGAAGTTATGGAGCTTCCCCAAGGTGTTCCTTTGAGTTTTGGCTCTCTGCCATATTTTGGAAGGCATTACTTGAGTGGTTACTTGAGTAATGGATATGATCACTCGAGTAACTACTCAAGTAATCTGCATTTTTATTATGCTCTGTTTTTTGTGCTTTAGGACAGAGGTTCGGTATTTTAGGCATATCTCTCTAACCACATGTCAGATTGATTTGAAACTAGTGGCATATGAAACTAGACTCCTAACATGAACTATGGACACCAAGATCACATTAAAAGAAGTTCAGATGAGGGAGATATGATATGTTGAAGTTGACGTATGAATCACCGTCATATTCCAGGACAGCTTCGGTATTTTGGACATAACTCTCAAAATACATATCAGATTGAGACGAAACTAGTGCCATATGAAAGAATACTCAAAGAGATTTCCATAGATAGGTAATATGACATATTTGAGGTTATATTCTAATAGCTATGCCATCTGGAAGTTGCTGCTCATGATTTCAGAGATTGTCTAAGAATAGTAGATACTCTTTGGATCATAACTTTTTGTACACAACGAGTTTGGAGATGATTCTTATTGCGTTGGAATGTAAACGATGAGAGCTTTCCAATGATATATAATTTTCCATGTTTCAAATCAAAATCAAGAATTCACTTAAAGGGCTTACTCGAGTAATCTGCCGAGTTATTTGGAATTTACTCGAGGGACTACTCGAGTAATCAGGATAAACACTTCTAGTTGCTCTCGGCCTGCCAACGTTACTCAAATAGGTACTCGAGTAATCAGGGTAATCACTTCCAGTTGCTCTCAGCCTGCCAACGTTACTCGAGTAAGCACTCGAGTAATCAAGGAAATCACTTCCAGTTGCTCTCGGCCTGCCAACGTTACTCAAGTGAGTACTCAAGTAAACAGGTATTTCCAAGGTTTATAAATTTGTTTACTCCATGAACTACTCGAGTAATGACCAAGGCTTACTCGAGTGACCACTCGAGTAATGCTTCCCAGAAATACCAGCAACATTCTGAAGCTTTCAAAAATCATGGGATTAATCATGAAACTCACTCTTCTTGCTTCCAATCATTCTTACACCTCATTGTATTAGTGTTTAATGTATTTCTCCAGGAATGCAATGAAGAGATGATGTGAAGAGAGAAAAACTGACTTTACGGAAGCGGAGCGTCAACGTTCACAACAGCTAGTTTTCAAAATCGAAGAACAGTCAAACGAAGCTAAGCCACTCTAACAGACAGGTTGAAATGCTTCCAACGGCTATCTCAACTCATCTATAAATATGGGAACATTCAACAAAGAGCAACAAAAAACAAGAAACATGCAAATATCATGAATCATCTACTCCAACCCATCTACTCTCTGTTCTTATCCATTTTCTATATCATGTATATTTGAGAGAGAGATTATTTTCATTATGCTTCAGTATTCATCTATTCACTTCTGAGAGAGAAGATTGATTGTAATCTTTCATCAATAAAGTTGTATCCTTACGGGGTGTGTAAGGAGAGTAACTCGGTTGTAACCTTACGGTGTGTAAGGAGGAGTAACTCGGTGAGAGATTTGTAGACGGCTTCGCAAGTGCCCAGCTAAACTTGTGGGTTGTAAAGGCTTTTCTTGTGCCTGGATTAAACAAGAAGATAGTGGATTTGAAAATCTCAAGAGGAGCCTGGGGACTGGATGTAGGCCATCGCAGATTGGACCGAACCAGGATAAATCACAGTTTGCACACTCTCTTCCTTAAACTCTTATATTTCTAGCATATATTAACTGTTGATTTATGATTCATTACTTTCATATTTATTGCTTCCTCTAAGATGCAAAAAGATTTTCAAAGTTCTTAAGATTTTTATCTTACACCCAATTCACCTCCCTCTTGGGTGTCAGCCGGTTCTAACACAAACTACCATAGAGTATCATTCCACTATCTCGAGGTGAACAAGAAATGGAGGACCTCACATACACAAAGCAGAAAACTTCTTAAGTCTACATCTTATGAGAGAAAACTGTAAGAACCCAAGGTTAAATATGCAAAGACAAAATGCATCATAAAGATGCAAAAGGTAAGCAAATACAATCATCTAAGTGCTGAAGGTAAAAGATACAACAGTAAAATCTCCTACACTCTTATGTTTAATATTTATTGAGGTTTTACATTTCATAATCTTAGGAATGAACTTTGCAAACTATCTTGGAAATATGTTTTCAAGTCTCTTAGAAAATGCATTTACAAAGGGATTGCAATGTTCAACAGTTTAGTTCTTTATGCATACATATGTCAAAAGATAACATCTCTTTTTATGCAAAAAGCATCAATTGATTCATTGTGATCAATTGGTCTGATTTGATTATATTCTTAGAGCATGTGAATTTTGTTTTGTTTCCACAAGCTAACAATTAATGGATCAAAGAAAGGTTGGATACCAAGGAAGAAAAAGAATTATATATTTTTGTAGGATGAGAATATTTAAGCTTCTCAAGACTATGGCTACATGGAAACAAATTCATATCTTTATGAAACTGAATTTTGAATTTTGGTGCTGAATCTGCAAAGAAGAGAACATTAATATTATCCCACCAAGATCAAGCAAGCTATCACACAGACAAGAGACATTATGGTGATATCTAACCTTACCCTATACCGTGCTTATATGAAATTTATATTTGGGATAATGAATATTTGTCCATTATTGATTTCCTTTAGCAATCAATCTTGTTTGATCATCAAATTATTTTCAGATTGCTAAATATACCAAAAGTGAAATTGTGCATAACTTTCTATAAGTTTATGTTTTTTGAATTGCACAATTCTAAAAATTATTTGAATTTAATTCACCTTGTTTTATAAAAATGCATACACATGCTTTGAAAAATATTCATACTTTTTTTGCATTCAAATGATTTTTCAAAAATTTGAAGTTAAATCTTTATGTACTAAATGTCAGAAATGCTTCAAATATGTCCACTAGAGTCTTCCCATCATTGACATATTTATTATTGATCTTAAATATGTTATCTAGTGTTTATTCTCTAATGAGTTAGACCTCATGTCTAACAAGTTGACCATCTATACAAGTTTCAAGCCAATTTCCAAGAAAAGAATGTGAAAGCCCTATGCCTAATACATAAATCCTTATTGGCCAAGTTATTCCAAGCATTACAAATGTTCATTAATATGTTAAATGTTAATGTATTAAATATTATATTGGAATAACTTGCGTATTATTAGGATAAAATTCTAGCGCGCTAGTTATTTTGGAGTAATGACTTTGAACTTCATAATTCATGAATCAATGTGCTTATCTTGTTGCTCAAATACATTAACATTTGTCTTCAACCATTTTAGAGTAACAAAAGTCTTATATCCAAATCTTTGAGTTGAATGTTCCTATTCTTCAAGACAAAACTCTAAGAGTCAAGATTATCTCTTGGTCAATAGTAAAGTCATTGTGCTTATATATGTCTATCAAGCTAAGCCTTTTTGGCCAATTCTTTTTCCATATGATTTTTGCTCTTGGGAAATCTCTCAAATATGTTAACTCCAATGTCTAACATGTTATCTTAGCTATTCTACAAAACTAAAGCATTTTGATATATTTTTAAACCTATTGACTTCCACCATGTTTAGCATGAGCATCGATTTTAAACTTGTTTCAAAAATTAGTTTTGCATATACTCAAAATTTCAATTTCAATGCTTTGTCATAATTTGAAATATAATTTGAGATTTGAAACAATTTGTATTTTTCATTATCATTCTTGGAAAAGTTAATTTCATCTCATAAAAGTTGATCATTATGGATAGATTTTCTACTCTTTTTGATCTGACTTACATGGACTGTATAAAAATCTTATCAATGCTATATTTTTTATATAAAGTGCATTTAAAAATTGTCATTGTTCTTTGAAAAACATCATGCTTGGTATCATTTGTTCCCTTTATGTTCAATGACTTGAATTTAATTAATTAGGAAAAATTATATTTTGATGGTTTAATACACTCTTTGATCAATAATCATGTAGTTTAATTATATAAGAGCAAAAGAGTTATTATGCCTAATATTATAAGGACCCAAGAGAAGTTGGGTACCAAAGTGTCTAGAGATATATTTTATAGGAGTTGACCAAAATACTCTGCTTTTGAGTACAAAGAACATAGGCTAACAGAGTAGGCCTTATTGGCAGTATAAGCAGAAGCAGAATTTTTGGTATCACTCGAGTGACCACTCGAGTGCCATCCCAGCATTGGCAAGTGACTAGCTATGGAAAAATGTGGAGGATGCTCAGCTATCAAGAAGATAGTAGAAGAAGGGCAAGTCTACGATTTTCTCCTTGGACTCAATGACTTATTTCAGGAGATACGGGGCAGAATAATGGGCATAAAACCCTTATCGCACCTCTTTGATGTCGTCAACCATGTGTAGTTCAAATAAAGCAGGAAACTCTTGAACCAAAGCAGCTCAAGTCAGTTGAGAGTTCAGCACTTGTAGTACGTGGACTACAAGAGGAACGAAAAAACAAATGATGTAATTATTGCAAGAAGAAGGGTCACATCAAGGAAGAATACTGGAAACTGCACGGCAAACTATCTACTAGCAAACCACAGGGTCATCTTACCTCAACTGAACAGAAGGCTGAGGATACTACTTCATGAAGTCCAGAAGAACTACAGATGTTTCATCGGATACTTGAGAAACAAAATAAGTCCAACTCTTTGCTGAGTGTTAACCTAGTACAATAAGGTAAGTCTATTATAGCCCTCAATACTATACGGACTAGCGATAATATATAGATAGTCAATTCTAGAGCCACAGATCATATAATGGTAATCGGACCTTATTTACAACTCTTAAACTATGTCTTGAGAACTTTCATGTCAAAGTTGCAAATAGGGTATTCGCTAAAGTTGAAGGAATTGGCACAGTCACACTATCCAATTCACTAAGCATTCATAATGTTCTATTTGTTCCAGCACTTACCTGCAATTTAATATCTGTGAGCAAATTAATGAAAGGACATGTATGCCAATTGATATTTGATGATGATATGTGTCTGTTTCAGGATTTATACTCGGGAAAAACGATTAGGACTTCTAAAGAATGGGATGGACTTTTCTACCTAGAGAGATCAGAAATGGAGAATAAAGCAACTTGGAATGCAGGAAAAGCTCTAGTCAATTCCAGTTTTCAAGACCAAGATGGACTTTTATGGTATTGTCATCTAGGACATCCTAGTTTTGATTATATGAGACATGTATTTCCAAGTTTATTCAATAAAGATTCTGTTCTTTTTTATTGTGAAACTCGTCAACTCGCCAAAAAAACACAATCAACCTATCCAAAATAGTCCTACCAACCTACCACTCCTTTCCAACTAATCCATAGTGACATTTGGGGCTCAGCAAGAACAACTACCAGGAAATATGAGAAATGGTTTGTTACTTTCATTGATGATCACACCAGAGTCATGTGGGTTTACTCGATGAAAGAAAAGTTTGAGGTGGCTCAAGTTTTCCAAAGCTTTCACAAGTTTGTACAAACCCAATTTCAATCCTCTATCAAAGTCCTTCGAAGTATAATGGTTGGGAATACCTAAGTCATACCTTTAAAGAATTTGTTGATCAGCAAGGAATTCACCATTAAACTTCTTGTCCTTACACCCCTCAGCAGAATGGGGTCACCGAACGAAAGAACCGTCACTTGTTGGAGGTAACCCGAACACTACTGATGGAAAGAAATGCACTCGTGACCTTCTGGGGGGATGCAGTCCTAACTGTGGCCTACCTCATCAACCAAATGCCCTTTAAAGTCCCCAATTATGCCACCCTTGTCCAAACACTTCTTACCACCTTGCCCACTTGACCTTTTATAAAACCCTTACCTCAGAAAGTGTTTGGGTGTGTTATCTTTGTCCATACCCCTGATGGAAGTAAGTTTGATGCCCGTTCCCAGAAATGTATCTTCCTTGGATTCTCCTCCACACAAAAAGGGTATAGGCGTAATTGTCCAACCTCAAAGAAGTTGTATGTCTCTAAAGACACCATATTCTACGAGGAGGATGCATACTATCCAAAATTACCCATTCAAGGGGAGTCCTCAGATGTTGAATGGCTAATTTCACATGAATCAACTTCCAAAACCACTAATGCCTTACCTGTTACCCTAAAAACCATTTATACCTTACCTAACTTCCTCAATGCCAATGAGACCTTGTCACTAAACCCGGATACCTTATCTTTTACACCTCGTAATACCAACCCTAATGAACTGGAAAAACAGGTTGAGATCATGGCTATGATGGATGTATAAGATGGATTAGAAGGAGATGCCAGGCAATAATCTCAGGAGGCAGAGAGAAACGTCAATCCCACTCTGATGAATGACCATGAATCTGACTCAAGGATAGATCCTGAAGAGATAGGCTGGCCTATTGTACTGAGAATAAGGGTAAGGTCTTGTACTCAGCATCCAATCTAATGGTTTGTTTCATATAGTAGCTTGTCTGCCAAGATGTAGAGTTTTGTTGTAAATAGTATACAAATTGAAATCTCTAACACCTTCCAACAAGCTATGGTTGATCCAAAGTAAAAACAAGCTATGGAAGAGGAGTTAAAAGAACTT
Organism: Inga laurina; assembly: GCA_963855925.1. Taxonomy (NCBI): domain Eukaryota; kingdom Viridiplantae; phylum Streptophyta; class Magnoliopsida; order Fabales; family Fabaceae; genus Inga; species Inga laurina. The sequence goes on from OY979709.1 coordinate 16,219,614, forward strand.
GAGCAAAGTAAAATGTAGGAAATCATATCTTGTCCTCTGGGAAAGAAACCTGTAGGATGTAAGTGGATCTTTACCCCGAAGTTCAATCCTGATGGCAGCATTAACAAGTACAAAACAAGAATAGTTGCGAAAGGATATACACAGACCTATGGAATTGGTTACCATGAGACCTTTACTCAAGTAGCCAAATTCAACACAATCCAAGTGTTGTTGTCAATAGCAACTAACTTGGATTGGTCACTGTATCAACTAGACATAAAGAACTGATAGAGCTTAATATTTATATATGTTTAGTAATTAATCTTAGACTTTGTGGGATTTAATTGAATATTTTGGGCATAATCAAGTGTTAATGTGAGATTTTAGTGAAATGATAATTTGGGGATTGTAGTGGTTTAATTGTTATATTTTTAATTAATATTTGTTATTCCCATTATTTCTTAATTGTGAGCAAAAGATATACCTTTGTGAATCTAATTTTGTAGGTGATGACATGGCACTACTTACTTATTTAACCTAGAAAGAAATGAATAAAAGAAAGAATTAAAAAAAAAGATGGGCTAAACCAATTGAAATAATTGAAGAAAAAGAGGGCCCAAATGATTTGAGGAGGGATGGATCGAATTGCAGATGGGATCCAAATGAATAAAAGCGGAGGATACGGCTGTGATTAAAGGAGTTGGGCTGAAATAAAAAAGGAAGAAAGGGACGTGAAAGCTGCAGCATTGGATTGAAAGGATAAGAGACCATGAAATGAATAAAAAGAAAGGAGAGGAGGAAGTGTGGGCCAAAATTGTTGAATGAAAAAGGGGATGGTTGACAAAGAATTAAAGGTATACTGGATCGTGAGGAAAGAAATGAAGAAAGGAGGGACTGGATTGATGAATGAAAAAAGGGCTTGACTGAATTGTGAAAGAGGGGACCGCGTGAATAAGGAGGGGGCAACACCGAATGAAAAAAACAAGAGTTGGTGGCTGGGTGTGAAAAGGGGAAGCACTAAAGAGAAATAAAACAAGGGTTTGTCGGCTGGACTATTTAGTTTTGGGAGAAGAGAACACCGAATGTGAAAAGGAAGAAAAGGAGGAGGCGTGTGGAAGTTAGAGAGTGAGGGAAAGAAGCACCAAATACAATGAAATGAAGGAGAGGATTATGGTTGTGAGAGCAAAAGGTGAAGGCTACTGTCAAGAATTGAAGAATTGGTGTGAAGCGGCTGAACCATTTTTTCTCAATGGTTATTCTCTTCTCCTTCCATCAAGCTTCATCTTCCTCTTCCATGAGTAGCTAAAGTGTTGGTGATTTCCTTGAGTTGGGTAATGGTTTGACCTTCTAAACTTCAATGGAATTCCTTTAAGCTCTCTTTCTAGTTCATAATTATAGGACTTGGTTAAGTGTGTAGTTATGATCTAGATTGTTCTATGCTAAGTAAATAAACTTAGTGGTTGAGCTAAGAGTTGATTAGTTAAGCTTTATATGATTCAAATTAGGAGTAGGTTGAGTTGTTTATTCCAACTTGGTTGGGTGGATTGTAAATGACTAAATTGAATGCTTTAAACTTTTGTAATGATAATTACAAGCTAGAATTGGAAGTTCATTATTCATCTCCTTGAGTCTGAATTATTTGGTGGTATTCATTTAATTGCTTCGATAGAATGAATTAAATGATTACTACAAGTATGGAGCTAGTGGTAGCTTAGTTCCATCCTCTTGACTCATATTATGGAATTCATATCATTAGCAAGTAAGGAAGACTAAAACCTCAACTCAATGGAATCATATTTCATCATTATTCTAGTTTATTGAATTTACTTTGTTGTTATTGTTAATTTCGATTCTGTTTGCTTCTTTGTTTTAAAAGCTGAAAAATATAAAAATATTGCATTAGCTTAGATTATTTCATTAGTTTAAAAACAATTTCTCAAAATTATTTCTCACAACTTTAAGGTTTTTTTTTCACTTTACTATTTAGAAACTTGGAAATTAATCTCCTCACAAGAATGACCTAGGTTGAGCTACTACGCTACATTTTCAAACCTAATTTTATTTTGAGAACTCACACGAATGGGTTCATCAAGAATGCATTTCTGAATGGTGATTTAGAGGAAGAGGTCTATATAGAGGTTCCAGATGAAGTCCTAACTCCAAACAACTCAGTCTGTAAACTTAACAAGTCACTATATGGACTAAAACAATCCCCAAGGGCTTGGTTTGACCACTTCAACAAAGCAATAAAGAAACTTGGGTACAACCAGGAGCAAGCAGACGACACATTATTTATCAAGCATGATGATGGAAGAATCACTATCCTGATTGTGTACGTGGATGATATAGTCATTACTAGGAATGATGAAAACTCTATTGCCTAACTAAAGAGGGATTTGTCCACCAAGTTCCAGGTTAAGGATCTCAGCCAAATGAGATACTTCTTGGGTATGAAAGTGGCAAGAACAAAAAGGGGTACCGACGTATCCTAGCGGAAGTTTACCTTAGACCTGTTGCATGAGACAGGAATGTTAGGGGTATAACCCGAGGGAACACCAATAGAAGAAGGTTGTCATTTAGAAATCAAAGAGAATGGTGTCCCAGTTGACTCTAAATGATGTAGAAGACTTGTAGGGAAGTTGATATATCTAACCCACACCCATCCAGATATCAGCTATTCCGTTGGAATAGTAAATCAGTTCATGCATCAACCACAGGAAGAACACATGGCAGCTGTCTACAGAATTTTGAGTTATCTAAAATTCTGTCCAAGAAGAGGAATCTTCTTCAAGAAGTGCAATGCCAGAAACTTAGAAATCTACACTGATGCAGACCATGCAAAAGACAGAGAAACTATAAGGTCAACGTCAGGATACTGTACATATGTGTGGGGAAATCTCGTGATGTGGAGAAGCAAGAGACAAACTGATATGTCAAAGAGCGGTACAGAAGCAAAACTGAGAGTTGTGAATGACGGAACATGTGAAGGACTCTGGGTTATCAGGTTACTAAAGGAATTAGGATTCCGTATGAGGGTCCCATGCAAGTCTTGTATGACAACCAATCCAGCATTGAGATGATGAGAAACCCTATTTATCATGATCAAACAAAGCATGTTGAGATAGCATACACTTTCTTAAAGAGAAAGTTGAAGCAGGCATTATGACATTGTCTTATATACGGTCTGAAGATCATATTGCAAATATATTGACCAAACCACTGGGCAGATCTAAATTTGAAGAGTTTCAATGCAAGTTGTGAATGATTGACATATATTCTCCAATTTAAGGGGGAGTTTTAGAGTATTAGGAAATAAATTAGGATCCCATGATTCTAGTATCCTATCATATCCCTTGATTATAGCCACTCTAGTTTAGGAAGGATCTTGATATTATGTTGAGTGATTGTAATCCTTATTTTTAATTCCCTTAATTCTTCTCTTTGTGAGGGCTCTCATTGGAGCCTATAATTTGTACTCTCTACTCATTGGAATAACGTATCATTGAGAGCATTGTCTCTAATTTTGAATAATTAGAGACAACAATCAAATATTAGAGGTTCACCACCTCAGATTCAATGATCAATGAATGGTTAAGGATCGAGAAGCTTCCTTTCGGACCATTCAAAGTATTCAATAAGCCATAAATATTCAAAATTATTAGACCATGAGAACTAATGTGGTTTCTCAACTTCAATCTTAGCTCTATGTGTGAGCTTCACTAGATTATCTGCTATACCTACACTAGAGCTATGGTGAATAAGGTCAAAAACCTTACTCACTTAAGAAAAAGACTATCTAATAATGGCCTATTTATTAGCAAGGAGGAGAGGAACATTAGAGAGATCATGTCTTGTAGAGAACAGGAGATACATATATACTTCTATAAGACATACTCTAACAACATACCCTCATTCGGTATCTCTATTCCTCAAGGCTAACAAGATAAGGTACTTAGAGCCAAATAAGCCCCTTATGAGGATTCTTATGGTTGAGAGGCTACACATCCAAAGGGTGAAGATACACTTGTCACTATAGGTTCTACTAACAAGAGACAGAGAGTAGAGGCTAATGTAATACCTATAATTTTGAGACTTGAACTTAGAGAATAAACCTGAGGTTAGGAGACTGCTAAGCCTGGTTTAGCAGCATCCCAAATTGGATTAAGGAATATGAAAATGAGTTTGATGGTGATTCCAAGGGGCAAAAAGGTAAAGTTACCAACCAATTGATCGGTTATCGAGGAAGAAACTCATTGGTGACTTCAAGATCAATGGCTAGGATTGAATTGTGCAATAGATCAAGGGGCGGAATCCCATGTATATATGTGTATGTGAGCTCACAGGAGGTTGGTCAAGATGGTGACACTTAGCAAATTGTGGACCCTTAGATTTGGGTCAAGATTTCAACTCTTCCCTCTCTTTTCTCTTTCTCCAAGTCAGTGGTGTGTGTGTATGAGGCCCAAAAATCTATTCCTTCATCATCTTTTCTCTCTCCTCTCATCCTCCATGTCCGCAAAGCTCAAGGTAGAGAGAGAAATGCAAAAGGTGAGATTTAATTAGCTTCTTATCCTCTTTAGCTTAAATACCTTTCTTTAAAATTGTTCATAGTGATGAGAGATTCATCTCTATGATTTTAGATTTGGGAAAGAAGGTGTTTTGAGAGCTTGAGTAAATTGTGAAGATGAAGAATCAAGGTTTTGGCTTGGAAAAGAGGAAGAGTATTTGTACCCTTTTGATATAAGTTTTGTGATATTTGGTTAAGTTATGTGAATTGTGGTATTTGCACTAATTTTGGTATAATTGTGAAATGGATGGTTTGAATGGTGGGTGGTTTTGAAAATGGTGTCCTAATGTGTTTTGATGCCATTAGAAAGAATTGATTTAAGTCATTGGGAGTAGAAGTAAGGGAATTTAGTAATGTGTGTGATAAGTGTGACCATAGGGGGAAAATGTTATTGTGATAGGATTTTGGTTGTCTTGAGGTTTCCAATGGGTTCTTTGTGTGAAATTATATGGGAATAACCTTGTGTAAGAATTTTAGGACCATTAGAGACATTGGTTAAGTTTGGAAAGTGCTGATATTTGCTGCGTTCTGGGTTCTAATATTGTCTCACTCGAGTAATAGGGGTTTTACTTGAGTGATGCAGCATATTTTCCCTTTTCCCTTCAGTTTTGGTTGTTGCACATGCATGTGGAAAGTGTGAGAGTACATTGGTTCACCCGCAAGTGATAAGGGTTGTCACTCGAGTGCACCTTGTGTCACTAGAGTGAGCATGTATTTTGGCACTTGGAGCCGCGTCTCGGGTTTACACTCATGGGTAATTTGGCAAGAGTATGAATGTGCACTCACAAGTGTTGTGATCTTACCCAAGTGCTGAGGGTAGTGCTCGAGTGAGCTTGCCATTTTAAGGGTTCAGTAGCTCTCGGGTAGTCACTTTCTGGGCTTCACTCGGTAGGACTCAGGTGCTTGAGGAGGCATCACTTAAGTGTTGAGGTCATCACTTGAGTGAAAGGCATCCATCACCCGAGTGAGATCATCTTCACTTGAGTGCTATAGTCAAAAAGGGGATTTTGAGGATTCAAAAGATGGGTTTTTGTCAAGTATTTCCCAACCCTTTAGGAATATATTTAGGCTTTGAATAGCCACCTAATGGTTGTGAATGATAACCATCTTAAGTGTTTGAAAGTTAAGGAATTGGAAAAAGGGATTAACCCTATGTCTTTGGTTTTGGTTTTAGGGTTTGATGATCGCCCTGATTGTGAGCAGCTGGAGCTGGAGCTTACGTGGAAAGAGGGTAGGGAATATATCTCTCCTACGTATTTGATATTGTGTTAGTGTGTTGGTGCATGTCTTAGCTTTGCATGATTATGTGTAATTTGAAGCTATGTTTCAATTTATGCTATGGCTATTAGTATGTTGTTTGAAGCATTGAGCTTACAAATTTGTCATTGTATGAGTATGATTTATATGATACAAGCATGTCATGCATTAAACATTTATCGTACATGCATATTGATATTGTTTACCTACTAAGATTCTCTTGAATCTCACCCTACCCTACTAACCTTTCAGATAGGGTAGTGGATCGAGGATGGAGTAGGCACTAAGGGTAATGAGGACTCCTTCGGGTCATCATTTTGGTAATTGGTTATCATCATAGTTGGGACATTTGTATGTGGATTTGGCTGCGTATATGTGGATAAGGATTTGTTTATGTGTATGAGATAGATTTGTGTAATCCCCATATGAGGGCTTGTAGGGGCGAATGTGCCCTTTAAGGCTTTGATTAATGAATGGAACCCAGAATTTGGCCGGGAGTTATTTTACGTACTCTGATATTTATATGAATGTGATTTATCTTCATATAGTAATTGTATTCGGAATGTGAATGAGAGACCATGTTATAAATGATTTCGAAATGTATTTATGAAAACCCCGTCTGGTATATGGGTTTTGCAATGAGTTTTGATTATTATTGGTCTCTATTTCACTTCAATTGCGTATTTTGGATATTAATTATGGCAGGGGGTTACAGCTAAGGCATCCAAAGATGATGAAGCACAATCCTCAGTAAGAGCTAGATCACCTGGACCCTCTTTCATTGGATCCACCAGTCAAATAGACTAAGCTTTAGAAGTTTTCACTTGATATTACCAATACCAATAAGAAGCTCATTAAGGTTATAGATGATAAAGTAAGAAAGTTATATGAATTTAGAAATAAGTCATGAATGAGTAAGAACTCATTTATTATAAATTTGGAATTTTAGGACTTGACAATTGCCTGAGCCAAATCAAGAATAGGCATGAAAATAGGCCAGGCCCCCAATAGGAGCCTACATAAAGCCTAGCATAGCCTATTTTGTAAATAGGCTAGGCTCAGGCTCAGCCTTATTGCCAAGCCTATTTAGATAAACAAGACATGTCTATTTTCATAAAACCTAGCCTACAAGCCTACATGCCTGACCTATTTAACTTTTTTAATTTATACTATAATATAAGAATATATAATGTCATCTAAATAATTGTATAAATTATTTATAAATTTACTAACTTTACCTTAATTATAAGTTTTACATTTCATTGTTATTACTCTCAACCCTTACTTTCGCATCAATCATTAACCCCCACTTCTCTTCTCTCTGATTAGTCGAGATGGCAATACTAACCATTCCCTCTCCCTTGATTTGCGCTGTCCACTAAAACATAATAATTTATGAGTTTATTTTAGTGCCAAATGAAATATTATAATCTTAGTAGGAGGAGTTTGTCCTAATTTATGTGGGAATAATAAAGAAATAAAATCTAGTTTTATATGTTACTTGTCATGCTTGATCAATTTTAAAAAATATATCCTATTAGTCAGCAAACATTAGTTTTTCTTATTCCTAGTTGCTTGAACAATTGTTGTCACTAGATTTTCTTTTCTTTTCCTTACTAAGCCTTTATATTACAACAAGAATGGATGTTAAGCTTTCAAGACATAATGTAATATTTTAAATAAGTGTGAAGGTGTTATATATGAATTTAAATGCATAGGTTTTAAAGTCTATTTAAAGGCCTATATTTTAAGTAGGCTTTTAAACAGGCTTCAAGCCTTGTCAGGCCCAAGCCCAAGCTTAAAAAAGCCTACATAAAGGCCCGAGCTTTAAATTTCTGTTGTAGGCCCAGGCCTATTTAGGTAAAGCCTAGCCTAGCCTATTTCCACCCCTAATCAAGAATTAGTGAACTGGCTAGCTAGGTACTTTAAAGGATTTCATGTAGTAACTCTATATTTCATACACTATGTGATTGGTTATATGCTTTATATTGCCATATTTTGTAACACAAGTTGTAGACACATAACCTGGTTATGGCGTAGAAAAAGCACAAGTACCACCCGGTGGGAAAAGCACAAGTACCATCAAGCCCAGTGGGACCCAACTAGGGCAATGAGACAAGTCCAGGCAGACAATCATCTTCACTGAAATAGTATAACAAGTAGGGGTCATACAGTCATATGATCCTGAACAGTGCATACAGGGCCAGTAGGGGCACAAACCATCATTTGTACCCGAACATTAAGCAGATAGACAGATTTATGGTGTTATAATTCTGTTGCTTATATGGTGTATTGCATGTTTAATTATCGCATTTTATATGATTGATTGTGTGTTACTACTAAGATTCATTTGAATCTCACCCCTTTCCCAAAATTTAAATTTACTTAGCTAGTGGAAGTGTCTCTAACGGCAAAGTTGTAGAGACCGACAACTAAGAGTTTTGATCCAGTTTAAGCTATGCTATTGGATATATTTAGTTTTGTTTTATCTTTTGGGATCTGTATATGTCTTGTTCAAATCCTGAGAGGATTCCTTGTATATCTAATCAAGTACATTGTATCAGCATACTTATACTATTTTTGTATGCCCACTGAACTATGCGTTATTACTCTGGTTAATATCAAGATGTTATGAGGGTGTGACATGGATGAAATGAAATATATACACTTGTTAAATGTTTCTAGAAGCATTATGAATAATGTAGGTTTGCCACTTAAATTATGGGGTGAAGGGATTAGAACTACTGCATACTTGATAAATAGGACTCATACAAGAAATCTATTCTACATGAAACCTTATCAAATGTTATATGGGACACCATTATCTTTGAGCCATCTTAGAGTGTTTGGATGCCTTGCTTTTGCCATGAATTTAAATTCACAAGATAAGCTCCAAAACAGGGCAAAAGCATGCATTTTTCTTACCTATCTAACCACTCAAAAGGGTTATCTGTAAACTCCTCTTTTCTTAACGTATACGTATGAGTTATTACTTAATTCACTTGTATATATTAATATGATATCGATATTAATACTATCATTGCGGTTGTATTGTCTAATACCACCGCTCTATGATAAATCTGATACCACTCTCGGGTACTAATACCCTTATCTTATGTATTGATCTTACCTTTATCACGTCAATATTACCAAATATGTAAATATTTTGATAAATAACTATGTGTTCTGATACCACCTTATACTATTCTTACTATATATGTCTACAAGCATTCATATACATACAAGCTTGTACGATCATTTAAGGCTATCAAAATATTAATATTTACAGGTAACTAACAAAATAATTTTGTCTCTTCATCTTCTTCTTTCATTCATCAGCACTTACCTCTTTGCCCTTTCTGTCACTTGTCTTTGCTGTGTAATGAATTTCAGAAAGGGTAAGATTCGAAAGAATCTCAATAGTAACAAGCATTCAGTCATATCAAATGTAAGTACACAAAGCATGCAATACAACCATCACAACACAATGAGTATTATAGGAGCATTTAGCACATTAACATATAGCACAACATACACAGATCACATCGCCACAGCGTTTGGTTATAAACATGAACATCCACCGATCATATACTTAACTGCTTCGGGTGTCCACCCAACATGTTCTGCATGCTCAAAACATAACATATTTGATAGTAAAACACACATACATAGCATTACTAGTATATGAAAGAAAGAGTTACTACTTAAATGCCTTTCCAACAACTTGTCCTTATTTATCAGTCTCTCAGTTGGCCCGGGCAAAGATTGAACCCTATAAGTTAGAATTCATGAGCAAATGTGTTATTTCTTATTCCAAATTCTTGTCCTCTAATATTAGTTATCTTTTAAGACTCTCACATTATGTCAATTACGTAGCAAATGGGGTCTACACTAGCTTCTAGTATATGTCTCTACCCTTTAGAATCAAGTTTAACACGATTTGCCTTAGACACTTTAAATCCACAGGTTACCTCATTTTGGCAGATTTGTCACCCAATTTTGAAAATTCATAACTTACTTTAGAAAATTCCAAATGAGGTGATTTCAAGTCCTATGGAAATATATTTAAGTCCTCTTTAAAGAAAAAATATCACTCAGTACTAATTATAGGGTAAAACCTCAAGAATTCTCAACTAACCTTACTGCCACAAAATGTATTCCAATGTTGATAATTTAACTTCAACAGATCATAACTTACAATTTACTAAGCCAAATTGCGCATTCTATACATCAATTGAAAGCTTGGGATGTCTACTAACATCCTGTAAAATATCAAAATCATTGGATAAGATTTGTCCACATATATGCTTGTGTGGCGTAAGATGGCGCCAAATGACTCAAAGACTTCCATGAGTGAACCCGTGTCTCTTATGGCACACCAATTGTACATAGATACTGATAGCTTTCATCCGACTATCGGCACACAAGGTAACTTCTCATCGCTCCACCTTAAAAGCTACTTTATGGATGTAGGACCCAGATGACGCCATATAAGCCTTTGGGTGCCACTAAATTGCGCCAAATATGCCTAAGTGCCCATACACCGACATCTTATGTTTGACTACTTATACGCACTGAGCCTCATGGAATCAGAAGACTCAGTCTCAACTCAGAGGGCTAAATTATATAGTCCTATGAGACTTGTAATACCCCAAAATGCACTCAAGGGCTAAATATACATAATAGATAGTGGGATTAATGACAATATTACCCTCAAAAATTTTGTTATGACTTTAGTTTTGATTAACTTGAGATAACTACTTAGTCTTTTAGCCTAAAGTCAAAAATGACCAAAGGCCTAATTTGAACATGAGAAAAAGGAGAAAATGGTGCATGGAAGAGAAAGAAAGGAAACAAATAAAGAGTTAATGGCAATCTAAATAATATTTCCATAATCAAGGGCAAAAGAGACAATTGCCACTTGATCTTGAGGTTAAAGTTAGAAACCAAAATGAAGGGCTAAGATTTACTCTTGAAAAGTAAAGATAATGATGAAGAAGATTAAATTAATTTCCCTTCATTCTCCCTTGATAAAAAACATTCAACACCATAGGAAGAAGGAAAGAGAATTTAAATGATATACTTCTTCATTGTTTCCATTTGAAAAGTCAACAATTATGGCTAGGTATAAATAAAGAAATAACCAAGAGATCAATGGATCAATATATTGTAACACCCCAAATTTTGATTAAGGGCTAATGAGGATTATTGAGAAGGTAATTGTGATTTAGAGTGGATTAAAGTTGAATTAATGTATATTGGTGACAATATTATTTAATATGTCATAATTGTTGGAAAATTGAAAGAATGAAATTATTGGCATAAGTTGGTAATTAATGGGGAAATTAATTACTAACTAAGAGAAAATGAGAAGTGTAATTAAAATGGCTAATGGAAGGATTAGAGAGATTAATTGGTGATTTAGTGAGTGAGAGCCAATGAGGGGTGGACACATGGCAAGCTCACATGTGGGGGAGATATGAGAAAAGTCAAAAGGGAATTTTTAAATGCATTTCTCTCTCCTCTCTTCCCTCTTATGCGCTAGAAATTGAAATGGGAGGGAGTATAATCATTTTTCACTTTCTTCACTCCACCTCCATCCCTCATCTCTCTCGTTCTCTCTCTTCTCTCCTTGGGTGGCGCCATTGTTGCAGAAAATAGAAGAAGAAAAGCTTGCAAAAAGGTAAGGAAAATGGCTTCTATTGCTCAAACTTCCTTCTTTAATGTTGATCCTTGAATGAAGAGCTTCATTTTGATGGTTGTAATGTGTTCATTGGTGTTAGTTTGTGACCTCAAGAGATTGTGAAAGTTGAAGAATCAAGAAATCTCTTTAGCAAAGTGAAAGAGGTGAGTGTTATCTCCCTTTTGATATATATATTGTGGTTGTTGGTGAGCATTGATTTTTCTGGAAATTTCTGCCCTATTTTCGAAAATTAGGGTCTTAGTGAGTTTGGCATGTTGTGATCATGGAAATGGTATATTGTGATGTCTTTTGGACAAATGGATTGGTTTGAATCATTAAAAGTAAAGTTTGGGAACTTTGTGTTGGTTTTGGGGTATTGGTCAAAACAGGGCATGTGGTTAGATTGTGAATTTGGTCATTTTGAGGTTACCATTGTGTTCCTTGTGGAAAATTGTATGAGAATATGGTTGGTTAATGATTTTGAAGTCATTGAACACTTTGGTAGAAAAGTTGGAAAATGCTGTCAATGTGAACTCTGTCTGGGCAGTTTAATTGTGTGGACGTTTTGAGTGACCAAATGATTTCAGAAAATTGTGAAACTTTCCATTCTTAAAGTTCACATCCCAAGCTTCAAAATAGACATATATTTTGTGTCATTTCGTTTAGTATTATGAGAGTTATGCTTTGCCAAAGTTTGGTACAAAAACAGAACTCTGTTTTGGAGTAGTGTTTAGTTTTTGGTGATTCTGTATTTTTGTAGTGATTTTCAGTGATGGGCTATATTTTTCCTTGAAAGAGGACTTATATACCTTTCTTTTGGCTTTGGAATCACTTCATTTCGATTTTTCTACAATTAGTTATGGTTTTTTGAAGTTCAGCCAAGGGTCAGGAAATTTCTTGGCCGCGGCCCATGAGTGGCTGGCCGCGGCCCAAGCCTTTCTGGCTTGATTCGGGCTGCAGCCCATGGGTGGCTGGCCGCGGCCCACGGCCTTTTGACCATATTTGGACCGCAGCCCAAGGAAGGGCTGGCCACGGCCCACCCCTATGTTTCAGCACTTTAAGTTTTTTAAAAGAGATCTTCAACCTATTGTTTCCCAACCTTTTAGGGGTTTTATTAGAGGCATTTTTGGCTTCTTAAGGGTCATTATTGATAACCAAATCTAAGTGTTGAAGAGTTAATTGAGTATTGGAATAGAGAATAATGTTTCATCCTTAATTATGACTTTAGGATTTGATATCTGCCCGGAGCATAGAAGGCCTGTGCCTGCTCAAGGAAGGAAAGATAAAGGTAGTGACACTTTATCCTATATCATGTGTATTGCATTGCATGTTTGCATTAGTCATTGAATACAGTGAAAGTGAAGAGGACGTGGCGAAAGCCCGGACTCGAATATTGATAAAGTGATGGGGCGTGGCGTAAGCCCGACCTCGTATATAGTGAAGGGAACGTGGCGAAAGCCCGGTCTCGAATATTGATTGCTGCATTGTGATATATGTGACTTGCTTTGTATATATGCATCATATAAATAAATTGTTGCTACTGGGATTCTCTAGAATCTCATTCTTTCCAAATAACATTTTTAGACAGGGCAAGTGGATCGAAAAGCAAGCAAGTGGCAAAGGACGATTAGGACTGCCAGCGGTAGTCTTAGCTATATATTTTGGTTTTATATCGAATTGGTTATCATTTTGGATCAATGTAATCATATTGAATAGAATTGTAGTGGTATAGTTTTGTGTAATCCCCGGTATAGATACTGAGATGGGCAATGATGCCCTGTATAAACCTTTAGATTAATGTTATTATCCCGGGTGAACGTCGGGAAGTGTGCTTACTCTGATATTGTATATGTAACAGACTAAACAGGCCATTTGTTTTAATGAACGAAATGAATGGAGATCCATTTGTACAGGTGTTTTAAAAAGTTTTTATTTGTTCTGGATTTCTCATTCAATAATTAAATGTGATTAAACACTAATCCCGGCCTGATTATCGAAGGGGGTTACATATATCTTTCTCCTTTTCTCTCAATTAATTTCATTCAAGATCCCAAAGAGAGAGAAAATGAGTATGTGAACACAAATGGTGACCTTGGGAAGCCATTAAAGTCAAGTGGAAAAGATAAGAAGAAAAATAAAAAATTGTAGGCAAATAACTACAATTAAAATCAGTATTGGAGGAGGTAATTAGTCAACATATTTTCCTCTATTTTGGCAGCCAAATTTTGTCCATGTAGAAGAGGAAAGAAGGAAAAGAAAGTCAATATGTTTACCATAAGAATTTACCACCATGGTAACTTACTTGACTTGTGCAAGAAGAGTGATTTATGGCCACAATTTTTGCTTTCTCTTTGACAAAATTTCAGCCAAGTAATTAAGGGAAAGAGAAGAGAAAAAATCTAACCCATTCCACTCTCTTTCTCACTTGAATAATTCGGCCAAAAAACAAGGTGCAAGAGAAAAAGAAAGACAAGAAACAAAGGTAACTTTCTAGCTTGATTTTCTCTTATCAAATCACTTCTTTGGCTCAAAATCTCTTCATGAACCTTGTTCCCCTTGTTGAGAGCTTCAATTCTATGGTTTTATAATTTTAAGGGGAGGTGTTTTGAGTCATCTAGCAAGACCCAAAGTTGTAGAATCAAAGAAAGAACCTAAGAAGGAGCAAGAGGTGAGTATTAGCTTCAATTTAAGCTATGGGTTGTGTAAGTTGAAAGAGTATTTTGACATGTGTAATTCTGCCCTAATTTAGTCCAAGCTAGGGTTTTGAGGAGTCATGGAGATTTGATTATGTTCATGGTGTTTTATGATGCTTAGAGGACATATGAAGCTAGATGGGGGTTTAAATTGGAAGTATGGTAATTGTCGGAATTTTGTTGAATTTCTGCCCAAAACAGGACATGGGGAATAAGTAAGAATTTGTTCATTTTGATGTTACCATTGTGTTCTACACAAAAAAAAATTGTGTGGCTATAGCCATGGGTTGTGAATTTTGGGTCATTGAAACTCAAAATGCAAAACTAGATTTTCTGCCGAATAGAATTCCAGTAAGGTACCTTGATTGTGTGGTGGTTTTGGATAACCAAGTGATATTCAATAAAGGTGAAACTTTTCAGAATAAAAGTAGACATTGTAAGCTTTAAATTGATATATTATGGGTGACATTTTTTATGTGTATGCTGGGAGTCATGTATTTTCAAAGTCTGAGGTTGAAATTGGAATTAATTTTGGAACCATATGGAATTTCGTTTAAGTCTGTATTTTTGTAGTGGTGTATGGTAGTGGTTCATATTTTTCCTGTATAGAGGACTTAAAAAACTTCAAGTAGGACTTGGAGTCGCCTCATTTTGATTTGTTTAGAATTAGTTATGATTTCTTAAAGTCTGTAGAAAATTTTGACAGATTTGGTTCAAGTGTGCGAAAATTCAAAGGTAATGGCACATGGTAATAACTATATACTCTAAGGTTAGAATATTGGTCTTTTGGGTTAATTGACCTCTTTAGCTCCTTAGTTGACTTAATTAAATGACCATAGGGATAACCAAGCCAAGTATTATGAGTTATTAAAGAATTAGAATAAGTAATAACTCGTCATCCTTAATTATGATTTATAGGATTTGACATTTGTCCTGCATATAAGAAACCGATGTCCAAGCAAGAACGGAAAGAACAAGATAGTGACTCTTTTTCTTATATCATGTATGATTACTTGTATGTTTGTGCTTATCATTGAATTGTGATAAACGTGAATGCTGCTATTATGCCATTATGAAATTGTGATGAACATGAATGTTTTTGTTTATGCCGTTGTGAACACAGCGAAAGCTATCGTAATGCCATGGAAGTGAATACGGTGAAAGCTGTTGTTGTTTATGCTATTGTGAATACAGTGAAAGCTGTCATTTTGTGACTTACGAGTCATGCATTAATGTGGTAGTTGAATACAATGAAAGCTGTTGTGACACTCGTCACGCATCAATATGGAAGTTGTTGTGAATGCTATTGAGAATTTGTTGCCGAGAATGTTATCGTTATTGTGAATGTTGTTGTGTCATTGTTTTGTGATAATTGCTTCCATGCCTTGTTTATTATATTCATATGAGTGAATGTTACTACTGAGATTCCTATTAATCTCGTTCTTTCCAATGACTAACCTATAGCTAGGGCAAGTAAATCAAAGGAGAAGCAGGTATACAAGGGCAGCTAGTGTTTACGGTTAGGAGTTTAATTTTGTGTTGGTTATCAAACTCTTAGATAAATGTATATACTATAGTTATAAATCCAATGTAATGATAGCGAAGGTATGTATCGTAGATTTGGATGGATGTATGTAATCCTTGGTATGGGAAACTCTTTGTAGACCCATTTAGTGAATGTATAAAACTTGAGAATCCACTTAGAAATTTTGTTATGCACTCTGATATTAAGGGATGGAATAGAACCAAACAGGCTAAACGGATTCAAAAAGTGAAAGTGAGACCGTATATAATAGATTGTGAAAAGTTTTGAAAAACCCACTTTATCACGAGACCAAATCATGTCTTGAAGTTGGGACTTCTAATGAGTTTTGAATCAACCATTGGTTTCCTATTTAACTTAATGGCATATTTTCAAACTATATTATCGGTTGTGAAGGTAGGGGGTTACAAAACTCATTCTACCTTTAGGACGACTCTTGCCAAAGTGGGATTAATAGTCTTCTTGACTTAGGCTTATTCTCAAGCTTCTAGGCCCAAAATTCGGGATATTGCAGTATCTCCTCTATGACATTAAGAATAAGGCTCTTATAATTTCTAGACATGTAATGTTCATGGAGAACATATTTGTAACCCCCTTCTATCCAAAGCCAAGATTAAGTTCATAATTACGAAATTTTGTTGAATTAGAGACCATGGGATAATTTGAGACTTGTAAAATTTTCTTTTCCCAAAAATAGGGTTTTCAAAACCTTTTCTAAACTAATTCAACAATGGTCTCATATTCGCATTTCAAATACACAATTGGACTGTATAGTTCAATTCCATTCATAAATATCATAGTACAATAAAATTTCTCGACACACTCAGGTTCTATTAATCACTAAAGGGTTTACAGGGCACAAATGCCCATAATCAGTTTCCCATTCTAGGGGATTACACAAATACCATTCTATGGTCCATAATATATTATATACAAATGTCCATAATGATAACTAAAAACCAAAATAAACTCCTGGCCCGGAGCTCTATCCGCCGTTCTTCGCCTGCTTCTCCTTGGAACTACTAGCCCTGTCTAAAATTTGTTTTGTGGGAGAGTGAGATTCTAAGGAATTCCCGTAGTAACAAATCATTCATAGTATGCACAACCATAAAGCATGTAAGCATATCATAACAAATCACACAGCAATCACAATGGCAGTCATAGCGGCAGGGGTAGGTATGACGTGCATCACCCTAACGTCTGCTCACGTTGAAGTGCTCACACTGTATTGCACCACAACATAGTTCTCAACCATATATTTCACTACAGCTGGGTTCCACATAAAACATTTCACATATTTCACAACACAGCCCCATCAATTACAACGGCAGGGGTAGGTGTGACACGCATCACCACCTATGACTGCTCACGCTAAAGTGCTCATGCTGTAATGTACTCTGGCACATTTTGCATTCACATTTTCACAATGGTGTCATGCCCACAATTTTCACAATAAAACAATGATAAGTCATGCATATCAAGCATCATACACAACATGAGAGAAAAGTCACTACCTTGGTCTTTCCGTGCTAGCTCTAGCACTGGTCTCTCGAGGGTAGGACAATTATCAAATCCTATAATTCGTGATTAGGGATGAAGCGTAATTCTCTATTCCAATACTTAATGACTTTATAACACTTAGATTTGGTTATCATTAATATCCTTTATGAAGCTACAATTGCCTCTAACAAAAGCCCTAAAGGGTTGGAAGAACTATACCAAAGATCCCTTTTTAGAAGCACAAATGTTGATTTTTCACTGTTGCACTCGAGTAAAGAAAGCCTCACTCGAGTGATGATGGACTTGCACTCGAGTCATGAAAAGCATACTCGTGCGAGTGCTTGACAGAAAGCAATGGCAGAGATAAGAAATGCCCACATCACTTGAGCATAAAGATCAACACTCGAGTGATAGCCTAATGCTCACCCAAGTTCCACAAAGTGAGGTTTAGGAAGTGCTCACCCGAGAGCAAAAGAAACTTTCAAATGAAAAGTGTAATCGAGCAGGGACCTCGGCACTCGAGTGACGGCTTAACACTCACGAGTGCTAAGACACACTCTTGAAAAATGACCGTGAGTGACATCTCAAGATGTGAATTCATAGTGTCAAATACACATACACTCGAGTGAGAACCCACATCACCCACATCACTCACAAATGAGACAAACACTTTGGCTTTTTGGAAGGAAGTGCAATAGGAAAGCTGAAGGAAAAAGAGAACATGAGATGTTGTACTTGAGTGAGACCCATATCAATCGAGTGAAGCTTATCAGAAGCCAAAACGCAACAGAGTTGACATCATTTTCCAAATTTTTACCATATGTTTCCAATGATCCCAAATTCTAATCCAAGACTATTCCCACATAATTTTGCACAAGGAATCCAATGGAAACATCAAAACTACCAAATTCCTATTCCATTATCATGCTTGGTTTTAGGCAACATCTAACACAAAATCCTCAAAATTACCAAACTTGTCATTTCAAACTCAAAGCCATTTCTATCTATTCCAACCACACAACAAGGCACCATTTCCATGACTACATCATACCAAACTCCCAATGATCCTAATTTTCAAAAATAGGCAAAAATTTCAGAAATTCAAGACTAAGTCCAATGGCCATAAAACTCATATAGAAAGGTTTATCTTACTTACCTCAACAACTTTCACAAAGAGGTTCCTTGATCCACCAATCCTTAGATTTCCTTGTGTGCTCAAAACACCACCAATGGAAAGTCTAAAGCCATAGAAATGGAGCCCTCAATCCAAGGAACAAGATTAAAGAAGAGAGTATTTGCATTTGGGGTCATTGTCTTACCTTAATATCAAGCTTTTTCTGTCTCTCTCCTAAGCACCCATGGTTGCCAAAAATGGAAGAAAGAATGAGAGAGAAGAGAGCTTGAAGAAGATGAAATGATGATTCCCCTTAGCCCATGCTTGTTCAGCCGAAAATGGGGAAGGAAGAGAGAGAAAATGATTAAACAATGGGTTATTGGACTTTCTCCACACTCTTCCTTCATCCCTATTTGCCAAGTGTCTCAATCTCATTGGTTCTCATAAAGCAAATAATTAATTAGTTACTTTAACTTCTCCATTAGCCATTTGGTCATACATCTCATCTCTTCTTAGTTAGCAATTAATTTCTTCATTAATCACTGACTAATTAACTGACAATTTTCCATTCTTTATAATTTTCCACTGATCTTGGCACATTGTCTTAAGTTGTCACATAACACAAATTTAAATTCTTTTCCTCTTCTTCATGTGCCATTTCATCCCTCATATTTATCCCAAATAATTATTTGTCATATAATTATGCAAAAATATAGGGCGTTGGAAATTTTCAATAATTAATTCAAGACTTAATTTAACTTTAATTCACAGAATATTCTCAATAATTATCATTACCCTTTAATCAAAATTCGGGAGATTACAATATTTTCTTTTGCTGATTGTGATGATTCAGATCAAGGAAGAGATAAAAACCGAACTTGTAAACTTGACTATTTTGATATAATCCATGAAGCACCATCCAGTACTCCTCCTATGACCTGAATAAATCACAATCAAGAGACTAATATAGAGTCCAATAGAACTCAACAAGCTAGCCAGAATTGGGATGACATTGGGGAGAATTCACAGTGTCACTCATCCATTAGATCCACTAGAAATAGACAAGTCCTTGTTTGGACTAAATACTATGAGTGTCAATATTTACCTTCTTCTAGTGCACAAAACTGTGCCCCTATAAGTGACATTGAATGAAAATGATGTTAATATGCTACATTCTATTTCACTTGATGATTTGTCTCCATCATATAAATGCTTTCTCACTTCTATTGAAAAAGAGGGTGAGCCAGACAACTATTTTCAAGTTTGTAAGGACCCAAGGTGGCCTGAGGCTATGCACAATGAGATTAAGGCCTTAGAGTCAAACAAGACCTGGAAAATAGTTAATTTACCAAAAGGAAAAAGACCAATAGGGGTGTAAATGGGTGTTTAAAGTAAAATATAAGGTAGATGGTAAGGTCAATAAGTTTAAAGCCCGATTAGTCATTAAGGGTTTGTTTGGTGTGAGGGATTTGGAGGGGGAGGGAGGGAAGGGAAAATTTTTATTAGTTGAATTTTAAAAGATTGAAGAAGTGGGGTAATAAAATTTTAACAAAAAGAATATATAAGATAAAAGAGTAAGAAAAATTAATTATAAATTTTTAACCCCACTTCTCTAATTTTTTTAAATTCAACTCAAAAAAAATTTCCCTCGGCCTATTTTCCCTCCCCTCCCCTTAGACCAAACAAGCCCTAAGGGTTACAACCAAAGGGAATGAATAAATTTCTGAGAATTTTTCTTCGGTTGTTAAAATAGTGACTATTAGAACTATTCTTAAGCTTGCAGCTATTAACGATTGAGAAATTCATCAAATGGATGTTGATAATTCATTCCTTCTAGGCGATCTACATAAGGATGTCTATATGACTATTCCTCAAGCATCCTTTTGGTTTTGAAAGGAAAACAGATCAATTGAAGGTATGTAAATTAGAGGAATCTCTCTATGGCCTAAAGCAAGCAAGCCTCTATGCAATGGAATGAGAAATTAACACAATCATTGATCAATGGTGGTTTTCAACAAATTAAGCATAATTATGCTTTATTTTATAAAAGAATTGATGCTAATTTGGTTTTTATTCTTGCATATGTTGATGATCTCATGATTACAGGTAGTAGTGTTAAAAGAATTTAGGATCCTAAAAGGTATTTTCATCAATAATTTAAAATTAGAGATCTAGGCATATTGAAATATTTCCCTGGGTTGGAAGTGGTAAGGTCTAAACATGGCATTCTTTTTAACCAAAGGAAATATGCTATCGAACTTATAAATCAGACTGGTTTAGACGAATCTAAGATTGTGTCAACTCCTATGGAACAAAATCTCAAATTAACAGTAGGAGAAACCAACAAGGATCACTTCATTGAAGATGGAGGGGTCTATAGAAGACTCTTTGGTAAGCTATTATATCTTACTTTGACTAGACCTGATATATCTTTTACTATGCAGGTTTTGAGCCAATTTATGCAAGAGGCAAAGGAATCACATATGAAGGCTGTGCTTAGATTGGTGAAATATTTAAAAGATAGTCCTGGTATAGGGGTTTTCATGTCGGCTAAGAACTCTTCGACCCTTAGAATGTTATTGTGATTTTGACCATGCAAGTTATGTGGATACAAAGCACTCTGTGACATGTTTCCTTGTTAAATTTGGGGGGTCACTTATTTTTGGGAAGTCGAAAAAGCTCACCGTATTACCCTTTTCATCTAATGAAGCTGAATATAGGGCCCTTAGAATGGCTGTTACGGAGCTTACTTGGATTATTGGATTAATGAAGATACTGCATATTAGCGAAGTGGAGCCAATCAAGGTGTTTTGTGATAGTAGATCAGCGATCCACGCAGTCAAAAATCCAGTCTTCCACAAGCGAACAAAACATATTGAAGTAGATAGTCACTTTGTAAGAGAAAAGATGCTAAGTGGAATGATCAAGTTCGAGCATGTAAGATCCGAGGAGCAATATGCTGATCTCTTAACTAAAGCACTAAGTGGTGCTTAACACCAATACATTCTCGGCAAGCTAGGCACTTATGAGTATAGGACGTCCAACTTGAGTGGGAATATTGCACATCGTTGAATATATGTCTGGATATATTATCTGATGTTGTGATATTAGAGGCAGAGACCTATTACATTATCATGTTTGTATTTACAGGGCTTGTATTCCCGCCCATCAGCTAGTGGGCTGAGCCCATGTTGTTTAGATAAAATTGTTGTTAACCCCTCTCTCTCTCTCTCTCTCTATAAATATATATTGGCGAGTCTGTACAGAATATTATGATGATGATGATTGATTAATAGAATATTTAGGTTGTTCATTTTATTCTGGGCCTTCTGGTTTTAACAAATCAAAAAAATAAAAGAAACAATCTAATTAATTAACGATGAATCAATCAATATATGTAAGATTTCCATGAAATTAGACCATTCATTACTCCTTACAAACGCGAAACTCAGATCTTGGTTTTAAAATTGCGCCACTTGACGTCTCATTCTTTAGATGAAAATAGATGGTCAAAGAACTAATTGACAAAAAAAACTTGCATGATCAAAGCCATCTTTTACCATCCAATGCCAAGATGAAATTCAACGTTGATTACATTTCTTTCTTCCTTCAATGTTGTTTCTGTGCCGTCCGATTTTGGTCAAAAGGGTAGAAAATAAAACTTTTCCTGCCTTCTTTTACATTCGTATGAACAGATACATGTAATTTAAAACTAATATGAAACTAAATATTCGCTTGCCACGCCCAAACACCAAAAAAACCTCATCAGGCACCGACCCAATACCAACTATAACAACAAAAGTATAAACACCAACAAATACACAGCATAGACCATTGAGGCAGAGGGGTTGAATTTCCGGGGCAGTAGAACAAGCAGAGGCAACCTTGGCCAGCCAAAGCCCCACCAAGAATTCCCTGTGATAAGGACCAAGTCCGCCAGTGCTTTTGTCGATTTTCCCTATCAAGACGAAAATCCTTGGCTCCCCTGCCCAAAGCATGAATTTTTTTTCTACTCAAGCTTTCCTAATCTTAGGTATCACTAAAGTGAAAGGAGTCAGCCACTTCAAAATGTGTAGCAATTTGAACAACGGCAGTACGAACAGCTCCAGATCCCGGCGCAACAGGAGTGGGCAGGTGAGGCAAGCAAAGTGGCAGATACTGCTCACTTTCCTCAGAGGGGCAGTAAAAAGATATCGCTGACCGGCAGAAGATGAATCTGTAGACAACACACAGAAAACAACCAAGTCCAATCAGTTCCCCAGCACATAAAAACAAAGATATCTACTACTCAAATAGAAATTTAAAACCAAAATACCTTAAGATGAGCCGCCGCAAAAATGGATCTGTTATAATTTGAGCCCATACTAAATCCAGGCTGGTAGTTGATGAGCACAGAATTATTTCCCACTCAGCAAAGGCATTGGCAAGAATGTTCTCCGCTTGGTCATAGACATCCTGATGTTAACACAACAATGAGTATGCCATGAATCAAGATGCTCTAAGACACATCAAGGACTATTCAGATCAACCAACCTTGTCAACCTCACTGAGGGATAGGCCAACCATCTGGCAAAATGCTGACAAAGGAGCAGTCAAGAAGAAGGTAAACTGGCTTCCATTATGTAAACTTGCATCAGATGGATTCTTAAAAACTGGAATTAAAGGAGAAAGAAACAGAGCAGCTGTCTCCCCCCGTTCAGCACCACGTAAAACCTGCAATCAATTATGTCTATCAGGATAACTCTGTGTATAGCATTCTTCCTCAGAAATACACAAAGGACGAACAATATATCAAGGACTCATACTGGCAAGTGGCAAGCACACCCTCCCCCCACCCCCCCAAAAACACACACACACACACACACACACACACAAAAAGCATAACTTAATGTCCAATATGTAAAAGCTCCACCAAGAAGATAATGTCAAAAGAATCCCTCATCCCTAGTCCAGAAAGATGCCCCTTTAACATTCTGACAGTTGTAACCTAGCCAGGAATTTAGATAAAAGCATTTAATTCAAAGGATATTTCTATTTCGTTCCTCCAACTCTGCAGTGAGAGAAATATCTGAGCAAATCAACATGGTAGGGTTCCAAAACTTAGTGTCTCAGAATTCATCTCGAAATGCTAAGACAAAACTTTATCATAGGCAGAAAAAGAAATATCTACAAATTTCATTGTTTATTTTTTTTTTGGTCCAAATTTCATTGTCTTCTGAAAAAGAGAAAATCACTCAAACACCCCAGGTAAGAAAATTAAATACAGAGTCCTGAAAAATTCATATTTACAAGTCAAACTTACATATTTACAATTTAAATTTAACAATATATGGTTACAAGTCAAACTTGCATATGTACAAGTCGAGTTGTATCATTTACAAGTCAAATATATAAAACTTGCAAAAAAGCAAGGCCTTGTTTGATTTCCCATTTCCAAAAACTAAAAAATAAAAAAACTTCTATGATAACTAAGGGTTTTGTAAAAAAAAAATAATCTGTTTTAAAAATAAAAAAGAACAAATTTTAGAGGTTTTTTTATGGTTTGTTCTATAAAATTGGGCAACAAGCGGCAAGCCTTATCTTCTTTCAGTGCTCGACGACTTGAGCATTTGCCTCTCAAACTCGAACTTGCCCCTCTCTGGTCTCAGTTTGCATGCTTAGTGCTCACTGAGTTAATTTTAAGAACAATTATTTCAAACAAGTTTTTTATTATTTTTTTTTGTTCTTAAATATTCTTTTTTAGAAGAATCATCCAAACAATTTTTTTATTTTTTTCTCAAACTTGTTCAAAAAAACAATTTTATAAAACTATTCTACAAACAAAAAAAGAAATTACAAACATAATCAAACAAGGCCTAAAATTCTTGGGACCTCTATATTTAGTTTTCTTACCTTTCAAAAATTCAAATCAGATTAAAGAAATATAAAGAATAGCACAGCCCAACAATTCCCCCCCGCAAGTCTTGCACAAGTTTTGACAAACCTGCCTTGAATGCATGGCTGTTATCACTATCAATAATGAAGAAAAGAGGTTTGCGAGTGAAAGGAATAAGATCGCCAGGGTAGAGATTGTTTGAACCTGATAATTCAAGAAAGAAGCAGGAGTAAGTGGAGATGACAAACGTACATGTTTCTTCCGTAACATAAATCAAAATTATTAAAATTACATCTTGTAACACGACTGGGAACAAATGCTCTCAACAGAAATATAATGGAGAAAAGACCCACAGCAAATACCCACCATCAATGCCCTTGGGACCAAACCACAGATAGTTGTCATAATAGGAGTTGGATTCTCTCTTGCCATTTATTTGAGAGTCAGAAGATCCGCTACCCTGCTCTTGAGAACTCTGAGAAAGGACTTTGTGCTTCGAATGTTTTGATGACCCTCCAGAATTCTCCAAATGATGGATATTATTATAACCAGCCTTCCCTGTACAAGTGATAACCAAGGTAACTAACCAAGTACAACAAGAACAATTGATTTTTTACACTTAAGAAATCAAATAACCTGAAGCTGATAGATATAGAAGCACAACACTATCTGGTGGCAGTTCCTCACAAATTGCTGCCATAACCTGTTTAGCATCATGACGCTCAATATCAGACTAATTACATATTCAACATCATGCGATAGATTGTTCATCAGGAAGACATATATGATTCCATTTAAACTAGTGAAAGATTGTTCATCATGGGGAAATAAGCATGTAATGAAAACTCTCCCCCCAACATGAAGCAAACATGCAATTTGCTTGACCCCTAGAAACTGAATAGAATTATTACACTGGCGATATAGCAAGATTGAGAACTCACTGCTATCAGATGTGTTACAGATGGATGATAAAGAACAGCCTTTCTTGGATTAGGAGGCACATTTGGATCTGTCATATCTGCAGCTAGGTTCATATTTATTAACCCGGAAGTTCCAGAATGATCAATGGAGTCCCCATTCTCAATCGGTTTAACAATAGAATTTTGGTAGAAGGATCCACTAGGCTCCCATTCTAAACATTGCATCATTCTGTAGGTGTCTAATGTAAGCTCAGCAAATTTGACCTGAAAATGAGAATATATGACCCTCCAGCAATTATAAGTAATTTAACTAACCAAATTTGAGAACCATATGGTGACATGAAGTGGTATTATTAACTAACCTCATTCCGATGATAGCTTGTCAACAGGGCATCTCGAAATTTTAAAAACCTCTTTGCATGAAAGCGAGCTACATAAGGAAGAGAAGCCTGATGAGTATCAGTTGTGGCACAATAACGCAAAGGCCTGATAGCAAAGCCATTCTCTGCTTTTGTAAACCGGACAATTTCTTGCACCACTTGCCTCCATTCCTTTAAGTTAGTTTCCTGAGAAGTAGTAGATTATATTCATCAAATCACAGATGCAATACATATACCTTTCATTCTATTGGTTATCACTACAATAAGAAAAACTGGTTTATATGTATATGGTCATCAAGTATTCTCGATGTAACTTTAATTTTAATATTAATAACGAAGCATGTAAGGGCAGATAGACAAAATTACGAATCAAAGTGCAGAACTCATGATTATGAATAGGAAAAAAATATTAAGCAATATTGATTTGGAAATAAGAAATACCAGCAGCAGAGCATTCAAAGGATAACTAAAATTTCAGACCAATCACAAATCTAGACAGTTAAAATACTCTATTGTTTATCAGTATAATAAGAAAAACTCTTCTAAATGATAACCATAGACTGCCACTTATAGTTTGGATAGTTTGGAAGACTTGGTAATGTTCCCCACTACGAGTATATCATCCAGAAGTTTCTATTCGTATTTGATATTTCAAGCATTACATCAGGTCATCTCCAAAAAAGATAATAGTTAAAAAAAAAAGGATATTGCAGCAGGTCTAGAACCAGTGACAGCTTTCTTCAAAGTAAAACCACTTGGTCTTCTTTAGTAAAGTAAAATTGAGTAGGTTCGACAACCTTGATCTAGCCTAGAACACAACCAGTTCCCTTCATATAAAATTGATATAACCAAGAAAGAAATTAAAGATATACCGATGAAAATAATCAGACACATACAGGTAATTTTTAGAGGCAATAATGAAGCGCACTTAGCTTAAAATAATCATCTATCATTTAATCCTTTTTTTGTTTTTCTGAATAGCATTCAGTTCCCAAAAGCCATGATGGATCTATAAGTGCAAAGTTCTTCTGCCGGCAATACTTTTCCATTAACAAAACTTAAAGTGAAGACTTTGATTAAGGAATATCGTGCCCAAAAACATGACGCAATCTCTGGTATCTTATCTATTTTTTCATTCCCAGAAGTGTTATAAACCTGATCTGCTCTATCAAATTCCATCTATGTGCAACCTCCACTAGATTCAGATGTTAACCGAAAACACATCCACATCAAATAAGACTTTCAAGAGTTCCAGTGCTGATTATAGGGGGGAAATTAGTAATTTTATATGTAATTGAACTAAAATTATGTAGCCCAATGCATCAACAATAGGAGATGTTATCTTCATCGTTCCCCTCAAAAGAAACTTATTTACTAATCATTTCTGATAGGATGGCCCGGAAGTGTTGATTTGAACAGAGAACCTTCATAATTAAAACAGCAATTCAACCTAAAAGTAAGAACCTTTGAAATGAAGAGAGGATAACGACTAACAAGTGCGACTTTCGAAGAAAACACTTGTCCATCAATTCACTACTCAAAGTGTTATAACGGTTTAGCAGAAATTAGGAAAAAGAAATCATGTTTACCCGAAAGTTGCTCTTACAATCGTCAAGCAAAGCCATGAAACGGTCCATAAGATGCTTCATCATCTCCGTTCTGTTTAGAATCACCGACACCAACAAAAACCGTGCATAAAATCTCAATTCCTTGAACCTAATTCCCGGATCTTTTGGCGAACCTTCGGATCCTTCAAAGTACCTTCTGTTGAGAATCGCTTCATAGAACACATATGCTTCAACTAAGTACCTGCACTCACTAGTCCTCATATACTGCCCGAAGTAAAGCTGACCGATTCGGCTCGCGATCTCGCCGATTTCCCAGCGTTTTAGACCGCACTGAACCAGTTTGGACCGGTTCTCCTGCTGGTACTTCCAAAGTCGCGTATATGCCCGGAAAACCTTCTGATAGAAGTGGTTCTGGCTCACCCGCCCATAGGCTGGCACGTCGCGAACCCTAGCGAACTTGCGGTCCGCGCTCTCAACCAGAGCTCGGAAAGTCTCGAAGACAAGGTCGTTGTCAGACATGCCGGAGGTGTCAGTTCTCCGACGAGGAGCTGTTATCGCCGTCGGTCATCGGAAAACGGTGTTCGGTAATCGCTAGACAGAAAATCAGCGGGGAAGAAAAGGGATTTTAATATTTAATAGTTATAGTATGAAAGAGAAGACTTGGAGAGAGGGTTAGAGTAGCAGTTGGACTTCTCGTTGTGAATGTTGCGACCTGCAATATTATTTTAATGGTGGCGACTGGCAACTACAGAATAAATAAGAAATAATAGTATTATTATTTTTATTTGCTTTTTCCGCTTCTTTTTTAATTTTAATTTTTCTTTATTACAGAAGAAAATGTCGTGACGCTGCGAAGGAGCAAGAGAGAGGTAGGACAGATGGTGATTAGTTTATTAATTAAATTAATTAATTTATAGAAAAAATAAAAATATTCTAAAATAATTTAATTAATTTTCTTAATTTCTTTAAAAAAATCAATATTGTCTGTAATTAGAATCAGAGAGAATAATTTTGAATTAAAAGATAAAAATGTTTTAGAAGTTTCCACCAACAGATATATGATGTTTAAAAATTTTCAAGAGATCGATTTTATCTTAGAAATTGAAAAAATTGGATAATATTGCTCCACTATTACAAAGCTAACTGTCAACGTTTGTTGACTAATTATATGTTTGAGATATAATTTATTTTTTATTTATAAGTATTTTTTATATAAATCAAAATAAAACTTTTCTCACATATTTTTCTCATATACCGTAAATCATGATTTAAAAATATTTATAAATTAAAATTAAACTATACCCAAATAAATACTAATATACAGAGCTGGCATGGTTACGTGAAATCCAACTGACCCTTTCCTTTCAATCAGTTTTGCAAGTCATTTGCTGGACTTCATCGCTCCGGGAAAAACACTCCACACCGTTTTGCATTTCTCGTCGCCATCATCTTCCCCAGAAAAACCCATCAACTTAGTTTTACATCCCTCGCTGCCATCAACGCTGGACTTTATCTTCCCCTGAAAATGGCTACCCCCCTTGTCATCGAAAAGAAAAACCCTTGTCATCTTCGGCAACACCCCCCCCCTCCCCAAAAAAAAAAAAAAAATCACTCAATCAACGAGAATCAAAACTAAATCGCTTACCCCCTGCAGATCTACAGCAAATGAGATTGTCCTCGAAGACTTTCATACACCTAATGTTCATTAATGAAAACTTTTAGGACATTTTTGTCCTCTATCCCTATAATTTTTTCCATTATATATATAGGGTTAAGGTGCAATTTTATCCTGACCGTTATCTCAGTTAATTTTGAACGTTAATTGATTAAATATGCTAAGCTAACAATCTCACGTATCATTTATGCCATTTCCATTTAGATGTAAATTTGCCCTGAAAATTTTAAATCTAAATTTAACAAAAAAAATGAAGTTGATGACATATAGATTTTCGGAGCATATTTATATATTAACAAAAATGATATGGATTATGAAAAAATGAATTTTATGACAGAATTATTGAACAAGAAAATTCAAACATTTTGATACAACTAATAACGAGGAACAACATATCGAAATTGAAGAGTTAGAAACATTATAAATATAAAATATAATTAATTTTAGAAATAACAATTACTGTTGAGTTTTTCATATCTTCTTATCAATTTCTAGAAAAGATGTTGATGAACTTTGAAAAGGTTATTAAACATTTCTAAATATAATTATAATTTTCTTATTTCTCACTAACTAACCCAAATTTTTTTCCCAGTTAGTTAACGAGACAAATATATTTAATAGCTAAGGTTAAGCTTCATTAGATGGAAGTCCAAAATCAGCTAATATAGCTAGTTTAAACTTAAATATGAATAATTTTTTATCAGCCTGAGTTTTTACTACTTTCAAAAAATATTATACAATTTAATAGAATTACATCGTGCATAATTTTACAAAATATTTAAGTTTGATTATCATTTTACAGCAATTACCTAGTGAAATAGACAGATTAAAAGCTATGTTAAAATTTACCGATTGAACCAAATTTGTTCAATAAACGACAAATCCAAACTACTCCTAAACAAGCTAAATCATTTACTGTCTCATATTTTCTTAACTGGTAAGAATTCCGGGTATTATTGGAAATTGATTGACTCGTTAAAGTACCCACACAAAACTAGAGTATTAATACGGACTCTGATAACGTTAAACAATAAATATAGCAAATAAAAAAAAAAAGGAAAAGAAGACATCACACTTATCAAAGAATCATTTAGAGGGAGAAAAACATAATTTTATGTGCACTATTATTCAAACTGGCCACTACTTCAATCTAACATCCCATTTATAGTGTATGTATAGTTACATAAAAAATATATATAACTCTTAAATGTATGATAATATAGAAATAGAAATAAACTTTAAACCATAAAGAGATATCCCATTTTATGAACCGTGTCTCTATATTTATATAATAGTATCTCTTGATTCAGGTTTGGGCTCTACTTTATCAAGGATTAACTAATATATTCCAATATAAATATATGATATCCTAAATTTTTAATTAATTAAAATTTGAGCTGACTCGAACTATATACAAGAGATAACTATTTTAAAGGTATTTTTTAAATTTACATTCGGATACGTTACTATAGGAAGAACTAATAATACCCATACATAAAAAGAAAAAAATAATGTATGCTCAATCATTGGGCAAATATATATATATATACTGGCCAATCATTGGGTAAGTATTTAATGGCAAATCATTTTAAATTTAATTACTGTACAATAGATACCTCGGGATAAAATTTCATAGCGACTATTTCAAGGCCCATACATTTTATTTTATTGGGGGAAGGTGTAAAAATACTTATAAATTTTTAGTTAAAGTGCATCCAACACGATATATATTTTGGAGGAACCAAAATACCCATAAACATTTAAAATATGAGTAAAAATACCATCATAATTAAATTTGACCTAATACCATTACTTTTTATAGTGGCACCACACTCTTTTTGCATATATATGTAACAGTATCGGTGATATTTAACAGCATTGACACTTTTGTTCCTATTTTAAATGTTTATAGATATTTTTACATGTTCAAAATGTATATAGTGTTGGAGGCACCTTAATAATAGAAGTTCTTTAGTATTATTGTCCCATTTTATTTTCAATACTAAATTAGTTGGATTGGCCCACCAATATTCATTCATGACTCCAAGAATAAATAAATAAAAATATATTTTTCCAAGGTGGATGTGGTCCTTGAAAAAATTTATCATGCAATCAATTAATTTGGATTTTAGTTATATGTCATTTTCACACATGTACTGACAATCAAAAGAAACTTCACATATATAATGCACTATTTTTCTCCCCCATGAAAGGAAAATAAAGGAAAAGAAAGGGGGGAAAAAAAGAAAAGACTATTGTTTTCGTCTTTGGATTATCACGGCTAAAGAAAGTTGACATTATAAGGACAGAGATGGTTCACTAACGTTAGTGGCCACGTCATATCCTTTTTTTAAAAAAAAACAAGCTTAGATATCATGCTTAGGATGTAGATAAATCCAACACAAATTATCCTCTCTTTTTGCCCATAAAAATAGCCATGTCAAATAGATAAATCAATGGGGAAATTTAATATTGAGGTCATGTTACTAATTATAGTAATGGTGATTTTTAAAAAAATGTTGAGAAACCATCCCTTGCCTAAAGCCAAATAAAATAGGGAAAATCCCTATAAAATGCATTGGAAATAGGGAAATCCCAATTCAGTACATTCAAATTCAAAAATCCGGATCAGTCCACTGTCAGTATGGATGAACAGTGCCGGCGCCCTCAAAAGACAATTTTGCCCTTCAGCCCTCATTCTCGCCACTTCGGAAATAACAACACCTGGTTCTTAATTAACAACTCCGGATTCTTGATTAATAATTCTATATTCTTGATTAACAACTCCAATTTCATCTTTTTTCTTTCACAATAACAACACCGGTCTTGTTACGAAGTTGTGAAATAAGAAATAAGAGTTGTTAATGTAGAATATGGTGTTGTTAATAACAAAATCGGTGTTGTTATTGTGAAAATAAAAAGATGAAACTGGAGTTGTTAATCAAGAATGAGGAGTTGTTAATGAAGAGCGCGTGCTGTTAATAAAAAAAGAGGTGTTATTATTGGCCTTAAAACTTAAATTCGGAAGTTGTGAAACAAGAAAGGAGAGTTGTTAGTCAAGAATTCAGAGTTGTTAATTAAGAACCAGGTGTTGTTATTTCCGAAGTGGCGAGAATGAGGGCTGAAGGGCAAAATCGTCTTTTGAGGGCGCCGGCACTGCTCATCCGTACTGACAGTGGACTGATCCAGATTTTTGAATTTGAATGTACTGAATTGGGATTTCTCTATTTCCAATGCATTTTATAGGGATTTTCTCAATAAAATATTAGCCAAATTTAGAATAGTTGGCAGTGTTGGAAAAACAACTAATCATATTAAAAAAGTAATAAAATTAATAAAATTAAATTATTATATGTAGGGTTTCTCAAAATTATCATTTATATATGTTTCTTAAAATTATAATTTTAAGTTTTTTATTATCTCGGAATTAAAAATACTTTCGCAATAGTTAGATAGCAACTTATTAAAAAAAGAGAAATTAAAAAACAAAAAAATAAATAAAATCTTAAATAGCATGAGTATTAGGTATTAATTCTAAGAAGCATATATACATGGTAATTTATTTTTATAATTATTAAAAATCTTTATTGTTAATGTATAGATGAAGTTTTTTTCCCCAACTGTTAATGTATGAAGTTGTTACGTATATAAATGCGTATCAGTTATTTTTAAAAAATTTATTCAAAATACGAACAAATAATAAAATATGATTGATTGCAGAGTTTTGTAATCCAATGACGATAAACACCTCCTTTAAAGCTTTCTCAAATATATATAAGGTTATAAGTTCAAACCTTGTTTAAAAAATATATAATAATAATGTGAGTTAGGGCAAAATATGATGATGAAAATATACCCAAGACATACTCTTTATGTCACACCCTTATCTTATTTTCACATATTTTAGAGTATTTGCGGAAAAGATACGCAGTTCCGTGAGTAACACAAAAATATCATAAATATATTGATATTATGTGCATGACTACGGAAATTCCCCATGGGGTTTCATACTTGATAATTACAATTAATATAGTCTCGCACCACTATGTGGGTGTCTAAACTCATCTCAGGGAAATCGGAGACATCTTCCATTCTTTGTTCCACTACGGCATTCCCCTCATACGATTCTCTTCGCTACTCTTAGCATAGCTTCTGTCTTCACCTGTCTAAATTATTGGTAGGAGAGGATGAGATTTGAGAAAATCTCAGTAGGAAAACAATACTAATATGCATACAAGATAAGTGTTTAATGTATGACATGCTTGCATTACATAACTCATATTCACACAATGACATATCTGCGTGCTCTATGTTTCAAACAACATATGTATGGCCATATCATAAATAGAAACATAGCTTCAATTATTCATCTACGTTCCACATAATCAAGCAAAGCAATAACATACATCAATACACCATCACAAATATTAAATATATGTAGGAGAGGTAAGTTCCCTACCTTAATCGCCCTTCCTGATCCTTGAATAACGTGCCTCGATTTGCTTGCCAATCGCTCGGGCTCTCTACTCAATCCTAAAACGTCAAATGTACAGTTTAGACACTTCCATAGTGTTTTTGGGGGTTATATGAGTCTATATTGAAAAATGATCAAAATGCCCCGGGGACCCGACCTGGCTCCGCTGTACCCGGTTCGATCGTACTTTTCATGAAATTTTGACCAGAGCTATTCTAACGTTTTTTCGCCCAAGGAATCCATTTCCGGGCTCAAAATTGCCAAATTCAGTGTTAAATTATGAAAATACCCTTGACAGCCCCGGTTTATGGTTTTAGGGGCGTTTTCATAGTCACGCTTTTCCGGCCCTTTCTGAAAAAGTGACCAGCTGTAACTCCACCTATTTTTTCCTACTGAATCCAATGGAATCATCTATTTCATAAAAATCCATCTCCTTCCTCCAGATCCAGTCTTGTCCAAAACATTGGTTAAGAAAAAAAGTAAAATTGCTCTTTTGTGTTTTAGCTTCCAGAGCTTGTACTTTTTCACTTCTAATCCCTTATTAACTTATTTAAACACATCTTAACCATGATTCAAAGAAATTTGGGCAGCATAAACCTCTTAGGGTTAGGACTTCCCAAATTTACAAACTTGACAAAAATCACCAAAACTAACCACAAACCTCAACAACAATACCATGCTAGAATATATCTAAGGTTTGTGAAGTTACCTCTTGAGAGTTTGAATCCTCTCTCTCTAGACATCTTCTCACCCTCTCCTTGAGCTCAAAATGTGTCTTCAAATCATAGATTCCATGAGGAAGAAAGGTTTAGAGAAGGTTTCTAAGTAAAATCACTAGAGGAATACTTAAGGAATCGATTTCTTACCTTGATCTTCTTCTTCTTCTTCTCTCTATAACTCAAGAGCTCTTCAAGCTCTCTCCTACTCTTCTTTCTTTAGCTCATTTCTTTCGGTACCCACGTGAGTCGAATCACCAGGATTTCGACTATATCACACAACAAATGCACAAAAAGGGAAGAGTGGAGAAGAGAGTTATCAGAGAATGTTTTTCTCTTTGTGTGTTGTCTGTTCTGTGTTCTATGTACTTATTCACGCACACACACACGTCTGTTTCTCAAACAACTGTTCCCTTCAAAATATACGGGGGAACTGCTCCCTCCAGATTTCAATTTTGAACCCTTGGGGAAAATTACAAATAAATACCCCACATTTGTCTGGGTATTTTATTTTGCCCCAAAGCTTAAAGCTTAATGAGTTTGGGTTTTGGGCCTAATCCACCAAGGGTGGACCAATTTCCAACATCTTGTTGGATTAGGCCCAAAACCCAAACCCATTAAGCTTTAAGCTTTGGGGCAAAATAAAATACCTTGACAAATGTGGGGTATTTATTTGTAATTTTCCCCAAGGGTTCAAAATTGAAACCTGGAGGGAGCAGTTCCCCCGTATATTTTGGAGGGAACAGTTGTTTGAGAAACAGAAGTGTGTGTATGGGTGAATAAGTACACAGAACACAGAACAGACAAAAAACCATTCTGTGAGAACTCTCTTCTCCACTCTTCCCTTCTTGTGCATTTGCTGTGTGATATGGTCGAAATCCTGGTGATACGACTCACGTGGGTACTGGCAGAACTCGAAATGACACTTCAGGTACGCTCGAAATCCTACATTGGTATCAGAGCATCTGGTTTTAAAATCTGTCCAATTACTTCCACTGAGCATGTGATCACTGTGTTCATGAATTTCTACCGAGCATGTATATGAAAATTCATTGTCCATATGATTTTTTCATTTAAATTTCATGAATATTCCATACGTCTTCTCAGCATATATATATATGAAAATATGATTATATGTATGAGAATGAGTTTATTGTTCATATGTTTATATATGTCTGCATTTTGCTCACTGTTTCTTTTTTTTCGATGATACACTGTGGGTTCCTTTTTTCCTGAATTCCTATTATGTTTTTAAATTTTGGCACTTCAGAGTATTATTGTACTAAAAAGCCTCATAATACACATATACTAAGGCTATGGAAAGAGAGAAAACTCATAGGGTGTCTGTAAAACTGAGAAAACCAAGAAAAAAAATGAAACTTTGAATCGGGTCATCATAAAATGAGCTTTTTAGTGTTTAAAAATAATCCCATTGTGTAGACCTCAAAAAAACGATGAAGATGGACACCAAGAACGCGCAAAACGGACATCGGACGGCGAAGTTACGAAAGAGAGAAGTTTTCGGGTCGATGGACCCGACCCGCGACAAAAACCGGGTCCAGGCTGACCCGGCTGGAGGTTGAAGACAACCTCCAGTGACTCCAAAACGACACCGTTTTTGCACCAGGTTATTAAAAAAAATATCCGGATTGGGTCAACGGCCCAAACCGATCCGGTGCAAGAGAATTTTTTAAAAAAGTGGATCGAGTACTTGGCCCAACCCGATCCGTTATAATAATATTTCCAAAAAAAAGGATTTTTGGGCCATTAGGGGCCCAAAACCCAAAAAAAACTGGATCGGGTCAGTGGGTAAAGACCCAACCCGATACATCAAAAAAAAAAGGGCAGAAACGCCACGTGGCAAACCCGATTGACACGTGGTGGACATAGACCGACATCAGGCAGTGCGTAGGTTCCAGCTCGCCGGCGTGTGTAGCGATCGGAGGACTGCAGAGTGGCGTGTGTACTACACACGCCTCCAGCGAGAGTGGGGTTCATCCATTTCTTTTATTTTTTCCAAGATTTTATCTTCTCGGGGCGCGTGGGAGCTCTGTTTGAGACGCGATTTATTCCTAAAAATCCCTAAATTCGAGATCTTCATAATGATATATTATTTGCCTAATTTTATGGCAATTCAGGATCTGTTTGTGAGGTTTTAGTGCTTATTTAAGTGTTTTTTTATACATTTAAAAATACCTAAAATCATGATAATGACTTACATTTGTTTATTTAGGTAAAAAAAAGAAGCAAGAGGCTTCTAACAGCACTGAAACACTTGAGTATGGGTCATTGAGCATTGAGTTTGTGGACGATCAAGCTCATATGGATGATCCTAAAGAGGAACCTGAAGAATATAAATTTTTTGAGGAAGATCCTGAAGAAGGTTTTCTGGAACCTGTTCCAGTGGAACCTCAAGTGGTCTACTCTGACTCTGGATCTAAGTCAGTGCCCTCCTGTCCTGATGAACCTCAAAATTTAGAAGAAGAGGTCGATCAACCATGTTCTACTGCTATGGCTGAGAAAATAGCTGAACTTGACGCGGACAAAACAACTAGAATAAATAATATAAAAATCATATACTCAATCATTGCGAATTATGTGGAAAGCATAAAAGACAAAAGGAGTGCAGAGTTCTACGTGAGCGTAATGATGAAGTACCGCGCGGCTGTAAGGGCAAGGGGCACATTTTCAATGACTGTTGCTTGGGTTGATGTTGTGACAAAAACAACAAGATTCATGAAGAAAAAGAAAAGATTCTTTAGGAAACTAAGGAAAGCCATTATTGATTACTGTTGTTCTGACATTTAATGGTGTATTATATTCCTATTTCTGTTTATGCTGTTTGTATTGAGAATATGACTCTAATATTATTGTTTGTATGTTTTTATGTATGGATATGGTATTTTTTCATGTAATGAATTATGTTTGTCATACAATGCTAAATTTTAATTGTGCATTATGATACCATGTATCCCTGATGAGTGGGAGCTTTTACAAGGTGAAACTTCTAAAAGCTGATGATTTATTTAAAGTACTTATATGAATTTTTTTTGATAGAAAATAATAAGTTGCTAGTATTTGTATGATTATGGATCTAGTAATGAACTTATTTTTTGGTCAAGAATGATATAAGTACAGACGTTGTATACCTTGCTATGCTACATAATCGTTTGGTTACGTTCTCTTAAAGAGAACAACATTTCTAAATGTGAAAAATGTTACTTCAGAATTGACAAATGGCCACGAAAGGGATTATTGTTGAACTGAATAAGGGGGAGAAACTGAATGGCGACAACTGGGACATCTGGCACCGTAAGGTGCAGTACATTTTGGAGGAACAAGAGGCTGTTGAACCACTAACGACTATTTTAGTGGAACCTAAAGCTGGGACTACTACTCAGCACAAGAGAAACTTGGAAGTTTACCAAGCATGGAAGAAGAAGAACAGAATTGCAAGAGTCACCTTATTGAGCACAATGGAGAATGACCTGATGTGCCAATATGAGAAATACCAAACTACTCAGGCTATGTGGGCTGCACTCAAGCATAAGTTTGGTGGCACATCAACCACTAAGCTTAGATGGTTGACAATCAAGTTTGATACCTACAAGCTTAGAGCAAATACTCCTATGAAGCAGCATCTGAGAGAGATGTCCAACATGATTAGAGAACTTCAGGAAGCTGGACACACCTTGACTGATGAACAGCAAGTTCAGGATGTAATCAGATCGCTTCCTTCTAGCTGGGAGCACATGAAAGTGAACTTAACTTATAATGACAACATCGTCACTTTTGATGATGTAGTGAAACATCTTGAGCTTGAGGATAAACGCCTAGCAGCGTATAAGGCTTCTGGTCAAGCCTACTACACTAAAAATGTTGGTCATTCTAATGCAAAGCCTGATTCCAAAAAGTTCAAGAAATCTCAAAAGAAAGACAAGAAGGATGGCTCTAATTTCAAAAAGGGCAGAAAGCAATTCAAGAAGAAAGGAAAGAAGGGTGGCAAGAAGAAAGTTGACCTGAATAAGGTCAAATTTTACGCCTTCCAGAAAATGGGCCACTTCGCACGAGACTGTACCGAGCGAAACGACCGTGAAAAGGTACTAGTAGATTATGTTAATTCACACATTTCTTTTGTTTTAAGTACTTCTTTTCTAACAGAACCTGTTTGTTCTTCTTAGATTTTGGATTTAGGCTTAACAAACCATGTGACGAGGGATTGGGGATCCTTCGTGGAATACCGTCGGTTGCTACATCTAAGCAAATGGCTTTACGTGGGCAACAATGAAAAGATCGAAGTCAAAGGAATTTGCACCTGCAAGTTACCTTTGCGTGGGGGAAAGACTTTGATCCTACATGATGTTCTTCATGCACCTGACATCCGACAGAACTTAGTTTCAGTACTTTGTTTATTCGATTATGGGTTTGATGTAAACTTTCATGGCAAAGTTGCAGACACTTTTAGCAATAAGACCTTTTATGGTTTAGCTTTACTTTCTAGAAAGTTCTTTGTTATGGATGTTGTTGGTAATTTTAATGTGCATGACTGTTTTGTTATTTCCTCCAATATAATAACTATTGATATGAATATCTGGCACGCTAGACTATGACACATTAACCAAAATAGAATGATTAAACTGGCTAGAGAAGGTTTGTTGGGTGAAATTTCGAATATAGAAATGTCTTTATGTGAGAATTGTCTAGCTGGTAAGGCAACTAGGAAACCTTTCGGTAAGGGAACTAGAGCTGAGGTTCCATTGCAATTAATCCATTCTGATATATGCGGTCAAATGAGTGTGAGGGCGAGACACGGAGCCTGGTATTTCATTACCTTCATTGATGACTATTCGCGATATGGTCACATCTATTTGATCTCACACAAGTATGAAGCTCTTGAATGCTTTAGACGGTACATGAATGAAGTAGAGAATCAAATGGATTGTAAAATTAAAGCTTTGCGTATTGATCGGGGTCGTGAATACTTATCTGATCAGTTTAAGGAGCTCTGTGCAGAAAAAGGGATAATTAGGCAACTAACCATCTCTGGCACTCCACAACAAAATGGAGTTGCTGAAAGGAGAAATAGAACTCTCCTAGACATGGTTAGGTCAATGATGGCTCAAGCAAATCTGCCAATTTCATATTGGGGTGATGCTTTACTAACGGCTGCCTTCATTCTTAACGGTGTGCCCTCAAAATCAGCTACTTCTACACCCTATGAGTTATGGACAAAACGCAAGCCAGATTTAAACATCCTAAGACCCTGGGGGTTTACTGCGTACATTCATAATGATTCCTATAGGTATGGAAAATTGGGTCTTAGAGGAAAAAAGTGTATCTTTATAAGATACTATAAGCAATCAAAAGGATATGTTTTCATAGGTGAAAATGAAGATGGAACTGTGACTGAAATTGAATCAAGAGATGCCGTATTTCTAGAAAATGAATTTCCTAGCAGGGGAGATATTGATCGTATAGTATCTCTTTATGAAACACAAGAACAAGGCAGTACAGAACAAACTCAGACTAATGATCCTCATTCATCTCAATACATTGACTTGAGTGGGAGCTCAGAAAGGCCTTTACAAAGGCCTAGACAAGAGAAGCGAAAGAGACCAGAAGTTCCCACAAGAAGGAGTGACAGGGGAAATGTACCTAGGAGAAGTTTCTCTATAGAAGGAGAGGCACTTATTGTTACTCCAAACGGAGATGATGAGCCTCATTCTGTGCAAGTAGCCTTATCAGGTCCTACTAAAGATGAATAGAAGAATGTAATGGAGGAAGAAATTGATTCAATGAAGAAGAATCAAGTTTGGGAACTAGTTGATCTACCAAAAGGGCGAAAAGCCATTAGGAACAAATGAGTTCTCAAAATTAAAAGAAAAGTTGATGGATCAATTGACAAATACAAGGCTCAATTGGTTGCAAAGGGGTACACACAACAGGAAGGTATAGATTACGAGGATACCTTTTCGCTTGTTGTACGTTTCAATTCTGTAAGGCTTATTCTGGCAATAGTAAATAGTTTAGATCTGGAACTGTATCAGATGGATGTAAAAACTGCATTTCTAAATGGTAATCTGGATGAAGAAATCTATATGGAACAACCATTAGGTTTCATTAAGAAAGGAATGGAGAGTAGAGTTTGTAAGCTCAAAAGGTCCATTTATAGACTAAAACAATCATCCAGACAGTGGTATTTGAGATTTCATAGAGCAATAACCTCTTATGACTTTCAAATGATTGAAGAAGACCACTGCGCCTACATTAAACGATTTGAGGGTAATTTTGTAATATTATCCTTATATGTAGATGACATACTATTGGCTGGAGATAGTCTAAAGTCGGTCTTAGCTATTAAGAATGGCTATCATCGAATTTTGAGATGAAGGACATGGGTGAAGCAAAATATATACTTGGAGTTAAAATCCAAAGGGATCGCTCTAAAAGAATTCTCTCTCTTTCACAAGAGAATTATATCAAGAAAATTCTTGAGCGATTCAATATGAGAGACTGCAATCCCTTAGATACCCCAGTAGCTTCAAGTGTAACCTTAAGTCTTGATATGTGTCCCAAAACTGAGTCAGCAAAGAAGAAAATGGAAAGGGCACCCTATGCTAGTGTCGTTGGAAGTTTGATGTATGCAATGATGTGTACAAGGCCAGATATTTGTTTCGCAGTTGGACTGGCTCGCAGATTCCAGTCAAATCCCGGTGAGCAACATTGGAAAGCAGTGACAAGGATTTTGAGATACTTGAAGGGCACGTCAGATTATGCACTATGCTATCAAGGAAGCGATCTGCGCTTGGTTGGATATTCTGATGCTGATTTGGGTAGAGATGAAGTTGAACGAAGATCAACTTCAGGATACACCTTGCTGAACAATGGCACCATATGTTGGAGCAGTAAGAAGAAGACGAGCATTGCCCTAAATCCTATGGAAGCTGAATTCGTGGCATGCACTTCAGCAGTGTAAGAGGCTATATGGTTGAAGAGATTTATTGAACATCTTGGATTTGGAAATGAAAGCACAAATCCGGTGTTTGTGTATTGTGACAATACTATGGCCATAGCCTATATGAAAGATCCCAAATACCATAGCAAGACCAAACACATAAATAAAAAGTATAATTTTGTGAGAGATTATGTAGCACAGAAAGTTGTTACTGTACAACATATTTCAACCAAGAGTATGGTCGCGGACCCTCTAACCAAACCCATAGCCAAGGAAATGTATGACAAATATGTGAGGGCTATTGGGATGCATAAAATGTAAACTTGCAAATACTATGTAATATGTTTATGATTAATGAAAATGTTTCTTCATAAAATTTTATGTGTCTATATGAAGGTATACAATGTCCATTATGTCGTACAGGCAGGTAAGGTTGGCTCTCTCACACGAGCAACCGCCTTTGATACTCAGGAAGAGTATGCAAAGATGAGACAGTTGTGTTCACCAGTAAAGCAGCAGGAATGCTGATATGGTAGAGAAGAAACACAAATTATGTCACCTCGATAAGAGTGTAGTATGTCAAGATGAGATCCAATAAGACGTAATATAAATATGGATCGAATCATGGATACCCACTTCCATGATGCCTGTTGCCAGATAATAAATTCTTCAACATTGACGTCATGATAGATAAATGGAGTAGAAGAATTTGGGTTTAGATATTGGGAGCATCTAAACTCATGTATGTACGGTGTTAACGATGAGAATCAAAACGACGTACGCTCTTATAGTGTAAAAGTAACACTGTAGCATGTGATTCATACCACATGTGTGAAAGAACCGCAAATAGGAAGTAAGTGAATGGATCCCTGCTTCATTGCTGTGTGAGTCCTAAGAAGGTTAAACACTTCTTTGATGTCCTTCGACTTTGACATTATCATGGAGGTATACTTCAGTGTCTGCTACCTTAACATTCATCCTATGATCATGACTGATACGATCCAAGGTTTTATGTTAGGAAAGTGGTTGACGCATATCAAAATGATATATGAGCGAAAGGAAGATTACCTAAAATATACACATCTATGCTGGTGTCTGAGACATGCCCCTTATGATATTAATATTTGGCAATTTCATGAGTGTGGATACTAAGCATATGAAAAGGCAATCTAAGTTTTATCTTGACTTGAGAGGGATTAGATCTGCCGTGTGGAAGTGTTTATTGGTGTATCTAGGAGATATGAGGCATAATATTAAAATTCAAGCTACACAAAGAAAGGTTGTCTTGTGCTGGTCCTATGAGAGGGATTTCTAGTACAAACACCTAGGAGACGTCATGCCCACGCGGTCACGGCAAAGCACCTAGTATGAAAGAAGAAAGAGAGAGAGAGACAATTCTTATGGCATCCAATCCACCAAGTGTGAGTGGAAGATGTTGGAAATTGGGCTTGGTCCACCCTTGGTGGATTAGGCCTAAAACCCAAACCCATTAAGCTTTAAGCTTTGGGGCAAAATAAAATACCCAGACAAATGTGGGGTATTTATTTGTAATTTTCCCCAAGGGTTCAAAATTGAAACCTAGAGGGAGCAGTTCCCCCGTATATTTTGGATGGAATAGTTGTTTGAGAAACAGACGTGTGTGTGTGCGTGACTAAGTACACAGAACACAGAACAGACAAAAAACAGAGAGAAAAACATTCTTTGAGAACTTTCTTCTCCACTCTTCCTTTCTTATGCATTTGCTGTGTGATATAGTCGAAATCCTGGTGATTCGACTCACGTGGGTACCGGAAGAACTCGAAACGACACTTCAGGTACGCCCGAAATCTGACAGCTTAGATTGAAAATGTGAAGGGTAGAGGAAGGGAAAATGTGCTTCATAAGATATCTCCAATTGCTCTCATCCCTTGATTTTTAAGATGCTTTCTTGTGTTGACACATGTCAAATAGTCTCATCTTCTTCTAACTATGTCATTAGGTTTTTAGTTGGATTTGAACTAACTTCTTCCTCTTCTAGTTAGCATAAAGAACCGCTCCCTCTTGCTCTTCTAACTAAATGAGTTTTCTTCCAACTAAAACACTATGCACTCAACCATGCACTTAGGTTAGTCCAACCTTACACTCAAGCAAATTCCACCCTTACACTCAAGATAATCCTTACCATCATCAATCATGATTGCTATGTTCATGTAGCATTGTTTTAATGCAATTGGACATGTGCTCATCTTCATAAATCATGACCTACTCCCCTCTTCATATGATAATGACACTTGGCATCTTGAATTCCACAATTTACATAATTACTAACACATTTTATTTTCAATTTTTGGAATAATGCCAATTCTCACAGATTTTATGCCATAATTTTGAAAAATCATAACTAAATTTTTAGAAATTGTTTTAGAGTGATTCCAAAGGCTAAGGAACCCTTATTGAGTCTAGTTTCAAGGAAAAATATGGACTTTAGCCAATTGGAAGCATATCATTCCCAGATTTTATTTCTTTGACTGCTGCTCCAGAGACTTTTCTAGATTTTCTGGGCTAACTTCAAAAATTTATAACTCTTAATCCACTAGTCAAAATGTCTTTTAATACCTATCAAATTAAAGCCCTAGATGTCTACTTTCACCATGTAAAATTTCATAATTTTAGACATCATTTGATCATTCAAAATCCCAAGACAATCTCACTGCCTCATAGGAAATTTCAATAGAAGCATAATCACATTCTCCAAAATTCACCATTTCACTTTCTTTAATACCCTAAAGATATAAGAAATATTAGGAAATAAATTTGGGGCTCCTACTAAATCGGGGCTTGACAGTCCACTTATTTTAGGCTTATTCACTAGTCTTCAATCCCAAAATTCGGGGTGTTACACCTTAAACACAAGACATACAAAAAAAACAAAGTATTATCCTATTAGTGGGGTCAGTTTATGGATCGTATGACGTTATTGTACACTATCAACAATTAAATCTTTAAATAGATTGTTAAATAAATAATAAAATATGATGATGGCAGAGTTTTGTAATCAAATGATACTAAACACCTTCTTTAAATCTTTCTTAAACATATATAAGGTTATACGCTCAAACCTTATTTAAAAAAATACATAATAATAATGTAAGTTAGGGCAAAATATGATGATGAAAATATACCCAAGACATACTTAAATGCAAAGCATACAAAAAAAAAGAGCATTATCCTATTAGTGGGGTCAGTTTATAGATCGTATGACGCCATTGTATACTATCAACAATTAAATCTTTAGATAAATTGTTAACTAAATAATCCCGCTCTTTATTGAGTGTTCTCTTCGATTTTATTTTATCTTTTTTAAAAGACTCCATACTGCTTGATTAATTCTCCTCAATGTTGCATTCCAACAGCTTTTATTGAATATATCTAAACTACTTCAAACAATTTTCTATTCAATACATGTCACTCCAACATTTCTGCGAAT
Source organism: Inga laurina (assembly GCA_963855925.1). NCBI lineage: Eukaryota > Viridiplantae > Streptophyta > Magnoliopsida > Fabales > Fabaceae > Inga > Inga laurina. The sequence goes on from OY979709.1 coordinate 16,263,976, forward strand.
ATATTCATTATGAACTTTATTGTTTCATGTAAGGCATCTCTATATCTATATCAGCATCTTCATCTCGGCTACTCAAATTTTACACTCGTCTCTTTAAAGCTCAATATTTATTATTATAAAGTATTGTTAAAACTTTAAAAGAAAAACAAAAAGAACGCGATTAAACCCAAGACATGCCATAAAACTTTAAGGGTATGTTTGGTGTGAGGGATTTGGAGGGGAGGGAAAATTTTTATGAGTTGAATTTTAAAAGAATGAAGAAGTGGGATAATAAAATTTTAATAAAGAGAATATATAAGATAAAAGAGTAAGAAAAATTAATTAAAACTTTTTAACCCCATTTCTCTAATTTTTTAAATTTAACTAAAAATTTTTTTTCTTCCACCCACTTTCCCTTCCCTCCCCTCCAACCAAACAAGCCTCGAAAGAAAAACAAAAAGAACACGTAAACCCAAGACATTCCACCTTATTCATCTAAGGTCATACCCTATAAAAAGACAAGAAAGAACGAAATTTCAAGAAATGCATGCCAGATGGCACATGCACGTGAACTAGTATATTTTATGCAATGAGTTCAGAAAGCATAATGGGAGCCCCAGCCCCCTAACTATAATGGGTTGGTGCATAAAGATTTGCTCATAATATGGCCAATGATGTAAAATAATATAACAATAATGATAGCATTAATCATTCTCAAATTTCTCGCCTGAGTATATTACTATTAATTAATCTATTACTCACTAGTAAATTGCTCATAATTAATAATTCCGGGGAATGAAGTATGGCACTATCCCATAAGTTGATGAGCAGCATTATGAATCCTATATTGTCCTGTGTGCTTAAATACAAATAATCCAACATATTTTAATTAGTAAAGGAGGGATGCATTTGAACATTTCACTTAGGATTCTAGGTAAACATTTCTTCCTTTTTCTATCTTTTCACTTATGAGTGATGATCGTTGGTGGAGGATAAAATTAAAAAGGGAGAATGACAAAAATATGTTAATTCCAAATCAAAGCTGCAAATGGTCTAATCACTGTAAAGTCTCTAAAAACTGATATGATGACATTAATATGCTTTTTTTTGTTGTTGCAAAATTACCTCTTAATCAGTCACGACTATATTCATGAAAGTAATCAATAACAACTTCAACTTAATTAACAAATAAGAGCTTAGACTTTATGAAACAACAAGAAGAAGGTCGTTATGGAGGTTATTACAAAGGTAATGGAGTGCTTACATGTGTGCTTTCAAATGGTTTGCGAACAATCTCACATCAGCAGCAGAATTTGACTCACAACCTTATTGGTTACTCCTTCGATCTTTAATAAAAGATATATTTAGGGAGTTGATTTTGATCCTAAATATATGACAGATACATAGTTTTCATATTTGTCAATCTTTTTCTACTTTACCTTTGTTATTGATGCTCCCTCAACCATAATTAAGGAAGAGATGGAATGGAGGAATTAAAGAATATAGCTAGAGCGTTTTAGAAAATACATATCTTATTAACTAACTTAATCAACTTTTTTAATCTAATCAAGTGCATGTTCGGGAAACCCCCAAATCATGGTTTCAGAAGTCCTTTTCCGCAAGTTGATACAAAACTCCTCTCACATACTTTGTTTATAAATCATAAAAGCACTTCTAGAAAATTAAAACAAATAGGCACCAAATTAGGTAAATATATCTTATATTAAGGATCAAAGGGAGTACAAGCTAACTCCTTATCAACTGGACATAATTTTTTGTTGGTTTTTTTATCCTTTTTTATTAAACCATATAGTTGTACATATTTTTTTAACTGCACATTAAATTTTAAACTTTAAGGGACAAATCATTTGTGGATGTGTCAAAGAAAAATCATTTTTTTTTGGCCAGAAAGAAAATTCAATTTAAAATATTTAAAAGGAGAAAAAAGACAGTACCAATTAAGATGGGAACAAGGTCCCTGCACATGACCGTTGCTTCGGATGATGAATTGGGTGTGGAGTACAGCCAAATGAGGTAACTCAAAACAAACGTATCAACGGGGCATTGGCATCATATGACATACTTCCGGTACATAATTTTCTATTTTGTCCCTTGGGATTGTTGTTATGCTTGCATGCTGTACAGAATACGATATGATATTCCTTTCACTACTCTGATGTGACATACAATACTTCCAATGGTATTATGGTCAATGCCAAGGAAGTTTCCTGCGGTAGAAATGTTGTGACTTGTGAGTGAGATCTCATTTATAATGTCAGACCATTACTATCTGCCCAGGAATTAAAAAGAAATTTACTTAAATGGCTCAAAGATATTTTTTTTTTAAATTATTGTACTATTTTGTGGTGAGAAAATGTTGATGTTGATTATCTAAGTGTCAAAATCGTTGTAATGTCACGTCTTGAACTAACAAAGAGCATATATATACAAAACATGTCCATGGTCTTATGGCTATGGAAGCTCCCCTATGTTAAGTGGGATGTTAGTTTTTTTTTTCCCATGATAGTAGGATGATAGTTTGATCCTACTTATAATCTCATATCTTTAGTACCTAATTCTTTAATTAAAAAACCAATAATTAAAATCTTCAAAAATGAGTTACTTTAACCAAGCCTCTTTCACATTCCATTTTACAATGATAACCCACATTTTGCATCCAAGCGAAATTCTTTGCTATCCTCAAAATGTAAAAATATGACCTTATATCACTACAAAAAACATTAAATTTCTGACAAAATTTGTCACGAAATTTGTTTCTGTGTTAGATTCTGTCGGAAATTTCGTAGAAAAAGTTTCCAACGGAATTTTTTCTATGGAAAATTATATTTTGTGATAAATTCTGTTGGAAATAATTTTGCCACGGAATTAGCCATAGAAATTTCCGTCGCAAAATTTGCTACGGAATTTCTAATGATATTATTTGTGGCAAATTGAATTTTGTCTGAAAAATCAAAAAATTATTATCATTTAATTAAATTTAATTTTAAAAACATATCTTTATAAAAATTAAAATTATGATATTATTAGTCATATAAATATTAAAAAATTAGGATTAATACCATATTTCATCCCTCAAGTTTTTTCTCATTTTGGTTTTGGCTTCTCAAGTTTCCAACCATAGGTTTTGGTCCCTGTAGGGGCAAAATGATCATATAAAAATTTATTTATAAGAAATAAAATTTATTAGTTCTTAATTAATATTAATAAAAATATTAGTTAGTAATTATTTATTAGTTATTAATTAATTTTAATAAAAAAAATTAATTTTAGAAATTAGACAAAAATATAGTCATATGAAATCTATTTAAGATGTAAAATTTTTTAATTTGAAGTTAATTTATATTAAAAATTATAACAATATATAAAATTATTTTATATTATTATTACATTTATATATAAGAAAAAAATATATATTTATAAATAATTGATTATATATAATAATATTATATATATAGATATAATTGTGTAATAATAAAACGCCAAAGCTGTTGAGTCCATCCAGTAAGGAGGGCAAGTTGAGTTGCATTTACAGGAAAAAAGAGGTTGCGACACGTGGCAAAGGCAGGCTACACCATATGGCGAATCTGGGCACCAACGACTAAGTGGAGGCCACCGGAGCTGCCAAGTGCCACCGCCAGTGATGAGGTGGCGGCTGTCAGAGTTGCCACGTGGCTTTTTTAAATTTAAAAAATAAAAAATAAGTTTGCGAGGGAATTTCCGACAGTTTGTCACGCTATTATCAGCGACGGAATCCATTCCGTCGGAAACTCTGAATTTCGTGGCAAATTTCGTTGGAAATTCAATGTTTTTTTGTAGTGTATGCCAAATCATGATAGCAAGGACACCTAAGATATTGATGCGCGTGTTCTCAGGGAGGATGGTTGGACGCAAAAGTACTCCTCCGTATGCTCCTTGGAAGGTGGGCATGATTATGGTGGATGAACAGGTTCATCAATCATAAAGTTCCTCTAGAACCAACTTCTACAAGACCATCACACTAAATTGTGCAAAATATGCAGGGAACCACGATTAAAAGTTTCATTACTTAGAAGTGATTGATGATAGCAAGGACACCTAAGATATTGATGCATGTGTTCTTAGGAAGTTGGTTGGACGCAAAAGTACTCCACTATATTATCCTTGGAAGGTGGGCATGCTTTTGGTCGATGAACATGTTTATCAATCATAAAGTTCCTCTACCATCAACTCCTACAAGACCATTACATTGAATTGTGAAAAATATGCAAGGACTTGGGCCGAAGAGTAGTATTGGTTTGGGGAGGAATGGGCCGAATGTGGGGTCTATAACGTCACAGGTAGTGGATAATGTGGCAGGGCCGAAGGTAGGAAGGATTGGGCGAAAAGTAGGTCTGGTTATGCAGATGGAAATAACCCAATTGGTGGGCAATACCAGTGCAATTCCAGCGGTGGAGCAACATTTCCATGATATAGTTCAGACAGAATTAATGCATTCTCTCTGCAGTGTACTTGAGGACAAGGTCACACATTCTGTGGAGATGGGTGTAAGTAAGCAACATGAGGTGTGGAGGGCATCAATAGGGCCTTCTAATCAGTATAATCCTGGCGCAAATTCACGTGATCAATCAAATAGGGTGGGTCAGGAGATGAACACGTGCATATTAGATGGTGTGGTGGTTATGGATGTGGGGGTAACTGAGGTACACAAGTCCACGGAGCAGAGCTTTACTAAGGGAGCTATCGGTCAGTTCTAAGTAATATTTTATTGTTTTTTTATGGATATATCCAATCATAATATTCTAGTGTGGAATGCACGTGGGGCGGGTAAGAAGAGCTTTAGACCTTTGTTGATTGAGTTATGTCGCATGCACAAGCTTCAGTTTGTAGCGATCCTGGAGCCTCGGCAGAATGGGAATAAGGCGAAAAGGTTGGCTAAAAGGATTGGTTTTGATGAGGTTGACGTGGTTGAGTGTGAAGGTTTTAGTGGAGGTATCTGGTGTCTTTGGAGAAAGGAGTTCCTTTTTTCGGTAGTCGTTAAGTATGATCAGGTGCTACATGGGGTAGTGAATAAAGGTAACCGAGAGGAATGGTATTTGTCTATAGTTTATGGTAGCCCGATAGTTATTCGTAGGAGAGGCCTCTAGAATTCTTTGAATGACATAGCAACGGGGGTGACATCGCGTTGGTGTATTTGTGGGGATTTTAACGCCACTTTAAGGCAAAATGAAAGGCTATCTACGGCTGCTAGGCCTCGTGATCCAGATAGGGATTTTTGTGCTTGGTTTCGGCAACTTGACTTATTGGATGTTAATTTCTATGGCCTGAAGTTTACGTGAAGTAGGGGAGGAAGCTGCAGTAGAATAGATAGAGTGGTAGCAAGTTTAGGATGGATGATTCTCTTTCTCAGGGTAACAGTAACTCACTTGCCTCGTTATAGTTCAGACCATAATCCTCTTTTGGTTTGCTTGAATGGGCGCCGTAGTCCACGACCCCCTCGCCAATTCTGGTTTTTTCTCCATGGATTGCTCATGAGGACTTCTCTAACTGTGTTAGGAATTCATGGAGGACAACGAATAGCTGGGAGGCGAATGTCATGAACTTTACGCATAATGTGTCCAGGTGGAACAGGGAAGTCTTTGGTAACATCAATAGGCGGAAAGCATAAATATTACGAAGGCTGGAGTTCCTGAGTATTAACTGTGGGCGCCTTGATGATGGTTGTCAGGAAGGCCATCAAAGGAAGCTATGGAAGGATTTGGAGGAAATCTTGATGCAAGAGGAGGTAATGTGGTTACAAAGGTCACGGAGCAGTTGGTATGTTAATGGTGATAGGAATACACAGTATTTTCACTCTACAGCAAACTCAAGAAGAAGGCGGAATACAATTGAGGCATTGAAGACGGAGGATGGCGCTTGAACTTACAACAGGGAAGAGATTATGCAGGTGGGTACAAATTTTTTTAGGAATTTATTCTGGGAGGATAGTTATGAGGAGGTGAATATTGTTTTTGGGGGCACCTATCCGCTAGTGGATGCTGAGGCACTATCTTGAATTGGAAGGAATTTTAGTGCTATTGAGGTAAAGCAGGCTTTGTTTGCAATAGGCCCACTTAAAGCCCCTGGCCCAGATGGCTTGAATCCTTTATTCCATCAAAGCCAATGGGAGTTGGTGGGTCCAATGGTGATTGAGATGGTGTGTCGGCTATTCCAATATCTGGAGGAGATTAAGAAGGTTAATGGTACTAATATAATTCTGATTCTAAAGGTGGATCACCCAGAGATGATTTGGGACTTCTGCCCGATTAGCCTGTGTAATGTCGTGTACAAGATCATGACAAAGGTGGTGGCGAATAGACTATGGCCTATTATGCCTATTATCATTTCACCAAACCAATGTAGCTTTGTTCCGAGGAGACAAGGGGTGGATAATATTGTATTGGCATAAGAGATTTTTCACTCTATGAGGACAAAAAAGGGGTGGAAAGGTTTTATGGCAATCAAAATTGATTTGGAGAAACCTATGATCGAGTTCGCTGGCCTTTTGTGGTTAATTGTTTACAGGAGGTTGGGATACCAGAGAATGTCATTCGAGTAATTGCTTCTTGTATAAACTCGGCCTTGATGAAGTTGTTATGGAATGGTGAGCATGGGGATGAGTTCACTCCATCAAGGGGTCTGTGGCAGGGTGATCCTATCTCCTCATATTTATTTGTTATTATCATAGAGAAATTAGCCTATTTGATCCAGGCAAAGGTGGTGGCAGAAAATTGGTTGCCCTTTTGTTTGAAGCAACATGGTACGCTGGTGTCACATTTATTTTTCGCGGATGATCTCCTTTTGTTTGCAAAGACGATTTCTGTGCAGCGTATGGAGAGAAAGTTAATAAGCAGAAGTCTCAGATTTTTTTCTCAAGGAATGTGCATCATACTAGAGCTACATAAATTAGTGATTTTCTAGGTTTCTCATGCACACAAGATTTGGGGAAGTACTTAGGGGTCCCACTTCATCATAAGAGGGTGTCACGACATACCTATGACTATTTATTAGAGAAAATGGATAAGAGATTAAGTGGGTGGAAGGCGAGGTCTCTCTCATTAGTGGCGTGTCATACATTAGTGGCTTCTGTTATGTCATCCATTCCGGTATATGCTATGCAAACTGCTCCTTTGCCTAGGTTTGTCTGTTCGGAAATTGATAAGCATTGTCGCACGTTCCTATAGGGTGGTACATCTGAGAACAGAAAGCTACATCTCCTATCCTGGAATAAGGTCTGTCGAAGGAAATAAGAGGGTGGATTAAGTTTGAAGTGGGCCAAGGTGCAGGACGACTCGTTTATGATGAAGCTCGGGTGGGGTTTGCTTAAGAAACCAAATGCGTTATGGGTGAGGATGTTATGGGAAAAATACCGTTGTGGGGGTGATGTGTTACCGAAGATTGGGAAACATCGAATAGAATCACAAGCCTGGAAGGGTATTAGAAGCTGCTGGCCTAAAGTAACTGCAGGGTTGAAGTGGATGGTCGGCAATGGGAAGAGCATTAGATTTTGGTTGGATAATTGGTGCCCCAGGGCTAGGAAGCTACGCGACTATGCTCTCCTGAGCTCTCAGGGTTTGATTTGGATCAGAAGGTTGATGAGTTTAAGGACAGTTCTGGAGCATGGAAGACTGATGTACTTGATGGCTTGCTCTCGAGGGAGGTGGTGTCGTCGATCATTAGGACACGGATGGATATATCTCGGGATGACATCCCTTTATGGAGTGAGACTGCGTCGGGTGAATTCTCTACAAAGTATGCCTATACTAGCATTGAGAAGAAGGGTGATTCATCTGGTAAGAATTTGTGGAAAATGATATGGAGATTATGGGTTCCTCAGCGGTGTAGGACATTTCTTTGGTTGGGAGCGCAAGATAAGTTGCTAACAAATGAGGTTCGGACCCATAGGAACTTGGTGGTATCCTCGGGTTGTGTGGCATGTTCCAGTGGTATTGAGACCATCTTACATGTTCTGCGTGGATGTACGGTTGCGGATGAGGTATGGAGTCGACTGGTTCCAAGCCATCTGGTTTGGAAATTTAATACGTTATCAAATATTAAGGCCTAGGTCGAGTGGAATCTACAACAACGTTTCTCAGTTAGGGAAGGAAGGTGGGATGTCATCTTTGGGCTGATTTGTAGACAGCTATGGCTGGCTCGGAATACCTCAATTTTTGAGCACCGACAGGAGAGTGCAGTAAGTATTATATCGAAGGCCTGTGTGTGTGCGAAATGGGGGTCGGGTTTGTTAGGCATTAGTGGGGAAGCAACGAAGGTTTTGGAGATGTGGAGGCCACCTTCTGTGGGATTTCTTAAGGTCAATGTTGGCGGGGCAGCATCACGCTCCGAAGATCAATCGGCCTGTAAAGAATTGGTGCGAGATCATACAGGGAGGGTCATGGGTGGGTTTCTCATGAATATTGGACCTGGAAGGAGCTATGATGCTGAGGTGTGGGGTGCGTTATGTGGCTTGAAATATGCTTGGGATTGTGGGTGGAGACAATTGGTGCTCGAGTCCGATTGTTTGGACCTAGTGGAGAGGTTGAATAACAGGGGCATTCCTGATATTGACCTTGATGGCGTGGAGAGACAGGTTTGCGAGCTGCTGGATTGGAACTGGGATATGTGCGTCAGTTGGTGTACAAGAGAGGTGAATAGCGCGGCAGACCTTCTTGCCAAGGAGGCCTTGATGTTCATGAGCGGTTTTACAGCTTTTACGGAAGTACCATCCTGTGTGCAGCAATGTGTCATGAAGGATTCTTCAAGTCTTGCTTAGTGTAGGCTCGGTGTTATCTTCATCAAAAAAAAAAAATTCATCACTCAAAAGTGATTGATGGAACAAGAGAGGTCTTGAAGGGTGAGGTTTATCGCTTTTAAAACTTTGAAGTGCTTGACAATCATGGTAGATATAAAGTGACTTGACATTTGTGGAGGATTAGATTCCACAAGACATCATATTTCCACAATTTGTGTTTTACAACTAATTAGTTAGCGTTTGTCACTAATCTATTTTGTATAATTTATATCTTCAAAATGTAATTATCATTTTTGTGTTTTGCAACTTTCTGTTTTGCCCACGTCATATGATTGAAGTTGAATCAAAGACTGAATTTCACATTTGCATATAAGAGCAATATTCCTCCATGTCATGTCTTAATGTTATTTTACTGTTTAAACCTATCAATAATGATTTTTTGTCATTTGTATATGATAGCGTTAACATTAACAATGTTACTAAAGAAATAACAATAACGGTATTAAAAACAGTTTTCTTCCAAGCATGGTAAATAAAAGGGTATGGTTTTCATTCAAACATGGTAAATGAAAGGGCATAATATGGGTAACAATGACAAAACAAGTATTAATAATAAAGAGTTCAAGTTACATTTTCAATTTAAGTAGCATTAATAAATTTCCCTCTAATTAATAGTGTTACTAAAGGAACCAACATATAGTTGGCTTAGAAGTGTAAGGCCCCGCTAGATCTGTAATACCCCAACTTTTGAGACTCGAGGCTAGAGAATAAGCCTGAGATTATTGGATTGCTAAGCCCCGGTTTAGCAAGATCCCAAATTATGATTAAGTGTTAATGACTTCAAAAGTGGACGTGGTTAGTGATAAATAACCCTTTTGGAGAATATGGTGTGAGTTGGCACTCGAATGTGATTCATGTGTGTTGTGAGCAGTGCCAAAACCCTGTATTTGAGTTCAATTGTGGATTAAAATCCAAATTGACTTAGAATAGAGGGAAGAATTGAATGGGGTATTGTGATGGAAATGGTGTCATGTTGTGGTATTTAATCATTAGAATTGATTTAAATTGGATTGGACACATTGGTTGCAAAACTGGAAATGTTGTCCAGTGTGAATTCTGTCTAGGCAGTCTTCCCGTGTGGACGCTTTTCCTAGGAAAATGACTTTAGAAAATTATGAAAATTTTCAGTCTTAAATTTCACATCCCAAGCTTCAAAATAGACATATAATTGGTGCCATTTAATGTTGGGAACTGGGAGATATGACTGTCCAAATTTTAAGGTCGAAGATGGACTCTATTTTGGGGCAGTGATGAAATTTGTGTAATTCTGGAATTGTGTGGTGATTTCTAGTATTGGTAAATATTTTTCCTATAAAGAGGACTTAAATACCTTTCATTTGGCTTTGGAATCACCTCATTTCAATTTTTCTAGAATTAGTTATGATTTTTCAAAGTTTGGGCAGAAAATCCGAAAATGGGAATTATGACATCATCTCAATAAAAGATGACATCAGCATGGAATTAAATATGTTCTCATCTTCTTCAGCTCTCGTTTTCTGTCGTGCTTAACCAGCTGAAACTAGTGAGAGAAATTTGAGAGCTCTTAGAGAGAGAAAGAGGAGAAATCTCGCAAGGTAAGCCGATTTCTCCGACAATCTAGCTCCTAACGCGTATAACCTTGTTCCTAAGCTTCTCTTCTACATGGATTAAGGTACTTGAAGCTTAATTTTTCTGTTTAAAAGGGGCTAGGGTTCATCCATATTGAGTAAAAGCCAGAGGGAGCTTGAGGTAACTTCCGAAACTTCAATCTTTGATTGTTCTGGCTGCTGTGGTTGATTTAATCGGTGAAATTTCACCGGATTGTCTTTGCTTGTAAATTTGGAAAATGGGTTGGCCTAGGGGTTATGCTGCCCAAATTGGGTCTTAATGTTAGTTGTAACCTAATGTAATGGTTAATAAAGTGGTTAGGAGTAGAAAGAAACACGTTTAAGGAGCCAAAACCGAAAAACCCCAATTTTCCCCGGAGTTCTTGTATATTTCGGTTATGGCTATAAATGGGTCTTAGAGTTAGATTTTCAATGATTTGATGGTTCCATTAAGTTCAGGAGCGAAAATTAGGTGGGGTTACAATTGGTCACTTTTTCGGAAAAGGCCGAAAAAGCATAATTACGAAAATGCCCCTGAAACCCTTAAAGTGGGGCTGCCAAGGGTAAATTTGTAAATTGACATTGAATTTGATAATTCCAAATCCGGAAATGGATTCCTTGGGTGAAAATATGTCAAAATAGCCCATGTCAAAATTTCAAGAAAAGTACAGCCAAACCGGGTACGGCCGGGCCGGGTCGGGTCCCCGGAGGTATTTTAGTAAATTTTCAATATAGCCTCATATAACCCCCAGAAACACTATGGAAGTGTCTAAATAGTACATTTGACATTGTAGGATCGAATGTGAAGCCCCGAGTTACTGGCACGCAAATCGAGGAGAAATTGTAAACTAAGTTCACTTTTGCATTAAGTTCGTGTGCTATGTTCTTCTAATATTCTCTGTACTTTAGTTTTTATCAAATATACTCTTTGAGAGAGAAATTGTAAACTCATTTATTACTCTTATCTTGAGTTACTCAAGGTAATAGGACTTTGAGTGTGGGCTTTGATTACAAAGTGTAAGGGGGAGTGAGTGCTTAGGAGAGGAACTTGCTTGTACAGAGGCACCAATAGCCCTGTGAATCTTGGGATATTAGTGAAACTCTTAGAAACATCTCTAAGAACTAGACGTAGGTTAAGTGAATTGGACTGAACTAGTATAAATCTCGTGTGCCTACTATCTGTGATATCTTTCTAACTCTACCTTCTCCATTAAGTCTTTGTTTAAGTTTGTACTTAAGTTTAAATTTTTTTAATATCACCCAATTCACCCCCTTGGGTAAAGGCTTCAACTAACATTTGGTATTAAAGCCTAAACTTCTTATTTTGAGGTTTAATAGCTAAAGAAGGACCCGATGGTAAGCATGGGTGAAGGGATAGTTCCTGATGGAGCTTTGATAAGTAAAATATTTGCATATTTATTTTCCCTTATATGATGATTTTATGGACGATATCTTCATTTAATATAATAAATTTGGGTGTGATTGATAAATAAATATTGTTTTTGGAATAAACAACATTTTAAAAAATAATAAAAAAATGAAAAAAATAAATAAAAGTACTGTAGCAGCCACCGGGTACTATAGCAGTCAACGGGCACTGTAGCAGCCGCCAGATCACTGTAGCAGTACTGTAGCACACGTTTTTTCCCCCTATAAATAGAGATCAATGCCATGCTCAAAGGGGGAGGAGAGGAAGAGAAGCATAGGTCCTTCTCCGACAGGGAGAGGTGCTTCTCTGACCGGGAGAGATCTTTCTTTGACATTTCTGAGTTCTTTATGTTGTTTTTAAGCTTTAATTTCATGTATTGCATGCCTCCATCTTGGAAGGCTTAGGATTGTATTACTTTTTGCATGCCTCCATCTTGAAAGGCTTAGGATTTTATTACATTTTGCATACCGCCTACATGGAAGGTTTTACCTCCTAAATGGACGGCTAGATTTCTTCATCTTTCATTCATCTTTTGGTTGTATATTTATGTTTGAGAATTTAATATTCAAGTTTATGCAGTATTTCTGAGGATTTCATTCTGGCTTTATATAATGTCAATTTATTTTGGTTTTGTTTTTAATTTCATCATGTGCTAAACTTTCATTTTCTTAGGGTGATGACGTAGCTTACTAATGACGGATTAAATCCTAACTTATTAAATCTAGTTTGAATTTCTCCTTCATGATTGAGTTTTAATTATTATTCTTAATGCTTTTGATTGACTGGCCATCTTTTGAATGATTTCAATATGCATGTTGAGACCGGAAGGAGATACATGTGTGTAGACCCTATAATTAAAACCATGACTTGCATATGAAATAGGAATATATTCATATGAGTTGTGTAGTCTTACTGAGTTCCATAAACTTAACGCATGATTAATTGCTTAAATTCATATAGGAATATATTGGATTAGCAATTGATTATATAATTGCTTGACCTTGGAAGAGGCTAGTAATTAAATTAGGGAAACTCGACTATTAATCATGTGGAATAAATTGGGCTAGAATAGATAAGTGATTCAATCTGGAATTTGTTAAGTGAAATCTGACCCCTAGGGCTTTTTCTCATATTTGCTTTCATATCATCTGCATTCATATTTAATTGTCTTCCTTTTATTTTGTACTCTCAATCACCAACTAATCGATCGACTAAATAGAGTTAAAATTGCTTATTTTGGTACTTAGTGAACAATCCTCGTGGGATCGATACTCTACTTACTTCTATATTACTTGATTACGACAGTGTACACTTGCACTATTTAATTGATCATCTGAACTCGTATCAAGCTTTAATCACTAGACCACTAGGATTCTGTGGTGAGCACTTCTCATTTTGGAAAGCCAAGTTCAAAGTGTTCATAACCACAAATAAGCATGGTCTCTGGCAAGTTATACAAATTGGAGACTATGTTCCTATGAAGAGACAAGGAGAAAGAATAATTCCAAAGACACCGTCATATTTTGATGATAATGATAAGAAGCTAGTGACCCTCAACAATAAAGTCATTGTAATGATCCAGAGTGTAACCCCCTAACTTAATAGCCATAATTATAGTTCGAAAATGAGTCGGTAAGTTAATTTAGAGACCAACAAATAATTCAAAACTTGTTAAAGGTCCCAACTCTGAGACAGGATCTAGCCCTGTGATAAAGTGGGTTTTCAAAAGCTTTTTTTAAAAGTTGTTCAATACAGTCTCATATTCATATTTCAAATATATTTGGCTTGTGCAGTTCGGTTTCATTCATAAATATCATAGTGTAAACAAAATTCCTGACAACTCTCGGGTTGTATCCATTCACTAAAAGGGTTTATGAGGCATATTCGCCCCTTTCAATTTACCATAATGGGGATTACATAGCACTACCCAAATTTACAACATTTACAATATATACAATAATCCCAAAATATGACAACCAACTAACAAAACTAACACTATGAGTGGGGAGTACTAGCCATCCTTGGTTGCTTGTTTCTCCTTTGACCTACTTACCCTGGCTGTAGGTTATTCAATGAAAAGAATGAGATTCAAAAGAACTCAGTATTAACAATTCACTTATATAACATATAATAACATCGCATGCAAGCAAATCACAAAGTAGCAATAGCAGCAACAATCACAATGATACGTGACTTTCATCACAAATGATGTCTCTCATGACTGTATTCACATGATGTGTAACTTCCGTCACAAACGACAGAACCCACGGTTGTATCCACATGATGCATGACTTGCATCACAAACGACAGCACCCATGACTGTATCCACATGATGCATGACTTGAGTCACAAACGATAACACCCATGACTGTATCTACATAATGCGTGACTTGCATCACAAAACAATAGCACTCACGGCTGTATACACAAGGCTTTCACAGCAACATACACCGCAGCACTTGCAATCAATACAATTCAATAATAAGGAATACATACAATGCATTGCACATAATATAAGAGAAACAATCACTACCTTGTTCTTTCCACTTGTGCTCTGGCACCAGTTTATCACGCCCAGGGCAAATGTCAAATCCTATAAACCATAATCAAGAATGATGAGTTATTCCCTTTTCCAATGTTTAATTTTAAAACACTTAGGGTTGTTTAGCATTTGAGACCTTTTGGTGGCTACTATAAGCCTAAACAGATGTTTAAAGGGGTGGAAATACTGGACTAAAGACCATCTTTCAAAAGTTCAAAATGCAGATTTTAAAGGGTTGGCCGAAGCCAAGCCACTTTCTGGCTGTGGCCAAGAGATGGTCAGGAAGATTTGGGCTACAACCAAGATTCACTGGCCGTGGCCAAAATTAGGTCAGAAACTTTTGGGCTATATAATATCCCAAACTTTAGGATCAGAGGATAAAGTATAAGCTTGAATTAAGTGAACTATTAAACCCCAATTTTACAAGTGCCCCAAATCTATTTCCTAATATTTCTTATATCTTTGGGGTATTAAGAAAGTAAAAGGGTGAATTTTGGAGAATATGATTATGCTTCCAGTGAAATTTTTTGTGAGGCAATGAACTTGTCATCTGATTTTGTATGACCAAATGATGAGTAAAAATTATGCAATTTTATAGGGTGAAAGTAGACATCCTGATATTTAATTTGATATTTTATATGAATCATTTAAAGTTATATGCGAAAATATGAGTTTTTGAAGTTAGCCTACAAAAACTAGAAAGTTTCTGGAACGACATTCAAAGATTTAAATTCTGGGATTTTTGTGCTTCCAGTTGGCTAAATTCTATATTTTTCCTTGAAACTAGACTCAATAAGGGTTATATAGCCTTTAGAATAACTTTGATATGAGGTCTACAAAATTAGTTATGATTTTTCAAATTTTAGGCAAAAAATCTGCTAGAATTGTAAAAAAATCCGAAAAATGGGAAAAATGTGACTTAAAGTGTACATGTAACTTGAACAAGCTATGAAGCCAATTTGGATATGGAAGAAGGACTCTTGGGATGCCATTACATGTAACCGAAGGAGCAAATATTAGTTGTATGTTCATTGAGCTTAATGATATGGTTACATGTATATAAAGTATTATGCACAAAAAGTCCAAATTTTAGAATTTTGGAAATTATGATGTAAGCCTACTGTTAGATGACATAAGCAAGCATATTATAAAAGTTAATCTTCTTCCTCCTTGCTTTCATTTCCTATCGGTTTGTGCTCAAGAGAGAAAGAGAGAGTTGTATGAAATTTTAGAGAGAAGGAGGAGAAAATTCGTCAGATAAGCTTGATTTCTTAGGTGAATTAGCTCCTAACTTATATCATCCTTCCTCTAAGATTCTTTTCTATGTAAATTAAGGTGTTGAGAAGCTAAATTTTATTGTGGAAAAGGCTAGGGTTTTCGGCCAAAAGAGAGAAAAGCCAAAAGGAAGTAAAGGTAACTTCTTAAACTCCGAATATTGATTATTCTGGCTGTTGTGAGTAGTTTAATTGGTGAAATTTCATCGGATTAAATTTTATAGTAAATTTTGTAAAGGTGGTGGCCTAGGTGTTATACTATCAAAATTAGGTCTAAATGGTAGTTATAACGTAATTAACTATTAATAAAGTAATTAAGAGTATAAAGGAATACGTCTGGGAACTTAGATTTGGAAAACCCCAATTTCCCCCTGAGAATTTCAGGTTTTACCTAGTGCTGTTTGGAGAGATTAGGTCTGGATTTTTGATAATTTGATGATTCCATTAATTTTAGGAGGGGAAATTAGGTAGGGTTACAGTTGATCACTTTTTCGGAAAAGCCCGAAAAAGTATAATTACAAAAACGCCCCTAAAAGCCTTAAAGTGGGATGCCAAGAGTACTTTTGTAATTTCAAGTCCAGAAATGGATTCCTTGGGTGAAAGTATGTCAGGATATCCCAAGTTAGAATTTCGAGAAAAATGTAGTCGGACCGGGTACGGCGGGGCCGGGCTGGGGTCCTGAGGGCATTTTGGTAAATTTTCACATTCATATAACCACCAAAAACACTATGGAAGTGTCTAAACGATACATTTGACATTATAGGATTGAATATGGAGCTTGAGCTATTTGCATGTAGATCGATGAACTATTTCTGTTTAGCAACAGGGACATAAGGTAGAGGACTTACCTTATTTGCATGTATTTGATATCTCTACTCGTGTAATGATGTATGTGATTGCTTACTTGATTGTGTAGAGCATATTTGAATAAATGAAGCTCTGTTTCTCTTTTCGCTATAGCCATAGTCTTATTGCATGAAATATTGAGCATGCAGAAATGTCATTATGGGGCATATACACATCATCTATCATGCTTGCATTATGATATCTGTTTCCTACTGAGATTCTCCTGAATCTCACCCTCCCCTACCAACAAATTAGATAGGAGGAGACAGAAGATATGTTAAGAAGCAAAGAAGAGAACTGTACGAGGGGATTGCCGTGGTGGAACCAAGACGGGAAGTGTCTCCATTCACTGGGATAAGTTTAGACACCGTAGTAGCCCTGTGCGGCTATATTGATGGTAATTATTGTGTATAAAGTCCTATGGGGAATTTTCTATAATCGAGCACTTATTATCAGTATTTTCATGTTATTCTTATGTTGCCCACCGAACCATATATCGTTTTCTATAAAGACTCTACAAAAGGTGAAAATAAGATAAGGGTATGACAGGCTACGAACAGAGGAAGGGTCAGTAACATTTAGGTCATGGCTAAAAGACAGTCAAGAACTGGTCAGAAGCTTTTGGGCTGTGGCAAAGATCCGTTGGCCGCAGCAAACAACTGACATGTTTCTTGGCTGTTTTCAAATATCAGAACTTGGTGCACACTTATCAAAATGACACAAACTTTATATAATTAGAAAGCTTGCAATATCTACTACAACACTGGAAAATTTCATAACATTTTGACACCATTTACTATTTCAAAACACTATACCAAGTTGGTCCCTTGCACATAATTTTAACTTGACAGAATTTCCAGAATTTCTGGTTTTTACACAATGGTTTCCAATGGCTCAAGATTCACACCCAACATTACCGTATAGGTGAAGTTGTCTTGCAAGTCGACATCTTCATACTCAATAATGTTTGTAGGATCTAGTTTGTACTTCTTCATTTGGGAAACATAGAACATATCATAGAGCCTGCTTAAGTTCGGGGGTAGTGCTATTTGATACGCTATAGGTCCAATTCTTGTAATAATCTCAAAAGGACCTATGTACTGCAGACTCAACTTCTTTCGCTTGATTGCTCTCCCGATACCTGTGACTGGAGACACCTTTAAGAACATGTGATCACCAACTTCAAACTCTAGAGGTCTTCTCCACTTATCAGCATAGCTTTTCTATCGACTCTACTTTAGAAGGAGCCTCTTTTTGATGATTTTAATCTGCTCTATGGTCCAATCAACAAGATGCAGCCCATAAAGCTTCTCTCAGACAGCTCTGTCTAGTACAAAAGTGATTGGCATTTCCTCCTATACAACACTTCATATGAAGCCATCTAAATGCTCGCATAATAGCTATTGTTGTAGGCGAACTCGACAAGTGGAAGAAAGTAATCCCAATTCCCTTTAAAGTCTAGGACACATGCCCTCGACATATCTTCCAACATTTGAATGGTCCTTTCTGAATGTCCGCCCGTCTGTAGATGATAGGCCGTACTAAACCTTAATTTCGTACCTAGAGCTTTATATAGAGCTCTCTAGAATCTTGAAGTAAAACGAGGATCTCTATCTGAAATGATGCTCTTCGGTGTGCCATGAAGTCTCACTATATCTCGTATATAAATCTCTGCCAGTTTGTCTGGAGGGCAACTAGTGTTGACCGGTATAAAATGCGTCGACTTTGTGAACGATCAATAATAACCATATTGCATCATAGTTTCTGATCCTGGGCAATCCCACAACGAGATCCATGGTCACACTTTCCCATTTCCATTCTAGAATCTCAGGACTCTGTTGGTGTTCAATCTTTACTTTCTGACAAGTAAGACACCTCGCTACATACTTGGTCATATCACTCTTCAATCCAGGCCACAAATATATAGACTTCAAACCATTATACATTTTGGTCAACCGGGCTGAAGAGTATATCTACTCTTGTGTGCCTCATCCAGGATTTTCTGCCTTAAGTCAGCCTTTAGTGGAATACAGATTCTCTTTTTGTAACGAACTAATCCACTAGGTGACAAATCGTAGTCTCGAGTTTCTCTTCACTCAATCATGGTTCTAATAGACTGTACCAGATCATATTGCTTTTGAACCTTTCAATTTCAGCCCTTAGATCACTTTCCCCTTAGGAAATAATGTAATTAGCACTCAGGATCTGATTTGACAAATTCAAATCTTAAAAGTCTTCTATTAACTTTCCCTTTTGTATCATCATTGCTGCAACTAGCACCGTCTTTCTATTAGGATCGGCAGGCACAGTGGAATAATTTTAAAAATTTTACCAATCCTAATTGAGGATCTATCAACGGTGTTTAAATCGAGTTAGAAAGAACTCGTGCCTTTATTTTTTAACTTAGGGTTTTCACGATCTCTAGGAGCTAACATGTTAGGTCCGCTCTCTCTACCGGTATCCACACGAATACTCTCCAACTGAGACTACGTGCTAGCGCCTCCAAATGTCTCCTAGGGTTTTCCTTGCGGCTCTCAATTCTCATGCGCGTATTAGTATATTTGCTCTATCAAGTTTATAACCTATGAGTGCTATACTCAAATTTCAAAATTAATCATCATTAATTTCGAAATTAATTAACAATTAATTATCTTGATGAGCTAATTAAATAAATTCAGTTTAAATTAAATCTATCCAACAGTTTTAATTTAACCTATTTATTTAATCTAAATAAGAAAGAGAAACAATGTTACTACTCAAAGCATGAACATAATAGCAATTGTTCAAAACTGACAAAAGCCTACTGGGCAGAACTAATTCATAAGTGCCTACGGCTAAAACAACAACTCTTGCTCTGTTTCCAACTCATAGGTCCCCTCACCCTTCTTCAGCTTTCTACTGTCCTTTAGACCCTGCACATTTTTACAAATATGAGAACCACATGCGGTATCTAATACCCATGTAGAGGAAGTAGAAAAATGAATGTCTATAACATAAATACCTGAAGCGATAGCCTCACTATCCTTCTTGTTCTTTTTCATATCTTCCAGGTAGAGTTTGCAATTCCTCTTCCAATGACCGGGTTCATTGCAGAAGTAGCAAACTCCTTCCTTTGGAGGCTTTGCCTTTTTGGGTGCAGGCTTGGTTTTGGGCTTGTTTGACTCTTTGGTCTTACCACCTGAGCCATTACCCTTCCATTTGCTCTTCCCTTTCTTTTTCACACCCTTTCCTTTATGAACCATCAAAACTGTACTGGGCTTTTTTTAATACTTTGCTTAGCAGTTTTGAGCATCCCATGCAGCTCAAAATTGATTTCTCCATGTTGTTCATGTTATAGTTCATGACAAACTGGTCATAACTCTACGGGAGTGAGTTCGGGATCAAATTCGTAGCTAACTCCTAGCTCATGGGAAATCTAAGCCTCTTAAGGTGATCAATATAGCCTTTCATCTTTAACACATGAGTACTAACTGATGCACCTTCAGCCATCTTGCAGGAATGTAAGGCCTTTGTGGTCTCATACCTTTCTTACCTTGCCTGTTGCCGGAAAATTTCCTTGAGATGGACAATCATCTCATGAGCCTCTATTAGCTCCAGATCTCTTTAGAGCTTTGGAACCATAGTGGCAAGTATCAGGCAACCTACATCCATAGAGTCATCATTATGCTTTGTGTAAGCATCTCTCTGAGCTCTTGGAGCATTGGCTGCATGCTCCTCAGGAATAGGTTGATCTAGGACATAAGCCTTTCTTTCCTACTTGAGAACAATTTTCAAGTTCCTGAACCAGTCAATAAAGTTTGTCCCATTGAGTTTGTCCTTCTCAAGGATCGATCGCAACGATAGTGTAGCAATATTACTAGTCGACAAGATTCTATAATTAAAATATGCAAAGTTAGTTAGTAATCTCCCACTAAATTAACAACCCTCAAAATAATAATTAGTGGGCTAAGGTCCATATTTGGCTTAAACTTAAGTCCGCTTTGGCAAGATGCTTAAATTCAAGTTATTTAGGTAGGTAACCTATTTTATCAATTACATCACATGTAACTCTTAGATTTCTATGGAATTTAATCATCATATGATCCAACATGTTTAATCCTATTTAACGCCTTGAGATTCAAAACCATTTTGTTAATCTCAATTAAGTCAAAACCATAATGAATATTATGAGCATCACCATTACTCAAGCTTGTCTCATCAAGATAACTCAAGTGCATCCACTTTGGTGGTTTCTACAATTGAGCGATCTAGGTTTTGACAAGTATTCATTAATTGACGGCATTATGACTTAAGATTTGATTCAGAGGGCTTAATTAATTAGTTTTGTTTATATGGATGCAATCGTGGTCGTATCTCATACAGATAAATACATATAAACGTAAAAGTAATCATGCATTGATCTTATCAAAAGCATAATTTAAACGTGACACAACATGGCTTACCTAACCTAAAATCCTCCCAAGCCAATGAGAGGAATTCTCTAAATAAAAAAAAGAAATACATTCGAGAGAAATCTCATTTAAACATTCGAGGGGAGTGAGATGAGAAGAGAATGTATATCGAAAGTATTTAGAGAAAGGCACGGCACGCAGGCCGTATTTAAATATTACAACTCTTTGTAAAATCTAAAGCCATGTTGTTCACCATACCCAGACACATATAAAGAATAAACCACAACAATAATTCATACAATATGAAAAGCAATAGATTATATTGTTCTACGAACATGTAATCACGGCGGTCCCGCTATAGATTTCAGACCCAATTTTTTTAAAAGATTCGTTTAGTTCAATTCTTAAGGGATTTCGACCCAGTTTCAAAAAACAACAACGGCCCAGAACGATTCTGATCCACATTGTCTTCCCCATAGTTTCGGATCCCTATTATCCGAATAGATATCCAAACTTAGATCCGATTGAATTGCCGCCAACTACGATCTAAGGAACCCTACCCGACTTCATGCAAGCCTAGGGTTTCATACAAGCAAGATCCTTTTTAATTCAAAAAGAAACCACAAATTCCGACTTCAGATTTTTTTCCAGAATTGAAATTGCATAACTAGTAGCTCATGTAATCGAAACAATTTTTTTGGCAAATCATATATATGCAGTTAAATCCGAAAATGAAAATCACATATATGTTCAGATGTTTCTTATAAGCATCGTGCATATCCCATATATCACATATATAAGAATCATAAACTCAATTTAAATGCACAATTGACCTGGCACTGATGCCACTACATGTGATAGAGGTGACAATATGTGGGAGATTAACACGAGCTAATTAGTGGGCTAAGGTCCATATTTGGCTTAAACTTAAGTCCGCTTTGGCAAGATGCTTAAATTTAAATTATCACGATACAATCTGTCATACAATCATTTTACGTCCCTTTTGTCACATGATATATCAATCAAGGATAAGGCATGGATAATGTCATCCTCTTGTTCCTGACCATTACTTTCTCGATTCCTAAGTAGCCTGACAATAAAAATGGAAACTCCTTTCCATTGTAGTATGGCCATACATTTCTCAGACTTACTAATTGAGGGGCCCTGTAATATCTCTCTACTAATGTGAGGGACAAATTTCATCTTGATCATTCATATTCCTCTATATGAAAAATCACCAAGCCCAATCATAGCCTTTATTATCACCCGGTCAAAAGTAACTTTTGACTAGTTCAAAGCTTAGCAACTCTCATGTAGGATTCTATGATGACTTCAGGTCTAAGGGCATTGTGATGTGGTTATACATGAGAAAAGCTTATGACTTGATCCATGTAGCTTTCTCATAGTGGGTCGGTCCAGCACCTCGTACTCTTACAAGTGCCTAAGACTTTGATTCGTATCTCCATATCTTATCAAAGTCATACTGGTCTTCTTTCATCTCTGCTCTCGCATAGATGACTGACTAGGGACATTTTAGGACAATCTTCATGAATTATCCAAGGATACAACTATCATAGTTAACATGCAAATAATATGATAACAGAATGGAGAAATTTCATTAAAATAATAATGTTTAAAGTACAATGATTGGCCCTTAGGGCACAATTTCCAACACTTTCGACTAAGAGCATTCGCGATGACATTTGCTTTACCCGCATGATATTTAATCTCCGGGTTGTAATCTTTCAGTAACTTTATCCACCAGTGCTATCTCATATCCAACTCTTTCTAATCGTATAAATATTTGAGACTTTTGTGGTCACAGTACAGTTCCACCATCACACCATACAGGTAATGTTATCATATCTTCAATACAAACACAATCACCGTAAACTCCAAATCATGAGTGGGATAATTTATTTCATGAGGCTTCACCTGTCAAGAGTCAAAGGCCACCACACGTCCCTGTTGCATAAGGACACACCCCAACCCCTGCTTACTCGCATCACTATACACAACATAAGTCAAGCTGGGACAATGGCGTCGTAGTTAAGCTCTCCTTCAGCTCAACAAAACTATTTTCACAACATTCATCCCACTTAAACGGCTGATCTTTTCACGTGAGCTTGGTTATTGTAAGGCAATTCAGGAGAAATTCAGAATAAATCTCCAGTAGTAACCAGCAAGACCCAGAAAACTGCGTATCTCAACAACAGTTTTTGGCCTCTTCTAGAGTACTGCTTCCACTTTACTGGGATCTATTGAGACCCCTTCTTGCTAAATAATATGGCCTAGGAACTTTCTTTTGAAATCCAGAACTCACACTTACTCAGCTTGGCATAGAGTTGCTTTTCATGCAATATCTACAGCACTATTCTCAAATGATGCTCATGCTCCTTGTTGTGCTTGGAGTATATTAGAATGTCGTCGATAAAAGCTACCACAAATTGATCTAGATATTGTTGAAAGATTCTATTCATGTAATCTATAAATACCGCAGGTACATTAGTCAATCCAAAGGGCATTACCAGAAACCCATAATGCCCATACCTCATCCTGAAAGCAGTCTTCGGTATATCTGCTTTCACACGCTGCTATTGATAACCCGACCTTAGATCAATTTTTCAAAACACACAAGAACCAGACAATTGATCTAAAAGGTCATCGATTCTTAGGAGAGAGTATTTGTTCTTGTCAGTTATCTTGTTTAATTCTTTGTAATCCATACATAATCTTAGACTCTTGTCTTTCTTCTTAACAAATAATACTAGAGCTCCCCACAGCGAAACATTGGGTCGCATAAACCCTTTCTAAAGAAATTCTTCAATTTGTTTTTTTAGTTCTACCATCTTATTTGGGGTCATTCGGTATGGGGCCTTCGATATAGAACCAGCTCTAGGCATAACTTCAATTGGAAATTCTACTTCCCTTTTTGGAGGCAATCGGCTAAGATC
This sequence comes from Inga laurina, assembly GCA_963855925.1. Lineage (NCBI taxonomy): Eukaryota > Viridiplantae > Streptophyta > Magnoliopsida > Fabales > Fabaceae > Inga > Inga laurina. The sequence goes on from OY979709.1 coordinate 16,287,825, forward strand.
GTCCAGAAACACCTCAGGGAACTATTTACCATGGGTATATTGTTCAAAGTTTCTTCTATCTCTCCTTGCACGGAAAAGAATACCATATACCCTTGGAACCCCTTCTCCAGATATTTCTTAGCTTTTGCCGTTGAGAGGAAATTCAAATTAGCACTCATATTGCCATCATTTTGCAAAGTAGGATACACTATTCTCTTGTTCCCACAATCAAGTAGCACATTATTCAGAGTCAACCAATCAAAACCCAATATGACTTCTAATTGATAGAGCGGCAAACAAATCAAATCGATAGTAGACTCATACCCCTCAACGGTTATCATACAATTTAAACAAGCCTTAGCCGTCACAGCCTTGACACCCATCGGTGTTGACACAACCAAGTCAAATAGCAGTTTATGAACATGCAATCCCAGGCGCCTCACACAGTTATAAGAAATAAAGGAATGACTTACACCTGAATCAAATAAAGATTGTAGTAAACTACCATTAAGAAGGGGTTTACCTTGAATCAGGTCGGGAGACTTCCGGGCTTTTTAGTGTGTCATAGTGAACACCCTGCCCTGATCCCTTGGTCTTTGTTTTACCGGCGACTGTTTGCAATCACTAGTAATGTGTCCAGGCTGTTTATAGTGATAACTGATCACTTGCCCATAACACGTTATGTCATAATGTGACTTACCACAATGATTACATATGCATATTGTTGGGGATTTTTGGTTCTCACGATCCTCTGATTGATAAGGTTTCTTGCCACCGCCTTTGGATGAGGATCCCTAGCCCTTCTACTTTTAAGGAGTACTGCCCTTACTGGGTTCACCATGACCAGTACCCTTAGTTGGGTTCTAATCTCTCAAATTATTTTTGTGATTCTGTACTCTTCTACAGCCTTGTTGAATATAGTAAATTGGCGGGTGGCCAACCTTTTCCTCAACTCACACCGTAAGCTTCGGATCAGCATATTGGAACTCCACTCCTCATCATCCATGCGTTGAAGATAAAAGGAGTATCGGGCCAGCCGGATGAAGCGAGAAAGGTAGTCATCGAATGTCTCTCATCACCCTGCTTAATGGACAAGAATTTTGATTCTTTCTCTATTCTCACCGACCTTAGGAAGTACTTGTCATTGAATTGTTCTTGAAATAGCTCCCAAGTTAGAGGCTTATTCCGGGTACCTAACGTTAGAGCAATATTCTGCCCCACCGGTCAACATCTTCCTCAAGTTTGTAGATGGCCAATCGTGCCTTTACCTCAGTTGGGCAGTCCAATACTTTAAAAATTTTCTCCAGCCGGATTAGCCAATCTTCTGCTGCTTGGGGATCAAACCTTCCCTTAAACACTGGAGGTAGATGTTTGTAGAATTTGGAGACCCAATGTTGTAGATCTCTTTACTCTCGGGCTAGTACCCCATGTGACTCCTGGTTTGGTACTGTTTGAGGCGGGGATCCTGAGCTTGAATCGACCATTCTGCTGTCTCTTCATGATATGTCTCCTCTTGAGTCTTTTTCGCAGTCGAATGAGCTCTATCACCATTTCATTTTTCTTTCTCCTCTCAGAGCTTTTCCCTTAATTCGTTGATCATGTCCCACTGCTCCAATAACATACCCATCATCACTTACATGGGATCAGGTAGACTGTCATGTATCTCTTCCGCCTCTGGTTCTACACGTCGCACCTTTGAGCGAACCATTGTTTCTTTTCACTCTACAAATGATTTACCTCGTCAATACACAAATTCCTTAAAACTCATATACCAACAATAACAAGAACAAACATGTGTATACCACAAACATTCATAGGTTAACTATCATTACTAGAGAATTAACCATGGTAACTATCCTAGCAAAACCCACCCTTACTAGGAACTATAGCTCTGATACCAAAAATATAAGCCCCCTAACTTAAAAGTTGTAATTATAGTTCGAAAATACGTCATTAAGTTAATTTAGAGATCGATGGATAATTTGAAACTTGTTAAAGGTCCCAGCTCCAAGACAGGATCCAGCCCTGTGATAAAGTAGGTTTTCAAAAACTTTTTCCAAAACTTGTTCAATATGGTCTCATATTCACATTTCAAATATATTTGGCCTATGCAGTTTAGTTTCATTCATAAATATTACAGTGTAAACAACATTCCCAACAACTCTCAAGGTTGCATCCATTCACTAAAAGGGTTTACGGGGCATATTCGCCCCTTTTAATTTCCCATAATGGGGATTACATAGCACTATCTAAATTTACAACATTTACAATATATATAATAATCCCAAAATATGACAATCAACTAACAAAACTAACACTCTGAGTGGGGAGTACTAGCCACCCTTGTTCGCTTGTTTCTCCTTTGACCTACTTGTCCTAGCTGTAGGTTATTCAATGGAAAGAATGTGATTTAAAAGAATCATAGTAGTAATAATTCTCTCATATAACATATAATAACTTAGCATACAAGAAAATCACAAAGTAGTAATAGTAGCAACAATCATAATGATGCATGACTTTCGTCACAAATGACAGCTCTTACGGCTGTATCCACATGATGCATGACTTATGTCACAAATGACAGCACCCATTACTATATCCACATGATGCGTGACTTGCATCACAAACGATAGTACCCACGGCTGTATCCACATGATGCGTGACCTGCATCACAAACGACAATACTCATGAATGTATACATAAAGCTTTCACAGCAACATACACCTCAGCATTTGCAATCAACGCAATTCAATAATAAGACATACATACAATGCATTACACATAATATAAGAGAAAGAGTCACTATCTTGTTCTTTCCGCTTGTGCTCTAGTTCCAGTTTATTATGCCCAGGGCAAATGTGAAATCCTATAAACCATAATCAAGGACGATGAGTTATTCATTTTTCCAATGTTTAATTTCAAAACAGTTAGGGTTGGTTATCATTTGACCTTTAGGTGGCTACTATAAGCCCAAATAGATGTCTAAAAGGTTAGGAAATACTGAACCAAACACTATCTTTCAAAAGTTCAAAATGTAGATTTTAAAGGATTGACCGTGGCCAAGCCACTCTCTAGCCACTGCCAAGAGATGGTTAGAAAGATTTGGGCTGTGGCCAAAATTAGGTCAGAAACTTTTAGACCGCGGCCAAGATCCACTAGCCACGGCTAAGAATAGGTCAATAACATTTGGACCGTGGCTAAGACCCTTTTGGCCGTGGCCAAGAACTGGTCAGAAGGTTTTGGGCTACGACCAAGATCCGCTGGCCGTGGCCAACAACTGGCCTATTTCCTGGCTGTTTTCAAATGATTATAACTTGGTGCATACTTATCAAAATGACATAAAATTTATATCATTAAAAAGCTTGCAATGTCTACTACAATACTGGAAAATTTCATAACATTTTGAAACCATTTGATATTTCAAAACACTATGCCAAATTGGTCCCCTGCACAAAATTTTAACTGGACAGAATTTCTAGAATTTTTGGTTTTTACACAATGGTTTCCAATGGCTCAAAATTCACACCCAACACTACTCCACATAATTGTCCACAAAGAATCCAATGGAAATATCAAAACTCCCAAATTCCTATTACTTCCACATGTTCTGTTTTGACCACAATGCAACACAAAATCTCACATTTTAGCCAATTTCTCATTCAAAACTCCAATCAATCCTATTATCTAAAACTCAACTTAAGACACCATTTCAACAATCAAAACTCCATGAATCCTCTAAAACTCTATATCACGTGAAAATAGGGCAAAATCCAGAATTCAAGGTCTTAACCAATGGCCATACTATGAATATTAAAAGGTAGCTTTTACTTACCTCTTTCACTTTCACAAGCTTGTTCTTTGATTCTACAACCTCCAACTTTTCTTGAACTCAAAATACTTCCTCTTGAAAATCTAAAAACATAGAAATGAAGCCTTCATCAAGATGATCAAGATTAAAGAAGAGGTTTTTGGCATTTGAGATCATCTTCTAGGTTAAAAGTGTAAGAGATTACCTTGACTTCACTTTCTCTTTCCTCCTCTAGCTATGGCTGAAAATGAGAGCTGAAGTGAGAGTGAATAAGATGATGATGATAAGCTTTTTCATCCTCTCATTGCCTTAGCTAACCTTGAAGAGAGAGGGAAGAGAAAAATGAGTTTGAACATTTGACTTCCATTTATGGTTCATGTGATGCCATGTGTCATGATCTTGGAACTTCTCCTATGTACATGCAACAATGTGATTCTTCTCTCTTGTTCACTTAGCAATTAATCAGTCCACTTAATCTTTAATTTATTAGTGGAATCCCTCTTCAGTTGCTAACAAGTTGGCCGGTAAATTTCCTTTCTTCCTATTTTGAGCCTGACTATGGCAATTCCTATTAAATCACCATTGAGCATATCATTTCCTTCCTTTTCCTCATCCATGCACCCTCCCCTCTCTTTGATATAGGGTTTGGGCATTGTCTGCTGCTCATTCAAATCATAATTCTCATTGCATTCTCTGAAAGTTTTTGTTTAACATTAATTATATTCACTTTTGGAGTCCTTAGCCCTTAATCATAATTTGGGGCATTACATAAAGCACCTTGAGTTAGAAATAATATTTTAGAATTGTACTCTCCCCTCTGCCAAAGAAATACAGGGGGTAATAGAAATTGCTCATGGAGGTACTTCTGGGATTAAATAAAACAAAGTCAATACTTTTATAATTGAGTATGACTTGTTCCGATGAAGTAAGAGAAAGCATTGCTGAATTTGAGCTCAAATGTACTCATATCATCAATCAACTTGCTGCTCTAGGCAAGACCTATAATCAAAATTCTCAAGTGAGAAAAATTCTTAATATTCTCATAAAGGAATGGGAAGCCAAAGGAGAATCCAAAAGATTGGTTGCTGCTTTATTTGGAAGTCTTTCTAAATATGAATGGAAACAAAAATTCAAAAAGGAATTGGAAGAGATAGACGAGAAGAAAAAGAAAGGAGTGGCTTTGAATGTAATCAAAGAAAAGGAATCAAAGGAAGAAGAAGAACTTGAAAATGATGAAATGGTCATTATCGTGAGGAGATTCAAGAAGTTCTACCGAAAAGATCAAGGATTCAAGAAGATTCACATATGAGCTCCTAGTAGCAGAAAAGAAACCAAGGATCAAATCATATGCTTTGATAGTAACAAACTTGGACATATCAAGTCTAAATATCCTCTTTATCTAGAAAACAAGGAAAAGAAAACGAACAAGTTCACCAAGAAGAAGGCGTATGTCTCTACAATATAGGGAGATAGCTCTTCTGATTAAGATAGTGATGCTGAAGAAATTGCTAACATATGCTTGGGAGCCCAAGAAGAAAAATCAGAGATAGAAGAGGTAATAAATTTTGAACCAACTTATGATGAATTACAATATGAGTATAATGCTTTACATTTTGAATTTATCAAAGTAGTTAAGGAGTTGGTAAGCTCCACGAAGAAAGTTAAATTTCTTAAAAAACAACTCAAAGAACCATCTGTTGTTTCTTATGAGACTCATCACTCCAATGGCCTTTTACAACACTCGAGTGATATACTCCATTATCAAGTAACTGGATATCGGTAGGTTGAAAGAATATAAGGCCAAGCCAAAGGAGTACTCTAGTGACCCATGAAGGACTCGAGTGATATTCAGCACTGAATGGTAACCTGTTGGTAATCAAGCAAGATTCCATGAAGTGTAAGGACATCCTTGAAGGGTAATTGGATGGTGATATAAAAATGGAGTATAACTCGAGTGATTACAAGACTCACTCGAGTGAGGTAATGTACTCAAATCTTTCTTATCATATATATGTCACTCGAGTGGCTAAAGAGCTTCTTTAGTGATCATAAGCACTCGAGTGGCCAAGAAGCAACTCAAGTGGACTTGGGTTTCTGAAAATAAAACCCGATATGAAGCGCCAGTTTGAACATCACCATACTCGATCCTACTTCAAATTTTCTAGAGTTCCTTCTGTAACCCCCTGCCGTAATTAATATCCGGATTACGCGATTAACGTGAAATAGAGACCAATAAGACAAAACAACCTTTATAATCCCATCAACCAGACGGGGTTTTCACAAATACATTTCGAAATCATTCTAACACACGGTCTCATATTTACACTCCGAATATAATTACTATGCGAAGATAAATTACATTTATATAATTATCAGAGTACGCAATATAAATTCCCGGCAATCCCGGGATCATATCTTTGCTCAATAATCATAGGGCACATTAGCCTATACAACTCAACCAATAGGGATTACACAACCTACTCAAATACATACTCAAATATTGATCCAATTATACAATTCATATTCCCAATTACGCATTGATAACCAACTACTAAGCTCTCACCCAGAAACGAGTCCTCTTCGTCCTTGGATGCTTGCTTCATCCTCAATCTTCCTTCCCCGTCTAAAATGTTGATAGGGGAGGGTGAGATTCTGGGGAATCTCAGTAGGAAACAGATACCAATATGCATGTAAGATAAGTATTTAATGCATGACATGCTTGCATCACAATAACTCATGTTCACATAATGATGTATCCGCATGCTCAATGTTTCAACAACATACTCATGGCCATAGCATAACTAGAAACAGAGCTACAATCATTCATACATGTCTCACATAATCACGCAAAGCAATAACATGCATCAATACACAAATACAATTATCAATACATGCAGGAGAGGTAAGTTCCCTACACTCTTTCCACGTAAGCTCCAGCACAGCTGCTCACGAACAAAACGAACACCAAACCACGATCAGGGCGACTATCCAACCCTATAACCAAACAAGGACATAGGGTTAATCCCTTTTCCAATTCCTTAACTCTCAAACACTTAAGTTGGTTATCATTCACGACCTTTAGGAGGCTAATTAAAGCCCAAACATATGCCTAAAGGCTTGGGAAACACTTGACCAAAGATCTCCTTTTAAAAGTGTAAAACACTGATTTTTGGGGGTGGGCCGCGGCCCAAAATCCTTGGGCGCGGCCCAAAACTGCCCAGAAACATTTGGGCTGCGGCCCATAATCCACGGGCCGCGGCCCAAAACTTCCAGTTTCTTGGCTGAACTTCCAAAAATCATAACTAATTCCAAAAAAATCGAAATGAGGTGATTCCAAAGCCAAAAGAAAGGTATATAAGTCCTCTTTCAAGGAAAAATATAGCCCTTCACTGGAAATCACCACACAAATACAGAATCACCAAAAACTCAAGACTGTCCCAAAACAGAATCCATTTTCGACCTCAAACTTTGGACAGCTATAACTCACAGTAGAAAAAACGAAATGGCACAAATTATGTGTCCATTTTGAAGCTTGGGATGTGAACTTTAAGACTGGAAAGTTTCAGAATTTTCCAATACCATTTGGTCATTCAAAACGCTCATACAAAATTACTGTGCAAAACAGAGCTTAAACCAAACAGATTTCCAATTTTCTACCAAAGTGTTCAATAACTCCAAAATTAATAACCAAGCTTATTCCCACACAAAATCACTCAAGGAACACAATGGTAACCTCAAAATGACCAAATTCACAACCCATTTATATGCCCTGTTTTGACCAAAGCATAAAACCAACACAAAAAGTGCCAAACTTCACATTTAAGCTTCAATTCAATACCATTCATTCAAAACACTTAACAAGGCACTAATTCCATGACAACAATAATTCAAACACCACAAGACCCTAAATCACGAAATTAGGGCTAAAATTCCAGAAATTTAAGGCCTAATCAATGGCCACAAATCTTATATGAGAAGGAAGCTTTCACTCACCTCAACAACTTTTCCAAAGGCACTTCATGATTCTCCCAAGTTCATAATTTCGTGATTCCTCAATCACCACCAATGGAGAATCTACAACCATAGGATGAAAGCTCTTAGCTCAAGGAACAATGTTAATGAAGAGCATTTTGGCATTTGAGGCCATTTGCTTACCTCAAATCCAACTTTTCCTTTCTCTCTCTTGGCCAACAATGGAGAAAATGGAGAGAGAAGAGAGAGATGAGTGGGTGATGATGAAGATGAGGAAGAGTGCAGAAAAATCTACCCCCAAAAACGTATAGGAGAGAGAGGAGAGAGAAAAAAGTGGTTTTTGTCTCTTATGCCTCATCCTATGGTCCACCATAATGCCACTTGGCAACATCTCATCCCTTGATCTCTAATACCACACACATTTACACCAAATTCACATCATATTTCTCCCAAAATATTTAATTACACAATTTTATAATCAATCTCAATGCCATTAGCCCTTAATCGAAAATCGGGGTGTTACACCTTCCAACCAAAAAATTGTTCCCCTGTACCCCTACATGTGTTAGCTATGTATATTCATTCATGAACAATACATAATCATTGGGGCAAGCATGTATTTTCTCGTAGCTAAGGCTGATGGAGCATAACATCTTTATGACATATGTTTTGGGCAAGGAACGAAAAACCAGACCGGGCAATAAACCGGTCACAGCACAGGTTCAAGGGTTAATGGGTCAACCGGGGTCTAACCGGTAGTTGAACCGGTCATATTAAAATATTATAATTTATTAGTGGCAATATATATTAATATATTTTTAAACCTCTATAGATAAAAATGAAGATTTTTAGAAAAAAAAAATACTTAAAATCTATTAGTATGAGTTATAATGCCTATACTTATGCAATGATATCTCCTTTTCTATAATTATTATATCTTTTTAAATAAATTTTTTCATTATCTTCTTCATTTTTTTAGATTTGTTCTTTCTTTACCTATTTTTCTCTTCATTTGGGTCTTCAACTTCCAATTTTCCCTTAAAAAAAGCCAAAAAAAATTATTAAAAAATGAAAAAATGAAACCGGTCCAGCCGGTTTCAGACCGGTTCGACCAGTTTTAGATCAGTTCGACCATCAAACCAGACCGGGCCACTAGCCGGTTCCCGGTTCAACTGGTCGAACCGGCCAGTCCGGTCCGATTTTTTGTACAATGGTTTTGGGTGGAACCACGTTTTTTATTGGTAGCATTTTATTCAAAGCCTCGAGAAATTCTATAAAGCTAGTATTAGACTACTCATTTTTTGCCTTCAAGTTATACAACATTAACACAACACTCAATAAGGTAGACTCAATGCAGCCCTTATACAATGGCTTCACCGCATCACCCTTCAAAGTTTACATCATTTTAAGACAATCCCAGAGGTCCTCTTCTAATGCCTTAGCCATATCATCGAGATGGTCGACGTCAAATATACTTGTGTCAAGGAAATATGTTTCCATGCCTTATCTAACATGTATAAGTAGGATCGATTCCATGAATCACTAAGTGCAACATACAAGTTTCTCGATCGCACCATCATACATTGTCACACTTTATACAGGGGAAAAGAATCAAACCATCGTTTAGGGGATTATGCATAAATGTAAAGTCAAGGAAATATGTTTCCCCATCCTAGTAGTCTCTTATCAGCCAATCGGCATACATCTACTACTTATTTAAAGATCCCATCTAGCCTAAATCATTTAGAAACAAAAACCCTAATCAAAACCCAATAATCGTCCGTGCCCATAAAAAATTCAAGAAAATGTATAACAAAAGAAAAACCATGAACCTTATGTCAACTCAGCCAGAAGTTAAAGAAAGAAAACTCTGAGGTTAAACGGATGCCTTTCTCAGAGCTTAAAAATCTAGAGCTTTTGATCAAGTGCAAAAGTTTTTAAATGCCAAAATGATTGGATATTTTACAAAAAAAACTCTCGTTATAGATTTTAAGGTCTTACATTACGATTAATTGGTAAGAACAGCTAATTGTTTTATTTTCATAATGGTTATATACAAGTAATAGTGAGGTATGTTATTAACAAATCTATAATGTTTAAGGTCTTACATAACGGTTAGTTGGTAAAAACCGTTAATTATATTTTTACCTTTATACTGGTTTTTTTTATTTATCACGGTTATTTAACAACAACCATAAGGTATGTTATTATTTTTTCTTTTTTACATATGTTTGAGCCATTGCAGTAATATTTATATATATATATAACTAAAAAATAGAAATAATTAAAACCTACTTATCAACCTCAGTGGAGTGATCTGAATCATTTGAGAACATGAGGACAAGGGATGTGGAAGCAATGCAGCGTCGGCAGTGGGCTGAAGGCAGGGGAAGAGAAGCAGGTAAAGGAGTAAGTTGGCAAGGAGGAGCACAAGGTGGGTGTAGAGGTTTAGTGGGAGGAGGAACGGAAGCAAGTGGGGGTTGAGGTTGGGGAGGAAAAAGAAGCAAAGCAAGCAGGCAAAGGAGGAGCAGGTTGGGAAAGAAGAGGAAGAGAAGTAGGTTGAGGAGGAGTAGGTTAGGAAGGAGGAGCACGAGGAGGGCATAGAGGTTGGGTGGGAGGAGGAAGAGAAGCAGGTGGAGGTGCATGTTGAGAAGTAGCATGAGGAGGAGAAGGAGGCAGAGGTTGGGGAGGATGATTTTCTAGCATTTCTTTAGCGCGTCACTTGACCATGATGATGAGGAGAACAGAGGAAGAGGGTAAAGAAAATGTATGAAAATGAGGAGTTTAAATTGATTGGAAGTGACGTGTGTGATCGAAGTTGAAGATTGAGGATCAGTCCGCACAACCATATTTTGTTCTTTTTCCCGCGCCATGAGTTTCATTATGGTTGTTTCGAAAGAATAGCTAACAAACCATTATTTATTGTATTTCATAATGGTTGTTTTCTAATAACTATGAGTAATGTTCTGTATTTTTTTACAATACATTTAAAATGAAAAAACATAAAGAACATAACAACAATGAGTAGCCTGATAAACTGATGAGATCATCATGCTACTCGTTACCAGAGAAGTGGCTAGGATCATAGCCAATCCTGTTCTCAGCAAGTATGATATTGGTCTTCTTGTTCATGCTCGAGATGTTTAAAGCAAGCCTCCTTATTGCAGGGTCAGTATGTTCTACATGCCGCAACATTGCCTCCAGTTTGGAAGCATAGGATATGGAGGCAGAAGTGGAGTACGAGGATAGGGAGGATGAGAAGGAAGAGGTGGAGGATGACGTAGAGAGTTTTCTGGAAATTCTTCCTCACTGTGTTTCATCTTTGCAATTGAGAGAACAAAGACAAGGATGATGAAAAAAACATAGGAAAAACAAATGAAAATGGTGAGCTTAAATAGACGTTTATAACTCTGGAAGGGACAAAAAAACCATCATTACATGCGTTAATTGGAAGTTGAACATGACATAATTGAAGGATACCAAGTCCTCCTGACAATCATTGGGAACGGGAGGCACCCAGAGTTAGTGCAAGGAAGAGGAAAGGTTTTAAAAGTTTTAATTTACATTTATTAATTTAGAACCATTAAGTATGGTACAAGAATACTTTACGATTATTAATTAATAACAGTGAAGTATGAAGTTGTTTTTTTATAACTTATTTTTTAAAAAATAATTTAAAAATATAATAGTGGTGTTCAATCATCACCACCACTGCCGTCCTTCTCTTCCTCCTCTTCATTCTCATCATTGGAGGAAGGAGATGAAGAGTTTGATTGCAAATCATATTCAACCTCATTGTGATGAAGTATGAGGTTCAACATCCTCTTTAGCTTGTTGGCGTATGCTATGAGATGCCTGTGTGGCGGTCATGGCTTACCAACAGTACAAAAAAATGCCCGATTTATTTCATGGCAAATTTTGACGGAATTTCGGACGAAATTTTCTATGGCAAACTTACCCACGAAATTCCAACGTAAATTCCGTCAGAAAATTTTGGGTGAGTTTGCCACGAAAAATTCCGTTGCAAATTGCCACAAAACTTTTCCATCGCAAATTCTGTGGCAAAAATTAAAATTTATTTTAAAAATAATATTTATAAAAATTAAAATATTAATTATTAAATAATTCTATTTAACCTTAATTATTAAAATTATATTATTATTTATTAATATTATATTTAAAATTTTATTCTTTAAATAAAATTTTATTAAATAATTCTATTTAACCTTAATAATTAAAATTTTATTTTATTTAAAAATAAATTATATGTTATTAATATTATATTAAAAATAATATTTATAATATTAAATTATTATTTATTAATTAATTTTATTTTTAAAAAAATTTTAATTAAATATATAAATATTTTTTTCGTTTTATTAAATTTTTCAATATTTTTAATAATATTATATTTAATTAATAGTTAATTATCATATATATATAATGAAAATTTTATTTTATTTAAAAATAAATTATATTTTATTTATATTATATTTATAATTTTATATTAAAAATAATATTTATAATATTAAATTATTATTTATTAATTAATTTTAATTAAAAAATTGTTTAATTAAATATATACATATTTTTTCTCTTTTTTTCTTTACATTTTTCAATATTTTTAATAATATTATATTTAATTAATAGTTAATTATCATATATATAGTTAATTATGTATGTATGTATGTATGTATGTATGTATGTATGTATGTATGTATGTATGTATGTATGTATGTATGTATGTATGTATGTATGTATGTAGGTAGGTAGGTATGTATGTAGTATGTATGTATGTATGTAGTGTGTGTGTGTGTGTGTGTGTGTGTGTCTGTATGTGTGTGTGTGTGTGTGTGTGTGTGTGTGTGTGTATGGATGTGTGTATGTGTGTATGTGTATGTGTGTATGTAGTAATATAATATAGGTTCAATTTAGCGCAACTAGCAAATGCTTGCGCGCAAAGGCGTCCTTACTATGAGGTCGCAAGTTCAAACGGGAGGAGCCAACATGTGATAGCAAGTGGAGGAGAGGAATACATGGAACTTATATTTTTTAAAAAAAATTTGTGATGGAATTCCCTCGGAAATTCCATTGCAGAATTTTTTTTTTAAAATTGTTTTTAAAAAATATTTTGCTACGAAATTCTATCGGAAAATTCGAATGGAATTGAATTTCCGTCGCAAAGTCATTTGTAATGCATCTTTTTCCAATGGAATAGATTTCATTGGAAAAGCTAATTCTATGGCAATTTCCGTCAGAAATTCAATATTTTTTTGTAGTGCAATAACTACATCAAAGCCTCCATTTTAGGAGGAAGTAGAGGAGGAGGAGAAGAAAGTGGTGGTGGTGGTGGAGGAACTCCCTAGGATGTTAACATTATGAAGAGAAGGAGGAGACCAATAAAGAAAAGTAATAAAAATCACAAGGAATATGTGAGTTTAAGTAGAGGTTTAACAGATGTTACGAAGGGTTATGATATATGAAAAGCCTTACATGACGATTGTTTATGAAGACCGTTATGCTTTGTCTTTGCTGATATAAGAGGTTGGAAGTCAAATCATTTGTAAGTGTTACATGACGATTGTTTCAAAAGAAACATAACTTTTGTTACTAAATAAATGATTATTATTAACTACAATAGTTATTTTTGTGATTTTTCAAATTCTGCCTCGCAATACGTGATGGTAGGCATAATTAACTGTTACTTTTAAGCGTTATATATCCTTGCGCAACCTCCGCCTCGACATATATGACGTTCATTAGCTGTAATCATTATGTATTAAGTGTTATAAATGTGCAAATCTGTAGTAATGATGGTTGCCTATGTGTGACCGTTATTTATTTTTATTAAAAGTCACGGTTCTTACATAAAAACCGTTATATATGTTTTTGAATAAATAGCGGTTGTCAAAATAAGATTGTTATGTATTATACAAACATTACCTTATATTATGACGATTGTTCACGTGTGCTCGTTAATCATTATCACAGACTGTGCATATCATGACCTCACCAAGCCTCAATATGTAACAAGTGTTATATCAAAACCATTATTGTAGGTCCAAAACAAATAACAATTTGGAATCATAATTTATCTGCATCGAGTATATATAGTGCCCGCATAACGGTTCAGAACCATGATTTATGACTGATAATAACTAGTGTATATCACGATTTCTGTAGGAGTGTCATGTGCAAACTTGTATTTTTTAATATCTTGTGCAAGGCCGGAGATAGCCATATCAAGATGATTGAAAGCACCCATGAATGGGACGTTCTCTTTTACATTTTCTGTTTCTTAAAGGGAATCTCTCTCTTCACATCTCTTATTGTGCTGATTGGCACGAGAAGGACAAGGAAAATACATGGGAGTGAAGGAGGGGAGACGGAGATGAGGCAAAGTAGTGAGACGAAGAGGGAGAGAGAAAAAGAGGAGTGCGGAGTGGTTTGGGGGGGGGTATAAGTTGGAGGGGCAAGATTGATTATTTTTAATATATTCAGGGCATGCGCCTCAAAAATATTTTAGACTGTTAGATTCACCCAAGAAATTATTTAAGGCGTTAAATGCACTTAACTCTAAAAAATATTCAAAGTTCAATCTTTTATGATATTCTAACGAAAAAATATTACAGGAAATTATATCATTTACAAACTACTATGACTCGTCCAAGGTGTCATGCAAATTATGGAACCCTCTCTAATCATCAATAATAATCTTCACAACTTAAATATACTATTCTAGCTCATAACAAGTAAATTATAGGACCTTTTTTTTTTTATGTTAAGCTGTTAGATTGTTTACACAAGGAAACTTCGTGTTAGGTAATTATAATTCAAACTTAATTTTAGTCAATACTCCATCTAGTTGTTATAATAACATTTTATCAACTACCTTGCGTGCAATAAAAAATTAGTTTATATCAAAAAATTATGTACTTAAGAATTACCCTTCATCAAGTTAAAAATAAAAATTCCTTTTCACATCATATTTTCATAGAAGGGAAAAAACGGGCAGCTTCTTTCCATGCCCTCGCATTCTCATTCTGTATGCAATTATGGCGGCCATTCAAAAAACTATTTTTAAAAAGAAGTCATAAATACTTTATTAAATTTTACAGAGTTTGTATTAATGATGATGAGAAATGATGTTATAAATAAATAAAATCAAAGCAAATATTTAATAATTTTTTAACATGTTATCTATGAAACTTGTAATCATTGCAGCTATTATTCAATAATACATTTTTCTACCAAAATCCTATTTAAAATAAAATCACCTTCTCATTGTACTTCCTCTTGTCCTTAATATAAGAGATATTTAGGAAGTTGATCTTAATCTTAAATATAAGATAAAATTTTTATATTTGTCAATATTTTCTTAATTTACAGCTATTGATGCTCTCGGCAATAACTAAGGAGGAGAGGGAATGAGGAACTTAAGGAATATGACTAGGGCGTTTTAGAAAATACATATTATATTAACTAATTTAACCAACTTTCTTAATATAATCAAATTAGTAAATATATCTTATATTAAGGATCTGAAGAGTATTTGTTATTTCATGTTTCTTAAAAGCTTGAAAGCAAATTGCCGATAAAAAAAAGGTTGAAAGCAAATCTCTATTAAAAGTCTAGTTCAACACAATTAATTAAATATCATTTTACCTTTTTCATGAAAATTATTATATAACAAGTTTATAAGAAATCACTACTCCTTCTAAATAACTATATATATTTAAGGAATAATATTTTTCTATTAATAAAAGATACTAATAACTTGTCTGAAATTTTTAATATACCTTTTGATTTTTGCCTCAAATATTTATTGGCTAATTTCATTGAATTGATTACTATTTAGTCATTCTCTTTCACGCCCGCTCACTATAAGGGCGTTTTCAAAAAAAATAAGTTGTATTTTTACATTTTTATTTATTATTTTTAATCAATGTTAAAAAAATTTTTATTCACGTAATTCAGTGTCTTATATCTTATAAAAATGATGAAGAAGAATATAAAGCTTTCCAAAAAGTATCTGCTCATCAACCTACTTTCCCAGAACCCTAATAAATTAATCATGTCTGAAAATTCCATCGGATGTGACATTGATCAGGCAAATTGGGATCCAAAGAAATTATTGGGCGCAATTGATGAGCACTTGTCAATGGATTGGGTTGACTTTTCATAAGTTAAAGTGAAATGATTGTGAGCCTCAAATTTATTCATTTGTGCCCCACACAAAATAATAATGCACTTTTTTTCATTTTTCTTTTATCAAATTAACCTATCCACAATTCCACATCATGGAGCGTGTTTCTGTTCAAGTGTCTGCATTGTAAAGATTGATTAAAGCATAAGACAGAAAACATATATATTTTGTCCCACGAAATTTGGGTCATTTCTCTTTGTTCCATAATTATTTGTTTTGCATAGTACTTTTCTACATAACTTTGGTCCTTCTTTTACCATTTCAGACACATCTAAAGCTTTAAAGCCGCTGAATGTTAATTTTCTGAATTGATTAATTTAATTAAATTCATAATATTATTCATCTTAACTTTTAATTATATGAAAATAGTCAAAACTTGATAGTAATTTTTTTCTAAATTTTTAATTTATGTAAACAACTCTAATATCATTAATTAACATGTTATTTCACTAATGAAAAATGACTATTTCATAAATGAGAAACATGACCGACAATTTAATTTGTTAGTTCACAAAATGAAATATTAAATTATATTTTTAAAAAATTTATAAAATTTGGATTGTATAATAAATAATTTCTTAAATTTCTAAATAATGTATAAATAATTTTTTTTTGTGTTCTTATATTATTAAAAATACATATTAATGTAATGAGTGGTAATAAAGTAGTGTAACATTAAAAGTTGAGAATTTTTTTTTTTAATTTTTTCCATCCTAAGAGACAAATTTCCTAGACAAGCTATCTACTCATAATCAAGCCTGTTATGCGGGATTTATTTTTTAATATAAAAAATGCTTAAAATAAAAGCTCATTAGTTGAATGGTAGTACAAAGTCACGCAGTTTGGTCCACCAATCCTTGATTTCTTTTTCAAGTGTCAAAACAAGTCATTTTCTTTTTCTTTAGTAGGTAGAAGCTTTCCTCACTCTATCACCAATTTTGTTTGCCTTTTATGGGGCACGTCAAGTCGTGTGACAAATCCCAAATAAATTATTAACAATATTTTTTATGAATTATGGATATAATCATACGTAGCACTATTAGTGTCAACATCAATATATTAATTTGTAATTATCAATATATAAAATAAAAAATTATTAAAAAAATTACATTAGTTATAAATTATTAACAATAGAAGCATGCATTTCAATATGCTGGGAAGTTCTTAAAGCAAAATTACTCAGAATGACTTTTACTTTTTTTTTTATACCTTCAAGGATGAATTTTTTTTTTTTTTTGAATAAGAACTGGAATACATTAATCATTTATAAGACTAATACAACCTAGGATTATGCAAAACCCTAATAACAAAATAAAAATTCATCCCTGAGCAACGTCCGCCTCCCGAACGGAAGGTGGTGGTTGATCAAGAATTACAAAATTCCCTGTAATACTATAAGCTAAACTAGCAAGATGATCTGCTAACATATTCTGCTCTCTAGGAACATGATAAATGATAACCTGCCAATTCCTAGACAACCAAAGTCTTGCATCCTCAATAACATCTATAAACGGGTGATCTATCACAGCACCCCTAGAAAGTAAGTTAACAGCCTCAAGACAATCAGTAAAGACAAAAATGTTCATCAATTTCTTGTTCCAACAAATCTAGAGGCCCTGCATGATCGCAATAATTTCAACTACTACCGGTGACACTTGAATGAGCTTGCTCATAAATCCGCATATCCATCTCCTGTCTTCTCCACAAATAACACATGCACATCCACTCTGACCATAAGCAAGAATAGAACCATCTGTCTCCAGAGTACTGAAGCCAGGTTGCCCCTTGATCACCATTTCACTACCTCTAACAGTATGGCTATAAAAATGACAATTATTGGTCAAATCCATATCCCAACTAGCTTGGAATAAGCTAGAGTGACCACTAGGTCTCTGAAACTCCTGACCCTCCCCAAACAGTTTAGTACATCGGTCAACCCAAATGTCCCAACATACATAACCAAACAACATTGCCAATTTAAATTTTTTAGTAAAGTTTATGCCTGCTTCGTGCTTGAGGTTCCATTTTATCCAGTCCATACCTTGGAGAGTAGAAAATTGTTCCCACAAAGTTGGCTGGATAATGGAATTCCACCTGTCCCGAGCATTGACACAGTCCATCAGCAAATGCATTAGATCTTCATCATGACCGCAACCAAATGGACATCCAGCTTGCTCTTGCAACCCTACCCTGAGCTGCAAGCCACATGAATGTCTTGACTTTCTCCGGTATTGGCCATTTCCATAGCAATCTCCATATTAGTTCGTTCCGGTTTTGGGTACCTGCAAAACTAAAAAGATATACAAAACTAATAGAAAAGCATCCGTTAGAAGAAGGTTTCCAATAGTATGTATTATCTCCTCTCTCGTCACTAGGAGGATGCGCACACAAAATACGGTCAATCACTGGATGCTGGAACCATATGCTCAATCTATCTACATCCCACTCACCCTAAGGGTTAACATACTCTTGAACCTTCTCATTGTTATCAACAAATCCCTCAAAACCTGGAACAAGCTCTATCATGGTCTATTTACCTCCGACCAATTGTCATACTAAAAGGATGCATGTCTCCCATTTCCAATCTTCACTCCCACTCCCTTGTGGAATCTCTCCCAAATTGAACAAATCCCCCTCCAAGTGAATTAAGCACTCCTCTAAGTCACTGGACTGTTCGTCTGGTCCCATCGGTATTTAGCTCTGAGCACACGTAGCCATAAGGCTTCCTTATTGGTGAGGAGGTGCCAACAAAGTTTCATGATAAAGGCTTCATTCTACTTACCCATATCACGTATACCTAGACTATCTTCATCTTCTTGACCCGATCCTAGGAGATAAGATGCAACTTTTGATCATTAGTTTCACCCCACAAAAAACCCCTACTTATCCTTTCCAGCTCCTGGAGAATGCCCTTAGGGAGCAACATTGTCTGCATGTGATATGTTGGTAAAGCAGATAATAAGGCTTTGATAAGAGTTACTCTACCAGCCATACTAAGACAACCTCTCTTCCATCCGAATAACCTTTTGTGCACTTTCTCCATAATGGGTGCAAAAAGGACCTTGGTAACCCTTTTATGAATAAGAGGGATGCCCAAATATTTACCCAAATCACCAGCTAGACATACACCCATGCTTTGACTAAGACTGTAAGCTCTAGAAAAGTTTACATTTT
The DNA here is from genome assembly GCA_963855925.1 of Inga laurina. Lineage (NCBI taxonomy): Eukaryota > Viridiplantae > Streptophyta > Magnoliopsida > Fabales > Fabaceae > Inga > Inga laurina. The sequence goes on from OY979709.1 coordinate 16,306,964, forward strand.
TGGAGAAACACACCCTTGTCTTTCTTTTGTTCATCCTCTGACCAGTATATCACAAAAATTCTGTATGCACCTCAACATGTGATCTACTTGGCTCTCAAATGCCTCTCCAAACAGGATAAGATCGTCTGCAAAAAATATGTGGGAGATAGTAGGACCCTCTCTCTTAACTTGAAAAGGCTTCCATAGACCCTTATTAATTGAATCTTGAATAATATGACTTAGCCGCTCCATGCACAAGGTAAAAATGTAGGGGGGAAAGTGGGTCTCCTTGTCTTATAACCCAGGAGGCGGTAAAATTTTTGGTACCTTCCCCGTTCCATAGAACCTGGAAGTGCAGACTAGATATACAAGCCATGATAACCTCACAGATATGACCCTCAATACCCACAGATCTAAGAGTATCACGGATGAAAGCCCATTCCAGGCGATCATAGGCTTTCTCAAGGTCCACCTTCACTACCATCCAACCTTTTCTCCCTGTCTTGGTTCTCATGGATTGGATTACCTCTTGAGTAATGATTATGTTATCACTACTCTGACGTCCCGCTATGAAGCTACACTGGTGATACCCAATAATTTTTCCCATAATCTCCCTAAGCCTGGTGCTGAGAATCTTAGTGACAATCTTATAGCTGACGTTACACAGCAAAATTAGCCTGAAGTCATTAATGGATTATGGGTATTCTGTTTTTGGAATCAGCACAATGTTTGTATCATTTATTGCCCAAACACGGTCAGGGACTTGAAAGATGTCCGTCACCAATTTAACAATGTGCTCCCCAACTAACGGCCAGTATTCTTGGTAGAACACTGCCTGTAATCCATCAGGTCCTAGAGCCTTGAAAGCCCCAAGATCAAAATTTGCTCTTTTAACTTCCTCTGTAGTCACAGTTGCATTTATCCTATTCCACTCCATATTGGTTAGTCTTCAAAACTGGATATTCGTAACAAGGCAATTAGCGTTAATTAATTCGTTGCTAAATAGATCCATATAGTGGCGTACAACCAAACTTTTTAGCTCTGCTTGGTCAAAACTCCACTCACCATCATTCTTCTTAAGCCCTTTAATACCGTTCCTTCTTCTTCTTATTATAGCCGCAGTATGGAAGAATTTGCTATTTTATCCCCCCCACTTTAACCAATTACACCGAGATTTCTAGTACCACATAAGCTCTTGTGCAAGGATTTTATTATATTCTTGCCATAATTCATTTTCTGCTTGGACTAAGTATTGGCTATCCCTCTTGGCTCTAGCTCTTTCAATACCTTCAATCCTCTAAAAAACTCTTCTCTTTTTATTAGTTAAATTACCGCTCTTTGTTCTATTCCATTCCCCCGCATCTCTGGTAAACTTACATGCTTTCTCATTCCATTCACCCCTATTGCAAGACTACTTCACCATATCTCTAAATCCCTCTTCAAGGAACCAGGCAGCTTGGCACCGAAAGAATCTCTGATTATGTCTACTTGAAATTATAGGTGATGATCTGAGTAAAATTGGCCGATGATCCGATCCAAACCTGCTTAAGTGATGGACCTTAGTGAAGGGATATTTGTTGTTCCATTCTGAGTTCATGAAGGTGCAGTCTAATTCTCTTTTAGCATACCTCGCTCCCAGTGAATCTTTCTCCAACTGTTTCAGTTTCAATAAGATTGGATTTAGATATGCACTCCTGAAATTGTCTTATGGAATAAGCATTTGGTCTCAAACCCCCTTTCTTATCTTCACAGTAAAAATATGCGTTAAAATCCCCAATTGCAATCCAAGGAAGACTTATCGACGAACTAATCGTTTTAATTTCATTCCAGAAATTTTGACGAAGAGAAAGAACAGATTCAACATAAATATAGGACAAAACAAAATCAGTCGAGTCTCTCGCCCCAGTCACTCTGACATGCACTGCTTGGGTTGACGACGATAGATAATGCAATGATAGCTCTTCAACATTCCATAAAACCTAGATGCCTCCTGCATAGCCAGTGGCCTCTACCCGAATCCATGTGTTGAAACCTAGTCTTCTAATTATTCTATCAGCTTTCCTACCACTGACTCAGGTTTCACAAAGGATCAAAATTTTAATATCTTTACCTTTAATCATATCTTGAACTCTTCCCGGAAAAGACTTAAAGGCTGCTCCTCTACAGTTCCAAGACAATATATTTATAGAATTTATAATAAAACAAAAAAAGATGAGAAAAAGGACTTGGTGTATAACCATTATTGGCCCGAGTCAGAGAGCTCCATACCCACATCCTCCCCAATATCATCTTCTACAACTCCATGATGAACCTCAGCTTCAGACTTCTTTACGGTTTTTGGCTCCTCATTCCCAACGAACTGTAGAGCCAGTGGGTCTGGTGGTCGCTGAGGAATTGATGGTTGGTCTGGGTTACCATGGGAAATAACCATTGGGCCTTCTTGGATAATATCCACAACCTCCTTCAATTGGTCTCGTTTCTTATTCTTTCCCTTGGTATGAGTAGCAACACCTATAATCTTCTACAATTTAACATTGCTCGTCATTACAAGAGACCCAAAAATCAAGTTGTGGTCTCTTCCCCCTTGCTTCCGTTTAAAGTTCGGTATTGAGACTTTGGGCCCATACCTAGCACCTTTCTTGCCCTTTGAATTATCAATGCCCATTTCCATGCATTGGCCCACTGTGACATTCTCATTTTCCTTGCTCTTAATGTGGTCCGACCCACTTGCATCACCCACCGGTTCTTTATTTATTGAAACCCAACCCATCATATCATCTTTAATAGCTTGTCCCTTCTCAACTCCATTCAGCTTCTGCGTCGAAACTTTCCCTTCCTTCTCTTTCTCCTCTGCTGCAATTTCCTTACCACTTGATTCTGCTATCTCAAAAATTGATATTAACTTCCCAATGCCTTGGACCTGCTTCGGATCTCTGCCAGGCATGCTCAGCTTTTCTTTCTTCCTCCATTGCGTCTCTACCCCCTTTTTCTTGCTAAGATTTATAGCTTCCTTGGATAAGACAGGTGGATTTTCCTCTTGTAGCACAGCAAACCGTGATCCTCCAGATCCTTTCTCTATTCCTTTCTCGTTCACCCGACCTATTGATGACGTCTTGCTCTATTGTCTTCTACTTGCTTCGACAAAATTTCGGCCGTGATTTGACCGTTGATTTGACTTACATCCAAGCTCTGTACTCCTCATGAACCGAGAGGCCCGGAACGGACAAGATTAGCCGTTTCTCCTCTGGCTGCCTAATGTCAAGGTTTTCCGGTGAGTTTTCCGACGAGTTCTGTATCGCTGCTATATTTCCTCCTTGCATCTGTAGTGAACAGATTTCCAACGTGTGTCCTTATACACTACATTTAAAACATATGACATTTAGGCCCTCATACTCCACAGTATAAACATGGTTTCTGAGTTTAAATCTGGACTATAATTTCTTGTGGAGATCAACCTCAACACTCACTCTGGCATATTTTCCTCTTTCTACTATCTGCCTGTTATTATCCTGGGTAGCTAAGGTGTTCATGTCGACTTTGAGTGTTCTTCCAATCAAATTGCCTATCTTATACATACAGTCCTCCAAATAAACATGCATCGGGAGAGTGGGAACTCTTATCCAAACTGCAACCTTCCTAACCTTATTGTAATAGGGATTAAAATTTGGGCTCCATCTCTGGACTGCTAGGTAGTGCCCTTGAATTAGCCACGGGCCATCAAATAATAATTTAGAGCATAAGGTTTTATTTGCAGTCCTGAAGAAAAAATAATTATTTGGGAGGTTGATGAGTTCAAAGTTATCTGATCTGAGCATCTATTTGATCCTGTCCCTCATGATATGCAAATTCGTTTTCTTCCCCAAAACTGTTAAAATTAGTGCATCCTTCCAAGGTCGAACCAACTCCTTCAATTTGTCGTTTGAGATATTCAAAGAGGGAATTGACCCCAGCTTCTCTTTTTGCTCCTCTGTCCAGATTAGTGCTAGTTCTTCTTCCTCTTTAAGCCATTCAGACATCTGGTCTTTAAAGCTTTTATCCAACGATTTTTCCTCCTCACCTAAAAGCTTTGTGTTGTAGGAAATTTGGCATTTCATTGGATTCTTTCCATTATGTCTTTGGAAACTCTTCAGCCCAGTGTGATTTTGTTCCAACGCATCTTCCATCAGTTCATCCAAACAGCATAACTCATGCCCATCATTGTAGCTTTTCTCTTGTACTAAAACACCATCAGGCATTCTTTTGATGTTTCTCCCTAATAAATATTCTTCTTCCTTGGGATTTCCTTCACCACCATCTGAGATTGTTCCAGAAGTGATCGACCGACCAATGTGCACACTCTTTCTCTCACTAACTTTCTCACTCATCTTTCGATACTTGTGTAATGCCACCTTTCATGAATGCCTTTTACTTATTTGAACTAAACACATTTTTTCCCATGTATGGTATCAAATTTAAAATAAATCACATTGTTTAATGACTTGGTCAAGAACATACTTTTAGTACTTTGAAACTATAGTAAACAGTTTCCCACCCCTCAGCTTGCCAACCGCATTAGTCGGTTTTGTTGTTGGGTATTGACCAAAAAGACTATAGTAAACAGCAAACCTTATACTCCTTATATCCTTAATATAAGACTTAATTAAATAGTTGATCTTGATCTTAAATGTTAGACATATTCCTCATATTCATTAAGGCTTAATTGAAGAGTTGATATTGATCCTAAATGTAAGATATATCCCCATATCTGTCAATTTTTTTTCCTAATTTACCCCTATTGATGTACCCTCAATAATAAGTGAGTGAGAAAGAAATTAAGGGAATCAAGTAAGATTATTAAGGGGTTTTAGAAAAATAAGTTATGTTAACTAATTTAATCAAATTTTTTAATCCAATCAAATTAGATATATAGATCTTATATTAAGGATCAAAGAATTAACTTTCGTGTTGTTATTGCTATTATTTTCCTATTGGTGATCATATGTATATTTTGTATCCATGTGCCTAGCTTTGCCCGGTTATTAGCTGAATGTGGCCCAGGGCTAGTAGCTGAATGATTTAGAAATCCTATTTTGAAATTGATTGTTATAATCAAATAAAATATAATTAAATACACACACATGTATTTAACAACTTAAAAATGAGATAATAAATACAATAACTTTTTATTATGTGCTAGTTGTTCCTGCAGCAGTATCACCCGCAATGCTTGAATAAAGTCCTAAGTTTAAACCCAACATTGACATGTTTGTATGCTGTGTTTAAATTGTATTAAATAAAAAATTAAAATACATTTTTTTAAAAAAAATTGAGACATCTATTCACTTATTTTTTTCATTGCTTAAAACTTAAATAATTTATTTAAATAGCTAGTTATATATCAAAAGAATAGTCCAGTCGCAAAGATTTCAAAAGTTTCATGGTTGATGACTTGATGTGAAAAAATCAATATAAAAAAAATAGGAAAAACCATCTTGGACATGTCTAAACTTTCTCACAATTTTAAATTTGGTTCCTATGTTCTTCTCTCTTAATTAAATCTTTTAATTTTGCTTTGTTAGAACAGTTAACCGTGAAACTTAGCTATTAGCATCGTTAGCTCATGTACCTAATTACGCTAACAAAGCGAAGGTAACCATTTAATTAAAAGAAAAAGACATATAGATATCAAAGTAAAAATTGAGAGAGTATAGGTAATGACAAAATGATTTCCCTAAAAAAATATTACGAGGAGCATAGAAGAATTCTTCTTTATCGTATCTTTACATTTTCCATATTCTAAAGGCCTCTTTAGCTAAATTATAATTCTCTGGGGGAAAAAAACTTGGAGAGATAAATTTCTAAAAGAAAGTACAATGAGGGTTAAAGTTCATCATGCATTAAAGCCTCAGCATCCCTAACATGGATATTCAAATCATTAGCAACAGCTTGGGGTCTCAACTCTGCTTGTCCCACCAAACCAGCCTTCACAGCTTCAGTAACCTTTCTCTGCAATTTAAGCAGCCCAATTCGCTTGGAAACAACGTAAAGCACAGCAAGGGAGAACAAGAAAAAGCCAACCCCAAATATGATCCTGGCTAAATATATATATATATGAGCTAATTAATCAGTATGGAGACCAAACAAAAAGGGGTATATGCAGAAAAAGTCAGGTTCACCTTTTCAATGCCCGTTCCTGTCCATGACATCTTGACGTTGCATAGTAGAGAGTAGATTTCTTGTTCTCATCAGCAAAGAGCGTTGCCCTTTGTATTCACTTTCAGCCTTCTTTAATACTCCCGTTGATTCCTCTGTTTATTTAAACAGTTTTTTTTCCAAGTAAAAAGCATGCCACGTACATAGGTAGTTCAAGCTTCTTCAGGTCTTTTTTCTTGAAGTAATTTTATGGCTAAATGTTTACAAGAGGTTTGACAAAACTCTCTTGTTTGATAACCCATATATAATATAATCAGCCACTCTTAGTAGCATAATTTGCAAACCTTCACCCTATGTTTGGATGGAGAGAAGATTAAGGAGGAAAGAAAACTAGAAGGGAAAACTCCCAAAAATAGTAAATTTTTTTACAACTTTGGAAGTTTTTCTTCCTAGCATCCCCTCCCCCCTTATTTTCCCCTTCACTTTTCTCTCCATCCAAACATAAGGTTAGAGTTTTTATTCTTAATTTTTCCCCAATGTAACATAATCCTCAAGGTTATTGATTAAACTGATATCCCTGAGCAAGTTCACAAAGCCAACCTCACTAAATCATAGCAAAAAATAGAAGGCCTAATTTTGTATTTTAATAAAGGGAAATGGGAGTAAAGAAAGAAGAGCTCAAGGTTACTGATAAAGGCCTAAGCAAGCAAGCATGAGAATCTATCCGTTTATTTATTTTCATGAAATACATCAAGGAAGGGAGGTAGAGAGTGGGAACAATACATACCAACGGTCATAAGTGTGCTTGCGCCTCTTTCAACCTCCTGTATAAATATAATGAGTATGTTTATTTATTTTGTCATTAAGGCTATGATCAAGCAGAGATAAGGATATATTATTTAAAGAGGATATGAGTATACTTTGATTATGATAAATGATAAACGCGAGATACCTAGCCACTGACCTGAACCATCAACTGGCGACTTCTACGAAGGCTTTCTGTGATGCTCTCTGCAGCAGATGTCATCCCAGCTTTTGTTCTAGAAGATAACAAATTAGACAACTTAAATATTCATCCTAGCCCTCTAGCTAATTGAATTTTTCAGTACAAGAAGGCATAAGATACAAAAACAAGCAAGCACATGTTGACAACAGCTGAATATTACACCCCATGACTTACTGTAAGTTGCGTCTGCGGACAGTGGACTCACTGCCACCACCTAGGAGTAGCTCTCTCTGCATCATGCAAAACACAGAACAAATTACACACAATGTAGATGCAACAAATCCTTCTAGAGAACTACAAATTAACACATAAATGATCGTGATAATGAACAGATTATACAACAAAATTATCATCGTTGTTACATAGCGCTAGAGTGGTGGTTGATAAGACAAAAGCTGATTATATTTTAATCTAGAACAAAGAACATAATAATCTGTACAATTCATTTAAAAGAAAGGGGCCAGCAAAATGAAGAGAAAAATGCCAAGGAGAAGTAAATTGCCTCCTCCTGAGCAGCTTTCCTAAAGTTTTCCTTTGCTTGCAGATTCGCATTCCTCAGACTTAATCGCAAACTGTAAAAAAGTAATCAGATATTCAGATATGAGCAATGGAAATCACAAGAACATGACATCATATAACTCAATTCATGACTTATTACATAAATCAGAGCACTAAGATTCCGCTGATTCCTCAATAGCCTATACAGACCATCTAGAATGGGAGGTCATGGGGTAAATTTTCATTTCTTTTCAGTTAAAAGTAGAAGCAATAGCACTAAGATTCCCAATATGGGCACTGCAGTTACAAAAAAGAGAAAATAAAATAAAATACCTCTGGCTTTGGGTTTTCCAGGATTCAAGCACCGTGCTAGCAGATTCTACCTCTTCATCAGTGGGCAACTGTGGAGCAAGAAGATCAAGCCTGAACTGCAAGGAAGAAAGCAATGCCAAGCAATCCTGAGCAATCCCATTGAGTCTGGGAAGTGAATTTTTCTCCTCGGATCTCCCTGATTTCCCATATTCTCTAATTTCCTTTATATGCTCTTGCGTTTTACTGTATGTCTCATACCATTCCCTCTTCACCTTGTCAACCACTTGTACAACCTCGTCCTTCATGAAACCTGAAGCAGGCCAAGTTACATTGGCCCCAGAACTTTCTAAGAATTTTGTTACCACCTGCTTAGTTCAGGAAGCTCACTTAACTTAGAGGCCATATACTCTGTAGGCACGGTTAAATATGCATGCAAATTAGTATCTGCCAGATTTATTTCTTTTTTCACAACATTCAATTTTCTTTAGCGCAGTGTCCTCTTTTCTAATTCCTTTGAACTAATCCATAAAGCTGTCTAAATGAACTTAAAGACGCTTCTCCACGTCCAGAGTCTAATACTCCCTCAGGTCCATGGTCCATAACAGAGGGCGTTTTAACTAATTCACAAGAAATAAGAAGTTATTAAATAGGTCCTAAATTGATTTTTTTTTTCACTTTTATTAATGGAAAATGTAAAATGTGATTGAAATTTTAAAGGGCGGGCAAAATTGAAAATGAGTACTAATAATAAGGATAAAAATAAAAAATGAACATTAATTATCTTATAAATAACTTATATTTTAAATTAAACTATTCTTCTAGAATTATCTATATTGTGGACAGGAGGGACTATATATAAATCGGAAAAAAATGTCTTCATTGATTCATCTCTCTCCGTTTGCTCTCCTTTAGATGTCAACACCGTTAGATCAGGTTTGAATGATTGGAATTTAATGTTATATAAAAATATTAATATATCATTAAATATAACATTAAATCTCAAGAAACTTATTCAATGACGGATACATTCAATGTATGGAAAATAAAATGGAGGAATCAATGGAAACGTCTTTCCCGATATATAAATTGAAATTAAAACTGTCGTTTAAGAGTGATTTGTAACCATGATTGCCTATGGTTTTCACAACCTTGAACGCACTACACTAGAGCTTCAAACCCGAATGAACACCGTTTGCAATCACTCCTATATGATTCGTCAAGTAAACATAAATCTCGGATCTAGAAGTGGAAAAAACGGGGAGCTCCACAATGAAAAGAAAAATCCCAAAAAGAATTCAAGAGAAAACTGGGTAAAGATTATTAAAATGATTTTTTGGGAAAAAAAAAAAAAAAAGACCTAATCAAGGACTCAGCCCGTAAGAATCACGATCCGCCCTGGCAAAAACATTGAATCACATATCAACGCAGGGAATGAGATGAATGGGACAGATTCGGTTCTTCTTCTTCCTTTTCCTTTCTTCTCAAATCTCAAGTGACGTGCGAAAGGGGAAGATCGGGACTTAAAATCTTTGAAAACGGAACAAAAATAGGTCGAGAGAAAATTTCATGGGAAAATCCCATATAAATATACCTTTTGAATTAACAAAACCCCAAAAGTCTGTTATAACATAATAAAGATAGAAAAGTGCTGAGAGACCTTTCAGAGATAGAGATAATGAAGTGTTGTGTAAAATACCAAAATGTTCTTTTTTATATTTGTGTGACATATGAGGTGGCTGTTGTGCACAAAAGCCAAAGAAAAAAAAACACAGTCGAAGGTGTGTGTACAGCATCGTTGAAGGTGAAGAGCAAGGAATCAAGGTTGAATCGGACAAGTGTAAGTAATTTTCTGAGAAACATAATATTTTTTAGATGAATCGGACTATATCCATCTTATGATCATTGTTCATTTTGGTGTTTATTCCGTGTGGTTCGTTGGATCAGAAAGGTGCATAAACAGTAATAAGGAGAAGATTAAAGTGTTAGGAAAATTTCCTGTAACTTGCTTTGAGAATGTTAATCATGAAATAAAAAAGATAATAAGCAAGATTAATGAAGATTAATGAAAGTACTCAATGAATCTGAGAAATTTAGATTTAGATATGATGCTCTGTTTTTCATGAAGAACAAGTATTCGGATACTATTATAATTATCAGGATAGTTTAAGTTTTTTCAGATAACTTACTATTCGAATACCTTTTTCTCTATTTGGATAATATTTGAAATTTTATACTGAGACTATTCGAATAGTTAAGATACCTATTTGAATAGTGATCTCTTAAACTCAAAAAAGATTATCCTGATACATGAGTTACTATTCGAATACTTTCTTCGAGTTTGACTAAAAATATTTTCTTTCGGCTTTCAATATTATTCGAATAGTCTTCTTGCTATTCGAATAATTTCTCATCTCAATCTCATAGGCTTGATGTTGGCTTTGAACTGCTATTCGAATATTAATATCACTATTCGAATAGTAGATATACTATTCGAATAGTATTCATATTATTCGAATAATAGAATTTGAAAACTCTTTTAAGCAAACGTCGATTATTCTGATAATGGCCATAGTATTCTGATAATCCCATTATGAAACTTGTCAGGGCCCTCCCCTTTTGGGGAAACACTTTCAGTGATATCTTGGTAAGCCAAACTTATAATTCACATTAGCATTCTCGTCAATACCATTATAAAACTTGTTATTCCCATTATGAAACTTGTCAGGGCCCTCCCCTTTTGGGGAAACACTTTCAGTGATATCTTGGTAAGCCAAACTTGTTATTCTCATTAGCATTCTCGTCAATACCATTGTAAAACTTGTTATTCCCATTGTGAAACTTGTCAGCGGGCTCCCCCTTTGGGGAAACACTCAGTGATTGCTTGGTGAGGCTAACTTGTCATTCCCATTATGAAACTTGTCAATTACATTATAAAACTTGTTATTCCTAATGTGAAACTTGTCAGCGAGCTCCCCCTTTGGGGAAACACTCAGTGATTGCTTGGTGAGGCTAACTTGTCATTCCCATTATGAAACTTGTCAATTACATTATGAAACTTGTTATTCCCATTGTGAAACTTGTCAGCGGGCTCCCCCTTTGGGGAAACACTCAGTGATTGCTTGGTGATGGTAACTTGTCATTCCCATTATGAAACTTGTTATTCCCATTGTGAAACTTGTCAGCGGGCTCCCCCTTTGGGGAAACACTCAGTGATTACTTGGTGAGGCTAACTTGTCATTCCCATTATGAAACTTGTCAATTTCATTATGAAGATTCACTCAGTGATTGCTCAGTTTCGAAGATTCACTTTTTCGCTCACACCAACATTTGCATAAGACAATCGAACACAAGCATTTTGGAATCGAACATAAGCACGAGGAGGAGGAGAAATCGAACACAAACTTTAAACGGACAAACCAACGACTGAACATTCCCTCATTCATATCGACGTCGCCGGCAGCACAAGAGAATGGCACACACAAGAATTTCGAATTTGGGGACGGCGACAGCTAGGGCTCCACCAGTGTTTCTATGAGAAGTGAAAAGACTTAGAGCCTTGTCTTGACCGAGAATGTCGAACGAGTGAAGTGAAAGGGGCATTTTGGTATTTTACACAACACTTCATTATCCCTGAAAGGTCCCTCAGCACTTTTCTGTTTTTATCATGTTATAACAGACTTTTGGGGGTTTTGTTAATTCAAAAGGTATTTATATGGGATTTTCCCAAATTTCATTTCATTTATTTTATTTTATTATTTTAGGGGGAAAATCCCTGTAAAATACGATTGAAATAGGGAATTCCCTATTTGGTGCAGTGAAAAACAAAATCCTTGATCAGTCTGGAGGTAGGAATCAGGGATTGTAAATTTTAGTAGAAATGACACAACTAACTTTGGAAAAAAGCCTGCCGAAACGCATAAGAGTGGGAAAGAAAGGAAGGGGAAAAACATGAGAAAGGAAAGAAAGGATAGTGGCGGGAGAAAATACGTGAGTTTCGAAAGGCTTGAAAGTTGAAGACAAAGCAGAAATTACCAATGGTAAGTAATTCTTGTGTAGAAATGATGTTTGTATTGTGAATCTTCTATCTTCCTCTTCTGAAATTGTGAACAGTTGTGATGGGTTTCTGGTAATGGATGCTTGCTTTTATGGGTAAGGGGGTCTTAGTTGAAGATCGAGAAATGTTGCAGCTTTAAGGTAATGGGAGATTGTTGATGGTTGTGCGGTGGATTTCATTGTGTTGGGTGGTATGAATGGTGAAGATTGTGGGTTTTTTGTTGTTGGGGGCACTCGCGGGAGTAAACCGTAATAGTTGCTGCGAGCTGTGATAAAGCTGAGGCTTTTTGGTTGGAGGCTGGTGTTGTTTTCAGTGAAGAATGAGATGTGAAAAGATATTATGTTGTTGTTAATGGTACAAGGAGGGTAATGTTATGGGGGGTGTTGTTAATACTGAAGATGGAGATGTTAAAATGAATGGTGTTGTTGTTAATAGTTCATGGAGGGTGATAATAGGAGGCATTGTTAATAGTGGGGATAGAGAAGTTGAAATAAATTGTAATGTTAATTGAGAATATAGAGTTGTTAAAATATACTGTAAAATATAATGTGTTGCTGTTAATACTAGATACAGGGTGATAATATGTGGAATAGTGGATATGAGGATGTTAAAACATGTGGGTTTGTTGTTAATTTCCCCTGTTTGGTGATGAAATGAGTAGTTACCCTGTTTCATAAACAATGGCTTACAAGATTACTTAACTGATATAATGATAAGCGGCTTTGTTTAATTAATTATCTCTTTTTGTTTTTTTTTTTGCAGGTTGGCATGTAAAATGACATGTAACAAAGGCACAACATCTGTGAAGGAACTATTTTGTTATTTCCATGTTGGAGGAAAATTTGTGTGGAATGATGAAGGTAAAATTAAATATAGTGGTGGTTATATGATGTTGAAGTGCCTGAAAGAGATGATAACACTTAGATATTTGAGGTTGATAATATCATCATGACTTGTATTGATTGCAACATGTGTGAGATGAAGTATGCAGTGAGGTTTGATGAAAGCACACTAATAGATTTAAATGATGATGGTGAAGTTGAAAACCTCTTTGAATACAATTACAGGAGTGACCATGTATATATAGAAGCAAAAGGAAATGATAATGTATGCAACATATCAGATGACCCACAAACGTAAGTGCAAATTTTTTAAGGATGATAGTTGTTATTTGTGAAACTGTTGTGTGTTATTAAGTAAGAAAAGTTGTTATTGTAATTGACTGTAGATATGTAAATTCCTTAGGACTCTTACAAGGAAGATCTATTGACTATCAAACTATTGTGGAAAATCAAGATGAAACGTGGTACTATGAAAGTGTTGGTTCGTGTATGACGGCTGAAATTGCTGGAGGATCTAATAAGCTACTTTGTGGAGTAGAGAGTGCACCTACACCTAGCCCCTAGGACAACCAGACCTGCTGAAAGACTAAGAAGCAGTAGGCATGAATCACAATTCCAGAATAAGAAGATTTACCACTGTGGAAGATGCCATGAAGCAGGGCATACTAGACGAAAATGCAAAAATCTAAATCCAAACTGAATTTGGCAAAAATCATCTTTTGAAGTAACCATTTTGCAGATATAATGAGCTTCAATATTTTGAAGTAAAGCTGTTGATAGTAATATGAATTTCCTAAAGTTACCTTATTCATAGTTAGCAAGTCTATTGAAATAATATGTATAATTTTTTTTTTTGGGAAATGGGTTGCTTCATATGTCTTCATTTTTTGGTTATGACAAGGAAACATTAGGGTGAAGTACAATGTTAATGTTCCCTTGTTATTACAGATGTGTAGGTGCCAAACATCCACTGTCATAACTTTAAAGGTGTACCTTATGCAGTTATGTAATTATGCAGGATATTATAATATCATGTCAAAGTAATTATGGCGCATATAATGCTATTATATTAATGTGATTATGCAGAATATGTAACTATGTTCTGCTTTCATTGTGTTGTGTGACACTTGTAACCCCCTTCCATAATTATATCCGAAATACGGGATTAAAATGAAATAGAGACCACTAATGATCAAATAACAATTTTAAACCCATCTACCAGACGGGATTTTCACAAATAACTTTTGAAATCTAGTTAACCTGGTCTCATATTCATATTTCGAATACAATCACTTCACGCGGATAATCACATTCAATATATAAATCAGAGTGCACAGTAATAATCCTGGCAATCCCGGGTTCACATCTTTACAAAAGGGTTTACAAAGGGCAATACACCCATATACAAGTTCTCATACGGGGATTACACAAATCTCATCTCAAATACACATAATTAAATCCTCATCCACATATACAAATATCCAATACACAATACTCCCAACTATGATAACCAACTATCAGAATGACAACCCGAAGGAGTCCTCATCGCCCTTGGCTGCTTGCTCCATCCTCGATCCACTAACCTATCTAAAAGGTTAGTAGTGGAGGGTGAGATTCTAGAGAATCTTAGTAGGATAACAATATCAATATGCACGTATGATAAATGTTTAATGCATGACATGCTTGCATCACACAACTCATGATAATACAATGACAATTTGCCAGCTCAATGCTTCGAACAATATACCTATGACCATAGCATAAATTGAAACATGGCTTCAAATCACACATAATTATGCAAAGCAAAGACATGCACCAACACACACTAAAACATATATCAAATACATGCAAGAGAGATATGTTCCCTACACTCTTTCCACGTAAGCTCCAACTCTGGCTGCTCACGATCAGGGTGAATATCCAACTCTATAACCAAATCAAGGACATAGAGTCAATCTAAATTCCAAATCCTTACTTCCATATTACTTAAGGTTGGTTATCATTCACACCCTTTAGGTGGCTATAATAAGCTCAACGAAAGCCTAAAGGATTGGGACCTACTAGATTGGAAATCACCTTTCAAAATCACAAACTATCGAAAATAGGGGTTGGCTGCAGCCAAAACGCGCACAGAAGGTTTCTGGCTGCGGCCAAAACGTGCACAGAAACTTTTGCGCTGCAGCCAGGATTTTCTTCTGCAGCCAAGGCAACTTAGGAAATTCATAACTAATTCTACAAAAATCAAAATGAGGTGATTCCAAAGCCAAATGAAAGCTATTTAAGTCCTCTTCATATAAAAATATGAGCCATTACTGGAAATAACTACAAAAATAGATAATTCCCCAAAATCCACTACTGCTCCAGAATTAAACCCAGTTTCGACCTCAAACTTTAGGCAAACATAAATCCCAGTTCACAAAACGAAATGGCACAAATTATATGTCCATTTTAAATCTTGGGATGTGAACTTCAAGACTGGAAAGTTTCAGAATTTTCTAACATCATTTGCCCATTCAAAATGGCAACACAAGCAGACTGGCCAGAACAGAGTTTCAAAAGACAGAATTCCAGTTTTTGCAATTTGGCTTCCAATGGTTCCATTTTCATACCAAACCTCATTCCTGTAACCCCCTGCCTTAATTACTGTAATTAATATTCGATAATGCATAATAAATAGGGTTTGAGACCGTCGGATAGTTCAAAATGTATTAAATTACCTACCAAGCAGTAGGACCTTCTGAAATTTTCAAAACTTCTTTCCTATCCGGGTCTCATTTTCAATTATCGAATATAATCACCTGTGCAGATAATTTACATTCACATATATCAGAGTTCGTAATTTAAACCCCGGCAACCCCCGGGTTCATCTATATATATGTATAGAGTTTCAATTCCACGTAGGGGATTATAAATCAAAATATCCACACTATTTACATCTCAAAATGTAATACAATAGTCCCTATCCAAAATGATTAACCAACAAAAGCCATCCTAATGTCCCTAGAAAGCTCTAACCGCTCCGGGTCACACGCTTCTCCTTAGAGCCAGTCGCCCTGTCTGAAAGGTTAGTTCAAAGGAAAGAATGAGATTCAAAAGAATCCCAGTAGTAACTAAACATTTATACCACACATAAGCACATAACATGTAAGCAAATCATCATGCAGCAGCAGCACATATCACACTCCACCCTCATCCCCTTTCTCCGCCGGGAATGCACACAGCCCTAACCCGAACCGTTGTTAGCTACTCAGGGACTATTGGCGTGGCAGTGTATACATATAGCCTTATAGCCCATGCAGCTATCCGGCTCTCACAAATGGCCCGTCGGCCTCACATATAGCCTTTCGGCTCACATGTCACATATATCACACTTCATCCTCATCCCCTTTCTCCGCCGGGAAGGCACACTGCCTAAACCCGAACCGTTGTTAGCTACTCAGGGACTATTGGAATGACAGTGCTAACACAAATCCGCAAAGGTCGCAGCATACAAATCCATTTCCAATCGACGATAAAACACACATGCAATGCATCATATTTGGTATAAAAGAAAAGTCACTACCTGATCCCTTCCTGATGTCTCTGGGCACAGCAGGCTCACGAGGATAGCAGATGTCAAATCCTATAATCAAATAGGGACATTTGGTTAATTTCCTTTTCCAAGTTCTTAATTCAATAACACTCTAAGTTGGTATTCATTTGGACTCTTTAGATGGCCATTAAATGCCTAAACATATTCCTAAAGGGTTGGGTTGACTATCCCCAAAGATCCCCCTTTAGAAGGCTAACTTCTGCTTTTTGGTCTCTTCACTCGAGCACAGAAGGCCGTGCTCGAGCATGACTCCCGCTCTCACTCGAGCACGCATGCGAGTGACCTCCAGCGAGTGCTTGCCCGAGAGCAACTCCCGCGACAAACCTACACTCTCACTCGAGCACAAGAGGCTGTGCTCGAGCAGAGACCTCGCCAGCACCCGAGCACCACGGAAGTGAGGCTTGCGAGTGACAACCCGAGAGCATCTCTCTACTTCTTCCTCTACCTTCTCTCGAGCACAAACACCTGTGCTCGAGCACTGCTCCCCAGTGCTCACGAGCACAAGGAAGTGCGGTCCCGCGAGTGTCCACCCGAGAGCAACTCCACTCCCAGGCAACAGATTCACTCGAGCACAACTCCAGTGCTCGAGTGATCTCCCAATGCTTGCTCCCAAGACTCGCGAGTGCCAGCGCACTCTTGGCAACTACCCACGAGTGATCACCCGAGACGCTCACCCCCAGTGATTTCAGGCACCCTCACTCGAGCACAACATGCTCACTCGCAAGCACATTCATCCTGTGCTCGAGTAAGTTCTTCCCTCACTCGAGAAATCACATCAGATACCCAAAACGCAGCAACTGAGTTGATTTACCAGAATTCACCAAATGAATTCCAATGGTCCTATAACTCATACCATTACTCATTCTCATCCAAAACTTCACCATAAACCCATTGGCAACCACAAACAACCCAAATTTCCACTCAACAACACATTCTCTCTCTAAATCATCAAATCACTCAAAACCTCCTTCTAACACATTTCCCTTATTCAACTTCAAATCAACTTCTAATCACTCTCAAGTGTCAAAACTGACCAAATGAACAGTGACCCACTAATCCAAGCCTACCCTTTAATTAACATCATAATTAGGTCAAATTTCCAGAATTCTCATTGATTAGGCAAACATCTTGACATATATATCAAAATGCATCACAAACCTACCTCTTTAACTTGCTGAAATCAACACCTTGATTCCACCAACGTTCAGATTTGTCCCACAATCAAACACCACCAATGGAAATTCTGAAATCATAGAAATAATGCTCTTGACCTCTTGATCAATATTAATGAAGGGTAGCTAAGCATATAAGATCATTTACCTTAACCAAATTCAAACCCTTGCTTCCTCTTTCTTGCTTACACCGCCGGAAATGGAAGAAAATGGAGAGAGAATGAAGATGATCATTTCCTTCCCTTCCTCCCATGCACTTGGCCGACTAAGAGGGAGAGAGAAAGAGTTTGAAATTGTTGACTCATCCAATGGCTCTCATTTGGACACTTGTCACCATCTCATCCTTCCCACTTATGAGTGCATGTAAACTCATTCACACTAGATTCCACCCCTTGATCTCCCAATCTCAACCATTGATCATGATTACTAAAGGGTTTACTCATCAATAACTAACCAGACAGTTGGTAAATTTACCGTTTTACCCCTGTTTAGCACAATACTTATTAAATCATGAATAATGATCTTATTATCACATTACACAACATAAACTTCAAATATGATTAATTAACATTAATTACATCATTTGAAGTCATAATTCCTTGATTAAAATCCAGGATGTTACAATTCCCACACAAATTTTCACAAGGAATCCATTGGAAACACCAAAACAACCAAATTCACATTATATTGACATGTTTTACCAACAATTACAACATGTCATCACAAATCACAACACAAACACCATATTGCCATTCTTTTCATTCCAAGTTCTCAAACCAATTCCAATGACACCAAAACACACTATGGCATCAATTTAACCACAATTCACCATTTTAAACACAAAACACATGACAATTCATGCATTTCACAATTCTACCAAAATCAGGGAAAAATTCACAATTCACAAAACTCATCCACAAATCAAAAAACTTAGATCAAAAGGCTTCAAATACTTACCTCTTTCCCAAACCAATTCCTTGATTCTTCATCTTTCCAAATTTCCTCAAGCCATCAAACACCTCCTTTCACAAATCTAAAATCATAGCAATGAAGCTCTCATCACTATGAATAAGATTATAGAAGGACATTAGAGCATTAGAGGACATATACAAGGC
This sequence comes from Inga laurina, assembly GCA_963855925.1. NCBI lineage: Eukaryota > Viridiplantae > Streptophyta > Magnoliopsida > Fabales > Fabaceae > Inga > Inga laurina. The sequence continues at coordinate 16,325,666 of OY979709.1, forward strand.
TAAAACCTCACCTATTGCTTTCTCTTTCTTCCTTGAGCTCACGAAAATGGAGGCTTTGGAGAGAGATGAAGATGATGAAGAGAGTGATCATTTTTTAGATGCCAAAACCAACCAAATAGAGAGGAGAGGAGAGAGGGAAAAGGGTTGAACATTTGACCCAAGATCCATGGCTCACAACTTGCCATGTGTCAACATCTTGACAAACCTCACATGAGTTCACTTAAGCTCACACACATGTGATTCCACCCCTTGATATCTTGCACAAATCAATCCTAACCATTGATCTTGAAGTTACCAATGAGTTTCCTCTTCGGTAACCGATCAATTGGTCGGTAATTTTACCGTTTTGCCCCTGATTATGGCAATTCCTCTTGAATCACCACCAAATACATTTTCTCATTCATTTACACCATACATATGCCCTTCCCCTTATTTTTATTCAATTGAGATGTTAATCCATAATTGAACTCAAATACAGGGTTTTGGCACTGCTCATAACACATACGAATCACATCCGAAACTCAAACCACATCGAATTCTCCAAAAGGGTTATTTATCACTAAACACATCCACTTTTGGAGTCATTATCTCTTAATCAAAATTTTGGATCTTGCTAAACTGGGGCTTAGCAATCCACTTATCTCAGGCTTATTCTCTAGCCTCAAGTCTCAAAATTCGGGGTATTACAACACTAAATATGGCTGAATTTCCCCCTGGGCATGTTTGTGTTTTCCTCCAACGAAATTGGTAAACACGAATAGTAAAGTTGTTAAACAAGAAGTTTATAGTGTTAACCAAGACCAACAAGTTGTTACTAATGAAAGGCATGTTGTTATTGGCTCGCTGTTGTTTTCAGAGGTCACAGGAAGTCAGAAGTACGCAATCTTGTCAGTTGTAAAAAAAGATAAGAACATTATCAAACAAGAGTATGCAGTTGTTAATTATGAAACTATTGTTGATAATGGTCCCCCACTTGTTGCTCTCCTAAGCTACCCTCAACATGTACTGTTATGAATTTTTTAAGTTGGTTAACAAGAAATGCAAATTGTCAATAAAGAAAGTGTAGTTGTTAATATTAAAACTCAAATTGTTATTACCCCCTTGTCAGTTGTCAAAGAAGATAAGAAAATTGTTAAAAAAGAGTATGACGTTGTTAAATATGAAACTGTTGTCGTTAATGGTCCCCCAATTGTTGCTCTTCCAAGCTACCCTCGACATGTACTGTTATGAAATTTTTAAATTGGTTAACAAGATACAAAATTTGTTAATAAAGAAAGTGTAGTTGTTAATATTGAAACTCAAGTTGTTATTACCCCCTTGTTTTTAGAGGTAACAGGAAGTCACAAGTTCTCAATCTTGTCAATTGTAAAAAAAGATGAGAAAGTTGTCGAACAAGAGAATGCAGTTGTTAATTATGAAATTATTGTTGATAATGGTCCCCTACTTGTTGCTCTCCCAAGCTACCCTCGACATGTACTGTTAGGCGTATATATTTGCTGCCAATGATTGGGGATCTAGTAAGGCGCATATCTCTGCTACCAAAAAGAAATAATTAATTAATACAAAGCTGCTTATCATTATGTTAGTTAAGTAATCTTGTCAGCCATTGTTTATGAAACAAAGTAACTGCTCATTGCATCACCAAACAGGGGCAATTAACAACAAACCCATATGTTTTAACATCCTCATATTCACTATTAACAACATCGTCCACATATTATCACCCTGTATCTATTATTAACAACAACACGTTATATTTTATAGTATATTTTAACAACTTTGTATTCTCAATTAACATCACAATTTATTTCAACTTCTCCATCCCCATTATTAACAACGCCCCCCTATCATCACCCTCCATGAACTATTAACAACAACACCATTGATTTTAACATCTCCATCTTCAGTATTAACAACACCCCCCATAGCATTACCTTCCTTGTACCATTAACAACAACACAACATCTTTTCACATCTCCTTCTTCACTGAAAACAATACCATCCTCCAACCAAAAAGCCTCAACTTTATCACAGCTCGCAGCAGCCATTACGGTTTACTCCCGCGAGTGCCCCCAACAACAAAAAAAACCCATAATCTTCACCATTCATACCACCAAATACAATGAAATCCACCGCACAACCATCAACAATCTCCCATTACCTTAAAGCTGCAACATTTCTCGATCTTCAACCAACACCCCTTTACCCATAAAAGCAAGCGTCCATTACCAGAAACCCATCACAACTGTTCACAATTTCAGAAGAGGAAGATGGAAGATTCACAATACAAACATCATTTCTACACAAGAGTTACTTACCGTCAGTCATCTCTGCTTTATCTTCAACTTTCAAGCCTTCCGAAACTTGCGTATTTTCTCCCGCCACCGTTTTTTCTTTCCTCTCATGTTTTTTCCCCTTCCTTTCTTTCCCGCTCATGCATTTCGGCAAGCATTTTTCCAAGGCTAGTTGTGTCATTTCCACTAAAATTTACAATTCCTGATTCCCACTACCAGATTGATCAAGGATTTCATTTTTCACTGCACCAAATAGGGAATTCCCTATTTCAAGAGTATTTTACAGGGATTTTCCCTATTTTAGGAGAATCCCAGAAAAAAATTGAAAACTTAAAAATAATAAATCAGTTTTTTTGTCAAGAATAATTGATTAGAAAATATCAAACTTAATAACTAATTTATAATTTTTTATTTTAAGAAACACTTGATTTATCATTTTTAAATTTTTAAATTATTTTTAAAAAATTCTACCATTTATTGGGAATTCATAAAAAAATTAATTTTCTTATTAAAAAAAAGTGACTAAGACCAGAGCATTCTAAACATTTGCTGTCTATCGGTTCCCTGAATCGTCCTTGTCTACGGATCATAAGATCATCGGTCCATCAAATCTCTGGTAATATTCCAAACATTACAATGAAAATCCCACCATCAAAGCTGGATGAAATACATTTTAAATCGAAAACATATTCCTTAGAAAAATTGGCCACTGTAAAAATATTAAATGATGTGGATGTCTATAAATTCTCAACTTTTAGCCTTTCATATTTTATTTCATAATCTCTCTAATAAATAGTCTTTAGGAGTTTGTATTCCTATAACCCAATGATTACATATTATACACTTACGAGAATTCATTTTGTTATTCATTCTATGTAACTTTTAGTTGAGGTTGGAGGCCTCTATAAGTACAAATAGAGGCTTTGTCATAAACATTATAAGCATTTAAATGAATGAGATATTGTTCCTTTTTTCTCTCCAATTCTTTCGTATCTCTATCATCTCAATATCTTATATTTTCCTTATTTTCAAAACACGTTACCAACACCAGTTTGCTTTATAGATTTGAGTTATAACCTTTTTTTTTTGTAAATTAATATGTTCTTATGGCATATAATGATTCTGCCTTTTAGCTTCCCTTTACCCATTTATCCCTCTTACCCAATTTTCATGTGCAATTTTAATTCCTTATACCTTTGCTACACATTATGCTATTTATTTTGTGTTGTTCTTTTATATACATTTTGATTTGGTCCTTATCATCTTATGATAGATGTGATATCTTTATTTTGTATTATTCTGTTTTTACCCTCTTACAATTTCTTTTATATCTTTATTTTGTATATTGGATTTTGATGATGTGGTTCTTTTTCTTGTGGTTTCCATTAGCTTTTACATTTATATTTTCATAACAATTTATTGTTCACACACACACACACACACACACACACACAGCAAGCATTATGTTATATTATTGCTTTAAATATTCGCTTTATGTTTTTACAGTTTCTGTGATATATGTGTGTATTAAAACATATATTGTATATACTGTGTTACAATATAATTGTGGGTTTCTCTCTCCATCTCTCTCACCTCTATATTCATTCATGGATTTATGTTGTCATTTATTTCACAGTATTTTTATATATTTTATTGATTCATGAGTAATTGAAGATTAATATTAATCGTGATATTAACTTATAATCATTTGTCTTTTATCCTTATTTTATTGTATAATTTTGTTTCTAATTTTATTAAGGTTTAAGTTTTATTCATATATATGTTTGTAACAATCCATTGTGTGTGTATTTATATTTTAATTTTATTGTATGACCAAAAGTCGTATCATTTATTTAATGGTTCTTTTTGTATTTGTATAACCAGAAGTCATATCATTTTATATGAATTGGAAATAAGTGTCATTATTAAATACAAGTCATATCACTTGTGTAAATGGTTCTTTAGTAAAACAACATTATTGATTCCGGTAAATGGAATGACATGAAAAATTTGTACCACTTTGATGACATAATTCTTACAAATGTCAAGCCTTGAAGGCTAAAAGTTCAAACATCAAATGACGGGAAAAAAACCTGTAGCTTATAAAGACTTTTTGTGGTCTTGAAGGCCAAATTGATAATGAAAGAATTTTGGTGGTTCAAAAGACCGAATTGATAGTGTCATTGAAATAAAAGCATAAAATATATCTACGAGAATAATGACTATGACCATATTTAAAAATTGATAGTTGAAAGTCAATAATATTTTTCCTTGCCGTGGTCATTGAAAAATAATATTATATATTAGCAAATATTATAAAATGGCCAGGAGCCACATAGCTAAATATGTATCAATTTATTGAAAGTAAAAGTTAAAATAGTTGTGAATCAAAAAGATCATGAGATGTTATGGAAAAAAATATCAAAGAGGCAATGAATTGTGGAGAAAGATGACTAAATTTATTGTACATGCAAAATAAATAATCACAAGTCTAGAAGACTATATGATATTTAATTTTTATTATTGTTAAAATTTATAGTGGTTAACTTGTGTGAGATAAATTATTATAAGTATTTGATATTGTGATATCAATAAGTACTCATGAGTGATATATAAAATCAAATAGATAAAAAGGTAATTATTGTTCATTTTGAAATTTTAATTATAGTGCCAATTTATTTGCAAATTTAAACATTATGGTGTGTGGATGTTCATAATTCCATGGCCTTTTAGGATTCCACCTCATGGTCAATGTCATTATGCCTAATAACTCTCAAATTGAAGGGTTTCTAGTATTTATTCATAGATGTACAATTAAGTTGTTGAACTATATTCCTTATGGATAATTATACAATTTATTTATAAAGTTAAGTATATGGTGTATGTGAATATTATCCATACATCAATGGAGTTTCCCTTATCCAATCTACATTTGTCTTCTCAGGATTTGTGACTCTCTGTTGCTCCATAGATTTTCCATCAAATGCTCAACTTATATACTCCAACATCAAGGCACTTTCTTTCATTATTAGCCTTACTTTTCATTTTATTTTTGTCTTCCATCTCTTTTCTCCTCTTGAGCAATATTATGTTACCTTGCATATATGTGTAGTTCTTTCTTAGTTCCTAAACATTTCATTATTGGAATTTGGAAGGCATACAAATACTCTGTAATTTGTATTTTATTTCGGTAATGATAAGTGTAACACCCCAAATTTTATTCACCAATAATATATTGTAATCATTTAATATATTCAAAAAATGGTGAATATTTATGGAAATAGGAATTAAATATTGAAAATTGAAAGGTGAATAATGCTTCCGGTGAAATCACCTATGAGACAATGAGTTTGTCATGTGCTTTTGAATAACTAAATGATGTTCAAAAATTATGAAATTTTACAGGGTGAAAGTAGACATCTTAAGCTTTAATTTGATAAGCATATGACTCAATTAGAGCTATGTACAAAAAGTTATGAATTTAGCCTAGAAAACTGTGAATTTTTTGGAACAGCATGTAAAGATTGAAAATCTGGGAATTTTGTGCTTCCATTTGGCTAAAGGCTATATTTTTCCTTGAAACTAAATTCAATAAGGGTTCTATAGCCTTTAGAATCACTCCGATACGATGTCTATAAATTTTGTTATGAGTTTTCAAAGTTTGGGCAGAAAATTTACCAAATTACCAATTGTTGCTATTTTTTAGGGAAAAAAAATGCAATGACCATTATGAAATAAAGAAAAACCTAATTGGGCTACTTTGGACCAAAAGTGGCGTATTGATGGGCTTAAGGAGATGAAGGGATTAATTCAATTTCAATTGGGCTTGTGAACCATTTACATGTACAAAAGGGTTTATGTCCATAAAGTGATTTTTTGGAAATTTTGGAAATTGATAAAGAATTAAAATATGACATAAGCATAAGAATATATCATCATCTTCCTCCTCCATAGCACCAAACGTACGCTCATTTCAGCAAAAAGGAGAGAGAAAGAGTTGAGAGCATTTAGAGAGAGAAGGAGAAGAAAACTCATAAGGTAGGCCGATTTCTTGGTGAATTCATACCTAACACGTATAACTCTACTCCTAAGCTTCTCTTTCATGTATTTCAAGGTGTACAAAGCTCAATTTTCATTGTGAAGAAGGGCTAGGATTCGGCCACATCAAGGAAAAGCTAGAAGGGGTTTGAGGTAACTTTCAAACATTTGAATATTGACTGTTCTGGCTACTGTGGACAATTTATTTGGTGAAATTTTGACGGATTGTCTTTGATTTAGAATTTTGGAAATGTGTTGTTGGAAATGTTATGCTGCCAAAATTAGGACTAAATGGTAGTTATAACTCAATAAAATCGTTAATAAAGTGGTTAGGAGTAAAAAGGAATACGTCTGCAGAGTTGGATTTCAAAAACCCTAATTTTTCCTGGGGAATTTGAGCAATTTGGCCAGAGCTAGAAATAGCCCTTAGAGTTGTATTTTCAATGATTTAATGATTTCCATTGAGTTTAGGGGGAAAATTAGGTGGGGTTACAGTTGGTCACTTTTTTGAAAAAGCCTGAGAAAGCATAATTACGAAAACGCCCCTGAAACCCTGAAATAAGGGATGCCAAGGGCAATTTTGTCTTTTGGCAGTGATTTTGTTAATTTTGAGTCCAGAAATGAATTCCTTGGACAAAATTATATCAAAATAGCCTATGTCAAAGTTTCGGGAAAAGTATAGCTGGCCAGGTACGACGGTGTCGGGGTGGGTCCCCAGGGGTATTTTGGTAAATTTTTACCATAGACTAATATAAACACTATGGAAGTGCCTAAAATGGTAAATGAATGGGTTTTAGCCTAATTCTTATGCATTTGCTATTTTAGGATCGAGTTGGGAGCTTAAGCTTGACATGATTTTTGAGGCACACAAAACGAGGTGAAAGAGACTTGAGGTAGAGGGATTATCCTTCATACATCATGCCTTAGTTCATATGAATGTGTGATTGCCATTGTTTATGCTTTTATTAATCAACATGATTTGCCTCGAAGGGCAGTTAGTGCTGGAAGTGCACTTACACTTGGGGTTTGGATAAGAATCCGACCGGTGTACGATTAGTAGAGTAGGAGCCCTACTCATGTATACATGATGATGATGTGTTATACTGTTCATTAATTAGTTCATACATGGTGCTTGTCATATCTACTTATCGCATGTTATGTAAACGATAATATGTTTCTACTGGAATTCCTTGGAATCTCACCCCTTTTTCTAAATATAAATATCTCAGCGGGTGTCAGCGGCTCAAAAAGAGAGGATGTAGATACGGGGAACTGACGGACACATTTCCCAAGACGAAGGTCGTGGTTATATGTAGTCTTTAATTTTGAATATTTTGGATGAAATGTATATATGACTAACCCTACAGGGTATGCTTCAATGTAATCATGTACTATATATTAGTATTTTGATGTTATTCCTATATGCCCACCGAACTGTGTGCAAACACTTTAAAAATAAGAAAATAAGATAAGGGTATGACAATAAGCCATTGTCTCCTCTCTCAATTTCTTGTCTTGTTACTTCTTCTACTCCTTAGCATTCTTATATGATGTGTAAGTTTCATATATTAATTATGACATGATACATGATATGATATATATTAGAATAAAATTAGTTTTATGTGACATTTGTCAAAGGAAAATAATATATTTATGTAACACCCCAAATTTTATATTCACCAAAGATATATTGTAATTAATTGAGAAATTCAATAAAATGGTGAATATTCATGAAATTTGGATCTTATGAATTTTGAAATATTCATGTTCATGAGGAAATGGGCAAATTAATTCAAGAAAGGAATTAAATTGTAAAGGTGATAGCAAAATCATAATTTTGCCAATTTAGCCGAAGATTAATTATTTTTCAATTAATTGGAGTTAGTTTCAATTAATCAAGGAAAATAAAGAAAAACATACAAATTGAATATTCTTGAAGGAATAAATCAAGAATTGTAAAATCAAGAATTATGGAAATGTTGAAACCATTTTTCTTCCCTTCTCTTTCCAAAATTTCGCCTGGCATAAGGTGTATGGAGGGAAAATTGATTAATGAAATCTAATATGCTAAGTGCCATTATCATATGAAGAGAAGATTAAATGATGATTAAATTCCAAGAGCACATGTCAAAATGTTACATGATGATGGTAATGATGACAAAGGTGGAGCGTACATTACATGAAGGTATGGTGAAGTGCATGATAGTAAGCTAGATTGAAGGAATGGGTGAACTTGATTGCTTGATGGAGTTAGGAGTTGGATTTAGTTGGGAAAACACTTGGTTGGTTAGAGAAGAGAGGGAGCATGTTTTTTTTTAAGCTAACCAAGAAAAGAAAAGCTAGTTCAATGCTAATGGGAAACCAAAAGGAGTAAGTATGACATAAACTTGAAGAAATGGAGATGGTGACAAGTGTCACATTATAGTCCCTTAATTAAATCAATGGTGTAGAATTAAGGGAGGAAGTTTATGAAGCATTTCTCTTCCCTTCCCTTCATACATTTCAATGACACTAAAGGAAAGAAGAGAGAGAGAGAGAGCTTGGAGAAACTTTGAAGAGTTAGAGAGAAGGAGGAGGAGGAAGATCAAGGTAAGTGTTGTTTCTTAAGCATTTTCATTGTGATCTTACATGAAACTATCTCTAAACTCTCCTTCTTTAATGGAATCCATGTGTTAGAAGGCACATTTTGAGTTCAAGGAGAAGAGAGAGAGGGCACATAGGGAGAGAGGTACCAAGAAGCTTAAGAGTTAACTACACCAAACTCAAATCTATATTTGTATGAAGTTCGTTTTAAAGTTTGTTGTCAGTTTGGTGATTTTTGGTTGAGTTAACAAATTGGAAAAGTCATAATCCTAAGGGGTTATGCTACCTAAATTTCTTTGAATCATGGTTAAGATGTGCTTAAGTAAGTTAATAAGGGATTAGAAGTGGAAAAGTACAAGTTTTGGAAGCTAAAACACAAAACTCCAATTTTTTCATTTTTCTTGAATATTTCGGCCAGCACTGTTTTAGGGGGTAGAAGCTAGATTTTCATGAAATAAATGGTTCTATTGGATTCAGTGGGCAAAAATAGGTGGGGTTACAATTGGTCGCTTTTTTGAAGAAGGTCGAAAAAACATAATTACGAAAACGCCCATGAAATCCCTAAACCGGGGCTGTCAAGGGTATTTTCATAATTTGACAATGAATTTTGTGATTTTGAGCCTGAAAATGTATTCCTTGTGCAAAAATACATCAAGATAGCCCTAGTTAAAATTTTAGGAAAACGTGCCATCGGGCCAAGTACGATGGGCGGGGCCGGACTTGGGTTCTAGGGGCATTTTGGTAAATTTTCACCATAGACTAATATAACCATAAGAAACACTATGGAAGAGTCTAAAATGATACTCAGATAGGTTATGACCTATTTCTTGTACATTTAATATTTTAGGACCGAGTTGAAGGCCGGACACGACACGTTTTACGAGGCACATTTAAAAAGGGGTTTATAAAGCTTTGAAGTAGGAACATTATCCTTCATACATCATGCCATAGTTATATGATTGTGTGGTTGCCTTTTTTATAAATGCACTTTATTAATCAACATATTATGCCCAGAGAGGGGCCAGTAGTGCCAGAGGCACTTGCACTAGAGTTGGTGAGAACCCAACCAGTGCAAAATAGTGGGGCTGGCCTTATTCATGTATACATGTAGATGATGTGTTTATATTATTCATTAATTGGTGTATACATGGCGTATATCATATTTACTTTTCACATTTTCTATGAATGATAGATGTTTCTACTGGGATTCTTCGGAATTTTACCCTATTTTTAAATAAACCTCTCAATGGGTGCCAGTGGGTCAAAGGGCAAAGGCGTAGACGCCAAGAAGTGATTGACACCTGTCGCGAGGCAAGGACATGATCGTGGTTATAATTAGTTTGTGTTTAAATATTTTAGGAGAATTATGTAAACATTAAGTTTCCCCTGTATTTTCTGTATTTCGTTGACAAACGACATGGGATTGTAAATGAATATTTTTATTAGTATAACTATAATTTTTTGTATGCCCATTGAATTTCGTCTTTATTACTCTTCAATTATCGAAATGAAAACGGGTGTTAATAATTTACATGACATTTAAATTAAAATTAAAGATTGAGCATTTATTTAATTTTTTTGAATAGGTGAGGTTAATTTTGATTCGTTGGACAAAATTGTTTTTGTAATGTGTGTACATTTTATATAGTGCCAATCAAATTTATGGATGCTTAAATAGTAGGGAACATTTGAAAAAAGACTATAAATATCATAATTATTCATTACTGTGTATTATATTGCACTTGTCTTTACATTTCTCTCAAATTGATTTTATTCACTTCATTATATCCCCAAAACATCACAAATGTGATCTTTATGTATTTTGATAATGGATCTCTTGATATTTTTCTATATGATTGAAGATATACTTTGAATATGCATTAAAATAATCTAATTGAAGTATATTATTATTAATGAGTAGTGTAGTTATATAGAAATGCAATAGTGTATATAAATATATATATTAGTTCCTCAAGAACTTACATGCAATACAATTGATATAGTTCTTGAAGCACTAATACGCACACACACATATTTGGCGGAAGAAGAATCAATTAAAAAAATCTATGAGCCATAAATTTACATTAGAACTTTGGTTTGCCAAAGGATCTGAAGGTGATAGCCCAATTAGATTGAAATTCATGATTATTCATTGGGTTTCCAAATGCAAGTAAGTTACCAACTTAGTATATACTGGTCACCATTTTTGAAATACAAGAATAAGGGAAGTATATTATATGAATCACATTGAGGGGGAGATTGTTAGGATACAAATATAAGTTAATATTGAAAAGCTCTACTAATATACTTCCTCACAAATCTTATTGATCTCTTAAAAAAATGGATGTCACATTAAGGTTTTGAATCAATTTGTTTTGAAGCATATTACAATAAACTAGAGGTTTACTTATTCAAATAAAGTTATTGTTGGCATGACTCATTTGATAATCTAAGTCACATATGTTACGTATTGACATCCATTAAAGAATAAGAAGATCCTTCACAAATCGCCAACATATTATACAATTTATTAATTGATATGTGCTGCTTGTTCTCAAACAAAATTGACTATGAGAATATGACTAGTTATGATTTAGAATGGATCTCTATATTTTTGGAAATATAGAGAATTCATATATGAGCCCATTCAAATAGCATGTAAACCATATGAGTATTCAACAAATTTGATAGATGCATCTATAGGATGGTTATATGTGAGATCATTATGATTAGTTTGCAAGATTGCTTGAGTAAATCACTATAATGAGTCCGTAGAAAGTTTCTATTGAAACTGCAAGTAAGTTTATATCTCAGGTTTTCAATGATGATAGTATGTTTGTTAGAAAAATAATTGAAAGGCCTGTTTGAATGATACTTATGAGAACAATATTTTCATTTCAATGTTGCCATTTTTATTTTACATATTACAGAACTTGTACAAGCCAACAAAAGTCTCCCAATAAAATTGACTTTTGGTTAGGAGCCAAACATATTTTATTTTAAAAGGTTTGATTATGTATTCCTATTGATCCATCACAATGCACATAGATGGATATTTAAAGAAAGTTGGATATGTCACAAAAGGATGTTTCTAAATGAAGCAAATGGATTTAGGGGACTTATTTTGCATGATTAGTCGATTGTCATTTAACCAAGTTTTCCTAATATGAGGGAGAAAAATTGAGTAGCTGGAAAACAAGATAAAAGGAATGTATTATTACTATCAAGTATACATCCTTGAATATAGTAGTATGAACCAGGAGTTCATTAGGTTTATTCACTGGAAGCCCCTCTTGATGTATTGTTGTTGTTATTGTTGTGGTTATTGTCATGATTTGTGGTTTGATTGTGGATCTTATAAACTTGGGTTTAATCACTTGTTTAACTACTTACCTGTATATGCTTCTATCATTTTAGATCCTTCAAGGATTCTCATATAAATTCACTATTTAATGAGACATATGTATATGTTGTATATAACACAGGAGAAGACAAAAGATATGCTGAGAACAAAGAAGAGAACCGTACGATGGGATTGCAGTGGTGGAACGAAGATGGGAAGATGTCTCCATTTCACTGGGATGGGTTTAGACACCCAAGTAGCCCTGCACGGCTACATGAATCGTAATTATTAAGTATGAATCCCTATTCTTGTGTAATCATGCACATAATATCAATATATTTATACTATTCTTGTGTTGCCCAACAACTACATAACTTTTTTCGTGAATACTCTAAAATAAGTTGAAAAAAAGATAAGGGTGTGACATTATGCTAATATTGTATTTATTATGATTTTATTAGTAAAAATTAGTTCTTGCAGGTACATAGCAGATAACAAAAATGAGATTTGGTGTGATAGTTCTATAAACATATTATATGATATCTTGTTGTTGGGGGATATATTTTGGTAATTTTTAGAATAATTTTCCTTTTTTGTTTAACACTGAATAAGATAAAGGCATAATATATTGATATTTTAACATATCCATAAGATATGTTAAATGAATACATTTCAGTAGAACATTTAGTTACAATGCATCATTCATAGTTTGGTGGCCAAAAGAAAGATATGCTCGCAAATACATTGGAAGTGATGTTGTCATTAGGGCAAGTAAAACTGATGTTATTATCGGGGGAGTAAATACGATATTATCATCAGGGGAGTAGAGACCATGTTGTACTCTTTTCCTTAACCAAGGTTTTGTCTCAGGATTTTCTTGGTAAGGTTTTTAATAAGGCAAATTTGATTTGTATTGTGTACTCTTCTTCCTTTACTAGATTTTTGCGAGCATATTGAGATGAGGGGAGCAAAGGGGAATGGAGGGGAAGGGAGGAAAGGGTTTTTGTTCTCCTCCCCTTGATTGGTTGTCGCAAATTTGTAGGAGGAGAAGGACAAATTTTTGAAATTTTCCTCCCCCCCGAATGCTCCCTTCCAAAAGTCGGGGGGGATATAGAAGTGAGGGGCAATTTTTTTTCTTGTTCTGACCTGTTTACCCATGCCCATTTTTGATATTCCTGAATTACCCTTCTTCTCCTCTACCTTCTCTTTGCCTCTATCGTCTCTATCAAAGCCACCCATGCCTCTCTCTCCATTCTTCTGACCATCGGCAAGATAGTGCAATGGTGACGGGTGGGGAGGATAAAGATGTGACATCCCTACCCTCCTTCTTCTGTAATGGCGACATCCCTAGCCTCATCATCCCTCTCACCCTCTCTTTGCTTATTTGATCTCCTTCTCCCTCTCGTTGACCTCTTATCCTTTCTCCTAGCCCCTTTAATCTTCTCCTCCTACAGCAGCAAGGTGGCAACGAGTAATGATAACAGAATGAGGAGTTCAGAGATGCCAGCAATTGCAATTTGCGAGAGGCATGAAATTTTCTTTGTTGCCAGAGAAAAGCACAGGATTTGGGGCAATAAATTTGGTTAATATCATAAATATAAAATATTTAATAAAATGTTATTAAATTATATTCCAGATTATAAGGTATAAAGGTTATTTTCACTATAATAATATATTATTTCTTACTTAAAATTTGAAAAAAAAAATATTTTAATTTTAATTTTTTTCAGATTTTAATTTCATATATATTGAATTATTTATTTTTCTTATATTTAATTAATCACATTTTGAAAAGGAAATTAAATAAAATGAGAGTAAAGTTGTCCATATAAAAATGTTTTGCCTCACCTTCCCCTTTGAACCAAACAAGGTAACATAAAAATCCCTTCCCTCCCTTTCCCTTAGATCAATTCAAAAATGAGGTAATATTAAAATCCCTCCGATCCCCTCCCCTCCCCTCCCCTCCCCTCCCCTCCGTTCGAACCAAACATACCCTAAAAACTTAGATCCAACACATATTTATGTTCAACTCTTCTTTAGTTGTACCCAACATTTTTTTCAACTATGTACAGACATAGTTGAAGAAGAGGTACACCCACTAAAAAAACGAAAATGAGTTTAACCCACAAAAAATGAGTCCTTTTTTTAAAAAAAAAAGCTAAAAATGAGTTCTTAGATACATCAAAGTAATAAATTTTGTAATCAGAATATTTCAACAACTTTTTTAAAATTTTAAACCGGAAAATGTGCAAATTTAACAATAAACTTTTCATAGATGAACATTTGACACCATGATGTTTCCATAGATACAAAAACATACATGAACTATTTTTAATAGTTAAAAAATAGCAATTATGTTAATTATTTTAAATGTAACATCCCAAATTTTATTCACCAAAATTTCTAGTGCCTTTGTGACATTGAATAGAAGAAAATGGTGAATTTTGGTATACTCGAAATAATGGCAAAATATTGAAGTTAAAGGTTACATAAAACTTGGCTAAGTGTAGAAGTGCAATTTTGTTTCCTTAAAGGCCTAATATTGTAGCCCAAAATGAAGAAAAAAAGAGCACAATTTTTGGCACAATTCATTGTGTAAAATTTCGGCAAAAAACAAAAAGGAAAGAAGGAAGACAAAGTGTGATTCAAAATATTGAAGAAAAGTAAGGACGAAATGGTCATTTGGCTAACAAATAAAAAAACCTCTTACATTTCATAATTATGGAACTAAGTGGAAGCTTGTGGAACTAAGTGGAAACACATGAGATCAAATGAATTTTTGGACATAAATAATGCCATATGGAAGCATTATTAATCCAGTGGAAAAAGAAATATTAAAATAATTTATGACATGTACAAAATTATAATAAAAAATATTATTTTGAGGAGGTGGAAATAGCTTCTTCAAGAAGCCATTTTATACTTTTAACAAGCCATTTTACACTTTTAAGAGGCCATATTTTTGGCCTAGAAGAGAAAAGAGGGAGAGAGAACACAAGTTTGAAGAGCAAGAACAAAGAGAAGGAGACAAGATTCAAGAAGACAAGCTAGGTAAGTTTGTACGAAAAATCCACTTGTTCTTGTCTCAAAATCATTAGCCAACATTTTCTAATCCTTATATCCCTCTTGAAATCATGCAAAGCAAGAGGAAAATCAAGGGGAAGAAGGAGAGATGTAATGCCCTAAGTTTTGATTAAGGGTTAATGACATTTATTGAGAATGATTTTGTGCATTTAAGTTGATTTGAGACCTGAATTATTTATTGGAAATGCCCAACATGTAATATCCCGATTTGTGATTAGGGCTAATGGCTCTGATAATTGTTGTAATTAGTGAAATTAAGCACTATTGGGATTAATGTAATGTGAATTTTGGAATAAATAGGTGTGGTATTTAAGATCAAGGGTTGAGATTCATTTTTGATGGGTCGGAATCCTATGTTTGGTGTCTATGTGAGCTCATGGTGGAAGTGGTTGAGATGGTGACATGTGGCATAGTTGAGGCCTTTGGATGAGGCACATGAAGATAAAATAGCACTTTTCTCTCTCCCTCCTCTCTCTTGTTCGGTTGTGTGCTAGGGAAGGGAAGAGACATTGCATCATCATCTCTTCCATCTATCATATTCTCTCTCCCATTCCTCAATTTTCGGTGACCTTAAGCTTGGAGAGAGAAAGAAAAGCTTTGATCGTTGGTAAGAAATGATCTTCTAATGCCCTAATCCTCTTCACTAATGTTGGGTGTCTCATTGAGAACTCCATTGTGGTGGTTGTAGAATCTTGAATAGTGTGGGTTTGCGGGTTGATTCGAAATTGGAAGTTGGAGAATCAAGATTCTGAGTTTGGCAAAGTGAAGAGGTAAGAATTTAGTGCATTTGGATATATTGGTTGTGATTTTTAGTTAAGTTTGGTAAAATCTTGGAAATTGCCCTAATTATGCCTATTTCTGGATATATGAAGTTCATTGTGATTGATGATTGGAAATGATTTATTGTGGAAATATATGAGCATTTGATTTATTTTGGGATGTTGGAAATGTATTAAGGAAAATGGGATGTTTGTTGTGATAGAGACCTAAGAGCATGATTGTGGTCAAATTAGTTTTGGAGTGTTTTGAAGTGGCCAATGTGTTCCCTAGTTAGTGCCAAATGTGTGTGAGTTTTGGTAGAGTTTGGGAACCATTTGGGAGTGAAATTGACCATCTGGGATTTTCTAGTTTTTTTTGCGTTTTTGGGTCTCTGATGCACAGCACTCAAGCACGGGATGATCATGCTCGAGTGATGTGAGTATTTTCCCTTTTCTGTTTGAGTGATAGTTGGGGTTCTTTGAAGGAATCTCGAGTGCTCTCCTTCATTCTCGAGTGAGGGATGAACATGCTCGAGTGAGCTCGGGTATGCTCGAGTGATAGAGTAAGCCCAGATTGGAGGGTTGCTCTCGGGTTGTCACTCGTGGGTAAGGTGCACGAGTGTGCCTTCTCACTCGCGGGTATGTGGTGTTCACTCAAGTGTATATGGTTGTGCTCAAGTAATCCTGACCTTTGAGAGCTTGTGTGCTCTCGGGTCCTCACTTCCTGGTCTTCACTCGCAGATGCTCGAGTGAGGCATTTGGCCTTCACTCGGGTGAGGTTCAGTGTGCTCGAGTGAGCCGGTTCCTGAAAGCTTCTTTGTGCTCTCGGCTGTTCACTCGCTGTCTCTCATTCTCTTGTGCTCGAGTGCTGTTCGTACCAATGCTCGAGTGAGAGCTTTTGTGCTCGAGTGAGGCTGTCAAAAATCAGTGTTTTGCCTTCAAAAAAGGGGTCTTTGGGGTAGTGTCTTCCAACCCTTTAGGCATATGTTTAGGCCTCTAGTGGTCACCTTAAGAGTCCTAAATGATAACCAACTTAGAGTATTATTGAAATATACATATGGAAAAGAGATTGATTGGTTGTCCCTAATTTGAATGTAGGATTTGATATCTGTCGTCCTCGTGAGACCACGGTACCGAAGCCAGTCAGGAAAGATACAGGTAGTGACTCTTTCTTTATATCTTATATGATACATTGTATGTGTGCTATATCATTGTGATGAAATGGATTTCGTATGCTGCAAGTTTTTTGAAAATTGTGTGAACCACCGCTATACCAATAGTCCCTGAGTCGCTAACAACGGTTCGGGTAAGAGCTGTGTGCCTGCTCGGCGGTAAAAGGGGATGAGGTTAGGGTGTGTTATATGTGATTATATGGGCCGAAAGGCTAATTGTGAGCCGAAAGGCTATTAGTGAAGGCCAACGGGCCATTTGTGAAAGCCGAAAGGCTATATATGAGCCGTAAGGCTATTTGTATGCATTGCCATGCCAATAGTCCCTAAGTCGCTAACAACGGTTCGGGTTAGGACGGTGTGCCTTCCCGGCGGTAAAAGGTGATGAGGGTGGAGTGTGATTTGTGTTGCTGATATGAGATGATTTGTTTACATATTATGTGATTGCATGTGGTATGAAAAAGTTGTTACTACTGGGATTCTTTAGAATCTCACTCTTTCCAAATGACTAACCTTTTCAGACAGGGCGAGTGGTTTGAAAGGGAAGCGGACAACCAGGAGTAGTTAGGATTACTCTGAGACTTAGTGGTAGTTGGTTATCTTCATTTTGGATTTGGGGTTACCAAATGTATATGAGATGTAAATGAATATTTTGGATATGTAATCCCCATTTTGGGAACTTGTAAACCCATTATATTTATGAAGTAACCAGGGGTTTTGCCGGGATTTAGTTTCCGCACTCTGATATTTCTTATGTGATTTGATTTCTCAAGTAATTATATCCATCTGTGAATGTGAGACCAGCAATAAGTATGTTTTGAATTGATTTTCGAAATACCCCATCTCTTGGATGTGGGATTATAAATTGTTATTTCGTCTTATTGGTCTCTATTTCACTTAAATTTCATAATCCAGATGTAATTACGGTGAGGGGGTTACATTTTTGGTATCAGAGAAAGTTCCTGGCAAGGGTAGTGTTTGCTAGGATAGCTCCCTTAGTGTGGTCTTAAGTGATAGAAAACCATCTGTGAATACTCGTCGTATGCATATATCTGTTTGGTTATGTAGATATATGTACTTTATGGAAGCTATGTGAATATCATAATTGTTGGATTAATGGGGTGAGTTCTTTGTAGAATGAAAAGAACAACAAAAGGTCGCCCCAGAGTACAACAAGTAGATCCCGAGGTGGAAGTGGTCAATAACAATCCACCGGATCCTATGCAAGAGTTGATGGGCTTGATTAAGGATCAAAGGGATATAATTGCGGAGCTTAGAGAAGAGCTCAAAGCTGAGAAAGCAAAGAACAATGAGGGTCGAGGTTAGACTACTCAAGAAGGGACTCGAGAGGAAACCCGAGAGGAGACTAGACTAGAAGATACTGCTGAAGAGTCGGCACGACCACTTGAATCGCCTCCTCGTACTGAAGAAAATCAAAGGCCGCATGTGAAGTCGGTCAATGAGGAAAGAGATCTTCAGTTTTGGGTCTCCAGATTCTGTAAGCACCTACCTCCGGCATTCAAAGGGAAATTTGATCCTCAGGCGGCTGAAGATTGGTTGAATCGCCTTGAGAAGATATTCGAAGTCTTAGAATGTCCCTCGGAAGTGAAAGCTAAGAAGACAGAAATGATTCATATTTTTACTATAAAGAGGACTAAAATAGCTTTCCATTGGCTTTGGAATTATCCAATTTCAATTTTTTAGAATTAGTTATGATTTTTGGAACTTTAGCCAAGAAATAGAATTTCTCTTTGGCCATAGCCCAAAAGTTCTGACCTGCTTTTGGCCATAGCTAGAAGACTCTTGGCCGCAGCCAAAAACTCTCTGACCTAATTTTGGCTACAGCCAAAAGTCTTTGGCCACGGCCTAAAAGTTTCTGACATGTTTTTTGCCACAGCCAAAGATTCTTAGCCATGGCCAAACCCAAAAATCAGAACTTTTCACTATCGTAAGGTGGTCTTTGAGATGGTACTTCCCAACTCTTTAGGCATTTGTTTGAGTTTCTAGTAGCCATCTAAGGGACTTTAATGATAACCAAATCTAAGTGTTTGGAAGTCATTTGAGTTTTGGATTAGAGAATAACTCTTCGCCCTTAATTATGGTTCTAGGATTTGATATGTGTCCTGCCCTCTAGAGACCAGTGCCAAAGCAAGCGTGGAAAGACCAAAGTATTGACCTTTCTTTTGTATTGTGTATGATACATTGTATGCATGACTTATCATTATGTTGTCGTTGTGAAATATGTTGTACAAAACTTTACTGTTGTGAAATATGTGGATGTGAAATATGTCGTTGTGCGTTGCAGCGTGAGCAATTCAACATAAACAGTCGTAGGGGGTGACGCAAGTCACACCGACCCCTACAGTTGTAACAGTAGCTACAATTGCCGTTATAGGTTGTGGAATTGTGAATTGCCACTGTTGAGAAACATGTTGATGTGGCCATGTTGTTGTGGAATGTGTCATATGAAATCTTGCTGTGGTGAAATATATTTATGTGTGATATGTCCTTGTGCCTTGCAGTGTGAGCAATTCAGCGTGATCAGTCGTAGGGGGTAATGCACATCACACCTACCATTGCCGTTGTAAATGACATTGTTCTGTTGTGGTGTTGTGATTTGCTTACATGATTTGTGGTTGTGCATACTATGAGTGAATTGTTACTACTGAGATTTTTTAGAATCTCATTCTTTCCATAAAACAATTTTTAGACAGGGCCAGTGGTTCTAAAGAGAAGCAGGTGGCAAAGGGCGTTTAGAGCTCCAAGCTAGGAGTTTTGCTTTGGAAAGTTGGTTATCATGCTATTAATTATGGGATATTTTGTTGGGAAATAGTTGTATATATACTAAACAGTTTATGTAATCCCCTAAAATGGGAAACTGATTATGGGCATTTGTGCCTTGTAAACCCTTAGTTGATTAATAAAACCCGAGTATGTCAGGAATTTATGTTGCACTCCTTGTTTATGAATGGAATCGAACTATACAGGCCAAATGTGTATTTGAGATATGAATATGAGACCATGTTGAACAAGTTTTAGAAATTTTGTTGCAAGCCCTGTTTTGGGAAATGAAATTTTTAATAAGTCTCAATTTATCCTTTGGTCTCTAATTCTCCAAAAATTTTGTAATTGTGAACTTAATCTTGACCTTGATATGAAGGGGGTTACAAGAGGGCTGGACGGGTTTTGGAGGAAGAAGTAAGAAGACACAAGGTAAGCTTGAATGTTTGTCTTCTCTTATTGATGTAAGGTTGTTGTTGGTGATTGATTGATGTTATTGGTTTATATTGGCTTGAATATGTGATTTGGGATGCATGAACCCTAAAGGTAGGTGCTATCCAATTTGCCATTAATCATGTTCAAGAAGTGTTTAAGTGATTAAACAAGTGATTAGAAGTGAAAAGAAGATGTTTGGTTGCATAGAAATTGAAAATCTCCAATTTTTCTAAAAATTCCCAGATTTCATCCAGGGGTAGTTTCATTGTGTTTGAGCTCGAATTTGATGGATTTGATGATTCCATTGTGTTTGTAATGAAAAATTGTGTAGGGAACATGTGGAATATGAAGTATGAAGGCTTTAGGGTGTGAAATAACAATTTTACCCCCTAAAATCCTAACTTTGTGATTGCCTTGGGCATTATGGGAAATGGAGTGTGATTTTGAAAAAACTAAGGTAAAAAATGGATTCTACAAGCGAAATTGTGTAGAAATAGCCTAGGTCATAATTTTTTTGGTAAAATACAATTATACTAGGTATAAAGGGAATTAGGCTGAATTCCTAAGGGCATTTTGGTAATTATGCATTTTGGTAGAGGTAACCAACTATATTGAATTTAGGAATAAGACATGAATGAGTAATAATTCATTTATTATAAATCTGAAAGTTTAGGATTTGACATTTACCCTAGTCGGACAAAGAATTTATAGACCGAGCTAGCAATTAGAAGGGATTTTTAAGTAGTAACTCTATCTTTCATATACTATGTGATTGTTTATATGCTTTGTGTTGCCATATTCTATGATATGAATTGTTTGTTACAAAACCTAGTTGCGGTGTCAGGGCCTAAAAGGGTCAGCCCTTTTAGAAAAATTGTTGTTATTCAAAGCCCTGCCCGAGAGCATATAGGCCAAGGCCGGCCCACAGGGCCTGAAGATCTTTTCACAAGATTTAACTATTTTTCCTGCTTTTTTTAGAGAAATATAATTAGTACATATTTTAGATAAACTATTGTCTACATATCATAATTATAAATAATTAATGAGAAGACTTAACAAAATTTAAAATACTTCTTATAAATATGTCTTGAAAAGTGTAAGTAGTTAACAAAATAAACAATACAAGATATAAATAAAACAACGCCAGAAAATAAGTTAAAAAATACAAAATTGGTAAGAATACTTATGAAATAAGAAATATCTTTTATAAGTTTTAAATTTTTAGGATTCTTAACATAAGATATTATTATGAAACTTAATTCTAAAAAAGATAATAGTAACTAAATATTTGTAACATCATTCACAAAATATAAAAAATTAATAATAATATTATCATATAAATAATTTTAAAAAATAAAACAATATATACAGGCCTTAAAGGGCCGGCCCATGACCCTACAGGGGCAGGCCCTTTGATAGAGCTTAATATTTATATATTTTTATTAATTAATCTTAGGCTTTTGTGGGACTTAATCGAATATTTTGGGCATAATCAAGTGTTAAAGTGAGATTTTAGTGAAAGGATAATTTGAGAATTATATTAGTTAAATTATTATATTTTTAATTAATATTTGTTATTCCCATTATTTTTTAATTGTGAGCAAAAGATATTACTTTGTGAATTTAATTTTGTAGGTGATGATGTGGCACAACTTGAGTGGTCAAGGTAAAAGATGTTATTTTGGAGCTTAATGAAGGACAAAAGTGGAACATCACAACTGCAGAATTTATTTTCACATTTTTTCTAAGAGGAGGTTAAATGAGTAAGAGCCTTGTTTGGTGGTTGTAATTTTGTATCTAATGTTAAAACACATTTTTATCTCTTATCCAAACAAGGCACAACTCACTTTTAACCTAAAAACACTTGAATTGCAAAGAGAAAGAAAGCAAGTGGCGGCTGAATTATTTAGGGGCTGTTGAACCGATTTGAAGAATGCAAGATTGATAAGGTAGGCCGAAAGGGGATAATTAATTGAGAGAAGATCTGGACTGGATGGAGAGGCATGAAGGAAGGGCTAGACCGAGGCATTTATTTGAATGAAAAAAATAAAGGGAATGGAAGAATGAGAGAGGCGTTAGAAGGAGGGGCTGTGAAGAAAAGAAGCAGCCGACTTTGTGGACCAAGAAGGGAAATTGAGAGGTGTTGGACCAATTAAAGAGAAGAGGATCAAAGGCTGTGATTAATTGAAAAGAGAAACAGAGGAGTGGACCGAAAGAGGAAAAACCGAGTTGGGAAATCAAGAAAAAGGAGAAGAGTCGAAAATATTGACTAACATAATGGAAGTTGGACTGAAAGAGTTAATTGAAGGAAGAGGGCTGACCATGAGAGGGGAGACCGAATACAATGGAATAGAAGGAGAGGTGTGGTGGCTGTGGAATGGAAACCAAGGCCGAGTGTGAAAGGGGGAAAGAGACATGCAACTTTAAAAAGGAATTGAAGGGAGGAGTCGCGGCTGTGCATGGAAGAAGAAGCACCGAATGGAATAATTGAAAAAGAGAGGAGGCGTAAGTGCCCTTGGGGAGAGATGTTCGGTGCTGCAATGTTGAGGGCTAACTCTTTCTCTATTCATCAAGCTCCATCTTCTTCTTCTTCCATGAGTAGCTAAGCTTTGGTGATTTCCTTGAGTTAGGTAATGGTTTGAGTTTCTAAATTTCAATGGAATTCCTTAAGCTCTATTTCTATTTCATAATTATATGGCTTGGTTAAGTATGTGATTATGATCTAGATTGTTCTATGCCAAGTGAATAAACTTGGTAGTTGAGCTAGGAGTTGATTAATTAAGCTTTGTATGATTGATATTAGAAGTATGTTGAATTGTTTATTCCGACTCGGTTGAGTGGATTTAAATGATTAAACTGAATATTTTGAATTGTTGTAATGGTAATTACAAGCTAGAATTGGAAGTTGATTATTTATCTCCGTGAGTCTGAATTATTTGGTGGTATTCATTTAATTGCTTCGGTAGAATGAATTAAATGATTATTGCAAGTATGGAGCTAGTGGTAGCTTAGTTCCATCCTCTTGACTCATTATGGAATTCATATCATTAGCAAGCAAGGAAGACTAAAATCTCAACTCAAGGGAATCTCATTTCATTATTATATTAGTTAATTGAATTTATCTTGTTATTAGTGTTACTTTCAATTCCTTTTGCTTCTATGTTTTAAAAACTGAAAAATACAAAAATATTGCTTTAGCTTATATTACTTCATTAGTTTAAAAAGCAATTTCTCCAAATGATTTCTCACAGCTTTAAAGTTTTTTTATCACTTTACTACTTATAAACTTGGAAATTAATCTCCTCACAAGAACGACCTAGGTTGAGCTACTATGCTACATTTTCTAACCTAGTTTTATTTTGAGAACTCACACAACATGGGTTCATCACCCTTTTAGGCCCTCGACCTTATAGGGCTAGCCCTTTTAGGCCCACTTTTACTTTTGAGGCAAAAATCTTAGGTCCGACCCTTATAAATTCAGGGCCTAAACGGGCTTGTAATACCCCAAATTTTGGGATCGGAGGCTTGGGAATAAGCTTGAAATAAGTGGACTATTAAGCCTCGATTTATCAGGTACCCCAAATGTATTCCCAAATGTTTCTTATATCTTTGGGGTATTAAAGAAAGTAAAATGATAAATTTTGAAGAATATGATTATGCTTCCAGTGAAATTTTCTGTGAGGCAATGAGTTTGTCATATGATTTTGTATGAACCAATGATGAGTAAAAATTATGAAATTTTATGGAGTGAAAGTAGACATCATGAGCTTTAATTTGATAGGTCATATGAATCATTTGAAGCTGTATGCTAAAAGATATGAATTTTTGAAGTTAGTCCAGAAAAACTGGAAAGTTTCTGAAACAGCATTCAAAGATTCAAATTCTAGAATTCTTGTGCTTCTATTTGGCTAAATTTTATATTTTTCCTTGAAACTAGACTCAATAAGGGTTTTATAGCCTTCAGAATCACTCTAATTTGATTTTTCTAGAATTAGTTATGATTTTCCAAAGTTTTGGCTGAAAATCTGCTAGAATTGCTTAAATCCGAAATTGTTGGAAATTAAATTAATAATTAAATATTATATAAGATAAGATAAAAACACATTCCATCATCTTCCTCCAGCCATTTTTGACACCATTTTCAGCTGAAATAGAGAGAGAATAGTTGAGAGAGTTTAGAGAGAGAAGGAGAAGAGAACTTGTAAGGTAAGCCAATTTCTCCAACGATCTAGCTCCTAACACGTATAACTCTACTCCTAAGCTTCTCTTTCATGTACTTCAAGGTTGTTGGAGCTTAAATCTACTGTTTAAAGAGTTAGGGTTCAGCGATACTTGGAAAAGCCAGAAGGAAGTGAAAGGTAACTCCTAAACCTTCGTATATTGCTTGTTCTGGCTGCTGTGGGCAATTTAATCAGTGAAATTTTGCCAGATTGTCGTTGGTTTTAAACTTTGGAAATGGGTTTCCTTAGGGGTTATACTGCCCAAATTGGTACTAAATGGTAGTTGTAACCTAATGGAATAGTCAATAAAGTAGTTAGGAGTAGAAATGATCGCGGTTACAAAGCCTAAATCACAAAACCTCGATTTTTCCCAGAGAATCCATAAGTTTCAGACATCTCTAGTTAGGGGTCTTAGAGTTGAATTTTCAATGATTTGATAATTCCATTAAGTTCAGGAGGGAAAATTAGTCACTTTTTCGGAAAAGCCCGAAAAAGCATAATAACGAAAACGCCCATGAAACATTAAACTAAGGGCTACAAAGGGCAGTTTCATCTTTTGACAGTGAATTTGGTAATTCCAAGTTTGGAAATGGATTCCTTGGGCGAAAATATGTCAGGATAGCCCAGGTTAGAATTTCAGGAAAAATACATTCAGACCGGGTATGCGAGGCCGGGTCAAGTCCCGGGGGGTGTTTTAGTAATTTTTCAATATAGACTCATATAACCCCTCAGAAACACTATGGAAGTGTCTAAATGGTACGGGGAGTTTTAGTAATTTTTCAATATAGACTCATAATCCCTCAAATGTAACCCCCTTCACGATTAAGGCCGAGATTAGTTCGTAAAAACGTAATTAATGTGGAATTATAGACTGTAATTGATTTTGGGACTTAAACAAATAAATCTTCCCAAAATCAGGGTTTTCAAAAACCTTTACAAAACCTTATCATAGCAGTCTCATATTCATCTTTAACACTTAAATGGCCTGTATCGGTTGTTTCATTCATACATATCAGAGTGCAAAGTAAATTCCCGACACACTCGGGTTCCATTCATTAATAAAAAGGGATTTACACAAGGCACAAAGCCTACAATTCATACCCTTTTTCTTGGGGATTACACAAAATCTACTATATACAATTCCAAAATATACAATGATAACCATTAATTCCAAAATATACTCCTACACAGGAGCTCTAACTACTCTTTGTCGCCCGCTTGCCTTTCGATCCTTCAGACCTGTCTAAAATGGTTAATTTTGGGAGAGTGAGATTCTAAAGAATCCCCGTAGTAACAAGTCAATCATATAATGTACAATAATAATGCATGTAATCAAATCATTATCCACACAAGCAACTACAACGGCAATGGTTAGTATGACCCATGTCATCCCTGACGATTGCTCACGCTGTATTGCATCACCACAATCAACACAGTATAATTCACCACAGCTGGGATCCATATAATGCATTTCATAACGCAAGCCACATTGGCAAGATACACACACACAGCCCACGGCTGATTTCATAAACACCGCCCCACGGGTCGGATTCACAATATCCATGTCGATTACGACGGTAGTCCAACGGCCAACCTAGAGATGACCACTGTCACTCCCTATACGGCTCACGCTAACCTGCTCACGCCGTAATGGACCATGGCACATAATTCACAAGTTCAATGATAAGATATGCATACCAAAACATCATACAAGATATGAGAGAAAAGTCACTACCTGAGTTCTTCCGGGCGTGTCCTAGCACCGGTCTCTCCCGAGGAAGGCAAATATCAAATCCTATTTTCACAATTAGGGACGAAGAGTTATACTCTTATTCCAAGACTTAGTTCACTTCATAATACTTAATTGGTTATCATTATTGCTCTTTTGGAGTCATTAAATACCCCTAATAAAACTCCTAAAGGGTAGGAAGAACTATCCCAAAGATCCCCTTTTGGAAGCACAAAACACTGATTTCTGACGGCCTCACTCAAGTGAAGACGACCCTCACTCGAGTGATGAGCGCTCGTGCTCGAGTGAGACCATTCTCACTCGCGAGTGCTTGGCCGAGAGCAACCTTCACAGCCTGAAAGTGCTCGCATCACTCGAGCAAGAAGCTCTGTGCTCGAGTGATGACCCAAATCATGCTCGAGCACCCGAAAGCACAACGCCTCGAGTGACAACCCGAGAGCACCATCCCACACCAGAAGCACAAGCTCACTCGAGCATGACCCCCAGTGCTCGAGTGAGACGGCTATGCTTGCGAGTGTCAGAGCGCACTCTTGGCATCAGCCCGCAGTGAAGACCTGAGAACACCCTCAGCATTAAACTCTCACTTTCACTCGAGCAACCCAAGTTCACTCGAGCACGTTCTTCCCTCACTCAAGCACAAAGCGATGTACTCGAGCATTATTCATAAAACCCCAACTATCACTCAAGCAGAAAAGGGAAAACACTCACATCACTCGAGCACGATCATCCTGTGCTCGGGTGATATTCATCCTTCACTCGAGCAGACCCCAGAGTGCTCGAGTGAATCTATCAGATAGCAGAAAACGCAGATAACAGAGGCACTCTCCCTCACACTTGCCCAAAAGATTCCTATGGACACAAAACTTAACCCAAAGCCATTCCCATAGAAAAACACCCAATAAACTCAATGGAATCCTCAGAATCCTCAAAATCTTACTCCATTATCATGATTTGGGTTTTGGGCAACAATTTCAATAATACACCAATCTTAACCAAACTTCACATTTCAATTACCAATCAATCTATCTATCCTAAACTCATTCCAAAACACCATTCTCATGCCAAAACATACCAAATAAACAGTGGCCTCCAATTTTCGGATTCAAGCCAAAATTTCCAGAATTTAGAAACTATTCCAAATGGTATGAAACATAGATAAATAGATTGGTTTCACTCACCTTATCAACTTCTCCAAAGAGAGTTCTTGATTCACCAACAATCAGATTTTCGTGTGGCACATATTATCAGTATAATTATGCTATTCCTGTGTTGCCCACCGAACCACTTATCATTTTCCGTGAATACTCTGAAAAAGGTTAAAATAAGGTAAGGGCGTGACAAGGCCGGCTCGACGGGCTTATCCCGTTTTCCCAGCTCTATGTAGGAAAAGCACAAGCACCACTTGATGAAAAAAGCACAAGTACCATCAGGCCCAGTGGGACCCAACTAACATAGTGAGACAAGTATGGATAAACAGTCATCTGTTCTGAAATATTATGGAAAGTAACGGTCATACAGTCATATGATCCTGAATAGAGCACACAGTAAGGCCAGTAGGGGACAAACAGTAATTTGTACTTGAATGCCGAGCAGACAGACAAAATTTACAACATTATATTTTTGTTACTTTATTGGCACATTGCATGTTTATTTTTGCATTTTATATAAATGATTGTGTGTTACTATTGAGATTTGTATGAATCTCACCCCTTTCCATAAATTTAAATTTATTCAATTAGAAGAAGTGGCTTAAAAGATAAGGATGTAGATACCGGCAACTAAGAGTTCCGGTCCTATGCAAGCTATAACATTGGTTATCTATAGCATCTTTTTGTTATTTGGACATTGTAAATATTTTGTTTTAAACCCTGTCGGAATTCCTGTAAGATAATCAAGTATTCTATATCAGTATATTTGTGCTATTTCTTTCTACCCACTAAACTGCGCATTATTAATTTGATAAATGTCAAAATAAATAAGAGCTCTAACATTAAACGGTCGTTAGCCTTTTTTTGAGTGAGTTCCACTAGTGTTTAGTTGTAACCTTCAACTTCATTTTTCACTTCCCAACCTTCTCTCTCTTCAACCTTTTCAACATCATCATTGGCATCGTTCAGGAAGGATGTCAAATCTTATGATTTTGACGCTCTCCTATCCTTTATTTGGGGCTACTTTGGTGATGACTCTATGACTTGCACTTTGTAACTTTTTTGTTAGTTACAAGAGCAGGCACTAGCGGCCTGAGTTACAATGGGGATTGAATCTGTGACCTCTCCATTTATAGGGGAGTACCCATATCACTAGTCTATAAGGCCTTTGGTTGTTCTTTGTAACTTAATTAACTACATATATGAATAAGTTAATAATAACTGGTGTGTGTATGGGAAATTTTTTTAAAAAAGAAGACTTTTGGAGACTTAAACCATGGGTTTGCCAAAAGGTAGCCAGCCAACCTAATTGAAACTATGGGTCATGAAAAACCAAGTTTTACCAGGAGAAAAAATTGAGAAGCCAATTTTTCCCCTTTACATAATCTATTCTCCAAAATTTAAGGCTTGTTTGATTTTGCTTTTAAAAATAGTTTTTTATTTTTAAAAACAAAAAAAAATACTTGTTTAGAAAATCTTTTTTAATAAGTTGTTTTTAAAACAAAAAAACAAAAAGTTGTTTTTAAAAACTCAAAAACAAAAACAAATTTTTTTTTTGTTTTTTCCTAAAATTATTCAAATAGTTTATTTTAACTTTTTCCAAAACTTGTTTTCAAAAACAATTATCCAAATGAGTTTTTTTGTTTTCAAAAACAATTTTATAAAATTGTTTTAGAGAACAGAAAATAGAGAATAAAATCAAACAAGCCCTTATTATTTTTATTTTTCTATTTTTTTATTTTTTAAGGCTGTCATCTATTCACTATTGACGCCACACTACAGGCAACAACCACCGCCACATCACTATCAGCGATGACCACCGCCACCTCATCATCAAAAACAGTCACTACTACGTCACTTAAAACAAATTTTTTAAACAACTATCCAAATAGAATTTTTTATTTTTTGTTTTCAAAACATATTTTTAAAACAATTTTACATCATTATCAGCGATGACCACCGCCACCTCATCATCAAAAACAGTCACTACTACATCACTTAAAACACAGATTTTTTAAACAACTATCCAAATAGAATTTTTTATTTTTTGTTTTCAAAACGTATTTTTAAAAACAATTTTATAAAATTGTTTTGGAAATAAAAGGTAGAAAATAGAAACAAACCTACCCATATTCTTTAAAATAGCTTTTTATCACTTTTCTTTAGAAGCTATTATTTAAAAGTTAATCCAAACAAACCCTTAATTTTGCAAAAACACTCTTTCTAACTAAAGCCATGGTTTGAGGAGTTGAAGCCATGGTTTATGAGAAGCCATTTTTCCCCCTTTATAGAAGCTATTTTTGCAAATTTATTCTCTAAATCAACGTTTTATCACTTTTCTCTAGAAGCTCTTATCTAAAAGCTAATCAAAACACGCCCTTAGTTGAATAGTAAAACTTTCAATTCCCCAAGCAATCCAATTTACCCCTTACATAGTTCTTCCATGTTTAATTTGATCACCAGACCAGTCAGGTAATCAGTATAATGGTTTGGTCACTCAGAAAAAAATTGGGAATAAAATTGCATCACTTAATAGTTTAAGATATACTACACTAATGAAAATTAAATAGTTCAAAGAAAAAGTTGTTCAACTCAATAATTTAAAAAATCATAAATAGTGCAATCTATTTCGCGTGTTCACATCTTGTTAGTGTAAGATATTCCAAACAGAAGATATGCCTAATGGTTGTGATTTTAGTAACAGTTTTTCGTCATAAACGTCTAACACAATTAAATTTTAAAGGATGCAATTTTAACAATTCTGTTAAATTAGTCCAAACATCTGTTAAAAATATTATGTCTACTTTTACACTCTTCAAAAATGTAAAAAAAAAAAATAAAGGAGAGGGAACTAGCATACCGGGGCAAATCCATGTTTGGATACGGGTCAAAACGCTAATGCTCCATAATAGTGCTCACACAATTATTAGACTACTAGAGCCTAATTGTGATTTGCACAGCAGATCACCAGAACAAGAAAGATAGTAGGAAAGAAGAGATTGCTAGAAAACTCAATAGCAAGGGTGACGAATAACTAAATATGCACCTCCTATTTATAATGGTTTAGGGTGGCCACTAATTAGAAAACATGTGCACTCTTTCTTGCTCTCCAAGATAGTAATTAAATTAATTGATTCTCAATTAATTTCCTAATTATGGTGACTTGTTCCTCAATTAACAAAATCTATAATTATTACTGAATTATTCTCCAATCTACAATTAATGATGATTTTATTCTTATTTGATTAGGCTACTTAAATCAAATAGTCCAGCCCATCAAGAGCGAACTTGGACCCAAAGTCCAACAAAAATTTAATTGTATTAAACGCTTATGGCAAAAAAAAATTTTACTAAAAATGGTACCTTTAACCCAAAAAATAAAAAAAAAACAAGTATAGCTTTTGAAAACTTGTTGTAAGTCAAATAATAGTAACTGATATTTATCAAGTTTTTTTAACAATTCTTTTCAATAAATTCGTCTTGATTGGCTTGAGGACAGAAAGTGAAAGCACGCAATTAGGACCATCATGTCCCAAAATGAAAGCAAAGCAGCCGTGGGAGGATTGAGGTAGTGGAAGGACTTTTGCGAGGCGTGATTTTGAGAATCTTCCAAAGTGCATTCATGCACCTCTGAGTCAAAGGTGAAGGATGAAAGGCTGAAGTAAAAAAAAGTGCTAATGAAATGATTATCAGGCATTATTTGTAAATAACTTTTTTTTTTTAAATTTCTATCCACATGTATGAAAGCAATCTTATTTGTATGCATATTACCCACATGTATAAATCACTTTTTTCAAAACTGAAAATAACCTTAAAATTTGTTAGAAAATACCTAGTCCACCTTTAGTAAATTAAGGCAAAAACCTAATTCATGAGCATTTGTTATATAAATATGGGGAGACATGGGTTCACAAAGAGATATTTTTCTTTATTGTTTAAGAGTTATATCTATTACTATGCAACCGTACGGTTAGGGGTATTCACTTCCATCCCACGTCGGTCATCCCGTTCCAATCCCGGTCATTTTGAGATGGGACGGTCCCGTCCCAAAAAAAAATTCAAGATGGGACAAAAGCGGGATAGGACAAAATTATTACCTAGATGGGATGGGACGTGAGAGAGGTATTGTTCTATCCCGACTTTTTGTCACATCCTGGAGTTGTTATTAGTTTAATATATATATATACATATTTATTACCAAAATATCTAATATTTTTTAAAGATATAACTAAAGATATTAGTTATATAAAAAGATGTTATCATATGATCTTTTTTAGATAGATTTTAGTCATATATAAAGATATTATCATATATTGGTTATATATTTAATACAAAATACTAAATATATTTAAGAAAACCCTCGCAGTAGCTCGTACGGGTGTCACCTTCTTCGTTCACTTCGCTCTCTCTTGCAATTGCTTGACAAATTCTCTACAAAGTACTATAAATATTTATGATCATTGCTCTTATTAAGTTTAAGTTTTAATTATTTCTTATTTTCTATTATGCTTTTGATCTAAAAATGATAAAAGAGGGTGATTACATATTGGTATTATATATTTTCAATCATCTAGGTTTAGTGTCTGTAACACCCCAAATTTTATTCACCAATATGTATGGTAATTGTTGGAAATAGTCAATGAAATAAAATGATGAATTTTGGAAAGATGAACAATGTTTCTAATGAGATTTTCTATGAGACAGTGAGCTTGTCATGTGATTTTGTATGACTAAATGATGAGCAAAAATTATGAAATCTTATAGGGTGAAATTAGACATCCTAAGCTTTAATTTGATTATGACTCAATTAGAGCTATATACAAAAAGCTATGTATTTTTTAAGTTAGCCCATAAAAACTGTGAATTTTCTGAAGAAGCATCCAAAGAATTTAATTCTGGGAATTTTGTGCTTCCAATTGGTAAGAGGCTATATTTTTTCTTGAAACTAGACTCAATAAGGGTTCTATAACCTTTAGAATCACTCCAATATGAGGTCTACAAATTTCGTTATAATTTTTCAATGTTTGAGTAGAAAATCTACTAGAATTGCCTAATAAATTCGAAAATGAGAAATTGGAAATTATGATATAAGCATAATGATATAAAAAGTTAATCTTCTTCTTCATGCTTCATTTCCTATCGGTTGTTGAGTTCAAAGGGGAGAGAGAGAGCTTGGCTTCTAGAGAGAGAAGGAGGAGAAAATTCGCCAGGTAAGCTTGATTTCTTTGGTGAATTAGCTCCTAACGTGTATAATCATTCTCCTAAGCTTCTCTTTTACATGATTCAAGGTGTTTGAAGCTAGAATTTGAGTATTGAAAAGGCTAGGGTTTCGGTTATCAAAGGGAAGAGCCAGATGAAGTTAAGGTAATCTCGGAAACTCCAAATATTGATTGTTTTGGTTGCTGTGAGTAGTTAATCGGTGAAATTTCGATTGATTTGCTTTGATTTCAAATTTGGTAAAGGAGGTGGCCTAAGCATTATGCTGCCAAAATTGGGTCTAAATGGTAGTTATAATGTAATTAAATAGTTAATAAAGTGATTAGAAGTAGAAAAGAATATGTCTGCGAAGTTAGAATCGAAAAACCCCAATTTTTTCTGGAGAATTGGGAATTTTGGCTAGGTCCAATTGGAGGGGTTAGGGATAGATTTTTGATGTTTTGATGATTTCATTGAGTTCAGGAGGGAAAATTAGGTGGGTTTATAATTGATCACTTTTTTGAGAAAGCCCGAAAAAGCATAATTGCGAAAACGCCCTTGAAACCCTTAAAGTGGAGCTGCCAAGGGCAATTTTATCATTTTACAGTGAATTTGGTAATTCCAAGTCTGGAAATGGATTCCTTGGGTGAAAATATGTCAGTATAGCCCAGGTCAAAATTTCAGGAAAAGTACAGCGGACTGGGCACGGTGGGGCCAGCCCGAGTCCCGGGGGCATTTTAGTAAATTTTCATAATAGGCTCATATTACCACCAGAAACAATATGGAAGTATCTAAATGATACATTTGGAATTGTAGGACCAAGTGGAATGCTGAGCTGAACACGTTTTATGAGGCACACGTTACGAGACAAGAAAGGGTTAAGCTAGGGAATTTATTTCTCCTGCGTGTATTTGATATTTGTGCTGGTGTATTGATACATGTTATTGCTTTGCTTGATTATGTGAAACATATATGAATAATTCAAGCTCTTTTTTTTGTTGATACTGTGGCTATAGTTCTATTGCTTGAAACATTGAGCATGTAGATATGTCATTGTGTTAGCATGAGTTTATATAATGCAAGCATGTCATACATTAAGCATTTATCCTGCATGTATATTGGTACTATTTTCTACTGAGATTCTCTCAAATCTCACCCTCTGTAACCCCCTTCCCACCTTTGGCCGGGATTAAGTTCTTAAACTCATAATTAAGTTGTAATTAGAGACCATAATGAAATTGGGACTTAATAAGATACTCTTTTGCCCAAAAATCGGATTTGCAAAAACATTTTTTCAAAACTTATTCACAATGGTCTCAAGTTCTCAATACAAAACAATACTGGCCTGAACAGGTGGATTCCATTTACAAATATCAGAGTGCAAATAAATTCCCGACTCACTCGGGTTCCATTCATTAGATAAGGGATTTACAAAGGCACAAAGCCACAATTCAATACCCTTAACTTGGGGATTACACAAAATCTATATATACAATTCCAAAATCTACAATGATAACCATTAATTCCAAAATACACTCCTAAACAGGAGCTCTAACTACTCTTCGTCGCCCGCTTGCCTCTCGATCCTTCAGCCCTGTCTAAAAGGTTTAATTTTGGGAGAGTGAGATTCTAAAGAATCCCCGTAGTAACAAGTCAATCATATAATGTACAACAATAATGCATGTAATCAAATCATCATCCACACAAGCAACTACAACGGCAGTTATAGCGGCAATGTTAGTATGACACATGTCATCCCTGACGATTGCTCACGCTGAATTGCTCACGCTGTATTGCATCACAACAGTCAACACAGTATAATTCACCACAGCTGGGATCCATATAAAGCATATCATATTCGCAAGCCACATAGACAAGATACACACACACAGCCCACGGCTGGTTTTCACATACGCCGCCCCCACAGGTCGGATTCACAAAGATCCATGTCGATTACGACGGCAGTCCAACGGCCGAACTAGAGATGACCACTGTCACTCCCTATACGGCTCACGCTGACCTGCTCGCGCCGTAATGGACCATGGCACACATTTCACAAGTTCAATGATAAGTTATGCATACCAAAACATCATACAAGATATGAGAGAAAAGTCACTACCTGAGTCCTTCCGGGCGTGTCCTAGCGCCGGTCTCTCCCGAAGAAGGCAAATATCAAATCCTATTTTCACAATTAGGGACGAAGAGTTATTCTCTATTCCAAGACTTAATTCACTTTATAATGCTTAATTGGTTATCATTATTGCTCTTTTAGAGTCATTAAATACCCCTAACAACACTCCTAAAGGGTAGGAAGAACTATCCCAAAGATCCCCTTTTGGAAGCACAAAACTGAGATTTTACACTGTTTCACTCGAGCACAGATGACCATGCTCGAGCACAGATGTACGGACACTCGAGTGAAAACGGCTTCACTCGAGTGATGGTACGGACATCACTCGGGCACAAGAGAGTGAGAGGCAGCGAGTGAACACCCGAGAGCACAAGGGAGTTTTCAGAAGCAGGCTCACTCGAGCACAAATGCCCTCACTCGAGCACACGTACGGAAATCACTTCAAGCACAAGGAAGTGAGACAGAAAGAACACGCCCGAGAGCACTATCCCACACTAGAAGCACAAGCTCACTCGAGCACACACGGCTCACTCGAGCACGGTGCCCATACCCGCGAGTGAGAAGGCACACCCGTGCACCTACTCGCGAGTGACAACCCGAGAAGCAAGCCCTTTGGTGTCAATTACACTCATCACTTGAGCACAAAATCCTCACTCGAGTGATGTTCATCCCTCACTCGCGAGTGAGGCTATGCTTGCTATGACCCAGAGAGTGCGATAAGAACACAGAAAGCAAGAAACGAGAATTGCACTACCGCACTCGAGCAGACCCATCTCTGCTCGGGGGATGTTCATCCTTCACTCGAGCAGACCCCTCCCTGCTCGAGTGAATCCCTCAGATAGCAGAAAACGCAGAACAGAGGCACTCTCCTTAACCCTTGCCCAATTGATTCCTATGGATACAAAACTTAACCCAAAGCCATTCCCACACAAAAACACCTAAAAAGCTCAATGGAATACTCAGAATCATCAAAATCCTACTCCATTATCATGCTTTGGGTTTTGGGCAACAATTTCATCAAAATTCCCATTTCATCCTAACATCATATTTCAATCTCAAATCAATCTATCTAACATAAACTCATTCCAAAATGTCATTCTCATGCCATAAACATACCAAATGAACAGTGGCACTCATTTTCATGATTAGGCCCAAAATTCCCAGAATTTATAAACTACTTCAAATGGTATAAAACATAGATAGATAGATTAGGTTCCCTTACCTCTTTCACTTTTCCAAAGACACTCTTTGATTCACCACTTTCCAGATTTTCGTGTAGCACAAATCAGCACCAAATGGCCACACTATACACACTGAAATGAAGCCCATGATTCAAGGATCAACATTTAAGAATGGTGTTTGAGCAATGGAGATCATTTACTTACCCAAAGATCAAGCTTTTCCTTCCTTCCTTTGGCACAAAACTGACGAGAGAGAGAAGAGAAAGAGAGAGCACGAGAGAGAGAAAGAAATGGAGAGATGGAGTGAGAGAGAGAGAAAAGAGAAAAAGTGTTCCCTTGTCCTCATATGATCTCATCCAATGGCCACCACAATGCCACATGTCAGCATCTCCTTCATTCCCTCAATAAGCTCACACAAGCTAAATGCACTGGATTCCGACCCACGGTCAAGGAATCACCACCCTTGATCTTAAATACCACACATATACACTAATATTTCCAATTTCCACTAATTATGAAATTAATTAATATAGTCATAAAACACATAATAATTCCAATAAATTCATAATTATCATTAATAATCATGATTATCCCTTAATCAAAAATTGGGATATTACACCCTCCCCTACCAACAATTTAGACAAGTGAATATTGAAGATATGCAGATATCAAAGAAGAGAATTACACGAGAGGATTGCCGTAGTGGAACGAAGATGGGAGATGACTCCATTTCACTAGGATGGGTTTAGGCACCCTAGTAGCCATGTGTGGCTACATTGATGGTAATTATGATATACGAACCCCTGTGGGGAATTTTCTGTAATCGAGCACCTTTTATCAGTATTTTTATGCTATTCTTGTGTTGCCCACCAAATCGCATATCATTTTCAGTAAAAACTCTAAAAAATGTGAAGAGTAAGAGAAGGGTTTAACATTTTGGTATCAAAGCTAGGTTTTGATCCTGAGACCTGTGGGTTATGGGCCCACCACGCTTCCACTGCGCACTTGGCTACTAAGGATCACATAAGGTTTGTGCTTGACTCTCAGGTCAACCCTTCAATCCTTAGGGAGGCAACTCTTGGGGAAATTAGGAGTACCCAAGAGGAAATTCCCTAAGCCGTCGGGTGGAGGGAGGGACAAATCTTGCTAGGTGTTGTATGTTGTAACACCCCAAATTTTATATTCACCAAAAATATATTATAATTAATTGAGAAATTCAATAAAATGGTGAATATTCATGAATTTGGATCTTGTGAATTTTGAAATATTCATACTCATAAGGAAATGGGCAAATTAATGCCAGAAAGGAATTAAATTACAAAGGTGGTAGCAAAATCATAATTTTGCCAATTTATCCCAAGATTAATTATTTTCCAATTAATTGGAGTTAATTTCAATTAGTCAAGGAAAATAAAGGAAAAATGTACAATTGGATTATTCTTGATGGAATAAATCAAGAATTGTGAAATTAGAGGGAATTATACATTATTCATTTACTTGAATTATGCATTTATTGAAACACATTTTATTTTCCCTTCTCTTCCATATTTTCGTCCAACACATAAAAATTATGATCGGAATAATTTAATTTCATGAGCACATGTCCAAAATGCTACATGAAGAGAGTAATGATAACAATAGAAAGGTGGGTATGACATGAAGTATGGACATGGTATTTATGGAAATGATGTCAATGGTGGAGTGTACACCAAATGAAGATATGGGCATAGTGATCATGATAAGTAAAGGCATGGTGAAATGCATGATGGTGAGCTAGAGTGAAGGGATGGATAAAGTTGAGTGCAAGAGTAAATCTAGTTGGAAGAGAACTTACTTGTTTTGTAAGAGGAGAGGGGGGACGGTTTTTCTTGCCTAACCAAGGGAGGAAAAATTTTTCCAAATGCCAAAAGGAACTAAGGGACTAAGTATGCCATATTATGAAGGAAGCATGGGTAGAGGTATAGGCTGTGATATGAAGGAGATAAGAGTTGGTACAAGTGTCATCATATGAGGGATTTTTGAAGAATTTAGTAATTAAGGGAAAATGAGAGATATTTTAGAAACTCTTCCTTCATCTTTCCTTGTCATTTCTCACACCTAGATAGTGTCATAAAATTGAGCCAAGTACATGTAGTGTCCAAAATAGGATTTTTGTAATAAACTTAATTAAGGAGAATGGTAGGATATTTTATAGTGCTTGGACATCTTTCCTTCCTTCTCATTTTCGTTTTTAACACACCAAGACAGAGAGGGAGGAAGCTTGAAGAAAATCTAGGAAGAAGGAGGAGCCAAGAGGAAGAAAAAGATCAAGGTAAGCATTGGATTTCTTAAGATTTGTCTTCCAAACTTGTGTAGCCTCTTCTCTAAACTATTCTTCTCCATGAAAACCCATTGTTTAGCAAGAAAATCTTGAGCTTAAGGAGAGAGGAGGAGGACACCTAGAGAGATGAAATCTAAGAACTCAAGAGGGTAACTTCATGAACTTGCTTTCTTGTGATTGTTGTTGTTGTTTCTTAACATTTCAAGTTTCTTGGTTGAGTTGAAGAATGGGAAAAGCTATAACCTTAAGGGGTTATGCTGCCCAAAATTCGTTGAATCATGATTAAAAAGTGTTTAAATGAGTTAATCAAGGATTAGAAGTGGGAAAGTACAAGTTTTGGAAACTAAAACACAAAACTACATTTTTTTTCCATTTTTCTTGAAATATTTCGTCCAGCACTGTTCAAGGGGTAGGAGTTCTATTTTCATAAAAAAAAAAAAGGTTCCATTGGATTCAGTGGGCAAAAATAGGTGGGGTTACAGTTGGGCACTTTTTCGGTAGAGGCTGAAAAAGCATAATTACGAAAATGCCACTGAATCCTTAAATAAGGGCTGTCAAGGGTGCTTTCATAATTTGAAAGTGAATTTGGTGATTTCAAGACCTGAAATGGATTTCTTGGGCAAAATTAAGTCAGAATAACCTTAATCAAAATTTTGAAAAAACGTGCCATCGAGCCGGCTACGGCGGGATTAGGCCGGGGTCCCGATGGCATTTTGGTAAATTTTCACCATAGACTAATATAACCACAATAAAAACTATGGTAGAGTCTAAAATGATACTTGGATAGGTTATGACATGTTTCTTGTACATTTAATATTTTAGGACCAAGTTGAAAGCCGGAACGACACGTTTTACGAGATGCATCTAAACAAAAAGTTATAAAGCTTTAGGTAGGGGCATCATCCTTCATACATTATTCCATAGTTATGAGATTGTGTGGATGCCATTTTTTGTAAATGCATTTTATTAATCAACATGATTTGCCTAGAAAGGGGCAGTTAGTGCCAGAGGTGCACTTACATTGGGTGTTGGTAGAAGTCCAACCGGTGTAGATTCTGGGGCTGGGCCCTACTCATGTATACATGATGATGATATGTTTAAATTGTTCATTAATTAGTGCATACCTTGGCACATGTCATATTTACTTTTCATATTTTCTATGAACGAAAACATGTTTCTACTACGATTCTTCGGAATCTCTCCCTATTTTTAAATAAACATCTCAATGGCTACCTGTGGGTCAAAGAGCAAAGGCATAGATGCCAGAAAGTAAGTGGCACATGTCGCGAGGAAATGGAAAGATAGTGGTTATAATTAGTTTATGTTTAGATATTTTGGAAAATTCTGTAAATATTAAAGTTTCCGCTGTATTTTCTATGTTTCCTTGTCGATTGACGTGGGATTGTGAACGAAGATTTTTATTAGTATAATTGTACTTTTCTGTATGCCCATTGAATTCCGTCTTTATTACTCTTCGAATATCGAAATGGAAATGGGTGTTGATATATGTAGTCTCAGCCAGCTACGGGTGTTGTGTGCGGTCCCGAGCTGTTACAGTGTCTAACTTATACCCATACATTTTAATTTTTATAAGTTCAAAAAAGAGGAAAAAACTAATGGTCTAGATCCTCAAAAAAAAGAGACGTCTCATTCATATTCTCGTCCCGGTCCTAGTCTTGTCCTAGTCCCAACAAAAACGAGACAGGACACGAAAAAGTTTTGCTGTCCTATACTTCTTGCGAGACGGGATACGGAATAGGTCTGTTTCGTTCTAGTCCCATGAACACTGCTATGTACTATTAAGAGTTATATCTATTCCTATGTAATCATATATATGCTATATATATGGAATATGGGATTGAAGGAGTAAGAAATCTAAACATAACACACTGAATATTGCTCTCATCCCTTTAAAAAGGTTCTGTCATATAATTGCTCTCTTCTCTTCCTCTCTATATTGAATTTGATGTGTAACGTAGTTAAGGTTGCATTGGTGTTGGTTTTGTGTAGGTACTTTAGTGAGTCAGTCGGATCCTAGGTACACACAAAATTCTTACAAAATTCATTAATTTAGTGTAGAATTTCAAAAATTAATCTCTCTAATCCAAAATATAGGGCTTTTTAGGATAGATCCTTGGACTATAATACAAATCACCTAGAGAGTTATTAATTATCAATTTTCAATTTTCAATTTTATCCCTATTTATTGGTGGTAAATATTGGATATCAAGAAAGATGAGACACATTTGAATAGAGTTAAAGTTGAAAATTTCTTTCAATTTAAGACAAATTTAATAATTTAATAAATCTTTTTTTGATTTTAAAGAGATAGTTATAAGTGACCTTTTCTTTCGATGCAAAAAAACAAAGACCCGAAAGGCCGAAAGAGCTTAGGCCCCTACATCCATCCTAAGAGCATCTTCTAAAAAGTCCGAAAGGGAGCAAAAGAATGCAACATAATGAGGGTTAGTCAATAAATGAGTATCAAGTTGGTAAGGTGTTGACTCATAACCTATAAAGTCGTGAGTTCAAATCTTGTTGTGGATTTGAAGATCTTGTTCGTGTAACACCCCGAATTTTATATTCACCAAATATATTGTAATTATTCGATAAATTCAATAAAATGGTGAATATTCATGAGAAAATGAGCAAATTAATTCAAGAAACGGAATTATATTTCAAAGGTAATAGCAAAATCGAAACTTTGCCAATTTAGCACAAGATTAATTATTTTCCAATTAATTGAAGTTAATTTCAATTAATCAAGGAAACTAAAGGAGAATGTATATTTGGAATATTCTTGGTTAAATAAATTAAGAGTTATGCATAAAGCCTTCAATTGAATTATGGAAGTATTGAAACAATTTCTATTTCCCTTTTTTTCTTGTAATTTTCGCCTAGCACAAGAAAAATAGAGGGAAAAATGATTAATGGAATTAAATATGCCAAGTGTCATTATCCTATAGTAATGGGATTAGTTTATAATTGATTGAGATGAGCGCATATCAAATTGAGTTAAAATAATGATACTTTTACAAACTAATCATGAATTTGGTACAACAATTGAGTGCATGGTTAGATTAGTTGGAGAAAGCAAGTTGGTTAGTGGAGACATAAGGGGGGATGGTTTTTGTGGCTAACCAAAGGGGGAGAAAATTAGTTCAAATTTAATGGAAGCCTAATGACACAATTGGAAGGAGATAAAGCCAATGCCAAGTGTCAACACAAGATGCAATCTTGGAAAGCAAGTGATTAAAGGAAAGGAGAGATCTTTTAAAACACTCTTCCTTCCTCTTCCTCTTCATATTTTCGTCCAACACAAGAGAAAGAAGAGAGAGAGAGTTCAAGAGACCAAGGAGATCTAGAGAGAAGGAAGAAGAAGCTTAAGGTAAGAGTTGATCTCTTAAGCATTTTTCTTGAAATCTTGCATGAAAACCTTCTCTAAACCCTTCTTCTCCATGGAATCTATGGTTTAAAGACACATTTTGTGCTCAAGGAGAGAGAGGGGAGGACTCCTAAAGAGAGATAACTCAAGAACTCAAGAGGTAACCTCACAAACCTTAAATCTATTCTTGTATGATGTTGTTGTTGAGATTTGTGGTTGGATTTGGTGATTTTTGATTAAGTTGTAAATTTGAAAAGTCCTAATCCTAAGGGGTTATACTGTCCAAATTTCTTTGAATCATGGTTAGTATGTGTTTAAATGATTTAATAAGGGATTAGAAGTGAAAAGGTACAAGCTTTGGAAGCTAAGACACAAAACTCCAGATTTTTCCCTTTTATTGACCTATGTTTTGGTCAAGAGTAGATTTAGGGGAAGAAGTTGGATTTTCAATGATTTTATGGTTCCTTTGGATTCAGAAGGCAAAATTACGTGAGGTTACAGTTAATCACTTTTTCAGAAAAGCCCGAAAAGCATAATTATGAAAATGCCCATAAAACCCTAAAACGGGGCTGTCAAGGGCAATTTTATAATTTGACACTGAATTTGGTAATTTCGAGCCCAGAAATGGACTCCTTGGGCAAAAATACGTTAAGATAGCCCTAGTCAAAATTTTGGAAAACGTGCCATCGGGTCAAGTATGGCGAGGTCAGGCCGGGGTCCCGGGGCATTTTGGTAAATTTGCACCATAGACAAATATAACCACAAGAAATACTATGGAAGTGTCTAAAATGATACTTGGATAGGTTATGACGTATTTCTTGTACATTTAATATTTTAGGACCGAGTCGGAAGTCGGAAGCAACACATTTTACAAGGCACACTAAAAAGGGGTTAAAAGAACATTGAGGTAGATATATTATCCTTCAACCATCATGCCATAGTTATATGATTGTGTGGATGCCATTGTTTGTAAATATACATTATTAATCAACATGTTTTTCCTGGAGATGGGCACTTACACTAGGAGTTGGTGAGAATCCAACCGGTGCAGATTAGTGGGGTTGAACCCTACTCATGTATACATACAGATGATGTGTTTATATTGTTTATTAATTGGTGCATACACGGCGCATATCATATTTACTTTTCACATTTTCTATGAACGATAGTATGTTTCTACTGGAATTCTTTGGAATCTCACCCCTTTTTCTAAACAATCATCTTGGTAGGTGCCAATGGATCAAAGGGCAAAGGTGTAGACGCCGGGAAGTGATTGGCACGTGTCTCAAGACAAGGTTAAAGTGGGTGGTTATAATTAGTTTATGCTTAAGATATTTTGGGGAATCCTGTATATATTGAAGTTTTCGTTGTATTCTGTATTTTGTCTACGAATGACTTTGGGAATTGTAAACGAATATTGTTATCAGTATATATGTACTTTTCTGTATGCTTAAGGAATTCTATCTTTATTACTCTTCGATTATTGAAATGGAAACAGGTGTTGACAGTTAGTGAATAATCTATAAGTACCTTTATAAATACTCTTTGAATTTAGAGGCATACTTGACCTTGTTAGCCACTAGGCTTAATTCAACTAATTTTTATATAAAAAAATTAATGAGTTTAAAGGAAAAATTAGTGATAAAAATAAATGGCATAGCTTATAACTGAGCAAAAAAAAAATTTTATCTTTCTATCTTGTAAACTAGCTTGTGCTCCCCCGTGCGTTGCACGGATGCTTGTACTTTTGCAACTTATCAGCCATTCATGCAATCTCTTTTTTAAACATAAAGCATTATCTTGATTGTATTACATCTTCCATAAGTTATGACAACATGCTAATAATGTATAAACGTTTCAATATTAATATACATTCAATGATTACTTAACATTTTGAAATACATCTTGATACACAACATTCCTTGTGGTCCTCTTGTCCGCACTTTCATTATCACCAACTACCATCTTCAAACCTTCCATACTTTTAACTCTGGACAATGCAACATATAACTGTCCATGTGTAAAAACTGGCTTGCACAGATACAAGCCAACATGTCTTAGAGATTGCCCTTGACTTTTGTTGATAGTCATAGCAAAAGACAGGGTTATTGGAAATTGTCTCCGTTGCATACGGAATGGCCATCAACTTTTAGAAGGATTCATATCCATTCTATAAATTAGGACCTTATTATTTGGATGTGACCCATTTAAAGTGATTACCTCAATTACAGACCTCCCCACCTGAGTTATAAGAAGGCGAGTTCCGTTGCATAATCCTGATGATTGATCAATGTTCCTTAACAGCATAATAAGTGCTCCAACTTTCAATGTTAGCTTATGTGGAGGTAAACCAGAGCCGTTGATCGCGTTAAGGAACTCAGTCATGTACAAATTTTCAAATCCATCAGCATCTTCATCAGATTTACAAACGGAATCATAGCTATAGAATTCATGAGCATCCCCTGGCAAAAGGGAACATAAATGGTCATTTATCCGATTCACCATTTCTATTGTTGGTGCTAGGATTGACCTATCATTGAAATATTCATTCGAATGCAAATGGTCGAAGATGTTATGATAGGTTGTTTCAACAATCGCGGCAATTGGATCATGACAATTTGCTATC
Source organism: Inga laurina (assembly GCA_963855925.1). Classification (NCBI taxonomy): domain Eukaryota; kingdom Viridiplantae; phylum Streptophyta; class Magnoliopsida; order Fabales; family Fabaceae; genus Inga; species Inga laurina. Next base: position 16,370,108 of record OY979709.1, read on the forward strand.
AACAATTCATCTGGGATTTCAATTTCAGCAATGCCATCTTGTGAGTTGCCTACTTTCCCATCCCCCACATCTAATAACCACTGTGAGAACCATGCCAACTAGACATTGTTAGATGTTGATGATGAAGAATTCAATCGCATATTTTTTGTGAGATGAACAATAGTGCAATGATCCCATAGATATGAAGAATTAATGCAAGTATTTACAATAGTTCCTCTTGTTCCTTTCGGGATGACTGGTAATATTTGACAAAAATCGCCTCCCATAACAATGCACTTTCCACCGAAGGACCTATCACAGTGCATGATATCCCTAAGAGAGGTGTCAAATGCCTCAAGACAAAAACGCTGAACCATTGGAGCCTCATCCCAAATAATCAATTTTGTGCATTGGATGAGATTTGCTAAAGGAAAATTTTGATTTATTGAACATACTGAAGATTTAGTAATTTGAATTGGAATTGCAAATCTAGAATGTGCTATGCAAAGTTGCTGCAATTCCGCTAAATACAACGGTTAGTACAATATCTCCAACAGCTCTAAGGGACGAAGATAATGCATTCCGAATGTTTTCCCTGTTCCACCATATCCATAAACAAAGAAGAAACCTAAATGGCACTTGTCCAAAGTTGCAATAACCATATCAAAAATATTTTTTTGCTCAGTATTTAAGGATTTGACAAGTTCCTCTGCCTCTATACTTAACGCATTTCTGTCATAGCTCAACTCTTGAAAGATCAGGTGATTGGAAGTGTCAATTTCATTGATGTCTTCAGGTAATGGCATATGAGGGAAGTCCAAAAGACTCTTTCCATTCTCACGTAATAATGAATCTATCTCCTTTAATGCCATTTGCTCCTTTTTAAATGAAGATATAGTGACACCTACATGTTAGAACTAAAAAATTAGCACATTGCATATTCAGAGTATATAGACTTCTTAATAAAGGAGCAAAATATTTTAATAAAAGTGATTATGTTAAGTAAACTTACTTGATGACATTGGATCATTCCTAGGAATGTATAGTAAATCTTCTGATAGTGTTGTTGAGGTCTCTTGCCATATAAACTCAGGACGATGTAGAGACGAACATAGCATCATACTGACAAAAAGTTTCCATAGTGATGCACCTGATGCCCATAACGAAGCTTCTTTGATTGTTGCAACAAATTCTCTATCGTCTTCTAGCAGGCCACGTGCAAAACATGCATCTCTAAATGTATCATAGACAACACTATCAACAGTTTTGATCTCATCAAACGAACGTGGATCTGTAACTTGCGTGAGTAGAACACGTAAATAATATAATTCGCCTGAGGAGGGGGATACATGGGTAATCCTACCAACTGAATTTCCTCTTTGTCTACATTTCCATTCTCTTTTGTTTCTGTCATAGACATAATGCTTTGGAAACTCAATATAAGTCAAAGTCCTTGCAAAGTCGTCATCATCATCATCATTTTTTTCATCGAAGCAAGGAATTGAGATTCACAAACCCTTAGTTTATCCAAAAGCTCAGGCACATCATCGGTATGTCCATATATGATGTACTGTTGATTTGGTATATGAAAACTCAATTTTCAACTGAAGGACTCCTGTGCTGAATAGGAAAACCAAATATGCGCCATGCAGCTTCACAAGCAGATACATATCTACAATCATAATACTGTTGTATTTCATCAACTAATAACTTACCTTCATGATTACTATTCTCATTAAAGATTGAAGCCACAACTCTATCATTACCTTTACTAATATATTTGAACTGGTACTTGATAACAATAGAGTGGTTGCATTTCTTAACATTAATGTGTGCATGAAACATCCTCAATAGTTTAGGATTATAGGGAACAACATACCGGTTGTCTAAAGGTATTCCCTTCACCTCAATTGTTCTTCCATCATCCCTCCGTCTATATGTGAGATACCCGTCATCATCAACTGATGTAGCATTATTGAACTGCTTTGGAAAATATTTTGTACACTTCTTATCTTTCATACAGGGAGACTTCGGGTAACTTGTTCCACATGGTCCATGCATCATGTACTTCTTAACCAAATTATACATAACAGTGTCCGTCGTCTTGTTGGTATTTCCACACAAATTGCCTTGTCAATGGATTCGGGATCTTTTATCTTGTGTTTTGTATCAAGGAAGAGTAGTATATGAGCATGTGGTAGCCCCCTCTTCTGAACTCAATGGTATATATTTCTGCAAAAAAAAGTATAGAGCCTAATTAGTAACAATCAACCTAGAGATAGTAAGTGTATAGCCATGGATATATATATAAATATATTGTACATTTATTTATAGTCAAATATGTTGTGGTGTGTAATTTACATTCTAACTTACTCAGATAGTTCCAAAAAAAAATTCCTTCAAAACCTTTATCAATCTATCTAGCTTGAGCTTGAACATCCTAGACAAAATGTCTAGACGATCACATGGCTTAAACGAATGTTTTTCATAGAATCTCTGGATTTCAGGCCAAGCAGGATTGCATGTGAAAGTTAGGAATAGATCAGGATATCCTTCTTATTTGCATATTTCCATAACATCCTAATAATTTTGTATCATGTATCTTGCTCCTCCTGTGAATGATGAAGGGAGTACAATCTTCTTACCAGTGGATGCAGCGTTCCTTTCTCCTTTAATAACTGCATCAGATAATCCCTGATACAAATCAGCCCTTAATTCCTTCTGGTGTGTTCTAACCCACAACAATCTTTGTGATTCAATCATTGTATAACCATCCACTATGAACTGTTGGAGTAGTCTAGAAGCATGCAAAAGAGTTGACCTCTCATGTGCTCTAGTCATTAACCTATAACCAAAGAACTCTAACAAACTAAGCCTTTTCTTTGTCTTTGTAGACAGTAGTGTTTCCTCTCTGTGTTCAATATCATCCCTGTAACCATCTTGACCAAAAGGAAATAGAATAGGATATTGAAGTGGAAGGTATGACGCATGCAATTCATTGATCCTCTGTGGTTTGCCCAAATGCTTATGCACAATGATGTCTCGAACATTAAAAGTCATATCTATATCACCAACAACTAATGCCACAACCTCAGAAGCAGTAGGCATGTTATAAGTACGTCCATCAGTTTGTCTTTTGCCTAGTAAACACAACTTCAATGGGAGAGGATTGGGACTACATAGTATTGATGATGCTAGTCGGTATTGGTGAACGAAGGGATTAACTTTATTCAATTGTTGTTTGATTTGTTCAACAATGATTGGATCTATAGAGGACTGAGTCTGAAATTTACTGCAATAATTGAGAAGTTGCTAGTCAGTATGCAATTATCATATAATGGATGTATGATTGAGAGAGGATAAGAAATATGTTATTACCACCAATGTTAGATTTTTATGTTATTACCACCATAGTTAGATTTTTACTGCCTACATAAGATATATGTTATTACCACCAATGTTAGATTTTTATCATACTTTGTAGGTTGATTTGACTAAACAGGAAAAAAACTGTTACATAATGTTTGTCAATAAAGGTATAATTTTTTTCAATGTCAAAGAACTTGTAAGGAACAGACACAATATAATTTGAAAGTTTAAAGAAGGGTAACTTGCAAGTATACCATGGTTGGAAGCATTTGGTAAGGTGGAAGAAATATTACTGATGTCTTCAATAGCGTCAAGTGTATTTAGCAGCCCAGATCCAACATTCATGTTTGGTGGAGAAAAGAATGTAGAAGTCTGTGTATGGGCATCTTCAACTGGATAAAAAATGGATTCAATAAGAAAGAGGAGATGATAAGCAGAAGAAATGAAAATGATACTAAGTAGCAAAATGTTTTCAGAAAATCAAATCTTATGAGCATATTACCACATGAATTGCTGGTAAGAAGAGTTGTTGCAGCATGTACTGATTGCCTAAGCGGAATGGGTGTTTTGTAATGTATAGACATTGCATTCCAGTTGAACTATATCTTCTTATAAGAAAGACAATAAAGTATCAATGTTCATTATCCTAACATGAAAATACCCGTTAGACTTATGTCCTATATGTTGAAGATAACTACTCATTCAATGGAACATGGTTGCTTCTCTGCTACTTTATGCAGGAGAACCAAAGCTAATGATAAGGACAACTCAGCTGGCATCTTTTGGTAAATATGACAGCTTCAAATATTTATTTGAGGATGAAAGATGAGAAAAACATGACCTCATCATGGTCAATGTGAAACTTTTAGATTTTGGTTTATGTCTTATTCAATTTATTTAGTTGGTTGAAGGTAGTAGTTTGAGCTAATGATAGAACCCTTTTTTATTAGTCTCGTACATGGTCATGATTGAACCATTTCTCGTGATGATGGAACAATTTGTTGAAATATTTCTTGTGATCACACAAAGGAATTGATTTACAGTTCATTGTACCAAATCCAACATTGTAAACTTTTTCTATGGTTACGGGAAAATCAAAATGCTTGTATTGTTGTTTCTTATATAGGATTGTAATATGTCAGGTCCATTTATGGTGGAGATTAAAACATATGCAGAAAAGACTTATGTCTTCAATTAGAATATGGAGTATTAGAATATGGTGGAAGCTTTAATGTGATATATTAATATGATTTATTGATAATTTTATGCTTGACCTCAACTTCTCTGTACTAATGAAGACCTAAGGGTTAAATAAATGAAAAGGCTATAATCTGCTGGTATTAATATTAGTAATTACATATTTCCTCTTTACTTTACATTTCCTGATAGGATGAACATCATGAACGATAATGAATGTTGGCAAATGCAGAGAGCTAGTGCGGGAGCAATAAAAATGTTAAGAGTCTTGTACTTATGATTTTGTCAAAGTCATAGAATTTTATCATTTGTGCAAGAGGCATAAAATATGGCAATTCAATGTTCACTTAACCAATGGTTATGATATCCCTTTGTAGATATTAGATGAAGCAGGGAACATTCCTGAACTTGATCATGAGATGTTGTAGTTGAATGTTGCAATTAATGAAAAAAATAATGTGGATTATATAAGATGAACACCACAAGAGTTCATTAGATTGAAGTTGAGATCTAAACTGACGACTACAGACTGAAAGAGAAAATTGATGACATGACACGATTACACTGGAAATGACTTCAACACAGGGAAACTTAATACTAACTTTGAAACAACTGAAAAGGGACACATAGACATATTAATACAATAAACTCTACTTCTCTTGCTTAATAACTTTAGCCACCCTTTCATCAGCTGATATGACATGTGGGACTTGAGTATTTGGGGTTGGATCATCCCTAACAACATTCCTCTTCACATTGGTCCTTCTCTTTCGCATAGCCAGAACAATTGTCACATGATTGGTGAGGTCAGCCAAGATGGTATCTTCATTATCTTCTTTCTGTGAAGGAATGTTGTGGACAATAGGTTGGCCAAGGTCTTCCTCAGCATTATGATTGGTTGTGCTGCTCAGGGCAACAGAGTCAACAACCTTGAAGGAAAGATAAGTTAATAAACTTAGTTGATCTAAAAGTAATGATTTAAAAATATGAATATATTGTTGTTTCATGTGCTAACCTGTTCCTCCTCAATTCCTGGAACAGGATGGGGCTGTTACAATAATAATTGTGCGTATGCATTAGTATAAAACATTATGTTAAGAAAATAGACTCATCCTCATAAGGTACATCAGTGACCATGTTAAGCTCATATTTCCAGTGAAGCAAATGAAACATTAAAAAATGAATCACCTCAGTGGTTGCCTCTACGAATTGGTTCATGAGGTCTTCACATATGGTATAGTTTGCAACACTTATGCTAGAAGTAGGATGTTTTTTCTTGTATTCATTCATCTTAAGTTTCAACAGCACGCTTTTACCCACCGAAGCATCCAATTCAAGAGGAAGTCATACTCACGCTTTTCCTAATACATAACACCAATTAAAATTTTAGGACTCAACTCCATAAGTGTCAATCTGAACAGTAAATAAATGTGGGAGTTCAAATAATGAGTCTTGGTTAATATAGTTGGAAATACAAACTTCTGCAAGGAGTGCCTTCAACTCAGCAGCTATCTTCTGAATCAACTGAATAGCTAACTTATCCCAGAAAATAACAGAGACAGAACTGCTTTTATCCTTCACAACATAGTGAATTTTTAGCCTGTAAAAAACCCACATCTTTTATTTCTCTTTCACAAGGTTTGAGTACGCAGTTTAGGCAGTTGATTGAAAAAACAACTGAAATGATAGTTTACTTTGGCTCAACTGGGAACTGAGATTTTTTGTGCAACTGGGACAGACAAGAGCAGAGTTTTCAGACTTGGCCTTTATGCCACACTTAGAGCAACCATCATAAGTCCAGCCAAATCGTGTTTCCAACTTGAATATCTCACAATTAATTACAAAAGTTGCTCCCCATATGCCATAGACATAAGAATAATAGCATTTAAAAATATAAGGTTCAGTAATAGCAGTAAAAGATAGTAAATTGACTATCTGAGAAGCTTAGATAAAGAGAGAAGTTCAGGATAAAAACTATACTAAGTAATATGGAGTAAATAATTTTTCTGCTTACAATCTCTTGTTCTAGAATTTGAGATATAGTGATCTTCGTCTGGTTGTGTAAGGAACCACCATTGGACATTTGGGTTGACTGTAACAGCATGGATTGACTCAGGGAATTCATAACAAGAGAAAAGTCATCCTTTGCACTGGTGATACATATTATATTAAAAAGTATTTATTAATCAATAACGAATAACAATGTAAAGTAATATCATTGATTCGTGAACTTGAACACATAGCACCTTTCTATGAATTGTTTCACCTCTTTTATTGGTGGATTAAATGCAGCTCTGGTAGCATTGAAGGAGCTATACACTATTGGAATTCCTGTTAATGAACATAAGCATGATGTTTTGTGAAGATAATGACAATGAAGGGGATTTGTTATGATATAAACTAAAGGTAAAAAAGGTACAATGAACCATGATTGTAGCCATTACCATCTTCTAAAAAGCCAACTCTAGCAAGATTAAGTAACACAACAACAGGTGTTTCATTGTTTTGCAGCTGAGCCATGAATGCATCTGATGCAACATCATTAAAGAGTATACAATCCACATCATGTTCGCTGAAAAAAAAAGTATTCACCATGTTAAGCTCCAGTATAGAAAATGTGCAAGGGTGAATAGAACTTAATACTTATAATGTGATTGGCAATACTCATCGTCTGATAATAGCATGCGAAGTTTCATCTTTGTTTCATCATCTCTACGAAATTCTTCCAATGTTCCCATGCTTCTAACAAAGGCAAGTGCATCTACATTGCAATGAACAATCCAATAAGAATGTTAAAGATCCAAACACCATTAGAGGGTAAAAAAATACAACCATAAGAAAATAGGTGAAACAGATACCAATGAGATGATCAACTTGATGATCTTGATCAACGTTCATAATTTCATTAATTGGCATGAACGAATATAAGTAAGCAGGTATGGAAGCAGCTTGTTCCATAACATATGTTTGTAGAGTGAAAGTTAACTTAAAAGCATTCTTAGTAGCTCTATATTGACTAACATTTGGAGTAACTACAAAATTAGCAAACAAATAAGTTTGCCCTTCCTTGATGGAGTTTCTGAATTTAGAATGAAGTGCTTTGTTCAGCACACTTGCTTGTATGCTTGATCCCTGAAATGTAACAATGACAGAAATAGTTAGTAAGTGTAGAAATAAGGACAGAGAATGAAGTTTTATAAAGTAAAAATGGTAGAAACGGATAAGCATAAATAGACCTCTTCATCAATTAAAACCATGGAAATGCAAAACACATCATGAGGATGAGTCTTATGGTAAACGTTCCATTTTCTGAAAAGTCTGACAACTATGCTCCAACGATCAATACCATCATGTAATTCCTTAATTGCATAATGTCTCCCCATAGTAGTGTCTACAAAAGAAATTTGAACAGTTAAATTGAATGATTGAATGGATAGGTAAATAACTAAGGTAAAATATTAGGTAAGGAAGAAGAAAAGAATGTAATATAAGAGCATACTGTTGGTGCGAAAATTGAAATAAGCTAGAGAATGGGAGGTGAAGTAAGAAGTTGAACTTGAATGACTATATATAGGGGAGGTTGAAAATAGGAAAGAAGGGGAAATGACTGAAACATTTACTGGAGGTCATGGATGCATAACGTGAATTTCAAATAGAAGTGTATTGAAATAGCTTGCAAATAGAAAATACAGTTGAATCCCAATACCTCTGTATATAGGTTAGAGGAACGGATTGATGATGTCGGATGTTCATCATCACCTTACCATACATGAAGCCATAAATAGCATAGCAAAGCACATACAATGAAGAGGGAGTTGGAGGCACGGATTAATGATGTTGGATGTGTTGATCATCACCTTACCACACATGAAGCCACAAACATCAATAGCAAAGCACATACAATGAAGAGGGAATTGTGGATTGATGACGTGGAAAGGAGCCAAAGCAAGTGCATGCAGAAAAGTGGGGCAACAATGTTCTAGTTCTGCAAACAGAGCACAAGATTCTGATAAATCCTTTTCATCTACGATAAAATAATAAGGTAGAGATTAAAAATAAAAGGGTTGCAGTTCTGGTCAAGAAGTTAGAGGTGCATAAAAGCCTGTATGTATTACAACGGAGTCAATTTCCATGACAAGTAAAAAGAACAAAGAGGACAGAAATTGAGATCATGGTCCAAAAGGGATGACAGGAAATAGATGTCATGGTTGAGCATTATAAGAAGATGATGATGGGGACTTAACGAACAAAAAAATTGCTATGACGATAGTGAACCACATATAGCATACTGGACAATAGAGATCAAAACACAAAGCGGCTATTCAGCAATATATAAGTGACCTAATGTTTTTGTAGGTATGAGTAAACACCACAATTCGGGCACATGTTGGATAATATTGGATATCTGAACATACATATGTAAGGCAAAGCAGAAGACATGCAGTAGAAGGTAAAGATAGACGCATGATATACAAAGGGTGTTGGAAGAAGGGAAGTCAAACCCGGTAGATGGTGCTTAGTTTGTAGGTTAGATATGACTTTTCATTAATTGAAAGACAGATTAGTGATAAGCAAAAAGGTGAATTTAAAAAAAAAGGACTTATCCAATGGTGCCATAAAAATTATAACTATATAGAAGGGAATGTAGATGATTACATATAAGATTATATCCAGGACTCCAAAAAAGAGAAATGTGGAAGAAGTAAGCACTACTTTCATAGCAAGATGTTGATAGCGATATTTGATAGAGAACTTTCAAAGAGCCTAAGTTGCCATAACCATGATAATTGTATATGAGGGTACATACACGATTATATATAAGAGTATATACAGGTTATCAGAAAAGAGAAATGTGGCAAAAGCAAGCCCTGCTTTCATCCTGGATCAGTTAGGCAAACATACATTCTGCAATATTACAGCAACCTTTATGCCTTGAAAAGTTAGTCATTATGAAGTTTTGTTATTAAGGGGGTAATAGGAATGGCTATGATGATGGTCAAAATAGTGGAAAAAATTTCAGTCAATTCCAATTTCTATTAAGATGATAATAGTGGCGTATGATAGAGAACTGTGCAATCAAAAAAAGCAAATATGACCCCCTACTAACAACCTAGATATTGATAGAAGTGTGACAACTCAAAAACTGGACACCATACAACCACACATAACGAAATCATATTAACATACAAATGAATTTGGACAGTATATGCCAAAAGCATGTAATCAGGTTCCAATTCCATGAAAAAAAAAAGCTAGGTATGCCTAAACATATATCCAAGTAGCCTATATCAATCAGCCTGTCACGCCCTTATCTCAATTTCAACCTTTTTCAGAGTATTTGCGAAAAACGATATGCAGTTCAGTAGGTAACACAGGAATAACATAACTATACTAATAATATGTGCATGATTACATAAATTCCCCATAGGGGTTTGTACATGATACGTACGATTAAGGTAGCCGCACAAGGCTACTAGGGTGTCTAAACTCATCCTAATGAAATGAAGACTTCTTCCCGTCTTCGTTCCACTACTGTAATCCCCTCGTACGGTACTCTGTATTGTTGTTTACATATCTTCTACCGTCTCCTGTCTAAATTGTTGGTAGGGGAGGGTGAGATTCGAGAGAATCTCAGTAGGAAACAGATACCATAATGCATGTATGATTGATACTATGTGTATGACATGTTAGCTTTATCTAGATGTATGCCCCATAATGACATTTATGCATGCTCAATGTTTCATGTAAAAAAACTATGGCCACAGTAAAACAGAAATAGAGCTTCATTTATTCAAATATGCTCTACACAATCAAGTAAAGTGATCACATACATCACTACACAAGCAAAGATATCAAATACATGTAACTAAGGTAAGTCCCCTACCTCCAGCTTTTCTCCTCGATTTGCGTGCCAGCAACTCGAGCTCTCAACTTGGTCCTACAATTCCAAATATACCATTTAGACACTTCCATAGTGTTTCTGGGGGTTATATGAGTCTATCTTGAAAATATTACTAAAATACCCCCGGGGACCCGGCCCGGCCCGGCCCTACTGTACCCGGTCCGGCTGTACTTTTCCCAAAATTCTAATATGGGCTATCCTGACAAATTTTCACCCAAAAAATCCATTTCCGAACTCGGAATCAATGTTTTAAAATCCGGACCGGATGTTGAGCCGGAAAGATCAGTGGGTCACGGTTCATCCGGTCGAAACGGTGGTCGAACCGGTAACATAATAAATAAAAAAATTATATACATATATAATACTACAAATATAAGAAATAAATATTTAATTTTTACATAATATTAAAAGTAAATATAAATAAACTCACATGTAATAAGTAACAACATCTGTCTCAAATACCAAGTTTTAGCACAACAAAATTGTTCAAAATAACCCAATAAAAAAAAATAAAACTCCGACAATATTTTTTAAACTAGTTTACAGTAATAAATTTAAATAAAATTAAAATGGTTAAAAATTGTAATCATAGCAATAACATACGTAAAATAAGTAAGAGAGAGAGTGATGGCATTAAAACAATTGAGTATTTCATGATATATTTTAGAATATAAATGATATACTAATAAATTATAAAAGAAATAGTTAAGAGTTTAAAACGTTGAATAATGATACTACAGTTTAATTATGACTCGTATGATTTTCAATAAATTTTATATATTATATACTTATACACACACACACCTATTTTATTAAGAATTTGTGTAAATTTAATAATACCATTATATCACCCCAAGAAATTAATTGAGAATACATTTGATGCACAGAATTTTCAAGATTAAAAGAGAAATATGGAGTAAGAATGTACGTACTACGGGTAATTAATGTCACAACGTGGTATATATAATATTTTTTTGCCATAGTCACAACGTGGTATATAGTTAGCTAGACTTTAACAAAATAATTTAAAAAACTTGTGGAAAAATATATATGCCACATATGGCGTCTCCATCTCATTTTCCCATGCACACAAAAATATATAATAAAGGTCAAAAAAATGCTGTTAAAACTTTTTAGCCAAGAAGACTCTGCTGCAAATCACATCAGGACATGCTTTTCAATGTATGAAAAGGTGGAAGATTTTAAAACACGCAAACTTAGTACACATGCTACAGTATACACGAATAAAATAATATTTTTCTTTCTTCGTTGGAAACAATTTTCTTCCTCCCTCGTCACCTTCTTCTTCGACTCCGGTGACCACTGTTTATCTTTTTTTCAGCTTCTACATGAGCTTTAGGCCGGACGGTTACCTAAAGACCGCTCCAACTCCCGGCTTAACTACGGTTTCTGGTCCAATGACGGATTTATACCGGCCCAAAACGGTTAAACATGAAAGACGGTTTCTATGCCTAACTCAGACCGCCTCCTTCTCCGAGCAGCGGTCAAACCGGCCGGACTGTCCGGTCCGGTTTCAAAAACACTGCTCGGAATTATCAAATTCAACGTCAAATTAGGAAATTGCCCTTGGCAGCCCTATTTTAGGGTTTTGGGCGTTTCTGTAATTATGCTTACTTGGCCTTTTCTGAAAAAGTGCCCAATTGTAACTCCACCTAATTTTCCCTCATGAACTCAATGGAATCATCAAATCATTGAAAATCCAACTCTATGGCCTATTTACAGCCCTGAACAAAATATATGGGTTTTAAGGGGAAAATTGAGGTTTTTCGGTTTCGGTTGCGTAAACGCGTTCCTTTCTACTTCTAACCACTTTATTGACTATTCCATTAGGTTACAACTACCATTTAGTACCAATTTTGGCAGCAATAACAGCCCCACAAACCCATTTTCCATTTTTAGAACCAAAGACAATCCGGCGAAATTTCACCAATTAAATTGTCTACAGCAGCTAAAATAGTCAATATACAAAAGTTTGGAAGTTACCTCAAGCTCCCACTAGCTTTTCTCAAGAGTGGTTGAAACCCTAGCTTCCCTAACACCAAATTGAGCTTCACAACCTTAAATCACATGAATAGCAAGCTTAGGAACGGAATTACACGCATTAGGAATCGATTTACCGAAGAAATCACTTACCTTTGTAAGTTTTTCCTCCTCCTTTTCTCTCTCTAAGCTCTCTCTATGTTCAGCTGCTAAAACACGTCAGTTTGAGCTGAAAGAAGAAGAAGGAATATGCTTTTATAATAGCTTATGTCATGTTTTAATCATTTTCCAAAAATTAGGATTAATTGGAAATTCTAGCAGATTTTTGCCCAAATTTTGAAAAATCATAACTAATTCTAGAAAAATAGAATTAGAGTGATTCCAAAGCCTATAGAACCCTTATCGAGTCTAGTTTCAAGAAAAAATATCGACATTTGCTGAATGGAATCACAAAATTCCTAGAATTTCAATCTTTGCATGTTGTTCCAGAAACTTCACAGTTTTTTTGGGCTGAATTCAAAAATTCATACCTTTTTATATATAGCTCTAATTGAGTCATATGACCTATCAAATTAAAGCTTAGGATGTCTAATTTCATCCTGTAAAATTTCATAATTTTTGCTCATCATTTGATCATTCAAAATTATATGACAAGCTCACTACCCCATAGGCGATTTCACCGAAAACATAATTATATTCTCCAAAGTTCACCATTTTACTTTCTTAATACCCCAAAGATATAGAAATCATTAGGGGATAAATTTGGGCTCTTGCTAAATTGGGGCTTAGCAGTCCACTTAATTTAGGCTTATTCCCAAGCCTCAAATCCCAAATTTCGGGGTATTACACGGCCAAAAAAAAGTAATAGCATTTATTATAAATATTGCAGATCCAAACACTACAACATATAGTTCAAGAAGGAAAAGGCACCTCTGTACAATTATGATAAGTTCATACTTACACCCCACCTTTCACAGTGGGTTGGCTTTATTTAAACTTGCACCACAAACTGTGTAAACCTAACCCACAAAGAAATGTCTATCAGAAGAAGATTCAATAGCTCTCAACAATTGTTGGAAGTAGATGTGTTAAACTTACTGTGCTGTTGGAGAGATGAGGAGGTAAACTTGCTGAATATATATGTTGGTCCAGTTGTGGTGCTTGTAACTCGTGATCAACAAACTCATGAGAAAATCGTAGACACTTATATTGATAGCGAGGATCGCATAGGATCAGTACGATGGTATGATGGCTATTACTTGCTTTTTAAAATGTGTTTACGACATTATAAGGTCCTATGGCTTCTACTGCCACAGCATGGAGTGAGCAGACATTTACGACTTTTGTTGTTACTGCTCATTTCGTGATGTTGTGTTATGTCATTCAAACAATCTTTGAGTGCATATTGAATGGACAAACCACGAGTCCCTCACAATTTATGACATCCGGCATGGCAGATACATGAAGGTCACTCCGAGCATAAATGGACGAAGTATGAGCGACCATCGCATTTCACTAGGTGTAAACCGTCTGCAATCTTCTATGAACCACACATCGATGGAAGACGCCAATAGCCTCAAGGAAGTGAATGACCCAAACGTTACTCTTCCATCATCGTGTGACTTCGACCCAGAGCTAGGTTTTGTTGAAAGTGGGGATGAGTCTAATTAGCAGCAGTCTGCGTCGACAACACCGACCCTCATCCCTTTTGTTAGTTTTTTCGTTTTCTGGTGAAAACATATGTCATTCCTCTTTTAATTTGGTTGTTTGTGCTTGTGAAGGTTAGCAAATTTACCGATGTAGTATTGTATTGGAGAATATTGACACTTGGTTTTAATTTTTATGTTAACTTCTCTTCGCTCCCTAATTTGTCCCCTGCGAAAACAACTTCAATATATTACCCAATTCGCCTAAGTACTTATTGAGGGCATTATGATCAGAATAAGGGAATATGATACAGCAAGCTATTACTAAAGAATGTTTGTAGTGACCAATGTTTCTGGGATATCATGTAAAGAACATGAGCTAAACTATGAACATGCCATGGCCTGAACTTTACCATTAATGAAATTAACTTCATTGTAACTGTGGTGAATGGGAAGTAATTCACAGTTTAGACAAAAGTTGAAAATGAGAAGTAATTCACATTTAAAAGCTAAATATATCGACAGCAAGGCGGATATTAGCGTGCACACAACACCAATTATTCATTAAAAAAATTACTACTATAAAATACATGGGCGTAAAGATGTGGTCCAAGAAGCCAACAAAGGATGCCTACAGCAGCATCAGAACAATTAAAACAGGGATGGCAAAACCCAAATGAATATTGATCAGATGAGCTCCAAAAGATTATACATCAATAAATGCAAGACACCCAACATCAATAAATGCAAGACATCCAACGCAAAACATATTGAGAAGCCAATGTGCCAACTGGCTCTCCTGGTTGTGCAAGACTTGAGATATATTTGTGCTCCATCAACTTCAAGAACTCTGCTCGCTTAATTGAACTAAAAATACTCTGCTTAGAAGAGAGATCACAAATGAAGTTGAATGATCATGACGACAGGTGCTAGCTCTCTCTCTCTCTCTCTCAAAGATTTTGATGATGTATCAAACCTGCGCTTGAAAAATGACGAGGGAAATATAACTTCACGTTGCATTTTTTGCTTCTTGAAATAAAAAGCCGATGAACATACTTAGTTGAAGGAAAATAAAAATGAAGGAACAATACTATTGCTGAAAAAAGGAAAAAAGGAACAAAATTTGAGGGACTTAATACAATATCCATGCATGCCTGAAAAAATAAAGCATAGTGGTCGGAAAAATTTCTGGCAGAAACAAATCTGTCTCTTTATCCTCATATAGTTTGATAGAGGGTTAAAGATTACCTCTAAGAAGAGAAACAAATCTGTGTTGAACTCCCAACCGTGCTTCGAGCTATCATCATCTCTGCCTCTCCGCCGGATTGGTCTCCAGATCTGCTCACGACCCCTGTAATATAAGGTGAACTCGCTGAAGGAAGAGAGAGGGCGAAGATATGAAGGGAGAGGACGAACAGTTATGATACATTGATTCAAAAGTAAGAGCACTATATACCTGTGATTTATTGCAAAAGATTGTGTCAGAGGTGTCACTATTTAGTCAGCATTTTTTATGGATGGTCAACTACAAACCAAAACCTGTGACTCGATGGTTTAATATTGTTGAGAGTGGAGATTATTTTATTATTCTGATGAGGCTTCTTACATACACACGTGTCCTAGTGCTTTAACACACTCCTGAAGAAGGAATTTTGAATCAATATAATGTGTTGAGCAGATGGCTTGTCTGTAGTCCGAGGAAGAATTTTTTATTAAGGAAAAATAGAGGACGGCTTGTGAATAGTAAACTAAGTCTGGAGCCAGTAATAAGCCGAGGATCTAAACGGCTTGAGGGAAGAGATTTTTTTTATATATTGATATTGATTGATATGATGATATGACCAGAAGGATATACTTTTTTTTTAAAAAAAAAACTTGAGTAGAAGGATAAACTTTTTTTTTTTTTGTTTCAAATAGTAGCAGGATTAACTTGAATGAATATAATGATGAAGAAATTAAAGGAAATGAAGCTTCGAAGTTCGTCATCTTGTAAACCCTGTGTTCCCAGAATTTAATGTACACGGGCCGTGGGCCTGCCATCCCTCACAGAAAGGCGACACGAATTTCAACTCCTCTTGCTTTATACGCCATGCAAATAATAGCATTATATACTGTAGTATGTCCCCTTCTATACTAAATTCTTATCTTGATGGTCTCAAGTGAAATAAGACCACCTTGGAGTTTACTGGTAGGTACATATTTTATTGGAATCTTAACTTCAAAATTGATTTCATATACAATATCCCCACTATCCTTTATATAAGATATATTTACTTAATTTGATTAGATTAAAGATATTAGTTAATATAATAGCACGTTTGGACTAGTTTTTGAAGAATAGCTTTTAAGATTTATAATGTGAGTATGTGAGAGGAAAGGACTTCTGAAACTACGATTTTGTGGTTTTCCAAACACTCACTTAATATGACATGTTTTTTTTTTAAAACATCATTATCATCTTCTTTAATTCCCTATATTGCCCTTTTTTACTTAATTATGGTTGAAAGATCATTAATGAAAGTAAATTGGGAAAATATCCAAAAAAAAAATCTTATATTTAAAACTAAGTTCAGCTTCATAATTAGGTCATATATTAAAGTCACCAGAGAGTATCATATTTTACTTCATGGACGAAACATTTAACAATGGGGCCAACCTGCCTAGATCGACCCTCTTCCCTATAAATCTCAACTGCTCGTTCCCATGGTCACCTCCACTGTAACTTGAATCAAGTGTGGGGAGAAGTATTAGTTTTGGATTCATAATTAATTTTAGAATTAAACTCACTGTTTCCTAATTGTGTTAACTAGTTTCGATTTTGTTCCCTGTACTTTGTTTTCTATGTGTTTTGTTTATATGATTTATGCCATCCAAAACATTAGTTCATATAGTTTTATAAGAATTTAGTTCTGAATTTAATAGTGTTAATTTAATGTGACATTAACACTATTAAGACTGATGAGAAATACTAATTAGGACTGATACAACTTAGTATAAAGACCAAAACAAAACTCAATTTTTAGTTGAAGGACTTGAGGTGAGTTTTAAATGAGTAACATAGGAATGGAAATCGATTTTAACTAATAAAATCCTTTATTTTGTATAAAAAATTTTAGGTGAGTTGGGTCTGGGATTTCACCAAAGATAGGGTATACGTTCGGATTCAAAGAATATTTACAGAGATATTTATAGATTGTCTACCAATAGAGTCCTTCCAAAAAATAAAATCTTATTTTGAGTTAGATGATAAAATCTATTTTAAACATGTAAATTCAAATATAACCTTCTGGCCCAAAATGAAAAGTACAAACATATAACCAATAATGTGGACCCAAAAAACTAGATTGGGCCCAAATGAGGTTGAGCCTTCCTAGAGGTCAAAGAGTCTGGTATGGGTTTCTTTTCTTTTTTGTTTGATACTATATGGTATGGGTTTCTGATAGAACAAGAGCCGACACTTAGGTTTTTCTCCCATAAATTATACTCCTAAGTCCTAACTGACGGTGACACCTGAGCGTAGCTACCGGCTACATTAGGGTCTGTTTGGGAACGTGGTTGCAATCAAAAAAAGCTCAGTACCCGTTTGGATTAGTGTAGGAGAAGTGGTTTTTTTTTTCCATCTGACTTTTGAAAAGGTAAGGTAGGATTAAAAGTGAAAATGTAAATGTGATTTGTGTTTGGATTAGCGGTGGCAGAAGTGACTTTTTTTTCTAACCTTGAACCTGTTTGGATTAGAGTTTAAAAAGCCCGTTTAGATGCAAAATGACTAAAAAGGGTATGAATCTTATATGATGCTACACACACACACACACACATATATATTATTTATATATATTGTGATAATTGGAATGAAAAAATAAATAAAATTTGATAATAAAAATTTTCAATTATTATTGAAAAAAAAGAAAAATACACTAAAGTACTGAATTAAAAATGGATAAATGTATATTTAAATTAGAATGCATATATAAGAGCATATGATATGATCAAGTAACTTATTTAATTTCCTTAATCTCTCTAAAAAGAATCAATTTTATCTTATAATTAGGACTGGAGGTAGTATTGATTTTATCTCTTGTATGAGTTTAATCACGTGGTGTGAGGGTGAAAGATGAGTTTCCATTGGCTTTGAATTCTTTGACTAAAAAACAAGCAATTACACCGACAACGGACTCTGCGCTAGCAAAACAAGCAATTCTTTGATTTTATCTATTATACTCTCTCTCTCCCTCTCTCACCACAGTGCGTCCCCCCTTCTGCTACAATACTGATACAAGCTGACGACGGACTCCACGCTGGCAAAAGATTCCTAACTTTCCCTCTCTTCTTCTCAACCTCGACCTCAGTGATCTCTCCCCATCCACTGTGAACGCTCGCCGCGAGAAAAAGTCAAGATTTTGGGCTTCTGAAAGAAGCCATGTTGGCCGCTGAAGCGCAATAGGTTGCAACGCTTTGCCGAATGGATTCAATCCTGCCCATCGTGCTTTTTGCCGCAAACCGCACGGCTGCCGCCTCCCGCTGCTTTGCCAAACAGGCTCTCAGTTGAGACCCAAAAACTCAGTTGGGTGGAGATGAAAGGCATGTTTGTTTTAACGATCAGATTGCTTATAAGCTGCTTTTCACGGAAATCAAAACACAACTCCTCTCACATACTTCATATACCGTAAATTACGATTGAAAATATGCTTTTAAATATTCAAATCGCTAATCCAAACAAACACGAAGTGTTTAGCATAGTGTTTCAACGTAATGGACTTTAAGTGGAGAAGCTCCTTTTTTTTAGTAGTTAGCTGAAAGAGCTTCTGTGCCATCCCGCGCTTCACCAATCATGAAAAGGAAAAAAAAAATTGTAGATGCAGTCAGAATTCTGCCCTGTTGGTTTAGAAGTCTGCCCGGTCATGAGAGAGCTTCTTTTGTTTTAATAATAATTTCATCTTTTTCATTTTATCAATTTTTTTTATATTTCTTGACTTCAATTATCATAATATATACAACTAATATATATATATATATATATATGAGTATTCAATAAGATTCGTGTTCTTTTCAGTCATTTTTCATCTAAAGGGTTTTTCAAACACTAATCCAAACAGATTTAAGGTTAGAAAAAAAAGTCACTTCTGCCTTCGTCAATTAAAACACAAATCACATCTACAATTTAACTTTTTTTAAAATCAGATTGTAAAAAATAACTCCTTCTCTATCATTAATTTAAACAGACAGTTAAATGTCAACACATTTCGTGTGAATATTCAATAAGATTCATGTTCTTTTCAGTCATTTTTCATCTAAACGGGTTTTTCAAACACTAATCCAAACAGATTTAAGGTTAGAAAAAAAAGTCACTTCTGCCTTCGCCAATTAAAACACAAATCACATCTACAATTTAACTTTTTTAAAAATCATATTGTAAAAAAAATTCCTCTGTCATTAATCTAAACAGACACTTAGGCTTTGTTTGGTTGGAGGTTAGGTTAGGTTGAGGTGGGGTTGATTTTGTTTGGTTGGAGGTTAGGTTAGGTTGGGGGTAAAAAAGTGGTGTTTGGTTGGAAGGAGGTTAGGTTAGGTGTTGGATATTTTTTTGTATTTTAGTAGTAACCTAACCTAAGTTGTAAACCCTCCAAAATTGGGGTTTTTCCTAGGTGAGAGAATATTTGTCTTCAATTGTGACTAAATTGCCCATGACAATTTTTTAAAATTCCAACACTGCCCTCCCCTTTAAAACTTGCGTCTGTTTGTTTGGGCGACCAGATTGCTTATAAGTTGCTTTTTACGTAAATCGAGACACAACTCTTCTCACATACTTACCTCGTATACCGTAAATCACTATTAAAAAGTAACTTATAAGCAATCGAATCGTTCATCCAAACGAGCACTTGATCTCCTGATTCAACGAACTTTTTAAATAATAATAATTTTATAAATAATTATTTATATGCTTACATGAATAATTATTTTATAAATAATAATTTTATATAAATAATTATTATTAATAAATACATTATAAAAGAAGAAGGAAAATATGTAGAAAGACATTTTAACCTCCTCTAACCTAACTTAACTTAAATAAACCTCACTTAACCTAACCTTCATTGAACCAAACAACATTATAACCTCTTCTAACCTAACTTAAGTAAACCTCACTTAACCTAACTTTCGTTGAACCAAACAACTCGTTTCGTGTGTTTTTTTTTTTTTTTGGCGCCATGAGATGTCAACACGTTTCTATTTTAGTATTAAAAAATAAAATATAAAAAATAATTTTATTAAACTTGTTGCGGTCAGGTACGGGATCGTTTTGGCGAAAAAAAAAAAAAAACCAAAACAAACAGTCCATACTTGAGCGATGTCCGGGCGATTTGCCGTGGCTGTGAAGCCTGAGGAAGAATCTTTATCTGTAAATCGGTGTTCTTAGAGCTCCATTTACCTCCTTGATTTTCCAGCTGCGTCTGTGTGATTCCGGAGGAAGAGATGTGGGTGTTTTACCTGATATCGCTTCCTCTGACACTAGGCTTGGTCTTCTTCACCCTCAGGTATTTCTCCGGTCCACTCGTCCCTCGCTACGTGCTTCTCACCGTTGGATATGCCTGTTTCTGCTCCCTCTCCATTATCATCCTGGTGCCTGCTGACATCTGGGAGGTACTATTTCCTCTCTCCTTCTCATTCTCTTCGGTTTGTTGCTTATTTTATACTGCAATTCGATGCTTGAAACCATACGCTTGATTTAATTCTTGATATTATTTGAATTTCTTGCATACAGACGATCTCTTCTCGCCAAAAGAATGGAAGTATTTCATACCTTTGGAGCTGGTCGTACTGGAGTACGTTTTTACTCACTTGGTATGCTTACTTTGAATCATTATATGTTTGAATCACAAGCACTTCCTCATATGGAAAGCAAATAAGTTGCATCATATTAATTCCTCACCACAGTATAAAACATATCAAAATTGGTCTAGTTTAAGCTGAATGGTTTATGACTCACATGTTAAATTTCAGCAGCACACAGTGCCACAAAGCGTTCATGCATGTTTTCATTATCCTACGGTGAAAAGCATTAAATTCAACTCTATTGGAATAAGTGCTGTAGAACATGTTATACCATACAGTTGTCTATATCGCTGTTTGTTACAAATATTATCAAAATTCAGGTGGCTTTCTATATGTGCCACAAGCACCATGGTAATTTGACTGATTTCCTTGTTATATGCGTTCTGTGTTCTTATATATTTACTCAAATACTTGGTGTGATCGATGCATGGAGATGCTTTTAAATTATACTAACAGATTGCAGATGCATTTCCTCGTCTATTTAACTTATGTCATCCTAAACAGGGCTGTGGTTCCCCTTATTCAGGGTTTTGAAGATGCTGGTGACTTTACTGTATCAGAAAGATTGAAGACTAGTTTACATGTTAACTTGGTCTTCTATCTACTTGTTGGTGCTGTTGGCCTTATTGGACTCATTTTTCTCATTATGATGCACAAGACATGGTTTGTTTTCATACCTTGAACCTTGATTTGTCTTGGTGCAGATGTTATTACGTTTGCATGATACTAGCTCAAAGTTATTGCTGCCTGGAATTTTTCATTTGTTTTTGGGTAAAGCTTTTGATCTTCACCTGAAGAGCATCATGATTTCCTCATAAAGAGGGACATTGTTACAAATTTCTTCTTGATTCTTTGCAGTAACATTGTGGACATGTTTTAGTTTATACTATTTACTTTCCTGCAGCATGCTTTGTTACGACTGATATAGGATGGCATTGGGCCTTGTGTATACTTAAAACTACCTTTTTCTCGTTTTTGTGCTTGTGGATGATGAGGTTTATGTTCATCACTTTTTAAGAAGCCTCCACTGTAACACAGAACTCATCTGTTGGTGCTGTGCATGTGTTATACTCTTTTCATTTGTGTGTGTGAGCTTTTCATGTTGGTTTATGCAGCATCTCTCTCGCTCTCTCTAAATAACTTTCTTGACATTTTTATTATACAGGAGGGGTGATCTTTTGGGATTGGCCATGGCTTGCTCTAATACTTTTGGACTTGTTACTGGTGCATTTCTTCTTGGCTATGGTTTAAGCGAAATTCCTAAAAGCATATGGAGAAATGCTGACTGGACCACTCGCCAGAAAGTTCTTTCTCATAAAATTGCAAAAATGGCTGTTAGACTTGATGATGCTCACCAAGAACTTTCAAATGCTATTGCTGTAAGTAATTTACTAAAGTTGTCAAATTTATTTTATAGTTTTTTCCCTTTTGCTTTTACATTCTGCATGTGGAAGCTCTCAAATTTTGTTCGACTTTTAGTTCCTCTCCAATTTATTACCTGCGTTTCGAAACTATTTATATGCTGAACTAATAATTGTGTAGGCATCATTCTCCATAGGTAATGGCAAATTAATTATATTTGTTTAGTAACGGTAAGTCTTCAGGGGAATTTGTGCCAGCGAATTTTAAATTTCTAGTAAGGTGACACAATGTTATATGATCATTTCATCTCTAAGAAATTGTTACTTTCAGAGATGTTTGGCAGTTTTAATGTAATATTTGGAACTATTATGGGCCATTTGGTATAGTGTTGGGCATGGAAAGGGAAGGAATGAAACAGGAAGAACATGAGTCTCATGTCCCCAGATAGAATGAGTAATAAACGAGAATAGATACTGTCGGTAATGATAACAAGAATATAATAGATATTGCATATCTTATTTTTTTGTGCAGTGGAATTTGATCCCCTTTTTATGCCAAACAGACCATTTGTTATTAGTATATTGTTAAAGTACACTGTGCTAATTTGGATTTGATCTGTTTTACTTTGTATGAAAGATTGCAAGAGTGTTACTTTTTTTTTTTCATGTTGTTGGGTAGAATCATGTTGTAATGTTTTTCGACGTTCTCAAAGAAAAATACCTCGGAGAGCCTAAGGCTGTGTTTGGAAACACTTATTTTTGGACAATAAGTCCTTATCACGCAAGCCGAGATAAAACTCCTCTCACATACTTACCTCATATACTGTAAATCACGATTTATAAGCACTTATTACCCAAAAATAAGCTATTCCAAATGAGCACTAATTATGGTTCAATTTTTATAGGTTGCTCAAGCTACAGCAAATCAGATGTCCAACCGTGATCCTTTGAGACCTTATATGGATGTTATTGATAATTTCTTGACTCAAATGGTAAAGAGCTTGATTTTGTTTATTGAACCAGATTTTCTTTGTAATGATTTAGACATAAATTTCAATTTTTCAGTTTAGGGAAGACCCATCCTTCAAACCACAAGGTGGCAGATTGGCAGAAAACGATATGTATTATGATACTGATGAAAAGTCAATGGCAACCCTAAGGCGTCATCTTAGGTTAGCTCGAGAGGGTTACTACAGGTATAATAGGTAAGCAAATAATCAGTTAGTGTTTTAAGGGTTGTTTATATTCTCTAAAACTATATTTGTCTTTATCTTAAATTCTTTACATCATTTTCATGGTTATATTCTTCGTACGTGGATTAATGCTTAATGAAGCAATCTTTATTTTCTTTCTTCTTCACGTTAAAATAATAGGTTTTTATCAAACTGACGAAAGAATGTTAACCATTTTCTTTCTTTGTATTTTTTTTACATTGCATATACCCATACTTTTATTTATTTAGTTATTTTTTTCTTTTCAAAGATTATTTTTATCTTCTATATAAACCTATGAATTTTACAACTCTGGTAATAATTTTACTCTGACTCGTTAATTTCTCTTATAAAATTGACTTGAACAAAAAAGGATTTCAGCTTCACTTCTTAGCTTCTAGTAAGAGTAACAACTGTCTGTAAAATGTTATTAAATGAGGCGATAGATTTGTTCTTGCCTCTTACAGAATGATGATTGAAGAGATAAATTGTTGAAAGAAATTCTGCCATGCAACTATAATATTTCAATTCTTACATCATCCAGAGAACCAATGATGAACCATAACACGAAGTTCTTGTCATTGGTGGTGTCCCAAACCAGTGCTATCTTCTAGTGATTGTATGAATGTTTGGTTATTAGTTAAAGGGTTTTTATGTCTCTTTTCTTACAATGATGACTGCTTAGAATTTCTTTTTAGCCATAACTAAGTTTTATTTGCAGTGAGTATTTAGCTTATGTACGGGAAGCTCTTGAACTGGAGGATACAATGAAGAATTATGAACGCCACAGCTTAACTGGATGGTATGCTTCTAGTGATGTTTTTTCCCTCCTTTCCTCTTTGGTTTGGTTTTTGGGGACCAACATCTATATCTTGTACTACAGGTTATTCCAGCTCACCTTGATGTTTTGTTCTCTACTTTCAGGAAATTTATTTCAAGCATTAGACCTGCTCGGACTGGCAAGTTGGGGTCCTTCTTTGATTCTTTAGGTAATAGGCAGATTACTGATCCGTTTGTTCTGCTGCATCAGGAATAATATTTCGAGTTACTATTTTAGCTTTTGGTGTTTCTTCACTTGTATCAAGTAATTTTCCTAAAGCTCCCACACACATCCACATTGTTGCCATTATGCATTATGAGATTTTGAAACTCACGTAATGTGATTCATGTTGTGACAGCCGGAAGTGGGATTATTTAGTAAATAACAGAAATGACTAGATGGTTTTAGAGTAACTACTTGACAAAAATAAGAGCCGACTTTTACTTGAAGGTTTTTGTTGAATCTTGTATTTCTGTATCTTTGCCGATTCTCCTCTTGTTAACTTGCTCCACTCGGGTATATCGAGAGCTAAGTCAGGTAGTTACTCTGACTACCTGAAATCATCTAACCATTTGCATATTTACTAATCCCATATTCCCCTACCAAAATAACATGTATCATAATGCTCCATATTCTTCCTGTTTGTTGGTTCTTGTGGGAATGACTTCTAAATTGTAATTATGTATTATATTTTTCTGTTTGGTCTTGTAATCAAATACCCACATACTTTTGCATTTATCGGGTTTAAAAATGTTCTTCATTATCTTCTTCCTTATGTCAACATTTTATTGTGTCAAATAATGTATTACTTCATCATGCAAGGTTTATTCCATGCCTCCTTTGTTCAATGAGTAATCAAATATGAAATAATTTAATCTAGAAGCATTTTGGGTTGGGGAATTAATTACTTCTTTGCAGAATATTTCTGGCGATGCATTTTAAGAAAGCACGTTGAGAAAGGGTTGGCTGCTTCACTTGGTATTCTGTCTGTTGCAATTCTTTTAGCTGAGGCAACTCTTCTGCCTGGTGTTGATCTGTCTCTTTTCTCATTTCTTATAAAATCCATGGGAACACATGAGGTGTTTGTGCAGGTGAGCCTAACTTTCTTAGACTCGAGGTTTTCTTGGTAAGAGTGAAAATAGACTGGAAAAATTGTTATCCTTTCTGCATAATGTAACTTATCAATATTCCATTTTCCTGCTTCCCATTTCCACTCCTACCTAGCACAACTATGCTGTTCTACACGCGGACATGTTCAAGATGCTTTAATATCTTGTATTTAATATTCGATATTGCTAGAATTATATGCATTTTATGTGTGAAGTGCATATGTACATTTCTTGTAGTATTGGTGGCTGGTTCTCCCATGTTTCTTCAGCAGATGAAATTTCATCCTAATTAATTCAATCAAATTGCTCTTCAAATTTTACATTATGCATCTTTGATGGATTAAATGATTAGCCTTGACTATAATTGGAACAAATGCTAGTTGCTCTTTGAATCTCGCTTCAATGTCGCCCTCACCTTACAGCATGCATGGGCTAAAGTACAGATGGTGCATGTACTAACATATGTTCTATTTTTTGCTAGGCATTTTCGTTTGTTCCTCTCATGTACA
Source organism: Inga laurina (assembly GCA_963855925.1). Classification (NCBI taxonomy): domain Eukaryota; kingdom Viridiplantae; phylum Streptophyta; class Magnoliopsida; order Fabales; family Fabaceae; genus Inga; species Inga laurina. The sequence continues at coordinate 16,396,043 of OY979709.1, forward strand.
TGTGCATCTGCACATACTACTCCTTATTCAGAATTGGAAGGTTGATGTTCTACTCATTGACACCCAAACAGACCAGCTCAGTTAGCTTGCTTATGATATGCTCGTAAGTTTCTCTTTCTGCTTTTTGAATCACTAATGCTGTCTTGAGAAGAAAATGTATGTTTTATCTTTGCTTGCTCCCAGGATGGTTGCTCGATATGCTCCCCCTGTTTCATATAACTTCCTCAATCTCATTTCCCTTGGTTCTGATAAAACCACTGTATTTGAACAGGTATTTTTTCGGTTCACATCTGTAGTGGTTATTTGTCTCTTATAAATCCTAATTCAATGAAGTGGCCATAATTCCATAGAATTTTCTGTGTTTTTTTTTTTTTAAATTTTGTTTTGTTTTTTAAAATATTTTTCTTGCTTATCTTGGTTGACTATATAATCAGCTCACTTCTCCAATAACACTAAATTGCCATTTGCTCAGGCATGATGTGAGAAAACACAATGCATTACCCAACTCTAGTTCTCTGTTTTCTTTATTCATTTCTTGTTTATTTTATTGTCCTAGGCAGAAGATAGTCTATTATTTTCTAGCCATTTTAAGGTTTTATTGTCATGTGTCTATTTGTTGTCTCTAATTTTTATTCATGCCTGGTTACCTGACTGAGAGCACAACATTTCAATATGGAAAGTTTTTCATCAGAATGTTGTTTGACCTCTTCTCCTCTTAAAATTATGTTTAAGTGTTTGCATCATGGGACTTATGATTGCAGCAAATGGGGAACATCAACAATGCTGTGCCTTTCTTTGGTGATCAGTTTAACAAAATCTATCCGCTTATAATGGTTATATACACCCTTTTGGTTGCAAGCAACTTCTTCAATCGAGTATTTGATTTTCTGGGGAACTGGAAGAGATATATGTTTGAGACTGAAGCTGAAGATATGGATGGCTTTAATCCAACAGGATTAGTTATCTTAAAAAAAGGTATTCTAGCCAACACCTTTCAAGATTGGCTAACTTGGGTTTGTGTTATTACCATATCAGAATTGCATCATACACAAATCGGTGAACATTCTGGTAATTTCAGGTATTGATTTGTGCTTGATTATTAAACTCCATTATTTTCAGAGAGGTTTTTGCTTGAACATGGGTCCAAAGTTGGCAATCAAGTTGTTCCATTGACAAAGAATTCCAACTTTATAGATATCGAATCTGGCAACAGTCTCATGGTATGTGGAACTTTCACATTTTTAATTTGCTTTGTACCATGTCTAGTTAGAGCTTAATTTACTCATAACTGTACGTTGTTCAGGAGAGGAATGGTGTAGAAATGAGGGCAAATTCCTATTTACTTGAAAAAATGAACGGAAATCCATCCAGAACTAGGAAGGATGAGACAAGAAATTATAGTTTGAGCAAGGAAGCCATCAGCAACAAGTATGCTGCTGTAAGAGAGAAGAATGGACAAACATCCAGAATAAGACCAGAAGACAACAATATAACCTCCACTAAGGTTCCGTTACTTGATCGAGGCGATGCTGATTCTGACAACACCTCTGGGGTGTTATCTTCAGGTTTGGCTTCAACATGGCAAGCTATGAAATCAGGCTTCCAGAGTTTCAAGGCTAACATTACTGACACTGGAAGGTAACATCTCTTTTATTTCCTCATGAGAATCCCCGATTATATATTTCAAAGACGAAATCCGCCTTATCTTGGCCAATTTACAATAGTGATGATTGTTATGGAGACCAGTAGTCCATTATTACAGTCATTGGAATGTCTGATGTGTTGTGCATAGTAAATCTTCAGTAGCTTATTTCTGGAACCAAATGCAGCCTAAAGATGACAAGCTGGTCCTACATAAATCAGTGTGTGCAAAATGCTAATTATGGATAGGAAACAGATTCTTAGATTGTAACAGCTTAAGACAGCACACTGATGTTTTGCCTGCCACGAATTCTTACTTTCATTCCATTGATGATGTTTCTTTTTTTTTTTTTTTTGATCCGCCAATGCATTGATGATGTTTCTAGTTCTAGCATAACCTCCTGTAAAGAGAACATTTACTTTTTTTTCCCCTTTTGGCAAGTCTCTTGCTTTTCTCATGAAAATGTGTTGGATTATATTTTGGGGATTTTGTGTAACTGTAATAATGGAGAGAGATACATTAGTGGGCACTTATTTTCTTTTAGCCACTTAAGTGAAAGCAAGCATGAATATGTAATATAAAGTTGCAATCTACTATAGTTTAGGTGGCGACACTGGAGCGATCTCTTTAGAAAAGAAGGATTATTGAATAATTTAATTTTAAGGAAGAAGGATTAGTTGGGTTTTATAGTGATAGCTGCATAATGATTTGGAATAGTGGAACAACCAGCTATCATCTTAATAATGCACAAGCTATACCCAAATGGTAAGGAGGCTACTAGAGTGGGTTGTTATGGATCACAGTGGAGAGGAAAAAGGGTTCTATCAGTAAATACTAATCTGTCAAATAGAGGGAAAATGGGTAATGAGATTGAAATTGGTAATGCGTATGGTAAAGTTATTTTCACATCGCAATTAATCTCGTGTATTTTCTGTCGTTGGCAAAGTTGAAGCTCCGGGTGTTAAGATGACCGAATGAAGAATAGTCCATTTATATGCACCTATTCTGGGCCTAAACTCTAATAACGGCCCAACCCACTGTACACATACCCGCTATATACAGATAATAAACTCAGACTTTATTAATCCTCTCATTACTAACATAGTGGTCTAAAGGTCTAAGTGCCCACTATATCCCTCTAGATCTCAAGTTCCAATCTCAGAGAAGGTACTTGTGTTGGAAGATCAACATCGAATCAGATACCGGATGATAATATATATATATATATATATATATATATATATATATATATAAAAAGGAAAAAAACCCTCTCATTCTCCACAACCTCCCCAGCTCCCCTCAAGTTTGGAATTTGCTTAATATTCCTTCATAATATCTGAGGTTTTGTCTGTATGTCTGCCAGTCATTCATTGGACCTAAACATTTCAAAGTCTAACTAGTCTTCGCTTCAACTTCTCTATTGTAAAATAATAATCGATCTCAATTTGTTTAATGTTTTCATGAAATATTGGAATGGTTCCTAAGTGAATCGCTGCTTTACGATCACAATGCATCACTGTTGGATCTATATTTGTTATCCGCACACAAGTCATACAACTTTAGAAATAGCTCTTGCTAGTGCTTTTTATACGGTTTCTGCAGATGACCTTGAAATAGTGGATTGCATTTTTTATTTCCAAGCGACCAGTGTCTTAATAATCTCCTAAATTATTAATTCTTCTCTATTTTTTTTGATACGTTATTAATTCTATGTTAATTAGTGTTGAATTTGTTGACACAAGATCCAAACAACTAATTAACATGCTTATCCAACCCGGACCAAACCGGACCGGCCAGTCCAGGTCGGAAACCGCCAAACTGGGCAGTAGACCAATCCAATGACCTAGTCGGGTCTGATTTTTTATTTTTTTTAAAAAAAATTAATTTTTATTTTTATTTTTATTTTTTTTTTCTTTAGAATTTCATATTAATAATCCTAAAATCTTCCATTTCTTACCAGTTTAACTCTAGTATGATCCACTGACCCTTGATCTAATACCCCGGGCGGTTCAATGACCGATCCGGATTTGATTACCTTGCTAATTAAACCATGAAACTACAGTTTTAAGCCACCTCAAACCTCTAGAAATATATCTAACCTAATTATTTGTGTTTACTTCTCTGTATTTAGGTTGTCTCTATACTTCCCAATACATAAACAATACTCAGATTTGATTTGATGGTGGCCAATCATAAAATCAACAAACAAGTCTCACTTCTTGGCTGTTACACAAGTTTGAACACGCCCTTGTAAGCACAATTCCGGTTACTCTCAACTAAGCAGTGTCGCATTATTTATAGTTATATTTATATTTATATTTTTTTGCCTATCTCACTCAATGCCGTATAACTCACTCAGTAAAGGAAACGTTAAGATCAAATTCTTAACTAAAGAGATATGGTCAAAGAGGAACACAAAGCCAAATGCAAGAAGTCATTATGTTCATATACATAACATAAATAAAAAGTGGAATTTTTACAAGATTTGAAGATATTAAATTACTAGTAGAAACTAGATTTGGACCCTAACATTAAACATGAATCACACTGTTTAGGATTAATTTGGGTTTCATATTTTGCAAATAGTTTTAAAGAATCAAAAAAATAGTGTAATCTGTTATAAATTTTATAGTTAAATTTGATTAAAAAAGTCTAAATGAGAAAATGGGGTGGAAAATAGAGATAAGGATGTATAGTAGGAGTAGGCGGGTCTCGTTCTTATTTAATGTCTCTTTGGTCTCTCTTCAAAACTCAGAAGGACAGTGTACGTTGAGTGAAGTTGAATTTGAGACAGAAAGAACTGGGTGCTTTCAAAAGCCAACAAAGTCATTATTTAATTTCTTTTCTTGCCTTTCGCTTTCATCCCCTTATTGCAATGCTTGGATGTGACACTACTCTCTTCATCTCTTCTTTCTTTCCCACCATCCTTCCCTCCTTCTCTTTTGCAATTCTATGCTAATCTCTATTGTATATTCCCTCTCTTGTCCAATATAAGCCTCATTTTGGAAACATTTTCTAATTATCAAATATATAAGCCTCTGCAGAGATGTAATAATATTTAATACTCCCTCACTCGGGAAGTTGGATAACTAATTTGTATATATTAAAAAAATTAGTTAAGTTGATTATTTATAATAAATATATTCTAGTTTTTCTAAAATACCCTATTTAATTATGTGCATTAAAACTATCCTTTGATGGAAACACATTTAATATGTGCAATCAATAGCAACGTTTTGGAGAAAAATTAGGGTTAATACAATGTTTAATCTTTATTGTTTTCCCTCATTTTGGTTTTTCTTAAATGTATGTTAGTTTTTTTTAAATGGAAAATCGAGTTACATGTACTTATGCTTTTACTCAATTTTTAATTTGGTACATGTGTATTTTCTCCTCCTAATTAAATGTTTTAATTTTGCTCCGTTAGTGTCATTAATTCCTGTACAGGAGCCAATAGCGATATTAGATCAAAGTTACATAAGCTAATGATGTTAACTAGGGGTGGGCATGGGTAGGGCTGGGCAGGGCGAGAACCCTGCCCGATGCCCTGTCCAAAGGATGAACGGGCTGTATTTTGCAGCCCGATGCCCGGCCCTGCCCATTAAAAGCCCTAACCATTTTGGGCTGGGCAATTGTAGGCTGGGCAGGGTGGGTTTCCCTGCCCAAGCGATAATACCTTGTTTTGTTCACATATGAAAAAAAATAATTTTGTATATATTAAAAAATTAGTTAAGTTGATTATTTATAATAAATATATGCTAGTTTTTCTAAAATACCTTATTTAATTATGTGCATTAAAACTATCCTTTGATGGAAACACATTTAATATGTGCAATCAATAGAAACATTTTAGAGAAAAATTAGGGTTAATATAATGTTTAATCCTTATTGTTTTCCCTCATTTTGGTTTTTCTAAAATGTATGTTAGTTTTTTTTAAAGGGAAATTCGAGTTACATGTACTTATGCTTTTACTCAATTTTTAATTTGATACCTGTGTATTTTCTCCTCCTAATTAAATGTTTTAATTTTGCCCCATTAGTGCCATTAATTCCTGTACAGGAGCCGATAGCGATATTAGATCAAAGTTACAAAAGCTAATGATGTTAACAAAGCAAAATTAATGATTTAATTAAAAGAAAAAAAATATACAAATACCAAATTAAAATTGAGTGAAAGTATAAGTTACCTACAAATGGGTTTTGCCCTTTTTAAAATACGCTCTTTAATTATATATATTGAAACTACCCTTGATAAAAATATATTTAATATGTCCAATCAATAAAGATAGTTTAGGAAAAATTATGGTTAATACAATGTTTTAGTCATTATTATTTTCCCTCATTTTAATTTTGATCCCTATAGTTTCAAACCACAAGTTTTACTCTATCAAGTTTCTTTCTATCTAAAATGTTAGATCCATTGTTTGAAATTTTTGAAATCAAAATCAAAATAAGAACACATTATAAAGACTAAACATTGCATTAAACCAAAAAATTATAAATTTAAAAGACAAAATAAATTAAGATCTTATATTAGGATCGAAGTAAACATTTTATTTAGTTCCTATATTTAGGACAAAAAAGAGTGTTAGTGCTCCTAAAATTACTTTAAATTATTGAACCCTAACTTTAAGACACCATTAATCTATTGCTTTTCCATGCAAGTCATGGTTGAGCCCTAACGTGGACATCTCTCTCAATCCCATCAAGTGCTTTAGTTGAGCTTTAATTGTTCATTAATATGCGTTCATCAATGTAGGGAGTACTTACCAGGAAAAATTAATCTGCATTTCTTTATAGTTTATCCCAGTTTTAAATCATGTTCGGTTTAGGTAGTTTTCATTTAAATTGGATCTTATAGTTTGATCCTTTACAAGCATTTATCCTTAAAAGTAAAAAAACATTAATTTTAATTTAAATCCCTATGAACTGTTTAGTTGAGTCTAATTGTTTATTAATATGCGTTCATCAATATAGGGAATGTTTACCAGAAAAAATTAATCTACATCTCCTTATATGTGTGTTTAAAACAACGATTGGAAAAATTGAGTTTCTCAATTTAGCTTTTGATAATCGTATTTTTGGTAAAATCCTGATTGTGTAATGTGATTTATGTTTGGAACAGTGATTGTATAAATGACTTTTGTAAAAGTAAAACTTGTTTGGATTGACTTAAACACAAATGACTTTTGTGATAACAATAAGAGAAAGTGAGTGGAAAAATATTTTAAAGGATTAAAAGAACCAAAAAATATTTTAAAATAATTTTTGAAGCTGAAAAAGTATATTAAGAATAAAATTGCAATCAGTCTGATAACACACTGGGTACAGTTGAAAAAATATTTTAAGGGTTAAAAGCACCAAAAAATAGTTTAAATTAATTTTTGTAGCTGAAAAAGTACATTAAGGATAAAATTGCAATCAGTATGATAGTACACTAAATACAACTAGAAAAATATTTTAATTATTCACACTCTCCCCGAACGTTAAATCAGTAAAAGCTAGGAAATGGAGCTTATGACAAAAGCTCAATTGAATGAGATAAGCTCAATTGATGAAAATGGTGTCCAAACACTCTTTTTTTTTTTTTCCTAAATTGCTAATTGAGCTTATCCTATTTAATTAAGCGTTTGGGGGCCAAAACGCTGCCTCCAAACACACGCATAGTCTACCTCCTTATAGTCTACCTCAGTTTTGAATCATGTTTAGGTAGTTTTCATTTAAATTGGATCTTATAGTTTGATCCTTTACAAGCATTTATCCTTAAACATAAAAAGCATTAATTTTAATTTAAACCCCTATGAACTGCTTTAGTTGAGTTCATTGCTCATTAATATGCGTTAATCAATATAGGGAGTATTTACCAGGGAAAATTAATCTACATCTCCTTATAGTTTACCTCAGTTTTGAATTATGTTTAGGTAGTTTTCATTTAAATTGCTTCTTATAGTTTGATCCTTTACAAGCATTTATCCTTAAACATAAAAAGCATTAATTTTAATTTATAGAATTTTTAGACAGCATTTCTAAAAATAAAATTTTAGTAACTTTATAAATTAAAATTATCAAATCAAACAATAAAATCCTAATTCAAACAAATTATTTTGTACCATCGTAATTCAAACAATTAAGTGCCTATTTGGGATAGTGTTCTGCTATTCCAAATGGTTTTTTTTATCACTGCGGCTTTTGGCTTTTTGAAAAATTTGGTGTTTAGGTTGCCGTTTTAACAATTGAACTTTTTTTTCAAAAACAACTTTTAAGAAGAAGTTCAGAAGTTTGACTTTTCCAAAAAAATGTCATTTCTGTCACTGTCAATCCAAACATAAATCATATTTATCATATAATTTTTATCCTATCTGACTTTTATAAAAATTAGATTAAAAAAATCACTTCTATCGTTACTACTCAAATAAACCCCAAGTTAAACGGTAAGAACTTGGAATAATTTTTCCTATTTATTATAACCTCGGCCTTGTGTAGAGTTCTGGGGATGGGGAGCACGCGCTTCTATAGGCGAGTGGATGGCATCTCACATGACTTGAGTGGACAAGTTAGCCGTTACTTTCAATAGGCCTTTCTTGTCCCAATTTCTATGTCGTTGGGACCCCACGTACCTTAGTCCCCTTTCTTTTGGGGCCCCACTCTATGGGTATCTTTTATGACTCTGGGCCTGGCCCACTCCTCTCATTCCCACGTCAACCATGCACTCCCAGGACCCTTACCTTAAAATCACTTTCACTTCATTTCGCTGGCCCCACATATCCAAAAGAGTAAATTACACTCTAGCTTTTCTTCTACTTTTGAATTAAGCTTTTTAAAATTATTATTTTTATATTTCAAATTTTAATAGGGAAAATCGCTAGTAAATACTAAATAAGCAAATTAATTATTCTTTACCACCAACATACATGGGGTATTGAACTTGCATTAAAATTGAACTTAAAAAGACAAAAAAGCCCTTAATTTGATAAGAAGATTTTAGGCAGAAGGAAGGAGAAAATGTAGAGCTTATGAATCCCTTCTTCCTCTTCCATTCCCGGCATTCTGTAGAAGTTCAGTGTCGTCTCCCCTCACTTAGCCATCTCCTTGGCTTGTGTCCGTCTGCAGTGTCGTCTCCGGCTACTCTTCCAGCGGCCGTCGTTTCGTTGGCTCGTGTCCTTTGGATCTGTCGTCTCCGGGTGCTCCTCCAACGGTTGGCGTCTCCTTGGCTCAAGTCCTTCGGCAGTTTTGTCTCGAGCTGCTCCTCCAGCGGCCACTGGCGGCGCCTAGTCCTCAAGCGACCGTCGCTTGCTCCTCCAACCTAAATGTCTCCTTCATTCACCTGATATTTTCCATACGTGCCCAATGGTCATCCACGCTATGTGCAAAGGATGAAGATCTATTATGTGCCAATGATCTGTCATTTTGTGCAATTACTCTTCCTTGATGTGCCAATGATCTTCCATTTTGTGCAATTAATCTTTCATGATGTTCAATTGATCTTCCATGATATGCATCTGATCTTCCGTTTTGTGCAATTACTCTTCTATTATATGCAATTGATCTCCCGTTTTGTGCAATGGATCTTTTCCATGGTGTAAAGGATGATCCATTGTGCCAATGATCTTCTATTATATGCAATTACTCTTCCATGATGTGCAATTGATCTCCCATTTTGTGGAATGGATTTTTTCCATAGCGTGGATGACCATTGGGCACGTATGGAAAAGATTCGTTGCATAAAATGGAAGATCCGTTGCATAAAATGGAAGATCAATTGTACATTATGAAAGAGTAATTGCACAAAACGAAAAATCAGGTGCACAACATAAAAGATCAATTGCACATCATGGAAGAGTAATTGCACAAAACAGATCATTGGCACATGAAGGAAAAGTAATTGCACAAAACGACATATCATTAGCACATAATGGATCTTCATCCTTTGCACATAGCGTGGATGACCATTGGGCACGTATGGAAAAGATCAGGTGAATGAAGGAGGCATTTAGGTTGGAGGAGCAAGCAACGGTTGCTTGAGGACTAGGCGCCGGCGACGGCCGCTGGAGGAGCAGCCCGAAACAAAACTGCCAAAGGACACCAGCCAAGGAGACGTCGACCACTGGAGGAGCACCTGGAGACGACAAATTCGAAGGACATGAGCCAACGAGATGGCGGCCGCTGGAGGAGTAGCCGGAGACGATACTGCGATGGACACAAGCCAAGGAGACGACTGAATGAGGAGAGAGAACGCTAAACTTATGTAGAATGCCGGAAATGGAAGAAGAAGAAGGGATTTAGAAGCTCTGCACTTTCTCCTTGCTCCCGCCTAAAATCTTCTTGTCAAACTAAGGGCTTTTTCGTCTTTTTAAGTTCAATTTTAATGCAAGTTCAGTACCTCATGTGTGTTGGTGGCAAAGAAAAATTAATTTGCTTATTTAGTATTTACTAGCGATTCCCCATTTTAATATACATCAAAAAATATTTGAAAAATGGGTTTTAATTTTATAAATAATATGATTTGTTAAAGATTTATGATTTTTTTTATTTTATGAATTTAACTAGATTGTGGATCCATTCAGAGGATTGGTATATGGTGTATTTGTCAAATAACTTTTGAACGGTATAGTTTTCTATAGAATTCATATTAATATAAGGTATATTACTATGAGGTCCTAAAAAATAACTTAATTATTAAGAAGTCCCAATGATAAGTGAGATATTGTCATTTTGTATACTAGAATTTGTCTATATGCTCCTCAGTTGTCAATAGTGTTGGTAAAACGGGTTGGGCCCCGCTAGCCTGCCAAATTTGGCGGGCTCAGGTTGGTAAAAGGCCAGCCCGCCAAGGTATAGCCCGCCCCGCTTAACCCGCGAGCTGGCCCGCTGGCACGCATATTTTTTAAATTTTTTTTTTATTTTCTCTTATAAAATAAATTCAAAAACTCTTATTACCTTTCCTTTGATGTTGTGTTCAACTACTTTCTCATACTTTTTATTTGACATTTCTTATTTTCATATTATATTTATTTATACTACTATTATTAAATTTAAAAAAAGATGTGTTTATATAGTTTTGTGATGTGAATAGATGAAAAAAAAGGAAAGTAAGAATGAAATTGGCTTCATAACACAAATGTATTGTAACATCCCAAATTTTTTATTCACCTAAAATATAATGTAATTAATTGAGAAATTCAATAAAATGGTGAATATTCATGAATTTGGATCTAGTGAATTTTGAAACATTCATATTCATAAGGAAATAGGCAAATTAATTCAAAAATTTAATTAAATTACAAAGGCGATAGCAAAACCATAATTTTGCCAAATTAGCCCAAGATTAATTATTTTTCAATTAATTAGAGTTAATTTCAATTAATCAAGGAAAATAAAGGAAAATGCAAAAAAGGGATTATTCTTGGTGGAATAAAATCAAGAATTGGGAAATTATGGGAAATTATACATAGTTCAATTATGTGAATTATGGGATTAATGAAATGCAAATTTTCCTCCTCTTCTTCTCTTTTATTTTCTTCCATGCATGAAAGAAAAAGGGAAAAATATTAAATACTCCCTCTGGTCCTAATTATAAGACAAAGTTGACTTTTTTGGAGAAATTAAGGAAGCCAATTAAATTACTTTAGAGTGTTTATATTTTTAGTATCCTTAGATTATTATTAGTTTATTAGTCAAATTTATTAGTTTGAAGGAAAAAATAAAAATAAAAATACTCTAAAGTAATTTAATTGGCTTCCTTAATTTCTCCAAAAAAGTCAATTTTATCTTATAATTAAGACCGGAGGGAGTACATGATCATATATATGCCACAAGAAGAAGGTGATGATGACTATACTACATGCACATATCAATGATAGCAAATTTGGAGTGTACACAACATGAAGGATGGTGTAGTGCATGATAGGAGAAGCTTGAGTGAAGGAAGGAGAAACATGATTGCATGGAAGAGTGTAAGTGTGAACATAGAGAAAGAAGCATGGGCTAGTGGAGAAAAAGGGAGAGAGAGCACAGATTGAGGAGCAAGCAAGGAAGAAATTTGAATCAATTTAATGGCAAGTCAATGAAGAAATCATGAAGGAAGAGAAGAGTGTGACAAGTGTCAACCCTTGATCAAATCAATGGATAGGAAGAAGGAAGACAAAATAAATAAAACACTCACTCCCCCATTTTCAAGACTCATTTCGGCCAAGCAAGGGAACAAGAGAGAGAGAGTGAGTGAGTTTGTGAAGTTCTTGGGAGCTAGAGAGAAGGAGTAAGAAGACTAAGGTAAGTGTTGTCTTTTAAGCATTTTTCTTGTGATCTTCCATGAAATCCTTCTCTAAACTCTTGTTTCTCATGAATCTATGGTGTTGAAGACACACGTTGAGATCAAGAAGAGATGGAGGAGGAGCCTAGAGTAAGAGAAAACCAAGAAGCCAAAGAGGGTAACTTTATAAATATGCCTTCTTGAGTTGTTGTTGATAATTATTGTTTGGTTTTATGATTTTTGGTTAAGTTGCAAAATTAGAAAAGCTATAACCCTAAGGGGTTATACTGCCCAAAATCCTTTAAATCATGATTATGAAGTGTTTAAATGAGTTAACTAAGGAGTAGAAGTGGAAAAGTACAAGTTTTGGAAGTTAAAACACAAAGCTCTATTTTTTTCTACTTTTCTTCATATTTTTGGGCAGGACTAGAATTGGTACTAGGAGTTGGATTTTCATGAAATAAATGACTCCATTAGATTCAGTGGGCAAAAATAGATGGGGTTATAGTTGGGCACTTTTTTGGTAGAGGCCGAAAAAGCATAATTACGAAAACGCCACTAAAATCTCTAAATAGGGGTTGTCAAGGGTATTTTCATAATTTGACAATGAATTTGGTGATTTCAAGCCTGAAAATGGATTCCTTGGGTGAAATTAAGTCATAATAGCCTTGGTCAAAATTTTGAGAAAATGTGCCATCGAGCCAGGTAAGGCGGCGCCCGGCCTGGGTCCCGGGGGCATTTTGGTAAATTTTCATCATAAACTAACATAACCACAAGAAACACTATGGAAGAGTCTAAAATGATACTTGGATAGGTTATGACCTATTTCTGGTACATTTAATATTTTAGGACCGATTCGAAAGCCGGAACGACACACATTACGAGACACACCGGAAAAAGGGATTATAAAGCGTTGATGTAGGGACATTATCCTTCATACATTATGCCATAGTTATATGATTGTGTGGATGCCATTGTTTGTAAATGCACTTTATTAATTAACATGAATTGCCTAGAGAGAGGCTGTTAGTGCCAGTGTGCACTTACACTGGGAGTTGGCAGAAGTCCAACATGTGTAGATTATGGGGCTAGGCCCTACTCATGTATATACGATGATGATATGTTTATATTGTTCATTAATTTTTGCATACCTTGGCGCAGGTCATACTTTCGCATTCTCTATGAACGATATCATGTCTATACGGGGATTCTTCAGAATCTCACCCTATTTTTAAACAAATACCTCAGTGGGTACCAGTGGGGCAAAGGGCAAGGATGTTGACACCGGAAAGTGAGCAGCACGTGTCTCGAGGCGAGGTCAAGAACGTGGTTATAATGTAGTCTATGTTTTGATATTTTGAAGAAATTTGTAAATATTAAATTTTTGTTGTATTTTTCTGTTTTCCATCGACTAACTATTTCTGTATTGTAAACGAATATTTTTATCAATATAATTATATTTTTCTGTATGCCCATTGAATTCTGTCTTTATTATTTTTCGATTATCGAAATGGAAATGGGTGTTAACATGTATCAAAAGAAAAGAAGTGTTATATGAGTGAGTGAAAGAGAAAGAGAGTAAAAATTTTTAAAAAAAGAGTGAAATTTTAAAAAAAAAATTAGCAAGCTGGCGGGCCACCTAAACGGGCTCGGGCTGGAAAAAGCCAGCCCTCGAAGGGGGCGGGCTAGACAGCCGGCAACCCACAGGCCAACCCGAATTACCACCTCTAGTTGTCTTTGAAACTTCTTAATAATTAATTAAATTTTTTCCTTAGAAACTTATTGTAATTTCCCCTAATTTTTTTTATTGATAAGAAGGGTTATTGAGCCATTAATCTTTACCCTCGTCCTACTTCACCCTTAGCAAATGATCAACATAATGTTTTTTGTTATGCTACATGTATCCTTTGATTGGAGAAAATCATGTTTGACTAACCCATTTTACTAGACTCAACCTCCATTACTAATACAATATTTTTTTGGTAATTATTTTTTGAATTAGAAGGATAGATGCAAACAATTTAAGGTTACAAGTAAGATTGAACACGTGACCGCCTGCTTACAAAAGGCATGCATGTCACTATGCTACAAGGAAATTCACTTAAATAATGATTTTAGTTCTAACATGAGAATGACTTGCAATTAAATTGTAACTAAATGATAACATATGAAATTGCGAATTTATTTCTAATTTGGCGATAATAATAATTAAATCATTTTAAGATTTATATGTAATGTGTATAGAATGAAAATTTATTTTGATTCACAAAAACTAATACTCCTTATATATTGAGAAACAAACAAGATATTACATTTATATGTAATTCAGTTAAATTTCATTACAAATTATCTCATGTTTCTTAAAACAAAATATAAAATTGAAAAGGATAATTAGGGAACTAATTATATGAATATCTGTATTAATTTGACGCACACAAAACACAATACAGAGAGACTTTGGAAGCACTTTTGTCAAAATGTTGTTGTATGTCCTTATCATGACAATAAATAAATTAAGTAAATAGACATGGAAATCGGAGCTCCACATGATAAATATATTGTTGATATTCCACTTACAATAAATTAATCACGTGGGGTGCCACGTAATGCATGTATAAATTTACCAACACGGATAAAATTATTTTTATATCGGGGATGACAATAAAATAAAAGATTTTATGCTTTGTGGGCAGATTTTATGGGCTTTTTTCTTTTTGTGAAAAAAAGAAAGTGATATGTGGTTGTTGACAGCATATGCAGAATCCATAGTAAGACAAGGAGGTTGAACAAACAAATTAAAGAGAACACACTAGTAAGTCTTGAAACTTGCCGACATTGTAGCAATGAGGCACATGTTAATTTGGTTTAGATGAAGAAGGAAGAAGCAAAACAGCAAAATATAATTAAATATAAAGAAAACTGGCAATGAGACATGGATTCGTGTAATGCCGGTTCTTTAATTATGTTTGTAGTACTCGCTCTAATGCTTATTAAAAGGCACTAATTATCATTTCTCGCAAACTAAAGAATGAAAGTTAAATATTAAATTGATCCAAAATTGATAAATATTTTTAACTTTACTCTTACTTTAATGATGTGGATTTATATGAGTCAGATAAAATGAGGGCATAATAGAAACATAGTAATAAATGAGTTAGTTAAAGGTAGTTAGTGTCTTATAATAAGAACTAAATATTATTGATAGTTGGTACCTTATAATAAGAACTAGATGAAGTATGAACATTTAAAATAACATTTTCCTGCGACTCAACAACTAAGCATTTGGGTTGTCGCTACCCTAAATTGTTTATATTTATTTGCCAAATGTTTAAGGGAAAACTGTCCAAAATTTTCCCATTATAAAATTTATTGTCTAAGAGTATCTGAAATTTATTTAAGAATCCAGGTGCAACTTATGTCCAATGGTGCAACTTTTCTTCAATAATGTACAACCTATCTTCAACTAAATAAAGCAAAAGATATTTGTATATAGTTGAAGATGTGTTGTAGACAATTGAAAAAGAGTTATCTTCATTAAAGATGAGTTGCACCTGCTTAAAAATCTGAGTCCTTAAGGAATTTTGGAAGATAAAGCTTTTAATGAGGCATTTTAAGTAACTTTTCCTATGTTGAATTTGCTTTATTTTTTGATAAATCGGATTCAAGTGTAGTGAAGTCAAAATTGATTAATTGGTTAAGATCCAATGTTGTCCTAAAAATTTTTGTCCTGAAAGTTTTTATGTAAGAGTAGTGGGTATCTAAAATTCTCTTGAGTTCAATCTCATCTCAAGGTTTTCAAACAAGAACAATGTCATCTTACTTTAATAGTAGCTTCTTCTTTTTATTTTTTATTTTTTTGGCCAATTACTTTAATAGTAGCTAAACAGACGTCTGCCACATGTGATTTCACATTACATGGCTTTACTTTCTTCTTCTTTAGTAATTTTTGTCCTGGATGCTTTTTGTGAAAAAGCAGTGCTGCCCTAAAAGTGCCAAAATAAACCGATGTCACCCCAATATAACAAAGAAACTAAAAAATGCAAATGAAAGACCGACGAAACACAAAACATAATAAATGACAAAGAATATGATATAGAAGCATATATGGTAAACAAACTCTCCACATGATGATGCTCCCTTTTATATCTTATAATCAACATCTTGGGATCGTCTTCAACTCGCTCCACATGCTTTCTCGTCAGGCTGGCAAACCCTCACGTTACTTGACTTGCAATGTACCCACTCTAATACCAAAAAGAATAATTAAAACATAATTGTATACTACAAAATTTTACTAGACGAATTCAGCTTTTTTGTGGTAATGATTAGAGAAAAGGGAATGGATTAACACGAATAATAGGGTGAGCCGTTCATTGTCTCTGTCATGTACTTCGTTCTGTGTTTCCCGTCGTCTTTCATATACTCTGTTCTTTTTTTTTCGTTATGCTATTAAATTTAGACAATATTGTTTGTTTTGTAACACTTTCGAGGTAATATTACTATTTTGCAAAAACTACTACGATAAAAATGACTAAAGAAGAAAGCATTGTCATGCACATGTGGAATCATATATGGTATAATTAAGATCCAATATAGCAAATGTCTGGTTGATTGTCATTATAACAGAGCGGCATTGCTTTTGTTATAACGCTTCTAGAGTAACATTGATCATTTAAATAAATTTCCAAATACCTACTGCCCCTATGCAAAAACTTTTGAGATAAAATTTGATCTTAACCCTTGATTTATTGGAATGATAATTTTTCCTTTTTAAAAAAAATTACAAAGCTTGATTTCAAGAGATCTTATTTTAACGGATTTTAAATCTTTTTTAACTCAATTTAATTACCATTGGTTACGTTTCATTTGCTTATCATCATATCTCTCTCTTTTTTTTTTTTTTGGACAAAGATTATCATATCTCTATTTGATCAAGGTAATTAGGTCTCCTTAATTAGTACGCTATGTGCACACTCAGATGGTAGGTTTTAGCTATTTGTTAATAAGCGAAGCTGCATCCCATTGATTCCCAGTACGTCTTCATCAAAGGTAAAGTTTTATGAAGTGTTGTGAATTTAAATTTTATGCATGTAATGATCTTAAAGGCAGATTAATATTAGTTTACAAAAAAAATCAATATATTATATGTGAATATTTTATGTGAAGCCACAATTTTTTTTTTTTTGGGCATTGGTAGTCACATTATTTAAAAGCGATTAACAGTTCCGCTTTTTTTTTTTTTTTTTTTAGGTGTTGTGCAATGCATGAGTCCTACAAACAATTTATATAATTTCAACAAAATTTAGAAGAATACAGTGATCATAAATTGTACGCGTCTTTTACTCTTTTTTAAATATCCAACATATACTATTAAATTTTAATTAATCTAAATTTAAGTGTTATGAGATCATACATGAAAACATTATTACGAAACGGTTAATTAAAAGGCCTTTGTTTTTTTTTTTTTGAATGGTTATGGAGGTTATGGAGGATACAGTTTAGAAAGTGTGATAGGTGAATTTTCATAAATATTAGTAGACTTTCTAAACCAATTCCTCTTATATAAAATCTAAAATATTCTTTCTAAACCGGTTGTGTATGAAGTTATACTTTTTAAATTGAATCTTATTACAATGATCAGTTTAAAAAGTTATAAACTGATCACTTATGAAAATTGTTCTAGAAAGTCATTTTTTTCCCTTTCTTATGTTCAAAATCCAGTGTGGTCTTGAGGAATTAGTCTATAAAATGGTTTTCTAAACTGGTTATACAACGGGTATAACCGACTTTATCCAAACCAGTTCCAGATCAGGTTTACTTTAGAAAGCCATTATTTATATGGATATCGAATTTTTACATTGTGTAATTTTACTTTGTTGAAATATATTAGTCCACTCTTCTATGGATTAGGGCCTAAGTCCAATTTAAGAAAGGCAGTCATGGAAAGACATGGGTTCATATAGAGAAATATCATTTTTATGATTGAAAAGACATGTCTATTCTTATATAACCGTATCACTACAAAAAAAACAGAGAATTAGTGTTGGAATTTCATTATGTCGCAAATCCGTCATTAATACCTCACAAAATCCGTCAATAAAATTAGTGACCGAATTTTTTCGTCACTAATCCGTCTCTAATTTATTCATAAAAAAATTAGCGAGGGAAATTAGCAACGAACAAATTCTGTCATTAATTTTCACCCCTAATCCGTCACTAATTTCTATCAAAAATATTTTGTGACGAAATTAATGAGTGAAATTTTCTATCACTAATTTCCATCGCACACTAATTTGTGACGAAAAAAATTCCGTTACTAAATTCAGTTGCTAATCCGTCACTAACTTCTATCACAAAATAGTTTACAACAGAATTAGGGATGGAATTTTTCCGTCCCTAATTTTCATCACTAATTTCGTCACAAACTATTTTGTAACAAAAATTAGTGACGAAAAAATTCCATTATTAATCCGTCACTAATTTCCATTACAAAATATTTTGTGACAAAGAATTTCGTTCCTAATTTCAAATTGTATTATTCAAAATTATAATCTCAACAAGAAAGTAACATCCGAAGAGAATGGACTTTAGTGAAGAAGTTTATCCCAAGATATTCAGATAAGTTAATCAACTATAAAGACTACATAATTGAGTACAAATAATCTTTTAAAATTATTTGATTTTGTTATATAATATGATTAAATTTTATAATAATTATATTTTTTGTAATTAGAATTTGTTTATAATTATATAATGATGGAATAAATTGGTTAAAAGTATCTTTTATTTTGATAATATAATTTTAAAACATGAATTGAATTCATATCACATCCAATAAAAAAGATAATTTGATTTAGTCATATCTCACAATATAGAATAATTAAATTTTTTTAATCTCTCCAAATTATTTGATTTTGTTAAATAAAAAGATTAAATTTTATAATAGTTAAATTTTTCAATAATTATATTTCTTTCATAATTATAAATTTGTTAAATAATTTAAATTTTAAATTTTAAATTATTATAAAATTATAATATCAATATTAATATAAATAAATAAAAATTATTAATTCGTACATATGATTGAAATTATAATATAATATATATATATATATATATGAATTTTTAATAATATATTATGTACAAATAAAAATACAGATTTTATAAATGAAAACAAAAAAAAATATGATAAAATGAATAAGATAAGATATTAATAATAAAAATTTAGGTTGAATATTTTCATAAAATAAAATAAGAAAACAAAATTGAAATATTTAATAATATATTAAAATTTATATTTCTATTTTTGTTTAAAAAGTGAAATATATATATATATATATATATGAGTTTGTATTTAAATTACACATTTTTCTGAGCTCAAATGGCAAAGGCAATGACATGCATGTGAGAGGTCAATGCTTTGAATCCCAACTTGATCACAAAATACAACTATTTTGTGATGTGGACACTTGGTGAGAGACGAAGGGTGACATGCGGCGATAGGCCGGGACATGTGGCGGTCGGAGGTGAGGTGGCGATGGCTAATGAGGACACATGGCCAGCGATGGGTACACGTGGCAGCTAACGGTGAGGTGGCGGTTGCTAATGAGGGACATGTGGAGGCATAAAGCTGGGCAAACGGGCCGGCCCGACCCTGCAGGGCCGGCCCGTGACGGGCTCGGGCCTAAACGGGCCGGCCCGTTTAGGCCCGCGTCCTAAAAACACCCATATTTTAACGGCCCGGCCCGTTTAACTAAAGCCCGCGGGCTTCAGGCCCGTTTAATGTTTTCCCTCTCCTTTATGCCCCTAATGACTAAAATACATAATCTAACATATAAATATTATTAAAACTACTTAAAACATATATAGCATCTATATTCAATAAAACATAAACACTAAAACCTAACAAACAAACCATAATTAATATCCATAACCAGTCAAACACTCAAACAAGTTCATAAACCACAGACAAAAGCCATAATCAAATAAGTCTACAAGAACAAGACCACAATCAAACAAGTTTACAAACTACAACCAAAGAAGTTCATAGCTACAATAGGGCAAAAAAAAAAATAACATTGCTATAGTGATTTCTTAAAAAAAAAAAAAATTAAACGGGCTTAAACGGGCCGGCCCGACGGGCTTTCGGGCTGGCCCGTTTAAGCCCGCGGCCCGTTTAAGCCCGCTTCCATTTTTTCGCTTAAAATCACAGGCCCGGCCCTTGACAGGCTCGGGCCTAAACGGGCTGGCCCGACGGGCTCGGCCCGAATTCCCGGCTCTATGGAGGCACATAATGAGGACTTGTGACAATTTAAATTATATTAAAAAAATATTTTGTGACGGATTAGTGATGGAAATTCCGTTGCTAATTAGTGACAGAAAATTCTATCGCTAATTTAGGGGATAGTCTATTTCAATTTTGTGAAGGATTAGTGATGAAATTTTTCTTCATTAATTAGCGAAGGAAATTTTCCATCACTAATCTATTGCTTATTTCAAAGATAGCCTATTCCAACTTTATGACGGATTTTTGTCGCTAATTAGGGACAAAAAATTTCCGTCACTAATCTATTGTAAATTATCGACAGAATTCAAAATTCCGTCACTAATCAATTAGTAACTATATTTTTGCTAACAGAACAAATTCCGTCGCTAATCCGGTTTCGTCGTTAGTCCATCGCTAATTTCCATTACTAAACTGATTTGTGATAGAATTTCCGTCACTAAATTCCATTACTAATTTGATTTTTTTTTAGTGTATGCTTAAGAGTTACATATATTCTTATGTGATTATATGTACACTATATATAGGATTTGAGATTGAGAGAGTAGATAGATTTGAATAATAACACACAATCCTCCTTGTAAAAGGTTTTCTTATAAGAGTCTTCTCTTCTCTTCCCCTTTTTAGTATATTTGCTATGTAACGTAATCGGAGTCTGCATCAATACTTTGGTTTCGTGTGGATACTTCAGCGAGTCAATCGAATTTTAGATATGCCTGAAATCCAACCATACCTTTTACTTGTCTACGAAATTTGATCATTTAATAATACATTTATGGTGGGAAATAGAAATTAAACAGCACATTATGAAAGCAAAACTCACATCCACATAAACTAACCAAACCAATTGAAACTTGATGAACCATTCAGCTACATCGATGCCTTGTCTCTTTCAGACATATGCCAATTCAGTGTCTGAACTTCAAAATCTCTATACGTTGAATTGAGTTAGAAAGCCAATAATCTAACCTTTAAGTTTTGAAAACAAAATTAAATGAGCAATTCAACAACTCACTTTGGCCTTATTGGCAGATATATGAATGAGCCTCGTGCTAACACATTGACTGGTCCATAGATGGATAATAGGCTATTAAAGGGCACGTTATATATAACCATACTAGGACCCATTCCATTATTAAGTAACAAAACAAAGCCAATTTATAAATAAGTGTATATATCTCACGCGCATGCACATTAGACTCATCTTAACACGTACGATCCTAAATCCTTAGGATCTAGTTTCTAAGTGAATTTTGATTCTAAATATGATATATTTTTTCATTTTACCTCTTATATTTATCATTTTTTTAAAGCTAATTTGTCTAACATATAAATTGATATATAATTATCTAATGTTAGTCATAAACATCTAAAAGAGATCAAGCCACATATATTATAATTAAGTAATTTATTTAATTAACTTCCTTAATCTACTCAGATTAGATAAATAGGGATCAAATTCAAGGATTATTATTCATTGTATAAAACTATATTGTTGACATATATGTTACAATAATATTTATTATGAAGTATTTTCCAAGTTGCTTAAACGTGTTACTTCTATCAAATCATACCAACTATTTATTATTGATTTCTTTTGAAAATTATATAATGGTCGATTTTAAAATTAAATCATATTAATTATTTGTGATTTATGATTAATAAAATCTGTAACTTTTATAATAATATTGAATATTGATCTGAGTATGATCTCAAACCATACTATCCTCTCCTATTTGAAATTGAACATATTAGTCTCATTCAACATTTTTTGCAATATATTTCACTCTATGTGTGTGTTAAAAAAATAGGAAAAACTTTTCATAATAAAATTAAATATAGGGAGCTCTCTAAAATTCATAATTTCAAGTCAAATTATATTATTTACTAGTCAATGTAAAAAATTTGAATTTTTTGATATCTCCCTATTGATCGAAATTCAAATAAAAGAAGGCATCACACTATTTGAATTAAATATGAGAGTATGGGCTTCCACACAATATAATGGTCAGTGCTTAATAAGAAAAATTTCTGATATTTATAATATATAGTTATGCTGATTTAATGCGTTCAAAAAAATTTCTTTGACAAAAAACATATAATTTAAATAAATAACTTATCCTAAACTCTCATTTAATTTATTCAAATTTTATTTTTTTTACTAAAACTATTATTTTTTTGAGAAAATTAGGAAGAAGCACCAAAGAAAAATAATATGTATTTTTTCCTTCAAGAAAAAATAATATGTATTGTAAAGGATCTTAAAATATATAATTATTTAGAAGGATCAAATTTCAAAATATTAATTTAAAAATACTAAATTATTATCCTTGTTCAGATTTCCTATAGTTTCTCCAATCCTTCCCGCATTCTGTTTTAAAACTAATTTATATTTTATTTTTTATCAAAATTAAATCACCCAAGTCATCCATGACAAGATTGCTTTTTAACATTATATTAACATTACATGGATTTTCTTATTTTAAAAACTCTCATAAATTTTAAAATAATCTTATGAGAGTTTTAAAAATAAAAAAAAAAATTCATGTAACGTTAATATATTGATCATATGATTACGTTGATATTAGTGAAAATAAAAGTTAAAAAACTCATGTAAATAATGATTTTATCGATTTTAATTTTGGTGAAAAATAAAATTTAAATTAGTTTTAAAATAGAATATGCAAGAGATTGAAGGGGACGCCATAGAAAATTTGACCAAAGATAATTTTGTATTTTTAAATTAATATTTTAAAAATTAGCCGTTCTAAATAATTGCATTTTTTTCAGATCCTTTACAATAATTATTATTTTTTCTTGGTCCTTATCCCTAATTTTTTCTATTTTTATTATTTGATTTCTTTTTCAAAATATCGTTTCTATTTTATCTCTATGTTTTGTGGGGTTTATGAGAGTGGTATGCATGCGGCTGTTAATTAAAATATATTATCAGTAGAATTATACTGATGTATAGCTATTGTATCAAAGCCTCACACAAACTGTATGCGCGGGTGTGATTTTATTTTGATCAATACATATATATAACTACATAATTATATATATAGTTTGTGCTTCTTCATCAGTAAATAGCAAACAATGTGTGTGCGTGTGCATCTAATATACATCAAATAATCTAAGGTCTCTATATGCTTCGAAATGTTAACTCCCAACAAAATAACATAGATATTCTAATTAATGTTCATAAATAATTATTTATCTTGCCACCATGTGAGTTTAAGAATGAAATTCGTACATAAGAGTCTTATAATTCTCAACCCCTAACGTAATGTCATAATTTGAGAGAACTTATATGTGTGTGTGTGTGTAGCTAGGTTAGGTTAACCTCAAGTTTAAGCCAAAGCAACGCCATCATTAAAAAAAACCTGGAGACATGCTCTTCTAATTCGCGTTTAAAACCCTAAAGAATTACGGCCTATCGTGCATGTCAACTCTAGTAATGCAATCATATCCGCAAAGAGAATAATAATATTTTTCCAATCATATATAAATAAATAAATAAATATATATATATATATATATATATATATATATATATATATATATATATATATATATATATATATATATATGGTAAACAATCATACTCACACATATAGTATTTTTTTTTTCAAGGAAATAACAACCAGACTGAGCATTAAACTCGTCAAGGCAATGATTCAATGGTCAATGGGTCAGGTTGAGGTTAACTCAGAGTTAAATTGGTTATATTAAAATAATATAATTTAATTAAAATATAAAAAATACTAGTATTTTAGATAAACTAATAAAAAAACCATAGTATAAAATAAATTTTCAATAATAATAAAAAATAAGTGGCGATACATATTGATATATTTTTTAACTTCTATAAATAAAAATGAATATCCTTAAAAAATTGCTTAAAATCTGTGAGTATCAGTTGAGATGCCTATACCTATATTATGGATATCTAACCTATTAATTACTCTCTTCATTCTTTTTTATAAGAACTCAAAATTTGAATTATCTCAGTCCTTTGTATAAGAGCACAATAAGAGTTGTCTAAACATTTAATTAGTTTTTTCCTATCTTTACTCCTCATTAATTACATGTATTGAATTAATTAAAAGGTTAGTGATACTCATATTTACTTTATTTCTCTCTTTTACTTGCCCCTCATAAATAAGGGCATACTTAAAAAAAATTTATTTCAGAGATACTTATTATTTTTTAACTAACTTTAACCGTTTTTTTAAACCACGTAATTTGGTTATTATGTCAACACCCGTTTTCATTTCGATAATTGAAGAGTAATAAAGACGGAATTCAATGGGCATACAGAAAAGTACAGTTATACTGATAAAAATATTCGTTTACAATCCCAGGTCATTCGTCAACGAAATACAGAAAATATAGCAGAAACTTAATGTTTACAAAATTCTTCTAAAATATTTAAATATAAACTAATTATAACCACGATCATGTCTTTACACCTTTACCCTTTGACCCACTAGCACCCGCTGAGATGTTTATTTAAAAATAGGATTAGATTATGAAGAATCCTAGTAGAAACATGCTATCGTTCATAGAAAATGTGAAAAGTAAATATGATATGCGTCATGTATGCACCAATTAATAAACAATATAAACACATCATCTATATGTATATATGAGTAGGGCCCAAACCCACTACTCTGCACTGGTTGGGTTCTCACCAACTCCAGTATAAGTGCCTCTGGCACTACTGGCTCCTCTTTGGGCAAAACATGTTGATTAATAAAGTGCATTTACAACAATGACAACCACACAATCATATAATTAGGGTATATTGTATGAAGGATAATGTTCCTACCTCAAAGCTTTATAAACCCTTTTTTAGACGTGCCTCATAAAACTTGTCGTTTCGGCTTTCGACTCGATCCTAAAATATTAAATGTACAATAAATATGTCATAACCTATCCGAGTATCATTTTAGACTCTTCCATAGTCTTTATTGTAGTTATATTAGTCTATGGTGGAAATTTACCAAAATGACCCCGAGACCCCGGCTTGGCCCAGTGGCACGTTTTCGCAAAATTTTGACTAAGGCTATCCTAACGTATTTTCGCCCAAAAAATCCATTTCTGGGCTCGAAATCACCAAATTCAATGTCAAATTACGAAAATACCCTTGACAGCCTTGGTTTAGGGATTTTAGGGGCGTTTTCGTAATTATGCTTTTTCGGCCTTTTCCGAAAAAGTAACCAAGTATAACCCCAACTATGTTTGCCCACTGAATCCAATGGAACCATTTATTTCATGAAAATCCAGATCCTACCCCGTAAAAAAATGCTGGCCGAAATATTCAAGAAAAATGAAAAAATTGGAGTTTTGTGTTTTAGCTTCCAAAACTTGTATTTTTCCATTTCTAATCCCTTATTAACTTACTTAAGCACATCTTAACCATGATTCAAAGAAATTTGGGCAGCATAACCCCTTAGGGTTATGGCTTTTCCAATTTTTCAACTCAACCAAAAATAACCAAACTAACAACAAAATTCAAAACCAACTTCATACAAGTATAGATTTGAGTTTGGTGTAGTTACCTCTTAAGCTTCTTAGATCCTGTCTCCCTATGCGTCCTCTCTCTCTTCTCCTTGAGCCAACAATGAGTCTTGAAGATCAAGAATTCATGAAGAAACAAGGTTTAGAGGAGATTTCATGCATGCTTACAAGAAGAACACTTAAAAGACAATACTTACCTTAGCTTCTTCTTCTTCCTTCTCTCTAACTCTTCAAAGTTTCTCCAAGGCACTTTCTCTCTCTCCTTCTCTTGTGTTATGCGTGAAGTGTATGAAGGGAAGAGAAGAGAAATGCTTCATAAACTTCCTCCCTTAATTCTTCACCATTGATCTTATCCAGGGTTGACATAGTAACACTTACCAATCACCATGCTTCCCTCCATGCTTCCACCCATATTTTGACTTACTTGCTTCATTTGGTTTCTATTAGATTTGAACCACTTTCTTCCTCTTAGTTAGCAAAAAAAACGTGCTCCCTCTTGCTTCACTAAATCACTTGCCTTTCTCCAACTAAATCCAAACTTATAGTCAATTTCATCCATTCATTTACTCAAGCTAATTTCCATCATGCATTTTACCATACTTCATGAAATGTACACTCCACCCTTGTCATCATTACCATGTTCATGTAGCAATTATGTATGTGCTCATGGAACTCAATTTTTTTCTCCCTCATTTTCATGTGATAGGCAAAATTACAAGAGGAAAGGAAAGGAAAAATAATTTCAACAATTCCATAATTCATTTAAATGAATTATATATAATTCCCTCTAATTTCACAATTCTTGATTTATTCCATCAAGAATAATCAATTTATACATTTTCCTTTATTTTCGTTGGTTAATTGAAATTAACTCCAATTAATTGGAAAATAATTAATCTTGGCTAAATTGGCAAATATTTAATTTTGTTATCACCTTTGTAATTTAATTCCTTTCTTTGAATTAATTTACCTATTTCCTCGTGAACATGAATATTTCAAAATTCATAAAATCTAAATTTCATGAATATTCACCATTTTATTGAATTTCTCAATTAATTACAATATATTTTTGGTGAATATAAAATTTGGGGTGTTATATATTAAATTCTTATAAATAGGACTGAAAGTAGTATCACTAATGCATAAAACAAATTAGCCTATGGATTATGATGGCATTGGATTTTAAGTTTCAAATATCATTCCCAATGTTATAATACCTAACCCTTTTTTTTTTCCCAGTGTTATAATACCTAACCTGTTAATTATCATTACTACCTAAGGAACATCACCCCATAGATTATGTGATTGGACTTTAAATTTTAAATTTCAAATATCAGTCTGTCATCCTACCACTCAAGCGTTCTCTTCCTTTATGTTCTACTTGGTTCTTCATTTTTCTTCTTTCGTCTTTCATTACCTCCGGTAAAGGATATTGAGTGTTCTTCTCTCCAATAATTACTATATTCTTTTAGGTAATTTCTTTCATCTTCTTTTTCTTTGTTTGAGATTTGTTCTCTCTTGACTGACTTTTCTCTTCATCTTGGTCTTCATTTTTCTTCAAATTTTTTTCCCCCAAAATGTCAAGAGATCACAGTTAGAAGCACACAAAACAAAAGACAACTCGATCAACCCATCCAACCTACCAGTTTTCCTGGTTATAACCGGTTTTTATCCTGGTTCAGTTTGGTTCATACCAGGCCATTGCTCTTCCAATTTTGAGATGGAACCAGACGAGACATCTGACCGGTTCACCGAGTTTCTAGTTGAACCGACTAATCTAGTTTGATATTTTGTTCCTTGTATTTTATCATCATCATCTTCATCATTTGTATATATATATGGTACCGTGCTGGAAAAAAATATGGTACTAATGCTTTATGTGAAATGTAGACCAGTATAAGTTCTACATGCTTTTTATGTAAAATATTTAAGTAAGAGAAAAGGGAAATAAAGAGAGAGAAAAGTAATAATATTGTATATAGGATTTGTTGTTTGTGAGGGGTACATGTCAACATTCGTTTCTATTTCGATAATTGAAGAGTGATAAAGATGGAATTCAATGTACATACAGCAAAGTACAATTATACTGATAAAAATATTCGTTTACAATTTTGATATTGTTCATCAACGAAAAACAGAAAATACAGCGGAAACTTAATATTTACAAATTTCACCAAAATATCACAAAATAGATTAATTATGACCACGATCTTGTCCTCGCCTCGAGACCCGTACCACTCACTTTCCGGCGTCTACATCTTTTCCTTTAGACCCACTGGTACCCGCTGATGTGTTTATTAAAAATAGGGTGAGATTCCGGAGAACTCCAGTAGAAACATGCTATCGTTCATAGAAAATGTGAAAAGTAAATATAATATATGCCATGTATGCACCAATTAATGAACATTATAAACATATCATCTGCATGTATACATGAGTAGGGCCTAACCCCACTATTCTGCATCGGTTGGGTTTTCACCAACTCCAGTGTAAGTGCCTCTGACACTTCTGGCCCTTCTCTGGGCAAATCATGTTGATTAATAAAGCGTATTTACAAAACAATGGCATCCACACAATCACATAACTTATGGCATATGTATGAAGGATAATGTCCCTACCTCAATGCTTTATAATCCTCTTTTTAATGGTGTCTCGTAAAGCGTGTTGTTCCGGCGTCTGACTCGATCCTAAAATATTAAATGTACCAGAAATAGGTCATAACCTATCCAAGTATCATTTTATATTCTTCCATAGTGTTTATTGTGGTCATATTAGTTTATGGTGAAAATTTACAAAAATGCCCCCAGGAATCCTGCCCGGTGGCACGTTTTTCCAAAATTTTGACTAAGGCTATTCTAACTTATTTTTTCCCAAGAAATCCATTTCCGGGCTCAAAATTATTAAATTCACTGTCAAATTATGAAAATACCATTGACAGCCCCTATTTAGTGGTTTTAGTGGTATTTTCGTAATTATGCTTTTTCAGCCTCTACCGAAAAGCCTAACTGTAACCCCACCTATTTTTGCCCACTGAGTCCAATGGAACCATTTATTTCATGAAAATCCAACTCCTACTACCATTTCTGGTCTGACCGAAATATTGAAGGGAAAATAGAAAAATGTAGCTTTTTGTTTTAGCTTCCAAAACTTGTACTTTTCCACTTCTAATCCTTGGTTAACTCATTTAAAAACTTCTTAATCATGATTTAAAGGATTTTGGGCAGTATAACCCCTTAGGGTTATGACTTTTCTAATTTTACAACTCAACCCAAAAATCACAAAACCGAACAACAATCACCAACAACTTCAATACACTAAGAAGTTAAGATTTTGGAGATTACCTCTTGATCCTTGGTGTTTCTCTCTCTAGGACATCCTCTCTCTCTCCTCAACCTTGAAGATTAGCTTGCTTGATCTTCTTCCTCTTTCTCTCTAGCTCTCAAACTTTCTCAAGCTCTCTCTCTCTCTCTCTCTCTCTCTCTCTATTTTTCTTTGGTGTTGTATGAAATATGGCTTGAAAGAGGAAGGAGAATGTTTTTATTAATTTTGGTCATCTTTCTTCTTAGCAATAGATCTAATCAAAGGTTGAGATCTCTCCACCTTTCATGTACACCATCCCTCCAACCATACCTCCCACCATACTCTCTTACTTTAGGCCATATTCTTACAACTTTATGCCATGCCTTCACATCATTTATGTCTTCTTTCCTCTTAGCCCTTAATCTCATCAAGGGACCATAATGTGGCACTTGTCACAAGCACATGTCCACCAAGAATAATCCAATTATGCATTTTCCTTGATTTTCCTTGATTAATTGGAATTAACTCAAATTAATTGGAAAATAATTAATCTTGGGCAAAATTGGCAAAATTATGATTTTGCTATCCCCTTTGTAATTTAATTCAAATTTTGAATTTATTTGCCCATTTCCTTGCGAACTTGAATATTTCAAAATTCACAAGATCTAAATTCATGAATATTCACTATTTTAGTGAATTTCTCAATTAATTATAATATATTTTTTGTGAATATAAAATTTATGATGTTACAGTACATGTATATTATTTATCGTTAAAAAAAAAGTTGCATGAAAGGGAAAATGATATTAACTTGCGGCAAGAAAGTGGAGCATGCCACCTGCTTGGGATTGCATACATATATTACATCCCAAGATACATAAAAAAGACTAATAAATATAAAGAGATACTCATAATGCCCTTTCATTAATTTATACACCAAAATCCCATAGGTTATCATCTTAGTGGGAACAAAATGGCTAGCTATAGGAGTATAGGCTAATACCTATTCAATCAATTTCATGGCTCTATTCCCCAATATATATATCTGAAAATAATATAAAATTGCATCACAACATAGGATGAAAAAAGAATTCAGTTTTGTGATCACTTTCATCCTCTACAAATGGAGCTTGAGGAAGTTAGACAGTTAATATATTTTGATTGGGACTTAGAGATTCTTTACTCACATAGGAAAACGTTAAGATACATCGATTTTTTGGTCAAAATGGCATTAGATTTAAACAATGATCTGTCCTTATTACGGAATCCTCTAGATTTTTGTTCGATCCAAATAATAGCTAATCTCAGCTAACATTTGGTTCTTAACACTAATAGATTTGATTTTCAGTAAGCTTGTTGTAATGGTCTAGCATGACCCTCAAGAGTATTTTTCTCTTATCCATGTAATACAAAAAAAAAAAAAAAAAAAAAGAAAGAAAGAATTCAATTTAATTTTGGTTAAAAATGTTTATTTTTAGTTTTATGTTGTTTGGCCACAGTATTTATTACACTGAATAAAACGATCTTTTGTTTTTTTGAAGATCGAACTAAATAATGCGGCTTTAAGATAAATAACACGTTAGGAATTTTTTGGTAGAAATAGCACAGTAACATATTAGAATTTAAAATAAAAATTTTTCTAATAAAACTAGGCTGAAATTTTTCTAAGAACATATTCAATCTTTTTATTTGCATGAAGACAGTCTATAAATTGCGTGGAGAGAGGTTGTTCACATTTAAAGCTTATAGGACGTTCTAGTTCATTAAAAAAATGTACATATATTTATATATTATAAATTCATGTCTAATTATAATATAAAATAATTAAAAATTATATCATATTTTAGAAATTCACTACTACAAAATAATGAAAATATAGATTTAGCGGCATAAATCTTATGACACTTCTTCAAATAAGCACAAGAAGAGACCTCTATTTTTTTTTTTAAAAAAAATGTGGTAGCTATGACATTTGACCAGAAAAACACCGTAGCTGACTAATACCTTATATGGCACTTGGTTGAGAAAGCGTCATATAAGGGGTTATTTTTTAGTAAAAAAAAATTACTCCCCTTGTATAGCGCTTGCCCAAGAAAGCATTATACAAGATATCAAGAAGCTACGGCGCTTTCCTGGTCAAACGCCATACAAGGGGTTATTTAATACTTACTAAATTCCAAAATCTCACCCAATAATAAATGCACTATTGTTTGTAGGGAAATATAAGTCTAATTGTAAGTCTTTTTTTTAAAAAAAAAAAAAATATAGAAGCTTTCGTCAATTGGCACTATGATTTTTTTTTTTTTAAATTTAAAATCTGTCATAAATATTAACTTGTAGCTTTTTGTGTGTTTATAATTTTTTTAGGTATTTTCTTGAAGTTACACCTTTCTTTTAAACTTCCTATGCATTATAAGTTTTTTTTTTTTTTAATTTTTAAGCTTACAAATATAATTTTATTAGTTGTTACTTGTTTAATTTGCTCAATGTCTTTTATATTTAACTTATTACTTAAAATTATTTTTTTAAAAAAATATTTTCTATATGCCTACTTGCTTAAGAAAACAACAAAAAAAAGTTGAAAAAGGTGTATTAAGCCTTTTATGACGCTTTCTCAAGAGAGTGTCATTAAAGGCATATAGTTTATATGCCTTTAATGGCACTCCGTTGAGAAATGCCATTAAAGGCACTATTGTTACTTCTTCTTCTTTTTTAATATAGAAGCTTTCGTCAATTGATATTATGATTTTCTTTCTTTTTTTTAAGTTTAAAATCTGTCATGAATCTTAACTTATAGTTTTATGTATGCTTATAATTTTTTTTAGATATTTGCTTGAAGTTACATCTTTCTATTACACTTCCAATGCATTATAAATTTTTTAATTTTTAAGTTTATAAATATAATTTTATTAGTTGTTACTTATTTAATTTGCTCAATGTCTTTTATATTTAACTTTTTACTTAAAATTATTTTTTAAAAAAAATATTTTCTATATGCCTACTTGCTTGAGAAAAAGTTAAAAAAGTCTTACCAAAAAAAAGTCATACTAAAAAAGAACGTTGAAAAAGGGTATTAAGCCTTTAATGACACTTTCTTAAGGAAGTGTCATTAAAGGCTGTTAGGCATATAAAAAATATTTTTTAAAAAAATTAATTTTAAGCAATAAGTTAAATATAAAAGACATTGAGCAAATTAAACAAGTAACAAGTAATAAAATTATATTTGTAAGCTTAAAAATTAAAAACTTATAATGTAGAGGAAGTTTAAGAGAAAGTTGTAATTTTAAGCAAATAACTAAAAAAAGTTTATAAGCACACATAAAACTATAAGTTAAGATTCATGACAGATTTTAAACTTAAAAAAAAAAACCATGGTGTCAATTGACGAAAACTTCTGTATTAGAAAAAAAAAAACACTTACAGTAACAATAGTGTCTTTGATGGTACTTTCTCAAGGGAGTGTTATTAAAGGCACATGCCTTTAATGACACTCCCTTGAGAAAGCGTCATAGCTTCTCCCATCATGTTGCTATATAATTTTCACAGCCCGCCATTTTCATTTTTATCTTCCCTCATTCCCTCTAGATCCTCCATTTCCCAGACCTTAGCTGTAATACAAAGCTTCCTCTCTTACGTGTTTTTTTCTTCTTGTCTCGACCTCCTTCAAAAGCTCCTTGGCATATAAGTGTTTTTTCAATATTTGGTCCACATTTTTTTTAGTTAAAATCTCTCTTGAATCTTACATGTGTGCTTATAATTTTGTTTTCAGATATTTATTTGAAGTTTTAACTCTATTTTTTTAAACTTTCTATATATTGTAAGTTTTTTAATTTTTAAACTTACAAATATAATAGTATTTAGTTTAATCCTCTATAGAAATTACATGTATGACTCAAGTTTAAACAAGTTAAATGATAGAGTTCTTTTATGCTTGATACATGAAAACACAATATCGCAAAAGATACGTGCCATGTTATTTCATTTTGTTGTGGATTGTATTGTATAAATTGCCGTGAATTTTGGATTGTAAACGGAAGTTTATATCAGGAAAATAAAATAATTATGAATTTTTTTTAAAAAAAAAGACTTCATATGACGCTTCTTCAAGGAAGTGCCATTGGAAGTAGGGGTGGAAACAGGCCAGGCCAGGCCAGGCTTTTACCTTAACAGGCCTAGCCTGTTAAGGCACAAACTGGCCTGAGCCTGGCCTGTGGCCTGTTGGAGGCCAATTTTTAGGCCTAGGCCTGGCCTGGCCTGAAGCCTGTTAAGGAGGCCTGAATTTTTAAAATTTTTTAAACAAACTGACAAGCCTACAAGCCACACTGCAAAACAGGCCAACAAACCGAAAACAGGCCTTCTTAACAGGCCTCCTTGAACAGGCCAAAAACAGGCTAAAATTTATATAAATTACTATCAATGATTCAAAATACATCAAAATACAAAAGAACAAATGAGGAACATGCATCAGAACCAAGATAACTTGTTAGTCACATATTTGTACAAAAGAAATAACATATACTTATTTGTCTTCATGAAGCACAGTGATTCAATTTGCAACATAAATCAGTACATTGTGTATAATTACTCAAGCACATACCAACAGCATTATCACCTTGATTAAAAAGCATATCATGACTCATGACTCTTGTGGCATCTCAAATCTTGTTGGAGTGTCAATTCCCATCATACAACAAAGGCCGGATATCAAAATTATGAGCAAAACTATCCCCTGGATCATGACCACATGCATTGATATTAGGCCATGTATGTGAGCAGGAGCACAAAAAAGAATACATAAAGTGAAAAACTAAATCACAAGTTGAAACTAACCAAAAAACCTAACGGTGGACAAAAAAGGACTTTGAGATGAAAACAACCACCACATAAAAGGCAAATGTGAAACATGCGCTTCATGATATAGCTAACCTCCAAAAACAAATCTTGGCTAGATTCTACTATTCTATACTTGGTTTAGGGGTTTTACGCAGTTTAAGTTTCCTTCACTACTACAAAAAGGGGCTTTAACCTCCCAAATTTGGCACCTTTAACGTCCCAAAACGGGGGGACGTATATACTGGGGGCGTAGTAAGTTGAAACAAAAGACGTCCCAAATGATAGGAACGTGTAAAGTCGGACTTTAGGCGTCCCAAATTACAATTTGGGACACCTAAAGTCCCACCCTTTGGGGACTTTAGGCGTCCCAAATTGTACTTTGGGACGCCTAAAGTCCCACGCTGGGGGACTTTAGGCGTCCCAAACTTTAATTTGGGACGCCTAAAGTCCCCCCAGGGTGGGACTTTAGACCTCCCAAATGTCATTTGGGACGTCTAAAGTCCCACCCTGGGGGACTTTAGACCTCCCAATTCTTAATTTGGG
The DNA here is from genome assembly GCA_963855925.1 of Inga laurina. NCBI lineage: Eukaryota > Viridiplantae > Streptophyta > Magnoliopsida > Fabales > Fabaceae > Inga > Inga laurina. The sequence goes on from OY979709.1 coordinate 16,430,417, forward strand.
ACGTCTAAAAGTTAGGTTTTTTTTTATACCATAATTTACATTCTGTATTACCCAACGAATTCAAACTGCAAAAACAGAATAGAAGATGGATTTATAAACCACACTGTCCGTTACAAACTGGTAAGGACATCCAGCACTACAATCTTTACTATATATACATACAATAACATACTACTACAAACTACAATTTCATACAACCTACTACTATATATATCAACAAAAAACAACCAGAAAGTGTCAAAACACTGTCATCACATTACCTTTTCAAAATCGCTAGTAATTCCACTTTGAGTTATGTTATACATATAAAGTATAACATAATATCCGCATTCAGTGTTGCCAGGTTGTCGAGGGCACTTTAAATCAAAGGGATGCAATTGGTTGTTAAAATCAATAAAGGTATGTCTAAAAGGACCGTCAATGAAACAATTAGGTAGGATCGAATGTACTTACTATCGGATAAAACCACTTTGGCTTTTTAACAACTCTACCCTCGCGTGACCCACCTAGGACTCTATATGTTTGACAAGCACTATCAAGAAAAGCAAAATGAACAGAAATTAGAACCATTCATTTTTTTTGGTTGTCAATGAAATACAAACAAAATAACTTACGTGTCGAAGACGGATTTTGTATCTCTGTCTGGCTTTTTACTCAAGGGATCAAACCAATAGACTACGTTGCGGCGGGGACATATAACACACAAACTCCAGTGGTAACTTTAACAACATGTACACATTAAAATGAAGTTAGATGAGTGAGAAGACAATTATTTATTAAACTTCTTAAATTGACAAAATGTAAATACGAACCGTTGGACAATGGGTGCTAGATAACAACTAAGTTTGGTTTGTGACATCGCGTAGCCGACATAGTGAGTCATATGCGCCACAGTACAAGTATCCCCTGTCGTATTCGCAGGACATAAGAATCCATACCAATCACGTCTTTCCATGTTTGTGCAGAGATCGTGGAAGGTGCTATAATAGAATTAAAATAAGGAATCAATTATTGAATGTATGAAAACAAAAAACCACTAAATGAATTCTATGGGAAAATTGAAAAAAAAAAACTTACCGGACTGCAAATTTCACCCAGCCTGCATCTATCTCCTCCAACCTGATAAACTGCTTGAGATCTGTATTGTCAATCATGTAGGGATACTCCTCTTGGCCCACAATCCCTGGAGGCATCTTCAAGTCAATCTGTTTAATGCCCTTGTAGATCTGTTGCAGCCGTGCTAAGTAGGGCCATTTGCTCGCAGCTTCGTCATCCTTTTAGAACATCAAAAAATAAATTGTTATTAGGATGCCAACAGATTTTCAGTAACAGTAAGGTAATTCCTACCATTGGAGGTGTTGCGTCTGAACCAATAAGATTGCGAGGCCAAAGGATGAAAGATCTTATCGCTTGACCTAACGTGCCAACCTCTGGATCAGGAACAGGGATGGGTGTACCTTCTTCCCCTTTTCTAACACTCGTCACATTCACCCTACGAAAATCCTCCGGAATTTGCTGATTATGGTGGGTGGTAGCACGAGTGTGAACGAGAGCATCAGCAACAACACGCAACAGTGGATCATCCAAATAGAGGGTGCAAGGGTCTCCCGAGACTGAAGTGGGAGAAGGGTCGCCAAGTGGTTGCTCCAGAGGGTTGTAACTTCCTTTGGTGTTATTGAAGGCCGGGGATTCCTGAGTTCTATGCTCGTCCCTTGCCCTTTGTGCTTCAAACATCTTTGCCATTTCAAGTTGAAGCTCTGGTAACAGCTCTTGTCGGAGCTTGTCGCGAAGGTTGGCCTCGATCTCTCGTTCGAGCTCCTCTCGAATCTTGGCCACAACGTCCTTACTAGGTCCAGCTTGTGACGAATAACGTGGGTCTCATCCAAAATACCTCGCGGCACTAACTCCCCGTGTCTCTCCTTGAACACGACCAAGGTCATCTGCCTTCCCAATAGCCGTTGACAAGATGTCCATCCGTTTACTTGGATTGAATGAACCTTGGCTACTCTGCTCGTCCAGTTCATCCTGTAGCATGCAGTTTATCGTAAATGTATCGAAACCACTCGCGATATGTAAAAAATTAGGTACGTATGGTATAACTACTTACAATCCTCACAGCAACCTCAGCAACAGTCGGATTTATGTACTTCCCAGCCTTAATCCTCTCTGCTTTCCATTTTTTGTGATGTGGAGGAGGTGCCGGTGGCTGGATAACAACGCTAGGATCAGATTCCGCTGCTTCCTTTATTTTCTCTAACTCTTCTGCCATCATTTGCCGCTCAAACTTCCGATATCCACCGTGAGACATGAAATGTTGATATTTATTTTTTGCTTGCCTCTGAGCATTTGCTGCACTTAATTTCTATGAATGAAAAACAACAAAAAATAAATCAACAATATAAAGTATATGAAAATTACAAGTTATATATCATGATGATAGAAATCTTACCAAAAACTCAGGATCTGCTCGTGATGCCGCAAACAACCTCCAGTCCTCTGGAGACAAATACGTATACTGTGCACATGGATCCTTACCCCTAAAGGCCCCTCGAATGTACCGTGCTGTTAGCTTGTTCTTGAAACCTTTCCATCGTACACGAACCTCATCCATCCAGTGCCTATACATCTCCGTGGTGTCTGGGACATCGTATGTTTGCTGCAAAATAAAACATAAGATTATTATATTTCAAACAATAAGAATAAAGCTACAATGCATCAAAACTTACATACCAAGAGTTGCTGCCAAATCATGTTTTTCGTTTTTGGGGGAACCAATCTCCAATTATCGTAAGTAATGCGCACTTTGCTTCGAGCCAAAAGTCCTATGTAGCTAATAAAGTGGTCTTCCTCAGGACCAACTGGATTCAGATTGTCATCGAAGTCTATATGCAGCCTCTCCTGTTGATGTTCATGACGTGCAACCAATGCTCCCATCTTTGTACAGCCTCTAACCCTCCTTCTTACAGGGGGTTCAACTCTAGACCTTTCGTCATTTCTAGAGCTTTCGTCATCTCTATGCCTCTCGTCATCACTAGAGTTGTCCATATTCCTGTTAACACAAAAAGCGACATCAGAAACCTAAATAAATTGCAATGAAAACGAAATATACTAAGCGGGAAGTAAAATAGAAAAAACACAGTTCTTGTTTATAAATTAAGGTCTTACTCTATATTGTTTCCCATAGTCCTTCACCATGGTCATTTCTTACAGCATATTCGTCATCATCTACCAATTCTACTTCATTTGTTCAAGGTGTAGTTGTTGTGAAAGGTGGTGTGTCATCAAGGTTGAAGGTCGGATCACCATACTTCTGTTTTTTACTTTTAAGGACAATGGACATGTTTTTGCTGGCAGGATCGGTGACATAAAACACTTGTTTCGCCTGGCTTGCTAAAATGAAGGGCTCGTCTCTATAGCCAACTCTTCGAAGATCGACTGAGACAAATCCAAATTGTTTATCTATTACCACGGCATTATTGCTAACCCATTTACATTTAAATAAAGCAACTTTGAACTTGTTGTATGTCATCTCCCATATTTCTTCTATAACTCCATAATAGGTCATAGACGCTAATATGGGGTTTTTGTCTCTCGAACTGGAAAAGTGCATAGATTCAGCTTCTACCATGACCCCACTATTTTGCATGGTACTTTTGTCATCTTGCTCTTTGGTATAGAAAGAATAGCCATTTATATCATAACCGGTCCAAGTAATGACCTGAAACGAAGGCCCCCAAGCTAGCCACTTGATTGTCTCAGACACACCGATCTCATGCAAAACCTTTTCCTCGAACCACTGCATGAATGTCTTGTTTTGCTCAATAGCAATCTGCATGTCATTCTTCCTTGGATTCTTGTTCTTCAAAGTGTTTCTGTGTTCATTTATGTAAGGTTGAACTTCCATATTATTCAGGATATACAAGTGAGCTTGCAACACCTCTTCACGAGGAACATTCTTCACTTTCAGTCCTCGTGTTCCCTTGCTTCTCCCTTCTTCATGCCGAGATTGTTCCTTCTTCCCTGACATATAATCTTTGCAAAACTCCATAGCCTCCTCAACTACATATCTTTCTACTATTGAGGCTTCTGGTCGATAAGGATTTTTAGAATACCCTTTTAAGATCTTCATGTATCGCTCGAAAGGGTACATCCACCTCAGGTAAATTGGACCGCATAGCCTTACCTCCCTCACCAAATGAACTACCAAATGCACCATTATATCAAAAAATGAAGGAGGAAAGTGCATCTCTAGTTGTGACAAAATAATGTAACCCTCATTTTCTAGTTCATCCAACTTTTCAGTGTCAATGACTTTGTTACAGATAGCATTGAAGAAAACGCACAATCTTGTCACTGTGGTTCGTACTTCATCTTTCATTATGCCTCTAATAGCTACTGGTAATAGTTGTTGCATCAACACATGATAATCATGGGACTTCATTCCCACTAACTTCAAATCGTCCATTGAGACACATCTTTTCACATTCGAGGAATACCCTTGCGGCACCTTCATTTCATGCAAACACCAACACAAACTTCTTTTCTCTGCTTTTGATAGTGTATGCGCTGCTGGCTCCATGTATGCCCTCCTACCATCATCTCTTAGTTGTGGATGTAACCGTTCTCTTATTCCCATATCGACAAGGTCTAATCTCACATTAATCCCATCCTTAGTCTTCCCTGGTATGTGCAAAAGCGTACTGATAAGGCTATCACAAACATTCTTCTCCATATGCATCACATCAATACTGTGTCTCACGTCAAGCAAACGCCAATATGGAAGATCAAAGAAAATGGATCTCTTCTTCCATATGTTCTTCTCACCCGCAACCCTCTGATTCTTACCAAAAGTGACATGGATACGTTCCACTCGACTGTAGACTTCCTCTCCGGTTAGTGACTTTGGAGCCATTCCATGCTCCGGTAAGCCGTTAAACCGCTTTCTTAGCCTACGATACGGGTGGAACCGATGAAGAAACCTCCTGTGGCCAAGGTAGACAGTTTTTCTTCCATGCTTTAGTTGTTGGAAGTGTGTGTCTGCGTCATATATTGGGCATGCTTTGTGACCCTTCACGCTGTACCCTGACAAGTTTCCGTACGCAGGGAAGTCGTTTATCGTTGTGAAAATCATTGCACGTAGCTTGAAAGACTCCTTCTTATAAGCATCAAACACATCTACGCCTTCCTCCCACAACTTCTTCAAGTCCTCAATCAAAGGCGCTAAATAGACATCAATATCGTTCCCTGGCTGTTTTGGTCCAGAAATCATCATAGATAGTATCATATACTTACGTTTCATACATAGCCAGGGAGACAAGTTGTATATTACAAGGAGAACCGGCCACGCACTATGTGTGCTAGTAAGAGTTCTATACGGATTGATGCCGTCTGTACAAAGCCCAAGCCGTAGGTTTCTCGGCTCGCTGCCAAATTGAAGGAACATTTCATCTATTTTCTGCCATTGTGGAGAGTCAGCTGGGTGCGGAAGATATTTCCCATCAGATATTCTCTCATCAGAGTGCCATCTCAACTTCTTCGCTTTTGTTGCACTCGCAAACAAACGTTTAAAACGTGATATTATTGGAAGATACCACATAACCTTTAAAGGTTGCCTTTTACTTGTCACATCACCACAACCACCATCTTTTTTCACTTTGTATCGTGCAGTTTTACACTTAGGACACTCACTAAGACCTCCGTACTCATTTCTGTACAGTACGCAGTCATTAGGGCAAGCATGTATCTTTTTATACTCCATACCCATTATAGACAGGATTTTCTTTGCCTCATACATACGATTTGAAAGTACATTATCCTCCGGAAACATATCACACAATAGTTCAAGTAGCAATGTGAAACTACTATCGGTCCACCCACAAGTTGCCTTTAAGTTAACCAAATGTAATGTTCCTGTCAGCCGCGTGTACTTACTACCACTGTACAATGGTGTCTCTGCATCACTCCGCAGGCTGTCATACTCCTGCGACTGCGCAAAGGATTCTGCCTTAACATCGTTAATCATTCTCTCCATTCTATCTTCATCTATGACATCCATAGCTTCCTTCTTGTGTGACGGACAATCAGTTACTTCCTCACCATGCCATATCCACCTTGTGTATCGCAGATTTATTCCATCACAAAGTAGGTGATCCTTTATGACATCAACATCCCGTCTACTCTCATTCAAACAATTGACACAAGGACAAAAATACTTCCCATTTCTTGCAGGAGCATTCTTTTTAGCGAATTCAATAAATTCGTCCACCCCTTTCTCATATTCTTCACTAGTTCTCAAAGCATTCATCCAATTATGATCCATTTTGTTACCACCTAAGGCATTACCAATAACATTCACACGTTTAGTACAATTCTCAACGACATATGATGGGATTGCCTAATTAAGTTATCAACCCAATTTAGGATTTTAAAATATGGGCTTAATAACTTTATTGCCCCCTCCTAGCCTCATCTCTCCTCTTAAAAGGGTTTCAGTGCTATGTAACTTATTTTTTTAATAAGTATATGTATATAAAATTAATGTATAATAAAATAAATACAATAAGATTAAATTAAAGAATTTTTTTGAGGTTTGGAAGAATTAAAAACAAAATGAGTTTCATATTAACAAAACAATTTTAAGTTGAGTTCTTCCAAAAATAAAATTGTTTTATTGAAAATATTTAGATAAAAATCATTTAATGAATATTGGGGTTATGGTTTTCTTTTCAAGTTTTGGCTTGAATTATTCTTCATAATTCGTTTGGAATACAAGAATTTCTTTAATTAAATAAATCATATTTTATTTTATTATATATACTAATTAATGGTGCAGGAACAAGACCAATGAAATGGGGTGGTGCCACTACGTGTGTATGGATAAATCTCCATTGGCTTATAAAAGCTAGATTTCCCTAAAACTGAACAACACGGATTTCTATTATACACAAGTAAATTTATATTTAAACAAGAAAATAAACCATTCCCGAATAAATGCAATTTAAGCAATATAACCACAACAAACACATCAGGCTAATCTCAACTATCTCAATATAAGCAATATATAAGCACAATCTCAACCATTTCAAGTAAATTTATATTTCAAAAACAAAATATACCATTCTGTTACAAAAAAAATGAAGAAAATAAACCAACCTGATCAGGGGCGCCCACTAGCTAGTATGTTGGAGAGGTAGAGAAGATGTTGGAGATCCACGGTGGTGTGCACAATAATGGAAGGACGGAGGTGGAGGAGAGAGCAAAAATCTACCCACTGTGGAGGAGGTGAAGTTGCAGCAGGGTCGGTTGCGTGCGTTGAAGAAACAAAGAAACAAAGAGGAAGAAGAAGGGAGGAGGGAGGAGTTGAACAAGAAGGGCCGACGGTGGAGGAGAGAGCTTGAACAAGGGAGGAGGGAGGAGTTGAAGAAAAAAACAGAGGAGGGCCGATGGTGGGTGGGGAGAGGAGGAAGAAGAGTAAAGTTGTTGTTGAGAGGATGTGAGGAGAGGTGTGATAGATGAGAAGACGCATGTCAGACAAGTGTCTGACATGCGGGTAGGGGATGCCTTTAGGCGTCCCAAATGCCATTTGGGACGCCTAAAGTCCCTACTTTAGGCGTCCCAAATGAATTTGGGACGCCTAAACCCAGCTCCAGGCGCTAAAAAAAATTTATGAAATTTGTATTTCGCGCTAGGAAGCACTTTAGACGTCCCAAATTCAAATTTGGGACTCCTAAAGGTTCCCCTACATATATATAATTATGAAAATGCCACCGCCTCCCTTTTTAACCACCCAATTTTCAATTTGGGACGTCCTTGGGGGTGGTTATATTTCAATTCTGTAGTAGTGCTTGTAGAATTAACTTACTCAAGGTAATAGCACTGAATAGATTGTTTACTGGAATTCTAAATTTCAATTCTACACTCTACATGTTCTATAGGAACCTTAAGTATGTATATAGACAAAAAAAGTAATTTTGGCATTGATTATATAGCAAGTAAGATATGGTCAGATCTAAGAAAATTGGCAAAAGAACTTGCCACTAACAGTCCCTCCAGAAGTGATGATTTTATCTGGCAAACTTCATCACAAAGTGTAATGTTGGATGATATATTCCCTGAGGTGCTTTCAACCAGAAATCTTTGTATTTCCCTGTAAGAAGGATACTGGATTGACTTGGAGGGGTCTGACACATAGAGAATTGAGTATTTTGCACCAGACTTCTCCATGGAACTGAGAAGCTCAGAAAAGATTTTACCTGCATATATACACAGCAAAAACACAATTGTTTCACAGATAATACAACCCTATCAGGCATACACACAAGTTTGCAATATATTACCTTCAGATTGATTATTGTCAACATTTTCTGAAGGTAAAGAGTCTCTATTACAAAAGACAACCAAATATGTTGCCCCTTTGTGACTTTCTTCCATCCTCTTGGTCAGATAATCCTACCAGTTATGACAGGCAAAAAAGAATCAGATAATCATAACAACCCAAAATTCCATAATAAGCATTGACGCATGGTTTGGTTATTATTTGAATTGAATGTACAACAACATTTTCTAGATTTGCCCCCTCAATAGAATAAGATCCGAGGAAAGCAACATCACCAATTTCCAAATCATCTCCACAATTAACCAGCCTAATCAAACGAAAATGAGAAGCAAATCACAGAATCAAAAAATCACAGAGAAAAGGACTGACACATCAAAAATCGTAGAAAAATCAGAAGTAAATCGCAGTTAGAAACCATATACTTACTTGATGAAGAGACAACGGAAGTCCAGAAATCACATAATGAAACCAGAAACAAATCACAAAATGAAACTAGACACTTACTTGATGGCTAATAACTGACAGAGAGAGGATGGCCGTGGGAAGGACCGACAGTCGACGGTGGACGCTTTTCTGAACTCTGAAGAAGTCGACGGGGTCGAACGGAGTGCGAAAAGGGACGGATGGCATCGGAGTGCTAGTGAGAGGCTGAGAGCTTGAGAAGTCGACATGCTCAGAGTCTAAAGGAACGATGATTTAGGGATTTAGGGTTAAGGCATATGAAATATGGCTAATTACCTTTTCATCCTCCTTATACTATTAATTTTTTTTAATTACCTTTTCATCCTCCTTATACTATTAATTTTTTTTTTAAAAAAATATCTTAACAGGCCCAGGCCTGTCAGTAAGCCTAGGCCTGGCCTTTTAACAAAAACATGCTTTCAAAATAGTCTGAGCCTGGACTTTTAGCTTGACAGGTCAGGCCTGAGCAGGCCAAAAACAGGCCAGGCCACAGGCCGCCTGGCTTGTTTCCACCCCTAATTGGAAGTCATTTGGCACTTCCCTAGAAAAGCGCCATAAGAAGTCCTCCAAAAAGCGCCGTAGCTTAATTAAATAATTAAGTTACGACGCTTCCATATATTTAAGAAGCATCGTAATTTGTTTTAATGATGCTAGAAGCTATAGCCCTTCCTAAGCGCCATAGTGTTCTTTAAATTAAGCGTCACAGCTTGTGTTTTCTGTAGTAATGATTCATAACCTAAATTACAAAAAAAAAATACCATTTGAATTATAAAGACCTTAAAATATTTAATAAATTAGAAAAAAAAAATGTGATATGGTAGAAATATGAAATTTTGAAGTTTAGGGGCTAACAACTTGAATATATACAATGACAACTTAAGAATATTAATTAGCAACTTAGTATACACAATACCAACTTGGGGAGCTCAAGCTTTTAGTATCTATACCAAAGTTGTTATTTCCTATACTCAAGTTATCAATATTCAAATTTCAAAATTCTAGATTCCTATTAGATTACCTAATTTGTCCTTTTGCTAATTTAGTAAACATTTGGGGGGGTTTTGTAATTCAAATGATATTTTCTTTGTCATTTTTCCTTTGAAATATGTGCTAACACTTTTTCTAAAATATTCTTTTAATCAGAGTATTAGATGTGGAAGGTAAACAAAGAGTGAGAAAAATTATGTAATTAATAGGGGATAATTTAAGAAAATTAAAAAAAAAAGAAAAAACAATAAAATCTAATATTTAGAATTGAAACCAAGGTTCTGAAACCTGTGACCAATCGGGGTATTGTAGAGCCAAGAAATCGGGCCAGCCCGTTTAGGCTCGAGCACATTAAGGGTCAAGCTTATGATTTATAGGCTCCAGAAGGAGTTGGCCTAAAAGGGCCGGCCCTGTAAGGCGGGCCCTGCAACCTTGTAGGGCCAACCCTTTTAATATTCTTTTAAAATAAATTAATATATGTAATATCATCATAACAAATTATCAATATGAGAGACACTTAAGTACTTAATAGAGTATTAGTAACACCCTAACACTTATTAAATGGTTTGATTTATTTGGTTTTTTACAATGACTTATTCATTTAAACTTTAAAAAAAGGCTAATTTGGACATCAGATAATTATTTTAACTTAAATTTATGAGTTTTAAAAATTATTTATCTCAATTTAAAGCAAAATAATAAATAAATTATAAAATTTGAAAGTAAATTTTATTTGAATTAAAATGAATTTAGGGCTGAGCCCATGAAGGGCCAGCCCTGTAGGGCTGTGGCCTAGATAAACTGGGGGTTTTACAGGAAGCGAATCTAAACGGGCCGGCCCGTATTCCCGGCTATGAGCATTGGGTCAAGGGTAAGTGGGTCAGACCGAAACTAACCCGGGGCCAAGCCGGAAAAAAATTGAATATTTTAGGCATATTAATATAAAATTCTAAAGAAAAATTTTTAAAGTCAATTTTTTTTAAAAATAAAAAAGATACTGAACCAGTCCGGTACACTAACCGGATCAATTCCTTGTCTGATTCACTTGTTTCAAGGTTGATCAACCAGTTCGATCCAAATTTCAAAACATTGATCGAAACACAAATATCTCAATTGAGTGTACATTCAGCCACTCGCTCTTGTTCATAAAAGAGTCGCACTTAAAGACTTGGTTACTCAAAAATACTACTTTTTAGATGTTCAACCTACAATTCATATAGGCTTAGCCTACTTTGCTTCCTCAAGCTAAAAATATAAAAGTGCCTAATGTTTAGGATGACTAATTTTAAATAAAACTCCTCTCAAATTCACCTTATTTGAAAAGTTGTTTTTTAAGGTTACAACGGTCTTTCTAATGAGTTTAGGGTTGAGCCCATGAAAGGTCAGCCCTAGAGGGCTATGGGTTATAAAAATTGGGGGTTGGAAGCGGGCCTAAATGAGCCGGCCCGTATTCCCAGTTATGGACACTGAGTCAAGAGTAAGTGGGTCAGACGGAGTTAAATCGGCAAAAAATTAAATATTTTAGATTTATTAATATAAAATTCTATAAAAAAAAATTAAAAAAAGTCAATTTTTTAAAAAAATAAGAAAGATACTGAACCAGTTCGGTACACAAACCGGATCGATTTCTTGTCCAATTCGCCTGTTTTAGGGCTGATCGGCTAGTCCAATCCAAATTTCAAAGTATTGATTGAAACACAAATATCTCAATTGGATGTGCATTCGGCCACTCGCTCTTGTTCATAGAAGAGCCGGACTTAAAGACTCGGTTACTCTAAAATACTACTTTTTAGAGGTTCGACCTACAATTCATATAGGCTTAGTCTATTTTGCTTTCTCAAGCTATAAATGTAAAAGTGCCTAATGTTTTTTTCTTGCCTCATGTTTAGGATGACTAATTTTAAATAAAACTCCTCTCAAATTCATCTCATATGCCATAAATCATCATTTGAAAAAACTGTTTTTTAAGGATACAACGGTCATTCCAAAAGCAGTATCTCCAAGGCAGAGGTGGGAGAATGGTGAAGGTGGTCCCACTATATGAGATTTTTTGTGAGGATAAAGATAAATAAGTTAGGAAGCGCCTGCATGAGGTGTGAGGAATGGCGAAAAGGGCAGAGGGCATCTGTAGGGATTGTCGCTTTCGAGGTTTCTTGGAGGCTTTGTTGCAATTTCAACGTGACCCTGACCCTGACCCCACTCTTTCCCCGTGCTGACGTGTTTCACGTCCCTTTCATCCCTTCCCCCGGGGCCCCACCCTCACATGGCTCCCCCTCTTACCTATTCCCCCGTTCCAACCCCACGGGCCCCACTCCCCTCTGTCGTCTTTGTGGTCCCCACCACACCCCCTCAGTCCACACCTACCCCTGCCATATCGCTCCCCACCCCTCCCTCTACTCTTGCTCTTTTATTTCCAAAAGTCTCTCTTTTCCCTTTTTCATAGAGTATTTCTCTCAGATTAATATTAGTTAATACTTTCTTCTTTTTTTTTTTTTTGCCAAAATATTAGTTAATACTTAATAGGGTTAATATAATTTTTGGTCTCTGAAATTTGATCCAATTTTATTTTGATCCCTCAAGTTTGAAATCAGTGGTTTTGATCCCTGAAGTTTCACCCAATTTTGGTTTTAGTCCCTCAAGTTTGAAATCGATGGTTTTGGTCCCTAAAGTTTTACCCGATTTTGGTTTTGGTCCCTCAAATTTGAAAAGGACTTGGTTTTTTCCGGGTCGAGTCGGGTTTCAAAAACGGGTCTCCAAGTCCTTTTCAAATTTGAGGGACCAGAACCAAAATCGGGTGAAACTTTAGGGACCAAAACCACCGATTTCAAACTTGAGGGACTAAAACCAAAATTGGGTGAAACTTCAGGGACCTAAACCACTGATTTAAAACTTGAGGGACTAAAACCAAAATTGGATCAAACTTTAATGATCAAAAGTTATATTAACCCTACTTAATACCATATTTTCCATTTCATTTTCTCTTACGAAAACCATCATCACCGTACACGTGTAGGGTGGAATTTCCGTGAAGCCGTGTGTGAGAAACTGAGCATGTGCAACTCTGTAACCGTTATCAGAGGAAAGCTGGCATTGTGCAAAGCAAGCCGTACACTCCAAAAATAAATAAATATATAAAAATATTTTAAGAAATTCAGAAAGAAAGAAACGAAAGCCGATTCGGATTTGCTTTTCGATAAAGCAAACACTGGAGTTCTAAGTCAGGCTCAGACAAAGCCTGCTGGTTCTTCGTTCGTGGGTTTGCTTTTCTTTTCTTTCATTGGGTTTTTTATTTATTCTTTTTATGGATTCATCTGCTCCGTAGCATATAGATATTTTTTAGAAGCAAATTTTTGTCTCAGATATAGGTCTTAACAATGCCTCAATAACTATATTTTTCTCATTTTACTTTTACTATAATTTACAAAAAATTAATAACTTACTAGTTATTCCTCATATATGAAAATTAATTAAAAATGCCGTAAGGATTGAGATTTATGGTAAGTATTACTCCTGTGCTCTTAGTTATAGGGCAGAAAGAGGAAAAAAAAATTGATCTTATTTATAAGGTTCCTTATCAAATTTTTCATATGAATGCTCATTTTTGCCATCCATTTATTATTATGTTGATTTTATTCTCATAAAGTATAACATATAGATAAAATTGATTTTTTTGGAGAAATTAAAGAAACTAAATAAGTTACTTAATCATATTATATGTTGTGTATCATTGAATTATATATCAATTTATAAGTTAGGCAAAATAGTTTGGAAAAAAATGAGAAATGTAAATATTTTATAATTTATTTTTTTTATCAAAATTAAAGTAATTTAATTAACTTCCTTAATAACTACAAAAAAAAAAAAATCAGCCTTATCTTATATTTAAGGTTGAAAGGAGTATTAGATAGGAATAAAATTGAAAAGATTTTGAATTTCTTAGAAGAGTTAATGAAGTTGAATAGAAAGTATCTTATAGTATTGATTGGGGGAAAAAATATTTATGATAAGTACTATTGCCTTTTATCCTTTTTATAAAACACCAACTCTATCAATTCTCACACACTAATAAAAACAAGGAATAAAGTGCAAATTTATTAATGAAGTTTTGTCCAAGGAGCGTCTGACATAAATATCTTTTAGAAAGGGTAAAAATACCAATAAACAATTAATAAGGGGCAAAAATACCAATGAACAATTAAAATGGGGCATCCACCACAAAAACCGTTAAATCCGTATTAATGCCGTTAGGGGTTTTCTTCTCCTATAATTTAATGCCGTTAGTACGGATTAACGGTTTTTGTGGTGGATGCCCCTTTTTAATTGTTAATTGGTATTTTTGCCCCTTCTAAAAAATATTTATGTCAGACGCTCCTCAAACAAAACTTCATTAGTAAATTTGCACCGTAAAAACAATTAAAATTATTAAAATTATCCTAAATTTAAGTGATTTACAATGGGTGGTGAGGCTGGAAAACAAGGGGGAGAGGCATGAGCCAATCATGTGGCACACGTTTTGAAGGGCCCTGGATCTCGCGGCTGCTTTACTTTAATCATGTTTTGTCTTTTTCTTTTCCAGCTTCGGGTTTGGTTAAAACTTAAAAGCAAACATCAGAATACCAAATGACTATAACCCCTCTCCTTTCTGTTTCTCTCTTCCCTTCTCTTTCCATTTCCTTCCTAAAATCCCATTTTAATTCCCTCGTTCCCCAAATTCCATGCATTCCTCTTCGGTCTTCCTTCCTTCACCCTCCCATCAGTAAAATACTTCCTCCGGTCCTAATTATAAGATAAAGTTAACTTTTTTTAGATAAATTAAGGAAGCCAATTAAATTACTTTAGAGTATTTATATTTTTATTTTTTCCTCTAAACTAATTAATTTGACTAATAAACTAATATATAATCCAAGGATACTAAAAGTATAAACACTCTAAAGTAATTTAATTGGCTTCCTTAATTTCTCCAAAAAAATTAACTTTATCTTATAATTAGGACTGAAGGAAATAATAAAGGATTACGGTATTTAGTTATTTACCCCTGCTTCCCATTATTCCCATGCACTCTCATTCGCCTTCCTCACGTAAAACTCACTTTACCACTTTATCCTCCACATTCCCCGCCTCACAAGATCAAAATTACAAGGCACTTGTCCTATCCTTTATGTAAAAGCTTGATATATTTTTTTATAAAAAACAACTACTAAAATTAAAATCACACAGTTTAAAATATTAGTTAAAAATAAAAAATATATAAGATATATATCTTTTTTTATAATTATACTTTTATTTATAATGAGAGTACATGAAAAATTATGAGTGAAGATTTATTGCAGAGGAATAGTGGATGTCATATATTTAATAAGGGTAAAAATAAAATGAATAGTTTAAAATTTTAGACAAAAAAAAATTTATTTATTATATTAAACAACAACCCCTTATGAAAGATATTGTTCCTTGTAAAGGGGGGAGTAATTTGTGTATATTAAAAAAAGTAGTTATTTGTAAAAAGAAGTGTGTTAACTTTACTAAAATGCCCTCTTTAATTGTAATTTGTATTAGAACCATCCCCTCGATGAAACCGCTGTATTATATATTTATTCAATAAGGATGGTTTTAAAAAAGTTATAAATTTGAGGTACAATATCAAACCCTTGTATTTAAGACCAAAGTAAACATTCTAATAAACATCCTAATGGCTTTAGGCCTATTTATCTTTTTTTTTTTTTTCTGCCAAGACTTTTTTTGTTTCTTATTCTCTTAAAAACTAAAATACCTAATTTAAAACATAAATATCATCAAAACTAATTTAAAACATAAATATTATCCAAGTTTAATAAAACATAAATACTAAGACTTAAGTCCAAACTATAATTAATGTTCATAACCAATTAAATAAGTCCATAGCCACAATCAAACAAGTCTACAAGCTTTAAATGTCAGTAATAATAAAACACCTGATTTACATTTTTGCGTACATATACACAAAAAGAAACAAGAAAATCAAAAAAGAGAAACTTCAAATGAGGTATAAGTCAGTATGAGAGCGTCTCTGATCTGAGAGTTGGATTCGGTTAACTCTGCCCCTTGACCACTGCTTGCTGCTCACTACCCTATGCCTAGTTTTTTTTTTAAAAAAAAAGTTAAACGGGACTAAAAGGGCATGCCCTACAGCAGCTTGCTTCCTTCTGAAGGCTCTAAATTATAAGCCTAGCCAATGACGGACTCGGGCCTAAACGGGCTCGACTCAATTCCCGGCTCTAGAGGGCCGTCACTAGTGGAGGACGATCTTCTTCACTACTGGTGTAGGACTGCCTCCATCACTGATGGCGGACATCGTTGCTATTGACGGTGGAAGGAAGAAGAAATAGCATGAGGATAAGGAGGGAAAAAGGCCCATGGAAGTAGAGGTGGAAGGTACTTCCATGGGTTGAATGATGGAACACACTTCCATTGATTTTGATGGAGGTGAATTTCACCAAGAACTGACTTCCAGTGCACCAAACAGTTAAAGAGGTGAGTTCCACTGCCACTTCCACTTCCCTCCTCCCACTTCCAAACTACCAAACGTGGCATAATAATACCTCCAGTTAAAAAAGGTTTTGTTTTTGTGTGCTGGGAAGTCTTCATAAAGTTGGTGTCTGTTTGGGATGACGGAGTGAGCTTTTTTTAAAAACATCACTATGCTTCTGGCTTTTTAAAAACTGGGATGTTTGGGTTGGTATTTTGACAACTATGGCTTTTTTCCAAAAACAACTTTTGATAAGAAGCTCAAAAATCTGGTTTTTTGAAAAAAAGTTACTTTTACTACCGTTAATCCAAACATAAATCATATTTATAATATAATTTTTATCTTATCTTAAATTTATAAAAATCATATTAAAAAAAAAAAAGCCATTCCTGTCACCACTTAACCCAAACAAGCCCTTATAAATTGCATTACATGTGAGAAATTCTTGGGCATTTTGAGAGACAATGGACCTGGCCATGAGTACTATTTTGTCTCTCTCTTACTTTCCTTTTGTAACATTGAGGACAAAACAGAAATCACAACCCAATGTACTTGGCCGCATGAAACGACATCTTTTTTCTTGCAAATTCGAAACGTAAACGACATATTTTCCCTTGCAGTAATTATTCACGATTTAACGGAAAAAAAGCATCATTATTTTATCGATAAATATTAAAATATTATATTTTTTCTAATTTGTACATGAAAATAGATTCATAATTACCACCCTAAATCCCTAATCATCATTATTATTCATATTACAGGTCCCTTCCCCTCACGACTTATTCGTCACCAACTTCGTTCAGTCCCCCTTCTTCAAGCTAGGATCTTCTAAAATGAGAACTCTTGTAGCTAATGAAAATTAACTCCTTATTAGCTCCTTCCATCTTCTTTTCTCGAGCTCTCATCTATATTACTCTCTACCCAGTTCTCTCTCTTAATCTCTAGGCTTCATTCTCTCTCTCTCCCCCCCTCTCTACGATTTCGATTTTTTTTAGCTCCAGTGATTATCTGAAGAGTACCAATGGAGTGTGGGTGCTTGATCTTCGGAGAAGAAATTGCAGGCTTCTTCGGCGCTGAAGAAGTTATGTTCTTCCATCTTAATATACTGACTCTGGTATGCTGATTTCTGGAATTGAAAGCAGTTCATGGAAGACGACGGAGACGATGGAGAAATCAAAAGGTGGTGCTGGTGCTGGTGGTGGCTCTGAAGAGCTTCCGGCGACGAAATGCCCGCGTTGGGACTGTTATCTTCGTTCAAGATTGCGCTAGAGTCGCTATCGGAAGCTCCGTCTTTGAAATGATCCACCGTCGCCAATAGTGAAGCACCACCACCACCTCCGGCGACTCCATTGAAGCACCCATAATTCAAGTCCTCCTTGCACTGTGATTCAATAAGAATGGAGGTTTCAGCCGGCGGTGGTTCACTCCGGTCAGCCTTTTTCTCATCGGAATCAGACCGCGTTATCTCCTCTCCCTTCACTGAAATATCACTCTCTGTTTGCTCCTCTTGTAATCTAGATTTCAATTCCTTAATCTGCAACACACCCACCATCCAAATTCAATCAGAAAATTCATAACAATAATGGGTCCATGTAAAAGCTTCCAACTTCGATCTTAATCATAATAATCTCTTACCTCTTTGAGCAATGCTTCGTTGTCCTGTTGAACAGTGTCGAAGTTAACTTTGAGGGCCTCATAATTGGCTTTAAGAACGCCGTAATCCCTCTCTAACTGCTTGGTCTTCCACCGTGCACGGCGGTTTTGGAACCAAACGGCGACTTGACGAGGCTGTAACCCAAGTTCTTGAGCCAGCTTCACTTTCCTCTCAGGCTCAAGCTTGTTTTCGACCTCGAAGTTCTTCTCTAAAGCTTTGACTTGGTCAACACTCAGACGACGTTTCTTCTCCGACATCATCAAATGGCTTGATTCTTCCACACAACCTTCCTCGTCCACTACTCCATCCAAAATCATGGCTTGGAACTGATGATCCCTCCCATACACATGATTATTATTGTTATTGTTCCTCGGACTGATTTCATCTGACAAATTATTATGCATACCCAGAAAAGAAACTCAGAAAGTGAACATGAGAAATTCTAATTCAGGAAAAAAAATTGACCGAAACAGACATAGTCGAATATTTATAAAAGCTTTGAAAACTTTCTCGTGGGTGTTTGTAGTTGATCACGAAAAAGTCCAGACCCGGGGGGGGGGGGGTTGTGGGAACAGGCGAGCCTTTACTGAGAACTGTTTGAGAATCATATAATAACAAAGCAAATAAAGAAGATTATTAAAAGAGGGTTTTCGTTAGACCTCTGGATGGGCACATAGTCATCAAAGCACCCAAAGAATCGGAGCTTTCAAGTGATCTCTTCATGACTGGATGAGAAAGAAAATTACAACAAGAAGAACAACTCTGCACACAGATCTTTCTAGATCGTGGGTTGTTTTGATCCCAGTTACAGAAGCAGATTAACGTACTAAAAATTTGATCTTTTTCAAAGATCTCTCTCAAAGGGAGGGTTTGTTTTTTTTTCACTTAAAAGGAGCCATTGAGAATGAGAATGAAAATAAAAAGGAACACTCGTGTGTTAAACAGCACTGAACAGTACTGCTTAATAATATCTCCGTGGACTCCATAGTGTTCCTTATGTGTAATTATGACTACTACTTCCTCTCCCTCTTGACCCATAAAACTAGACGAAGAAGAAGATGAGATCAGAATTTGGAATCCATGGAGGTTGAGTGAAAAGGGTTGGGGGGGGGGGGGGGGCAGAGCGCTAAAGAGATGACGAACCCACGGGAGGGTTTGGATCTTGAAGAGGGTATAAATAAGACAAGTGAGGGGGAGCAAGGTAGGGTTAGAAACTGACTGGGGTTAGGGGTCGTGTGGTTTTTGGAATGAAATGAACCCAAATTCATCCCAAATGCAACATCTCTCCTGTATGGTTCAGTGTAACCGGTTCCAGCCAGTGACCTTCCGGTCTCTCCACCGTTTCAGGAAAGAGAGATATCTCATAAAACGGCTCGGCTGCATTTTAAGCCCAAGCTGGCTCCAGTCTTGGCTTCATGGCTTACCTCACAGGGGGATAGAAGTTATTTTTTTGGGAAAATTTCATTTAGTACTAAGGGTGTGGCTTAATTTCAGTCATCCTCTAAAAGATTCTGAAATTTCATTGCACTCTTTAAATTAAAATGAAATTAAATTTTGTGAGTGAAAAAATAATGATACCTTCTTTTATTTTTTTTCTTCCAAAAAAGCATTTGCAAGATATATAAAGGGTATTTACAAGAAAAATAAGGGTGTTTACAAGATAAATAAAGGGATTTGAAAGAACCTAAGAAATTAAAAATATTTTGGCCATTTATAAGATAAATATCAAAATTTACAAAACAAAATGGGCATTTACAAGACAAATAAAAGGATTCAAATGAACATAGGGAATTGTAAATATTTTGACCATTTACAAGACAAATATAGAAATTTATAAGACAAATAAAGTAAGGGCATAATTGACTTTTCACCTACAAGTGGATGCAATAAAATTTTAGAATTTTTTGAGGGTTGACTGAAATTATATCACATATTTAGAAGCTAACTAAAATTCTCCCTATTTTTTTTTATAACTAGTGGATAAAGTTTAATATTGCATAAAGGATGTTTATAAACGGGTCTGAGCAGGACAAGACATTTACATGATACCTAGTCCAAAAGATAAATGGGTTGCATTATGCAAGCCATTGCCTATCCCTGTTCAATGAAAGTCATATTAATTTGAAGTTGGGATGGGTAAGGTTTATAGGGCAAGCTTTCATGCTAAAAAATCTCTTTTGCATTAAGAAAATGATGAATCATCCAAAAAAAATAGAAAAATTATAGTTTAATATACAAAAAAACATATTCTATGTAATTGTCCTTTCTCAAGTTTGATGTTTTGATTCAAATCATGAGCCAATAAAACAAAGCGACATTTGCTAAGTAAATATTAAATCCATTTATTCATTACATTCTAATTGAATGGAAATTAAATACTTACCGAGTTTTGTCAAATATTGAACATAAGTGTATGTATGTATGTATGTATGTATGTATGTATGTATGTATGTATGTATGTATGTATGTATGTATGTATGTATGTATGTATGTTACAATTATATATAGGGTTAAGGTGCAAATTTATCAATAAAGTTTTAAACAAGGAGCGCCAGAAACAATTATGTTTTAACGGGAGCAAAAATACGTATAAGGAATTAAAAATGGAGCATTCCTCACAAACCCATTAACTTGTTCATAACGTCCGTTAGGTGTGTCTATATGGCATTTAAGGAGATAAAACGTCCATCACGACGCCTCTAATCTGTGACGACAATACCTATTCGGCCCTTCATAGTCGTCCTCGTGACTGGGTTATCCGATTACCAAATGGCGCATTGGTAAGCTACAATAATTTGTAGCAGTTGGATCATCTAAATAGCTACAAAATGTGGCGCCATGCTAGTGCCACATTTGTAGCAGTGACTTGGTAGCGGTTGGATCATATAAACCGCTACAAAAATATGGCGTCAAATGTGACATTTTTAGCGTTGAATTTGTAGCGATTGAAGGGCAAAACTGCTACAAAAGATAAAAGGTTGTAAATTTGT
Organism: Inga laurina; assembly: GCA_963855925.1. Lineage (NCBI taxonomy): Eukaryota > Viridiplantae > Streptophyta > Magnoliopsida > Fabales > Fabaceae > Inga > Inga laurina. The sequence continues at coordinate 16,451,353 of OY979709.1, forward strand.
AGCTGCCACCATTATTCATTCAAGCTCTCATTGTAAAAACAAGCCGAATCTCATGGATTAAGGAGTTTGAAGGCAGCCTCGAATATTGATTCTCTCATCATCTCCTTGCACGCACATCCTGTATGATTTTCACCTGCGAACTCACCAACAAATTCATCCATCAATTATTATAATATTCTTCTCCCACCTACACTATGTCCCATTCAAATTCCATCATGACCGTGGCTTTTACCAAGGAGTTTGGAGGGAGGGCAAATTTCATGGCAGCTTAAGCATTTGTGAGGTAATTTGGGAGCAGCATGGAGGAAGCTAGAGTTTAGGATTTATACTTGAAGACTATAAAGGAATGTCTTTCCTTTTATCAATTTGTTTCAAGACTTGAGATTATTTAACTTTAAATAATGTTGAGTTGTTTTCTTGACAACAATCTAGTCTTAAATTGTAGACATATTATTTAATTTGAATTAAATTGATATTTTGGATTTGATTTATGCTTAAGATGTTTATTGGGATTTTTTGTTTGCAAACCCTTTGATTATCAATTAGATTATTAATTTAATTGTAAATTTGGATTTATCCTCTTGATTATTTAATTAGGTTGGTTAATTATCTAGTTGTTTAATTAGGCAATTGTGAACATGATTCTCAAAACTATCTTAAAACTATTTTGACTAGTTTTAATGGATTTAATTATGTAGCGCTTATTCCATTATGAGTTTTCTAATAGATTAGGTATTATTGATCTTAAGGGTTTCCCAGTTTTAATTAGGTAATTAATTCTAATATTTAATCAATCTCCTTTTGGTCTAATAAATTGATATGGGCTAAGAAAGCTAACTTGATATGAATTCTAAGTTGTCCCTTCCATCATGATAACTGAATTAGATCTTTGTTCTTTGTCTATCTTTTAATCAATCTCTTACTTAGGATTTTAATTCTCCTTTCATAACCCCGCCAAATTGCATTTTCATATAGATTAGTTTAATTCTCATATAGGTTTTAGAATCAACTGCATTAGTGCATTTATTTAGTTTAACTGCATTTAGATAGGTAATAGTGTCTTGCACTCTAGTTTAGGTCAATTCCATTGCTTTTTTTATCACTTAAAATTAATCTTAAAGAAAAGCTACAACTTGCTTATTGGAAAAATAACCTAGGTTGATGCTAAAATACATAATTAATTGGGACTTAGTTTAATTGATTACTTTAGCAACAAGAGCAACATCAACTGGATTTAATGTGCAGGTTCAAGGTAAGTAATTGTTTTAATAAGTTAATATTTCAATTAAAGCGGTTTAAATGTGAAATTATATTTAATTAAAATTTGTGATCAACTGTGCAGATGAGCAAGGGAATATCACTAACAGGAGGCTGGATGTGGCCGGTCTAAATCAGTAGAGCCGGGAATTCGGGTCGAGCCCGTCGGGCCGGCTTGTTTAGGCCCGAGCCCTTCAAAGGCCGGGCTTATGATTTAGAGGCTAAAAAGGGAAGCGGGCCTAAAAGGGCCGGCCCTGTATGTAATATCCCAATTTTTGATTAAGGGATAAACATGATTATTAATGATAATTATGAATTTATTGGAATTATTATGTGTTTTATGACTATATTAATTAATGTCATAATTAGTGGAAATTGGAGATATTAGTGTATATGTGTGGTATTTAAGATCAAGGGTGGTGATTCCTTGACTGTGGGTCGGAATCCAGTGCATTTAGCTTGTGTGAGCTTATTGAGGGAATGAAGGAGATGCTGACATGTGGCATTGTGGTGCAATTCTCGTTTCTTGCTTTCTGTGTTCTTATCGCACTCTCTGGGTCATAGCAAGCATAGCCTCACTCGCGAGTGAGGGATGAACATCACTCGAGTGAGGATTTTGTGCTCGAGTGATGAGTGCATTTGACACCAAAGGGCTTGCTTCTCAGGTTGTCACTCGCGAGTAGGTGCAAGGGTGTGCCTTCTCACTCGCGGGTATGGGCACCGTGCTCGAGTGAGCCGTGTGTGCTCGAGTGAGCTTGTGCTTCTAGTGTGGGATGGTGCTCTCGGGTGTGTGCTTTCTGTCTCACTTCCTTGTGCTTGAAGTGATTTCCGTACGTGTGCTCGAGTGAGGGCATTTGTGCTCGAGTGAGCCTGCTTCTGAAAACTCCCTTGTGCTCTCGGGTGTTCACTCGCTGCCTCTCACTCTCTTGTGCCTGAGTGATGTCCGTACCATCACTCGAGTGAAGCCGTTTTCACTCGAGTGTCCGTACATCTGTGCTCGAGCATGGTCATCTGTGCTCGAGTGAAACAGTGTAAAATCTCAGTTTTGTGTTTCCAAAAGGGGATTTTTGGGATAGTTTTTCCTACCCTTTAGGAGTGTTGTTAGGGGTATTTAATGACTCTAAAAGAGCAATAATGATAACCAATTAAGCATTATAAAGTGAATTAAGTCTTGGAGTAGGGAATAACTCTTCGTCCCTAATTGTGAAAATAGGATTTGATATTTGCCTTCCTCGGGAGAGACCGGCGCTAGGACACGCCCGGGAGAACTCAGGTAGTGACTTTTCTCTCATATCTTGTATGATGTTTTGGTATGCATATCTTATCATTGAACTTGTGAAATGTGTGCCATGGTCCATTACGGCGCGAGCAGGTCAGCGTGAGCCGTATAGGGAGTGACAGTGGTCATCTCTAGTTCGGCCGTTGGACTGCCGTCGTAATCGACATGGATCTTTGTGAATCCGACCCGTGGGGGCGGCGTATGTGAAAACCAGCCGTGGGCTGTGTGTGTGTATCTTGCCTATGTGGCTTGCGAATATGATATGCTTTATATGGATCCCAGCTGTGGTGAATTATACTGTGTTGACTGTTGAGATGCAATACAGCGTGAGCAATACAGCGTGAGCAATTCAGCGTGAGCAATCGTCAGGGATGACATGTGTCATACTAACCATTGCCGCTGCAACTACCGTTGTAGTTGCTTGTGTGGATGATGATTTGATTACATGCATTATTGTTGTACATTATATGATTGACTTGTTACTACGGGGATTCTTTAGAATCTCACTCTCCCAAAATTAAACCTTTTAGACAGGGCCGAAGGATCGAGAGGCAAGCGGGCGACGAAGAGTAGTTAGAGCTCCTGTTTAGGAGTGTATTTTGGAATTAATGGTTATCATTGTAGATTTTGGAATTGTATATATAGATTTTGTGTAATCCCCAAGTTAAGGGTATTGAATTGTGGCTTTGTGCCTTTGTAAATCCCTTATCTAATGAATGGAACCCGAATGAGTCGGGAATTTATTTGCACTCTGATATTTGTAAATGGAATCCACCTGTTCAGGCCAGTATTGTTTTGTATTGAGAACTTGAGACCATTGTGAATAAGTTTTGAAAAATGTTTTTGCAAATCCGATTTTTGGGCAAAAGAGTATCTTATTAAGTCCCAATTTCATTATGGTCTCTAATTACAACTTAATTATGAGTTTAAGAACTTAATCCCGGCCAAAGGTGGGAAGGGGGTTACACTGTAGGGTCGCAAGCCCTGTAGGGCTGGCCCTGCAGCCCTGAGGGCCGGCCCTTTTAGGCCAGTTTATTATTTTTTTAAAATAAATTAATAAATATAATATCATTATATCAAATTATCAATATGAGAGACACCTAAGTACCTAATAGAGTATTAATAACAGGCAAACACTTATTAATTGGTTTGATTTATTTTATTTTCTACAATGATTTATTAATTTAAACTTTAAAAAATAGGCTAATTTGGACATTAGATGATTATTTTAACTAAAAATTTATGATTTTTAAAAATAATATATTTCAATTTAAAGCAAAATAATAAATAAATTGTAAAACTTGAAAAAGAAATTTTTTTGAATTAAAATGAGTTTAAGCCCGTTTAGGTCTGAGCCCATGAAGGGCCAGCCCTGTAGGGCCGAGGGCCTAAAAAATATTGTACTTTTTAGCAAATGGGCCTAAACGGGCGGCCAGCCCGCATTCCCGGCTCTATAAATCAGCTTGGGCCACACTCACCAGATTTCAAAGCTCTCATAATCAGCCTGCTTGACCATGCAAGGAGGTTTACTGAATACAATGTCAATTATTTCAAGTTTTACACGGTTTCACAAGATCAAGGATTGCTAACCCAAAATGCGGATGTTAATGGCACCTTCAGGATAAGGAGTTATGTAACACCCTAATCTTATTTCATTTTTAGAGTACTTGAGTGCAGTTTGGTAAGCAACACAGGAATAACGAAAATATACTGATATTATTGAACAATGTTACTTGATTACATTACAGGTTTTTCCTACCAGGTTTCATACATAATACTTACAGACTTTGAAATAATATAAGGTCTTTAGATAACCAACCTTCAATTACCGGTAAATACCATTTTGCCCACGGAGCCTTTTTCTACTGCTGCAAACTTTATACATTTTATGGAAAAGGGTGAGATTCGAGAGAATCTTAGTAGTAATTGACAATTGATCATAGAACATGCAATAGTAAATATGCCATGTACTACATACAGCAATATTATAATAATGCATAATTCAGTTTGGTCAGTTCAGTTGGAAATGTTCAGAGTCAACCACTGTTGCAACCCTTACTTGTTTCGTACCTCAGCTGGGCTTAAGACCACCAACTAGGCATAATTCGGTGTACCCGTAGGCACTAGAATTCCATTCAGTGTATCCATAGGCACTATGATTCGGTTCAGTGTACCTGTAGGCACTATAATTCGGTGTACCCGTGGGCACTATGTATCATACATATTACGGAAGATGGTATGCACAATGCATATAAATATTAGCATAATGTATGAAAGATAAAGTTACTACCTGAAATAGCCCCTTCCCACCTAATTGTCTAATTGTCTTGATGCGGCTTGGCCTCAACTGTCTGGTCCTAAAATTCCAAGTTTACAAGTAACCGGTTATTACTTGAACTATTACTGCTTTTAATCACAGTTTGTTGGATATCTATCATAGTTTCAAAAATTTCTGCGTAGTACAACTCTGCACAGTGCAGTTTAACAATTTTCCAGAATCTGGCAGATTTTTCAGTTAACTTTAGAAATTCATAATTAATTCTAAAAAAATATAATTTGACTGATTCCAAAGCCTATATGAATCTCTTTAAATGTACTTTCATGGAAAAATACCCAAATTAGATTACTGGACTCATATTATTCCCAGAAATTCGCCAAACATAAGTTATTCCAGATTACATTCCAGAAACAAGGCACAAATTTGAAAATCTATATCTCTTAGTATACAAGTCCACAAATTCTGTACCACCTAGCAAACTAAAGCTCTACATCTCTACTTTAATCCTATAAATTTTCATAATTTTTGAATTAGGTTTGACCTACGAAATCCATTGCACAACAACACTGTTTCACTGGAGGCAAATCAAACAACATGCCCTTGCAACTTCAAAAATTTCCAATTTTGTATATATGCTTCCAAAAATCATAAACACATATATCCCCACACAATTTTCCCTTCTAAATCCAATGGAACTATCAAAATTACAAAATTCCAACTTCTTCCCCCTGTTTTGCACTTGGACGAAAGTTAGGGTTCTTAGGAGGAAATATGTGTTTTCTTGATTTCTCTTGTTTAACCACTTCCTTTCCACTTCTAATCACATGGCCAACTATTTAAACACCATTTACACATAATTAATCAAGATTTAGGCATCACCTCCCCTTAGGGTTTGAGCTTCCCAAAATCACAAAGTCATTAAAACCAAGCCAATAGCCAATCAAACCAGCAACAACAAACATAAATCAACATATTAGGTAAGGTTTCATGATTTACCTTTGATTCCTCCTTTTTCTCTCTCTAAAATATCCTCTCTCTTCTTCTTCCCTTGGAATCTTGCTTGCTACACATGATTTTCATGGAGGAGTAGAGATTAGATCAGGAATTACACAAGTTAGAAGGCACTAGCCCTTGAAATCACAAGTCTTACCTTGGATTTTGGCTCCTTGTTCTCTCTTGAAACCCTAGTTCTTCAAAGCTCTTCTATGACACTTTCTCTCTCTTTCTTAGGGTGTGTTTTGCATGAAATGAAGAAGGAAAGAAAGAGATTAAGTGTTTTAAAATATCTCTATCCATCTCTCTTTAGTTTTTTAAAATATATTAATTTATGACACAAGTTTTATTTATCCTTACCCTTTCTTAAATCTGTGTCATAGTTCTATTGACTTTAAACAAACTTTTCCTCCTCCCTTCTTAGCCCAAAATACGCCACCCATGGTTCAAGAAGAGATAAATGATCTATCAAAATATCATAATTCCCACCTCCTCAAACAATGATATTAAATTGTTAAGTAGCATGAGGAAATTGACCAAGACTTCATCTTTTTGTTTGGTCAAATATGCTTTTCTCTTTCTCTTTTTATTGTGACCGGATATAGCTCTTGAAGGAGCTAAGCAATGATTCTTGAAGTATCTCAATTTTGCCTCCTTAAATGATAAGTTTAATTGTAGGCAATTGCCTACAATTTTTGACTTTTCCACTACATTTATTTGGCTAAAACTTGCTCTATCTTTTTTTTTTTTTGGGCATAATTATCAAAATAAATATTTTCCCTTCATGTCCAGCCCATTTGGACGAAAATGAGTGTGTGTGCTGAAGAAAATAATTTCCTTTGGCTTAATATGGTAAATTACTATTTTACCCATACATTTTGTGATTTTCGCTCAAAACTAACAGCATTTTCACTCAACTTTAAAAATTCATAACTTTATTTGTAGAATTTCAATTGGAGTGATTCCAAAGGTTATGAACCCCTTTATTGAGTCTATTTTTAAGGAAAAATATAGCCTTTAGTCAACTGGAAGCTGAAAATTCCCAGAATTTCAATCTTTGGACGCTGTTCCAAAAAGTAGCCAGTTTCACTGGGTAAACTTGAAAAATTGATAACTCTTTGTATACAACTTCAAATAATCTATATGACCTATCAAATTATAGCTTAGAATGTCTACTTTCATTATGAAAAATTTCACATTTTTTTGAACATCATTTTGTCATCCAAAATCACATGACAATCCGCTGCCTCGCTAAAAATTGCATTGGCAGCACTATTCACATTCAACTTTTCAGTGTTTAATTCCTATAATCCAGAATTTATAGCAAGAGGCTATTCAAGGTGGGTAAATATTCATCATTCCATTTCATTAAATACAAATAATTACAAGGCATATTGGCAAATAAAATTTAGGGCGTGACAAGTTATGCAAGCAACAGTGACGGTAATATATGCAATTTGGAGGCATCCCTCATTATGAAAAATTTGTTGATGTCATCGAATTAAATTACCAAGGCTATTTCACCATGGCACTCTTCAAGTGTTCGTGGGAAATATGACAACTTTAGTAGGACTCATTACTGATGAATTAGGCATCACATCAGTAAATTTCTCCCATCAATTCATACTGGTCAATCTAAAGATGATAAGCCATATATTCTTGCTTCAGAGGCACACCAAGTTTATTATATTGAGGACGAGAGGCACAGAGATTGTAATATGGTGGTTCACTTAAAGCCTCGAGACCTTTTTGAGATAGGCGATGGTGATAACATTGTCTAGAGAGTGAGCCCTTCCAGCCTGCCAATTTTGACAACTTCTTCCACGAAGGCGATAACAATTTACCTATAGTTAGGTGCATTTTTATAAGTTACACTTTATTATCACTTAATTTAAATATAGTTTTTGTATAAAAACATACACTCAACACTATCATTTTCTCCACACATGTTTTCTTTAGGAATGGCAACAAAGAATAATTACAAAATCATCACTTTTGGTCTTGTAAAGCAATCAATTTATTTTTTAAAAAAAATATCCAATTAATATTTGTAGTGGTTCTTAACTTCTACAAACTACAACATAACTGCAACAAACATAAACCGCTACAAACACCGTTACCTTAATCGCTACAAATGTCTCGACGGATCCCTATAAATACCCACATCATACCTCATTTCTTACCTTTTCCATTTCTTTCAATCCCTCTCCTCTCTCATTTTTAGTTCCCTTCTTCAAATTTCTGGAAGAAGATCTGAGCTTGTAAGGTCAATTTTCCCCCCAAATCTTGATTTCATTTCTTTTTATTTAGCTTCTTCATATAATTCTTATACTATTTTTTTTTCTTCTATAGATATTCAAGGATACTTCCTTCCTCTTCATTTTCAACATTCCATCCATAAATATATCTCTTCATCTTCAACTTCAACTTCAATTTCATAAAGTGAAGAACCTAAATGATTAATACCTACACATAATGTGTCTCAATCTTAAACATAATATTCATACTTATCTAAATTAATTTAATAATTCTCCTCAAATAATAATTATTGTCATTTAAATTTTTATTTATTATACAACAATTCAAAATAATATTGGAAAAATAAATTAAAAAAATTATTGGCACAAAATTTTTTAAAAATTTATGCAACATTTAGATTTAAATTTTTGGCACAACAATTTGAAATTTCATTAAATATTAGTAGTGGTTGGATAACCGTTACAAATGTTTGCCACTATATTTTCAAAATCTTGAAATTAATTAGTAGCTACAAAAGTTGGAGCCAAATTTTCAAATTTCATTTCAAGCCATACCCACATTTTGGCAAAAAAATTTGGAGCCACATTTGTAGCGGTTACTAAACCACCACAAAAAAATTTAAAAAAATTAATTCCCTAAATTAAAATGACATGTGTAGTGGTTCTTTAACCGCTACAATATGCACATAGAATATCTAATTTATAGACGCATCTTGTAGCAGTCATAGTAGCGGTATTGTTGAACCGCTATAAAATTATTTGCAATTGTGTATTTTGTAGTGGTTTGCTTAACCGCTACTACAAGCGTTTGTAGCAGTCAGAACCGCTTCAAATCCGCCTTTTAAATTGCTACTGAAAGGTAATTTTTTTGCAGTATTAATGTATGTTTTAAGGCCTTTTTCACGTTCGTTTTCAGTGGGACTCATATGTGAGTGAGTTTGAAAGTTTGGAAATGACATCCATTAAAAAACGGACGCTGTAAGCACTTATAGTGTCTATTTTTATAAAAAAGGACATTGTAAGTTCATTTTTGTTATTTTTGCATTATATTTTTCACTACTCAGCAACTAAAATTTGTATAGAAACATCCATCATTTGATAAACAAAGTGTCTATACAAACAGTACAGCAACATCCAGCACTTCATCAACTACTACTGCTATCTAAAATAATCAAAATGTCCAAAACTGGTCTAAATGACTACTATCTAAAATAAACCTTTTATCAAAATAAAATTTACTCATCATCTATTTGTTGAAGAAGATGTTCAGCCAAAAGGTCTTGGATAAAATTAATGTCTTCGTCTGAGTAGGCTCCTCATTACCAAAAATTTGCAAATGAAGAAATAAGCTAATATAAATCAATTAGGTGAATGAAATAATTAACAATTTAACTATGACAACAAAAAGTTGATCATTTGAGCATGAAGAAGCGATTACGTATTCAAAATCTGTAATAACTCCACTATGAATGATATTATACATATAAAGTAGAACATAGTATCCGCACTCAGTTCTCTTTGGTTGCTAAGGGTACTATAAATCAAAAGCAAATGGTCAAAATGAACAAAGACATATATAAAGCGACTTTCAACAAAATAACTTGAATTTAAACTACTTACTATCGGATAAAACCACTTTGCATCTTTATGTTTACCTTCGCGCCTCCCGCCCATTAATCTATATGTCTTAAGTCCACTATCATTAAAATGAAAATCACAAACATTAAAACAATTTATTTAAGTCAAGAACTATACTTACATCAAGTTTCTTATATTCATTATATGAAGTTATCCAATCACATATGATCATGTGTCTTATTTTTTTTATATGGATAATAATTCAAAAACAAGACACATGGTCACATGTAATTAAAAAACTTAACGAAATGATATAAATAATTTGACATAAGCATTTTCCTTTTAAAATAGATATATAAAATTCCCTTAAAATAAAATGCATATCACACACACCTTCCTTATGTATTTTATGTTTCATTTTTGTCCATTCAATTGTTAGTTGGCTTCTTAATTTGTCTCTGAAAATTTTATTTTGAACAAAATTCCCCCTATTTAACATAAAATTATTTAAATTTTTATATTTACAAAAAAAAATTAAACAGCTAAAAAATAACTCTAATACATATAATTTCAAACTTTCTCTAATGCTATAAAATTTATGAATTTATGAATATGAATATATTATGAATTTTATATTATTGATTATTATTAATTTTTATTATAGGACCATACTTACATTAAGTTCCTTACATCAAGTTCCTTACATCCATTACATCAAATTTTCCAATCACACATGACTATGTGTCTTATTTTTTCATTTGAATTTGTAGTTAAATGATAATAATTCAAAAATAGGACATATGGTCAGATGCGATTAGAGAACTTGATGAAATGGATATAAGTAACTTGACTTAAGTATTTTTCTTTATTATATGAGACACTATATAATCATTGATAATTAAAAGATAATAATATTAAATAATAAATTATATTTTTTGTTTTTAAAATTCAATACATTATAGATAAACATTATACAATTTAAAAGAAATTAATTACTTAAACACTCTCACAATAGAATATTATCTTATAATTCTTTTGGATTTGAAAAGAAAATCTATTAAAAAATTCTACAATATTTCCCAATGCTTTTGTTGTAGATTGTCTATCGATCACATACACTCACAGAGTTCCCGCCATATATCCTTTAACTACAAAAGGATTAATATGAAAATAACAATATATATTATACAAATAAATAAATATAAAAACTTCAACAAATCTAGGAATATAAATACGAATATAAGATATATAGTAAAAATTAGGTAATTTTGGAACCTAATTCAACAAACTTGATTTCAACATTCAATTTGGATTGTTAAAGTTTAGGAACGTGAGATGCTCAAAATAAAGGAATTAGCTAACATTCAAGTAGATTGTGATTTAATTAGTTGCTAAAAATTAGGAGATAAATTTGATATTGACTTTTTGTAATACAATATATTTCTACCCCTTTATTAAGTATGCGGAATCGTTTCTATTCAATTTATTAGGGGTTCATTTATGAATTCCGGCTGTTGAGCCGTTATTCTTATTCGTAGTTGCAGTGAGTTTAGCGATCTTGATTATGACTTACTTCAATTATACGCATTCGTTCTCTTCATACATATATTCTTGCCATGCAAATAGTTTATATACAGCAAATTAATACACGTTCTTTCTTTCTTGATTTTTCATCTTCTTTCCTTCTTGTTCATTTTCGTCATTCTTTTCTTTTGTACTCTTGTACCTATATGGTTGGTAATGGGTGAGATTCTGGGGAATCTTTGTAGCAAACATTAAAAACAATAAATGTAAGATGAATGTTAGTGCATGATATGCTTGCCTTACATAGGCTCATGTTCACATAATGATATTTTGCATGCTCAATGTTTAGTGCAGTAGACTTATGACCACAACATAAATAGAAACAGAGCTTCATTTATTCATACATGCTTCACATAATCAAGTAAAATAATACAACAATTCAATACACAGCATAAACATTACATACATATAAGTAAGTTCACTACCTTTGGACAAAGTCCTTTTTCTTGTCCCCGTTTCTTCCAACCATAGTACTTCTTGACTTCATTTCATTCTTCTTCTTGACTTCTCATGGCACTAAATAAATACCACATTATTAGTGCCATGATAAGTGAATTCTCAATGAGCTACATCAGCAATATGAGCTTACTTATACCCTTGGAGTTCATACTAATTACATTTGTCCCATTCTTTCTTAAATGCGCATGGTAGCCAAAAGTTGCCAGCATTTTGACCAAATTTTAAAAATTCATAATTAATTCTATAAAACTCTAATTAGGGTAGTTCAAATTCCTACTTAAAGATATTTGAGTCTATTTTAAATGTAAAATATTACTAAGACCCAATTCTAGCAACAGAATTCCAGAATCATGACCAAACCCACACTGGTTCAGGTTTCTATCTAGATTCAATACTTGACTTCAAAAATTTATAACTCTTAGTGTACTGGTCCAAATGGCACCAATGACCTATCAAAGTAAAGCCTAATAAGTCTACTTTCATTTTGTAAAGTTTTATTGCTATTGGACTACATTCTATTAGCCAAAAACACAATTCATTCTGGCTGCTATGCAGGAAACCCTAATTGGCAGCATTATTCCAACTTTTGGATTTCAATTCCATTATTTCTAAAATTTCAAGAACCACTTATTCCCACAAAATTTTTTCCAAAGAATCCATTGCAAAATCATTCTCCTCCTACCTACCCTGTTCAAACCGAAATTAGGGTTTCAAACCAACAATTATCAATTTGTTCACTATACTATGTTCATATACTTCCCAAACCTCATATAACCACAAGTATATGAGCAAAGCATCATGAAACCCTAAATACACTATTTGGCCAAAATTAGGGCAACAAATAAAAGGCCCAAAAATTTCACTAAATAACACAACACATAGGTTAAAAGGAAGCTCTTGTTTACCTCTTGCTCTTTCTTGGGCTCTTTTCTTGATTCTCCAACTTTGGCTCTTGCTAGATGACATAAAACACCTCCCCTTGAAATTATAAAATCATAGAAATGAAGCTCTTAGGGAGAGGGACAACATTCATGAAGACCTCAAGATAGAAACTCACATTTGCTTCTTGTCTTCTCTTTTCTCTTTCTTTGCCTAGTTTGACCGAAATTTTGAGCATGTTAGAGAGAGGAAATATTCTGATTTTTGTCTTCCTTGGCCACTTAATACATGGTTGAAAATGGCCTAAAAAGAATTAGGGAAAAAGAAAATAATATGTGGCAAAAAATACTTCTTCTTTTCCGAGCCAAGTTAACTAACCAAGTGTGGTTAATTGCACTTTGTTGACTCTTCTTTCCTCTTTTCTCTTGCTCTTTATATGAATTTGGGCTACCCAAATGGAGAGAAAATGTTGACATTCTTACTTCTTTTAGCTTGCCATTGGTAAATAAATTCCCAAGTTGGAAACGTTTCCAAACTTTTACTAATTGACCAAGCTATTCTCTTCTTTCTTCACCCTTAATTTTGGACCTTTTTTGTGACCTTAAGGAGAGAAAATTTGCTTTTCTGTTCTCATAATTACTTCATACTTTTAAAGAGCAAATCCTAGCCTTTCAATTTGTCTTCCAATTTTGACCTCAAGATCAAATGACAATTCTCTCTCTTGCCTTTGATTATGGCATTATTATTTCTTGTGCCAGTAATTCTTTCAACTCTATTTCTTAATTCTTTATAGACACTTCTTCCCTTTGCCTTTGGATCCGGATTAGGTTTTATGTCATACAGACACATCTTAAAGGAATCAGGTATTTTCTTTCGACTAATTCTCATCGAAATTTATATTCTATTGCAAGTGCAGTTTCTAAAATGCATTCTATTTTTCATTCATTCCTGGGACTCTTACTAAAATAGGCTTAGTAGTCTGCTTTATTTAGGCATATTCTCTAGCCTATAGTCCCAAAATTCAGGGTATTATAATTCTCTCCCTGTTCAATAAATTTCGTCCTTGAAATTTTTTACCAGCCCAATTCTTAATAATACTTCAAAAGGACTATTGTAATGAGGGTTTCATTTCTTTACTTCTATACCTTTCTAACACCTCAAATTCTAGGGGACACCTCAATTCTAGCGGTTTTCTCATTCAATTCTATTTCTATTCTAATAGATCTTGCCCGTTTATCCTGTATATGAGTTTCTTCAATTCAAGTTCTCAGACTTATTTTCTCTTGACTAACACTGTAGCTAGTAAGTCCTATTTGACTTTAAAAGTTCTGATTTCTAAGCCCTTCTATCAGTTTTTTTTCCCGTATCATCATGACCATCAACTGCACCACTTTTCAATTTAAAGCATCAGAAACGATAATCGCATCATTGCTTTTTTGTTTATCTACATTGTCGTATATTCTACTTTTCTGATTTTTAAATATTCAAAATTCCTATGGTTGCAGTACATTTTTGTAGCCCCACCATACAACATAGTGCTGTTACATTTTCAAAGCAAATAATCGCTGGTAGCTCAAATCACATTGGGGTAAGTCATCTAGTGAGGTTTCAATTGTTGAGAGGTACACGACACCATTCTATCCTGCATCACCAGGGCATATCCCAATCCTTTCTTTCTCTTTCATTCTATTGCAGACCATATTGGTCACTTCACTGCAAACCATACGGGTCACAATTCTCTGCAGACCCACATAGGTTGCCTTATTCATTCTTTGCAGACCACACATGGGTCACATTCTTTGCATACCACACACGAGTAAAATTCTAGGATCGGGAATATTAAATACTGGTACGAGTTTCAACCTCTCTTACAGCCTTTTGAAATCCTCTCGTAGACATCATCCCACATAAGAAATTCTTTTTGCAATTCTTTCTTTCAAGTGAGTGGCAAAGCAATTCAAGAAAATTCTGAATTCATCTGGCAAGATCCAGTAAATTGAGTATTTCTGCAACAATTTCTGGCCTCTTCTAGTTTTGTACTACTCCATTCTGGCTTCCTCTAAGGTTCCCTTCTTTTGAGACAACAAAGTTAACAAATGACCACTACAAATTGGTCAAAAATTATGTTAAAAAATCCAAATCTTGAAAAATTCTATTCGCAATTCAGTTCATACAATTCAGGAAAATAGCAGGTGCATTAGTTAGTTCAAAATTCAATTTTCACGGATGCTTTGGAATCAGACAACTGTTCTAGTAGGTCATTTATTCTGTATACATTCCAGGCTCCACTCTTACTACTCAAGTCATTCATACCCTTATGTAATGTTCACAAAGCATGCAAAACAAACCATCATTCTCTAGCATTTACATTTATTCACAAGACCTAACCGGTCAAGTTATTCATTCACAAGACCTAGCTGATCCAGTTCAGCATTCATATTTATTCACAAGACCTAACCGGTCAAGTTTAGCATTTATAGGACACACTGGTCCTTGCTCTTGACGCTAGGTATTCACAATTCACGTTATACGTATAAGCACCAATGCCAGATATGCAGATAGCATAAAGTGTTCAATTCCAATATGCATACAAGCACCAATACCAGATATGGAAGTAGCATAAAGTTGGGTAAGTTCAAGGACAATTGTCCCTTACCACATCGCAAAGAAATTCTCATTCTTTAACACTGCTTTTACATATGGCCTCTCGACCTAGGGCAAATTCTATCCTGTGCAACCTCCACCGTAGCATAAGGCTATGTCGGGGTGAGAGCCTATGATCATGCAGAAACTCTACTAAACCAGCTCTGATTCTATACTATAGCTATGTATTGAATGCTCGTCAGGTCTAATTGTCTGGGGTATCACCCCATGCCATAGACATGTCTAGTCTTACTGCCTACCATACATTCTTGAAAGGATTATACTTGTTGATAAAAACATATATGCAGAACCATTACATAAGATATGAGAGTAAGAGTTCACTTGACTATTTCTGTCGAACCTGTTCTTTCTTAATTCTCTTGTTTGTCTTTCTTTTCACAACAGCATTGGAACTCCCCATGGTGATTCATTGGGTCGTATAAGCCCTTCCATATCTTTACAATGTACCATTGCAATGAAAACAAGTCCTTAGGAGAATCACACCCTAAAACTAACTGATGGAGTCGGAGAACGCAAGGCTTTCTTTCTCTAGCAGTTCTGTGATATGCTCTTATGATTCCACCAACTCATCTGGGGTCATTCTGTTTGGACTTTTTGATATCAATCCAACTTCAGGAAGAACTGCAAATTCTTCTTCCCTAACCGGGAATACTCTACTTATACTTTTCATCATATTGGCTACCATATACTAATCGACTCTTAGTATAGCCTCAAGTTATTGGAATGGCATCAGATTCTTTCTTTCTTCATTCGTTCTTTCTCTTATTTCATCAGGGAACTGTTTCCTCAAACATTCTTTCTATTACTCTGTCCCATTAAGAAACAAGCTTTTGTTCATTCTTTCAAAGGGAATATTCTATAATCAAGATCTTTTTCTATGCTAGATTAGTAGCTAGCAACCTTTAGGAACCTTATCCCCATAAGTACCATATTCTAGCACCTTAATTCATTCAGATCACTTCAAAGCCTAAGGAGCAATTCAGCTATTGGTTTGATTCTTAGGTTACAATTTAGTTGGTAGCAACCCTCTAGATGTCTATCCAACTTCTAGGTTCATCAACCTATTCTAGAACCCCAGCCATACCCAATAAGCATGCTCAAACCATCATGATTCATTCCTTCTATTCTATTCTCTTAAAATTCAAGTAATATCCTCAAATATTCCCAAAGCATTGCTGGTTGTTGAGTCGTTATTCTTATTCATAGTTGCAATGATTTTAGCGATCCCGATTACGACTTAATTTCATTACTCGGATTCATACTCTTCATATATGAATTCTTGCCGTGCAAATAATTTACATACAGTAAATTAATACATGTTCTTTCTTTCTTGAGTCTTTATCTTCTTTCCTTCTTTTTCATCTTTAAGATTCTTTTCTTTCGTACTCCCGTACCGATATAGTTGGTGTAATATCTCAAAATTTTGGTCACCAAAATTCCTTATACCATTGGGGTATTAAATGGGATAAAATGGTAAATATTGACACACTTTGAATAGCCTCTGGCTATAAATTTTGGATCATAGGGATTAAACACTAAAAATTGGAATGTGAACAGTGCTGCCAGTGAAATTTCCTGTGAGGCAGTGAGTTTGTCATGTGATTTTAGATGACCAAATGATGTCCAAAATATGTGAAATTTTCCAGAATGAAAGTAGACATTCTACGATTTAATTTGATAGGTTATATAGATTATTTGGACTTGAAAACTAAGAGTTATGTTTTTTTGAAGTTAGCCTAGTAAAACTAGACATTTTCTGTGGTAGAGTCCAAAAACAATAATTCTTAGAATTTTGATCTTCTAGTTGGATAAAAGCTACATTTTTCCCAAAAAATAGACTTAATAAGGGTCACATTTCCTTTGGAACCATACCAATTGGACATCTGTACAATTATATATGAATTTTAAGAGTTTAATAAAAACTTTGCCAGCTTTTGGTCTATGTGCGAAATTAATAAGGTGATGGCAAAGTCGTCATTTGGCTAAATAAAATACAAAGCCCATATTTTTCCCTTTCCCTTATGATGTTGGGACTTGAGACGTCCAAATGAGGGAGCATGAAGGGAATAAATATTTGAGATAAATATCCAAGAGTTGAAGCAATTTTGGCCAAGCAAATTGAAGTTCGAAAAGTCAAAAATTGTAGGCAAAATAATTACAATTTCATAATATTATTTGAGGAGGCAATTTTTGATAATTCAACAAGCTATTTCCCCTTCAAAAAGAGGCACATTCGTATGACACAATCAAGAAAGAGGAAAGGATGAAGACTTGGTCAAAGATTGCAACTAAAGTAAAATTTTAAGGAGGTAAAATATGATAAAGCAAGAAGCTCTTTCTGCTCCTTCAATGGCCATTATTTCAGTCAAGCTTTAATGACCAAACAAAAAGATGATATCTTGAATAGAAAGGGGCCATATCCATATGATACAAAGGAGAAAAAGAAAAGATGAAGACAACAAGAAAAATGGCATGTGTTAAATTACATTGAAATAATATTTAGTAAGGAGGTGGATGAAGATTATATTTTTAAAAGCTTATCATCTTTCTTAAGCCATTATTTCGGCCAACAACTCAAGACAAGGAGAGAGAGTGTGTTCATACAAAATAGAGAGGCAAAGAGAAGAGCAAGAAGTTCAAGTCTTCAAGTAGCCAAAATAAGGTAAGTTGAAGGTGACTTTCCACTTGTTCTTGCCTTATTCTTCATGATAACTCTCTCTAACCTCTATCCTTTCTTGAAACATAAGACTAGCAAGCAAAATCATGAGGAAAGAGGAGGAGTTGTCCATGGCTTTAAAGAGAGAAAGAAGAGAAATCAACGGTAATCTCAAGAGCTTAGCTTCTCTTGTTGATTTATGCTTGTTGTTGTTGTTATGGTTGGGTATTGGCTTGGTTTTCATGATTTTGTAATTTTGGGATGACCAAACCCTAAGGAGAGGTGATGCACAAATCTTGATTAATCATGTTTAAAAGGTGTTTAAGTGGTTAAGTATGTGATTAGAAGTTTAAGGAAGATGTTTAATTGCATGGAAAGTGAAAATCACATTTTTCCTAAATTTTATAATATTCATCCAAATTCTGTTCACAGAGGGTTAGGACTGGATTTTGGTGTTTTTGATTATTCCATTGTGTTTAGAATGGAAAATTGTGTAGGAATACAAGTGTTCATGATTTTTGGATGCTTATGTTTAAATATGGAAATTTACGAAGTTAAGGGGAGGAGCTGTTTGATTGGCCTTCAGTGAGGCAGTATTGTTGTGCAATGGATTTTGTGGGACAAACCTAATCCAAAAATTATGAAACTTGACAAGATTAAAGTAGAGATGTAGAGCTTTAATTTGATAGGTAGTTTGTAACTTTTGGACTTGTATACTAAAAAATATGGATTTTGAAGTTGTGCTCTGTTTCTAGAATACAATCTGGACTAGTAGAGGTTTGGCGAATTTCTGGGAATAATGTGGTTGTAGTGAATAGAATTGGATATTTTTCCATGAAAGTACATTTAAAAAGCTTCACTTTGGTTTTAGAATTAGTCAATTTGGAATTTCCTAGAATTAATTGTGATTTTCCAAAGTTGATTGAAAAACTGCCAGTTTTCTGGAAAACTGTGAAACTGCACTGTGTAGAGTTGTATTGCGTAGAAATTGTTGAAACTGTGATAGATACCAAAAAAATGTGATTAAAGGCGGTAATAGTTTAAGTAATAACCAGTTACTTGTAAACTCTAATTTTATAGGAATTGGAAAGAGCCCGAGCCCAAACCAAATTCAGAACTCGTTTAGTATGCAAAAAATGGTTTAAGGTAGTAACTCTATCTTTCATACATTATGTGAATATTTAAATGCTTTTTTTATGATATCTTATGTGATATGTATGATGAACACTGTGTTTCTGAGTAGGGCAATTGTGTGAGGAGGCACATTTACACGCTTGGGAGCAAGAACCCAACCGAGGTGTTTACGGATAGTGGGTAAGTAGCCCCAACTCATGCACATGCCATGTTGTTTGTGTTTACGGATAGTGGGGAAGTAGCCCTGACTCATGTGTACATGTTGTGTTGTTATTATATTGCATTACGTGGTGTACATCATATTTATTTATCACATTCGATATGACTGGTTGTATGTTACTACTGGGATTCATTTGATTCTCACCCTTTTTCAAACATAAAAAATATTGCTGTGGAGGATAGTGGCTTGAAGGGCAAAAGCGTCAATATCGGTGATAGAGGAAAACTGGTGCAGTTCAAGATTGGACCGTTGGTTATCATCCGTTTAGCTAGGTTTTGAGAATGCTGTATAAATTTTTCAAACCTTATGGTATATTTTGTAATGTAATGCAAGCACTTAATATCAGTATTCTTAGGCAATTTCTGTATGCCTACTGAACTATTGTGTATTTACTCTGGCAAAGATCAAAATTTAAGGGGTTTGGCATTTTTGATATCAGAGCCAAGTTATTAAGATAGCTTAATTTGTCACTGTGATCAGGGGTTCTCACAGCGTGATATGTGGCAAAACATTGGCTCTTACCCGACACGGCAAAGGGGCTAGCCACCCTATTATTGCTGTAATACCTCAAAATTTGGGATTGGAGGCTTAGGAATGAGCCTAAATTGAGTGGAATACTAAGCCCCAATTTAGTAGATGTCCCAAATCTATACTCTAATGTTTCTTATATCTTTGGGTCATTAAAGAAAATAAAATGGTTAATTTTGAAGAAAGTGATTATACTTACGGTGAAATCGCCTATGAGGTAGTGAGCTTGTCATGTGATTTTTAATGACCAAATGATGATAAAAAATTATGAAATTTTTCAGGATGAAATTAGACATCCTAAGATTTAATTTGATAGGTCATATGACTCAATTAGAGCTATATACAAAATGATATGAATTTTTGAAGTCAGCAAAGAAAAATTGTGAAGTTTCTGGAACAGCAGGCAAAGATTAAAATTCTGGGAATTTTGTGATTCTATTCAGCAAAAGGCTATATTTTTTCTTGAAACTAGACTCAATAAGGGTTCCATAGCCTTTGGAATCACCTCATTTTGATTTTTCTAGAATTAGTTATGATTTTTCAAAGTTTGGGTAGAAATCTGCCAAAACTTTGTAAAAATCCGAAATTGGGAAAAATAATTAATTAAAAAGGGATATGATATAAAGTGATCATCTCCTTCCAGCAGCCATAACTGACACCATTTTCACTTTTTTAGAGAGAGAAGAGTTGAGATTTTTAGAGAGAGGAGAGAAAAAAGCTTATAAAAGTAAGTGATTTCTTCAGTAAATCGGTTCCTAATGCGTATAATTCCACTCCTAAGCTATTCTTCTATGGGATTCAAGGGTTGGAAGCTCAAATTTGCTTGTTGAAGTGAGCTAGGGTTCAGTTGAGTCAAGGAAAATCAATTGGGAGCTTGAGGTAACTTCCAAACCTTTGTATATTGACTATTCTAGCTGCTGTTGGCAATTTAATCGGTGAAATTTTGCCGGATTGCCATTGGTTTTAATTTATGGAAATGGGTTGGCCTGGGTGTTATGCTACCAAAATTGGTACTAAATGGTAGTTGTAACCTAATGGAATAGTCAATAAGGTGGTTAGGAGTAAAAAGGAACGTGTTTACGGAGTCGAAATCGCAAAACCCCAATTTTTCCCGGAGAACACCATAATTTTGGCCAGGGATGTTTGAGGGCCTTAGAGTTGGATTTTTAATGATTTGATGATTCCATTGAGTTCAGGAGGGAAAATTATGTGGGGTTACAGTTGGGTACTTTTTCGGAAAAAGCCGAGAAAGCATAATTACGAAAATGCCCCTAAAACACTAAAATAAGGGCTGCCAAGGCAATTTTATGTTTTGGCAGTGAATTTGGTAATTTCAAGTCCGGAAATAGATTCCTTTGGCGAAAATATGTCAGGATAGCCCAGGTTAGAATTTTGAGAAAAGTACAGCCGGACCGGGTACGATGTGGCCGGGTCCCCGGGGGTATTTTAGTAATTTTTCAAGATAAACTCATATAACCCCCAGAAACACTATGAAAGTGTCTAAATAGTACATTTGATATTGTAGGATTGAATATGGAGCCCCAAGCTATTTGCAGGTGGATTCATGTGTTGCCTACCGAACCGCATATCGTTTTCCGCAAATACTCTGAAAAATGTTGAAATTGAGTTAAGGGCGTGATAGTTGCCCTAGCTAGAGGGGTTGACCAGGTGTATAAGTGCCTATGTGAAGTGCCAATCCTTAGTCAAGAGGCATGGCGTTGAACTAGCTGCTAAGGTTACCTTAGATGGCTAGTGGAAATGGCTACTAAGTTGGTGCCTGTGTGGAGCCGCCATCTGACAGTTGGTAATGGGTGAGATTCGGGGAATCTCTGTAACAAACATTACAGATAATACATGTAAGATGAATGCTAGTGCATAATATACTTTTCTTACATAGGCTCATGTTCACATAATGATATTCTGTATGCTCAATGTTTCGCGCAACAGACTTATGGCCACAACAAAAATAGAAACAGAGCTTCATTCATTCATACATGCTTCATATAATCAAGTAAAGAAATATAGCAAATCAATACATAGCATAAACATCACATACATGCAAGCAAGTAAGTTTACTACCTCTGGACAAAATCCTTCTTCTTGTCCCCTTTTCTTCCAACCATGGTAGGTTCTTGACCTTCTTTGATTCTTCTTCTTGACTTCTCATGGCTCTAAATAAATACCACATTATTTGTGCCATGATAAGTGAATTTTCAATGAGCTACATCAGCCATATGAGCTTACTTTTATCTTTGGAGTTCATACTAATTACTTTGGCCCATTCTTTCTTAAATTTGTATGGAAGCTAAAGCTGCCAGCATTTTGACCAAACTTTTAAAATTCATAATTAATTCTATAGAACTCCAATAAGGGTCGTTCAAATTCCTACTTAAATCTATTTGAGTCTATTTCAAATATAAAATATTACTAAGTGCCAATTCTAGCCACAGAATTTCAGAATCACGACCAAACCCACACTGGTCCAGGTTTCTGTCCAGATTCAATACTAACTTCAAAAATTCATTACTCTTAGTGTACTGGTCCAAATGACACAAATGAATTGTCAAATTAAAGCCTGATAAGTCTACTTTTATACTAAAAATTTTAATGGCCATTGGACTATATTCAATTACCCAAAAACACAATTCATTCTGACTGCCACGCAAGAAATCCTAATTGACAGCATTATTCCAACTTTTGAATTTCAATTCCATTCTTTCTAAAATTTCACCAACCGCTTGTTCCCACACAATTTTGCCCAAGAAATCCATTGGAGACATCAAAATTAGAAAAATAATTCTCCTCCTACCTTCCCTGTTTAGACCGAAATTAGGGTTTCAAACCAACAATTCACAAATTCTCAATTTGTTCACTATACTAGGTTCATATGCTTCCCAAACCTCATATAACCATAAGTATATGGGAAAAGAATCATGAAACCCTAAATACACTATTTGGATAAAATTAGGGCAGCAAAGAAAAGGCCCAAAAATTCCACTAAATAACACAATACATAGGTCAAAAGGAAGCTCTTGCTTACATCTTGCTCTTTCTTGAGCTCTTCTCTTGATTCTCCAACTTTGGCTCTTGCTAGATGACACAAAACACCTCCTCTTGAAATTATAAAATCATAAAAATAAAGCTCTTTGGAAGAGGAACAATATTCATGAAGACCTCAAGAGCAAGAGAGGTGGTTTGGAAGGTAACATTTAAGATAGAGACTCACATTTGCTTTTTGTCTTCTCTTTTCTCTTTCTTTACCTAGTTTGGCCTAAATTTTGACATTATGAGAGAGAGGAAATATTCTGATTTTTGTCTTCCTTGGCCACTTAATACATGGCTGAAAATGGCCCAAAAAGAATTTGGGAAAAAGAAAATAACATGTGGCCAAAAATACTTCTTTTCCAAGCCAAGTTAACTAATCAAGTGTGGTTAATTCCACTTTGTTAACTTTTCTTTTCTCTTTCCTTTTGCTCTTTGGACGAATTCGTGCTACCTAAATGGAGAGGAAATGTTGACCTTCTTGCTTCTTTTAGCTTGCCATTGGTCAAAAAAAAATTTCCAAGTTCGAAAAGTTTCCAAACTTTGACTAATTGACTAAGCTATTCTCTTCTTTCTTTACCCTTAATTTTGGACTTTTTTGTGACCTTAAGGGAGAGAAAATTTGCTTTTCTATTCTCATAATTACTTCTTACTTTTGACTAATTGACCAAGCTATCCTGTTTCCTTATTTTGATATTTTTCAAAATTCTGTCTTCTTATAAATAACAATTATCATTTTTAACCGTTAAGTATTATGAAGAATTGTCAAGTGTGTGTGTGTATATAATACGTGATTTCGAAAAACATCAAATATAAGAAGACAAGATTCTGAAAAAAAATTATTTGAAAATTAGTATAAAGAAATAGAAATACGTATAAATAGAAATAAAAGAACGTTAGACAGAAAAGAAAAAATAGAGGTGGTTTGACCAAAAATAACCTGGGTTATGAAAGAACTCCTGTCCTCTTTCATACAGGAGATCTTTTACATAACATCCATATAGGATCTAAGACCTTTCCTCTTTAGATTATTTCAATACAACCTTTCTTTGTTTCCTACAGGAGGCATAACCTCTTTTCTTCTTCTCCTTCAGACTCTTCTTCTTCTTCTTCTTCTTTTTTTACATCCCCGCCTAGTGTATCCCCTTATAAGATCATCACTAATATGTTTTAGACAAGACTTCCCCCTAAATCCCTAATAGGAGTTTAGAAACTCATACCTTATTCTTATTCAATTAAAAGTTGATTAAATTCTAGGTTGTAAGCTACCACTACAGAGAACTAGTCACAAAGATTAGAGATATCTGACAGAGTATAAGAGTTTGAAAAGGAATTGTTCTCATTTAAATTTTTTGGTGTTTTTGCAATGCAGATTACAAGGCTTTTTATAGGATCAGCATCCCAACCCTAGTTACAAGAGGGAGAGGAAATTATTTCAAAGCTAATTGAAGCCTAATGACACAATTGGAAGACGATAAGGGCAATGACAAGTGTTAACACAAGATGAAGTCTTGAAAATAAAGTAAATAAATGAAAGAGAGATATTTTATAAAACACTTTCCCTTCCTCTTCCCTTGCACATTTCAGCCAACACAAGAAAAAGAAGAGACAGAGAGAGAGCTTTGAAAAGGTTTTGAGATCTAGAGAGAAGGAGGAAGAAGCTTAAGGTAAGAGTTGATCTCTTAAGCATTTTTCTTGTAATATTGCTTGGAAACCTTATCTAAACCCTTCTTCTCTATAGAATCCATGGTTTAGAAGACACATCTTGAGCTCAAGGAGAGAGAGAGAGAGAGGAGGATGTCTAGAGAGAGAGGACTCAAGAACTCAAGAGGTAACTTCACAAACCTTAGATCTATACTAATATGATGTTGTTGTTGAGGTTTGTGGTTGGGTTTGGTGATTTTTGGTTAAGTTTGTAAATTTGGAAAGTTCTAATTCTAAGTTGTTATGCTGCCCAAATTTGTTTGAATCATGGTTAGAATGTGTTTAAATAACTTAATAAGGGATTAGAAGTGAAAAAGGCACAAGCTTTGGAAGCTAAAACACAAAACTCCAAATTTTCCCTTTTCTTAGAGGAAGTTTCGGCCAAGCATAGATCTAGAGGAAGGAGTTGGATATTCAATGATTTGATAGTTCCAATGGATTCAGGAGGCAAAAATAGGTGGGTGTTACAATTGGTCACTTTTTCAGAAAAGCCCGAAAAATCATAATTACGAAAACACCCCTAAAACCCTAAAACTAGGCTGTCAAGGGCAATTTCATAATTTAACACTGAATTTGGTAATTGCGAGCCCGGAAATGGATTCCTTGGGTGAAAATACATCAGGATAGGCCTAGTCAAAATTTTTGAAAACATGCCATCGGGCTGGGTACGGCAGGGCCAGGCCGGGGTCCTAGGGGTATTTTAGTAAATTTTCACCATAGATTAATATAACCACATGAAACACTATGGAAGTGTCTAAAATGATGCTTGGATAGGTTATGAGCTATTTTTTGTACATTTAATATTTTAAGAATAAGTCAAAAGCCGGGAATGACACGTTTTACGAGGCACATCAAAAGGTGCTAAAAGAACGTTGAGGTAGGGACATTATCCTTTATATATCATGCCATAGTTATATGATTGTGTAGATGTCATTGTAAATGTGCTTTATTAATCAACATGTTTTGCCTAGAGAGAGGTAGTTAGTGCTAGAAGTGCACTTACATTGGGAGTTGGTGAGAATCCAACTGGTGTAGATTAGTGGGACTGGGCTCTACTCATGTATAGATAATGATGAAGTGTTTTTATTGTTCATTAATTGATGCATACATGGCGCATATCATATTTACTTTTCACATTTTATATTAACGGTAGCATGTTTCTACTGGGATTCCTTCAAATCTCGCCCATTTTTCTAATCAAACATATTAACGGGTGCCAGTGGGTCAAAAGGAAAAGGTGCAAATACAGAGAAGTGATTGACATGTGTCTTGAGGCAGAATCAAAAGTTCATGGTTATAGTTAGTTTATGCTTAAGATATTTTGGGGAATCCTGTAATTATTGGAAATATTGTAGTACTCTGTATTTTGTCGACGGACGATTTTGGATTGTAAACAAATACTTTTATCAGTAAATATATATACTTTTCTGTATGCCCATGAAATCTAGTTTTTATTACTTTTCGAATATCGAAATGGAAACGGATGTTGACATCATCTATCAAAATTATTACTTCTTTCCATATTCCATTCTTTTTTATTTATGCCATGATTTTAATCCCTATTTCTTTTTGAGTTATATCAATATGATCTATTTCTTGTTTTATTTCTGCTAAATCCGTAGTTATAGGTATTTATACTAATAAGTTGCTTCTATTTCTTTCATAGTGATTTCACTAAAACTTCCTCTCGAAATCAAACTCCTACTCATGTCAATACTTCTCCTATTTGGATTTATATTTATATTTATTTGAGATGATTCTGGAGTATTTATTCTTAAAGATATATTTCCTAAATTATTATTTGTTATTAATCTTTTCCCTTTTTTTTATCATTAAGACTTATAATCTTATCTAATTCTATCTTTAATTGTTTTGGGATTGTTATATTTATGGGGTCTACTTCTATTTCCTTTAATATAGGCATAAATTATTTCTCTATACTTATTCTTCCTATTGATTTATTAAATATTTTATGTTCATTAGTAAATACTAATCCTATCATAACTGTAATATTTATAGTTCTAGCTCCTTGCAACAATTTTATTCCTCTCAATTTATGGTAAATCATTATAGATTGATCTATATGTTCATCATTTCTAGAGATCACAAAATTAGTATTTAAAGTGAATTTTAATTTTTGATATATTAAGTTTCCTGCTAATATTCCTAATACACTATTTTCTACACTACTTATTATTCTTCAATCTGTTATTAATAATTCTATAGGTGAATCTATTCCTTCTCTAAAATATGCTTTTACTAATAATTGGACTCCTGCTATATATATTTATGTTACTTCATCTTTAAAAGGTAATTTAGCAATTTGATGTTCTACGAATCCCTTACTTATTAAAGGCATTCTTAAAACTCCTTCAATCAAGGATGACTCTATAGAATGTTTCTTCTCTAATATTACACAGTGACTCTTTATATTCTTCTTAGTTTTTAAAATCTTACTTTCTCCATAAAATTTTCTTGCTTTAATTGTTCTGGTTTCATATTTAATTTTATATCTTTGATCTTATCATATTGTTTTTTTTATTAAATGTCATTCTTCTTTCTACAGATCCTTCATTTATATTTCTATATTCTTCATATTCCTCATATGATTTTTCTTCCTCTTCTATTTTTTCTTCATATGCCTTCATCATATATAATTGGGATTCTACTCCTTCTTTTGAGAAATTTTCTATTTCTGATTCTTCCTCTAATTCACTTATTAATTTTATTTTATATATTTCTATATATGGATTTTCTATATCACTATATATTTCTTCATCAAATTCTAAGGGTTCTAAATCATATTCATAAGCTTGTTCCAATATTTTCATAGTTTTTTTATCTCCTGGTTCCTTACATTCAGTTGATATATAACCTATTTTTTCACAATTATAACTTCTACATTTTCTTGGTTTTTTACTATAATCTATCTTTTTTCCTTTCTTAAAATACTTCCTTGGCTTATATTTTCTATAAAACTTTTCTTTAGGATATTTTTTAAATTTATAATTGTACTTATTATATTTTTTCATTGGTTTTTTTTTTAATATTTTCTATGTTTTCTAGATTTTCTCCTTATTGTTTGTTCTTTATTAGCACATCCCTATTTATGAGGTTTTTCATATTCTCCACATTTTATTTGTTTTATAATATTTCATATTTCTCCATGCTTGTTTACATTTATCCGATAAATATTCTCTTAAATAATCTATTCTTCTTCTTAAAGTATCTACACATGGTATAAATGGAACCAAGAGCTATGGGAGCTTGAGGTAACTTTCAAACCTTCGTATATTGACTATTCTAGCTGCTGTAGGCAATTTAATCGGTGAAATTTCGCCGAATTGTCTTTGTGTGTAAAAATGGAAAATGGGTTGTAGGGGCTGTTATGCTGCCCAAATTGGTACTAAATGGTAGTTGTAACCTAATGGAATAGTCAATAAAGTGGTTAGGAGTAGAAATGAACGCGTTTACGGAGCTGAAATCACAAAACCTCGATTTTCCCCGAAGAATTCATAAGTTTCATCCAGCTCTAGTTAGGGGTCTTAGAGTTGGATTTTCAACGATTTGATGATTCCATTGAGTTCAGGGGTGAAAATTAGGTGGGGTTACAGTTGGTCACTTTTTCGGAAAAGGCCAAAAAAACATAATTGCGAAAACGCCCCTGAAACCCTTAAAGTGGGGCTGCTAAGGGTACATTTTTAATTTGACATTGAATTTGATAATTCCGAGTCCAGAAATGGATTCTTGGGCAAAAATATGTAAGAATAGCCCATGTCAAAATTTCAGGAAAAGTACAGTCAGACCGGGTATGGCAGGGCCGGGTTGAGCTGGGCCCCCGAGGGCATTTTGGTCAATTTTCATAATAGGCACATATAACCCCTAGAAACACTATGGGAGTGTCTGAACGGTACCTTTGGCATTGAGGATCAAATATGGAGCCGAGCTGTTGGCACACTTTACGAGGCACACGTCTCGAGGCAAAAAAAGGTTAAGGTAGGGAACTTACCTCTCCTGCATGTATATGATATTTGTGTTAGTGTGTTGATGCACATTATTGCTTTTCTTGATTATGTGAAACATGTATGAATGATTTGAAGCTATGTTTCAATTTATGCTATGACCATAAGTATATTGTTCGAAGCATTGAGCTTACAGATTTGCCATGTGTGAGCATGAGTTATGTGATGCAAGCATGTCATGCATTAAATATTTATCGTACATGCATATTGGTATTGTTTTCCTACTGAGATTCTCTCGAATCTCACCCTCCCCTACCAACAATTTAGACAGGAGAAGACATAAGATATGCTGAGAACAATGCAGAGAACCATATGAGGGGATTACAGTTGTGGAATGAAGACGAGAAGATGTCTCTGTTTCACTAGGACATGTTTAGATACCCAAGTTGCCCTGTGTGGCTACATTGATGGTAATGATCATGTACGGACCCCTTAGGGGAAATTATGTAATTATGTACATATTATCAGTATATTTATGCTATTCCTATTTTGCTCACCAAACCACATATCATTTTCCGCGAATACTCTGTTAAAGGTGAAATTAAAATAAAGGCGTGACACTTGTAGCATATTGGAATTCTTTTCTAATTTGTTTTTCTTGACCCATTAATCTTTCTATTTCATCATTTTCATTTTCTTCTATTGCATTCATCATCTTTACAGTTGGTTTTAATATTTCATTTGTTGATCCTGTATGACATATTATTTCTGCTATTCGATGTGCTTTACTTAGTTCCTTATCTTCTTCTTTTATTTTAGTTTTTTTCTACTCGTATTATTTCTTTTTCTTTTGATTTATCTTTTTTATTTATAGTTTCATTTATTGTCCATAGATTTTTATTTAAAACTTACTGTCCTTTTATTATTTATTCTATCATTATTCTGGTTTGTTTTACATTTTCATCCACAGTCTGGTTTCTTATTTGATCTCTAGATAATTCTAATGTTTCAAATTCCTCTATTGCTTTCATCATATTTAATTGTCTTCCATCTAATACTATTGGTTTTATTCTGTTACTAATTTCTAGTTCTTCTTTTTTATATTCTATTCCTAAAGATTGCATAATACATTTTAAACTTTGTTTTATATATCTTAGTTCTCCCATAATTTGTTCTACTTGTTTTTGTATATCATATATTTTCTCTTCCATTGGCTTATATAAACTTTCTAATCTATATGACCTATGTCTAGGCTGTTCCATTATTCCTTTTTCTTTTACATCTTTCAGAACTATTCTTATGGTGTCTTCTAAACCATATATTTCTAACAAATCTTTTATATTAGGGTTTATATATGTTCCTAGTTGCTTCATTAAATACATATTTGTCATCCTTATTATATTCCATGTATTATCTCCTTGGCCTCCTGCCATGAATGGAGAAAACATACAATTTTGTTCATCTATTATATGAACTATCAAGTAAGTTTTTACACTCAGATTCATATATTCTAGGTTTTAAACTTTTATTCATTTTATACTGTTGACAAACTTTAAAGATTATTTTACTAACAATTCACAAACTAAATCAAGCTACTAATACAGTACAAGAAATTCTAAGCAAATGAAAATCAAAAGAAGTAAACAGTTATGAGAGTATTAGGGACCTAGTTTCCATCTTATCATCTGACCAAAAGCTTTGATACCATATATTGAATAGACCGAGCGAGCATAGTATAAAGAAATAGAAATAGTTAAAAATAGGAATAAAAGTACATTAGAAAGAAAAGAAAAATAGAGGTGGTTTGATAAAACATAACCTGAGTTATGAAAGGACTCCTGTCCTCTTTGATAGAGGAGATCTTTTATATAATATCCATATAGGATCTAAGACTTTTCCCCTTTAGGTTATTTCAGCACAACCTTCCTTTGTTTCCTACAGGAGGCGTGACCTCTTTTCTTCTTCTCCTCCAAACTTTTTTTTACATACATACATATATGATTGTTGTCATTTTTAATTATTAAGATTCTTAAAGAACACATAAGGGTTCTTTGTGAAGAATTGTTAAATATTGTCACATAAAATGTTTTCAGAATCCCACTTCTTATATATGATGGTTATTATTTTTAAACAGTAAGTATTGATTACTCATACTTTATGGTTAATTATTATACCCGTTATGTATTTGTTTGCACTTATGTAAAGTTGGGAAGACAAATCATTTGAAAGTGTTACTTTGTCAGTTGTTTCGTAAGAACCATTATGTTTTTCAGTTGTAATACCCCAAATTTTGGGATTGGATGCTTGGGAATAAGCCTGAATTAAGTGAACTGCTAAGCATGGTTTAGCAAGTGTCCCAAATCTATTCCCTAATGTTTATTATATCTTTGGGGTATTAAGAAAGTAAAATGGTGAATTTTGGAGAAAGTGATTATGCTTCTGGTGAAATTTTCCACGAGGCAGTGAGATTGTCATATGATTTTGGATGATTAAATGATATCTATAAATTGTGAAATTTTACAAGGTGAAATTGTACGTCCTAAGCTTTAATTTGGTAGGTCATATGATTCAATTAGAGCTTTATACAAAAAGTTATGAATTTTTGAAGTTAGCCCAGAAAACTGGAATGTTTCTGGAACAGCAGGCAAAGATTAAAATTCTGGGATATTTTTCCTTGAAAGTAGACTCAATAAGGGTTTCATAACCTTTGAAATCACTTTAATTTAAATTTTCTAGAATTAGTTATGATTTTTCAAAGTTTGGGTAGAAAATCTGTCAGAATTTTTTAAAAATCCAAAAATTGGGAAAATTAATTAATTAAATTGGGATATATTTGAACATCATCTTCCTCCTCCAAGTCCCATAAACTGAAGTGAAGTTCAGCATTTAGAGAGAGGAAGTGCAGCCATGTTCTAAAGAGAGAAAGGAGAAAAGATCGTGTACGGTAAGCCAATTTCTCTAATAAATCCTTACCTAACGTGTATAACTCTGCTCCTGAGCTTCTATTCAGTATTCTTGAAGATTGTGAAGCTCATATTTTGGTGTGGAGGAGTTAGGGTTTCAGCCAAGAAGAGAAAAAGCTAATAGGAGCTTGAGGTAACTTCTAAACCTTCATATATTGACTATTCTGACTGCTATGGACAATTTAATCGGTGAAATTTTGCCGGATTGTCATTGGTTTAAATGTTTGGAAATGGCATGGCCAGGGGACATGCTGCCAAAATTGGGTCTTAATGGTACTTGTAACATAATTAAAATGGTCAATAAAGTGGTTAGGAGTAGAAAGGAACGCATTTACTATAACACCCCAAATTTTATTCACCAAGAGTATATTATGATTATTATATATATTCAATAAAATGGTGAATATTTAAGGCCAAAGGAATTAAATATTGAAAATTGAACGGTGAATATTGTTTTCAGTGAAATCGCTTGGGAGGCAGTGAGATTGTCATGTGGTTTTGAAAGACCAAATGATGAGAAAAAATTATAAAATTTTACAAGGTGAAATTAGACATCCTAAGCTTTAATTTGATTGGTCATATGAATCAATTGAAGCTATGTAAAAAAATATATAAATTTTTGAATTTAGCCCAAAAAATCTGGAAAGTTTCTGGAGCAGCGGTCAAAGATTGAAAATCTGGGAATGATATGATCCTCGCTAGTAAAATTCCATATTTTTCCTTGAAACTAGACTCAATAAGAGTTCGATAGCCCTTGGAATCACTCCAAAATGATGTCTACAAAATTAGTTATGATTTTTCAAAGTTAGGGCAGAAAACTACCAAAATTGGCATTATTCCAAAAATTGAAACTAAAATATGCTAGAAATTGACTTAAAATGGCAAGTGTCATGATCATATAAGGAGGGGATTAAATTATAACGTATTTGTATGAGCACATGTCAAATTGCATTAAAATAATGCTATATAGACAAATAATGATGAATTGAGTGTGTGGAAGAGTGTAAGATTGGACTTAGTTGGAAAAAGTAATTAGTTTTGTTAGGGTATACGAAGGAGCACGGTTTTTTTTTTTTTTTTGTGTCAAGAGGGGAAAATCATGCTCAAACCCAATTGAAAATAAGTTATGAGAAGGCATGGCATAAAGTAGGGGGTATGGTTAGAGGTAAGGGAGGAGGAATGGTGTGCATGTTAGGTGGTGCAATCTCAACCCTTGATGAGATCAAGGTCTAAGAGGCAAGAATACAAAGTTAATAAAACATTTTCTCCTTCCTACTTCATACACATTTCATCGCAAGAAGCAAAAGAGAGAGAGTGAGTTTGTGAGTCCTTGGGAGGTTTAGAAAGCAAGAGGAAGCAAGATCTAAGGTAAGAACTTGTTGTGCAAGTGATTAAGCTTCCTATCTTGTGTAGTTCATCCTCTAATCTCTTTTTCTCCATGAATCACCATGTTAGCAAGCTAATCTCAAGGTTAAGGAGAAGAGAGAGAGAGGATGGCCTAGAGAGAGAAACACCAAGAATCAAGAGGTAATCTCCAAAACCTCAAACTTCTTAATGTATTGATGTTGTTGATATGATTCTTGAGTTGTTTGGTAGCTTGTTGTTGGTTTTGCAAATTTTAAAAGCTATAACCCTAAGGGGTTATGGTGCTCAAATCCTTTAAATCATGATTAAGAAGTGTTTAAGTGAGTTAATCAAGGATTAGAAGTGGAAAAGTACAAGTTTTGAAAGCTAAAACACAAAACTCTATTTTTCATTTTTTTCTTGAATTTCAGCCAGAACCAGAACTGAGGTTAGGATTTGAATTTTCATGAAATGAATGGTTCCATTGGACTCAGTGGGCAAAAACAGGTGGGGTTACAGTTGGGCACTTTTTCGGTAGAAGCCGAAAAAGCAGAATTACGAAAACGCCACTGAAATCCCAAATAGGGGATGTCAAGGGTATTTTCATAATTTAACAGTGAATTTGGTAAATTTGAGCCTATAAATGAATTCCTTGGGGCGAAAATAAGTTAGAATAGCCTTGGTCGAAATTTTAGGAAAACGTGCCATCGGGCCAGGTACGGCCAGGCTGGGCCGGGGTCTCGGGGGCATTTTGGTAAAATTTCACCATAGACTAATATAGCCACAAGAAACACTATAGAAGAGTCTAAAATGATACTTGGATAGGTTATGACCTATTTCTAGTACATTTAATATTTTAGGACTGAGTCAGACGTCAGAACGACATGTTTTTTAAGGCACACGGAAAAAGGGATTTAACAAACTTTTAGGTAGAAACTACCATCTTTCATACACTATGTGAATAATTATATGTATTTGTTACTATATTTCATGATATGATTGCGTGCTAGAGGCACAGTACCTAGTTGTGGTTCACTACCCAACAACAGTATATCGAAAAATCCTAGTTGTGGTCGATAACTCAGTTGATGTATATTATCAAAAATCCTAGCTATAGTTGGTGACTCGCCTGAGGTAAATCTATATAAATTGAATCGAACTTTCATTTTTGCCTAATATAGTGCATTGCATATTTAATGTTCACATTTTATATGTCGATCGTATGTCTCTACGGGGATTCTTTATATTCTTACCCTTTTTTTAAAAAAAATATCTCAGCTGGTGCCAGTGGGTCGAAGGGCAAAGGCGTGGACACCGAGAAGTAATCAGCTCATGTCTTAAGGCGAGAGCAATATAGTGGTTATAATTAGTTTATGGCTTAGATATTTTAGGTTATCATGTAAATATTAAGTTTCCGTGATATTTTTTGTATTTCGTTGATGAACGATATCGATATTGTAAACAAATATTTTTATTAGTATAATTATACTTTTCTGTATGCCTATTGAATTTTGTCTTTATTATCTTCTGATTATTGAAATGGAAACGAGTGCTGACATTTTTTATATCAGAGCTAATAAGTGGTTCTGGCATTATCAGAATTGTATACTGATAAGGTTTTTTTGCATATCGATCGGACTATTCATGGATGGTCTGAGTGAGCCGATGATCGTGATCGTGGATAGTTCGAGCGAGACGATGGTGAACCGGCATTTTCTTGACCGACGACCGATGATCGATTATTTCGAGTACGGTGGTATGCGCATGAGGTACACATCACAAAAGAGCGTATCGAGGCTGCCCATGTATGGTCCAAAGCCGAGGCCGGCATCCCCAGGAGTAATAAAGGTTTGAGAGACTAGAGATGTGCAAGAGGAGTACCCAGAGTTGGATTCTGACTACGAACCAGAGGAGATTGAGTTTGATGAGGCAAGCGACCGCGAGTCTCAAACAAAGCTGGTACATATGCCATATAACCTACAGCTGGACATGGAGTTCTATTTTCTCAAGCCTAAGTATCCCAGGACACTGCAGGAGCACGATACCCAAGAGGCCAGTACTTAGCATTCATTGACGGTGTAGAGACAATGATACCAGGTGAGCAGGTTTGTAACAGAGTGGAATCGAGATGGTAACAGTTATATCAAGGAATGGGGTATCAAAGTACTTAGAGGTGATATCAGTACTCGAATTGCAGTATCGATGGTACTAGTACACCTGGAGATGATATAAGTTAGGTATCGATGGTATCAGGATGATATCAATATAAGTACATGTAGAGGCAGTAACAGTACCCAGTTGATAGTATCGGTTGTTCCAGTGCATATAGCAATAATAGCTGCCCTTGTGATAGTGGTGTCAAGAGGGTGCTAGCGGTATCAGAATAGTGTTAGTGATATCAAAATAGTGTCAACGGTATCAGAGGGTAAAGCAATCAGTGCAAGCTAAGGGGGTACCAGTGCCCAGTCAACGATGTCAGTGAGACTAGTGCGCTAGATAGAGGAATCGATACACACAATGACGTTATCAAAATGCTAGTAACAATTCTGATAATGGTATCAGAATTGATATTATGATATATAGTAGTTTGTAGAATGCGTAATGTCTCTAGTTTCCCATAACTATTGTAAATAATCGTTATGTGCTTTATATGACATATTTGTCCCTTGACTTTTTATGAAATGACAAGAATGCCCTTGCTCTTATATCAAAATTTACTCTCAATTTCCTATAGAGTGAATTATGGAAATAGTACAACCAGAAGAAGGCGGTAGAGGCCAAGGTAGAGGTCTAGGCCGAGGGCGTGGTAGACAGGGTAACCACGAGGGTGAACTGAGGCCTGACCTTATCCAACAGCAAATATTGGACATGTTAGAGCAATAGCAGCAGACAATGAACGAGATAAGAACTGATCTTTGGGGAGTACAGCTGAGACAAGACCACTTGGAGAATCGCATGGATGAGTTCATATGGGGGAATTATGAAGAAATACATAAGGAACCTCTACTAAAAAATTTACCACCAGAGCTTGAGGTGGATATCCAACCTTGGTTGAGTAGATTCAGTAAACAACAGCCGCCCATGTTTATAGGGAAGTTCGATCCCTAGATGGCGGAAGACTGGTTGGCTCGTCTGGACAAGAGCTTTGACATGTTGCAGTGTCCAGATGAAGTAAAAGCCCGACTAGCCATATACAAGGTGGAGAGTGATGTCGATCGCTGGTGGAAAGGCATAGACCTCATCTTGAAAGGGAAGAATGTTCCTATTACATGGGAACTATTTTAAGAGAAGTTCAATGAGAAGTACTTTCCTCCGAATGTCAAGAGGGAGAAAGAGAAAGAGTTCCTTAGTATTAAGCAGCAAGACCGGGAGAGTTTTGATGACTATCTAGCCCGGTACATCCGACTATTGAGCTACTCATCATATGCCAAGTTGAACGATAATGAAGAGTGGAACGTGGACATGATGATTGAAGGGTTGAGACTTGAATTTAAAGAAAAATTAATTTCTTAACATTTTACCGAGTTCAGCAAAGTAGTAGAAGAGTGCCGATATATTGAGAAACGTATGACGAGCTTAGCTATCGAAAACAATATTAAGGGTGCGTCTGGCAGTGGGAATTCTTCCTAGAAATGTAAGAATCAAGAAGTTCCCGCTGGGGGCAATGATAAAAGGCGATATCGGGATCATAATGCTAGCGAGCAGAGATCCTCTAGAATAAGATGTGTCGGCATTGTGGCCAGCCACTTGGTGATGAACCATGCCCAAACAGGTTATGGATTTGCTACAACTTCCAAAAGTCGGGTTATTTTGTTAAAGATTGCCCACAACAGCAACAAACCAAGGAGCTTAACTTAAAAGCTTGGGGTAAAGAGGTGATTACTCATGAGGAGGCATAGGAGTAGCCTGAGATGACCTCCGTTGCAATATGAATTAATGAATATATTTTATGAGTAGTATTGGTATTTGGACTCATAATATATATTGTATTTGACTGTGTGAAACATTCAGGGTTGAATGTATATGAATAGCTGTATAATTTGATTTTGATCACATTTATAGGTATGAAAACTTACCCTAATGTCTTGATTGGAGATATAAGTTGAGCATTTGAATGGAATTGTTGATTAAAGTTAGATTATCATGTGATAGACTTAGTGTCGATGTTCTAATTAACTTGAGGAGTAGAGAAGAATGTGAGAAACACATATGGGTGGTACTTTGAGTCAAATGCAAGCTATGAATTTTAGGGATTGACTTACTGAGTGGTTTGGAGTGATGTGATCTGTGTGGTCTATGATAAGATAATCTATGTGGTGCGACCTATGTGGTCTGAATGAGGTGACCTGTGTGATCTACTGTGTGTTAACCTATGTGGTAAACTATGTGGTCTACTGTATGTTAACCTGTGTGGTGACCTGTGTGGTCTGTGGTGTGTTGACATATGTAGTGACCTATGTGGTCTGCTATGTGTAAACTTATGTGATCTTTGTGGGGTATAATCTATGCGATATGTGCGGTGTAAAATGTGTGATGGGTGATCTGTGTGGGTTGTAGTGCAATATCTAGGCAGAATGGGAATGAGAATAGTTCTTGATAGAACAAAGATAGCCATGAGATAGGGTCTCAAGATTGAGACAAAGAATAAAATGTATGAGTGGCTTTTAGTATCCCTGTACAATGAGGGTAAAGTATCCTAATGAAAGAAATAATTGACCTACATGCTATTCTATGAACCTGATGCTTTACTAGGAGTCGATTGGTGGATCGCAGATAGTATGTTGAAAGGTATAAATAAAGGATGGTAGGGAATCATGTCTTGATAGCCTGGTAGGCAAATGAATTCTCTGGAATTTATTTCGGAGGATATGAATG
The DNA here is from genome assembly GCA_963855925.1 of Inga laurina. Taxonomy (NCBI): domain Eukaryota; kingdom Viridiplantae; phylum Streptophyta; class Magnoliopsida; order Fabales; family Fabaceae; genus Inga; species Inga laurina. The sequence continues at coordinate 16,489,010 of OY979709.1, forward strand.
GGCTAACCTAGAAAGGGTGGTGGAATTAGAAAGAATGCGTAGATTCCCATATGAATAGAATTGAACATGGTGAAAGGAAAAACAACTCTATACCAAGTCAAGTAAATGTGAGTTATGGCTTTCAGAGGTAACATTTATGGGCCATGTAGTCTAGTAGTAAGGGATCCTTGTGGACCTTGGTAAAGTGGAAGTAGTAATGAACTGAGAAGGCCGGAAACTATGGTTGTGATACGCAGTGTTCTGAGTCTTGTTGATTATTATGAGATGTTTATATCAAAATTTTTTGGAACTCAACATTATGCACCGGATGATGACAGTGTAGGGAGCTTCAGAAAGCTGAAAACATTGCCTTATGGTGTAATTGTGGAGTTGTATTACGACCACAAAGATTGAGATGTGAGTATAACCAAAAAGAGTGAAATATGACGCGATGTAAGTGGATAGAGTTGGTGAAAGATTAAGACCTGGAACATAAATGTTATCCAGGGCAAGCTAATATTGTCGCTGACACATTGAGCCAGGAAAATAATGTAGATGATATGATGATTTATGAGTAAAAAGCCAATCGAGGAATTTTAGGGATCTTAGTTTGTATCAGTAGATTTCGATCAGCGGTAATGATTACAGTGAGACATATGCAAAAGTGTTATCCCAGAGTTGATGGTTATGAATGTGAAGCAAATTTCGGGGACGAAATTTATTTAAGCGGGGGAGAACTATAACACCCCAAATTTTATTCACCAAGAGTATATTGTGGTTTTTATATATATTCAATAAAATGGTGAATATTTAAGGCCAAAAGAATTAAATATTGAAAATTGAAAGGTGAATAGTATTTTCAATGAAATTACCTACGAGACAATGAGATTGTCATGTGGTTTTGGAAGACAAATGATGAGAAAAACATTATGAAATTTTATAGGTTAAAAGTAGACATCCTAAGCTTTAATTTGATTGGTCATATAAATCAATTGAAGCTATGTACAAAAAGATATGAATTTTTGAATTTAGCCCAGAAAAACTGGAACGTTTCTGGAGCAGTGGTCAAAGATTGAAAATCTGGGAATGATATGATCCCAGCTAGTAAAATTCCATATTTTTCCTTGAAACTAGACTCAATACGGGTTCGATAGCCTTTAGAATCACTCCAAAACGATGTCTACAAAATTAGTTATGATTTTTCAAAGTTATGGCAGAAAATCTGCCAGAATTGGTATTTGTCCAAAAATTGAAAATAAAATGTGCTAGAAATTGACTTAAAATGGCAAGTGTCATGATCATATAAGGAGGGGATTAAATTGTAATGTATTTGTATAAGCACATGTCAAATTGCATTAAAATAATGCTACATGGAACATCGAACATAGTACTTATATGTATATTGAACTGAACCGAGTACATATGGATACACCGAATTGCGCATTGTTACTCATATTCAAATCAATAATAAGTGGTATGTAATGATCAAAGATCATAATAATGAGCTGCGAGAGAGGCAGCAGAGCACAGACCAAGGGAAGAATAGAAATCCAATATTATCCAAGAAAGGCCAATGTAGTAACTTTATCCTTCATACACTATGTGAATGCCTATATGCTAGGGTTGATCAAGGACCAGACCAGACCGGGTTTGGCCTCAACCCGAGGTCTGGTCTGGAAAACACCTCGGGCTGAACAAGGCGGCCCGAGGTCCGGTCTGGTCCAGCACCAGCCCGAGCTCGGGCCGGACCGGACCAGGTCCACCGGACTGCTGGACCAGTCCAGGCAGTCCAGGACATATTTGGTTTTTTTTTTTTTTTGCAGATTCCTAATAGCACATAACAACATTTTTTTTTGTTTTCAATGGGAAACAATTACATTTAGCCATTTAGGCAATAAGATACCATTCAAAATAAATAAAAAGCAACAACATTACAATCCATGACATCCATGACAATCAATTAAACAACAAATAACAACAAGTCTATCACATTACACATTACACATTACAATTCATTGTCATTCACCAAGAGACTCATTCTCACCAATATTGAAAGATTGAGATAGGTCAACACTTGAACTTTGCTCATTATCCATGTCTGCAAAAAATGAAAAGCAAGTATTCATAAATTAGTTTAATAATTCATCAAAATAGTAGCAAAGAAAATTTAACATAAGCAAATTACATAGAACGAGGGGAGAAAAGCTGGAAGAACTTGATTGAGAGTTTTGGCTATTTTCTCTTACAATTGGAACAATGGACTTTATTAGTTCCAATTTATTTTCAATTTTGAAGAAAGCGTCATCTCAGATTTCTTCCTCTTTCTGAAAAATCAAAAGAACTCTGAACAAAACTCTGAACAAAACTCTGAAAAGAAAGCGTCATCTCAGATTTCAATTTATATACATCAGGGTGCAAAACAAATCAAAAGAACTCTGAAAAGTGAAAAATTTAAACTAATTTCAGAACAAAACTCAACCTTAGGAAGGAGTTTTCACAAATGTAATCAATTTAATGACAAAATGAGCCTTATGTGAAGCAGCACAATCAATTATTTTCAGTAATAAAAAGCTAACCAAGTTAAATCAATTGGACTAGATGCTAATGTAACCAACTTCTAGTCTTCTACTGTCAATTCTATGGCCAAGTAAACCAGCAACCAACCAGTGCAAAAAATAAGATGTAAAGCAAAGTGAATTTCTTACCTTGAAAATAGGCGCCAAAGAGGATGCTCAGATGCTGAATAGCCGAAATCTTGGACCGAAGAAAGGGCACGTCGGAGACATCAATAGACGTAAGCTGGAGATGAGGATCTAGAATAGCCGAAATCTTGGATGCTCAGATGCTGAATAGCCGAAAATCGAAATCTTGGAGCCGAGAGCCAGACGGACATAGGGCACGTCGAGGGAGACCGAAACCAGATCTGAGAGGGAGGCAAGAACCAGATCTGAGAGGGAGACGAGGTGGAGACGCCGAGACGAACCGGAACCGGAGCAGAGATCGAAAGGGAACCGGAGCCGAGAGGTGGAGACGGAGATCAGAGATGATGAAATCGAACTTCTTGGCCGAAAGTCCGAAACTCCTGACGGTGAGAATGTGAGATGGTGATTATTGAATATTGATTGAACTTCTTGGTCCAAAAAAAAAACGAAGTGGGCAGTGGAGATTAAAAACGAAGTGGAATTAAAAATATATATATATATATATGTGTGTGTACGGGTCAGACCGGACCAGACTATGGGGTTGGGCACTTTGGACCGAAGTCCAGTCCAACCCGAGAAGACCAGTCCGGTCTGGTCTGTGAGAAGCTGCCTGGGACCAAAATTTTTTGATCAGACCGGGTCGGGTCAGACTACCTGGACCACCGGGTTTTTTGCTCATCCCTACTATATGCTTTGAATATGCCATCTTCTACAATATGTATGATACACAGTGCCTTCGGGTATACTGATGAACAATTCCTACGGGCAATGCTTTCGGGTACACTGATGAACAATGCCTACAAGTAGTGCCTTCGGGTACACTGATGAACCATGCCTACAGGCAGTGCCTCGGGTACACTGATGAATAATGCCTTCGGGCAATGTCTCTGGGTACACTGATGAATAATTCCTTCAGGAAGTGCCTACAGGTACATTGATATGCCCAGTCGAGGACTATGGTATAGAATGTATAGGGGTTGCAATAGTAGTTGGCTCTAAACACATTTCTGACTGAACTGAGTTATGTGTTAATATAATATTGCATTATATGGTGCAAGGCGTATATAGTCTCACATTCTCTATGAACCATTGTGTGTTACTACGAAGGTCAAGTGGAATTCAATTGACGCATGGAACGAGTAGGGGTTGCAACAGTTGTTGGCTTTGAACATTTCCGGCTGAACTGTACTAAACACACTAGAATCTAAGAAAATGTGGGATTTGGCTTTCATAGGTTAAGTTTCTGTTCAATGACACTCTCATAGCAAGGAGTCTTGGTAGATCCTTGCAGGGTGGAAGAGGTATTAAACTGAAAAAGGTTAGAGATTGTTTCTGAAATAAGCAATTTTTTGGGGTCTTACTAATATTACTGAAAATTTATACCTAATTTCTCTAGAATAGTTTTAAAAACTCAACAATATTTATGGGACTGTAATTAGGAGAACAACTTTACTGAGCTGACACAAAAATTAACGTCAGCACTGATATTGATAATCCCAAATCCACTATGGACCTTTGTTGTCCTTATTGATGCCAGTAGGAAGGATTGGGAAGCGTTTTAATATGGCATGGCCATCTATTGGCTTATGAATTTAGAGAATGGAAGCCTCATGAAATTTTTTTTAATTATTATCCTACACATGATCTTGAGTGAGCAGCAATTGTGTTGCACTGAAAATCTGGAGACATACCATTATGGTGCGACTGTAATGCTGTACTGTGACCACTAGGATTTGAAGTGTTGGTATAGTCATAAAGAACTGAATATAAAAAAGCGCTCCCCGGAATTTATGGCTATGAATGTCAGCAAATTTCGAGGACGAAATTTATTGAATGGGGGGGAGAAATGCAATACCCCGAATTTTGGGATTGGAGGGTTGGGAATAAGGCTGAACTGAGTGGACTTCTAAGCCCCAGTTTAGTAGGTGGCCCAAATCTATTCCCTAAAGCTGTATACAAAAATTTATGAATTTTTGAAGTTAGCATAAAAAAACTGAAAAGTTTATGGAACAGCAGGTAAAGATTAAAATTCTGGGAATTTTTTTCTTTTAACTAGCAAAAGTAAATATTTTTTCTTGAAAGTAGACTCAATAAGGGTTTCATAACCTTTGAAATCACTTCAATTTGATTTTTCTAGAATTAGTTATGATTTTTCAAAGTTTGAGCAGAAAATCTGACAGAATTTTGTAAAAAATCCGAAAATGGGGAAAATTAATTAATTAAATTGGGATATATTTTAACATCATCTTCCTCCTCCAAGTCCCATAAACTGACGTGAAGTTCAGCATTTAGAGAGAGGAAGTGCAGCCATGTTCTAGAGAGAGAAAGGAGAAGAGATAGTGTATGGTAAGCCAATTTCTCTGGTAAATTATTACCTAACGTGTATAACTCTGCTCCTGAGCTTCTATTTGATATTCTTGAAGGTTGTGAAGCTCATATTTTGGTGTGGAGGAGTTAGGGTTTCAGCCAAGAAGAGGAAAAGCTAGTAGGAGCTTAAGGTAACTTCCAAACCTTCGTATATTGACTATTCTGGCTACTGTGGACAATTTAATCAGAGAAATTTCGCTGGATTCCAAACCTTCGTAATGTTTAGAAATGGCATGGCCTAGGCGATATGCTGCCAAAATTGGGTCTTAATAGTAGTTGTAACATAATGGAATGGTCAATAAAGTGGTTAGGAGTAGAAAGGAAGGCGTTTACAGAGCCGAAATCACAAAACCCCAATTTTCTCTGGAGAACCCATATATTTCTGTTAGGGCTATAAATGGGCTTTAGAGTTCGCTTTTCAATAATTTGATGGTTTCATTGAGTTCAGAGGGGAAATTAGGTGGGTTTACAATTGATCACTTTTTCGAAAAAGACCGAAAAAGCATAATTATGAAAACACCCATGAAACCCTTAAAGTGGGGCTTCCAAGGGTAATTTTGTAATTTGACATTGAATTTGATAATTTCAAGTCCGGAAATGGATTCCTTGAGCGGAAATATGTCAGAATAACTTATGTCAAAATTTCAAGAAAAGTATAGTCGATCGGGTACGGCGGTGTCGGGCGAGGGTCCTGAGGGCATTTTGATAAATTTTTACAATAGACTCATATAACCCCCAAAAACATTATGGAAGTGTCTAAATGGCATATTTGATATTGTAGGATGGAGTTGAGAGCTTGTGTTGTTGGCACGCAAATCGAGGATAAAAGGATGGAGGTAGGGGACTTACCTTATTTGCATGTATTTGATTTCTTTGCTTGTGTAGTGATGTATGTGATTGCTTTACTTGATTGTGTAGAGCATATTTGAATTAATGAAGCTCTGTTTCTGTTTTTGTTGTGGCCATAGTTTTATTACATGAAACATTGAGCATGCAGAAATGTTATTATGGGGCACACATCTAGTTAAAGCTAACATGTCATACACATAGCATATATCATGCATGCATTATGGTATCTGTTTTCTACTGAAATTCTCTCAAATCTCACCCTCCCCTACCAACAATCTAGATAGGTGAAGTCAGAAGGTATGCGAGAATCAGAGAAGAGAATTGCACGAGAGAGGGTTGCAATGGTGGGGCGAAGATGGGAAGAAATCTCCGTTGCACTGGGATGGGTTTAGACACCCCAGTAGCCTTGTGCGGCTACTTTAATCGTAAGTATTATGTACGAACCCCTATAGGGAATTTATGTAATCATGCATATATTATCAATATATTTATGCTATTCCTGTGTTGCCCACCGAACTATATATCGTTTTCCGTGAATACTCTAGTAAAGGTGAAATTAAAATAAGGGCATGACATCAGTCAATACATGACGGTTAATAATTACAACCGTTATGTTATTTTTTCGCAAATTTTATCTCTCAATATATGACGGTTTGGATATTTAACCGTTAAGTATTAGCGTTATACATATTATTACACGAATTCCACCTTGATATAAATGATGCTTATTTGATGTAACTGTTATTTATTAAGCGTTATATGTGTAAGATTCTATATTACTGTCCATTGTATGTTTGCAATGATAATCATGATTACATATTATTAAGAGGAAAGTATTTGGTTGCTCTTTAATATGATAATAGGTTTTACTATGGCAATGATAATTACAAAAAAGCTGGTAATCCCCATTAATAATGTCATTTGTATTTGTTTCAGTTGTCTCATTCCACTTACCTCCCCTATTGCCATTGCTGCCACAATCACAACCACAATCTTCACAACTACTGACTATCGCTACTGCTACCACCACCATTATAAAAAAAATATCGAATTACCAATAAATAACGACGAAGTTTTTTTCCGTTGGTAATTACTGATAGACATGTGGCCCCTTTTAAAAGGTGCCATGTGAAATTTTTTTAAATAAAAATAAATTGCTAACATATTATGTACGAAAAATTCTGATCTTCATAATATTTCAAACATATTGATAGTAATAAACATTGCATTACATTATATCACAGTGCATTACATTACCATATCCAAATATGTGAGAATTGAACCAGACGGGCTCACATGATTTTGACACTTGTTGACCCTTAAATGTAATTTTCACCATATTATAATTTATCTTAGAATGAAATGAACAAGCTGCTGGAATATTCGATCCCAGGAACTATCAGAACTCACTGTGTTCATTAAATTTGAAGACCGAATAATTATTCATTTAGATATTCATTGTGGGTCTCTCATTTCACCTTCATGTTATTATAAATTATAGGGTTTTGGTTGTATATACTATAATTTTAATATGAACGCGTCCCATTCAAATTAATTAAATAAAAAAAGATTCTTATAAATATACCATCTAAATTCTCATTGGATGATCTTGTTCAACATTCAGAAGCAAACTATAAAATAGTGTTCAACCATATCTTTGAATTTAATAAAATGATCAATTTCGTTCCTTTTGATTTTATTAATAGCAATATATTGATCTCCATACAGCTCATTAGATATTACAAGTCACTTCCACATGTTTTATTTTTTAAAAAAAATGTTTCGTGACAGCAACACTTGTCACGAGGTTACAGGAATGAGGTTCGTTTGAATATACGAGCATAATTTTAATGTAACTAAAGCCGCCTAATAATATTAAAATAGGCTCAGGGAAAGAGGGTCAAAAATTACTTACTTAAGGTACAAAATATATTATTATTGTCTAATAAATTTTGCAGATATATTAGGCCTAGCTAAGTCGGTTGAGTCGTTAATTTTTTCTTTGACCATGCCAAAATAATTAATGTATAAGAAAACTTATTAAGTACGCATATTTCAATTTATTCATTTATATACATGATTTCTTATTCTTTGTTTTGATAGTCACGCACGCAAGCAACTAACAATACCACATATCTCATTCAAATATCGTTGGCTATATTACATACAGAGAGACTAAGTGAGCTCAGAGTAAAGGATAGAACGTTCTTAACTAAGTTGCTATATATGCAAAAAGACAAAAAACAAAAAATGTAATTCCAATGCTAAATCACTTAAATGATAAGAGTATAATGTGATGATCACAAACACATTGAGATAGCTCATTTCAAAAGACTAACATGTAAGGAGAAATAATCCTTTTGACTTATATGTGACACTACACTTTATGAGGCTTCATAATATAGGACTCATAACACACATTACTCACGTGAACTTGAGTCGTATTTTTGGTTATTTTTTTGTTCATAAGCTTAAGTGGGGACTATGTGACTAATTTAAACAAAAATATATTTAATATTTCAAAGAGAAACAATGTACTCAATCTTCCAAAAATTACGTTGAAACAGAATGCATAGTGAAAATGACAACAATAATAATTAATTAATGGAATTTCTCGGACAAAACTACCCGTCTGCTAATTCTATTTTGATTACACTGGTAAACATACGAAAAATAAATTAACGCCAATTAAATTAATCCAGTACTCTTTCCGGTCTTTTTTATAAGAATATGACTTTTGAATTGTCTTGAACCTTTTTATAAGATTCTACTTAGAATTGCCTGAGTATTTAATGTATTTTTACTATTTTTGTTTGTAATTAATTTTATTAACTTTTTTCCCTCTTTTTCTTATTCTACATTCTCTTTCATCCTTTACTCTATTTTTCTTTCTTATTTACTCCTTATAAATCGGAGCATACTTGGGGAAAAAGTTCATTTCTGACATATTTATTATTTTAAACTAATTTTGACTAATTTCTTAAACTGCATAATTTAGTTATAATGCTTTTATTAAAAGGATGGGAGGTGTACTTTTGTGCTGCTCTAATATTGGATCATTTATTCTGGGATTATAAATAAGTTGAACATTCTTTGTATCAAAATTCAAAAAGAAATTCATCACTCTCATCACTTGCCCAGACACTGCTTTGAAACATATTGTTTGGCATGATATATAATGCTGACTGCATTCTCAGGCTTCATAGTTCGAACCGCACAAGCCTCTCTTTTGTATCAATTATTTAGTTTACAATCTTGTCCTATTTCTTTCTATGTACTGTAATATACTCTCCTCTCTATTCTGATACAGTAATACTACTTTCGGTCATTAATATAAGATATTGTTAAGGACAAGATCTTCGTGACGGGATCTTATATTAAGGACTAGAAGTGATATCATTTTGACTTTTATAAAAAAATTAATAAAGGATTAAATAGAGAGATAATAGACAACCTAAAAGCATAAACATGGTATAAATATCGGTGATGTAGTGTATGTTTGGATTAGTAGTAGAAACTGCTTTTCCAATGTGATTTACGATATACGAGATAACTTTGTGAGAGGAGTTTTAACTCAACTTATGTGAATATACTTTTTCACCGCTTTCTCAAACAGGCTCGGCCAAGAGTAATTAACCTGATCCCTACATATAGGTGACATAATAAGTGGATTTACATTTTTGTATCTCATTGTTATATTGAATCCGAGCAACTGATGCTTTTTATCTCCATTTTTATCTATATATTAAGGGTATCTTTAAGCCACTTTAATTTGAACTTGAAACTAATCCCTTTTGAGGCTAAGAGTATAAAGGGTATTCACTTTTTTGTAACAAATAAGTGTGAAACTTGAACTTGTATTCTTCTCTTTATAAAAGTGACATCACTTACTGTAAGACCCCATCTTTTATACCACTTACTGTTAACCTTAATTAGAGTAGCCTTTATGCAGTTCAGTAAGAAACACATGAATAGCGTAAATATACTGATATATTGATACAAGGTATTTGATTACATTACCGATTTTCCCCTCAGGGTTTAATAATATATATAAATTATGTCCAAAAATAACCAAAAGACTAGTAATATAACCAATAGCTCAGCTCTCGTAGCCCGCACACCTCAATTGACAGGTTTTGCTGCCTTGTGTAATACCCCGAATTTTGGGATTAGAGGCTTGAAAATAAGCCTAAATTAAGTGGACTGCTAAGCCCCGATTTAGCAGGTATTCCAAATATATTCTCTAATGTTTCTTATATCTTTGGAGTATTAAGAAAGTAAAATGGTGAATTTTGGAGAATATAATTATGTTTTCGATAAAATCGCCTATGAGGCAGTGAGCTTATCATAAGGTTTTGGAAGACTAAATGATAAGAAAAAATTATGAAATTTTATAGGATGAAAGTAGACATCCTAAGATTTAATTTGATAGATCATATGACTCAATAAGAGCTATACACAAAAAGATATGAATTTTTGAAGTCAGCACAGATAAACTGTGAGATTTCTGGAACAGTATGCAAAGATTGAAATTCTGGGAATTTTTTGATTCCAGAAAGCAAAAGTCTATATTTTTCCTTGAACCTAGACACAATAAGGGTTCTATAGGCTTTAGAATCACCTCATTTAGATTTTTCTAGAATCAGTTATGATTTTTCAAAGTTTGGGCAGAAATCTGCCAGAATTTTGTAAAATCCGAAATTTTTGGAAAATTAAAGTAAAATATGATATAATAATATATCATCATCCTCTTCCTCTTGAGACCATTTCAGGCGTGCTGCAGCCAAGGAGAGAGAGAGAGTTGTGCTCTTTTAGAGAGAGAAGGAGAGGAGAAAACTCACAAGATAGGTCGATTTCTTCGGTGAATTCGTACCTAACGTGTATAATCCTTCTCCTAAGCTTATCTCCTATGTTGTTTGAGGTGTTTGAAGCAAGATTTTGGAGTTTGGAGGACTAGGGTTTTCAGCCATATTTGGGAAAAGTCAGAAGGAGCTTGAGGTAACTTCCAAACTTTCGTATATTGCTTATTCTGGCTGTTGTGGGCAATTTAATCGGTGAAATTTTGCCGGATTGCCATTGGTTTTAAAGTTTGGAAATTGAGTTTCCTAGGGGTTATGCTGCCCAAATTGGGTCTTAATGTTAGTTGTAACGTAATTTAATGGTTAATAAAGTGGTTAGGAGTAAAAAGGAACGTGTTTACGGAGCCGAAACCGAAAAACCCCGATTTTCCCTGGAAAACCCATATATTTCGGCCATCATTGTAAATGGGTCTTAGAGTTGGATTTTCAATGATGGTTCCATTGGATTCAGGAGGGAAAATTAGGTGGGGTTACAGTTGGGCACTTTTTCGGAAAAGGCCGAAAAAGCATAATTACGAAAACGCCCTTGAAACCCTTAAAGTGAGGCTGCCAAGGGTAAATTTGTAAATTGACATTGAATTTGATAATTCTGAGTCTGGAAATGGATTCCTTGGGCAAAAATATGTTAGAATAGCCCATGTCAAAATTTCAAGAAAAGTACAGCCGGACCGGGTACGATGGGGCCAGGTCCCCGGGGGTATTTTAGTAATTTTTCAAGATAGACTCATATAACCCCCATAAATACTATGGAAGTGTCTAAATAGTTTATTTGACATTGTAGGATCGAATATGGAGCTCTGAGCTGTTGGCACGGAAATCGAGGAGAAAGATTGGAGGTAGGGGACTTACCTTACTTGCATGTATTTGATATCTTTGCTTGTGTAATGATGTATGTGATTGCTTTACTTGATTGTGTAGAGCATATTTGAATAAATGAAGCTCTGTTTCTGTTTTCACTGTGGCCATAGTCTTGTTGTATGAAACATTGAGCATGCAGAAATGTCATTATGGAGCATACATCTAGATAAAGCTAACATGTCATACACATAGCATCAATCATGCATGCATTATGGTATCTGTTTCCTACTGAGATGCTCTCGAATCTCACCCTCCCCTACCAATAATTTAGACAGGAGAAGACAAAAGATATGTTGAGAGCAAAGAAGAAAACTACATGAGGGGATTGTAGTGGCGGAACAAAGTCAGGAATATGTCTCTGTTTTACTGGGATGGGTTTAGATACCCTAGTAGCCTTGTACGGCTACATTATTTGAATTTATCAGGTATGAACCCCTCGGGGGATATTATTTTATTATGTACATATTATCAGTATAGTTATGTTATTCCTGTGTTGCCTACCGAACCGCATATCGTTTTCCGCAAATACTCTGATAAATGTGAAATTAAAATGAGGGCGTGACACCTTGCCCTTGAAGCCACTGGTTCCTAGGCCACTAGAACATTTATTATTTATGAAAAAGGGTGAAATTCAAAGAAATATCAGTAGTAACATACAATCAATCATATAAAATATGAAAATTAAATATGCAATACACCATATAGTGTAAAATGAAAATTCATACTATAATGTGTGTGTACACAATGTTCAAGGCCAAATGACTGTTTGGAACCCCTACTTGTCCGTGTACCTCCGCTGGGTTCCTAACCACAGCTAGGTAATGTGCCTCATGCACCGTGTTCATATCACAAAATATAGGAACATACAACATATCAACATTCACAAAGTGTATGAGAGGTAAAGTTACTACTTTTTGTACCTTTGATACTTGAAAATAGTTCCTCGAACTACGTGCAACGGCTCGAGCTCTGAATTCAATCTTAAAATTTCAAATGTATACGAATTATGTTAAAACCCATTCATGTACTATTTTAGACACTTCCTAAGTGTTTCTAGTGGTTCTATTACCCTATATTGAAAAATTACCAAAATGCCCCTAGGACCCAGCCTGGCCCTGATGTTCCTGGTCCGACCGTACTTTTACTGAAATTTTGACTCAGGCTATTTCTATATATTTTTTACCAAGGAATCCATTTTTTGCCTCAGTTTTCACAAAATCACTGCCAAATGACAGTTTTGCCCTTGGCAGCCCCTAATTAAGGTTTCGAGGGTGTTTCGGTCATTTCGCTTTTTAGGGCTTTTCTAAAAAAGTGTTCAACACTAACCCCACCTAATTTTCCCTCCTGAAAACAATGGAATCATCAAATTATCAAAAATCCAGCTCTAACCCCTATTCTAGCTCTGGCCCAAAGTTAGGTCATAAAAAGGGGAAATGAAATATTTGATTTTTAACTTCAAATCCTTGTTCCTTTCTACTCTTAACCACTTGATTAATCCTTTACACACTTAATACAAAGGATTTGAGGTAATTTTGGCAGCATAACCCCACACTTCCCAAATTTACAAATCAAGGCAAATCAACCACAATTCCACCGATAACTTCAACAACAACAACCAAGAATTGAAGGTTTTGAAGTTACCTTTGTCTTTCTCCTTGTTTCTCACTCTAGCTGAAATCCTCCCTCCAAGAAACCCTTGAAGCTCTCTCTCTCTCTCTCTCTCTCTCTTTTGCTCTCTTGGCCGTCGATTTTGGTGGAGAAAGATGAAGGGAAATGGTTTTTAAAATATCTCAATTTTTACTCTAATTAACTTAATGAAAATACATCCCATAATGTTGACTTTTGTGGCACTTTGTAAGTAGAGTTTATCCAAATGAAATGTTGTCATAAAGCTCCAGTAGATTTAAACTAATATTTCCCTCCTTTTAATCAGCCCAATTCACGCTTAGGGGTACTTCAATAAGCCCAAATGGTTTTTGTCAACACCCGTTTCCATTTCGATATTCAAAGAGTAATAAAGACAGAATTTCATGGGCATACAAAAAAGTATAATTATACTGATAAAAATATTCGTTTACAATTCCGATATCATTTGTAGACGAAATACAGAAAATACAGCGGAAGTTTTAATATTTACAAATTTTACCAAAATATCACAAAATAGACTAATTATGACCACGAACTTGTCCTCGCCTTGAGACATGTGCTGTTTACTTTCCAGCATCTACGTCTTTTCCCTTTGCCCCAATGGTACCCGCTGTAATATCCCAATTTTTGATTATGGGTTAATCATGATTATTGTGGATAATTATGCATTAAATTGGAATTATTATGTATTTTATGGCAATATTAATTAATATGTCATAATTAGTGAAAAATTGGAAAATTGGAAATATTGGCCATGAGTTGGTAATTAAGGGAGAAATTAATTACTAACTAAGAGAAAATGAGATGTGTGATTAAATGGCTAATGGAGGGAATAAAATAGCTAATTGGTGACTTAATTGGTGTAAGCCAATGGCATGTGGGCATGTGGACATGTGTCAAGGTGGGAGTATGAGGGAGTATAGAAAAGTCAAAAGGGGGATAAAATATTATTTTCTCTTTCTTCCTCTTTCTCCATTTCGGCTGCAGCATGGGGGAGGGAGAATTATCATCATTTCTCATCTTCTCTCACACTCAATCTCTCCTTCTCTCTCTCTCGTGCACCATTGTTGAAGGCAAGGGAAGGAAGAAAGCTTGATCTTTGGGTAAGTAGATGCCCTCTATTGCTCAAACCCCATTCATAAATGTTGATCCTTGAGTGATGAGCTTCATTTTGGTGTGTATAGTGTGGCCATTGGTGGTTATTTCAAGAATCACGAAAATCTGATTGTTGGAGAATCAAAGAGTGTCTTTGGAAAAGTGAAAGAGGTAAGTGAAACTAATCTATTTATCTAAGTTTCATGCCATTTAAAGTAGTTTATAATTTCTGGAAATCTTGGCTTGAATCCGAAAATTTAGTGCCACTGTTCATTTGGTATGTTTTAGCATAAGAATGGTGTTTTGGAATGAGTTTTGGATAGATAGAGTGATTGGAGGTTGAAATGTTAAGTTTAGTGATTTTGGGAAAATTGATGATTTGTGTTGATTCAAACCAAAGCATGATAATGGAGTTGGATTTTGGTAATTTTGATGATTCCATTGAATTCCTTGGGTGTTTTTGTGTGGGAGTAGTTTTGGTTTGTTATTTTGGGTTCATTTGGATCACTTGGTATAAATTTGGGAAGTGCTGTCATGCCTTCTATGTTTTCTGGTTTCTGATAATCGTGCTCGAGTGAGAGTGAGTGTGCTCGAGTAAGGGAAGAACATCACTCGAGTGAGGGATTTTGTGCTCGAGTGATCCTTTTCTGTGAAAGTTCTGGTGCTCTCGGGCAAGCACTTTCTATCTTCACTTCCTTGTGCTTGAGGTGATTTCCGTACCAGTGCTCGAGTAAGGATTTTGTACTCGAGTGATCATCTTCTTTGAAAATCTTTGTGCTCTCGGTCAATCACTTTCTGTATTCACTTCCTTGTGCTTGAGGTGATTTCCGTACCAGTGCTCGAGTGAAGATTTTGTGCTCGAGTGATCCTCTTCTTTGAAAATCTTTGTGCTCTAGGGCAAGCACTTTCTGTCTTCACTTTCTTGTGCTTGAGGTGATGTCCGTACTAGTGCTCGAGTGAGGGATTTTGTGCTCGAGTGAGGGCTTTTGTGCTCGAGTGAGACCATTTTCACTCGAGGTGAAGCAGTGAAAAATCAATTTTTATGCTTCCAAAAGGGGATCTTTGGGATAGTTCTTCCTACCCTTTAGGAGTTTTGTTAGGGGTATTTAATGACTCTAAAAGAGCAATAATGATAACCAATTAAGTATTATGAAGTGAATTAAGTCTTGGAATAGAGTATAACTCTTCGTCCCTAATTGTGAATATAGGATTTGACATTTGCCCTACTCGGGAGAGACCGGCATTAGGACACACACGGAAGGATCAAGGTAGTGACTTTTCTCTCATATCTTGTATGATGTTTTGGTATGCATACCTTATCATTGAACTTGTGAACTGTGTACCATGGTCTATTACGGCGTGAGCACTTCAGCGTGAGCCGTATAAGGAGTGACAGTGGTCATCTCTAGGTCGGCCGTTGAACTGCCGTCGTAATTGACATGGATCTTTGTGAATCCGACCCGTGGGGCGGCATTTGTGAAACCAGCCGTGGGCTGTATATATCTTGCCTGTATGGCTTGCGTTATGAAATACTTTATATGGATCCCAGCTGTGGTGAATTATATTGTGTTGGTTGTTGTGGTGCAATACAGCGTGAGCAATCGTCAGGGATGACATGTGTCATACTAACCATTGCCGTTGAACTGCCGTTGTAGTTGCTTGTATGGATAATGATTTGATTTCATGCCTTATTATTGTACATTATATGATTGATTTGACACTACGGGGATTCTTTAGAATCTCACTTTCCCAAAATTAAACATTTTAGACAGGGCTGAAGGATAGAAAGTCAAGCGGGCGACGAAGAGTAGTTAGAACTCCAGTTAGGAGTATATTTTGGGTTCATGGTTATCATTGTATAACTTTTGGATATTTTTGGTAGAAACGATTGTATATAGTAGATTTTGTGTAATCCCCAAGAAAAAGGGTATGAATTGTAGGCTTTGTGCCTTTGTGTAAATCCCTTTTTATTAATTAATGGAACCCGAGTGTGTCAAGAATTTATGCTATACTCTGATATGTATGAATGAAACCAACCGATACAGGCCATATTTGTTTTGTATTATGAATATGAGACTGTTATGATAAGGTTTTGAAAAATTTTTTGCAAAAATCCGATTTGGGAGGTTTAGTCTGATTAAGTCCCAAATCATCTTACAGTCTCTAATTCAAACTTAATTACGTATTACGAACGTAAATCTCGGCCTTAATCGTGAAGGGGGTTACACCAGCTGAGGTGTTTATTTAAGAATAGGGTGAGATTCCAAAGAATCCCCGTAGAGACATAATATCGTTCATAGAGAATGCGAAAAGTAAATATGACATGCGCCAAGGTATGCACAAATTGATGAACAATATAAACACATCATCGTCATGTATACATAAGTAGGGCCCAGCCCCATAATCTACACCGGTTAAACTTCTGCCAACTCCTAGAGTAAGTACACCTTTGGCATTAATTGCCCCTCTCTAGGCAAATCATCTTGATTAATAAAGTGCATTTACAAAACAATGGCAACCACACAATCACATAACTTATGGCATAATGTATGAAGGATAATGTCCCTACCTCAACGCTTTATAATCCCTTTTTTCGGTGTCTCGTAACGCGTGTCCTTCCGGCTTTCAAATTGGTCCTAAAACATTAAATGTACCAGAAATATGTCATAACCTATCCAAGTATCATTTTAGACTCTTCCATAGTGTTTCTTGTGGTTATATTAGTCTATGGTGAAAATTTACCAAAATGCCCTCGGGACCCCGTCCTGGCCCCGCCGTACCTGGCCCGATGACCTCACAAAGACACCCCAATTGAACAAAGAGAACAGAGCACCAAAGCAATGCAACCTACATAGGGCACAGACGATGAAAATATGAGTTAGGGCAAGTGAAAGAAACTCACATGCAGTCGCTGAGACAAGTGTCAAGGTATTCACTAGCATAGCTATTGCTAAGATGTCAGACGAAGGTTTTTTATGATGGAGTTTGACTAAAAATGACTCTCAATTACCTAAAAAGACAACATGAGTACTAAGGTTACAATGTTGGAGGATTTCATTTGAATAGACCAAGTGCCAAGTGAGTTCTGTTCAAACACTTAAATAGAAGAGGAAGGATAGGGTTTTTTGGATTGCCATGTCTAAGACTTTACATAACAGTTGTATAGATAAAATTGCTATTTGTTTGATTATATTATTATGGTTCTTTGTTAATAACCGTGAGATATGTTATTGTTTTTAACATCTACATTTATTATGATTTTTATTTAATAACCATGGGGTATGCTATTATTTTTTAAAAAACTTTTTTAGGCAACTAATGCCCAAATAATTACATTTTTGTATTTTATAAAAATAAAAACCAAAAAAATATCATCCTTTGGTGATTGGTTGCCTGATAGATGATCTGATGTCTGCTGAGCATTTATGAACTTTTATTTTCTTCAATTTGAATGAATCAAAAGTTCTGTATAGTCACAGCAAACCTCACCTCATCACGCTACTCGTTACCACCGGAGTGGCCTAAATCATCTAAGAGTATGTCAGGATCGTGGTGGCCAATCTCATACTCATTAAGAATGAGATTAGCCTTCCTGTTCATACTTGACAAATATCTGGCTAGCCTCCTCACAATATGGTCAATGTGTAACCCCCTCCGTAATTATATCCAAAATATACAGTTAAAATGAAATAGAGACCAATAATAATCAAAACTCGTTTACTAACCTATCACATGATGGGGTTTTCAAAAATACCTTTCGAAATCATTTATAAACTTGGTCTCATTTCACATTTCGAATACAATTACTATACGAAGATAAATCACATTCATATAAATATCATAGTGTACAACATAATCATCCCGGCAATCTCGGGTACATACCTTCGCTAAAGATATACAGGGCACAATTGCCCATTACAATTCTTCAAATGGGGATTACACAATCTCATTTCGAATGAGTCCTGCCGCTCCCTCCATGAGCCACTTGCCCTGTCTAAATTGTTGGTAAGGGAGGGTGAGATTCGAGAGAATCTCAGTAGGGAAACATTATCAATATGCAGGCAAGATAAGTGTTTAATGCATGACATGCTTGCATCACATAACTCATACACACATACAATGACAAATCTATAAGCTCAATGATTCGAACGATACACATATGGCCATAGCATATATTGAAACATAGCTTTAAATCATTCATACATGTTCCACATAATCAAGCAAAGCAATAACATGCATCAACCCATTAATACAGTTATAAGAGCATACAGGAGAGATAAGTTCCCAACCTCCAGTCTTTTCTCCTCGATTTGTGTGCCAGCAACTCGGGGCTTCACATTCGATCCTACAATGTCAAATGTACTATTTAGACACTTCCATAGTGTTTCTGGGGGTTATATGAGGCTATATTGAAAATTTATTAAAATACCCCTGGGGACCCGGCCCGACCCCGCCGTACCCGGTCCGGCTGTACTTTTCTTGAAATTTTGACATGGGCCATTCTGACTTATTTTCACCCAAGGAATCCATTTCTGGACTCGGAATTATCAAATTCAATGTCAATTTACAAATTTATACTTGGCAGCCCCACTTTAAGGGTTTTAGGGGCGTTTTCGTAATTATGCTTTTTCAGCCTTTTCCAAAAAAGTGACCAACTGTAACCCCACCTAATTTTCGCTCCTGAACTCAATGGAATCATTAAATCATTGAAAATCCAACTCTAAGACCCATTTATAGCCTTGGCCGAAATATACAAGTACTCCAGGAAAAATTGGGGTTTTTCGGTTTCGGCTCCGTAAACGCATTCCTTTCTACTCCTAACCACTTTATTAACTATTCCATTAGGTTACAACTACCATTTAGTACCAATTTGGGCAGCATAACAGCCCCACACACCCATTTTCCATTTTTGAAACCAATGACAATCCGGTGAAATTTCACCGATTAAATTGTCACAGCAGCCAGAATAGTCAATACACAAGAGTTTGGAAGTTACCTCAAGCTCCCACTAACTTTTCATTGTCTTGGATGAAACCCTAGATTTTTTAACACCAAAGGAGGAGCTTCCAAACCTTAAAGAACATAAAGGAGTAGCTTAGGATCGGAGTTATACGCGTTAGGAGCTAGATCATCGGAGAAATCGGCTTACCTTCTGAGTTCTCTTCTCCTTTCTCTCTCTAGAAATCTCAAATGTTTTTCCTCTTGTTCAGCTGAATAAACTGACGGTTTTGAAGCTTGGAGGAAGAAGATGATATGTTATATTATGCTTATGTCATTATTCCCTTATGATGATGTCATAATTCCAAAATTGACATTTTCGGATTTTCTGGCAGATTTTCTGCCCAAGAATAGAGTTTCGCTGGACACAAACTGACTGCCCCAGAATAGAGTTTCGCTGGACAGAATTTCAGATTTTGCATCTTTGCTTCAATTGGTTCCATTTTCATACCAAACATCATTCCCACATAAATTTTCACAAGGAATCCATTGGAAACACCAAACCAATCAAATTCATATTCCATTGACATGTTTCACCAATAATCACAACATGTCAACACAAGTCACAATTCAAACTCACATTGCAATTCTTTACTTTCCAAAGTTACAAACCAATTCCAAGGAACTCACACACATGGGATTCCACCCACTCAATCTCACAAAAAATCAACCCTAACAATTGATCTTCAAGTTACCAATGAGTTTTATCTTCGGTAACTGACCAATTGGTCGGTAACTTTACCCTTTTACCCCTGATTATGGCAATTCCTCCTGAATCACCACTAAACACATCATACTTTTCCATTTTCCCACAATATGCGCCCTCCCTCTATTTTAAGTCAATTTAGATATTAATCCATAATTGAACTTAAATATTGGGTTTTGCAGCTGCTCACAACGTATACGCATCACAGTTCACATCATAATCTCCAAAAGGGTCCATTTATCACTAATCACGTCTGCTTTTAGAGTCATCAACCCTTAATCACAATTTGGGATCTTGCTAAACTGGGGCTTAGCGATCCACTTATTTCAGGCTTATTCTTTAGCCTCAAGTCTCAAAATTTGGGGTATTACACAATGCATTCTGCATGCTACATCATTTCCTCTACTTGAGGCTGAGGCTAAGGCGAAGGAGGAGGTTAGGAAGCAGGAGTAGGAGTAGGAGGTTGTGGGGGCGGAGGAGAAGGTGGAAGAGGGTGATGATTCCAAGGATTTTCTAGCAAGTCTTTAGCATAGCATTTCATCTTAGCAATTGAAAGAATAGAGGAGAAGGATGAAGAAATAGCATAATAAACATAAGAAATGAGGAGTTTATATAGATCGAAGTGATGGTGTCAAACCATCATTGCACATATTGGAAGTTGAAGAGGAGCAGTCACACAAAGTGGTAGGAAATGAAAGGGTACTTAGTTCTCATGCCGATCATCAAAGAATGAAGAAGCACAGAGTATTATCATCATGAGCATGGGGAAGGGGATAGGTTTCATGATGGTTCTAACATTTCATGACGCTTGTTCCATAAGAACCATCATTCTTGTGAGAATTATATATGATGGTTACTAATTACAATTGTTATGTATTTGCATGGTATTTTAATAAGTGATTGTTGTTACTTAGTAACCGTAATATATATTTCTTTCTTTCTTTTTTTTGAAATTTTGGTGGTTGATTATGCAACCACCGTTTTATGATGGTTCTAACATTTCATGACGCTTGTTCCATAAGAACCATCATTCTTGTGAGAATTATATATGATGGTTACTAATTACAATTGTTATGTATTTGCATGGTATTTTAATAAGTGATTGTTGTTACTTAGTAACCGTAATATATATTTCTTTCTTTCTTTTTTTTGAAATTTTGGTGGTTGATTATGCAACCACCGTTTTACAACAACAAAAAGATGAAGTAAATAAATAAACTAAAAATAAAAAGTAATAGAGATATTTTAAGAATCTGATGTATTATTAGATTCTTCCTTCTCCAGTAACTTGTCCACCTTCTTGTTTAAAGAGCGAATGAAAAAGGTAAGTTCCTTCAAGCACTGTTCCATGTGTCCTTACCCTTGCAGGTAAACCTGGACTATATGATGGAGCTCATAGGTTGCGTGGACAAGACCTTCAATGCTTGTTGGCGAAGGGAGTTCATCTTTCAGTTTTTTGCCAGATGATGAATCATAAGTTCTCTTACATTTGTCCATGATGTTTTGGTGAATCTAAAGTTGGCTTTGAGAAGATGAAATGGAAGTAGAGAGGTAGAGTTCAGTTTTCAGACATTTATATAGAGAGAGTTTCATGGATTACCAAGTCATCATGTCTTTTAATATTAAAGATCATTTCATTTTATAATTGATGACAATTGATTCTTAATAAACGTTAGAAATTTGAAATAATATTCTAGTAAGTGCGGTTTGTATATGTTAACCATTATGTATTTGACTTTTTTTTAATTTGGTGTCAATTAATTGCATAATTAACCACAATATTACAGAAAAACATTAAAAAAAATAAAAAGACTATGTAAAAAAACAAAAAAAAATTAAAAGTTATAGAGGCAAAGGAACTAATGCATCATTAGATTTTTCATTGTCTAGTAATTTGTCGACCTTCTCGTTCAGAGAGACAACAAAAGACGTATGTTTTCAAGCCGAACATGTGTGTCCCTACAAATATTTTTTCATGGAATTCATGATGATTGTATATACGAAACTTGTAATCATAAGTTTCACATCTCCAATCATCACAATTTCCATTTACAACCAGCAAGAATATCATGATTACAGAGAAGGGAAGAGCTTGTGAAGGAAAAGCTCCAATTCTTGGGGTTTAAATATGTGAGACCTAATTAGAGATTTATGAAAAAGTACTTAAAATAAGAGTAGTTGATAGTTGGGGAAAGAGTACATATAGTTGGAGAAGACGGCGGCAGTGCATTTGAGAGTTTTTCTTTAAATGACGATTGTTTCCCATGAAAGGTCATTTTTGTCATTCATACTTTACGGTCAATTGATATAACCATCATTTTTGAAACTAAATAAATGACAGTTATTATTTACAACCATTATTTTTGTGTTTTCATGAATTTTTCTTTGCAATACATGACAATTTGGATAATTAACCATTACCTTTAAGTATTATATATTCTTGCGTGACCTCTACTTCGACATACATAACATTTATTTGCTCTAACCATTATGTATTAAGCATGAATTTTTAGTAGTGCTACTTCCAGAGCAAAATTGGACTTTAAACCAAATAAGTATTGATAACAAAAATCAAATTAAGTCGGCTATATAAATTCAGTGCACGAGTGCATACTTCATACCATATAAACATGTGAGGAAGGCCCCAACCAAAGTTGATTGTTACGAGTGTAGATGATCAATTAAATAGTGCAAGTGTACACTGTCGTAATCAAGTAATATAGAAGTGAGTAGAGTATCGTTCCCACGAGGATTGATCACTAAGTACCAAAATAGGTAATTTTAATTCTCTTTAGTCGATTGATTCGTTGGTGAATGAGAGTACAAATAAAAGAAAAATAATTAAATATGAATGCATATGATATGAAAGCAAATATGAGATAAAGCCATAGGGATTAGATTTCACTTAAAAAATTTTGGATTGAATCATTTATTTATTCTAGCCCAATTTTTTCCACATGATTGATAGTCGAGTTTCCCTAATTTAATTACTAGCCTCTTCCAAGGTCAAGCAATTCTGTAATTAATTGCTAATCCAAATATTCCTATATGAATTTAAGCAATTAATTATGCATTAATATTTATAGAACTCAGTAAGACTACACAACTCATATGAATATATTATTATTTCATATGCAAGTCATGGTTATAATTATATGATCTACACACATGCATCTCTTTCCGGTCTCAATATGCATATTGAAATCATTCAAAAGGTGGCCAATCAAATGAAAGCATTAAGAACAATAATTAAAACTCAATCATGAAGGAGAAATTAAAACTATATTTAATAAGTTAAGATTCAATCCGTCATTAGTAAGCTACGTCATCACCCTAGGAAAATGAAAATTTAGCTCATGATAAAATTAAAAACAAAACCAAAATAAATTGACATTATATAAAGCTAGAATGAAATCCTCATAAATACTGCATAAACTTGAATATTAAATTCTCAAACAACCAAAAGATGCATAAAAAATGTAAAAATCTAGCCGTCCCTTTAGGAGGTAAAACCTTCCATGTAGATGGCATACAAAAAGTAATACAATCCTAAGCCTTCCAAGATAGAGGCATGCAAAAAGTAATACAATGCATAAAATTAATTCTAAGATGATGTAGTAAGTGGAGAAGATATGAGAGTAATAAAATGGTGTGTAAGTAGAGAAGAGAGGAGAGTAATGGAAATGAAATAGTATGTGTGGAGAAGATATGAGAGTAATGGATATGAATTGGTGTAAGTGAAATGTGAAGGAGAGGGTGGCTATATATAGGGAAGAATGGAGTAGGGTAGATGAAATGTGGTAGGTGAAGTAGTAGATAGAATGTGGTAGATGAAGTAGTAGGTGAAAAGAGAGATGAAGAGGTAGATGAAATGGTTGGTAGGACGGTAGATGATTCCCGTTTTTAACTTCAAAGCAAAATTCGAAACCCTTGGAGATAGAACTAGATTTTGGTCTCAACATCAAATTTGTAGAGCTCTTTCTTAGCTTTTTATCCATATAAAGAATGTCTCAATCCGACATCTAGAGATCCAGATATTGCCTGAAAATTGAAAGAGGGTCTAATTTAGTATTTTCCAAGAAATTCTATTTTATGCCAAAATCATTATTTATTTATTAATTACACCCAAATTTATTAAATTGAGCTCAAATATCATCTATAAAATCATCATATAAGGGAAAATAAATATGCAACTATTTTACTTATCACGATCATAGATGTTGCTGCAGCTAGAACCAAAGTTAATATATGAGCAATTCATAGGTCACAATAAGACTCGTAATACATTAATGTATTGCTCTGAAACATTGTCTTCGTGTGGACCTTCATCATCATCTTCATCTTTCAACCTTACATATACAAATCAATCAAAGCTATTGAAAATGCCTAGGACTTGGCCCTGTTATGTCAGGATCTTATTCAAGGGGACATGGTGTTTATTTGGTTTCACTTGAAATAATAAGCACTCATGTGTTTTATTAGACACAATTATTCTTACATATTTATCTCAAAGTGTAAAATCATTTCTCCACTACTAATCCAAACAAGCATGTTGTAGTTTAGGAAATAGGGACGTAATAAAATTAGTTTTATACTGAGAGTGACAATGAAAATATCGAAGTAGCAAATGAACGTCTTTTTTCAGTGTGCCACTGAAGTTTGAGTGAACGAGGAGATTATCAAGGAAATTCTTATTGCACACATTGAATGTAGAGATAACTTGGATGAGAGGAGATGAAAATCACAAAATAAATACTCCATTCAATTTTCATAAAGCAATAAACAGAGAAGGAAATTGTAAATCTAAATTCCTTATTTCAAAACATCTACAAATGAGCCTATTTATATTTACAAGAGTGTATCTTCCTAATTAATGCTATGATATGTTTCCTACCGTTACAATATGATTGCCTACTAACTTTGATATACAATCCCTAATTTTGTGGGATATGATTCTAACACGCCCCCTCAAGTTGGAGCATATATATTAAGCATGCCTAACTTGTTACAAAGATTCTCAACCTATGTCCCATTTAAGTCTTTCATCAGAAGGTTTGCCAGTTGGTCGTTAGATCATACGTGTCCTGTAGATATAATGCTTTCTTTGATCTTATCATGAATAAAATGATAGTCGATTTTAATATGTTTTTTACGCTGACGAAACACAAAGTCAAAACTATGTGCAATGCCGCCTTATTGTCACACCATAGCTTCATAGACAATGTCATGGCAATGCCAATCTCCTTCATGAGCTAAAAGACCTACAAGATTTCCTGTACTTACTGAGACATGACTCTATATATTTCTTCTGTTCTAGATTTTGATACAACACCTTGCTTCTTACTTTTCCAAGATATCAGGTTTCCACCAACAAACACACAGTAACCCGTAGTGAAACGCCTTATGGCCTTTAAGCCTGTATGATCCGCATCGCAAAAGCACTCTACTTTAGTGTGCCCATACTTTGTATAGACAATGCCATGACTTGGGGAACCTTTCAAATAATGCAAAATATGCTTTAAGGCCTCCCACTGTGCCACTATTAGGGATGACATGAATTGACTCAGTACATTAACTGTACAGGTTATATCGGGATGAGTTATTGTATGATAATTCAGCTTCCCGATAAGTCTCCTATATCTTTCAAGAAATGCAAATGGATTAAGTTTCTCTAGATCAATCTTTTCCTTCAAGTCATTAAGAAGCTCAGCAAACATGCTATCATTAAGATCCAGGAATTGATTCAGAATCATGGGAATTATACTTGATGCAACTCCAAGCTTCCCAGTCTCCTTCAAGAGATTGAGAACATACTTTCTTTGAGTCATGAGAATGTCCTTCTTGCTTCTCATAACCTCAATACCTAGAAAGTACTTCAATGGTCCCAAGTCTTTTGTCTGGAAGTGGGAGTTAAGGAGGATTTTTAAGTTCTGAGATTCCAGAGGTGTTACTCGAAATAATCACAATATCATCGACATACACTATCACAAGAATTATGCCCACATCAGACTGCAGGTAGAACATAGAGTGATCACATTTACTTTAGCTTAATCCAAACTTCTTCACCATACCACAAAATCTATAAAACCAGGCATAGGAGCTTTGCTTTAGATCATACAATGACTTTCAGAGGTAGCACACCTTCCCGTGCTCCCCCTAAGCAACGAACCCAGGTGGTTGCTCCATATAGACTTCCTCAAGAAGATCACCATGTAGAAAGGCATTCTTGACATCCAACTTATGCAAATCTCAACTATAGGTAGCAACCAGAGAGACAAGCAGGTGAACTGAAGTGAACCTAGCCACTGGGGAGAAAGTCTCTAAACAATCAATACCATAAATCTGAATATAACTTTTAGCAACCAACCGAGCTTTCAACCATTCTAAGGAATTATCAGCTTTAATCTTAATAACAAACACTCATTTACAACCAATAGCTATCTTCCCATAAGGTAGGTCAACAAGAGTTCAGGTACCAGCCTGTTCGAGGGCCATCATTTCTTCTTCCATCGCTATACACTAACCAAGGTGAGCTAATGCTTGGTGAAGGGTGGTAGGGTGGAAACGAAATCAAGGGTGGCAACAAGGGAAGAGGAAGCAGAGAACAAATTCTGGTAAGACACAAAAGAAGGGGATAGGATAGGCACAGTCAGCATATCTTTTTGGAAGGTAAGGGGTATGAGTACCTTTTTTTAGAGCAATGAAAAGGTCTTCAAATGGGTCAATAGGAACATCAGGCACTACAAAAGCAGGAGTCGGTGAATCAGGGACAAGAATGTTAGGATCTGTGAAATCAGGAGCTAGTGAGTCATGAATAAAATCAATCGCCGAAGCAAGCACTAGCAAAGGCAGGACAATGGCCACATCATCACCATTGGTTATAACAGGGTCCGGAACAACTACCTGTATTGGGGAGAGAGGGAGAGGGACTCGATAGATAAAGACATCATCAAGCTCATTAACTGGGAAGGGAGACTCACAAAATAATGAAGACTTGAAGATAGAAAAGGACTTATGAAAGGACACATCGACGGACACAAGATAACGACGGAGATCAGGTGAGTAACACCTATATCCTTTTTGGACTAGAGAATAACCAAGAAAGACACATTTCAAGGACTTTGGATCGAGTTTAACACTAGGACAAACATCACAAACAAAGCACACATAACCAAAAATTTTTGGATCAACAGGAAACAACTTAGTGTTGGGGAACAAAAGGGAATAAGGAGTGTCGCCACTAAGAATAGTTAAAGGCATATGCTTAATGAGAAAACATGCAGTAGATACTCAACCCAAAATGGTTTAAGAATACAGGAGTGAAACATGAGAGCTCGAGCAGTTTCTAATAGATTACAGTTCTTTCTTTTAGCAATACCATTTTGAGCAGGTGTATCAACATAAGAAGATTGGTGGAAGGATGCCATGGTGGTGCATATAATCTATAAATTAGGTAAAAAAAATATTCTTTCGCATTATCACTTCAAAGAATTTTTATAAGAGTACCGAATTGAGTACTAATTTCAGTACATAAATTATGAAAATGAGAAAACAATTCAGAACGATGCTTCATTAAGTAAAGTTAAGTTGTCAGAGAATAATCATTAACAAAAGTGACAAAGTATTGAAAACCAGTATGAGATGCAACTAAACAAGGATCCTAAACATCATAATGAACTAACTCAAAAAGGGACGCAGCCCGTTTATTAACTTGAGGTGCCAAATAAACATGATGGTGTTTGGCAAAATAACATGACTCTCAATCTAAAGCAGATACTAAAGAAAACTGAGGATACAACATCTCTAGGGATGAAAGTGACACATGACCAAGATTAAAATAGACTTCAAAAGGAGACAACCCACCAGAACAAGCAGCAAAACGTGGCACCTGATCATCAAGGATGTAATGCCCACCAGATTTATAGCCTTTACAATAATATGCTTCATCGAAAGATCTTGAATCAAACAATGGTCAAGTAATAGTGAGATGAAACAGTTCAAATGGCGAGTCAGTTTACTTAGAGACAAAAGATTGATGTAAGATTAGGAACATTGAGGACAAAAGATAACGAAATGGATGGAGTGGGTGTAACAGTGCCTAATCTAAGTACACGGATAAGGGAACCATTGACAACAAATATGAGGATGGGTTGGCATAAGGGCATACAATAAAAATAAATGATGGTTACCTATCATGTGGTCGGTGTTGAAAATTGTTCCCTAAGGGCCAATCATTGTACTTTAAACATTATTATTTAATGAATTTTTCTATTCTGTTATCATATTATTTGCATGTTAACTGTGATAACTGTATCCTTAGATAAATCATAAAAATTGTCCTAAATGTCCCTGGTTGGTCATCTGTACAGAAGTAAAGATGAAGTTAGACCAGTATAACTTTGATGAGGTATGGAGATACGAATTAAAGTCTTAGGCACTTGTAAGAGTACAAGGTGCTAGACCGACCCACTATGAGATAGCTGCATATATCAACTCATAAGCTTATCTCATGTATAACCACATCACAATGCCCTTCAACCTGAGGTCATCATGGATTCCTACATGAGAGTTGCTAAAGTTTGAACTAGTCAAAAGTCACCTTTGCCTGGGTGATGATAATGGCTACAATCGGGCTTGGTGCTTTTTCATGCAGAGGAATATGAATGGTCAAGATGGAATGTGTCCCTCACATTAGTAGAGAGAGATATTACTAGGCCCCTCAATGAGTAAGTCTAAGAAAAATATGGCCATATCCATTGTCTGACCACTCAGAAATCGGGAAAGTAATGGTCAGGAACAGGAGGATGACATCATCCATGCCTCATCCTTGACCGAAATATCATGTGACAAAAAGGACGTGACATGGTTGTATGACAAGTTGCATCGTGTTAACGATCCTCATATGAATTGGGTAGTCGTAATGTCTTGTTAGAAGCCGCTTGCGACTTGTGGGTTAGTACAGTTATTGGCTCACTGCCAACTTCATATGGGCCTACAAGGTAGCACACAAGAATGGCCCAACGTGAGACAATGTTTAATCTAGGGTGGATGAATTTTATATTTATATATATAATATAAAATTCGTGGAAAGAAAATTAATAATATTATATATATATATATATATTTGTGTGTGTGTGTGTGTGTTTTTGGAATACATATTTATATATATATGATAATATTATTATATTATATTAGGTTTAAATTTAATTTTATTTGATAAATTAAATTTAATAACTAACATGATAGAGATATAATATCTCAAATTTAATTTATAAGGATAAATTAAATCTATTTGCTCTTTATTCGGATTAAATAAATATGTTAAATTAAAACTGTATGATAGATTTAATTAAACTGAATTTATTTAATTAGCTCGTTAAGATAATTAAGGGTTAATTAATTTCAAAATTAATCAAGATTAATTTTGAAATTCGAATCTAGCCCTCATGGGTTATAAAAAATGATGGAGCAAAAAAAATCATGTACGCATGAGAATTTAGAGCTTCTAGAAAACCCTAGCAGACGTTGGAGGCGTTAGCACGCAGTCGTGTTAAAGTAACATTAGTGTGGATACCTGTAGAAGGAGTTGCTCGATGTGCTGGCTCCTGAAGATTGAAAACCAAGAATGCACGAAAAGAAAGGTACAAATCTTCCTAAATCTGTTTAAAAGCCATTGATAGATCCTCGATTGGGATTGGCAAAATTTTTAAAATTATTCCATTGTGCCAACCAATCCCAACAGTCGGTAGCGCCAAAATCAATAACCCACTTCATGGAAGAAGTAGCAAGACCAGAGGACAAATTACCTATAGCAAGTGCCTCTACAAATGATGGACCAGAATCAGACTGATTAGGTATTTGTGTAACGTTGGCAAAACCACTCTACTGGTTATTCTGCAATTTACGATAATGCCACTTAATATGATGAGATTCCTTATAGTAATTGTAGATAATACTGCCAGAAGTCATATTCAGAGTATTAGTGCCTTGTTTGGAGCCAAAATTCTTGTTTTCAAAGGGGCCATACCCAGCCAAAGCACTAACATTCAAATCGCCAGACGAACGAACCAAACTATTAGCACGAAGAACCTATGAGAACACATCTTTAAGAAATGGAAGCTCCTAACAAGATAGAATCTAAGATCGGACGGTGTCATAAGACGTGTCAAGAGCTTCAAGGAAACTAATGATAGCCTAAAATTCCACATTCTTGATTCGGGTTTGAAGATCCACCTGTGGAGACATAAGTACCTTCATTTCTTCGTACAACCTCTTAAAGTCCAACAATAAATCCTTTAAGGGATGACCTTGCTGTTGAGAGCAATAGAATCTTTTTACATACTTCGTGAATCTGAGTAAAATTCTGTTTACCAGAGAACATAAATTCAAGGTAATTCATAATTTCTTTCACAGTATTGCAGTGACTGACAGAGGACAGAATCCGTGGTGCAATCGAATTCCAAATTTGGGAAAAAAACTCGAGCATATGCTATGGACCAAGCTAGAATTTTCTCATTATCACTAGAAGAGGGTCCTGGGTTATATGGGCTTCCTTCTCAATACCCAAAAGATATACCCTAACAGTCTTTTTCCAATCACTATAGTTTGTCCAGTTTAATTTTGAATCAATAATCTTAGAAGACATAAGCAGCATATCAAATATCTTAGATTCAACCATAAAAGAGTAACCAAAGAGTCATAATAACAATACAGCAAGCACATTCAAGAGAGGAACCAGCAATCAACATAAACACCAAACAATGAGTACAATCGCTAACCAAAATCCCAAACTTGCACAAGTCAAAGGCAAATAATAGTTTCAGAGTCATGAAACACGTACCTGGAAGCATCAAACTAGAGTGTGATAACCCCTAAAAGTGGGTTGGGCGAAACAGGAAAAAAATTGATGAACAGTGACAGCCGTA
Source organism: Inga laurina (assembly GCA_963855925.1). Lineage (NCBI taxonomy): Eukaryota > Viridiplantae > Streptophyta > Magnoliopsida > Fabales > Fabaceae > Inga > Inga laurina. The sequence continues at coordinate 16,519,995 of OY979709.1, forward strand.
TGAACAATAAAAGTGAACAGTAACGATGAACAATAACAGTGAACATTGTGATGGATAGTATGCAAACAGTATGTGACCAGTACAGCGTTGGAAAACCAATTTCAGATAGCCATAGTGTAACCCCCAGCCGTAATTAATATCCAGATTACGTGATTAAGTGAAATAGAGACCGATAATTCAAAACAACATTTTTAAATCCATCAACCCGACGGGGTTTTCACAAATACATTTCATAATCATTTAAAATACGGTCTCACATCCACACTCCGAATATAATTACTATGATAAATTACATTTAGACAAATATCAGAGTACGCAATATAAATTCCCGGCAATCCCGGAATCATGGGTATGTTTGGTTTAGCGATTCGATTGCTTATAAGTTGCTTTTTAATAGTGATTTACGGTATACGAAGTAAGTATGTGAGAGGAGTTGTGTCTCGATTTACGTAAAAAGCAACTTATAAGTTTTTTTAAGCTCAAACAAACATGCTTCATATCTTCGCTCAATAATCATAGGGCACATTAGCCCATACAACTCAATCAATAGGGATTACACAACCTACTCAAATACATACTCAAATATTGATCCAATTATACAATTCATATTCCCAATTACGCATTGATAACCAACTACTAAGCTCTCACCCAGAAACGAGTCCTCTTCGCCCTTGGATGCTTGCTTCATCCTCAATCTTCCTTCCCTGTCTAAAATGTTGATAGGGGAGGGTGAGATTCTGGGGAATCTCAGTAGGAAACAAGTACCAATATACATGCAAGATAAGTATTTAATGCATGACATGCTTGCATCACAATAACTCATATTCACATCATGATATATCCGCATGCTCAATGTTTCACAACATACTCATGGCCATAGCATAACTAGAAACAGAGCTACAATCATTCATACATGTTTCACATAATCACGCAAAGCAATAACATGCATCAATACACAAATACAATTATCACTACATGCAGGAGAGGTAACTTCCCTACCCTTATTCCACGTAAGCTCCAGCTCCGGCCGCTCACGATCAGGGTAATCATCAAGTCCTATAACCAAAATCAAGGACATAGGATTAATCCCTTTTCCAATTCCTTAACCTTTAGACACTCAAGTTGGTTATCATTATTGCTCTTTAAGCACCCTCAAACACCTCTATCGATAGCTCTAAAGGGTTGGAAGACTATCCCCAAAGATCCCCTTTTGAATACTCAATCATGCTATTTTTCACTGCCTCACTCGAGCAGGGATGGCCTCACTCGAGCACAAGTACGGACATCACTCGAGCACAAATGCTCTCACTCGAGCATTGGTACGGACAGCACTCGAGCACAAGAGAGTGAAGACAGAAAGCACATGCCTGAGAGCACAACCCTCACCTGAGGCACAAGCTCACTCGAGCATACCAACCTCACTCGAGCACAAGGCCAAATGCCTTACTCGAGCACCCGTGAGCACAACGCCACGAGTGACAACCCGAGAGCACCACTCTCACCTGAGGCACAGGCTCACTCGAGCACAGCCATATGTGCTCGAGCACATTCCTCATACCCGTGAGTGAGAAAGCACACTCGTGCCTCTTTCCCGCAAGTATCCACCCGAGAGCAATCCTCAACTCTGGGCTTGCACCTTCACTCGAGCGGAACCCAGCTCACTCGAGCATGTTCTTCGCTCACTCGAGCACAAAGCGATGTGCTCGAGCATCACTCATAAAAATCCCAGGTGCAACTCGAAGCACAAAGGGAAAACTCTCATATCACTCGAGCAGGATCTCCCTCACTCGAGCAATGTTCCTCCTTCACTCGAGCACGCCCATGTCTGCTCGAGTGAATCTATCAGATTCCAAAAAACGCAGCAAAACATACCACATCTTCTACCTTTTGCCCAACTGATCCAAATGGACCCAAAACCTCTACCAAAGCTACTCCCACATAAAATCACTCATTGAATTCAATGGAATCAATAGAATTACCAAAATCCCATTCCATTTACATGCTTTGGTCTAGGGCATCACAATCATCATTTTCCCAAAATCACTAACTTCAATCATTTCAATCCCCAATCAATCTATCTATTCCAAACTCACTCTAAGATACCATTTCCATAACCATAACATGCCAAACTACCCATTGACCCATATTTTCAAAATTAGGGCAATAATTCCAGAAATTCCAAACTTAATCATTTGGCATGAAACATAGATAGAAAGATTGGGTTCACATACCTTAACAACTTTCTCAAGAACACTTCTTGATTCTCTACTCTTCAGATTTTCGTGATTCTTCAAATCACCACCAATGGAGAAGCTACAACCATCAAATTGAAGCTCTCATTCTAAGGAACAATATTTATGAAAAGGATTTGAGCAAAGGAAACCATTTTCCTTACCTTTTCTCAAGCTTTTCCTTTGTCTCTCCCAAGCATTTCCAGCGAAAATGGAGAGGAAGAAGAGAGAGAGAAAACGAGAGAGAGAAAGAGAGGAGATGGAGAGGATGATGATGTGTCTCACATCACTTATGCCTCATCCAAGGGTCCACACCTTGCCACTTGTCACCATCTCACTTCAACTCTCATAGGCTCACATGCACACACATACACATGATTATGCCCCTTACTCATCTTCACAAATCAATCCTAGCCATTGATCTTGAAGCTACCAATGAGTTTCCTCTTCGGCAACCAATCAAATGGTCGGCAACTTTACCGTTTTGCCCCTGATTATGGCAATTCCTCTTAAATCACCATCAACTCATTTTATATCTCATAATCACAATTTGGACTCTTGCTAAACCAGGGCTTAGCAGTCCACTAATCTCAGGCTTAATCTCTAAGCTCAAGTATTAAAATTCGGGATATCACACATAGGAGGCTCTGATACCATGTAAAGCAATAACAAAGAAGGAAATTGTAAATCTGCATTTCTTGTTTCAAAACATATACAAGTGAGCCTATTTATATATACAAGAGTGTATCTTCCTAATTAATGCTATGATACGTTTCCTACAGTTACAATATGATTGCCTAATAATTTTGATATACAATCCCTGATTTTGTGGGATATGATTCTAACAATTTTAAACGTAGGAAATAGATAATTAATTTACATATATTAAAAAATAATTTAAGTAATATATTTGAAAATTTTGTGTTAGTTTTTCTAAAATACATTTTAATATCATTTGCATGGAAAATTGGTATTTATCATGTAAATAGATTCCATACTAATATGATCCAGCACCCCAAGGATACTCTTGCAACACATATACTCCTCCGGTTCTTAATATAAGACGCATTTGGGAAGTTGATATTGGTCCTTAATTTTGAAATATAGTTTTCATACTTGTTAATATTTTTCTATTTTACCCTCACAAGTACAAAATATGTCTTTTAGATCGGCTCATTTAGACCTGTTATAGAGGGATAAGGTCTAAAATGTATTTCCGGTGGCATTTTTGTGATTATAGATAACTTCGGAGACCAGTTCCATAGATATCAGATCTTAAAGATATTATTCAGACCTCATTTATGTTTAATTGGTCTTAAAAGAATAAAATAATAAAAAATAAATACACTTTTTAGACCGGTTATTTCTATAACATTTCTAAATAAGCAACCTGTAATTTTTTTTTTTAACTTTTAAGACCGATTTTATATTATGACTGATCTAAAATGTTTTTTAGACCAATTATTTTAAAAACCGGTCTAAAAAGTATATTTAAGACCGGTTATTCTTAAAAGCAGGTATTAAAAGTGTGCGCCCTAATTAAAATTTAACTCTTTTCTTCCTCCTGTCGAATTGTAGCTTGCTCTTTGAACTCACTTTTCCCTAAAATTTCTTCGACGATGTTCTTGTTCACCACTCCGCCATCCTCTTTCTCTCTAAATCTGGAGCAATCTTTCTCTCTAAGCATAATATCTCGCAATCTAACCAACGATGTTCTTTTTCCTAATCTTATTGGCGTCTGTATTAGTAGAGGAAGAGTCACTAACCATATACCTTGCCATTAGTCGACCTTCATTTCGCTGTTAATCAATAACATTCCAGCTATGACTCTGACTCCCTTAAATTGCCGCTCGTTCTTCTTTTAAACGAGAGCACAAAGAGTGACTACTCGTAAAACAACTTTCCAGGTTTGTTTCAATTGTTGTTAATAATTTGAACTTGACCCTTTTGATATTGTTTTGTGTGGGTTTAACCATATCTGGCAACAGATTCTGATATGCTTGAAGTAAGAAATGGAGGTGTTCTGTTTAATGATTATGGCTTTGTTTGAATATGCCCAATGTTGCTCTCTGTCTTACTCTCGCCATTGAACTCGATGATAACTTTAGATATTAGCTTAATGATCACATTATGATATTTTATTTATCCTTTCTTATCTTGGATTGCCATTAAGGATCACATTATGATATTTGCTATGTGGGTTAGAATTGAATATAAAGTTATGAACAAGAGTTTGATAATAGATAGGATGCATAATTTCTTATCTTGTTTTTTTGTCTATCGTTTTGCTATTGGATAGCGTACTACTAGGTGTTGAAATATATGGATCGTAGTTGGATAAAAGCTAAAAGGATGAGTGTTGAATATGATGTTGGGGTGAGGGGTTTTTTAGACTTTGCTAAAAAAATGCCAATGATTATAGTGGGATGTTTTATTGCCCTTGTGTAGTATGTTTGAATGAGAAGCGACAAAGTGCAGCAAATATATATACACATTTAATTTGTGAAGGATTTTGTAAGAGTTATACAGTATGGGTATGGCATGGTAAAGAATTAGAAACGCCAAGTACATCTCAATAGGGGGAGTGGCCTTTGATGATAATGACACGGATATGGATGATTGGATAGAGGATATTATTCGTGATATAGGAGAAGAGGCTTTTGAGCAATCACATGCATATGGTAATATGTGTAATGATGCTGAGAAGCCGCTGTACCCGGAGTGTAAAAAATACCAATTGTTGAGAGCAGTATTGAAATTGGTAAGCTTGAAAGCAAGGCATGGATGGAGCAACAAGAGCTTTTCAGAAACGCTTGAGACTTTTAAGGACATGCTTCCAGATGATAATGTGTTGCCTTATGGATACTATGATGCTAAGAAAATAATGTGTCCACTAGGGATGAAGTATAAAAAGATCCATGCATGCCCTAATGATTGCATATTGTATAGAAAAGAGCATGAAGAGAAGGAGCAATGTCCGATATGTGAAACTTCGAGGTTTAAATCAAATAAAGCCCCTGCAAAAGTGTTGTGGTATCTTCCAATCATACCAAGGTTCAAGCGCTTATTTGCCAATGAAATTGATGCCAGAAATTTGAGATGGCATGCGGATGAGAGGATTTCTTATGGAAAGCTTCAACATCCAATTGATTCTTCTTAATGGAAGAAAATTGATCAATTATTTTCTAGCTTCGGTGAAGAACCTATGAATCTTAGGCTTGGGCTTAGCACAGATGGCATGGATCCTTATGGTAGTCTAAGCAATATACATAGTTCATGGCCTGTTTTGTTGGTAATTTACAACTTATCTCCTTTGTTATGCATGAAACGGAAGTACATTATGTTATTTATGTTGATTTCGGAACCAAAGCAACCTGAAAATTAGAGATGTTCAAAGTGTCCTGGTCCCGGTTGTCCCGACCCGATCCCGAATATTTTATCCCGGGAATTTCCCGTCCCGACTGGGAAAACCCGGACCGGGATCACACCTTGTGATCCCAGGAATTCCCAGTCCAGATTTTTTTTGTATTTTTACCCCATAAATTAAGTTATCATTTGATAAAATGTATATCACATATTTAGTTAGAGTTAAATCGTATATATCATGATACTAATCCTAACTATATAATATATAAAGATAATAACAAAAATGATGAATGTGATAATAATAATATATTATTCTTCAATTCTAACTCAATTTGTGTGATTTTTATGACCTTATTAGGTGTTAAATAATCACTTTAAACACTAGATTATAAAAAAATTTAACTAATATAATTATATTATTGAAACCGGGAATTCCCAATCCTGGTCCCGATCCCGGGAATTCTCGGTCCCAGTTATACCAAGAATTTCCTGGGACCGGGAATGACCTCCCATTCCCGGCTACCCCCCGGGATGGGAACCGGGAATGGGTGATCCCGGTCCTGTCCCGGGATTTGAACACCCCTACTGGAAATGACCTAGATGTTTACCTAGAACCCTTGATCAAAGACTTGAAAGAGTTGTGGGATGAAGGTGTTGACGTTTTTTACGTGAACAAGAAGGATGTTTTTAAAATGTGAGCCATGATCTTTTGTACTATAAATGACTTCCCTGTATATGGAAACTTGTAAGGATATAATGTTAAAGGGCATAAAGCATACCCGATTTGTGAAGAAGGCACATGTTTCTATCAACTTCAACATGGAAGAAAGACCGTTTATCTTGGCCATAGGAAATTTCTTAGACGGGGCCACCCATATTGTAGATTAAATAAAGCTTTTTTTGGTGGACAAGAGTTTGAAGATGCTCTGAAGGCATTGACTGGGGAGTAAGTTTATGAAAAGATGAAAAATATCAAAGTTATCTTTGGTAAGACTACAAAGAGTAGTAATGAAAAAATAAATGGAAAAAGATATCTATCTTCAATGATCTTCCATATTGGCCCAATCTTGATATGAGACATTGTATTGATTTCATGCATGTGGAGAAAAATGTATGTAATAGTATTGTTAGGACACTGCTTAACATACAAGGTAATTCTAAGGATGGCGTGAAGGCAAGATTAGATTTGTAAGAAATGGGAATACAAGAAGACTTGCATCCTAGGCCATATGGTAAGAGAACTTTTTGTCCCCAGCTTCTCATACTTTGTCTAAGGATGAGAAAAGAAGTTTTTGTAACTGTTTACATGGCATCAAAGTTCCCTCAGGGTATTCTTTAAATTTTAAGAAGCTTGTGTCAATAAAAGACTTGAAGTTAGTAGGGCTAAAGTCTTATGATTGTCATGTCTTAATGCAACAACTACTCCCAGTAGCTATTCAAGGCATTGTCAAATATGATCTTCAACATATTTTTACTAGACTTTGTTTCTTCTTCAATGCTATTTGTAGTAAAATCATTGAGACGGAGAGATTGGATGAACTAGAAAATGAAATATATCTAATCTTGTGCCATCTTGAGAAGCTTTTTCTTCCTACTTTTTTTGACATCATGGTATATCTAATTGTTCATCTAATAAGGGAGATCAAGTTGTGTGGCCCTATCTATTTACGATAGATGTACCCAATTGAAAGAACTATGAAAATCCTAAAAGGGTATGTGAAGAACCCTAACCGGCCTGAAGCAACTATTATTCAGAAATATATTTCTGAAGAAGCCATGGAGTTTTGTAAAAATTACTTGTCAAATGTAAGAAACATTGGACTTCCTGAACGTCATGATGAAGAAGGGGGTAGATGTGGGGCTTCAGGAAAGAGTGTGGAACCTGATAAATTGCAACAAGTCCACTTGTACTTCTTGAATAATGTTGATAAAGTTCAAGATTACATTAATGCTCATAAAGAAATTGTACGAAAAGGAAATAGTCGAATGACTGAACAAACGTTAATTAGGGAGCACCACAAAACTTTTGAACATTGGTTCAAACAAAACATTGACGGAGAAGAATGTGTTTCTGATACAATTATATGATTAGCACGTGGTCCTGAGGTTGATGTCATAAGTTGGACTTCATTTGTGATCAATGGTTATACTTTTTACACGAAGTCCCTGGATGATAAGAGCACCGTCCAAAACAGTGGTGTTATGTTAGTCGCTGAATCTATGTACTTCTCTAGTTCGAAAGATAAGAACCCTAGATTGGCAACCATAACTTATTATAGGGTTGATTATATTAAAATTAAATTTCCCACTTTCAAATGCAAGTGGGTTGATGTCAACAATGGTGTGATGATTGATCAATTAGGATTTACATTAGTTGATCTAAATAGTAGAAGTTTTGGAGATTAACCTTTTATTATGGCATATCAGGCGAAACAAGTGTTCTACATTACCGATCAGGCAAATAAAATATGGTCTGTAGCTCTCCAAGGAAAAAGGGTCGTTGATATTAATGAGGAAAGTTATTCAATGAATGATCTTCTTAAGACTCCTTTTTCTAGGGGTCTTCTAGAATTAAACAAAGAAGATGAAGCGGATAATGAACACGGTACAAGAAACGATTATCATGAAGGGATATGGGAGGATATCCCTATATAAAACTACTTTGAAGGTTAGCTAACTAAAGTAATTATCATGAATTATATATGAATTTTGTACATAGTTTTCATATATATAAACTACTTTTTTATTGTCATCACAGGAAAATAAAGGATTTGAGGTGTCCTAGCTAGTGCAGATGCTCCGGAGCTAGCTAGTGATCATCGGGGATGGATTATTGTCTGTTGAGTTCTTTCTCGGTAAATATTAATGCTTTGATTTTCAATTATTTATTGTTGTTGCTTCTGTGGAATGTGAGATGTAGGAAGAATGATGTAAGTTACACCTGTTAAAATTGTGTTTTACAATGCTTGATGAAATGAGAATGTGTAAGAGAAGAATTTATTTTAGGAAGAATAATTTATTGTTGTTGCTTTTATGGAATGTGAGGTGCAAGAAGAATGATTACTATCTGCTATGTTCTTTCTTGGTAAATATTAATGTGTTGATTTTCAATGATTTATTGTTGTTGCTTCTTATGGAATGTGGGATATAGGAAGAATGATGTAAGTTACACCTGTTGAAATTGTGTTTTAGATTGCTTGATGAAATGAGACTGTGTAAGAGAAGAATTTATTTTAGGAAGAATGATTTATTGTTGTTGCTTCTGTGGAATATGAGGTGCAGGAAGAATGACTGTTTTTTCACCATTAGGCTTAATGTCGCTAGAATGGTTTGGTGGGTAAAATGCTATAATAGGGGAAATGGCTTGTTGCTGGCTAGCTAAAAGTAATATTTTAAAAAATAATGGAACTTTTTATACCGGTTATTTAAAAAACCGGTCTTAAAAATATTTTTCAGACCGGTTCTTCAAAAGTCATACTTTTTAGACCGTTCTTCAAAGAACCGGTCTAAAAAGTATGACTGTTTTTTCAAAAATACCATTAATCTCATTATGTTTAGACCGGAAGTATAAACAACTGGTCTAAAAACTTTTTTCTTAGACCGGTTTCTTAAAGGGTCTAAAAAGTAACAGACTTTTAAAATTGGCTGTATCAAGACCGCATCCAGAACTGATCTAAAATGTCATTTTTAACTGATCTAAAAAGTGTTGTTTCCAGTTGTGCCTCATTAATACTCCATCAATAATAAGATAGGAGGAGAGGGAATGGGAGAGTAAAAGAAGATGACATGGGAGTTCTAGAAAATATATATTATATTAATTAACTCAACTGACTTCCTCAATTTAATCAAATTAGGTAAATATGTTTTATATTAAGGATCAGAGGAGTACATTCATGTGGAGTAGCATTCTAATTTTTTGTTCTAATATGTCTTTTAAGTACTCCCTCCTGTCCTTCATATATATATAGGACTTAATTGAAAAGTTGATATTGGTCATAAATATAAAACATATTTTTCATATTTGTTAATCTTTTTCTAATTTACCTCTATTGATACTCCCTCAATAATAATTAAGCAAGAGAGAGATAGAGGGAATTAAAGAAAATGATTTTATAATGTTTTAAAAAAATATGTCATATTAACTAAATAAATTACTTTTTTTAATTTAATCAAATTATATAAATAAGTTTTATATTAAAGAGCAAAGGGGGAGTATATTGTAAGATTTTGAAGGGGACAAGGACAAGTGTGGAAGAGGCAGGCGGTTGACTGGGGAAGATTGCATTATAGTGGCTGACTTCCACAAAGGCGTCTGATTGGCTTTAGCTATTTCACTCCCTTCCGGTTTCTATTCTAAAGAATCCCCACTTTCAAACCAAGCTACTTAAAATTATTATGATATTATAACTCAATTCCATCGGTCATGGTGAACCAATTTGCTGATCAGTCTAATCAAGAGTTTTAGACGGATTAATCAGGTTAGATTATTAAAATATTTTTTCTTCTTGAGCCTAAAATGACAGTTTGTGTTAAAAATTAGTAGCCCGTTAGGGGGGATGTTAGTAACTCTATTTTATTAAATTATATGTGTATTTATGATTATTTTGACATTATATCACTCTTTTCATATTAGTTAAATGATATTGTTTTAATATGATTGAATTGACTCTGTTAGTTCAAACCACTTATTCTCAAATCACTGCCACCATCCATTTTATCACCGGTTAAATTATATTATTCTAATATAATGATAACGGGCTTCTTCATTTGCAAATTGCTACTCTGATTGGTTTTTTCTTAATTTTATAAAATTCAAACATATCCCTACTTATAAATATATCAACACCAGGTTCGACTCTGAGACCCCATCCAAACACATGGCGGGTGACAACTTATCTGTAATATGCTACTCTAAGTGGAGTAGTCAATAATTCTTCCAACACCAGTAATCATGGCGAATATTTCACATTCCACATGTTAATCATTTGTTGTGATAAGCCTAACGTTGAGGTTGAGAGTGAGATGCACTCATTTGTCTGTGTCTTTTTTTCCCTCTTCCTCTGAAGATGAATAAGCTTTTATAATTTGAGGATGAATGACCCAAAAAAGGAAAAGCTATATTTATAAATTACTACTTCTCATCTTTATGTTTGTTTTTTCATAATACTCCTTTTAATCATGTGCATTATAACTATCTCTTGATGGAAACTCATTCTTATGTGCAATTATTAGAAACACTATAAAAAAAAAGTTATGAATTTAGGAGATAAAGTAGACTAAAATTTTATATTAAAACTAAAATAAACCATTTAATTATTCTTATATTTAGAACTGGAGCTTGTTGTATATATATTTTGCTAGGGATTTCAAGAAATGGTGATTCCCTGCATGTGACAAATTCAAGTGGGAGATTTGTCCTTTACTTCTTGTACCTTCCCTCCGTATGTTGAAAGAGATTAGTTTTTTTTAGATCAAAACTAAGCATAACTACAAAAATAATTTACTTATTAACAATAAAATAATATATCATTTTTATAAAATACGAATTGAATAGTGGTTAATTAAACTAATCTTCATCATTTTCTGATAACAGAGTTGAGTCATGAGTGGACTTGCAAGATTCACGAGGTTCGTCTCTGCCACCTCATAGTAATTGTCTCTTTTTCTCGAGAAAATTATTGTAATGTATAAACAAGGGAAAATAATTATCAAAAAAGTCTTGTGACAATTTTTTTTTTTTTTTTTTTTTTTGATCAAATTGTGACAATTGACTAAGCAATGATAAATTTTGGCATAGAAAAACAACAGGTCCATAGATGCTCACTTGTAACAAGAATTTTTTAGTAATTATATTCCTCTATTTAAGGTAAGGTTCTGAAATTCTGACCGGCTACTGAATCGGTAGGGGTGCTGGATCAAAGATCAATAGAGTCAGATCAGAGTCAAATTAGAACTAACATAGGGCTAGACTTATGAGAAAGTGAAAATTTTAAAGTTATTTATATGAAATTTTGAATAAAATATAAAAAATTAAATGAATTAAGTTAATTTATATTTAATTTTAAAAAGTTTAAAGCAATCAAACAGATTCAACTAAGTGATCAACCCAATCGGACCATCAGTTGGCCGATTTTGGATCCCAAGCCGGCCGATGCGAATTTTCAAAGCACTGGTTAAAGCTGTCCGTGATGCTTTCTTTTTCATAATGTTTTTTTAATTGTTTTATAATTATAAACAGCCAAATCCAAAAAGTGATGGGTATGAATGGCTTAATTTTCCACACTGAAAAGTCTCTATTCATGCATCAATGAGTTCACACTTTTCATTTCCACGGGACAGCTAAAGTAGGACCCACAACCTTGGAATTCTCAAGAAAAGCTGAAACATTTGAATCCAAACAAACATGGCTTTGTCTAATTGTCTCTCAGGGAAGGGGCCATGACTCCGCAACAGTCCCTTTTAGAATAATGACTTCAACTACAATGAGTTAATTATATTTTATTTTCTGAATAAAAAGGGCATTTTTCAATTAAGTGTAGACACTAACAACATAAGACTACGAACGAGATTGAACTCAAAACTTCCCAAAGAGAACTTTCATACCACTAAACTATAAAACTTTTAGTGTTAACTACATTTTTTGAACTTAATGATTTTGTTGAAATAACTTATACTCCCTCCATTCTGTTTTATAAGATAGAATTGTTGGGTATGCCCCATCCAACTCCTCATTTTACCCTCATTTAATTATAAAAATAAAGATATTTTTGGAAAACAAAATTCCTTTTTTACATATTTATTGCACCTAAATAATTTTAACTAACTCTACAAACAATGCAATTTAGTTTAATTATATTTTATATGAGAGAGAGGGGGGGGGATTGTTATGGAGACAGGAGCGGAGTAAGGAAGAAAAGAGAAGCCAAAACAAAGCAAAGTTAAATCATCAACACGAGAAGGATAAATTAGAAAGAGAAATAGTGAGTATTATTTTCAAAATATCACCAAATTCAAATAATCAGTACTCTTCTCACTCAAAGAATCACTGGGTCGTCATAAAGTTTTCTATGATTCGTTCCCATGCTACGCAAAGTCCCAAAGTAACCAAAGTAAAGGGACCCCACTTTATTTTTATTTTCTTTTTCTTAATGAAAACAGAGGATGCAGTGGTAAAAATATAAACCCTATATATAATTATAGTTGTGTCAAAACTAGAGAAATACTTTCTCAGCCCAACTCATAAGATATACCAATGTGAAATATCAAACACTTAAATTAATTTACTGGAATTAAGAAAAGTTAGTTGTATCATTAAATTTGTCTAAAAATATTCTAATTTTCATTTTTTACCTCTAAAAATATCATAAATTTAAAGAATATTAAAAAAAATTCTCCATCCCCTCATTGAAAATTGACAATGATTTATTTGAAGTAAAACAACTAATGTTACACAAACTCTTGCAAAGTTATTTATATTTAGGATCATAAAATTCTTCTAGAAACGATTTATATTATATATGGAAAGGAATAGTTTCTGAGTGGCTTATTCCTATTTATAAGATAAACTCAAGATTTTTTATAAGAGAGAATTTTAGCTAGCCCCACGTAGATGGGATTTTATTTCAGTCAACCCCCAAAAAAATCTGAAATTTCATTGCACCCTTTAAGTGAAAATGAAAGTAAATTTTGTGAATGAAAAGATAATATTGTCCTTTCTTTATTTTTCAAAAGAGCATTTATAGGAGAAATATAAGGATTCAAAAGGAACCAGGGAGTTAACAACAACATTTTGGCTATTTACAATACAAATAAGGGAAATTATAGACTAATAAGGGCATTTACATGAAAAATGAAGATATTTACAAAACAAATAAAGAGATTCAAAAGAACCCATGTAGTTAAAAATATTATGGTCATTTATAAGACAAATAAGAAAATTCACAAGACAAATAAAGGTATTTACAAGACAAATAAGGCAACTCACAAGACAAATAAATTAAGGGCATCACTGTTTTTTTCACCCACAAAATTTCATTTCATTTTAATGCAAATGGTGCAGTGAGGTTTCATATTTTTTTAGGGATTGACTGAAATAAAGTCTAATATACAAAGGCTATCCGAAATTTTCCCTTTTTATAATCCCAGGATAGTTGAATAATGATAGTTACTCCCTCTAGCCCTAGGTATAAGTTACAAATAACCAAATTAAGTTAAGATTAAATAGTTAAAAACAATATATGTACAAGAAATATATATATATATATACACACACACACACATTTTTCAAATACATCAATATTTATAGAGAGAATAAGTGAGAAAAAAGATGAAAGTGAGTCTACCAACATAGAGAATAAATGGTTAATTCTTTTCTAATAAATAACTTGTAATTTTGGCTTTTAATCCCTCTAATTCTTAGAGCTGGGAATCAGGGCCGGCTTGGCCCTACAGGGTCGGTCCTTGACGGGTTAGGGTTTAAAAGAGCCTGCCCTGAAGGGCTTAGGGTCAGGAAAATTGCTGTTTTTCAAAGCCCGGCCTGAGAGCATCAGGGCCAAGGCCGGCCCATAGGATTGGAAAGTCCTTTTCACAATATTTAACTATTTTTCCTGCGTATTTTCTTTTAGAGAGATATACAAAGTTCTAATTTAACACATAAATGTTGTCAACATTAAAGTTTAAAACATGACTCACACAAGAAACAAACACAGTTATTAATGCATAATCAAAAGTAAAATTATGCCCATAATAAGTTATATAAAGACCAAAGCATAAGAAGGCAATAAACTAAATACTCTAACCTCTAGACAACATTAGTATGACGACTATCATTTTTGTCTTCTTCACCACTATCATCAATTTTAAGGACATTTGATTGTGCTTCACTTTATGTAGTAGGCTCTACTTGAGGAGCAAAAATATCAAGAATTTCTAGATAAGGGGTGACTGGACAAGAGGCAGGGAAGGGGTAGGAGCAAAAAAAAGTTAAAAGGGCCTAACTTGCCGATCCTCGGCCCTATAGGGCTGGCCCTTTTAGGCCCGACTTCCTTTGGAGGCTCCAATTTATAAGCCCGGCCCGAGACTTAACATAGCTTAAACGGGCCGGCCCGACAGGCTCAGCCAGATTTCCTAGCTCTACTGATTCTTAATATATGACTTATTTGGAGAGTTTGTCTTGATGTTAAATATAAGATCTATTTTTTTTATACTGGCTCGGGTCCTAAATATAAGACTCAGTTGGCTTTTTTTGAAGAGATTAAGAAAGTTAATTAAATTAATTTAAAGTATTTATATTCATCATTTTCCTCTAAATTAATTTGCCTCACTTATAAACTTATATATAATATAATGATACACATCATATGATATAATTAATTAACTTACTTAGCTTCCTTAATCTCTCAAAAAAAAGTCAACTAGTCTTATATTTAGGATCAGAGGGGGTATTTGTTAAATTTTTAATAATTTACTCATATTGATGCCCCTTCAACAATAACCAAGGACTAAAAGGAATGAAAGAATTAAGAAAGATTTTTAAGGTATTTTAGAAAATAGATATTATATTAACTATTTTAACTAACTTTCTTAATCTATCAAATTAAATAAATAGATCTTATATAAAAAAAATTAGGGAGGAAGATGATAGGAGCTATTATGCACGGAATCCAATGGAAACAAGAAAATAAAAGGAGAGGATATGGAGAGTGGTCTTTTTGTCGGACATCGCATACCTCCTATCGGATTGCCTTTTTTTTCCCCCCTCATTTTCTGTGCGCTCTCTTTTTCCCTTCCAAACTTATTTTGATGGGCTTATTTTAAATACTTTTCTCCTAGTTAATAAAGAGAATATTATAAATTATATTGTATTTATGGAAAAATTAATCGTTTTAACAGGTTTTTTTAGTCACACATATCCTTTTATTAGAAACAATCTTATTTAAGGCTTTTACTTAATGTGGCACTTCTCCCATGGGAATAATTTTAATTGTTTTTAATGATACCGGTGAAGTACTCAGAGATAAATGGCAAGAAAAAAAGAATTGGTTAGAGATAAATTATATCTAGGGTCAAAGGAGTATCCCACATCTGAATGTACATCCTCATCTCCTTTTCCTTATTTAATTAATCACTTAATTATAGTTATGCTTAATTAACTCATCGACTAATAATGTTCTCCACTATCGTTTCCTGCTTGACTCTACCACACAACAGAATCTTGTGCCTGCTCCATAATGGGAAAATTTTGGATCTAACTATCGTTAAAGAAATGGGCAGAAATCGGAAAAATTTTGGGAAAATTGCTCTAAAAAACCTCATTAACAACATATTTGCTGAATGGGACCTTAGCTACTGAGGTCCTTGAACGCAAATAAAACAGTAAGTAAAATGACCACGTTGTTCTTTTACTACATTAGTGAATAAAAAAGGATTTAAATCTGACTCAGAGCCATAGCCTACTAATTTGAAAAGTAAAGGGAGGAGAGATCGACAGAAGCAAATGAGAGTGGGTGTTTGCAGTGACGACAAAGTGTTGGGTCTTTGCGGTGATGGCAGCTGAGTCTGGGTCTTTGCAGCGGTGGCAGCTGCGAAGTGTAGGTCTGTGCAGCGGCGGCGGAGTAAATCAATTTATGAATGTTGTAAATCGATTTACTAAAATTGGCTAAGAACTAAATGCTTTTCAAAACTCAAGTAAATCGATTTACCAAACTTCATGAAACAAAGTAAATCAATTTAAGGTTAGTTAAATATATTTATGTAAGTTGGGCAAAATGAGACAAACTTTTTAAACCCAAAGGAAGATCTTTTACACCAACGGAAGATCCTTTGAATGCACGGGAAGATATTTGCACGTAGGGAAAACTTCATGATATAGAGTAAATCAATTTAAGGTTAGTTAAATCGATTTATGTAAATTGAACAAAATGAGAGAAACTTCTTGAACCCAAGAGAAGATATTTTGCACCTACGGAAGATCTTTTGGACACACTGGAAGATATTTACACTAGGGAAGATTTGAAGTTATGTTGCACTAAGGAAAACTTGTTGAACCCAAGGGATGATTTTTTGCACCTAGGGAAGATGTTTTGAACATATGGGAAGATATATTGCACCAAAGAAGGCTTGGTTTATACTTGTGGAACCCAAGAGAAGAAATGTGACATAAATCGATTTGCAGGGGTTGTAAATTGATTTATAACTATGTGCGAAAGATATTCCCTTGATGCAAAAGATTTTTCCTTGGATTCAACAAGTCTTCCCTAGTGCAATATAAATTTCCATGTGTCACCTAGGGAAGATATTGCACTAGGCGACACATGGGAAGTTATATTACATCAAGGAAGACTTGTTGAACCCAATGGAAGATGTTTTGAACATATGGGAAAATGTGCTGCACCTAGGAAGACTTGGTTTATACTTGTGGAACTCAACGGAAGAAATGTGATATAAATCAATTTACAAGAGTTGTAAATTGATTTATGGCAAAACTAATTTTCAAAAAAAGTGACATAAATCAATTTACTCAAGTCAGTAAATTGATTTAGGCCAAAATTTCCTTAAAATCTTTAACAGTTATCATTTTTATTGCTTAAGTTAATTTAAGAAAACTGTAAATCAATTTGACAATCTTTTCAAAAGATATAAATTGATTTAATCAACCTCAATTTAATCAACCTCTGGGCTAAAGTTCATAGATTTTGATATAAATCAATTTACCCATATATAAAACGATTTATCAATGAGCTCTCTGTAAGTCACAAATTGATTTATCCCAAATCAAATTGATTCAACACTATTTTGTCATAAGCAAAATAGAGCGATTATCAATTCCCACCTATTTTCTCTCTAGGAACACATCTTTATGCCGACCCATTCACTTCATCACCACCGCAAAGGCCCACTCTCATTCGCTTCTGTCGATCTCCTCCTCCCTTCACTCTTCAAGTTAACGGGCTATTGTTTTGAGGGAAATTTCATTCATTCTTTGTTCATTGATCCAACAAGAGCATTTTTATCATTCACTCTTCAGCAAATATTACCACTTAAGGACCTCAATACCTCAAGTCCCAATTAGCAAATATCTTCCTAATCAAGTCTTTTATGGCAATTGTCCCAAAAAATTTTAAATTATTTATATTGTAAATAGTTCTAATTATCTTTGATAAAATATTATCGCATTACTTCTCTAACCGCTTTTTTCTATTTTCCCTGACAACATTAGAAGTTAGTAATGAATAAAATTATAGAAAATTAATAAATGTTCAATTTGAATCTTACAATGTTTCAGTTTGTAAGCTAACTGTGTTCTTATTTCATTGTTTCCTTTTTTTTTTATAAAAAAACTTTCTTATCTTTTCAAAATCAAAATTGATTGACGCAATTCGCAAACGGGTTTCACTTAACAAACGAAAGGCGAAATGAATCCATTTTTCTAATGTATATTGGGCTAGGCTCGTTGGGCTTCTTTTGCCTCTAGAAAGCACAATTGGAAAATTGGGCTTGAGGATTTTAGGATCTTGGGAGCTAGATGAACCCAATACAACTATTAAGTATCAAAGGCCCACAACCGTTTAGTTGTTTTAGAACGCTTTCTTTCTTTCTTTTTTTTTAATCCAATTTTATCGTGAAAGTTTTCTTTCAGTAGCAGTGGATATCCAAAAAATTTTTGGAAAATAATGTTACCCCAGATTTTTAAAATATGACCCTTTTTTAACACCCACTCACGTTGACTATTATTTTTTATTGGAATGCTTACATGGCAGCTACATCATTCTCATAATCCCACCTCATCAACATAGCCCCAAGAGTGGATGAGGGGGACAGAGAGGAGAAGATAAGGTGTGCTGATGAGCTGGAATTGTGAGAATGATGCAGCTGCCACATATGCAATTCTAGTCAAAATTAACAATCAAAATGAGTGGGTGTTAAAAAAGGGTGACATTGCTCTTATTTTAAAAATTGCAAGGGAACATTACTCTAAAAAAACCTTTCGAATACTCAATGCTCATAGGAGAAACTTCCATGATAAAAATGGACTTTAACTTTTTTTGTATACCTTCTGAAATCTTTTTTTTTTCCCTTTTAAGATGCGTTTTTTTAAAGCTTATTAAACCTGGATTGGACATTGAACCGGTCACACGATTAGGCTACTGGGTCAAGGGTCAGTAGATCATATCGGAGACAAACCTAAGCCAACCCATGGCTAAACAAATGAGGAAATAAAGATTCCAAGAGTATTAATATAAAATTTTGAAGAAAATTTTAAAAAATTGAATTAACTTATTTTTTAAATAAAAAATATTGAATTAGTTAAACCGGTTATATGGCCGGATCGGACCAGTTATGTAACTAGTTCGCCTATTTTTTGGCTTGAACCGGCCAATCTGGTTCAATTTTAATGGCATTGGTTTTTTTGTCCCATTTCAAATTTCAATGTGATGCTGATTAGGATGCCACGTAGGTTAATAATTAACACTGTAAGTATGGTCCTATTTGATTAAGTAAGAACAGCGAATGAGTCATGTAAGACCCTTATGTTATTTCCACATTTTTCAAAGTGTTTTCACACAGTTCGATGGGTACACAGGAATAACATAAATATACTGACAATATATACATGATTATTTTACAGGAAATGCCCCCACAAGGATTATACATTATAGTCTTAAAATATAATAAAAGCCTACAGATAACTAATTGCTTCTTTGGATTGAATCGCAACCTTTTGTATTTCCTCTTGCAGTCCTCTTCTTTGCTCTAACCACACCTCCTGTGCCCACCTGTCTAATTGGTTGGTTGGGGAAGGTGAGCTTCAAGAGAATCTCACTAGTAAACAATTACCATAATATATGCATGATATATGCTAAGTGCATGATATGTTAGCCTTAATTAGATGCATGCCACATAATGATATTTCTGGGTGCTCAATGTTTCATGTAACATACTCATGACCATAGCATAAATAGAAATAGAGCTTCATCATTCAAATATGCTCTATACAATCAAGTAAAGCAATCATATATATCACTACACAAGCATAAATATCAAATACCTGCAAATAAAGTAAGTTCACTACCTCTTATTTTGAGTCCTCCTCTTATACCTTTACTCCAACCATTAAAGATGCTTCTTCCTTGTCACCTCATGACCCTAGACATATAATCATATGACTTGTTAAAGTCATGAAAGTGAACCTTATCTTCAATTCCTACATTTCCCTTTAAATGTCATAATTTCATAGGTCAAACCAATCTGCCAGTTTTGACCCTCAACTTTGAAAAATCATAATTTATTCTCTAGGACTCCAAATGAGGTAGTTCAAAGTCCTAGGTAAAGCTCTTTAAGTCTACTTTGAGTGTGTTTCAATTAGCTTTTAGAGAATAGCTTCTGGAGAAAAAGTGAAAAAAGTGATTTTAGAAAATAGATTCTGAGAAAAAAATTGATTTTGATAAAATGATAGTGTTTGAGTATTATTATTAGAATCACTTTTTCATTGTCAGATGACTAAAAAAGACATTATCTTTTGTGATAATTTCATATCAAGGATAATATTATATTTTATATATTTTTAATATTTAAATTTCATAATAAATATCAAAAATAAAATAAATTTGTCTAAAAAATTAAAATTATAACATTTGTCCATATGCTAGAGTCAAGATTTCAAGAATTTTCTTGCACTTTAATAAAAAAATTAATATAGTAATTTTCACAAGCTTACGTGGAGACAATGATATAACACTTGAAGAAGATTCTTATTTTGTACAAAATTTTCAGGTACCTTGGTAAAGCTATAAATTTTAAGAGAGAAAGTGACAGATATAATATGTGTTTGGAACAACGATTGGAAAAATGGAGTTTCTCACGCTTTTGGTAATTTTATTTTTGTTAAAAGCCCGATTGTGTAATATGATTTATATTTGGAATAGTGATTGTATAAATAACTTTTGCAAAAGTAAAACTTGTTTTGATTGATTAAGCGCAAGTGACTTTTGTAATAATAATAAGAGAGAGTGGTTGGAAAAATATTTTAAAGGGTTGAAAACACAAAAAAATAGTTTAAAATAATTTTTGGAACTGAAAAAGTACATTAAGGATGAAATTGCAATCAATCTGATAACACACTAGGTACAGTTAAAAAAATAGTTTAAAGGTTAAAAGCACAAAAAAATAGTTGAAATTAATTTTTGTAGCTGAAAAAGTACATTAAGGGTAAAATTGCAATCAATCTAATAGCACACTAGACACAATTGAAAAAATGTTTTAATCATTCATACTCTCCCCAAAAGCTAAATCAGTAAAAGTTCCAATGTTGAGCTTATGACATAAGCTATTTTTTTTTCTCACAAGCTTAATTGGTAACTAGGGGCTCCAAACACTCGATTTTTTTTTTCCCAACCACCTATTAGGCTTAAGGCTGATTTAAGCCCGATTGCCCCCTCCAATTGAGGCTTCAAACACACACATAGAGATATATGGAAACAATGATAGGGTATACATTTATATGGGGCCAATTTTCTCGTGACACGGGAACAAAGAAAGAGAAAAAGAGAAAAAGGGTTAAAAAATAACTTTCCTAAAACCATAGTTTGGGGAAAAAAGGGGTTTTTGATTTTTAGAGAGTGTTTGGGTAATAATTTTCAAAACTATGGTTTACCATTTAAAAAAACTTTTTTTTTTTGTTTATCCAAACACACACTTTAAGGGGAAAATATCACAGAGCATCAATTATAACCACAAAATTCTAGGAAATTCGTCAAAGCTAGCCTGCCACAGAATTTCATTCCAGATTTATGGTCAAAGTTTGAAAAATCATAACTTTCAATCCATTAGTTCAAATGGCTTACATTACCTATCAAATTAAAGTCCAGGATATCTACTTTCATCCTGTAAAATTTCATGAGGTTTGGACTAACTTTGACCATTCCAAAACACACCACAACAAATTTGTTTTTGGAAAACGAATCTAGGAACACTATTCATCATCTTTCAAAATTCAAAGTTTTCTATACAATCATCTAAAAATCATAATCACAGGCTTTTCTATATAATTTTGAATGTAGAATTCAATGAAATACTCAAAAATATCA
Source organism: Inga laurina (assembly GCA_963855925.1). NCBI lineage: Eukaryota > Viridiplantae > Streptophyta > Magnoliopsida > Fabales > Fabaceae > Inga > Inga laurina. Next base: position 16,541,677 of record OY979709.1, read on the forward strand.
AAATCCATCTCCTTCCTACTACCCTGTTCAGACTATAGAAAACCCTGACTTTCACAAAATTGTGTTCTTGCATATTTAACCACCGGAATCATCATGGATCATCATAAAACCTCTTTTAACATCATCATCATCATCATCATCATCATCATATGACCATCAAACCCTAAAAGCCTCCCTTTGGCCGAAATTTAAGGTTTGAGTATCTCAAGAATTACTCAACGAAATCACAGAATATTTGATTCAAATCAAAGCATATACTTACCAGAACTAGAATCTATGATATGTTCTTCATTCCGGCAGCATCTCCTTTGAGTAGATGGAATCAAAAACCTCTGATCGAAAATTCAAAACCACAGAAATGCTGTCTCACTAAGAGGAACAACATTAGAGAAGACTCCGAAAGCAGGAAATGTCAAATCGGAGGTGAAATTGGCTACAGAGCTCATGAAATTTTACTATTCATCATTTCTCTTTCCTCTTGATTTTCTCTATTTTTCTCTTCTTTTTCAGGTCTAGAAGAATTAATAGAAAAGGAGGAGAGGGAATTGGTCAATTTTCCAATTTTCCTTTAGTTTGTGTAAAAATTACCAAGATGCCATTCAGCTGGATCTCAACTGTCTAATTTCTGTTTTCTTTGTTTCACTCTTAATAATTGACCGAAATATGCCTTTGGGAAGGGAATAATGATCATTAAAAATATCATCATCCATTTTTTGGAATAACATAATTTAATTGCCAAAAAGTCACATGATTATTTGACTTTTATGTCACCTTTTTCCATATGGCCAAAAATGTTTCCATATGACACCATTTCTATCCAAATATTATTTTTCCCTATTATTTTCCTTTGTGGACATCCCACACACAGGAAAAAGGGAAATATATGGCCTATGGATTTAATTTAGTCAAATGACTATTTTACTCATACATTTTTGTCATGACCTTCTTAATTTTGCACCTTGTTTAAAAACTGACAGCATTTTCATCAAACTTTAAAAATTTATATCTTTATTTATAGATGTCCAATTGCAATGGTTCCAAAGGTTATGTGACTTTTATTAAGTCTATTTTTAAAAAAAAAATATTATCTTTAACAAACTGGATACACAACATTCCAAAATTGCCATTTATTGGACACTGCTACATTAACTTACCAATTTCACTTGGCTAACTACAAAAATATATAACTATTAGTGTACAGGTCCAAATAACTTATATGACCTATCAAATTAAAGCTTGATGTATCTACTTTTATTCTAAAAAATTTTACATTCATTGAACATCATTTGATTATCCAAAAACACATGAAAATCTCATTGTCACATAAGAAAACACACTGACAGCAAATCCAAATTTTTTTACAATGTATTCTAATTTACTCATGTTGTGTGTGACTACTAATTACCTTATTTTATTATTTCATGTTCTCTTTAATTTATTATTTAATTCTATTAAATCCCATAGAGTGTAAGAAATTTTAGTAAATAAAATTTAGGATGTTGAAACCCATAACAAGTTAAAATTGAAAGACTGGGTTACAACGCAATAAGTGCTACATGGCATTCCTTCTATTGTTGGAAAAAGTCGCTGATCAAACTCGATTTGCAGTGTTCAGTCCAAAAAAATGAAACAAACTCGATTTGCAGCGAGGGAGCCGGGTGCCAAAGCTAGAAAGAAGTTGTATGTCATAATTGAAGCGACAATACGCTACTTTTTCTCAAATCCATACCTGCCACATGGCCTTCCTTCTATCTAACACGTGTAAGTTATATTTTATTTTCCCCTCGCCCTTTTCGCGTTGCTACCATACTTCTCTTTTGGTCGTGATGCTCTCATAATTTTTTTTTTTTTTTAGAATCTCATCTCTATTTTTAAATCAAAAAATAAATGATTTAGATTTAATATTTTTTAAAACTATAATAATAATATTTTATAAATTAATTTTTTCATTTGTATTACAGTTATGAATTGAATAAATTATGTTTTAATAGTTTAAGTTTACTTATTTATATTTAAAATAATAGTTTTATAAAATATTAAATCTAGATTATTTATTTTTTTAAATTTGATGATGAAGATAAGATTCTAAAAAAAAAAAAAAAATATTCTGACAGAACCCAGACCCGGTCTCTTTCACTCCTATGCTTTCTAGAATCTGGTGTCTTTGCCTCTCCCTAATCTTAATTGCTAAGGAAAATTGATGATTATTGGTTTAAAATATTTTTTTTTGTATATTTATGCACAAGTTAAGAAATATATAACTATAGATTTAAGGATAAAATATCCATAAAATTTTCCCAACAATACAGCTGATTCCATAAATTTTAACTGAATACAAAAATATCTATAAATTTTTTAAAGTTACGCAAAAATACTCCCTCCGCTAACTTGATCAGGCTTCCGTTTTGTGGGTCTCATTCTATAATTTTTAAATGATTATTTAATAAAAAAACTCTTCTTACCTTCTCTCTTTCCCAACTTTCTTCCTCTTTCGGACGGTCCCTCGTCTCTCCTTCTCTCTCTCCCCAACTCCAACTCTCTTCCCCCCCCCCCCCTCTTCCTCTGTTCATGATGACCACGATGACCTAGGGTGGGCAACCCACCGGACGAGGAAGATGGTGTGAAAAGAGTTATTTTATTAAAAAATATTTAAAAACTATAATGTTGGCCCAGAAAATGGAAGTTTGTTTTTAGGGTATTTTTGCCCTATTTTAAGAAATTCATTGACACTTTTATATCCAATTAAAGTTTGTCATGTCATTTGTACTTTTTGAAAAATTTTATGGGTATTTTAACCCTTGAACTTTATAATTAATATATAGAAATATTGCCTATATTGCTCAATTCATTTTGGGAGAATTGTGAAAAAATATCTTATTAGTAATTTAATTGTCAAATGAGACCTGGGAAGATCATGTACACACTAGAAAAGATATTGTGCACATGAGGGAAGATATGTACACACAGACGGAAATGTTTTGCACACGCATAGGGAAGAATATTACACACAAGGAATATCATCTGCACATAAGGAAAGATTTTGTACACACCCCTGAAGGATCGTCTGCACATCAGGGTCCAATTTGACAATTAAGTTGCCAATAAGATATTTTTTCACAATTTTTCCATTTATTTTGGGGTCTGTTTGGTGTAAGGGATTTGGAGGGGAGGGGAGGGAAAATTTTTATGACTTGAATTTTAAAAGATTGAATAAATGGGGTAATAAAATTTTAATAAAGAGAATATATAAGATAAAAGAGTAAAAAAAAATTAATTAAAAATTTTTAACTCCACTTCTTTAATTTTTTTTAAATTCAACTCAAAAAAATGTTCCCTCCACCCACTGTCCCTCCCCTCCCCTCCCCTCAGACCAAACAAGTTTGGTAAATACTCCTTTCAGTAATTCAGTCATAATTATAAGGTAGATTTAAATCCTTGTTTGGTCCTAAATATAGGGTAAAAATGTGATAGTTATTTTTTTCCCAATATTGTCCCTCTTTGATTATACCAAATTGTTGTTGTCGGCGTGTTTTTAATTTCTAGATACACTTTAATGTGATCATAATCTCAACAAAGTGCAATTTGGAAAGTCGTACATTTGGCTCCAAGTTAAAAAAAATATTACCTACTATTTTTTTAAGAACGGTAAAATTAGTTTATTTGGGAGAGTGTATTGCTTATTTGCTTTGAAGTTGCCGAAGTCAATAAAAGGCAAACATAAAAAAATATTACTTTAAATTTCTAAAAAGAAACATATAAAACGGGGAAAATTATGAAAAAAAGACCTTACTGATAAATTAATTATCAAATGGGACCTAGAAAAATCATCTACACATGGGGGAAGACATTGTGCACATGAGGGAAGATCTTCTACATACAGGGGAAGATGTTTTGTACACACATAAGGAAGAATATTATATACAGAGAAGATCATCTACACATAGGATAATATATTCTACACACTTGGAAGATCGTTTGCACACCAACATCCTATTTGGCAATTAAATTTTCACTAAGATATTTTTTCACGATTCACCCTATAAAGTGAAGCAAATTTTGTAAAGGGCTTATATTTTAAAATAGATGGTGTAAATTAGAAAGCTTCTTTTATTTTGTTTTTCTTATAAAAATTTTTGGAACGACACAAGGAATCACAAGGCTTAAGAAACGACACAAGACAAAATTTAAGCCTTTTACTATTTTAGTAGGGTAAAGGTGTAAAAATAACCATGAACTTTGTTCAAAAGTGCAAAAATAACCATGAACTATTTTTGGTAGCAAAAGTAACCATGAACTATATAAAATGGGGCAAAACCGTTAAATATGACCGTTGACCGTGCGTTGACCTTTAACATATTTAACGGTTTTGTCCCATTTTACATAGTTCATGGTTACTTTTGCTACCAAAAATAGTTTATGGTTATTTTTACACTTTTGAACAAAGTTCATGGCTATTTTTACACCTTTACCCATTTTTTAGTAATCCTTTCTAAATTTGTAGGTGGCGGACTTGTATTTTTAGTGGAAGTTAAAATTTTACATTTCTTTTTACGTCTATAACATGGCTTGGTATTATCAATTTAGTTTTACTAATAAATTTCACATCTCATCATTTTAATACAACTTTAACCAGTTCATTCATCAACCCCTCACCTGTGCTTCATAACGTAGACTTTTATATAGCCTCGAATGGTTACACACACACAACTTTGATCTCATTTATAAATCTAAATTAATTAATTTTCATATATTAAGGAGAGTTAGTTAACTCATTAATTATGGGTTAAATTTTCAATTTTACTCTTAACTATTATTGATTACAAAAGTCAACATGAATAAATTGTTTTGTTCATTACAATTAATAGGGGCAAAAATGCAACAATTGCATTTATTACTGAAACTGGACTTATAATGAGGACCAAATTTTTTTGTCAAAATGGACTTAATAAGACCAAAGTGGTATATATGACCTTGGAGGCATATGCTATTAAACTTATTTAAAGGCTTACATTTTAAGTGCCCGTTTGGATTAGCAATGGAGAAGTGGCTTTTTTTACCATCTGACTTTTGGAAAAGTAAAGTAGAATTAAAAGTGAAATTGTAAATGTGATTTGTGTTTGGATTAGCGATGACAAAAATGACTTTTTTTTCTAACCTTGAACCTGTTTGGATTAGAGTTTGGAAAGCCCGTTTAGATACAAAATAACTGAAAAGGGCATGGATGTTATTGAATACTACACACACACATATATATTATTTGTATATATTGAGATACTTGAAATGAAAAAACATAAATAAAATTTGATTAAAAAAACTTCAATTATTATTAAAAAAAAAATAGACATTAAAATACTTCACTAAAAATGGATAAATTTATATTTATATTACAATGCATATATGAAGTGGATCATTATTGAATCATCTACTACTAACAAATTGATCATACATGAAGTGGATATGACCATTCCAATAGATAGCATAGAATGGATACGACCATTCCAAATTGGAAGATAATATTCTACAACAGCAATAAAATGTTTAACATGGAACAGGGGTAACTATTATCTACAAGAAATATTTCATCTAAATTGATGATTGTTAACCATATCCAGTACATAGCACATTAATTCAATAGTCTTAAAGCATTAGAAACATGATACTACCTATAATCCTAAATATAGGACAAAATTGATTTTTTTAGAGAGATTAACGAAGTTAAATAAATTACTTAATCATATTATATATTATGTATCTTTAGATTATATATTAGTTTATTAGTCAAACTAATTAGTTTGGAGAAAAAAATAAAAATAAAAATACTCTATAATAATTTAACTAACTTCCTTAATTTCTCTAAAAAAAAAATAAATTTATCTTATAATTAAAACAGGAGAGAGTAATAAAAAAACCATGAAATAATCACCAAAGCATAGCCCTTTGCCCCCCTCCTTTTGTCCAACTGATAACTTGTTAAGTTCATTGTATTGAAAATCGTCTTCTCAGTTAAATATTTACGAGTTACAGATTTCACACCATAGCCTCCATAATAAATCTTCCTCTTCTTCCTCCTCTCTTAAACATTTAAAAGCTACGATCCCAAACCTTATTGTTTCATATCCCAACTTTATCTCTCTCCCTCCTCCTTCTTCTAATTCCTCTTCAACGTGTCTTCTACTGCTCTGCAATGGCTGAGACTAGTGGGAATGGCATGAACAACAACTTTCCCGCGTACTCCTCTCAGTTAAAGAAGCTTCTTTCCATATCTCAATTAAAGCTCAATAATAGGGGAGGGAAGAAGCAAGAGAGAGGGTGAGAATGAGGAGAGAGGGTGAGGATGAAAGAGAGTGGGGGTGGAGGAGAGCAGGGGTTGAAAGACGGTGGTGGGTTTCTGACGACCTTTCCTCCTCCGCATCTACTTCTCAATTCCCCATGGTACTCTTCCCCTGTTCCTCATCATTGAAAACAGGGGATCCCCATTCCCTCCATATTCTCTCATTCCTTAACTCACCTTAATATTTAAAATTGGACATGAATTGTTTCAAGCAAGCATAACGGTACCGGAAACCTGAGCTGCAATCTGAGGACATGGCTGAGCGCGACACTAGCGAACTTGGAGACATGCATGGAGGGTGTCAACCAGTTGCAATGCGACACCGTAACTTTCCCACTCTTCCAGCATCGACCTTGTTGATCTCTCCTCATCCACTGTTAACGCTCGCCGTGAAGAGAAAAAGCGCAGATGTTGGGCTTTTGGAAGAAGCCACATTGACCGCTGAAGCGTAGTGGGTTGCAACATGAACCCAAACAGTTTCATTTGGCCCTACTGTGCTTTTTTTCTCTTACCATGAGTTTGGGAAGTTGGGACGCTTTCCCAAACAGGCCCTAAGTAGGCCTTGAAAAAGGTTTCAGACCATGTTAAGTCTTTTGAAGGCTTAAGCCAAAGTATAAAAAAAGGGTTTGTATGTAAGCTCAGGTTCTAGCTCAAAATCTAGCTTTCTATTGTTGGCTCAAACCTATTTTGCTAAAATTGAGACAAATCTGGCCTATTCCCATCCCTAATTATACCCTTATTTTTATAAAATTTAAAAATGCGTAATAGCATTAATTATTGAAAAAAATCATATCAGGAAGGTAACAAAAATGGGATGCAACAATTACATGTATTAATAAGTGTATCAAAATCTTAAATGAAAAATATTATCAGAAAATTGTTGAAAAATCTCATAGTACAAAATTTATTGGACAAAGGTATGTAATGACCAGGTCCTTGAGTGGATGTAACTCATTTTCAACAGATGTAATGCTTCTTTGTAATGCTCCAATCTCTAAACTACTTTTAAACTATTGTTTGAGTAACTTGCCATAGTATTATACAATCAAAACCAAAACAATAAGGTTTATTATAGTAGAGAGTTTAAAAGTCAATTAGAAAAAACATTTATTAAAACCAATTGACCTTACCATGATAGAAAATAGAAGAAACTGAATATAAAAAGCCTACCATGGTTATTAAAAAAAATGTTTTCTTTAAAGCTTTTAACAAACTATCATGGTAGAAAAGATATGCCATGAAATAATTGTTAGGATCAGTAGGCACAGCGGAAGAATTTTAAAATTTTATCGATCCTAATCAAAGATCTATCAATGGCGTTTAAATCGGGTTAGAAAGAACTTGTACCTTTTTCACCTAGGGTTTTCACGATCTCTAGGAGCCAACACGTTAGGTCTGCTCCCTCTACCGGTATTCACACGAATGCTCTCCAACAGAGACTGCGTGCTAGCGCCTCCAATGTTTTTAGGGTTTCCCTTGCGGCTCTGAATTCTCATGCGTGTATGAGTATATATGCTCTATCAAGCTTATAACCTATAATGGCTATATTTAAATTTCAAAATTAATCATCATTAATTTTGAAATTAATCAAAAATTAATTATCTTGATGAGCTAATTAAATAAATTTTGTTTAAATTAAATCTGTCCAATAGTTTTAATTTAACCTATTTATTTAATCCAAATAAAGAGCCATTAGATTTAATTTATCTTCTTAAATTAAATCTGAGATACTATATCTCTATCATGTTAGTTATTAAATTTAATATATCTTAATAAATTAAATTTAAAACTAACAAAATATAATAATATCATATAATATATATACATACATATACATATATATAATATATAAGATATGTATTTCAAAAATATATAACTATATAATATTATTAACGAATATTATATTATATTATATATATATATAAATATAAAATTCGTCCACCTTAAATTAAACATTATCTTGTGTCGGGCCATTCTTGTGTGTGACCCTGTAGGCCCATATGAAGTTGGCAGTGGGCCAATAACTATACTAACCCAAAAGTCGCAAGCGGCCTCTAACAAGACATTACGATTACTCAAATCATATGAGGATCGTTATCATGATGCAACCTGTCATACAACCATGTCACGTCCCTTTTGTCACATGATACATCGATCAAGGATAAGGCATGAATAATGTCATCCTCTTGTTCCTGACCATTACTTTCTCGATTCCTAAGTAGCCTGACAATAGAAATGGAAACTCCTTTCCATTGTAGTATGGCCATACATTTCTCAGACTCACTCATCGAGGGGCCCAGTAATATCTCTCTACTAATGTGAGGGATAAATTCTATCTTGATCATTCATATTCCTCTACATGATAAACCACCGAGCCTGACTTTTGACTGAGTGATGATAAAGCTTAGCAACTCTCATGTAGGAATCCATGATGACCTTATGTCTAAGGGCATTGTGACGTGGTTATATATGAGAAAAACTTATGACTTGATCCATGTAGCTTTCTCATAGTGGGTCGGTTCAGCACCTTGTACTCTTATAAGTGCCTAAGACTTTGATTCGTATATCCATATCTTATTAAAGTCATACTGGTCTTGTTTCATCTCTGCTCCCACATAGATGACTGACCAGGGACATTTTAGGACAATCTTCATGAATTATCCAAGAATACAATTATCACAGTTAACATGCAAATAAGATGATAACAGAATGAAGAAATTTCATTAAAATAATAATGTTCAAAGTACAATTATTAGCTCTTAGGGCACAATTTCCAACAATAATAGTTTTAAACAACAATTCAAAAAGTTAATCAGAACAATTTAATAAATCATTTCCAAACACACCGGAAGTAAGCACTGGAGATCCCTAATAGAAAACTAGGCTTCGGGCATTTGACACCCAACTTTACAACAATCATTCCACAAGCCCAGACAACTTATGAAATCCCTTAATCCAAATCCATCATCACAAAATCACAGCAACAAGGGCTATGTTCAATAACAACAAACATTTATTGAATATCTCAATCAAATAACAAAACCAACCATTTCCAAAACCAGGGTTCACAATACTTAATTTATATAGAATTCTCAAATCATGATTTAAATAATTCCTAAGTCATGGATTTAAATATGTAAACAAGAATGACAATTGATGACATGTGCAAGTAAGAGGAACCATAACAAGAGCCTACAACTAGGCCCACCTCATACAACTTATCACACCCTATCTTATTTTAATCTATTTCAGAGTATTTGCGGAAAATGATACGCAGTTCGGTGGACAACACAGGAATAACATAAATATACTGATATTATGTGCACAATTACAGAAATTCCCTATAAGGGTTCGTACTTGATAGTTACAATTAATGTAGCCTCGCAGCGTTATATGGGTGTCTAAACCCGTCCTAGTGAAACAGAGACATCTTCCACTACTGCATTCCCCTCGTACGATTTTCTTCTTGGATCTCAGCATAGCTTTTGTCTTCACCTGTCTAAATTGTTGGTAGGGGAGGGTGAGATAAGTGCTTAATGCATGAAATGCTTGTATTACATAACTCATGTTCACACAATGACATATCTGCGTGCTCAATATTTCAAACAACATATGTATGGTCATAGCATAAATAGAAACAGAGCTTCAATTATTCATATACGTTTCACATTATCAAGAAAAGCAATAATATGCATCAATACACTAGCACAAATATCAAATACAAGCAGGAGAGATAAGTTCCCTACCTTAATCACCCTTCCCTGAAACTTAAATAACGTGCCTTGATTTGTGTGCCAATCCCTCGGACTCTCTACTCAGTCCTAAAATGTCAAATGTACAGTTTAGACATTTTCATAGTTTTTCTGGAGGTTATATGAGTCTATATTGAAAAATAACCAAAATGCCCTCGAGAACCCAACCTAGCCTCGCCGTACCTGATTCGACCGTACTTTTCCCAAAATTTTGACTAGCGCCATCTTAACGTATTTTCGCCCAAGGAATCTATTTTCGGGGTCAAAATTGCCAAATTCAATGTCAAATTATGAAAATACCCTTGACAGCCTTGATTTAAGGTTTTAGTGGCACTTTCGTAATTATGTTTTTTCGGTTTTTTCCAAAAAAAGTGAACAATTGTAGCCCCACCTATTTTTATCTACTGAATCCAATGGAACCACGTATTTCATAAAAATCCAGCTCCTTCCCCCAGAACAGTGCTGGCCAAAAGTTTCACAAAAAGGAAAAATGGAGTTTTGTGTTTAAGCTCCAAAGCTTATACTTTTCCACTTCTAATCCTTTATTAACTCATTTAAACACTTCTTAACTATGATTCAAAGAAATGTGGTTAGCATAACCCCTTAGGATTAGAGCTTTTCCAAATTTACAAACTTTACAAAAATCACAAAAACCAACCATACACTTCAACAACTACTTCATACTTGTATAGATCTAAGATTTATGAAGTTACCTCTTGAGATCTTGGACTTTCTCTCTCTAGGTGTCTTCTCTCTCTCTCTCTCCCCTTGAGCTAAAAATGTGTCTTCAACACCATGGATTCCATGAAGAATAAAGGTTTAGAGAAGGATCTATGGAATGCTCTTAAGAAACCAACTCTTACCTTAAGATTTCCCTTCTTCCTTCTCTCTAGAACATGAGATTTCTTGAACTCTCTCTCTCTCTCTCTTCTCTCCTTGTGTTGGACAAAAATGAGGAAGGGAAGAGGAAGGAAAAAATGCTTCATAAACATCTCCTTTCACCCTACATGATTTGATTTCATCAAAGGCATATGATGGTGACACTTGTCACAACCCATACCTCCTTCACATTATGTCATACTTACTCCATTAGATTTCTAATTGGTTTTGAACTAACTTCCTCCCTCTTGGTTAGCATAGAAAACCATCCCCCCTCTCATGCTCCACTAACCAAATTACTTCTTCCAACTAGTTCAACTAAACCAACCATGCACTCAACCATGTGCTCAAGTTAGTCCAACCTTTCACTCAAGCAAGGTACCCTTACTATCCTTACTTATAATTACCATGTTCATGTAGCATTATTTTAATGCAATTGGACATATGCTCATCTTCATAAATTATAATCTAATCCTCTCTTCATATGATAATGACACTTGGCATTTTTAATTCCACAATTTACACAATTGTTAACACATTTTATTTCCAATTTTCAGAATAATGCCAATTCTAGCAGATTTTCTATCCTAACTTTGAAAAATCATAACTAATTTTGTAGACATCATTTTAGAGTGATTTCAAAAGCTATGGAACCCTTATTGAGTCTAGTTTCAAGGAAAAATATGAACTTTAGCCATTTGGAAGCATATCATTCCCAGATTTAATTTCTTTGACCGCTGCTCTAAAAACTTTCCATATTTTTTTGGTTAACTCCAAAAATTCATATCTTTTTGTATATAGCTTCAAATGATTCATATTACATATCAAATTAAAGTTTGAGATGTCTACTTTCACCTTATAAAATTTCTTAATTTTTGGACATCATTTGGTTATCCAAAATCTCAAGACAATTTCACTGCCTCACAGGAAATTTCAATAAAAGCATAATCACATTCTCCAAAATTTACCATTTCACTTGCTTTAATACCCCAAAGCTATAAGAAACATTAGGGAATAAATTTGGAGCTCCTGCTAAATTGGAGCTTGACAGTCCACTTATTTCAGATTTATTCACTAGCCTCCAATTTTGAAATTCGGGGTATTACACAACTTCCCTGCAACCCTATTCAGTTCTCACTAGAAAAAAATGTGAATATACCAACCATAAGATCCAAGGATCTTAGTAACTATTAGTTATTCAGAAATATACATGCAAACCGAAATCAAGAACATACGGTTCTAAAAATCAAGTTCAACTCACAATAACTTATTTTTATTATTCTTTACGTAAAACCTTTCACAAACTAGTTCTCGATTCGGTTACCAAAACCCCCTCCCAAAAAAAGTGTTCCAAAATGATTGAACATCATAATTCATTTACCAAATATCGTTCATAAGAGATTTCATAAAAACATGTCTCAACCTTGTTACAAAACTAATTATACAAAAGCTTTATCATATTCAAATTATAAATCGCATATATAACATGCCAGGCAAATGACTGATGCAAAGACCATCCTTATTACCCCTAACTAGCCTTATAATCGGCCAATAGAAACTCATCCATTTAATTGAATTGTCTTAAGCTCACTTGTTCTTAAGATATATCCGGTCAAAGGTGCACAACTCAAGTCAGGACTATGGCTCCCCTAATTAAAAGAATAAAACTAAGGAGGTGTCACATGTCTCACAGCTCCAATGCAAATCCCAGCCAAAGGAAAACATAGAAGAAGGGGACCTGATAAATGTCATCAACTACACACCGGGTGATGACATACGACGTGGTATTTACTTACACAAAATATTCCATCACAATTGCACAACCATCCATATGCATCAAGGCAATCAATCATAATTATGGCATATATATTCAAGTTCAAAATCATAAGTATGGTTCCAAACAATATTTATCAAGAAACTATATAATCTCAATAATCATTAAGATAACAATGCTATTTCAACTTAATGAACCATAAACATGTTCATCATCCAAAACATAACATCATTTCCAAATATTTCCATCGTAACACACAAGCATACTTATACAATTTCCAAAATATATATCCATGAGTTCTAATATACACAATCATACTTGAATAGTTTCTAAGTGTAATGTTAATTTCTATCAAATGTATAATTCTAAATCAAGCCTTCCATAGGCATAACATATTCCAAAACAATTTAATATATGTATGTATGTATGTATGTATGTATGTATGTATGTATGTATGTATGTATGTATGTATGTATGTATGTATGTATGTATGTATGTATGTATGTATGTATGTATGTATGAAGTTGACAAGTATATAAAAGAATAATCAATGTTACCTCTACTCTAAATTTATTTTACCAACACTTGAATACTTCCAATTTGCCAACACCAAATAATTTAACTTCAATCTACACCATTATTATACAATTCCTCGTTAATCAAATTGCTAAGCAAATAATCAATTTAATTATCTAGACTTAAAGCCTTCAACTCTGTCTATAACCTCCAAATATCATTTTTAATGACAATCTCCAATCCAATATCAAATCATATCTCTTTCCAAATCCTAATATCTCATTTGAACTAATAATTTAACCCATAATTACTCAAATAAATTAAAATGCCCAATTTCTCCAACTTAGGGTTCCACCCAAAATATTCATTTTCATTTTATAAGCTTTACCAACATTTTAAACTGATTAAATATCAATTCTCCCTCCAATAAACACAACCCAATGATCAAACTTAAGTTTAATGGGTAAAAGAAGGTTGTCAAACTTGTGAGTTTAAGTAAATTCGTAATAGTGATGTAAATTCGTATCGTGAACTTGAATCGTAAACTCGTAAGAGTTTGGTTTTACCATTAAATAGATATTATTAATATATAATTAAATAATTAAAATATAAAAAGTTGACAACAATTTGATTTAAATATGTTTTAAATCTAAGTAATTGAAATTAAATCTATCAACATTCATAATTTATCGTATTTAATAAAGAAATTTCTATAAAATTCATATATAAAGCCGTTAAGTATAATCAAATTGAAAAAGTTAACACGAGTTTAAGGGTGCGTTAATATAGTTTTGTAAGCTAAAAACATAAAAACGGTAAATTCGGGTGTATAAACTCGTGAATTTAATCGAGTTTACAACGGTCATGAGTTTATCAATAACTCGACTCGATTTTATAAATTAGAAACGTAAAAAAGGTAAATTCATAGAGTCAACTCGCGAGTTTAACAATAATAGGTAAAACTACCATATCCAATCACAACATTTTTCTAACATTCAAGCCTTACCTTTAAATCTCTCAAATAATGTAATATAAAAATTCTAAACCTATTAAATATCAATATTTACTTACCTCTTCAAGCTTATGATTCCCATTTATTGAAACTCAACAGTTGACTTAAGACCTAACTTTCAAGCTTGCTTTTCTCCTATCAAAATTTATGCTTTTAGAAAGCTGTCAATGAGTAGAAAAATATTTAGGAACTAAGTGTTGAGATTGGAATATTTTACGAGAACGGAATGAAACTCAAAAATATCATAATCCTCCATGAATGGAGGACATAGAGCTGCTCGCCGCAGAACGAGAAAGAAGACACTGAAGCCGAAGAATGAATGGGGAAATGTTGTGCGTGGGTGCGTATTAAAGGCTGTGGGCCGCACATATAGATATATATATTATTCTTTTTTCCTTTTAATTTTTTTGTCCCCTTCCTTCCTTCCTTCCTTCCTTCCTTCCTTCCTTTTCCTTTTATTCCATCTCTTTCTATGTTTTTTTTTTAAACTTATGATATAGAAAATATTGCTTACTCTTCATCCCATATCTTAAAATTGGAAAATCTCTAAACAGAGTTAACCGGCACTTACTAAGATTCTCCAAAAGTCCAATAGCTAGGCTTTATTTGTATATTTCACTCAAATGAAAATTTTATAACATATAATTAGTAATAATCCCTTAGATGGAAAGTATTTCAAATGCTTTTATTTAATTCTATAATAATTTATTAAATTTTCAATTTCTTTTTTTCCTAAAAATATAACTGGTAACTAATTAAAATTTAATCTAGTTTGGGTAAATACCTTGCTCAAATAATTATATGGTAATTTCCAATTACCATAAAATAATTCTAATGAGCTCAACTCAATATTAATAAATATATTTGACATTCACTTTTTAATTATATTTAATTATTTTCTTAATTTTTATGTTTCTAAATCTCAAATAATGTATTTGATCTCTTTAAACCCCTAATTACTTAATGAATCACTTCCTAATGATACTTAAACCATAGAAATAAAAATTGAGATGTTACATCGTTTAAGTATATGCAATTTATCTCTAGGTATGTACAAATATCCTCTATTTTGTATATAGTTGAAGACAAATTACATATAACTGAATAAAAACTGCACATATATACTTAATGAAATTTCAGGTAGTTTTGGGAAATAAGTTTTAGAGTAAAGAAATTTTCAGCAATTTTCCCATGTCATAAATACAAAATGGATCATATAAGTGTGTGTTTGGTACCACTTTTTCTCCCAAATAAGTCCTTTTTTGTTGAGAAAAAGCCCAAGTAAAACGGGTTTTCTTTTTTGAGTGTTTGGAGGAGCATTTTTAAGTTGGGTTACGTTTTTAAAAAGCCCCATCTACCTATTTATTTCACCAGTTTATTTTTTTTGGTCAAAAACGAATTTGCACCGCATGGACATTCCTGGTAGGACCACTAATTGTATCTTTTATTCATTTTGGCCGGACTCAAAAACTAAAAGTAGGCATATTTCTACCTCCCTGTCCTGATATGATATTGACGCCTTTGGGCGCCAAAATATTTTTCAACCCCTACCCTTTTTTGTTTTCCTATATTTCAATAAAAAAATGTCTATAAATAATTATGTAAAACGTTTAGGTTTATTTAAATGCTTGTATATGATTCTAGGGTTATTTGAGATTGGGAAATCACATTTCCGATCCTAATCCAAAAAAGTGTTCGAGAAGGAGTTTTATTTCCGATTCCGATGCCGAGAATTTCCCTTTTGAACAGGACGGAAAATTTTTCGGAATTCCTGATTCCGAATTTCCTTTTTTTTTAAAAAAAATCTCTATATTAATTTTTTTGTTGAGTTTCTTTTTGTCCAGTACAAATATATAATTTGTCTAATATCATATTGTTACTGTTGGATATCGCATATATGATCTATATAAAATTTGAAGAATATACATATGATATATTACTGTTGGATATCGCATATATGATCTATCTAAAATTTGAAGAATATACAAATACCCTTCAAGTTTTTACTTTTAAAAACGCACTTATAAAATCGCTAATCCAAACACGTTTTGAGTTATGAAAAATCACTTATTCAACCGCTCATCCAAACATAAATCACGTTATAAATATTGACTTATTTATTAAGTCATTTTTTAATAAACCCGAATTATATAAGTCATTTTTTCTATCACTATCCCAAACTCACCCTAAAAAGAATATGAAACCGTAAATGGAAAGCGGGTGGAGGGAGAGGGGCATTGATTCCTTTGTAAAAAAAATTCACTCAAATGAAAAGGAGAAAAAAAACAAAGGAAAGCGTGAATGCATTTGTGACCACGAGTTTCTTGCCTCAGGATTCTTGGCCTCACGTTTCTCCAGCAATTATCAATTTTTCTAAAGCATCCTATTATTTGCATATATTAAGAGATTTTTCACCTAAAAATAGTAATGATGAAATATAATTTTTTAGAAAAATTAAAATATATTTATTATAATTAATTAATTAAACTAATTTTCTTTATCTAGCTAAATTCGTTATTTATCTTTTTTTTATTAAGGATCATGTTGCAACAGTAGTAGTAGTAATAATAAAATTACTATCAAATTGTTAATTTGTTATTAAATGTTATATTATCTCTATTTTATATAAAATATATTTTTTAAATTTATCTCTATTTAATATAAATAAATAAATAATTAATTATTTATAATTCTTTTTGCTAACAATTATTTATTTTTAGTGGTCCCAGTAATCCAACTTAGAGTCCGTTTGGATCAAATAAAAGGTTGGAATGGAAAAGAATAGAAAATATTTTGCCATAAGGGTGTTTGGTTGACACTGAAAAAGAAATTGGGTTGCTAGGAAAATTTATACTTGGTTGGAAGAAAATGAGATAGGAAAATGAGCTAAAAGACATTTTTGCCCCTATTTTAAAAAATATTATTTAAATGCCCATGTTTTCACTTCAACCCCTCTAACAATATGCACTTCATGGGCAACCCATGATCATGAATCACTTCATATAATTCCCGTATAACCACGGCTTAACCATCATAAGCTGCATTTAGTAAAAAGTTGGAAGAAAGAAACTCTATTTGCCTTTGTTTTTTTATAATGTAATAAAGCAATAACGATGAGATACCCACCAGTTGTTTATGATCATATATGAATGAATGAAAACAACTTTAACCACATGCGTATAATGGATGGCTCATGATTATGTAACACCTCAAACCAAATAGTCAAATACTTAACCAGAGTATTTCAAATATCGTCAATGAGAATGTTCAACATCTAAATCATCAAAATATAAAATCAATTTAAATAAAGCTCACATCACAGTATCAAATTAAATCCTCAAAATATTTTAGTAAAAAAAATAAAATGCGAAAATCTTAAGGTGATGGTAACTAAAACAATATAACATGTGCTCAAGAAGTACAAAAGAGCCTTCAAGACTCACTCTATAGGTGCCTTCCCTTACTTCATACTAGAACAATTACTCAAAAAAATGTTAATATGAAGGAATGAAATTCCTCGTCTTAGTGACTACTGAAAGTTTCTACCATACACAATCAAACCACATATGATTTAAAAGAGGGAACTAATTACATGCATATTTGCATATAACATAATTCTCATATAAAACGATTTCAAATTAATCATATTAAGAAACCTCTATTTTTAATCATAACATATAATATGCAAGATGCAACCTTCCTTATATTACCGTCCATCCTTATTTCACTAATTAGAGCCATAGGCTAATACATAGTCTAACAGAAACTCATCCATTTGACAGGATTGTCCCAAGCTCACCAGTTCTTAATATATACCTGACCAAAGCTGTAGAGTTTAAATCTGAACTATGGCACCCCTCCTTAAAAGAACAAAACTAAGGAGGTGTCACATGTCCTACAATTCCAATGTGATCTCGGCCAAAGGAAAACATGGAAGAAGGGGCTCCTCCTTACTCCAACCCATTACAAATGCAACTGCCATAATAGTCCTATTCAATCATCAATAAATATATTATCATTAAAATACAAAGTACAATAAATCATATTTTCATTTATATCAAATATCATCACATATTCAAACAAATCTAGAAGGAAACAATAATCCAACAATACATTAATTATAATTAACCTATTAACTATATAAATAAAGCAAGTTATAAAGAAATTTATTTATAATATTACTTACTTGAGAATTTACAATACATACACATTTACATATAATTCAGTCCATTTTTTTTTATAAATGATAGTCATTCACAATCATACATAATTCACAAGTATATAGAAGGATATTTAGAATTACCTGCTACTCCCTAACATACAGATAATCACACAAGAGTTACTCAAAGTTTTCAATGAGAGTTTACAAAACACAAATATAAATATCTATTAATATTTTACTCAAAGCTGTTCTAGAGTTTCTATAGGAATACTCAAAAACCACTCTAAGGCATTAAAACTAATCCATAAAAATCACTATTGCATATGTGTGTATGTCTAATTATACTTATTGAAACATTTCTATATTTTTTTTTCCAACCTGATTGAGATGTTTCTGTTGAAGTTTAACTGGGAATATAAATTATATTTTATATAACAAAATTGTAAGAGGCAAGCTTCACCCAAGAGGGGGGTGAATTGGGTGATGCTATAAATTTTTCGCTTGATGTGGTGATACGAAAAATATAATAGATAGAGTAGAGTTGAGAAGATTTGAACACAGAGAGTTATACTGGTTCGGCCTAACAACAAGGCCTACGTCCAGTCCTCAGAGATCAAGACCTACTGAGATTTTTACTATACCTCCAAGATTCAATGGGCTCTCAGAACGCCACAAAACAACAATCGTCCTTAAACGGACTACGAGCAGAAATATTCTCTTAACAAGAAACTTCTCTCCCCCTTACGACAAGTCTTATGTGCAGAGAAATAACCTATGACTCTTCTCACTTGCTTATGTATACAAGACTTATGAGCAGCAACGTTCTCTCCTGCTTACACCACTGTAAGTCTTACGAGCAGCAACGTTCTCTACTGCTTGTATCTTATAAGACTTATGAGTGGAAGACACTACAAGGAATTCTCTCAACTGCTTCTCTCGTAAGGAATAACTACCCTCTCAAGGTCCCAATACCTTGAGATCACATAAACATGAAACTTTGAATTGTATGAAGACTCTCTTACAGAGCAAATGAATAAACACTGAAGATCAATGTGTATACAGAGAAAAACTGATGAATAACAGAGACTTGGTATAGGCTTGTGAATTCTTGTGCTACGTTGTTATATGATTATCCTTGAATCTCTGTATATATAGTTGCTTCAGTTTTTGCCCGTTTGGGAAATCATCATTTGAGGAGCTGAACTTTTGCAACTGTAGAAGAACACGCGCATGTTTGAATAATCTGAATGCGGTAGGTGCGAACGTGTTTGTAATCATGTTGTCTGCCGTTGTTTGACTTTTCTCCGTAACAACAAGTTTCAAACGTTCATCTTCCTGTCTTACACTTTTAAAACAATCAAAATAATGTTAAACAATGATAATAAGTAATGATGATATAAATAGATAACAATAAATCATATTCGGAATGAACGTTGTGATACTTAGCATTTTCGGTGGTCAAACAGGGCATCACTCGAGCATGAAAAGCTCACCTCGAGTGATCTCCTATTTTCCTTCATATACCTCTGTTATCGGGTTGTGCTTGCATAGAATATCAGAGAGACAAAATCTTCACTCGCGGGTGAAGAGGGGTCTCACTCGAGCACAAAACCTCTGCTCGAGTGATCTTGCAATTTTCATAGGGAATGTCCTCTCGGGTCATCACTCGCACACTATATTGACAAGAGTGAGAATTTGTACTCGCGGGTGAAATGGACCCTCACTCGAGCACACATACCTCTGCTCGAGTGAGACGCATATTCTCAAGGAATATGCTCTCAAAACCATCACTCGCATCAGGATTTCAGAGGGATAGAATTTTCACTCGCGAGTGATGTAGGCCCTCACTCGAGCACACAGACTCCTGCTCGAGTGAGAAGAATATTCTCAAGAATTATACCTTTTGAATAAGCACTCGCAACAGATTTGGAGAGGGATAGAATTTTCACTTGCAAGCATTGATGTGTCACTCGAGCATGAACGGGTGTGCTCGAGCACACTTGCACTCCTCTGAACTTCATGACTCTCGGCCAAGTGCTCGCAGTACCTTGCTCAAGCACAGAATGCTCATGCTCGAGCATTGATGTCTCTTCTCGAGTGAATGATGAAAGCATGCTATTACTTACTCTCGGCCAAGCACTCGCAGACTCTCACTCGCATGTGTGCTCGAGTGAGAATGACTTCTCTGCTCGAGTGCATACCTTAGTGCTTCGAGTGATCTCATGAATACAAAGGGGGAATGCCTCTCGGGTACACACTTCCTGGCATTCTCTCGCATCTGCTCGAGCACAGAGAAGATTTGTGCTCGAGTGCAAAATCCTTGCTCGAGCACTCCAGTGCAATTTCACAGCAGATATCAGCAAATCATCAAATATGCATTTGGTAACTTGGAAACTTTTCTCAATCTTCTAAAAACATGTTTTGCACATAATTGACTTATTGTTATCATCAAAACTTGGGATCTAACATTCTCCCCCTTTTTGATGATGACAAAACTCTTTATGATGAAGATTTAAGAGAAATTAATTGAGATTGAAATTTTTTTGAAATTTCTTCAATGTTTCCAAATGCATATCAAGTTTAAGTTTCAAATTCAAGTTTGCCTGCAAAGTTTCCTCTGGACACTTAACAGCTAAGGTAAGTATAGTGTGAGGTATATAACTTAATAAGAACTTAATAACTTGAAACATCATTGAAACTCTAAAGCTTGAACAATATCATTAACTTTTGAAAAACACAACATAACATAATAACTTGTAATTCAAAATGACACAAATCACACAAATCAAATCCTACCCAATACAGAAATCTACCCAAACACCCCATTATACACCATACAGAAAGCTCAGTAAACATCACACATCCTTCTCCCCCGTTTTGTCAACATCGGAAGGGGGGTCTGGAGGTGGAACAAAGGAAATCATGGCAGTGAGAGGGTCAATGGGCTGATCAGAAGGAGATGGAGGTTGTGGTACAAATGTAACATCTACATTAGATTCAGGATCAGTGAAAAGTACATGAGTCTCTGGATGAGGTGGTGAGGTATGAGTGGTCTCTGGAGGCACCCCGGAAGATGAGGAGGGAAAATGTGAGTACAGGAAAGTCTCCATATTAGTGATCCTCTGTGACATCTCATCTTGTGTTTTGAACATTAGTTCAAAGTTAAGATTGGCCTGGTCTACCAATTTAATGACTTGTGTTTCCATCTTCTCCACAAGCTTCTCATACTCAGTCACTAGCTCCTTCTTCAAACTTGATACAGCATGATTAATTACCTCAGTCAGATGATTGGACAGAGAGGCATTGAGAAAGGAAGGAGGAGGAATAGGACCTTGTGCTGATGATTGTGCCTCATCTCCTTTGGATGGAGTGGCTTCCCTCTTTGATGTGGCTTTGGTCCGACTCACCGGAAGATTGATACCCATGTGAGTTAACTGAGTCTTACCAAACCTTGAGATGAGAATCCTTTATTTTCCTTCCAGATACCAAATTTTGTTTTTCATCAAGATGAAGGAAACAAGTTGAGGGTAAGGAATGGTTGTGGATTTTGTTGAAGAGAATCTAAACCTTCTCATCTCATTAAAAATGATCTCCCCTACATTCCTTTGTTGCCCAGCAATCAAAGAAGCCAAGAAATAGTAATCCTTTTGAGCAAAGTGGGTAAAGTTCTTGGATTTATTGACTATGCTCCGGGAATAAATGTAATGAAGGATTCTGTGATTATCAGGCATATCTATAGGCTTGAAAATGAGGGGGCCAATTGGGTCTTTTGGTCTTAAAATTTTAAAGGTTTCATTGGCAGAGAAGGAGGGTGGATCAGTAGGAGGTGCAACATAACCAAGTAAATCATTTATGATTTTGGCAGAAATCATAATGAATTTCCCTCTAATGGTTGTAGATACAGCTTCTTCAATCAACTCACCAGATCTAGACATAACATTATGAGTTTTCATATTGGAATAAAATGTCTTTACAACAGTGGGGGGATATGGCAAATGAATTTCTAACCAAGGAGCATAATATTGAAGATAAGGGTATAAGTCCAAATGACAGTTCTTTTTCAGGTAATCCAAATCCACATATACTACAGGGCAGAAATGTCTATGCTTAAATTCATCATCATATACCGTCTGAGATAAAGCCTTAAGCTCTGTCACATTGAATTCCTTAGGAGGACTAGTGAGTTGGTCATCCACTGGTGCTTGAGAGGCAGAAGGTGCTCCTGAAGTAGAGGCACTTGGTTGATGTGAACTTAAAACACCAGCTTGAGAAGCAATTTTCCCAACTATCTTGTCCAGTTTTGATTTCTCTATCGCTTCCCGGAGTTGTTTACTGAAGGTATCCCCAGAGGAGGAAGATGATTGGGGTTGCTCTGACTCCTTTTTCTTCCCTTTTCCTTGAACCTCTTTGGATTGAGACCGAGTGATTATAGGTTCCTTGAATACCACAGCCTTTGGTTTCTTTTGAGGAGGTTGGTCTTTCTTTGAAACTTGAGGCTTTGGGTGAGGTTTCTTTGCCGGAGTCCTCTTTTTGGTCTTGGGTTTAGGAGGAGGTGACGGTGAGGATGAAATTTTGGGAGATGGAGGAGTAAGTTCAGGGGTTCCAGATTCACTGGCAGCAGAGTGAGTAGAAGAAGGAGAATGAGACCTTTGAGGAATAGAAGGTATCTTTGTTCTTGCCATTGTAGGGAAAGTGGAAGAAAAGCAAAAACTCTTGTTTTTGAAAGAAAGACAAATGAAGATTAGGGCACAAATGAGAAATGCAGAAGGTAAGAATCACCTCTTATAGACGATTGGAAGGATGTAACGGTGATTTGAAGCTGAAAGACGTGATTGAATGATGAGAAAACGGTTGAAGGTGAAGAGTTGTGTCTTTCGAGTGAGAGGAGGAAGTGCGACGTTCTGAGCTCCCCAGTAACTGATATAAGTGACAGTGCTCGAGCATGAACCCTAGTGCTCGAGTGATGTTCATACTGTGCTCGAGTGTGTTCTATCTGTGCTCGAGTGATCTTCTGGAAAAATAAAGAAACAAGTAAAACGTACCTGGATTGTGGATTCCTTGATATATTCTTGTATCTTTGTACTCAAATCCTCCAAGATCATTTGAGTAACCATGATTTGGATAGCTTCTGCAAAGAGATTCTTCTTCTTCTCTCGAGCAAGCATTCCTCACCTCAAGCATATTCATATCATGCTCGAGTGAGAGTTCCTCACTCGCGAGTGAGTTCAATTCTCACTGTTATTTCTGATATATTCCCTTGGTATTCTTAACTCCTCTGTTAACCTCTGTTTTTCATGTCAAAGAGCAGAGTATCTTAAATAGTGCTGTGCTCGAGTGACACAGCTCATCACTCGAGAAGCACCTCCAGTGCTTCGAGTGAGAATCCTGCAAACACAAATTTTGAATACTCCGATGCTAAAGTCAGTATGGTTATCATCAAAAGAAAAATTAAACTTTTTAACAAGAAAACTTATAATTCATTGGGATTAACCATTCCCAATTCTCTTCGAATGTAAAGGAATTGATCTTTTGCAATTAGTTTTGTGAAAATATCCGCAAGTTGAAGATGAGTTGGTATAAATTCCACTTTGACATCTTTCTTTTGAACATGATCTCGAATGAAATGATGTCGAATGTCTATATGCTTGGTTCTTGAATGTTGTATAGGATTTTTTTGCCAAGCTTATCGTGCTAGTATTATCACAATAGATTGGGATTTCTTTTAAATAAATTCCCAAATCTTGAAGTTGTTGTTTTAACCATAGCACTTGAGAACAGCAGCTTGCCACAGCTATATATTCAGCTTTAGTCGAAGATAATGAAACTGTGTTCTGTTTCTTGCTGAACCATGACACTAGAGAGCCTCCGAGAAATTGATATTGTCCACTGGTACTCTTTCTGTCAGTTTTATATCCACCGTGATCTGAATCTGAATATGCCATTAAATACTCGTTCCCTCTTTTTGGATACCAGAGACCAAGCTCTGAAGTATCTCCTAGATATTTGAAAATTCTTTTGACTGTCTCTGCATGAGATACCTTAGGATTGGATTGATACCTTGCACACATTCCCACACTGAACTGAATATCTGGCCTGCTTGCTGTGAGGTAGAGTAATGAACCAATCATTCCTCTATATTTTATGATGTTGAAGCTAGGTCCCTTTACATCAGCATCTAACAATGTTGTAGAACTCATTGGAGTATCAGCTCCATTAGCATTATCTAATCCATATTTCTTCAACAATTCTTTCAAATATTTTGTCTGAGATATAAATATACCATTCTTCTTTTGTTTGATCTGAAGTCCAAGAAAGAAGTTCAATTCTCCCATCATGGACATTTCAAATTCTCCCTGCATAATCTTAGAAAATTCTTGACACATAGATTCGTTAGTAGCACCAAAAATAATATCATCAACATAGATTTGAACTATTAGAATATCATTTTTGTTATGTTTGATGAATAAAGTTGTATCAACTTTACCTCTGACAAAACCTTGATCAAGAAGAAATTTGCTTAGTCTTTCATACCAAGCTCTGGGTGCTTGTTTCAAACCATATAATGCTTTCTTAAGTTTGAAAACATAATCAGGTTTTGTTTCATCTTCAAAACCAGGAGGCTGTTCTACATATACTTCCTCCATAATATAACCATTTAGAAAAGCGCTTTTTACATCCATTTGATAAAGTTTAAAACTTTTGATGCAAGCAAAAGCTAAGAGTACTCGTATTGCTTCCAGTCTTGCCACTGGAGCATATGTTTCCTCATAATCAATACCTTCTTCTTGATTATAGCCTTTGGCGACCAATCTTGCTTTGTTTCTCACAATGATTGCTGATTCATCAAGCTTGTTTTTGAAAACCCATTTGGTCCCTATAACCGTATGATTTTTAGGTCGAGGAACCAAATCCCAAACTTGATTTCTTTGAAATTGATTTAGTTCTTCTTGCATAGCAATCACCCAATCATTGTCAGATAAAGCTTCTTCTACATTAGAAGGCTCAATTTCAGAAATAAAAGCTGAAAATGTTACCTCATTGAGGATTCTATTTCTGGTTTTGACACCTTCATGAATATCTCCTATAACTTGATCAATTGGATGATCTTTCATATGTCTCCATGCTTTAGGTTGAGCATGATCATCGACATCTTCTATATTTTGAAAATCATTTGTTTCAAAATCATCCTGATTTGAAATAGATTTGTTTTTCTTGATTGAATCCATTTCTTCTTCATCATTAAGTTTTGTCTGAGATTCAATTTCATCAAACACAACATGAATAGATTCTTCAATAGTACATGTTCTTTTATTAAAAACTCTATAAGCTTTACTTCTATTAGAATATCCTAGAAAAATACCTTCATCAGACTTTGAATCAAATTTACCTAAATTTTCTTTACCATTGTTATGAATGAAGCACTTACACCCGAAGATATGAAGATGAGCAATATTTGGATTCCTTCCTTTGTAAAGTTCATATGGTGTCTTTCCAAGAGATTTGCGAATATATGCTCTGTTTGAAATATAGCATGCAGTACTCATTGCATCTGCCCAGAACACTTGTGACATTTCTTTTTCATTAAGTAATGCTCTTGCCATTTCTGTAAGCACTCTGTTCTTCCTTTCCACTACTCCATTTTGTTGAGGTGTTCTAGGGGCTGAGAAGTTGTGATCTATTCCTTTGTCGTTGCAGTAATCTTCAAACAATTGATTATCAAATTCTCCTCCATGATCTGTTCTAATAGAGACAATAGGAATACCTTTCTCATTTTGAACCTTTTTGGCAAACATAATAAATTCAGCAAAAGTTTCATCTTTTGAGGCAATAAATATAGTCCGTGCAAATCTTGTAAAATCATCAACAATTACTAACGTATATAAATTTCCTCCAAAAATTTTTACTCTTGCAGGTCCTACCAAATCCATATGAAGTAATTGTAAATGTTTTGAAGTAGAAATTTCATATTTTGTTTTAAAAGAAGATTTAGTTTGTTTGCCTTTTTGACATGCTTCACAGATCATGTCGTCTTTGAATTTGAGTTTAGGAAGGCCTACAACTAAATCTTTTCTAATCAATTTGTCAAGTTGATTCATATTGACATGAGCCAAACGCTTATGCCATAACCAACTTTCCTCTGATCGACTAAGAAAACAATTTTCAGAAGAATTTGAATTTAAATCAATAGTATAACAATTACCGTCCCTTTGAGCTCGGATCTTTGCTTTGATAGTTTCTTTGTTTAGGAGTAGATCTTTCTTGCTTACTATCAAGCATTCTTTCGAGTCAAAAATCACCCAGTTATCTTTGTCAGTGCTTTGGCTTACGCTTAAGAGATTGTGGCATAATCCTTCAACATAATATACTCCGTTAATTTGAATGCCATCGGTTCTTCCCACTTCACCAATTCCAGCAATACGTCCAGATTGATTTCCTCCAAATGTCACCTTTCCTCCTTCTCTAGTTTCAAACATGGTGAACTTATTTTTGTCACCAGTCATGTGTCTCGAACATCCACTATCAATATACCATTTGTTCGCTCGAGATGCTTTGAGACATACCTAGAAAAAGATGATCAGGTTTTAGGTACCCACACTTTCTTGGGTCCTTTGTGGTTAGTATTTGAAATATGTGTCTGATAAGTAAAATATTTACATATTTATTTTCCCTTATATGATGATTTTATGGACGATATTTGCGTTTAATATAATAAAATTGAGTGTGATTGATAAATAAATATTGTTTTTGGAATAAATAGCATTTTTCAAAAAAATAAAATAAAAAAAATAAAAAAAATAAAAAGTACTGTAGCAGTTTGCCAGGCACTGTAGCAGTCAACAGGTACTGTAGCTGTCAACTTCACTGTAGCAGCCGCCGGGGGTACTGTAGCAGAAACTTCCAGAACACTGTAGATGCCGCCGGAACACTGTTGAAGCTTCCAGAATACTGTAGCAGCCGCCAGGGGAATAGTAAAGTACTGTAGCACACGTTTTTTTCCCCCTATAAATAGAGATCAAGGCCAAGCTCAAGGAGGAGGAGAGGAAGAGAAGCAGAGGTCCTTCTCCGACCGGGAGAGGTCCTTCTCTGACCGGGAAAGATCTTTCTCTAACATTTCTGAGTTCTTTGTGTTGTTTTCTAGATTTAATTTCATGTATTGTATGCCTCCATCTTGGAAGGCTTAGGATTTTATTACTTCTTGCATGCCTCCATCTTGGAAGGCTTAGGATTGTATTGCATTTTGCATGCCGCCTACATGGAAGGTTTTACCTCCTCAATGGACGGCTAGATTTATTCATCTTTCATTCATTTTTTGGTTGTATGTTTATGTTTGATATTGTAATATTCAAGTTTATTCAGTATTTCTGAGGATTTCATTCTAGCTTCATATAATGTCAATTTATTTTGGTTTTGTTTTTAATTTCATCATGTGCTAAACTTTCATTTTCCTAGGGTGATGATGTAACTTACTAATGACGGATTGAATCTTAACTTATTAAATCTAGTTTGAATTTCTCCTTCATGATTGAGTTTTAATTATTATTCTTAATGCTTTTGATTGACTGGCCATCTTTTGAATGATTTCAATATGCATGTTGAGACCGGAAGGAGATACATGTGTGTAGACCCTATATTTAAAACCATGACTTGCATATGAAATAGGAATATATTCATATGAGTTGTGTAGTCTTATTGAGTTCCATAAATCTTAATGCATAATTAATTGCTTAAATTCATATAGGAATATATTGGATTAGCAATTGATTATAGAATTGCTTGACCTTGGAAGAGGCTAGTAATTAAATTAGGGAAACTCGACTATCAATCATGTGGAATAAATTGGGCTAGAATAGATAAGTGATTCAATCCGGAATTTGTGAAGTGAAATCTAATCCCTAGGACTTTTTCTAATATTTGCTTTCTTATCATCCGTATTCATATTTAATTGTCTTTCTTTTATTTTGTGCTTTCAATCACCAACTATTCGATCGACTAAATAGAATTAAAATTATCCATTTTGGTACTTAGTGCTCAATCCTCGTGGGAACGATACTCTACTTACTTCTATATTACTTGATTACGACAGTGTATACTTGCACTATTTAATTGATCATCTGAACTCGTATCAGTGTCCCTTTCGGAACCCATTTATATGTTCCAACAACATGTCCCTTTTTGAAATAACATGATGAAGTATAATGTCCTTTCCTATTACAATAATTGCATGATACAAATGGATTCGATGTATGCACAGAATTCCTAAAATATTTAAGATAGTCTCTACTATTCCTTTTATTCTTATTATGCATAGCATTATATCCAATTCCAGATTTATCAAATGAAACTTTCTGAGAATTTAAAATAACCTTGAGTGTTTCACTTCCTTTAGTAAACTTTTCAACAATCTTTGTTAAATCTTCTATTTTCTTATCTTTCTCTTTACACATTTCATATGATGATATGGCATTACTTTCTAATTCTTTTACTTTCTTCTTATAACTAACCATTTCTTTAGCAACTTTGATGAATTCTGTATGCAATGCATTATATTCAGATAACAATTCATCATAAGAGGATTCAGAGTCACTTACCTCAGAGTCTGAATCTTCTTCCTTAGCTACCAAGCATAGATTAGCTACTTCGTCGTTGTCATTTTCTTCATCTGACGAACTATCACCCCAAATAGATGATATATATGCTTTCTTTTTCTGCTTCTTTTTGTCTTTGTTTCTGAAGCATTCATATTTGATGTGTCCTGGTTTCCCACATTCATAGCATACTATTTGTTGTTCTTTGTTTTCTTTCTTGCTTGGTCCACCTTGATAGTTCTTGAAATTCCTTTGTCCTCTTCTGTAGAATTTCTTGAACTTTCTCACGATCATTCCCATTTCATCATCACTAGGAACATCTTCATTCTCGGAAGTTTCTTCTTGTTCTTTGATAGCTTTAAGTGCAACTCCCTTTTTCTTTTTATCATCGAATTCTTCAAGTTCCTTTTTGAATCTCAACTTACCTTCATATTCAGAAAGACTTCCAAAGAGAGCAGCTACGGATCTCATAGATTCTCCTTTGGCTTCTTCAATGGCTGTCACCTTTGCTTCCCACTCTTTTGTAAGAATATTAAGAATCTTTCTCACCTGGGAATTTTGATCAAACGACTTTCCAAGAGCAGATAATTGATTAACAAGATGAGTATACCTTAGCTCAAATTCTGATATACTTTCTCCAAATTTCATACGAAATAGATCATATTCTGTAATTAAAGTATTGATTCTATTTTCTTTGATTCCAGATGTACCTTCGTGAGCAATTTCAAGAGCATCCCACATATCTTTGGCAGTTGGTAGAGTACATATACGAAAATATTCTTTTTGACTAAGAGCACTTTGTATCATTAGAATAGCTTTACTATTTAATGTCACTAACCTTTTGTCATTCTCGTCAAACTCATCTGGGCTCTTTTTAACTGCTCTATCTTTGATTTTCTTCATTGGAACATAGTCACCATCTTGTATAACATTCCATAATCCGTACTCGTTGGCCAATACGAACACTCTGAATTTGGCTTTCTAGAACGAAAAATGTTCTCCAGCAAAACCAGGAGGTTTAGTGATTGAAGCTCCATCTGGAAGGATATTTTCACCCATTGTTGCCATTTGTCGGATCCTTCTCAAGCTGTTAGGCTCTTCGGAGAAGACGAGGCTCTGATACCAAATGTAAGAGGCAAGCTTCACCCAAGAGGGGGGTGAATTGGGTGATGCTATAAATTTTTCGCTTGATGTGGTGATACGAAAAATATAATAGATAGAGTAGAGTTGAGAAGATTTGAACACAGAGAGTTATACTGGTTCGGCCTAACAACAAGGCCTACGTCCAGTCCTCAGAGATCAAGACCTACTGAGATTTTTACTATACCTCCAAGATTCAATGGGCTCTCAGAACGCCACAAAACAACAATCGTCCTTGAACGGACTACGAGCAGAAATATTCTCTTAACAAGAAACTTCTCTCTCCCTTACGACAAGTCTTATGTGCAGAGAAATAACCTATGACTCTTCTCACTTGCTTATGTATACAAGACTTATGAGCAGCAACGTTCTCTCCTGCTTACACCACTGTAAGTCTTACGAGCAGCAATGTTCTCTACTGCTTGTATCTTATAAGACTTATGAGTGGAAGACACTACAAGGAATTCTCTCAACTGCTTCTCTCGTAAGGAATAACTACCCTCTCAAGGTCCCAATACCTTGAGATCACATAAACATGAAACTTTGAATTGTATGAAGACTCTCTTACAGAGAAAATGAATAAACACTGAAGATCAATGTGTATACAGAGAAAAACTGATGAATAACAGAGACTTGGTATAGGCTTGTGAATTCTTGTGCTACGTTGTTATATGATTATCCTTGAATCTCTGTATATATAGTTGCTTCAGTTTTTGCCCGTTTGGGAAATCATCATTTAAGGAGCTGAACTTTTGCAACTGTAGAAGAACACGCGCATGTTTGAATAATCTGAATGCGGTAGGTGCGAACGTGTTTGTAATCATGTTGTCTGCCGTTGTTTGACTTTTCTCCGTAACAACAAGTTTCAAACGTTCATCTTCCTGTCTTACACTTTTAAAACAATCAAAATAATGTTAAACAATGATAATAAGTAATAATGATATAAATAGATAACAATAAATCATATTCGGAATGAACGTTGTGATACTTAGCATTTTCGGTGGTCAAACAGGGCATCACTCGAGCATGAAAAGCTCACCTCGAGTGATCTCCTATTTTCCTTCATATACCTCTGTTATCGGGTTGTGCTTGCATAGAATATCAGAGAGACAAAATCTTCACTCGCGGGTGAAGAGGGGTCTCACTCGAGCACAAAACCTCTGCTCGAGTGATCTTGCAATTTTCACAGGGAATGTCCTCTCGGGTCATCACTCGCACACTATATTGACAAGAGTGAGAATTTGTACTCGCGGGTGAAATGGACCCTCACTCGAGCACACATACCTCTGCTCGAGTGAGACGCATATTCTCAAGGAATATGCTCTCAAAACCATCACTCGCATCAGGATTTCAGAAGGATAGAATTTTCACTCGCGAGTGATGTGGGCCCTCACTCGAGCACACAGACTCCTGCTCGAGTGAGAAGAATATTCTCAAGAATTATACCTTTTGAATAAGCACTCGCAACAGATTTGGAGAGGGATAGAATTTTCACTTGCAAGCATTGATGTGTCACTCGAGCATGAACGGGTGTGCTCGAGCACACTTGCACTCCTCTGAACTTCATGACTCTCGGCCAAGTGCTCGCAGTACCTTGCTCGAGCACAGAATGCTCATGCTCGAGCATTGATGTCTCTTCTCGAGTGAATGATGAAAGCATGCTATTACTTACTCTCGGCCAAGCACTCGCAGACTCTCACTCGCATGTGTGCTCGAGTGAGAATGACTTCTCTGCTCGAGTACATACCTTAGTGCTTCGAGTGATCTCATGAATACAAAGGGGGAATGCCTCTCGGGTACACACTTCCTGGCATTCTCTCGCATCTGCTCGAGCACAGAGAAGATTTGTGCTCGAGTGCAAAATCCTTGCTCGAGCACTCCAGTGCAATTTCACAGCAGATATCAGCAAATCATCAAATATGCATTTGGTAACTTGGAAACTTTTCTCAATCTTCTAAAAACATGTTTTGCACATAATTGACTTATTGTTATTATCAAAACTTGGGATCTAACAAAAATATTTAAAAACAATGACCCTGTTACAAACACACAAATACACACACATATATAAATATATGTAAATGCTATTTGCTCAGGTCAGTAGGTGATGAAAATAATTTCAAAGTTGGTGTGTGTGTGTATATTATTTAAGAAGGGAGATCACATTATAAACACACACAATGAAAGAGTTAAAATAAATAAATAAATAAAAATATGCCCATTCTCTTTGCACATGTGATAGGAAAAAACGAATACCAAGGCAAGAGTCAGATAGAACCATCACTACAAAAAAAAACGTGATTTAGTAGCGGTTAAAAATGGTTATTAGTAATGGTTTTAGCCGCTACAAACAACATTAGTAGCGGTTTATAAAGCCGCTACTAAATTGTATGTTGCAAGCAGTTATTTAAAACCGCTACTCAAGCAAAATAACCGTTACTTTCTTTGTAGAGATTAAATCCCACCGCTATAACATCGCCATGAGCTGTAATGGTTTTCTGTAATATTTGTAGCGGTTATATAAATGCTACAAATATCAAAAAGTCAAATTTTCAAGGTGGGAAAGGAAAAATGAAATTTTTTTTCTATTTTGTAGTGGTTAATAAACCACTACTAATATGAAGGCGAGAAAAGAAAATGAAATTTTTTTTCTATTTTGTAGCGGTTAGTAAACCGCTACTAATATGAATTTCCTATAATTAATAGCGGTTATAGAACCGCTACAAATTTCATCAAAATTCAAAATTCGCGCTAAAAAATTAATTTCTGTTGGAAAAAAGCGCGTTAATTAGTAGCGGTTTAATAACTGCTACAAAAATTATGAAAATTTAAAAAAAAAAACAATCATTTGTTTTAGTTTTTTATATTAAATTAAATAGTTTAGTTTTTTAGTAGTTTAGCTAATTTAATTAGTTTATTATTCAATAGTTTAGCTCATTTATAAATTAAAAGGAATAATTTAATTTAGTTGGATAAGTATAAAAATTTTATTGATAATATTATTAAAGATACGTAGGTAATGAGGAACTATTATGTTGTCTACTACAATATAACCGTGTATAAAAAATAGATGAAAATGAGATAAAGCTCTGAAATATCTGGAAAAAAAATGGTGAGAATAAATTTTATGCAAAGGAAAGAAGTATTCAAATAAAACATTAAAAAACTTGTTACCATATTTGATCGTATTGTTAAGCTCCTCAACTCATACAAAAAAATTTGTAAATGAGAGTAAATGAAAGAAAGGTAAGGTGAAAAGAAATGGGGGAGTATTTGAAATGAGATATGGAAGAGGTATTTATAGCGATCCGAGAAGCATTTGTCGCGGTTAATGTATCCATTTTGTATCGGTTTTTAATTAGTAGTGGTTATTTTTATTTTTTGTAGCGGTTTAAGAACCGCTACAAAAATTATTTTATTTTTTTTAAAATATTTTTTTCCAGTTTTTTTAAAGACAAAAACATAATTTGAATTTGATCACTCATCCTTGCCATCCCTACAGAAATTATGTAGAAAAATTATTGTTAGTGATGTATTATTAAATTTAAAAATTTTAATTGAAATGATGTGGACTTAAAAAAGCGCACCGCAGTAGAGGTAAATTGTTATCACCTTCAGGGAAGTAGTTTTCAAAATTGGTAGGCTGAAATGGCTCACTCTCATAAGCGATGTTATTGCCTTCACCCATGTCGTAAAGGTCTCGTGGCTTTAAATGAACGACTATGTGCCAATTCCTGTGCCTTTCGTCCTCAACATAATAAACCTGATGTGCCTCTCTCTGAAGCAAGAATATGCGGCTCATCATCTTGAGAAATATCAATATGAATTGGCCATGAGAAATTGACTGATGTGATACCTAAGTCGTCAATTGTAAGTCCTTGAGAAGTAGTGGTATTTGCCCACAAACACTTGAACAGCGTCACAGTGAAACGGCCTTGATAATTAAGTTCGACCATATAAGAAGCTTTCCATAGTAAAGATGCCTCCAAACTGCATGTTGGCATCACTGCTGCTCGCATAACTTCTTGTCCCAAATGTGTCATAAACACCTAAATTTTGAGTTTGCAATCCTTGATCCTGTGAAACCATGCAAAACTTAAAACCATTGACATTGTATGATGTAAACCTTTTTGCATGATCAAGAGGGCCGATTGTGAGAGCTCTGAAATCTGGTGAGTATGGGTTGTGGTCATTTAGTATTCTGCATGCAAACCAGCTCGGAAATTCTCTATGGACCTTTTTGTTAACTTCTGAGGATGTTTGTGTACGGATCCTAAGTTGACGCTTAACATGACTTCAGAATTCCCTACAATTAATAATAGAAAGGCGATAGTGAAATGAAAGCGAAAAATGTTACGAAAGATATAAAATAACATGTGAGTATACAATTCTTACTGTATGAAAGGTTCAACTTGAGTGCAATTAATCAAGACATGTCTATGTGCTTGAAACTTCTCAGTTGCTGTTAGTTTGAAGTTCTCAGTTCCTCTAACTGGTTTACCAACACGAGGGATAATTTCTCTTGATGTTGGCACAGGTTCAGGACAATCGTTAACATGAGGTAGGCGGTTGAGAGCCGTCTCAAGGTCATCAAAGTACCTTGAACAAAAATACAGCACCTCATCCCTTATATAGCCTTCAGCTATAGAACCTTCTAGCCACGCCTTATTCCTTACGTAAGATTTTAATTTCTCAAGGAACCTATGAAGTAAAGAAGAGAAAATTGATACTAAATGTTGAAAAGGACAAATAGCAAACATAAGAACTAACAATGAAGCACATATTTAAAATGAGTACCTCTCAATCGGATTCATCCATCGATATTGTACTGGGTCAGCAAGCTTTGTTTCATGAACGAGGTGGACTGTAAGGTGAACCATCACAGTAAAAAAGGATGGAGGAAAGATCATCTCCAAATGACAAAGCGTAAGAATGATTTTGGACTACAGCTGATCGAACTCCTCAACGATCAAAACCTTAGGACACAACTTCCAAAAGAAAGAATAAAGTTCTACCAAAACGATGGAAACATCGGGAGGAAGTGCATTCTTTATAGCTAGAGGGAGTAACTGTTGCATAAGAACATGAGTCACGACTCTTCAGGCCAGCAACCTTTCGAGCCTACAAGTCAACACATCAAGAAATGTTGCTTGAATACCCATCGAAACTTTTAATTTCTTCAACGTCGCGAAGAAGACTTCCTTGTTCGGTTTTGTGAGGGTAAACTATGTCGGCAGAAATTTGTCATGCTCATTTGGTCAAGCGTCTTCACGAACTCCCATGGCACGTAAATCTTTCCTCCCTTGAAGGTGATATTTTGTCTTGCCAAGTTTGTTAAGCAGCATATATAGCATATTATTGAAAACATTCTTTTCAATGTGCATGACATCAAGACTGTGGTAAAGTAAATTAGATCTCCAATATGAAAGAGTGAATAAAATACTTATCTTCTTCCACTACTGAGGCGTTGAAGTCCTGCGCATCTTTTGGCTAGTTTGTGCTGAATCGTCGCTTTATCCAAACTCAAAGTCAACATGCTCAAGCTGCTGTAAGATATCTATACCAAACAAAGTCTGAAGTTGTCTTCTTTTTTTTGGTTTCCCATTGAAGCGATTCTATTGCAATCTGAATTTATGCTTTTTATCAAGAAACCTCCAATGCCCCATAAAGCACCACTTTAGGTTGTGGGGAAGGCACACTACGTCAAAATCAAAATTGCAAGCAGGACACGCCGTGTAACCCCCTTCACGATTAAGGCCGAGATTAGTTCATAAAAATATAATTAATGTGGAATTAGAGACCGTAGATGATTTTGGGACTTAAACAAAATCAAACTTCCCAAAATCATGGCTTACAAAAACTTTTACAAAATATGTTCATGACGGTCTCATATTCACATTTCAATACTAAATGGCCTGTACAAGTTGATTTCATTCACAAATATCAGAGTATAACAAATTCCCGACACACTCGGGTTCCATTCATTAAATAAGGGATTTACAAAGGCACAAAGCCCACAATTCATTACCCTTAACTTGGGGATTACACAAAATCTATTCAATATCCATATACAATTATCCAAAATACCAACTATAACCAATATCCAAATAACCAAAAGGAACTCTACATTAGAGCTTTAGCCGCTCTTCGTCACCCGCTTTCCCTTCGATCCTTCGGCCCTGTCTAAAACATTGTTTTTGGGAGAGTGAGATTCTAAAGAATCCCCGTAGTGTCAAATCACTTAGAATGTGCATAACAGTAAGGCATGAAAACAATCACATAACACAGACATTGCAACTACAACGGCAGTTACAGCGGCAAAGGCAGGCATGACTCATGTCACCCTTACGTTTGCTCACGCTGAAGTGCTCATGTTGTATCGCACGTATCACAGTTCACAAACACGTATATACTTCACCACAGCTGGGATTCATATAACAATTCACAATGCACAGCCGTACTGGCCGGTTTTCAGTTCACAATCGATCCGTATCGATTACAACGGCGTTCAATGGCCGAGCTAGAGATGACCACTGTCACTCCCTAAACGGCTCACGCTGTAATGGACCATGGCACATACAATTCACAAATCACTAAGCACAAAGTCACGTTTCACAAACACTATGATAAATCATGCATACCATATATCATACACAATATGAGTGAGAAATCACTACCTGTTCGTTCCTTCCGTGCACACTCTAGCACTGCTTGCTCCCAAGAGGGCACACGTCGCTTCCTATAGTTCACAATGCGTGACGAAGTATCAATCCTTTATTCCAATTCTCAATGACTTCTTATCACTTAATTGGTTATCATTTAGGACTCTTAGGAGGCCACAAATGCCTCTAATACAAGCCCTAAAAGGTTGGGAAACAATAGGTTGAAGGTCACTTTTCGAAAACACTAAGTGCTGGAACACAGGGTTGGGCTGCGGCCCAAATATGGTCAGAAGGTCTTGGGATGTGGCCCGCCACTCATGGGCCGTGGCTCGAATCAGGCCAGAAAGTCTTGGGCCGCGGCCAGCCACTCTTGGGCCGCGGCCCAGAGATTTCCTGACTCTGGGCTGAACTTCGAAAAACCATAACTAATTCTAGAAAAATCGAAACGAAGTGATTCTAAAGCCAAATGAAAGGTATATGAGTCCTCTTTCAAGGAAAAATATAGCCCTTCACTGGAAATCACTACACAATTCCAGAATTACACAACACTCATCACTACCCCCAAAACAAAGTTTTGTTTCAATCCCAAACTTTGGACAACCATATCTCACAGAATACTCAACGAAATGACACAAAATATATGTCCATTTTGAAGCTTGGGATGTGAACTTTAAGACTGGAAAGTTTCAGAATTTTCCAATACCATTTGTTTATTCAAAATGCTCATACAAAATTACTGCACAAAACAGAGCTTAAACCAAACAGATTTCCAATTTTCTACCAAAGTGTTCAATAACTCCAAAATTAATTACCAAGCTTATTCCCACACAAAATCACTCAAGGAACACAATGGTAACCTCAAAATGACCAAAATCACAACCTATCAATATGCCCTGTTTTAACCAAAGCACCAAAGCTATCACAAAGGGATCGACTTTCACATTTAAGCTTCAATTCCCTTCTATCAATTCAAAACACTAAACAAGGCACCAATTCCATAACAACAACATGTTATACTCCCCAAGACCCTAAATCACGAAAATTAGGGCTTAAATTCTAGAAATTCAAGGCCCAACAAATGGCCACAAAACTTATATGAAAATGAAGCTTTCACTTACCTCAACAACTTTCCCAAAGGCACTTCATGATTCTCCTAAGTCCATAATTTCGTGATTCCTCAAATCACCACCAATGGAGAATCTACAACCATAGGATGAAAGCTCTTAGCTCAAGGAACAATATTAATGAAGAGCATTTTGGCATTTGAGGCCATTTGCTTACCTCAAAATCCAGCTTTTCTTCTTCCTTTCTCCTTCAACAATGGCGCACAAGAGCTTGAGAGAGAGAGAGAGAGAGAGAGAGAGAGAGAAAGTTGTGATGATGAAGATGAGGGTGAGGTGCAGAATTTCTGCCCCCCTTTTGCCATTCTATGCGCATGGGAGAGAGAGAAAAGAGAGGAAATGAATAAAAAATGGTCCCTTGACTTTTCTTCTCATCTCTCTTCATCATCAAGTGACACTTGTCCACATCTTATACATTCTCATAAAGTAAGTAACCACTTGGTTACTCTACTCATTCCATTAGCCATTTAGTTACATATCTCATTTCTCCTTAGTTAGTAATTAATTTCTCCATTAATCACTAACTTATGGCTAATACTTTCATTCTTTCAATTTTCCCAACAGTTATGGCATATTAATTAATATAGCCACCAAACCCATAATCATTCCACTTTAATTCGATAATTATCCTTAATAATTACCATTAGCCTTTAATCAAAAATCAGGGTGTTACACGCCGACCCAGTATGCACATTCCAACCAGATAATGTGCCAAGGCCTGGAAAGTCACAATCGTCCACATCAAGGTTGCATGCAAGTTGAACAAAGATTTCCCGTAAGCGTCGTACGTCTCCATGCTGACATTCCACAGGTCAAGCAATTCCATAATAAGATGTTGGAAATACACATCGATATCATTGCCCGGTGCCTTTTTGCCTGGAATGATCATATACATAATAAAGGAGCTTTGTTTCATACACATTAAGGGGGTAAGTTTTAGGGAATTAAGACTACCGGTCAAATATTGTAACTTGTGCTAAGATTCTCAAAAGGATTGAAACCGTCGGTCGCCAAACCAAGACGAACATTTTTGGGGTCAATCGCAAAATTTGGAAAGTCGTTGTTAGACGTTTTCCAAGCGTCTGCATCCCGGGGATGTCTTAATTTACCGTCTTCATTCTTATCAATGGCATACCACCTCATGTACTCTACAGTTTTAGACAACATAAATAATCTTTGTAAGCAAGGTTTCAAAGGGAAGTACATGAGAATCTTTGCATGTTTCTTCTTCTGCTTTTCCCCCTTCCAAATTGTCATGTACCTCGATGTGTGGCCTCTCTTACAAGTTTCCCTGCTAGAATCGTCTCCCCAATACAGCATACAATCGTTGGGGCATGCATCAATCTTTTGATAGTTCAACCCCAACCTATTGATAATCTTCTTGGCCTCGTAGAATGTTATGAGAATCTCAGCGTTAGGGAATGCATCTTGTAATAATTCGAGCAACATCAACATTCCCTTATTTGTGATTCCACATAAGCACTTGATATGATACAATTTGATCAAGAAAGATAATTTAGAATATTTTCAACAACCTTGATATAAAGGACAATATGCTCTATCCATCAAGCTGAAAAAATTCTGAGCCGCTTCATTCCTCATGAACACCGGCTCAGAATCGTGCACTTCTTCGTTGAAGTTGTCGCCTTGAATTCCAAATGCATCACGCACAGCATCATTCACAGGATCATCTTCATCTAGTTGAACTCCTACTTGCGAACTTCGAGGAAAAGCATCATCATATGTAATGCCGGCCTTCTCACCATGAACTGCCCAGAACATATAGTCCTCAGGGAAAGGCTTCAAAAGCAAATGTTCCTTAACAACATTTCGTGCATGCCACTTCTTGAACTTGCATCTTCGACACGGACAGATGATCTTGCCGTTATAGCTGGTGTGAGTGAATGTGAACTCCAAGAAATGGTTTAATCTGTATAAATATTTTGGAGAATTGCGTAGCCAGCCGATCTATGACTTATCCATAGCTACTAGTGAGAGAGAAGAAAGTACAATAAAGAAGATGAGTGAATATAGAATGGCGAATGCTTGGAACCTTATATTCCGAATTTCCAACGTTTAATATTTTATAGCGGTTCATAAACCGCTACAGTAACCGCTACGATACTACACATTTGTAGCAGTTATATGTATAAAACCGCTACTAATTTTCAAGTCGTTGGAAATCAAATTGAAGAACTAGTTTTAAACTTGCAGTGGTTATAAGAAAAACCACTACTAATATACATTTGAAGCGGTTATACATAAGTAACCACTACAAATTTACACAAAGTGGGGGGAAATTCAAAATTGAAAAGTTGAGTATTTGTAGCAGTTATTTATGTAACCGCTACAAATAGTCAACTTTTCAATTTTAAATTTTCCCGCGCACATGTCTTTACATTTGTAGCGATTTTTGTATTAACCGCTACAAATATGGAACTATATTTCAAAAAAAAAAAAAAATTAATTATATATTTATAACGGTTTCATAAAAAACGCTACATACATAATAAAATTTTATTTGTAGCGGTTCTTGTATTAACCGCTACTAATATAATTATATTTGTAGTGGTTTTACAATAAAACCCTACAAATATATATAATTTATTTTTGTTTAGTTTTAGAAATATAAATAATATTGTGCAATTAATTCACAAATTCAATAACGTGGTCTAAGAATATAAATATAACTATGGTAAATGCAATAAGAATCTACATTCTGAAATACAAAATTATATATATTTATTTACAAATGTTTCAACAAGAAAAAATAAATATGTCCTGAACTAAGTAGCTGGGGGCTAATCATCTAGTGCTCCCCCAAGTGGGGCTCCCTCAGGTGCTGCTGGATCGGTGCGCTGGGTAGAGTTAACAGCACCATCATCATCAGCAGGAGGAGAAGGAGGAGGAGTAGGCTGGACGACAAATCGTGGGACAGGGGGAACCTGTAGATACTGCTCGTCCGGGAACAGGCGACTCCACAACCTCTCGAGCATGCTGTTCGTGATTTCACGCCACTGCATCTGCTGAGTTAGATGAGATCAGCCTACTGCTGCTGCTCAAACACTGCAGCCTGTGTCTGGGCTAAATCTGATCGCAGCTGCTCAACAGACTCGTCCCTAGGACATTTGACCCCTCTATAGCTGCCAACCTCAGAGGCAGTGCTCCCGCGATAGACTATGCTAGCTCTGGCGCCTATCCCCATACCCCACACACGTCCGGCGTTCTTAGCCTGACCTAGACCTACCTTCAAAGGAGCCATCGGGTCCACTGATATATCCCGATTTTATCATAATATTTAATGTCATATTTAGGGATTTTATCATCAATTTTGGGCTAAATAAAATTTATTATGATTAAATTGAATTAAAGGTGAATGTGTGAAAATAAATCTTTAAAAGAGATATTTGTTATAATCTTGTGATTACTCTTTAAAATTTGAATTTTGAATGAAGATATTACAAGATATTGATTTGAATTGTAGGTCATTTTGGAAAGTTGGATATAAAATATAAAGATTTTCAAGGACTGCAATAGAAAATAAAATTTTGCATGTGGCTACAAGGCAATTTTGACAGGAAAAAGGGTACTTTTCTGTAATATTAGCTCTCACCTTCATGTGGGAAAATATCAGAAATAATTATAGAAAATTACCTCAAATTTACAAAATGTCAATTAGGTCCCAAAATACGAAGACACCACTGGAACTAATTCACTTGGCCATTAGAGAAATTTACAGAACAGGACCCTCAATCTCCAAAATTCCATTTTGGTGCAAAAATCAAAAACTCATCGTCTTGGACCTTTAAAACTGATTTTTCCAACCAACTGTACAGAATTTAGGGAAATCCAATCTAAATATAATCTGGGAAGGATTTGGCCGCAACTTAGAGGAGATTTGACCTAGATTTCAAATAGCAAAAAAAAAAAATAAAATAAAATAAAAGGGGACTCAAGAATTTTCTTGCGGCATATCTGGATCCATCAGCACCTTGAAGCAGCCACAGGCGAGAATGCAGCCGCAAAAGAGACATTCACCCACACAGCCAAAGACGGGAGGAAGAGCAGCAGGATCATGAGCCACAGACGAAGACGAGAACAAGACGCACGCACGCAGCAGACACGAGAGACGGAGAGAAGAGACGCCATCACTGATCTTCACCAACACCTCATTCAACCACCACCACGTTCATCTTCTTCTCCTTCCATTATCTCAATTCTGATGGATTTCTTAAGGTCTGAAAAAGTTGCAGCTGTGATAGACTCCATGAGAGGTTAAATCCTTTTTGTGCTTCTTGGAGATGGAAGATTGGTTTGAACTCCAGAGACACATTCAGGGGAGTTATTTGTTTTAATCTTTTTATTTAAGTGTGTAACGGATTTTCTGAGTTAGGATTTTATATTATGTGGTTAATTTACTGAGATTGCGAGTTGTGTATCTTAGTATTGATAGAACAATTGTGATTTGGATTGAATTATGTGGTTTGAGATTTAAATTTCTATATTTCCTTTTTGGTTTAATGTGGCTGTGCTATTCTTTCATAGTTTGAATGAGTATTATGACTGTTTTAATCTTATTTGAATATCTCAGTTGAGTGTTTATTGTATAGAGGAACAAGTTGCATAAATCCAATCCTAAATTACACACTAAGTGGTATTTAATAGTGTATTAAGAGGTAATTATCTAGCTAGAGTTCTAGGGGTAATCACTGATTAATATCACTAGACTTAGCGAGTTGTTAAGGTTTAATTTTTGACTTAGTGAGTAGTTTAACTCCCAAATCATTTTGAGCAAGGATAATCTATATTCCATTTTTTCAAGAAGCATTCATCATCAATTTGTTTAAATCATAATTTCATTAATTATTTCAACAATTTCTCAAAAACCCAAAAAAAATAGTAGTCTAGGTTATTTTCTATTATTAAAAAGAAAAAAAATCAATTTAAAACTCATCTTAATATTTTTGTCACTTAGTTAGATTAGGAATTAAATAAAAGGCTCCTCAAGAGAATACGACCTGAGTTGTGCCCTTCACTGCATAATTTGGTTTATTTTGATTTAACCTGAGGCGAATAAAGGTTTTAAATCAATGTCACTGACCCCTGTGACTCCTCGCCCTGGGTCTCTCGCAGCTCAGCCTACGACTGCTGCATTCGCTCCTGCCATTTTATGAAACAATTACTTATTAGTATTTTTCATTATTAAGTTGGTTTTATAAAAATTATAATAATGAAATTACTTACAATGGCAGCCTGTGCTTGCTGAGAGGTTGGAGTCCCG
This sequence comes from Inga laurina, assembly GCA_963855925.1. Taxonomy (NCBI): domain Eukaryota; kingdom Viridiplantae; phylum Streptophyta; class Magnoliopsida; order Fabales; family Fabaceae; genus Inga; species Inga laurina. Next base: position 16,584,893 of record OY979709.1, read on the forward strand.
TCACGGTGTCTGTGTGTGATAGCGTACAACTTCCTATAGTCCGTCTGACGGTTCTCCTGCTGTGCCTTCCTCTCCTAAAATAATTACAAAATTGAATTAGTATTATGAAATAACTAGCTAAAAGTCAGTGATATTATGAAAAGTTACTAGCTCACTGTAAGTGACAGCAAAGGTCTTCGATCCTGCTGTGTGGTGGATCATCTACTGCCCATGGTACCTAGTGTTCCTCTAAGAAAGCGCCTGGAAAAAAACAATATTAAATATATTAAAACAATATAAAAAATTTAAAATTAATAAATTTAAAATTAAAATTAATTAAATTTAAATTATAATTTAATAATTAACAATTACAAAATTATATATAAATAATCTAATAAATAGATTACCTGCCCCTCAGCGCTCCTCTTGAATTGGAAGAAACTCGCCCATTCGTTCGGCGGGACTCCGTTCGGGACACTTTGGATCAATTGCTCCAGAGGCATCGTCCCATCCTTATCCACACTGTGGAAGAGATGATTCCTTATGTTTCTCTAGCCGTCACCCATCTTCATCAGGGTGTACCTCTTCCGGTTGGCCCGGACGACAAATCGCAATTGTAAAAAAATTATTTAAATATCAATAATTACAAAAATCCTATTAAAAAATATTAATTAAATAGAATTAATTACAAAAAATATTAATTAAATACTATTAATTACTTGCACCACCTCCTCCCACGTTAGGTGCTTCAGCCCTTTCGGAACGTGCCTCTACATCCTGAAGTGAAGGGGGAACCGCATCCAATTCGAGCCCAGGTCGTTCAGGAAGCGATTGAATAAGAGGCCCCTATTGTCGATAGGCTGGTCTGTGCCCTCATTCCACGGCACTACAACTGGTAGTGTCCGGTCCATGCTGTTTAGACTTGCCACATCCAGCCTCCTTGTGGACACGTTCCCCTGCTCATATGTACAATTTACCGCACGTTAGATAAATTGTAATTCAAATTTAACATTTCAAATTTAAATAAATAATTTATTAAATAAAAAAATTATTTACCTTGGACCTGCACCTCAAACCCAGTAGACCGTGAAGATGACCCTTGTGGGTTGTTCTACTCTCGTGCCTCCTCCTCATCGAGGAACTGCTCCATCTTTCTGATCCTAATCGGGATCTCGAAGTCCTTGTTCGTGTTATAGTCATTGACACTGATATCTCCCTTCCCCAAATCAGGCACCTTTAGTGCGGTTATCTCCTGTGGGATCGTTTGCTTTGGCTGTGGTAGGGTCGACTCCTGTGGGGGGATGGGCTAAAATGCTGCGGTCGCCCTCCCTCCGCGCTGCCCCCTCCTTCTGCCACCTGCTCTAATGCTGCCATCCCGCAAAATCGGTCGAGGGACCTTAGGCTCCTTCCCCTATCCTGTCTTGAAGCCATATCAACTACAAAGATTCAAAAAAAAAACATTTTAGTCACATTATTATGTAAAAATATAATAAAAATACAAATACCAATAAAATACACATTGTCTCCATACCTCAAGTACAAATAATGAGAAATACTGCAGCAAAAACTCTTTCACAGACGTCTGAACAATCAATTCTAAAAGAAAACACCCAAAGAAACTTCAGGAAACAAATTGGTCAAACAGAAAAGTAAATGGAGGCGGCAGCATTATATAGTGGGGGAATTTGTAGTGGTTCTTAAAATAACGCTACATCAACCGCTACAAAGAAGTTAGAGCAGCTAAACTTTGTAGCGATTGTATAATAACCGCTACAAATTACAAAAACCTTTGAAGTTCTGTAGCGGTTATGGTACAAAACTGCTACAAATTTAGAGACCTCTAAAATTCTACAGCGGTTATAACTTTATAATTGCTACAAAGAGGCAATGTTTTGAATTTTGTAGTGGTTTAATTAGTTAAACTGCTACAAATAACTGCTACACTGTTGGCGCATCTTTGTCGCACCAAGTGACGGCAACCTTGTAGTGGTTTTTATTTAGTTCCCGCTATAAGTTTTGGCGGGAAATGCACACCATATTTGTAGTGGCTTTTTTTACTTAATCGCTACAAAAAACGTTAACAATCTATCGCGCCACTTGACGCGTAGCTTGCCGCTACAAATGTATGGCGGTTTAGGTTTTAACCGTTATAAATTTTAGTATTTCTAGCGGTTTATTATAACCTCTACAATGTCACCGCTATAAAGCAAGGGTAATAGAAGGGAAGGTCAAGGAGAGAAGCTGGACACGCACACTCTCACATCCCCTACAACAAAGGAAAGAATATGGGGTGAGAAAAATCCACATCCCCTACTTATCATGAGCAGATAGCGTTCATCCCTTAATTTTGGATTTTTTTTATTTTTATTTTTTTGAAGAAAAGCTTCATGGGCTAAAAGTTAATTAGCTTAAGATATTGAGTGTTAACAAAATATTTTAGATATTGGGTGTTACTAAAAAAATATTTTAGGATACTGGTGTTGCTGGAAAAATATTTATGAATGTAGAATTAAAAATTAATTAATTTAAAATACTAAATAATAAAAATATTTTAGAGTATAGCATATAATTTAATCCAAATAAATAAAAATACTTTTAAAAAAAATTGGCCCCACCTCAAAATTGGGGGATTAATATACCGTGCTCATTATGAGGACCCGGGGTGAGAAGGTATTCATAAACTCTATACACCTACACACACGTCTATGATTGACAGGACATATCATAGTGGAAAATATTGAGGAACTATCGAGGAAAAGCAACAAAAGAAAAGTGTTGAAGGGAAACATGGTGGAGCTGAGATATGAAAGATAGAAAAATAAACTTGTGTAGATTGGCTTAGCAGCGCTGAGAGCATGGAAGGAGTGAGAAGAAAAAGGGGTTTTATGGGGCAGGGTTAGAGTTTGATTCTCCCATTAAAATAATATTTTTTTGGGTAAAAAATAATAATAGTAATACTCAGATTACTAGCAGCACTTTTTTTCTTGCGTTATATTACTTATCCCAATGATAAGATACACATAACTATATATTTAAAATAATTATTTTAATGAGGTATTTCATTTGTATATTTTTTTCATAGAATTTTTTTGGAACTTGATTCTTCTTTTTAAATTATTAATTTATTCTAATTCTTTGACTAAATAAAACTTAAGCTACAATTAATTCTAAGTGTTAAGAAAAAGGATGTCACAGGTTACACACGACCTAAACAACTTTATTCTTGCCTCTTACTACCCACCACTTATATATAGTCACAATGACTTTTTGTGGTCTAATTTAAGTCATGGCTATGTCATGGTTACAGGATAGTTATCTAACTTCACTTTCAATAGTTGCGCACCATAGGGGTGTTCAAAGTATCCCGGTCCCGGTTGTCCCGGCCCGGTCCCGGATTTTTTATCCCGGGAATTTCCCTTCCCGGCCGGGACCGGGACCGGGAAAACCCGGGACCGGGATGTAAAAACCCGGGACCGGGACCGGGACCGGGATCACACCTTGTGATCCCGGGAATTCCCGGTCCCGGGTTTTTTTTTTCTTTTTTTTCTTTTTTCTTTAAAAAATATGTTATTATTTTATTTTTGTATTTTTTACCCCATAAATTAAGTTATCATTTGATAAAATGTATATCACATATTTAGTTAGAGTTAAATTGTATATATCGTGATACAAATCCTAACTATATAATGTATAAAGATAATAACAAAAATGATAAATGTGATAATAATATGTTATTTTTCAATTCTAACTCAATTTATGTGATTTTTATGACCTTATTAGGTGTTAAATAATTATTTTAAACATTAGATTATAAAAAAATTTAACTAATATAATTATATTATTAAGACCGGGAATTCCCGATCCCGGTCCCTTTCCCGGGAATTCCCGGTCCCGGTTGTCCCAGGAATTTCCCGGGACCGGGACCGGGACCGGGAATGAGATCCCAGTCCCGGGAAATCCCGGGACGGGAACCGGGAATGGGTATTCCCGGTCCCGTCCCGGGATTTGAACACCCCTAGCGCACCAACTGCATCTAGTCAAGACCACTTTCTTTGTGCGGAGTCTAACAGATTTAACCTCGTTCACCATATGGGTACTTCATAGTTAGACTATAGTCGACCAATATTTGTCCTAGCCAAAGTGCACACCACGTCCTTTTGCTTCGAATCAACTTTGATGAGCAAAGGCCTCTTCACTTAACTCAATATAAACAACTAGGGATCATGGGTGCATCACATTCAATGCAAACAAGAATACAACAACCACATCGACAAAGAAGAAAGAACTTACATGTTCATTGGGATTGATCGGATGTCGCGTCGTCGTTAGGAAAAGCCATTCACCCTCTCTGTTTTTCAGCTCCCTCCTTTTTCTCCATATCTAGCTATATGAATTCCTCTAAACTCATTCACCTCTTTTTATCAACTCCAATGTCACATCTGGGGCATTTGCGTCTTTGGCTAATTGCTTTAGGCGCTAGAAATGATGTCCTACCATTTTTTGTGAGAACCCATTTTCATTTAAACATATGAAAATGACTGGCAGCGGGAAAATGATTTCATGGAAAAATTGCAATCCAAACTTTTGTTGCTGGAAGGAAAATTCAATTTTTCCTTTCCCTCCTCTAATTTTATTTGATCCAAATGGGCTCTTAGATCCTTTATCCAATTTTTCAACCTCGAAACTTAAGCTATAAGGACCACAATTACCAGTACAATTATTTATTTCTAATAGTAGAGTGCACAGGGTAAACAACTTTATATGCTTGTTGTATTTTATTTTTTTGAGTGAAATGGGAATTTCATTCATAGGAATGATCCGTACATGTCCATGAGTGACATCTAAAAATTAGATATACAAGGGAAATCAGGAAATTACAAAAGAGAATTAAACTTAAGTAACTATTGAGCGTGTGTCAGTGTGTCACTATAGATTGTATCTATGCAACTATTCCATCTACTGTGAAAGTATCTACTGTAAATGTTAGCTTTATTCGAACCTCCTAGAGTTTCCAACATGCAATGCAAATTCCCACCTTTCAAGAGACGTCCAGCTGAGTGTTTCTCAGGACGAACTAAAGCCAAGTTCCAATATGAAGGCTGAAGAAATCCACACACATGTCAGTAGGCAATATCCTCTCCCAAACTGACATCGCCAAAGGGCAGCCCTTAAAAACATGATTAATGTCTTCCTCATATCCCTGGCAGATAGCACATGATTCATCATTCGTCATACCTAGCCTATGGCGCTCAACATTCATAAGTAGTTTGTCTTTAAGCAACAGCCATCAAAATGTTCTCACCCTTTGGGCCACTGGGAGCTTCCATACTCTGGTTCATTTGGAGTCAACCACGTTCCAATTTAGGGACGCAGCAATATGGTAGGCAATGTTGTATTTTATTTTAGGTCTAAGGTACAAACAAGGTTTTGAAACTCGAAACGTCTACTGAATCGATCAAGGTACTACGTTAAGAGTCAGTAGTTATATCCAAATCAATTCAGAGCCAGATAAGGTATAAAAAATTGAAAATAATTTAGTTTCTCATCACACAACCCGAAATTTCAAATGCCATATATCATTTTAATATCTTGAATCACTAGCAAATAATCAAAGACAGAATCTGTTGAATAGCATAACACTAAACTCACATTGACTGAATAATACTTATTGATTTTCATAAAATGTACATCACTTATATATAAGATAACTGCCTATATTTATAGGCAATAAAGACACAATACAAACATTGAGCCCATAGTATACAAAGCCCAAATAACCAATGTTTGCAACTAATTTCTACTTTCTACACCCCCTTCAAGTTGGGGGCTAAACAAATCTATAGCTCCTAACTTGCTAAGCATTCGATCTAACATTTATTTACGTATTGCTTTAGTCAAGATGTCTGCTTCTTGACTATGTGAACGAACATGCTGTAAAGCAATAACCTTTTCTAAAACCTTCTCCCTAACAAAATGAAGATCTATTTCTATGTGTTTAGTCCTTTCATGGAAAACCGGATTGGTAGCAATATGCAAAGCTGCCTTGCTATCATAAAATACGTTAATAGGAGTTAAGTGCTCATAACCAATTTCTTTAAGAAAGCCAACAGCCCATACAACTTTGGATACTGCAGAACCAAGTGCACGGTACTCTGCTTCCATAGAGGACTTCAAAACAGTAAGTTGCTTCTTAGTCTTCCACACCACAAGTGAACCACCAAGCTTTAAAAGGTATCCGGTAACTGATCTTTGTGCGGTCTCACAAGCTCCCCAATCAGCATCACAGAAGCAATCGAAGCTAGTTGTACCTTCTCTACTGATAAGCACTCCTACTTCAGGGCTCTGCTTCAAGTAACGCAACACATTTAGAGCTGCCGTCATGTGAAACTTCATGGGTTGATGCATAAATTGACTTAAGACCTGCACAGAAAAACAAAGATTAGGTCTAGTGGAAGTCAAATAGATTAATTTACCCATAAGTCTTTGATATCTTTCGGGATCTCCAAACAGATCCTCTCTCTTATGTTTCTTTTCTACAAACGCTACTAACTTCAAATTGGTGGCCATTGGTATTGAAAGTGGCTTACACCCACTCATTCCTGTTTCTACAAGCAAATACAAAACATATTTTCTTTGTGAAAGTACTATACCATTTGTTGATCTAGCAATTTCAATACCAAGGAAATACTTCATGATCCCTAAATCCTTGATTTTGAAATTGCTTTTCAACAAATCCTTTACCTCTTGGACTTTCAGCTCAGAACTACCTATAATCAGTATATCATCGACATAGACCAGAACCAATACAATATCAATCCCAATTTTCTTAAAAAATAAAGAATAATCATGCTTACTACACCTCAAACCACCACATATAAGTACATCACACAATTTTTCATTCCAATGTCTAGAAGCATGCTTGAGACCATAAAGGAACTTATTAAGTTTACACACCATCCCCCCTTGGCTTTCAAAGCCCCGAGGAATGGTCATATACACTTGTTTATTAAGATTTCCCTGCAGAAATGCATTATCAACATCTATTTGGAATAAACTCCAATCATACAAAACAGCCAACTTAAGAATAATTCTAATTGTAATCATTTTAACTATTGGTGAGAAAGTTTCATAATAATCAATCCCTTCCCGTTGTGTATAGCCTTTTGCAACTAGACGAGCTTTATATTTTTCTATGGTTCAATCAGATTTATATTTAACCTTATACACCCACTTGCAACCAATAGGATTTCTTCCTTGAGGTAAGGGCACAATATCCCATGTCCTATTGCTTTCTAAGGCTGCTATATCCAAATTCATGGCTTGGATCCATTTATCATCTTTCATAGCTTCATAGTAAGAAGTAGGCTCATCAATGGAATCTATATTACATAAAAAACAGAGACGTGAGTTAGAAATATACTTATAAGACATATATTCATCAGTAGGATATAAACAGTTATTTCTCTCTTTATGTATGCCTTTTTTCTAAAGCAACTAGCCCACAAACATAGTCTATGGCCCATATGGGAGGTCGATGGTCCCTTGCTGTCCTATTATTGTTACTAGGCAAAGGCTGGGAAGTGGAAGGAACAGGAGCTTGATTCTGTCCAAACTCACAAGTAACATTTTCTTCAGCTGTATTAGACATCACCGGATGTGTATATCCTTTATCCAAATCCAAATCATCATCAAATAAGAATATTTTTCTAAATTCTGCATGCTGACTTACCTGATCAGCAGACTGTATATCACGAAAGGAAAAGCATTTTCAATGAATACAACATGTCTACTAATCATGATACCCTGAGTGTGTAAATTAAGCAAAATATATCCCTTTTGATAACTCGGGTAACCCATAAAAACACATGGAATAGCTATGGACTAAAATTTATCAGAGTTAGTTAAATCAGTAGCATATGCCAAGCAACCAAAAGTTTTCAAACAATTATAATCATCTTGTTTCTTGTACACTTTCTCATATGGGGTTTGAAAACCTATAATCCTAGAGGGTACCCAATTAATGACATATGTTGCCATTTTCACACACTCTCTCGAAAACCTAATAGGTATGTTGGATTGAAGCATAAGACTCCTAGACACTTGCATAAGTGTCCTATGCTTTCTCTCCACAATACCATTTTGTTTCGGAGTATATGGGCAAGATGTTTCATGTATGATACCTTTATCAAGGAAATATGATTGCAAATTGTTATTGACAAATTCAATTCCATTATCACTACGCACATGTTTAACATGAAAGGCAAATTGATTAAGGACATATGCAACAAAATTCTTTATATATCCAGCAGTTTCTGATTTATGTCTCATCAAGAACACCCAAGTTGCTCTTAAGTAATCATCAACAATTGTAAGGAAAAAATGATGTCCTTGATGGGTAGGTGTCCTATATGGACCCTATACATCTATGTGAAGTAATTCAAAGCAACAAGCAGTTTTAATACAGCCAGAAGTAAATGGGAGTTTAGTCTGTTTAGACTGAATGCAAATTTCACAACTTTTATACATGTCAAAGCTTTTGTCTTTTACAAAATCCAAGTGTTTCAAAACTGAAAGGGGCGCATGCCCCAACCTATTATGCAGAATTGAGATATCTATGGGGTCATTATGATCTATACCCTCCTTATCAATCAAATTCACAGCAGTTACATCACTATCGGTCACATCATTATTCAACTCATTTTGCAAAATATGAAGTCCCTTAACTAATCTACCAGTCGCCTTCATTTTCCCAGCTTGAAGGCCCTGCAATATGTATTGGTTAGGAAGAAAAGTAATCATGCAATGTGCCTTATTTGTAAGCCTAGAAACAGAAATCAGGTTAAACTGTAAGTTTGGTGCATATAGAACATTTCTTAATTCTAGGTTATTAGGGAATTTAACACAACCTACATGAGTAACTTGCACCCTATCACCATTAGGAATTTTAATTGTCTTAATAGACTCTACATATCTATCATAGGAATCTAATAAAGACAAGTCTCCAACTAAATGAGTGGTTGCACCAGAGTCTATTACCCAATTAGTATGTGAAAAATGGTGACAAGAGGAGTTTATCAAACCTGTACCAGTCAATGCATGCATGGTTGAAGTTGGTTCTATATCCTTCTTAAGAAACTCCATGAGTTTGTCATATTGCTCACGAGTGAATGTTGGTGCTACAACATCATCACTATGGGCAGATCCTTCTTGCTCCAACTGACTCAAGTTTGCTGTTTGTTGTGTCAATCGTGGCTTATTCCCTTTGAAGTCAGCAGGAAATCCCACCAAATGCCAGCAATTTTCCTTGATATGTCCTCTCTTATTGCAGTAGGAGCACTCTAGCAGAGGACTGTTTCTTCCTCTACCTCTTCCACATCCTCTTCCTCTAGCAATCATGGCCATTCCTTCGAGTGGGTTTGATTTAACCGTGTTACTGAGATTACGTTGAGCCTCATCTTCTATGATCATACTAAATGCTTGATTCACAGAAGGCAAAGGACTCATCAACAGGATCTAACTTTTGGCAGTGATATAAGAATCATTAAGCCCCAATAGGAATTGCGGCAACTTTTTTTGTTGTATACATTGGGAGTAAAGCTGAGAGGTAGTGCACTTACAAGATGGAATTGGCAGGAGTACCGATTCTTCTTTCCAAAATTCCTTCATCTTAGAATAATATTATGAGACAGTGAGGCTTCCTTGTTGTATAGAACTTAATTCCCTATGGAGATTGAAAATTCGTGACCCAGTCACTTTATCAAACCTCTCTTGCAGATCAACCCAAACGAGATAAGCATCCTGATGGAAAATCACACTATTGGCCAGCTCTTTAGAGATTGAATGCAATAACCAGGAGAGCACAACAACATTGCACCACTCCCATTGATCATGGAGCTAACTGTCTTGATTCTCCTTGGTGCATGATCTATCAATGAATCCCAATTTGTGTTTGCCCTTAAGAGCAATTTGCATTGACCGACTCCATACAGTGTAATTTTCAGAGCCAGTGAGAACTTGAGGAATGAGAGAGGCAGCTTGAGTGTTAGAAGGATGCAGGTAAAGAGGGTGAATGAATGGGATAGATTCACCAGTTAAGTCATCTTTCTTCTCAGCCATGATAGAGTAGATGAACGAATACTATGAATATAAAGAATAATCGATTGAGGAACTCACGGTTTATTCTTCGTCCTTTGAAAGGTTAGAAATGGAAAGAATCATCTAGATTGCTTGAAAATATTATTAGAAAACGGTGAGGCTGCGTGTGTCCGAGAATCGGAAGAAGCCGATCTTGAACACAGGAAGAACAAAGCAGAGGAAGCACGATCGTCTTGAACAGAGGAAGGGCGAAGCAGAGGAAGAACGATCTTGAACAGAGAATGCCGATCTTGAACACAGGAAGAACAAAGCAGAGGAAGCACGATCGTCTGCGATCTTAGGCCTGTGAAGATTGATGGTTATTGAGCAGTGAGTCTGGGTGACGATTGATCCGTGAGAATAGGTGAACGACGATCTTAAGCGACAATAATCTTAAGCCTATGGAGATCCCGGCGGTGCGATCTTAAGTGACGGTAGAGTGGGTTCCCAAATTTCATTGTTGATTTCGAGAAGTTTTGTGTCTTGGCTATTTCAGGTAGATTCGGGAAGCTTTGTGTTCTAGTTTGAAAACCAGTTTTCCCTTTCTTCAGCAATTATCGATCTATCTTGCAAATTGGGTTGTCTTCTTAGATCAGGGATCAAACTTGGCCCAAAGTTTCTTGAGAGTCTGCGTCTCCTGTACTTCGGATCTTGGAAGACCACTTCCTTCTTGGGTGTCTTCTTTAATTTTGGGCCTATGCAGTCAGTTATGAGTCATTCTTTTAGGTGTGGAACCTGGGCTCTGATGCCATGTTGAATAGCATAACACTAAACTCACATTGACTGAATAATACTTCTTATTGATTTTCATAAAATGTACATCACTTATATATAAGATTACTGCCTATATTTATAGGCAATACAAACACAATACAAACACTAAGCCCATAGTATACAAAGCCCAAATAATCAATGTTTGCAACTAATTTCTACTTTCTATAGAATCATTTTCAAGCAAAATGAACACAACCAATCAATTAAAAGTAAACCGAAAAATTCAAAAATCAAAGACCAAAGCTACATAAAGTCATAGACCGAGCTTTCAGAATGACAGTACCAGAGCAATAAACCTAAAGCTTCCAACTTTCAAAAGACGCCTCTGAACCATAGCAACAAAGCCAAAGCTTCCAGCTTTCAAAAAAAGCCTCTAGACAAGAGGAATGAACCCAAAGCTTCCACCTTTCAAGGCAACAGGGTGAAGATTAGAGCTTGGCGCCATGGAGTTCAAGAGGGGAAAAAACAGAGCTCTCAAGTCTCAATGGAGTCAAGGAAAAATGAAAAAAAAAAACTATAAAAGGAGAATGAAACAAACGGAAGAAGGAAGCAAAAAATCGAGAAACTAACCGAGCTACAATGACCGAGCTGTAGAACCTTTCACGGCAAAACCAAAAAATGAACCCGAAAAACTTTGGAACCAACGGCCCATACCGGAACTAAAGAACGAAGCAAAACAACAACCTTTCACAGTGAAATGGGGATGACTATGGCTCGCTGGAGCTGCTAAAACTTGGCACCATGGATGGAGCAAGAGATTTTGGACAAAGTCAAAGGGAGAGGGATTGACGGAGGGTTCGGTTCGATTTTTATTTTTGTGAGACTTTTGAGTATTTGACTTTTTGATATTTTGATTTCATCGCCTTCTATCCTGATAGTTCAATCAACATTAAAAAGAAGAAGAAGAAGAAGAAGAAAAGCAACCAATGAGTAATTTTTCCAACACTAACAATAGTAGTAACAATTAATTGATTGGAGTGGGCTACCCTACAGTATTTAAAAACAAATACTTCCTCAAAAATTTGCTTAACAATATTTTTATTTAAAAATTGATTAACTAGGTGTATTGATAAATCCCAAATTTTATATATTTTATCTCACCTTATTCATTTATTTTGAAAACTATTTTAGGCTAATTTGAATTTATTAGATAATATTTGGATTGTTATCCAATTTAAGAAAATAATATAAATCTAAATTAATTATGAGATTATTGGACTTAAATTGTTAAAATTTTAATTTCCTATCTTGTGATAGAATAATATTTCTAAATATATAATGGATCACGATTTTATTTAATTCTTGTAGGATAAGGAAAAACATATTAGGAAATCTTGTGGTACAAAATTATTTTTTGAAAGTTTAAAGAAGATCTAATGGCTGAGTTTGAATGCGCCAATTCAATTCTAATAATTTCAAATATTGCACCCTAAGCTTTCTAATTCTCCTATAAAACATACATAGCAGCCACATAATTATTAACGCTCTCAATTAAAAGCCCACACTCACACTTCTCCATGGAGTTAGGAAGATGGCCATAGAAGCTTGAGTTAGCTTAGGAGATAATTTGGGAGGAGCATGAAGGAAGCTAGAACCTAGGACTTACACTTAAGACCATAAAGGAGTGTCTTTCCCTTTTATCAATTTATTTCAAGACTTGAAATTATTTAGTTTTAGATAATTTGAGTTGTATCGCTTGAGAACAATCTAATTTTAGATTATAGACTTATTATTTAATTTGAATTAAATTGATATTTTAGAATGTTTTGTGTTTGAGCCATTTGCAGGAATTTTTACTTACAAAACTTTATATTGTCAATTGAATTATTAATTGAGCTTTCATTATTAATTTAATTGTCAATTTGGTTTTTCCTCTTGATTTTTTAATTGAGTTGGTTAATTGTCTATTTGTTTAATTAGACAATTGTCACATGATTTCCAGAATTTATTTGAAATTAATTAGGATTGGTTTTAATGGGTTTAATTAACTAACTCTTATTTCATTATGAGTTTTCTAGTGGAGTAAGTGTTATTGAGTTTGAGGGTTTCCCATGCTTCAATTAGGTGATTAAATTTATTAATTCCTCTCTTTTTATCAATCTCCCTTTGGTCTAATTAATTAATTTGGGCTAAGAAAGCTAACTCGATATAAATCATAAGTTATTCCCTTCACCGTATTTGAAAAAAAACCTTTAGTATCTTTTCTTATTTGATTTTCTTATATATTAGTTTTTTTCCTTAGGATTTTAATTCCTCTTTTCATAAGGAACCTCCCAAGAAAATTGCATTTGCATTTATTTAGGTTAGTGTCATTCTCTTATAGTTTTTAAAGTCATTTGCATCTTACATTATGTTGGTTTAATTGCATTTAGGTAGTAGAGTCTTACATTTTAGTTTAGGTCCATTCTATTATATTTTTTATCACCTAATAAATTCAATTCTAAAGAAATCCCATAAATTGCTCTTTGGGTGAATGACTTAGGTTGTCATTATATTACTTTAGTATATTGTCCTAATTATTAATTGATTGCTTTAGTGACAAGAGTTACATCACTCGTTCATTTTAGATATCTATATTCATATAATTCTATTATAAATAGAAAAAAAGAACACCAATACTCCTTATGTTTAATGTCAACACCCGTTTCCATTTTGATAATTGAAGAGTAATAAAGACAAAATTCAATGGGCATACAGAAAAGTACAATTATACTGATAAAAATATTCATTTACAATCCCAACGTCGTTCGTTTACAATTCCGATATTGTTCGTCGACGGAAACGAAAAATACAGCGGAAGTTTTAATATTTACAAATTTCATCAAAATATCACAAAATAGACTAATTATGACCACGATCTTGTCTGCGCCTCGAGACACGTGCCACTCACTTACCGGCCTCTACATCTTTTCCCCTTGGCCCACTGGTACCCACTAAGGTGTTTATTTAAAAATAAGGTGAGATTCCGAAGAATCCCCGTAGAGACATAATATCGTTCATAGAAAATGCGAAAAGTAAATATGACATGCGCCAATGTATGCACAAATTAATAAATAATGTAAACACATCATCATCATGTATACATGAGTAGGGCCCATCCCCACAATCTACACCGATTGGACTTCTGCCAACTCCCAGTGTAAGTGCACCTATGGCACTAACTGCCCCTCTCTAAGCAAATCATGTTGATTAATAAAGTGCATTTACAAAACAATGGCATCCACATAATCACATAACTTATGGCATATGTCCCTACCTCAAAGCTTTAATATCCCCTTTCTAAATGTACCTCAAAGAACGTGTCGTATCCGGCCTCCAAATCGGTCCTAAAATATTAAATGTACCAGAAATAGGTCATAACCTATCCAAGTATCATTTTAGACTATTCCATAGTGTTTATTGTGGTTATATTAGTCTATGGTAAAAATTTACAAAAAATGCCCCTAGGAACCCGGCCCGGGCCGGCCCCGTCGTATCCGGCCTGATGGCACGTTTTCTCAAAATTTTGACTAAGGCTATTTTGACTTATTTTTGCCCAAGGAATCCATTTCCGGGCTCGAAACCACCAAATTCACTGTCAAATTATGAAAATACCCTTGACAGCTCCTATTTAGGGATTTTAGTGGCATTTTCATAATTATGCTTTTTCGGTCTCTGTCGAAAAAGTGCTCAACTATAACCCCACCTATTTTTGCCCACTGAGTCCAATGGAACCATTTATTTCATAAAAATCCAACTCCTACTATCAGATCTGGTCTGGCTGAAATATTGAGAGAAAAATAGAGCTTTGTGTTTTAGCTTCCAAAACTTGTACTTTCCCACTTCTAATCCTTAGTTAACTCATTTAAACACTTTATAATTATGATTTAAAGAAATTTGGGTATCATAACCCCTTAGGATTAGGACTTTCTGAATTTACAAAATTAACAAAATAACCAAATCCAACCAAAATCATCAACAACAACCACATCTAACATAATCTTAGGATTTGTGAAGTTACCTTCTTGAGTTCTTTTCCTTTCTCTATAAGTCCTTCTCTCTCTTTCTCTTTGGGCTCAAGATTTGCTTGCTAAACCATAAATTTTATGGAAAGGAAGAGATTAGAGAAGAGATTTATGGAAGATTAGAAGAAGAAACCTTAAGAAATCATAACTTACCTTAGTCTTTCTCTTCTTCCTTCTCTCTTAGAGCATAAAGCTTTCTCAAACTCTCTCTCTCTCTCCTTTCTTTGGCTTGAACGAAAATGGGCTAGAAAGATGAAGGAGGTGTCTTCATAAATTATCTCACCTCTTCTCTTTATGTTTCATCCTAGCCCTTGATTTATCCAAAGGTTAGGATTTCTCCACCTTTCATGTACACCATACCTCCCACCATGATGTCTTGCTTTATGCCATACTCCCTCCACTTTATGCCATCCCTTGTCATCATTTGTGTACTTGGCCTTATCTCTCCACAACTTATGTCATATGATTTAATTGAGATTGAACCATTCTCTTTTCCCTTCTTTGGCCCATGCAAAACGCCACTTAGGGTCCTTTCACACCAAATTGGGCTTCATGTAATTGCCTTGGTCAATTGTGTAACTAATTATTATTTTATTGCTAATAACACATGTGCTCATGTCTTAGTAATTCTTATTTAATTGTTTGGCATAAGATGATGCCACTTGGCATGTTAATGAGCCAAATAATTATTTTCCCATCCTATTTCCTTATTCCACAAATCTTAATTTATTCCACTAAGAATATTCAATTTATACATTTTTATTTATTTTCCTTGATTAATTGAAATTAACTCCAATTAATTGAAAAATAATTAATCTTGGGCTAAATTGGCAAAATTATGATTTTGCTATCCCCTTTGTAATTTAATTCAATTTTTGAATTAATTTGCCCATTTCCTTATGAATATGAATATTTCAAAATTCACAAGATCCAAATTCATGAATATTCACCATTTTATTGAATTATTCAAATAATTACAATATATTTTTTGTGAATAAAATTTGGGGTGTTACACTTAATATATATCTAATTTGGAAAAATTAAAGAAGCTATATGATATGATCTATCCAAAATATTTTTGTATAATATTAAATTATACTATTAAATATTTTTGTATAATACTATTAAATTATACTATCACTATCCCTATATATAAGATCATTTTAACCGAATTATGAGTTTCCAAAAAATAATTAAAAGTAATAAATACGAAGAGCTAGGAATCAGGGCCGGGCCTTGACAAACTAGGGCCTAAAAGGACCGCCCTTTTAGACCCGGGGAAAGAAAAATTGTTATTTTTCCAAGCCCGGCCCAAAAGCATAAGGATCAGGGCCGACTTACAGGGCTTGAAGTCATTTTCACAATATTGAACAAATTTTATTTTTTTCCAATTTTTTTTTTAATTTCAACAATGGAATTCCTAATTTAATACATAAATATTGTCAAAATTAGAGTGTAAAGAGTATGCATCATGCAACAAACAAACACGGTCATTAAGTCATAATCAAAGGTAAATTATTGTTTACATATCACAATTACAAATAATTAATGAGAAGACTTAACAAAATTAAAAATACTTCTTCTAAATATGTCTTGAAAAGTGTAAGTAGTCAATAAAATAAACAATATAAGATATAAATAAAATAATCACAAGAAAATAAGTCAAAAAATACAAAATTAGTAAGAATACTTATGAAATAAGAAATATTTTTTATAAGTTTTTAATTTTTATTATTATTAATACAAGATATTCTTATTAAACTTAATTTTAAAAAAGTTAATATCAACTAAATATTTGAAATATCATTAACAAAATATAAAAAATCAATAATAATATTATCATATAAATAATTTTAAAAAATAAAAAAAAATACAGGGCCTAAAGGGTTGGCCCTTTTAGGCCCTCGACTCTACAGGGCTGGCCCTTTTAGGCCCGCTTTCATTTTTGAGTTAAAAATCTGAGGCCTTTCCATGTAAATTCAGAGTCTAAATAGGCCAACCCAACGGGTTCGGCCCATTTTTCTAGCTCTATAAATACATAGGAAATATAACTTTTTTTAAAAGAAGACCTAAGGGAACAAAATATTTTTTTTTTATAAGGATCTTAAAAATTGCAAATATTTTCAAGGACTAAAAATTGAAATATAAATTTCTAATTACAACATCAACCTTCTTTAACTCCATCTCAACTATTTTGATAAAAAAAAAAAAAAAACATCTGTATGGAACCTAATATTTCAATGATATTCTCTCATGCACATTGGATTATCTTAAAAGTTATAAAAATTAAAATAACATATAAAATATCTAAATAATTAGAAATCTACCTCTTTATATGTTTAGATTATTTTTTTAAAAACTTAAAAATATATAAAAAATCTTAATATATACTCCGTACTTCTTTTAAAAATATGTGATTTTTCATGAAAAAAAAGCTTGAACAAATGGGATGCACCCTAAAAAGAATGTTATAAAAATGAAAAATACTAAAATTTAAAATTCTTAAATAATAAATTCCTAAATAAACTGCCAGTAGAGCTTGAGGAGAGAACATCAATTGATAATTAACCATCAAATAGTTGAAATGAGATTAGAGAAAATATAGGAAATTTGGCTAGGGTTAATTTTGTAATTGAATATTTATATTTTAATTTTTAGTCCTTCAAAATAATTATAATTTTTAACTTCCTTATTCATAAATATTTCATTTTCTTGGTCCATTTCCCTAATCTTGCCTTTTTTTTTAAAAAAAAAACCCTTATTTTATGAATGAACAAAGGAGAGAGTAATAATGAGAAAATAAGAAAAGATAATATACAAGAAAAGATGTTGTGAGAGAATAGAGCAATGCTTTAAAAGTCGGGCTGGACGTTGAACCAGAAAAATTAACGGCTCATGGTTCAAACAATCCAATAGGTTGGATCGTTTGGTTGAACCGATAAATATAATACCCCAAATTTTATTCACCAACAATATATTGTAATTATTTTGAGTAATTTAATAAAATGGTGAATATTCATAAAATTTGAATCTTGTGAATTTTGAAATATTCATATTCATAAGGAAATGAGCAAATTAATTCAAGAATTGGATTAATTTTCAAAGATGATCAAAAAATCACAATTTTGCCAATTTAACCCAAGATTAATTATTTTTCTAATTAATTGAAGTTAGTTTCAATTAATCAAGGAAAATAAATAAAAATGTACAAATGGATTATTCTTGATGGAATAAATCAAGAATTGTGAAATTAGGGGGAATTATACATAATACAATTATATGAATTATGGAATGTATGAAAAACATTTTTCTCCTCTTCTTTCCCCTAAATTTCGCCAACACATGAAAATAAGGGAGAAGAAATGGATTGGTTAGGGTAAAGGGAAGGAAGGATGGTTAGTGTAACTAGACAAGAATTTAGTCTAAATCCAATTGAAGCTAAATGATGAAAGAGTATGGCATACAGTAGAAGGCATGGTGAAGGAGTATGACATAAAGTAAGAGAGATGGTTGGAGGTATGAGAGGAGGAATGGTGTAAGAACATGTGGTGAAATCTCAACCCTTGATAAGATCAAGGGCCAAGAGGCAAGAAGACCAAGTTAATAAAACATTTTCTCCTTCCTCTTCCATGCATACTTCGGCCAAAGCAAGAGAAAAGAGAGTGGGAGTGAACTTGGAGAACTTCAAGGAGTTAGAGAGCAAGAGGAAGCAAAATCTAAGGGAAGGATTTGTATTTCAAGTGATTAAGCTTCATACCTTGTGTAGTTCATCCTCTAATATCTTATTCTTCATGGAAATCATGGTTTAGCAAGCTAATCTTTAAGGTTGAGGAGAGAGAGGGAGGACATCCTAGAGAGAAAAAAACCAAGAAGCAAAAGGTAATTATACCAATCTCAACTTTATGTTAAGTATGAAGTTGTTGTTGGTAATTGTTGTTTGGCTTATGTGATTTTTGGTTGAGTTATAAAATTTGAAAAGCTATAACCCTAAGGGTTTACGCTGCCTAAAATCCTTTAAATCTTGATTAAGAAGTGTTTAAATGAGTTAACCAAGGATTAGAAGAGGAAAAGTACAAGTTTTGGAATATAAAACACAAAGCTCCATTTTTTTTCCATTTTTTCTTCAACTTTCAGCCAGAACCAGAACTGGTAGTAGGAGGTGGATTTAATGAAATAAATGGTTCCATTGGACTCAGGGGGCAAAAATAGGTAGGGTTACAGTTGGACACTTTTTCGGTAGAGGCCGAAAAAGCATAATTACGAAAACGCCACTGAAATCCCTAAATAGGGGTTGTCAAGGGTATTTTTGTAATTTGACAGTGAATTTAGTGATTTTGAGCCCGGAAATGGATTCTTTAGGCAAAAATACGTCATAATAGTTGTAACCCCCTTCACGACATAGGCCGAGATTAGTTCATAAATACATAATTATGTGAAATTAAAGACCGTAAGATGATTTGGGACTTAAACAAAATTAAACTTCCCAAAATCAAGAATTATAAAAACTTTTACAAAACATGTTCACATTAGTCTCACATTCACATTTTAATACATAAATGGCCTATACAGGTTCATTTCATTCATACATATCAGAGTACAACATAAATTCCCGACACACTCGGGTTCCATTAATTAATAAAGGGTCTACAAAAGCACAAAGCCCAGAAACTTTCCCTTTACTTGGGGATTACACAACTATAAAAATGATTTATACAGGATAACCAAATAACCAAAATAAAACTCCCGATCCAAAGCTCTACCTGTTCTTCATTACCCGCTTCCCTTTTGATCGTTCAACCCTGTCTAAGAATTTTTTTTTGGGAAAGTGAGATTCTAAAGAATCCCCGTAGTAACAAATAACTCATAATATGCACAACATCAAAGCATGAAAGTAAATAATCTACACAACACACAACAATCACAAAAACAGTTGCAATGGTCGGGGTAGGTATCATGGGCATCGCCCCCTACGATGGCTCACACTGAACTGCTTGCTGTATCGCACATCCACATGAACATATCACATATATCATCACAGCTAGGATCCATATAAAACATTTCACAACTCGCAGCCCCACGTGCTGAATACTCAAACAGGAATCAATGATTCCATAATACAGCCTCAGCACTTACAACGGCAAATACAACGGCCAAAGTAGGTATCATGAGGATTGCCCCCTACGACGACTCACGCTGAAATGCTCGTGCTATAATGCCCTATGGCCGATAACACATTCACAATGATAAACATGCATACCAAGTATCATACACAACATGAGAAAAGAGTCACTACCTTAATCCTTCCGGGCATGTCCTGGCGCCGGTTTCTCCCGAGCAGGGCAAATGTTAAATCTTATATTCATAATTAAGGAAGAAGAGTCAATTCTCTATTCCAATTCTCAATGACTTCTTAACACTTAGTTTGGTTATCATTATAGCTCTTTTATTACCTAATAATAATCCTAACAATAGCTCTAAATGGTTGGAAGACTATCCCCAAATATCCCCTTTTTGAAAGCTCAAACCTGATATTTTTCACTGAGACACTCGAGTAAAGATGACCTCACTCGAGTGATATTGTACGGATACTCGAGTGAATGAGACCTCACTCGAGTGAAGGTACAGTCTACACTCGGGCACTAAAGAGTAAAGGTCAACGAGTGAATACCTGAGAGCATAAGAAACTTTTCAGAGACAAGAATACTCAAGCACTAGGAAGTGAAGCACATAAAGTGAAGACCTGAGAGCACAAAAGTTCTCAAGGATCAAGAGTACTCGAGCACAACCCATTGCACTCGAGTGAATATCACCTACCCGCGAGTGAGAAGGCACACTCTTGCACCATAACCGCAAGTGACAACCCGAGATGCAAATCCTTGGTGTCAAATACACCTGCACTCGAGTGATAGGAAGCTCACTCGAGTGATGTCCCACCACACTCGCAAGTGAGGCAACACTTGCCTTTGACCACGAAAGTACAACAAGAACATAGAGAGCAGAAAAGGAAATTGCACTACCGCACTCGAGTGAAACTCAAGACCACTCGAGTGATGTTCATCCCGTACTCAAGTGAACCCCAAATCACTCGAGTGATTTTATCAGAAACCAAAAAACGCAGTAAAACAGACCACATTTCCTAACACTTGCCCAATTGATTCAAATGGACCCAAAACTTCTACCAAAGCTACTCCCACACAAAAACATCCAAAGAATTCAATGGAATCATCAGAATCATCCAATTCCTACTCCATTATCATACTTTGGTTTTAGGCAATGTAATCATCCAAATTCCAAAATCATCCAAACATACCAGTCACATCCCACATTAATCAATCTATCCAAAACTCATACTAAAACACCCATTTCTATACCAATAACATGTCAAACTACCAATGACCCTATTCCAATAAAAATGGGCCAAAAATTCCAGAAATTTCAATCTTACTCATTTGGCATAAAACATAGATAGAAGGATTGATTTCACTTACATTGTCAACTTTCTCAAAGACACTTCTTGATTCTCCAACTACCAGATTTTTGTGATTCCTTAAATCACTACCAATGGAAAAACTACAACCATCAAATTGAAGCTCTCACTCCAAGGAACAACATTAAAGAAGAGAATTTAAACAATGGAAGTCATTATCTTACCTTTTCTCAAGTTTTTCTTCCTTTCCTTTAGACAACAATGGTGAAAGAGAGAGAGAGAAATGAGAGAGATGAGTGTTAGAGAGGATGAAATGATGATGATTTCCCCTCCCCATGCTGCCAGCTGAATTGGAGAGAGGAGAGGAGAGAGAAAATTATATTTTATCCCAATTTGACTTTTCCCATGTCTCTCTCTTCTTCTATACTTGACACATGTCCAAACGTTATTCGTTCTCATACAATAAATCATCAATTAGCTACTCTAATCCCTTAATTAGCCATTTTAATCACACTTCTCATTTTCTTTTAGCTAGTAATTAATTTCTCCCTTAATCACTAACTTATGGCTAATAATTTCATTCATTCCATTTTTCAATAATTATGGCCTATTAATTAAAATTGCCACAAAACACATGAAAAATCACTTATTATTTCACAATTATCCATAATAATTGTCATTAGTCCTTAATCAAAAATTGGGATATTACAGTAGCCTTAGTCAAAATTTTGGGAAAACGTGTCATCGGTCAGTACGGCGGGGCCAGGCCGAGGTCCCAGGGGCATTTTGATAAAATTTCACTATAGACTAATATAACTACAAAAAT
This sequence comes from Inga laurina, assembly GCA_963855925.1. Classification (NCBI taxonomy): domain Eukaryota; kingdom Viridiplantae; phylum Streptophyta; class Magnoliopsida; order Fabales; family Fabaceae; genus Inga; species Inga laurina. The sequence continues at coordinate 16,607,037 of OY979709.1, forward strand.
ACAATAGAAGAGTCTAAAATGAAACTTGGATAGGTTATGACCTATTTCTGTACATTTAATATTTTAGGACCGAGTCGGACGTCAGAAACGACATGTTTTACGAGGCACACTGAAAAAGAGGTTTAACAAACTTCAATGTAGGGAATACTATCTTTCATACACTATGTGAATAATTATATGTATTTGTTACTCTATTTTGTGATATGATTGCGTGCTAGAGGCACAGTACCTAGTTGTGGTTCATTACCCAACAACAGTATATCGAAAAATCCTAACTGTGGTCGATGACTCAGTTGAGGTATATTATCGGAAATCCTAGCTATAGTCGGTGACTTGGGTGAGGTAAATCTATATGAATCGAATCTAATTTTCATTTTTGCCTAATATAGTGCATTGCATATTTAATTTTCACATTTTATATGTCGATTGTATGTCTCTATGGGGATTCTTCGGAATCTCACCCTTTTTCAAAAGCAAGTATCTCAGCTAGTGCCAGTGGATCTAAGGGCAAAGGCGTGGACACCGAGAAGTAATTAGCTTGTATCTTAAGGTGAGTGATAAGTAAAATATTTGCATATTTATTTTTCCCTTATATAATGATTTTATGGATGATATTTGAGCTCAATTTAATAAATTTAGGTGTAATTAATAAATAAATAATAATTTTGGCATAAAATAAAATTTCTTGAAAATTAAATATAGTTTGAATTTCTTCTTCATGATTGAGTTTTATTTATTATTCTTAATGCTTTTGATTGACTGGTCATCTTTTAAATGATTTCAATATGCATGTTGGTACCGGAAGGAGATGCATGTATATAAATCCTATAATTAAAACCATGACTTGCGTATGAAATAGGAATATATTCATATGAGTTGTTTAGTCTTACTGAGTTCCATAAATCTTAATGCATAATTAATTGCTTAAATTCATATAGGAATATATTGAATTAGCAATTAATTATAGAATTGTTTGACCTTGGAAGAGGCTAGTAATTAAATTAGGAAAACTCGACTGTCAATCATGTGAAATAAATTGGGTTAGAATAGATAAGTGATTCAATTTGGAATTTGTTGAGTGAAATCTGATCCTTAGGGCTTTTTTTTTTTTATATTTACTTTCATATTATTTGTACTCATATTTAATCATTTTATTTTGTTCTCTCAACTACCAACTACTCTATCAACTAAATAGAATTAAAATTACCCATTTTGGTACTTAGTGATCAATCCTCGTGAGAACCATACTCTACTCACTTCTGTATTACTTGATTACAACAGTGTACACTTGCACTTTTTAATGGATCATTTATACTCGTACCAGCGAGGGCAATATAGCGGTTAAAATTAGTTTATGCCTTAGATATTTTGGGTTATCCTGTAAATATTAAGTTTCCGTGGTATTTTCTATATATCTTTGATGAACGATATCGGTATTGTAAACAAATATTTTTATCAGTATAATCGTACCTTTTTGTATGCCCATTGAATTTCATTTTTATTATTCTCCGATTATCGAAATGGACACGGGCGTTGACATTAAAGCTCTATATCTCTACTTTAATCCTATAAATTTGCAAAATTTTTGAACTAGGTTTGACCCACAAAATCTATTGCATAACAACACTACCTCACTAGAGGCAAATCAAACAACATGCACTTGCAACTTCAAAAATTTTCAATTTTGTATATATGTTTCCAAAAATCATTAACACCTATATCCCCCACACAATTTTTCCTTCTAAATCCAATGGAACTATCAAAATTACAAAATTCCAACTCCTTCCCCCTATTCTGTTCTTGGACAAAAGTTAGGGTTCTTAGGAAGGAATATGTGTTTTCTTGATTTCTCTTATTTAACCACTTCCTTTCCACTTCTAACTGTGGTCGATGACTCAGTTGAAGTATTTTATCGAAAATCCTAGCTATAGTTGGTGACTTGGCTGAGGTAAATATATTTGAATCGAATCGAATTTTCATTTTTACCTAATATAGTGCATTGCATATTTAATTTTCACATTTTATATATCGATAGTATGTCTCTATGGGGATTCTTCAGAATTTCACTCTTTTTCAAAAACAAATATCTCAGCGCGTACCAGTGGGCCAAAGGGCAAGGATGTAGACACCGGAAAGTGAGCGGCACGTGTCTCAAGGTAAGGACAAGATAGTGGTTATATTTAGTCTATATTTTGGATATTTTGACGCAAATTGTAAATATTAAGTTTCCGCTGTATTTTCTATATTTCGTCGACGAACGATATTGATACTGTAAACGAATATTTTTATCAGTATAATTGTACTTTTCTGTATGCCAATTGAATACCGTCTTTATTACTCTTCGATTATCGAAATGGAAATGGGTGTTGACAATAAGATAATTATTAAATAAAAAATATTATATAATAATATATGTATAAGAAATAAAATATCAAATTCTTAAAAATGTTTTAGAAAAACCTAAATATTTCAATTTGATAAAGAAACATTTCAAGAAAATATCATTTGAACTTCAAAATCCCAAATCAGTTATTTGACAAAAACTTAAGTTGTTAATCACATTACTTTTATTGTTAATAAAATCAATTTGAAATTTGAAATTTCAAGCTTTTTTTAATATTTTTCCATTTTATAATGAGTTAATCACATATATTAATATCCCTCACAACTTATCAAATTGAAGATAATATACTGAATATATATAACATTATATTAATCATTTTTCATAAAAATAAAAATAAATAAAGTAAAGAATAATTCTAAACAAACTGAACGGGAAATTGTATACTAATGGAAGAATGGGATAGCATAAAGATCTCTCCTCTTTTTTTAAATAAAAATCTACCCTCGATGAACGTGTGTGTGGTGATGGTGACATGATAGGCATTAATATTTTTGCTATTTATTAATAGGATATTTTTAAATGACTTTTATTAAACCATTTTAATAATTAAATCTAAATATTTTAGTATATTTTATTTAAATTATATTTTTAAATCGTTACTAATCTGACCCTGAGTCAACTCCCGGTTTAATCCACTAATTTTTGACTCATTACCTCAACTGGGTTAATGACGGGTCATTTTTTAATACATTGTGTATAGGAGTAGTAATTAATTACTCCTATGCTTAGATAAGACCTAGTTTGGCATGAATTTTATTTTTAGTCTTAAATTTAAGACTTTTTTTTTCTCTTATATGTATTATTTTTAAAAAAATTAATTTGTATGTCTCACATATAAATTGAAATATTCCCTCCATCCTTACATATAAGGTTTCATTTTTTGAATGTGCTTGTTCCTTTTTATAGGTTCCGATATAAGTTGTTTTAAATAGTAAATGCATTTTAGCCCATTTTACCTTCAATTAATTTCATATACTATATTAATTAAAATATTGAATCATGCCCTTTGTGGTTTGCACTATGAGCTTCGAAACAGGAAACATTCATATTACCAAAAAAGATGTCGAATCATTCCCTCTATTCCAATTAATTAAAAACTGGATCAGACCGGACTGTTCAATTGATCCATCTGGTTACCGGAACACTCTTTGACTCACTTTGCTCATTTCGTCCGCTTAGCAAGTTCAGCCGTTTCAAGCCACTTTAAGCCGCCTTTTTTACTTGAAGCCAGCATTAAGCTGGGACTAGGATGACTTTGCAAGAATCAGTCGGCCTGAATCTGTGTACTTGCGCATTTAAAATAAAACTAGATTGAGTTTGAGACAACATCCAGCAAAGAAAAAGTGAGGAGATCATCGGAGAATATGGAAAAAGACAACATAGAAGGAGAAAAAACCACCATCGTTGCAAGCAGTGACAACGATGAACGAGAAATATGAAAGCTCTGACAACTTGAAGGTTGGAGTGTTTAGACTTTTCATAAAAAAAAGATTGTTTCAGAGGGTAAAGTTGTATGGGGTGCTGTAAAAGTAAAGCTTTCAGTATATAGTAATAAAGCAACCTCTGTTTTTTTTAACCGAACAAAGCAATCTCTGTTTAATTTTATACGAATGTATATATAATTAATATTGAGTAGTGGAATGGATCTTCCATGATATTCTCCACTATCCTATCCAATATTTTTCATAACATCTGCCCCTAATATCTCTGTTTACATAATTACAATACCTAGGTTACAACAAAATCTGTTTTTTCCCTTTCAATTTCAAACTGTATTGCCTAGTGCTCTTCATTTTCATTTTTTTAAAAAATGTTTTTATCTCCCTTTGGCGTTCTCTCAAATTTTTGATCGCGTTCTCTCCCTCTCACGTAGCTCTCATTTCCTATAATTATCTTTTTCATGTAATTTTCTTTCATGGTAAGTTTTTCTTGGCATCTCCTCCCTTATTTACCTTATTTTCTCCTTCTCCTCCCTTCTTCTTTCTGAGTTTTGGACATTTTTTTTTTTTTAAAAGTGACCCAGGTGAACTGTCTAACCCAGCAAACTTGGAATTTCATCGAAATTCTCACCCTCCCCTCCAATTTTTGTCCTCACTGGAAACTAGAATTAAATTCACTTTGTTCCCTCCAATTTTTATATACGTGGTGAAAATTGATTTTTTTTTATTTCTCTTTAACATAAATCATTAATCATCTATTTCTGTTTTTTTGCCAGCAATTATTTATTTCTAATAGTAAAGGGCACAGAGCAAACAATTTTGGATCTGGCTTCGGTTCGCTACCATTCGGTCTGCTGTAATATCCCAAATTTTGGGATTAAAGGCTTGTGAATAAGCTTAAATTAAGTGGACTCTTAAACCCCGGTTTACTAGGTGTCTCAAACCTATTACCTAACATTTCTTATATCTTTGAGGTATTAAAGGAAATAAAATGATGAATTAAAGAGTATGAGAAATTTGGTAAATTAAAGAGTATGGAAAAATTAGGTGGGGTTACAGTTGATCACTTTTTCGAAAAAAACCTGAAAAAGCATAATTACAAAAACGCCCCTGAAATACTAAAATAAGGGCTGCTAAGGGCAATTTCATCTTTTGGCAGTGAATTTTATAATTTCGAGTCTGGAAATGGATTCTTTGGGAGGAAATATGTTAGGATAGCCCGTGTTAGAATTTTAGAAAAAGTACGGTCGGACCAGGTATGGCGGGGTCGGGCTGGGTCACGTCTTCGGGGCATCTTAGTAATTTTTCAATATAGATTCATATAACCCCTAGAAATACTGTGGAAGTGTCTGAATGGTACATTTAGCATTGTAGGATTGAATATGGAGTCTAAGTTATTTGCACGTAGATCGAGAAATTATTTCTGTTTAACAGAAGGGACACAAGGTAGTGGACTTATCTTACTTGCATGTATTTGATATCTTTGCTTATGTAGTGATGTAAGTGATTGCTTTACTTAATTGTGTAGAGCATATTTGAATAGATGAAGCTCTGTTTCTGTTTTCGCTTTGGTTATAGTCTTGTTGCATGAAACATTGAGCATGTAGAAATTGTTAGATCTCATGTTTTGATGATAACAAAAGAATGGTTTGAAAAGGAAATGATTAATAAACAAGCTTGAACAAAGTAATGACAGGAACAAGCATTACTTGAAGTAAGCATTGGAGTAATGAAGATTGGTCAAGAGAAAATGCTGAGGAACTTGATCAGAAGCACATTTTCTAAGGCATTACTCGAGGAGCTACTCGAGTAATGAGACAAAACTTGAAGTAATCAGAGACAACTTCCAGTAATCTGCCAACGTTACTCGAGGCGCTACTCGAGTAATAGTGTAAGTATTTTTAAGTTGCTCTCGGCCTGCCAATGTTACTCGAGGCGCTACTCGAGTAACCATGTGAAAAACTTCCAGTTGCCATCAGGTTGCCAAAGATACTCGAGGAGTTCCTCGAGTAACTCTGTTTGTGAAAAATGATGCTCTCGACATTTTGTACCACTGCAACATTACTCGAGTAGGTACTCGAGTAACTCACTAAAGTAAGTCAAAAACTTGAAGGTGGTATCCGAGTAACGTGATATATTTTTAACTAATTTCCTCGAGTCCTTACTCTGATATGCAAGTATTCAATAATGTATTTTAAGTGGATTCCTCGAGTAGGTACCCGAGTATGAAGAGATAACTTCAAGGGAAACCTCAAGTCATTACCCGGGTAAGTCAAGCACAGAAAGTACAGTTACTCGAGGTGGTACCCGAGTAACCTATGTAAAAATGAATGCATTACTCGAGTCCGTACCCGAGTAATGAGGTAAGTGCTCTCGGCATCTAAATCCTGCAACATTACTGGAGTAAAGCATCGAGTAACCAAAAGTTTTTATAAAGATTTACTCGAGTTGGTACCCGAGTAACTCATAAAGTTGTGAGTTCATTACTCGAGTAAGTACCCGAGTAAATAACTATTTACAAAGGTTTGAAATTTAGTTTACTCCATGCACTACCCGAGTAATCTTGTATTTATTTATTGACTTGCAGTTTGACAAAGATTTCTCGATGTTACTCGATTAGGTACTCGAGTAAACTTCATGTGATACTCGAGTAGCTACTCGAGTAAGCAAACCCAGAAATCCAGAAACCTTTCAAACGGTGAATATTTTGTTTTCTATATGATTAATCTTTCATTGTGTTAGTATTCTTAGCCTATTTACAGATGAACAATAAAGAAATCATATCAAGTAGTGGAAGTCAAATGAAACGTTCAAATGTCACCGACCGTCACCTACCACAACGTATGTTTTTCAAAAACTGGAAAAGTCAATAATGGCTGCGCACGCTCCAACGGACATGAAGAAACACGTTCCAGCAATCATTACCAATGTATCTATATATATGTGAACATCTGAACAGAGAAGAACACTAGAACACACTTACGAACGTATCATCAAGTTCATTACTCTGTTTTCATTATACTTGTGTTTCTATGCTTCAGTGATTCTTATTTACTCTGTGAAGAGAGGTATTTTATTCAAACTCAATATTTGTTATTGAGGTAACTTAAGGTTGTGGAACCTTGAGTTGGGATTGAATTACAACTTGTAAGGGGGAGCGAGTGTCCAGGTGTAGGAACTTGCTTGTACTGAGGTGCCAAGAACCCACTGAATCTTGGAAGATATAGTGAAACTCTCAGAGAAGCTCTGAGGACTGGACGTAGGTCAAAGTGGTTGTGGCCGAACCAGTATAACTCCCGGTGTACACTTCGGTGATATTTCTCCTTACTCTTTCATGTTTTAATTTCAACGTCAAATTTTATATTTGCAACGAAATTTTTAAGATCACCCAATTCACCCCCCCTCTTGGGTGAAACACTTGCTCTAACATTTGGTATCAGAGCATAGGTCTTCTTGTTAAGGTATAACAACCTAAGAAGGATCCAATGGCAAGCATGGGCGAAGGAATTCTTCCCGACGGAGCATCCATCACTAGACCTCCTGGATTCAGTGGAGAACACTTTTCCTTTTGGAAAGCAAAATTCAGAGTGTTCGTGATGGCTACCGAATATGGACTGTGGGATGTGATTGAGAGTGGAAATTATCAACCTACAAAAACTGTAGATTCTCAGAAAATTCCCAAGACGCCCGCGGAATATGATGAAAAAATTTAGACCCATTATTTTACCCTCATGATATAGTTTTGAGAAAAAAAGATGGACAACGGACTGTATGGTAGCGGACCGAAGCCAGATCCAACAATTTTATAGGCTCCTTATATTCTATTTTAGGTACAAAGTACAAACTCCACTCGATGGTCTCTAAGCTAAACATCCAATAGAAAAGCTTGTCGATGGCGGGCTAATCCAACCGGTGTCACGCCCTTATTTTAATTTCACCTTTACCAAAGTATTCACGGAAAATGACATGCGGTTCGGTAGGCAACATAGGAATAGCATAATTATATTGATAATATGTGCATGATTACATAAATTCCCCATAGGGGTTTGTACATGATACTTACGATTAAGGTAGCTGCACAAGGCTACTAGGGTGTCTAAACTCATCCCAGTGAAACAGAAACTTCTTCTCGTCTTCGTTCCACTACTGTAATCCCCTCGTACGGTACTTTGCATTGTTGTTTACATATCTTCTGTCCTCTCCTGTCTAAATTGTTGGTAGGGGAGGGTGAGATTCGAGAGAATCTCAGTAGGAAACAGATACCATAATGCATGCATGATTGATGCTATGTGTATGACATGTTAGCTTTATCTAGATGTATGCCCCATAATGACATTTCTGCATGCTCAATGTTTCATACAACAAGACTATGGCCACAGCGAAAACAGAAACAGAGCTTCATTTATTGAAATATGCTCTACACAATCAAGTAAAGTAATCACATACATCATTACACAAGAAAAGATATCAAATACATGTAAGTCCCCTACCTTAACCCCTTTCCGCCTAGAAATGCGTGCCTCGATCTACGTGCAAACAGCTCGGGGCTCTATGTTCGATCCTACAATGTCAAATGTACTATTTAGACACTTCCATAGTGTTTCTGGGGGTTATATGAGTCTATCTTGAAAAATTACTAAAATACCCCCGGGGACCCGACCCTATCGTACCTGGCCCGGCTATACTTTTCTCGAAATTCTAACCTAGGCTATTCTGATAAATTTTCACCCAAGGAATCCATTTTCAGACTCTGAATTACCAAATTCATTGCCAAAAGACAAAATTGCCCTTGGCAGCCCTTATTTCAGTGTTTTAGGGGCATTTTCGTAATTATTCTTTCTCGGCCTTTTCCGAAAAAGTGTCCAACTGTAACCCCACCTAATTTTCCCTCAAGAACTCAATGGAACCATCAAATTATTGAAAATCCAACTCTAAGAACCATTTACAATGCTGGCCGAAATATATGGGTTTTAAGGGGAAAATCAAGGTTTTTCGGTTTCGGCTGCGTAAACGCTTTCCTTTCTATTCGTAACCACTTTATTGACTATTCCATTAGGTGATAACTACCATTTAGTATCAATTTGGGCAGCATAACACCTAGGCCATCTCAATTTCCAAATTTAAAACCAAAGACAATCCAGCAAAATTTCACCGATTAAATTGTTCACAACAGCCAAAATAGTCAATATACGAAAGTTTGGAAGTTACCTCAAGCTCCCACTGGCTTTTCTCAAATGTGGCTGAAACCCTAGCTTCCCTAACACCAAATTGAGCTTCACAACCTTAAATCACATGAATAGGAAGCTTAGGAACGGAGTTATACGCATTAGGAACCGATTTACTGAAGAAATCACTTACCTTTGCAAGCTTTTTCCTCCCCTTTTCTCTCTCTAAAATTTCACACTTCCTCTCTCTTGTTGCAGCAAAAATGACGAAAATGGGAGGAGGAAGATGATAAAATATGATTTTATAAGATATTATAATTATCCAATAATTATTTTTCCATTTTCAGATTTTTACAAAATTCTGGCAGATTTTTGCCTAAACTTTGAAAAATCATAACTAATTCTAGAAAAATCAAATTGGAGTGATTCCAAAGCCTATAAAACCCTTATTGAGTCTAGTTTCAAGAAAAAATATAAAATTTTGCTGAATGGAATCACAAAATTCCCAGAATTTCAATCTTTGCATATTGTTACAGAAATTTCACAGTTTTTCTGTGCTGACTTCAAAAATTCATATCTTTTTTTGTATAGCTCTAATTGAGTCATATTACCTATCAAATTAAATCTTAGGATGTCTAATTTCATCCTATAAAATTTCATAATTTTTGCTCATCATTTGTTTATTCAAAATCACATGACAAGCTCACTATCTCATAGGCAATTTCACCAAAAACGTAATTATATTCTCCAAAATTCACCATTTTACTTTCTTAATACCCCAAAGATATTAGAAACATTAGAGAATATATTTGGAGCACCTGCTAAACCGGGGTTTAGCAGTCCACTTAATTTAGGCTTGTTCCCAAACCTCCAATCCCAAAATTTGGGGTATTACAACCGGCACTGCCGGGGAGCCCCACGCCAACTAATTAATTATTACTTCCTCACACCAAAAAAAAAATTATTACTGCTCTGTACCCACAATAGTACTCCCTCCTTGTATCGTAAAATTATACTCCCTCATTGGGGGGGGGAACAACTCCCTCCTTCCTTAATATGGGATATATATTCAAAGAGTTGATATCGATAATTAATATAATGTATTTTTTATATTTGTTAATCTTTTATTAAGTTATTTCTATTGATACTTCCTCTACAATAATCACAAAGAAGAAGAAATATGGGAATTAAGGAAGATGACTAAGATATTTTAGAAAATATATGTCATATTAATTAGTTTAATTAACTTCCTTAATTTAATCAAATTAGATAAACATATCTTATATTACTTAGTAAAAAAATGTCTTATACTAAAGACCTGAGGGATTATTACTCCTTTGTACCCAAGAAAAGAAATTATTACTCCTGCTTTATTAGTACTACCATTTTTAATTCATTGGAACAGAGGGAATGATTCAACATTTTTTTTTTGGGTAATATGAATGTTTTCCTTTTAGGCTTATAGCGCAAACCACAAAGGATATGATTCAATATTTTAATTAATATAGTATATGAAATTAATTGAGAATAAAGTGGGTAAAAATACATTTACTATATAAAACAACTTAAATCGAAACTTATAAAAAGGAACAGACCCATTCAAAAATTGAAACCTTATATATAAAGATAGAGGGAGTATTTCAATTTATATATAAGATATACAAATTAATTTTTTTAAAAATAATACATATAAGAGAAAAAAAATAAAAAAAGTCTTAAATTTAATACTAAGGGTGTGTTTGGTTTGAGGTGAGAGGAGGGGATGGGAGGGGCAGTAAATTATAATTTTGGATTGAAGAAGCTCAAAATTTACCCTCTCTTTTAAATTTTGGGTTTCTGTCCAAAATTTAATTACCTTCAACCTAAAAAGATAATTTATCCCTTTTCTCCTCCCCTCAAACCAAACACACCCTAAGACTTGTTTAATATGAGGGGAGAAGAAGGAAAGTGAGGTAGAATTTTTTTTTGAGTTGAGAAAAAAAAAATAGATAAGTGAGGTTAAAAGTTTTTAGGGAAAATCCCATATAAATACCATTTCAATTGTCAAAACCCACAAAAGTCTGTTATAACTTAGAAAAGACAGATAGGTGATTAAGGACCAATCTGGGTTACTGAAGTTTAAGGCTAAAGACCAAAATGCCCCTCAACTCATTTACTCACACTCACCTCCAGAAAACTGTCGTTCCTTTCGATTCTGTCGTTCCTTTCGATTCTGTCGCAGAAGGGTTCCAGAAAACTGAATCACTCATCTGTCGTTCCTTTCGATTCTGTCGCAGAAGGGTTCCAAAAAACTGAATCACTCATATGTCGTTCCTTTCGATTCTGTGCAGAAGGGTTTTTTGTCGTTCCTTTCGGTTCTATCTAAGAGGGGCTCCAGAAAACTGAACTTAAGCCTGGGTGTGCAGATCTGGGAGTAGCTATTTTGCAAGTCATCTTTTGGTTTATGCACAATGATTTGGATCCCTTCAAATATTTTGGTTAGAAGGGTTATGGCATATATGATGTGCTTTATGTAAGTACTGTTTTTTTTGTTAAAACAATAGTCTATACCCTGGGAATGACAAGAAAACATTAGGTGCTGGTGGAATCGTGATGTTCACTTGTCATTGGACAATGTATTTGGTAGTTGCTGTCAATAAGAATCTGGTGTTTTGTAAATTCCATTACTGTACTTGTCATTTCTATTGAAACAGTTGTTAATGATGACAGGTGATGTAATTAAAGTGCACATGAATGAACACCTTCTTTTGAGTTAATGACTTCTATGCATTGAGTGTAGGTGGAATGAGTAATGTTAAATTTTTTGTTGACAATGTTTTTGGTAGGTGCTGTCAAGTTTCACAATGGGAATAACAAGTTTCATAATGTAATTGACAAGTTTCATAATGGGAATGACAAGTTAGCCTCACCAAGCAATCACTGAGTGTTTCCCCAATAGGGGAGCCCGCTGACAAGTTTCACAATGGGAATAACAAGTTTTACAATGGTATTGACGAGAACGCTAATGGGAATAACAAGTTTGGCTTACTAAAATATCACTGAAAGTGTTTCCCCAAAAGGGGAGGACCCTAACAAGTTTCATAATGGGAATAACAAGTTTTATAATGGTATTGACGAGAATTCTAATGGGAATGACAAGTTGTGTTCTGACATTGACAAAAACCACAAATGATTATTGTTAGATTCAGATATCACTATTTGAATAGTGGATATATCACTATATGAATACTATTCGAATAGTATATTCATATAGTATGCGTAGAACATTGATGTGGAGTCACATGAAAGAGTGGGGGATAAAGTGGATATGGAAAAAAAAAAAGATGTGATGAATGGTTACACTTTGTTTCCCATGGTTAACCATGAAATGAATAGCAAGAGAAAGGAAGCATTGAGACTGGTGACTTCATGAATGACCCTGATCAAGAGGAAATGACTGACAAAATTACGCTCTTAATGTAAATTTTTGGTCTTCAAGTTAGAAATTTTTTTTTTGGAATTCATCATTGTTGTAAGGAGATTGACACATGTCGTTTAACTTAGTAACCAATCTTTGAATTTTGGGGTGACATAGTAAGGATCATTTTGATCACCTATATTGTATATTGATGCATAGTTGTGGCCTTGTGTGTGTTGCCCCAATAAGGCTGGACGCTGACAAGTTGACTAATGGGAATGACAAAATTTTTAATGGTTTTGACAAGATTTATAATGGGAATAACAAGTTTAGTAATGGTAATGACAAGTTCTGTTGTGACATTGACAAAAGCCACAAAAATTCATGACAACAAGTATCAAGTAAATACTCCAATGGCTTCTCAACATTATTCATTTCACCTACACCTAATGTACATAAGGCATGGACTAAAAGAACGTATTCCTTCATATTTACTTTAATAACAACAAATTGACACGATTAATAAGAGTAGTAATGGAAATGACAAGTACATTAATGGAATTAACAAAACACCAGATTCTTCATGACAGCAACTACCGTATACATTGTCAAATGACAATTTAACATTACTCATTCCATCTACACTTAATGTACATAAGTCATGAACCCAAAAGAACGTGTTCCTTCATGTTTACTTTAATTACAACAAACTGACATGATTAACAAGAGTTGTAATGGAAATGACAAATACAGTAATGGAATTAACAAAACACCAGATTCTTTATGACAGCAACTACCATAACAAGTCTTGTCATCACTTTCCTTTAACCGATCACATATCCATGATATTAACATATATGTCTGTTCAGGTCTACCATGAATTTCCTCAATTGCCTTTTCCGCCATAAAAGGAGAATTAAAAACCTTGATCACAGAAATGGATCAGCAGCAGCGTCTAATCACGCGAAGAAGGAAACTCGGTTTCGAAGATTCCCTTTTTTGCTCACACCAACATCTGCAGAAGAGAATCGAACACAAGCATTTTGGAATCGAACATAAGCACGAGGAGGAGGAGAAATCGAACACAAAGCTTAAACGGACAAACCAACAACTGAACTTTCCCTCACCCACATCGACGTCGCCGGTAGCAGAAGAGAATGGCACCCACAACCGTTTCTGATTTCAGGATGGCGACACGCTAGGGCTCCACCAGTGTGTTTCTATGAGAACTGAAATGATTTGGTGCGTTGTGTTTCCTTGATCGAGCGTGTCGAATGAGTAGAGAGGGTATTTTAGTATTTTACACAACACTTCAATATCCCTGAAAGGTCCCTCAGCACTTTTCTGTCTTTATCATGTTATAACAGACTTTTGGGGGTTTTGTTATTTCAAAAGGTATTTATCTGGGATTTTCCCAAGTTTTTACTCAGTTTTTTTATTCTGTTATCCTACATTTTCTTTTTATAAAGATTTTGTAATCCAATTTTCTAATTTTTTTTAAATTAAGTTTATAAATTTCCCCTCCCCTCCCCTTCAAAGCCCTCATAACAATCAGATCCTAACATTATGGAAAAACTACTTGTTGGTTGCTTTTTTTTTCTTTTTAAAAAAACTTCCTTTCTTGATACTAAAAAATTAGAAAAATTTAGTTATAAATTTTAAATATGTAAAATGATATAAATTTTCTTAACAATATTTTTATTTAAAAATTAATCAACTAGGCTCATTCATTTTAGATATTTATACTCTTATAATTCTCTTACAAATGAATAAGAACACCTATACTCCTACGATGCATATATGACATATCTATATAATTTGTAGAGATTAAAGAAAATAAATAAATTATTAAAATATATAATATGATCTCTTTAGAATATTTTTTTATGTCTAATTTCAAAATAATAATAAATATAAGAGATAGAATTTAAAAAAAATGTCTTATATTGAACATTAAAATCATGCCAAACTAGGCTTTTATACCCCTAGCCTATAAACAGTAAAAACAATTACTCAAATGCTACATGGTGGGAATTAATTTCTAAAATGCTATACTTAAAATTCATCTTGGACTAAACAACTTTAAAACATCATCACACCTTGAACGAATTCTTTAAAACCATTCACCTTGGGCCTGATTTTTAAAAGCAGTCATGTCTAAAAAGTAAAATCGTTTACGATGTGAACAATTTCAATTTTGTTCTCTAGTGTCTCATTCTCCCAAAGACAATTTACTTCTTTTAGTCGACAATATAAGATTTCTAAGTTTCAATCACTTTGATAAAATCAAAATAAAGCGGTTAACTCATTTTATCTGTCTTAAATTGAAAAAGAAAGAAAGAAAGAAAGTTAAATACAATTTAATAAAACACGTGGAAAATTGTTTCAATAGTAAAAAATTTGTACCCATTTCATATTGATATCAAATATGAATGAAGGAATGAAAAAATTACAAAATATATAATTTATAATTAGCTATATTACTTGTAAATTATACATAATATAAATTTTTATATTTTTATGCATTTTTTTACTATTGCAACAATTTTCCACTCATGTCATTAAATTTTATTTAACTTTCCCTTATTTTCCAACATGAACATAAAGTAGGGTAACTGAGATGAGAATGTTGGTGGGAATGTTCGGTCATACAAAAAAAGATAAGATTCATAATGATCATATACACCGATGATCAATAAAATTAGGTTAGTTTCGGGCTCATCCATTTTTTGCATAGTTATAAAACCGGATCAACTGATTTGAGCCAAAAATTGGCAAATTGGTCACCTAACCGATCCCGGTTTGATCGGGTCAATACTTTTATCTAAAAAATAGTTTAATTCATTTTTTTTAATTTTATTCATAATTTCAAATTAATAACCCTGAAATTTTTACTTTCTAACTTGTTTAACCCTGGTTTGACTCAAATATGGCCTACTAACCCTTGACTCATTACCTTGATCGATTCAGTGGCCAGTCCTAGTTTAATAACCTTATATTTTTGTCACTCTACTCCAACTAATCTATCTAGAGATTTTGTTTTCGAAACAACATAATGGCACCATGTGATCTATGTTATTGACCTCACCTAGTAGGATAAGGTTTTGGTAGTAGCGGTGGTGTTCCCTCATTTTTCCAATCCTTTTCTCTGTATCAATAAACCCCAAATATTAGAAAAATAAATACAACTTTTCATAAGTTTTTCAATGGCACGGATGGTGTATTGAAGTAACATGCGGGGAAATTCGATCCCTTCACAATAAAAGCCACTATCTAGAAGAATTTTGGGAGAATTTCTATGAGACTATAAGGAAGATATTTATTTAATTATTAAAAAGTCCTAATAGTAAAGGTAAGGTTTCACGCAAAAAACTAGGGGTAATGTTGATTTTTTAAATTTAAAATAGATATAATGAGTTAACCACTATTCTTTAGTTTGTTGAAGTGGTTGGAACTTGGAAATAACTTATTGATGCAAGAATTGTACAACAAAACCTGAAAATATAGGAATTGATTAGCTAAAACTCTAGGCGAGCTCGTCTCTAAATCCTTAGTTGCAAAGGCTCCATAAGAGATGATCAAACTCTTGCAACCTCACCCTATTCTATCCTGAATACATACTCACAAGTTAAACTTGCAAAAAAAGAAAACTTCTTATTTCAAAATTTCTAAATAACTGGGTACAACTCGACTTATACACAGATAAACTTTCTAACCTTAATACAATTCAAAAATTAAAAAAAAAAAGATATTCTAAAATATTGATGATAATGCCATCTAAAAAAAATTAAACCAAGGATAATAACAAGATATTAAATAATATCTTTGAGATCCTTATTTGATAACTCATATATCTAGAATAATATCCTAAAAAGGAAAGTACTAATAAATTTAAAAAATTCTTATGATAATTTAAAATATCTAAAAGATATATCAAATCTTCTTAATAATATGAAAAATACAAATTGACTCTTTTAAATAATAAAATTATAAAGAAAATAAAAATAAAAAATCTTAATGGAGAGCCTATTTATCTTGCTCAACTTGCACCTCTTAAAAGTTGAATGCCACACAAGATATCTAGCTAAATTGACAAAATTGCCTTTGAATTCCTATAACTTATATGGTAGATTGTAAGGAGTAAATCGTGTTTTGGAGAATGACACGCAAGAGAACAATATTGAAATATTTCACACTGAATGACTTCACTTCATGATAGCTTTAAAACTCGTGCTTGAAGGTGAAAGATTTTAAAGAAGTCGTTCAAAGTTTTAGTTCAAAATGAATTTTCGTTGTAGCATTTTGGGAAATAATTCCTATTCCCTTCATTCCTTTTTCATAAAAAACAACTGTCACACATACTCTGTTTCTTTTTACTCCCTTTGATTCTTTTTATAAGTAATTTTCTCTTTCTTAAGGTTGATCCTTAATATAAGCAACTTCCTTTTTGTGTCTCAAAATTTAAACTACATTTTTCTTCTCTTCCCCTATTAAATACATAACCTTATATTAATTATCCCCACTCACCACTAATTCTCTTTCATTTAATCATTTATTACCTATTCACTCTCAAATTTTCTGCTCATTCTCTCCCATGGATAAATAGGGGTAAATTTGGAAAAGGCATGACATTTTTAACATATTTATTATTTTCAACTTATCTTAACCGTCAATTCGTTTTGAACGATGAGGAAAAAAACTGCTTATAAAAAAAACCGAAAGGAATATAAGAAACATTTAGAGAGTGTCTTATATTTTACTTCTTACTTTCCCATTTTGCCCTTATTTAATTACCCCTATTTAATGATAATATAATAAATTTCCACAACCCCAACAACCTATTACTTCTATCATATTTATTTTTTTATTCTCTCTCTTCTACAATCCTCCTTATTATAATAATTTATTTATTCTCTTTTATTCCTTATGTCATCATATATAATGGTATTTGAGTAAAAAATGGTTACAATTTTGAAAAAAAGGGTTACAAATGTAACACATTTATTATTTTTAACCGACACTTCAAACCATGTTCTTATACAAAGAAACGGAAGGTTAAGATCTAATTTTGCCTAAAAAGTTTTCACGTAGGAGCAATATTGCTTTTGAAGGTTTTGGAGGAGCAATATTACTCCAAAAGTGTTAATAAGTTAGCAATCTCACCCCCATAAGTTAGAAAAGTTAATTCTAACCGTTAGTTTGACTTACATGGCACATGCAGCAGAGCCACATCATCTTTAGGGTCATATCATTAGCCATGTCACTTCCTCCTTTCTCCATCAACTCCTCCTTCGGCAACTTCAGCCCTTCCTCTTCCACTCCCCTGTCTCTTCTTCAAACTCTATCACTTGCCATCACCATAAACATTCCCATCAGTAGTGGATGCAGTAAATCCAAGCGCTCAAAGCCCAAAACCTCTTCCTCCTGAAAACACTCTCTCACGCTGTTAAGATCCATGATGCCACCTGTAATATCCCAAATTTTGGAACTACAAGCTAGGGAATAAGCCTCAATAAAGTAGACTACTAAACCCAGTTTGGGAAGAGTCCCAAGAATATCCAAGAGCCATAATGAATTTTAGAACTAATTTGGAGCTAAGTATGGGATTAGTTCCAATTAGTTGGAGGGAAAGTATCCAATTTCTTTATCTAAAGTCAAATATGATCTAAGGTCTAACTTGGATATAAAAGAGAGGGAAATGGCGTGAAAAAGGGACAAGAATAATGACGAAAAACACCAATGGCACAATAATTAATTTTGCCATGATCAAGGGTAAAAAAGTCAATAGCTAATTGATCTTGAGGTTAAAATTGGAAACCAAAATGAAGGGTCAGGATTTGATCTCAAAAAGTAAGAGTAATCATGAAGATGAAAAGTAAATTAACTCCCTTTTTCTTTTGTTCAATAATTCGGTCAAGAAAAATGCTAAGAGAGAGAGAGGGTAAGCATTTCATCAATATACTCCCTCACCTTTTGCTCATTTGGGATGGTTGGGACAAAGAAAGAAGAAGGAAGTTGGTCAAACATTCAATTTCAATTAATTCTTCACCTTTTATACAAGAAAAGAGGGTCAAACACAAAAGAGGAAGGAAGAGAATTAAGTCAACAATTCTTCCTTCTCCTTGAGTCAAATATTGTGGCTAAGGCATAAAGGATGAAGAAATAGTGTATGAAAAATATTAACTAAAAAAGGATATAGGCGTACCTGGATGAATCCATGTTCGGATCCGGGTCAAAGCTCCAATACTCCATACTTGTGCCCACACAATTATTAGACTACTAGAGCCTAATTGTGATTTGTATAGTAGATCACCAGAACCAGAAAGATGGTAGGAGAGAAGAGAATTGCCAGAAAACTCAATGGCGGGGTGAATTGCAATTGAGGAGGCACACCCTATTTATAGTGGTTTATGGAGGCCACTAATTAGGAAACGTGTGTACTCCTTCTTGCCCTCCAAGACAGTAATTAATTGTCTCTCAATTAATTCCCTAATTATGATGATTTGTTCCACTTTTAACAAATCCATAATTATTACTGAATTATTCCCCAATCTGCATTTTATGCTGATTTTATTCTTATTTGATTAGGCTACTTATTTCCTAATCAAATAGTCCGGCCCATCAAGGGTGGACTTGGACCCGAAGTCCAATATCTCCCACTCGCACTTGATAGGCCTCCCATCGTGCGTGCGTTACTCTTTATTGTTTCATACTTGGCGTTTGCCATGACTGAGTGGGCAAAAACATCTTTAAGATTTAGTGCTTGTGATACTAGAAATCCTTTATATCATATCAGCATCCAAGGACACCCTTTATATATAACCGTAAGCTATATGTTTATTGCCTCATATGCCCCAGATTCTCCCATACATATTACTCATGGCATATCTAATCCCTCTCGAGTTAATATGTTGATTAACTCAGATTTCCTTCTACGCACATAGTATCTGCACTTACTAGCTACACATAGAGCTAGTAAGGGGTCGACCACAGATACTAGGACATCTTATGTATCTAGGAGTAAATCTTCCTTTTTGACTAAATATCAGTCCATCTTGACTTGGTCGCTTTCCTAGTTTTCACTCGTCTGACCGAATCGAGTGTAATCATGGAGCTTCAGCTAAAGTAGCTGTCACCAAACCAAGCTTTCATGATGCCGCCTAAGTCTTAAGGGCATCGTGGAAGTATTCTTCCTTCCTGGGACTCACACTGTAGTGAACTAGGGATATTTCACCTATATCCCGTGTTGCAGTTTAACTCTTAAGCACATGCAGTATGAATTTCATGCTACGGTGAATGGTTTGAGGTGTACATCGATTTCTTTTCTTTCACCGTACAAACATTAGTTCCAAAATGTACTCAACATTTGAACTAGAACTTTCTTTTTTACAATATCTCTTTTACAATCTCATTTTGTGAAAAAGAGTTCTTTGCCTGGCTACAGGTCTGTATTCATGCTTCGATTCATTTTCTGTGTATATGCACACATGTAGATCTCATCTCAATCTAACCGAGGTGACTCAAATGCAAAGATTCTTCTTAACCATCTCATGGTGATCATTTGCTCGTCTTACCCTCTCATGCCCCCACAAAACATGGGAAGATGGTTGTTCGTGTGAGTGAACCAACCTTTTCTGACCTATACGACATACAAACTTGTATACCTTATATGTATTTACTCATAACATACATACTATTTCTTTTATCTTCATATAAAAGAAGTTCATGACCTTACATTTTATTTGCACCCCTAGATTTTCACTAATTCAATGAAAATCAAGCTATGGGCTCAATAAGGGGATCTACCAACATTCTGTCAGTAGAATGTCATTGAACTGTTACTTTCCCTCTTCGAAAGCATATATCTTATAGAGATATATCAAAAAGTATGTTTTGTCTTACTGTGACACTTAGGATCCTCATCATAAGATGTTATTGCTTGGATTCTTCTATCCACCATTCATTCCCAATCTCTCATAAGAATTACTTTAGCCATATGGCACTTTGAATAATGGCAGAATACACCCTGCGTTCTATTTCCATGGATAACAGGAAAAATACTTTGTATATTTCCTTACTTCATCACCATTTGCTTAGGTTTTGTATTGGAGTATCCTTTCAAAAAGGAAAGTTGTTGTCTTGACAACTTAATCCATGGTTATTCTCATAACCCATTTCACAGTAAGATCAAAAATAACTTCCAAGTTTGACCCAAAAACATTTGGTCTTATGTACACCAATGTGTACATTCATATTACCAACTATAGTCTCACATGAGACTCTATCTACCTTTCTTATGTTGGATTTCTCATAAGACATATAACCTTTTTAGGTTTATGCCCTTGACTCAGGGGTGTCCATGGGTTTGCAGTTTGACATCCTAAGATGCCTAAGGATTACACTTGTATATGTCTTAGATGGAAAAGACCGTATCTTTCTTGTGCAACTCTATTTATCTTGTCAATCAAGATATTTGTTCAACCCATGACTTTCTCAACTCAGAATTTAAGGATTCTCTGATCCTTTATTCCTTTGACTCCCTTGACACTTGTTTCATATGTCATTTGACAAAGGATGACTTCACTAAGAATCATCACTAGACCATTTGGGACTTATGTAGTGTTCTTTGATTATTTTGAAGTTGGTGAGGCTTTCACCTTGTGAAAACCTCAAATACTACTATTTGGGTGATTGTTTCTACGAAGCCCTTAAGCTGCTTCATGTAGAGTTAATCATCCAATTTCTAAAATTCCAAATGGAAGGTGATCTTTACATCATCTTGATGCAATTTTCAAGACTAAGCTTGTTGTCATAGCCAAAGTTCAGAGTTAAACGCACAATGGACAACCTTCCATTATATTTCCCTTTAGCCACTAAGTGTTTTAGGTTCTACATGCCCCAAACAGATTTGAGAATCTACTTGTTCCCAATCGCCTCTTGGCTAGGTGACAAATTACCCAAACACGTATTCGGCTTAAAAAAGAATCCAAATCCTCCTGCATGACACTTTGCAATTCATCTTAGCAGGTCCTTCTAGTGTCTTTCAGACACTTATAGGTACTTATCATCACCTTCTAAATGATGAAGGGAGCATTCAATCTATTAGGGAATCTATCCCTTATAGTCATTAA
This sequence comes from Inga laurina, assembly GCA_963855925.1. Classification (NCBI taxonomy): domain Eukaryota; kingdom Viridiplantae; phylum Streptophyta; class Magnoliopsida; order Fabales; family Fabaceae; genus Inga; species Inga laurina. The sequence continues at coordinate 16,628,573 of OY979709.1, forward strand.
CTAGATGACAATTTGCTCTGAGGTGGATTTCATAGGATTCTTTTCCTATGTATGAGTGAGGTAATTTTCTCGTAACTTACCTCTTACCTCTTTCATTGTGAAAATGGTCTCAATCCTCCCACTCGGATCAGTGAACTTAGGAACACTTGGTTATTCCTTGTCACTTGTAAACCTCTTAAAGAGATTTATTGTGATTAATACTCATTTCCTTCTAGAAAATCTGGGTTTTATGAACGTTGTGTCCCACGATTTTTTCTCAGTCACTGAACCGCCATCATTTTCACTAATGAAGACGTGTCATGTCAAATTCTCATGTCATCTCACAAAGAGATACCTTATATACCTTGGCCCTAAACTTCCTTACTCATAGGAAGAATTATGAATATAAAGTTGATGACTCTTATGGTCTTAAGGACCTTGGCCCTGGTCTAAGGCCCATCCACGATTCATAGGGCAAGGTCATGACTGACACAGAGGGCATTTGGTTAAGTGTGAATATAATAGCTGTGAGTCTACCTACCAACATATGACTGATAGTCTCATTGATGCCATTATGTTCACAACCAAATCAAAGGAGAAGTCTATCTCTCTATTTCAACAACTCTATTATGTTGAAGGGTTCTAGGTATTGATAGTTGCCTAACAATGCCTTTCTTGTACACAAAGCAGCTTGAACTAATCACATGGGTGTGTCTAACCCTTGTCAGTTCAAAAAAGGTCTTTTCCTTTTAGTTTAACTAATTCCTGATTAGTTCAGCCATTATTTAACAGCTTCACACTTGCCAAAAATCAAGTAAACATTACTGTATTTCGAGTAAACGTCCACAACGTTAACGAAACACCAAGCTCTTTGTGTTTTGCCCTCACGTTCATTGGTTCACTAACGTCATAATTTGCGAATTGCAGTGGATTTTCTAAAAAATGTTTCTTTGTCTTTCTTGCCAGGTAGAATAAGTTTTCAACTTATTTATAAGGGTATTAACCCTTTAGCACACGTTATTTAGCAAACACTCTTTTGCTAGTTTGATCATTTCTTTGATCAATATGTACATGCGGCAAGAAATGGAATCTTTTATCCCTAGAAAGAAACATCAAAATCCAACGAAGGATTTGAGAATCATAGTCCCATCGATCCTTAACTAAAGAGATAACAAAGATGTGATTTTGTCAGTTGCAATTGCATGGAGTGAATCAGGGTGGTTTATCTATGCAGGGTTAACATGCTTCTTCCAATCCCTTGATTCTATCTCTTTGTTGCTTTACATTTGACATGAAGCCATATGCTTCATTTGAAACATCCACAACTCATGTGGATTGCTACTTTTACAACCCTTAAGGATTATCAACGTAGTTTTTTATCGTTGTAGAAACCTGTAATCCCCTTACGGTAATCACATCCGAATTTCAAAATTTAAGTGAAATAGAGACCCATAAAATGAAATCAACAATTTATAATCCCTCAACTCGGGATGAGGTATTTCAAAATCAATTCAAAACGTAATAATTCCGAGTCTCACATTCACGTGCGGATATAACTACTTGAGAAATCAAATCACATAAGAAATATCAGAGTGCGGAAACTAAAATCCCGGCAAACCCCGGGTTACTCTATATATCGAATGGGTTTACTATTTTCCAAATGGGGATTACAAATCAAAAATTCACTATGAACAATTTATATACAGTAATCCCAAATCTACAATAGATAACCAACAATCCCAAAATCCTGAATGTCCCTAAGAGATCCTAACCACTCTGGGTTGGTCGCTTCTCCTTCGAGCCACTTGCCCTGTCTGAAAAGGTTAGTCATATGGAAAGAGTGAGATTCTAAAAAATCCCAGTAGCAACAAGTCACTCATACAATATATAAATATAAAGCATGTATGTTCATTATGTTTAGCAGCTTCACAATGATCTCTGGCTCGCGCCACAAACGACAGCACTCACGGCTGTAATCACAATGCACTACGCCCACTCTCGCGGGGAACACTATGCCAGCTTTCGTTGTAATCACTATGCACAACGCCCGCTTTCGCAGTGAACACTATGTAGCAGCAACACGAAGCACAAAGCACCACAAAGTATCTCAAAGCACAATGTATCACTAAACTCCACAAGGTATCTCAATGCACAAGGTATCACAACGCAGTAGCAGCAGCATCCACACAATGAATGACAGACAAACAAACAATACATTTACACAAAGTATAAGAAAGGAGTCGCTACCTGAATCTTTCCTGACAATATTTGGCACAGTGGGCTCACGCGTTCGGCAGATATCAAATCCTATACCAAATTAGGGACAATTGATCAATCTCTCTTCCAATTACTTATTTCCATAATACACTAAGTTGGTTATCATTTAGGACTCTTAAGAGGCCATAAATGCCTCTAATAAAAGCCCCAAAAGGTTGGGAAACAATAGGTTGAAGGTCACTTTTCGAAAACACAAAGTGCTGGAACACAGGGGTTGGCCGTGGCCAGCCCTTCCTTGGGCTGCGGCCAAAATAAGGTCAGAAGGCTGCTGGCCGCGGCCAGCCACCCATGGGCCGCGGCCAGAATCAGGGCAGAAAGGTTTGGGCCACGGCCAAGCAATTTCCTGATTCTTGGCTGAACTTCAAAAAACCATAACTAATTGTAGAAAAATCGAAACGAAGTGATTCCAAAGCCAAATGAAAGGTATTTAAGCCCTCTTCCTAGAAAAAATATGGCTCATAACTGGAAATCGCTACACAAATACCTAATTACCCAAAACTCAACACTGCTCCAAAACCGAGTTCTGTTTCCATCCCAAACTTTGGACAATCTTATCTCCTAGAATACTAAAAGAAATGACACAAAATATTTGTTCATTTTGAAGCTTGGGATGTGAACTTTAAGACTGGAAAGTTTCATTATTTTCCGACACCATTTGGTCATTCAAAAATTTCGTGTAAACTGATTGCCCAGAACAGAGCTCACACAGGACATATTTCCAACTTTCTACCAAAGTGTTCAATGACTCTAAAATCAATAACCAAGCTTATTCCCATACAATTTTCCATAAGGAACACAATGGCAACCTCTAAAACATCCCAAAACCAATCTAACGACAATCAAACACTATGGTCTCTATGATTCACACAATGTCCAAATTCCAATCAACACAATTCCAAACTTCAAAACTATCTCCAATACTCAAATATCATCATAATGAACCATTTCCAACATCAAACACAATGAAACTCATATATTCAAAAATGGACATAAGCTAGGGCAATTTTCCAGATTTTCATAAACTTATCCAAAAATCACAAATAATATATCAAAATGCTCAAAATGCCTACCTCTTCACTTTGCCAAATTCAGAATCTTGATTCTCACACTTTCATATTTCTCCAACTCACAAACCAACACCTTTCAAGATTCTACAACCACCACAATGTAGCTCTCAATGAGATACACAACTTTAGAGAAGAGGTTTTGAGCAAAGGAGGAGCATTACTTACTCAAAATCAAGGCTTTTTCCTTCTCTATTCAAGCTTGCTTCAGCGAAAAATGGAGGAAGAAAGAGAGAGAAAATGAGTGAGAGAGGTGATGAGATGAAATGATGATGAAGAAGCTTTTCTTTCCTTGCCCATTCCTCTTGGCCGAATAGGAGAGAGAGAATGAGGGAAAAAGAGAAATTTTGTCCTCTAGTGGCTCATCCAACAATCTCCACAATGCCACATGTCACCATCTCCTCCCTTCCACTATGAGCTCACATAGACACAATGCATAGGATTCTGACCCATCAATAATGAATCTCAACCCTTGATCTCAAATACCACACATATTTACACCAAATTCACATCATATTTCTCTCAAAATATTTAATTACACAAATTATAATCAATCTCAATGCCATTAGCCCTTAATCACAAATTGGGATATTACAAAACCATTTGACCCCCTCTAGATCAAGTTTACCTCATAAGTTTCTTGCCCTCAGGCTTAGAGGATGAATCCTCCCACTCTTTAGCTAAGTTCGTCTGACTGATGGATCTTGAATCCTTCAGTCTTTCACATTTAAGTTCAATGTGGTGAATCACATTGCTGAAAGGTTACAATATGCATATCAGAGGCAATCTTTACTTTCATATACGCCCACTCACTGGAAGACATGGCCCACTCCCACTCACTGGGAGACATAGCTTCCTCCCACTCACTAGGAGATGTCTTATCATAACATACACTTGTTGTTTGTTAGAAAGAACTTGTCATTTAGTTTGTCTTAACTTCTTAGTTTGACATCTGCCTTAAGTGTTGCCTAAACAACATGTTAGGACTTAGTACACTTTGTTAAAACTTAACTTATTTTAACTTTATGGAAGAAGATCAGCTATTTCACTATCTTCCAACACTATCCACACAGCTTGGATAAGGTTACATTGCTCGTACTATCATAAGTTTGAGCAATGTTGTTCTTTCTATGCTTGATAGCATAAACCTTTTGTATCCTTTAGTTGCTTCAGCCTCTAAATGCTGAAGACTAGTTGGTAGAATGTCCCTGACATCTCATTCTTCTTGAATGAAAGAGATTTAAGAGTTTCTAACTTCATAGACATCTCTATTGAGCTTGTCTTTATAAGCTCAGTTAAATAGACTTGGTCATAATTAGTCACTCAGACGATTATGGTATACAAATCTTATTTATTCAAACAAGACAAAGGATAATTAGATAATAAGTTCACTAGTTTCATGTTCAGGAGACAACTATGTTGACTCCCATCCCAATCATACTAGTTAGCTCATCACCCTTTTAACCACAGTCTTTATTTGAACACTTTTCCTTTTGGATTTCTAGACGCATTCCAGAAAAACTCCCACTCAATCAAAGAGCAGTTATATTAACAAGATAATAACACAATATCATCTAACTAGCATGAATGTTCAAGAAAACAAGAAGAGAATATACTGAATTCAATTCTAAAAAAACAGAGAATTAACCATAAATTCAATGAAAAACAAGAACATTCAAAAGTTTAAGCCTTATATTGTTGTCTCTTAACAGATTCTCCTTCTTATAGCCCCTTCTGACCATATTAACTCATGTAGCTTCTAGCTATAATGTCCATCTCCTCTTTGCTATGTTTACATCCACTCATTTGGATATATTTGCAGCATACCTCCCACCTGATGAGATGATTCTAACATCTCTATCTGTCTTATCATTTGTCACAATATTTGTGATAAAGATTGACTTTTAGAAGTCATTGCTTCAATCCAAATGGATTAATGTGGTTAGAAGCATGAGAAGACTTATTATTATTCAATAATCATTGAATAACTTTAAGTTGCTGCAATTTTTCAAGTTTTATCTCTAAAAGTTTGAATCAAGGTTGGATAGGATTTTATATTCAAAAACTCATTTGAATAACCCCTCACTTTTAAAGAATCTTTCAGCATTAACCTTACGTTATAGCTAAAATAATCTTAATAAGTAAGCCTACCTGTCCCAAAAAAAATAGAATCAATACTGACTTAATTTCAACATTTTTGGGAATCTCTAGGTGCATACAAGCACCTTTTTTACTCAAAACAGATCCAAACTCATTTCCTACGCTCCGTCATGCGCCCCTAGAAGGTCTCTGGATCAAAAAATCCTGAAAAATTGGAAAATTCCAGGGTAGGCCACTCTCGGCGGTGGCGCGTGACGTACACATGCCGCCTTGCGGCCACCTGCCGGCGACACGCGTCGGTCTAAAAGACTCCACGTGCCGTCCTCTCTCTGACGGTGCTTGCCACGTGTTAAACGGAGGTCCCAGTGGGCCCCACGCGCCACTTGTCAATTGCCCTCCTTTTTTTTTGGGTCAATAGTCAATGAATGACTGTTTACTTTGACTAATGTTGACCGTTGACCGGTCAACAGTCACCGTTGACTGGTCAACGTTGACGGGTCAACCTTGACCCATTACTGCTGACGTGGCGGTGACGTGTCTCGATCGGCGTGGATGGTCAACGGATGACGGGGCCTTCATTGACCGATGCTGACGTGGCGACCTCTCGTTGGTGCCACATGTCACTGGTTGACCGATGATGTGGCATTGACTGCCATGCCATCATATTCAACCTCTAGCCGGGTCAACCCAACCCGGTTGGAGCTCCGACAGGTCATCGCGATCCGCTAACTTTGGGAGGCCATATCTCCCTCGTTTTAGCTCCATTTTTTGCGTTCTTGGTGTCGTTGGAATCGTAGTTCATCGAACTACAAATCCATGGCATTTATTTGATCTTAAAACCTCTATTTTATTGATCAAATCATGAGTGAAGTTGCGGTGGCGACTAACAAGCCGCGAACTTCTTTCCTTCGTTTCTCCCTCATCCGAACTCCGTTTGACGCGTTCTAAACGTCGTTGGAATCGTCTCTTCAAGATCTACACATCCATGGATTCATTTGGGGTAAAAACGACCAGTTTCAAACACCCAATTTTTTCTCGACATTGACGGCACTGCGTAATCAGACTTGGATGTGTATCCTCTGTATCTCAAAAGCTTTCCTAGCCTTTGAGGGTTAAAGGCTCTTATTTTTGGTTCCACATAGGTCCCAAAAGACTCACCTTTAATATGATTGAAGAAGTGAGGAGATGAAGAAGTAAATCGCGCTGACAAGAAGAGCAGAGACGAAAGTAGTGTATGGTCATATGAAAACAAATGGAGGCAGAGACAAAATTATTGTATACAATCATATGAAACAAAAAATATATATATACATGCGTGAGGCTTTTGAACTAACTGGGAGTATCATCTTCTTTTGGTTCATGCGTATATCAATACGAGAACAAGGTGATTTTGTGCATCGAAAATAATTTCATATTGACACCCCAAAAATATATTGTTGTACGCATTCGTGGTAAAAATTGAAGCAACATATATTTTATCATCATATAATCTCATATATATGATTGCACAACGGAAATAAAAAATCATGTGTTGGATATAATTAAAAAATTACAACACATGTTTATTCACATAGAATAATCACAGCCTCAAGGATCAAATGGCTCTGATACCAATGTAAGAAAAATATTAACTAAAAAAGGAGATTAGGCGTACCTGGACGAATCCATGTTCGGATCCGGGTCAAAGCTCCAATACTCCATACTTGTGCCTACACAATTATTAGACTACTAGAGCCTAATTGTGATTTGCACAGCAGATCACCAGAACCAGAAAGATGGTAGGAGAGAAGAGAATTGCTAGAAAACTCAATGGCGGGGTGAATTGCAATTGAGGAGGCACACCCTATTTATAGTGGTTTATGGAGGCCACTAATTAGGAAACGTGTGCACTCTTTCTTGCCCTCCAAGACAGTAATTAATTGTCTCTCAATTAATTCCCTAATTATGATGATTTGTTCCTCTTTTAATAAATCCATAATTATTACTGAATTATTCCCCAATCTGCATTTTATGCTAATTTTATTCTTATTTGATTAGGCTACTTATTTCCTAATCAAATAGTCCAGCCCATCAAGGGCGGACTTGGACCCGAAGTCCAACAAATAGAAATCAATTAAAACAATATTTCCTTTCTCATGGCGATTTTTGGCGAAGACAAGCAAAAGAAGGAAAGAAAAAAATATCCAATTACCAAACCAAAACTATCATGGTTAACTAACCAAGTTAACTTTACCAGAAACCACCAACTTTTGACACATGGAGTATCTTGTTTTCTTGGAATGAATTTCGGCCAAGGGAATGTAAGAAGGCAAGAAATGGATATTAATACACCTCTCACTCCCTCACACATCTAAAAAGTCAGCCAACATAGAAAAAAGAAGAGAGGAAAAGAAAGGAAAAGAAAAAGGGAAAGAGAAAGCCATCTTGAAGTTCAAGAAGCAAGGTATGTCATCTTGCTTCAATTTCACTCCTTAAATCACCTCTATTGCTCAAAATCTCTTTATAAACATTGTTCCTCTTGCTAAGTACTTCAATTATATGGTTTTTGTTTTTCAAGAGGAGGCATTTTGTGTTGTCAAAGAAGAGTAAAAGTTGGAGAATCAAAGAACAACCTAGAGAAAGAGCTAGAGGTGAGTAAGAGCTTTATTTTGAGCTATGGATTGTGTTGATTGGTTGAGGATTTCGACATGTGAATTTCTGCCCAAATTGTTGGTTATGCTAGGTTTTGGAGGTTTTATGGTGTTTTGATTTTATAAATGGTGTCTTGTGATATTTAAAGAACATAAAAAACTAGTTTGAGGATTTAATTGGAAGTTTGGTGATTGTTGGATTGTGTGTCTAATTTCTGCCAAAACAAGACACATAGAAGGAATGGAAATTTGATAATTTTGATGTTATCATTATGTTCTACACGAAAAACTATGTGGGAATAGCCCTGGTTATAAATTCTAGGTCATTGGAACACAAATTGAAAAGTTGCAATGTTGCACCCAATTAGGGTTTCCCTACGTGGCAATGGTTTGCATTGTGTTTGGAGTAGTTGAATGGTGCTCAATGCCTATAATATTTTTCAGAATGAAAGTGGACTTAATAAGCTTTAATTTGATAGGTCATTCATGTCATATGGATCTGTACACTACAAGTTATGTATTTTTGAAGTTGGTCATGTAAAACTGGTATGTTTCTGGTACAGTGTCCAATGAATAATAATTCTAGAATACTGTGCGTCCATTTGGCTAAGGAAAATATTTTTTCCTGAAGATATACTTAATAAAGATTACATAGCCTTTGGAATCATTATAATTGGACATTTATACAAAACGATATGAATTTTTAAAGTTGATTGAAAATTCTGCCAGTTTTTAGTTAATGTGAGAAATTAAGAAGGAAATGGCAAAATATAATTACGTTGAACTCTAAGGGTAAAAATAAGCACTTTGGGCTAGTTTGACCACATTGATCCTTCATTTGACTTAGTGTACTAATCATAATAATAACCAACCTAAGTGTTTGAACTATGAGGAATTGGGATAAGCAATAACTCGTTGTCCGTAAATTCTAATTTATAGGATTTAATATTTGCCATGAGTATGAGAAATCAGTACAAGAATAAAACCATAAAGGTCAAGGTAGTAACTCTTTATCTTATAACTTATGTATTGCTTTACATGTATAATCTAATCATTGACATTATAAGGACGGGTAGGTCCTATGCATGTGGACTAGGTAGGTCCTATGTATGATGTGATGACTGCATATTGATGAATCTGTTTGATGTGATGATTGAGTATGCCTATGCGATGATTGTTTAACATGCTTTGTGTATTTACATATCATATAAGTGAATTGTTACTATTAAGATTCTTTTGAATCCACCTCTTTTCAATAACTAACTTACAACAAAGGCAAGCTGCTTAAAAGGTAAGAAGGTGGTCACAGACGAGTAAAGGGTACGACCAAAAGATTAAGAATTTCTATTGTGGTTATTTGTTTTGTATCTTGTGTATGTTGTGTATAACTTAAGATCATAACTACAACACTAGTAGTAGTAATGATGACGGTAGCCTCACAGACGTATGGTAAATGAATAGTTGCCTACTAACTTGGTAAATAAAATAGAATATGACATCTATACACCAAAAGGCCCATAACCAAATGATAACATAAGGGTAATAAGCAGAGAGACGCTTGAATACTTTGATAAAAGGGAATTAAGAAACGATGGGTTAAAAACCACTTTATAATAGTTTTAAAAAGTTTTAAATTATTTAGAAAAACCAACTCAACTACAGGTTCGAGTCCTATCTTGCGATTGAGAATTAAAAGAGTATTGAAAAGAATATAATTTATTGGTTCGAATCTGCCGCGTAAAGCTTATCAGATTGATAATGGAAATAAGGTATTACACCACCACCACGACCCTCAGGTTGCCGCTATTAGAGAACCATAAGTCGAGCTCTCATTCAATTCAGATCCCTGGATACGTATTTTGTGTTCCATTCATGACCATGAATTCTCTATGAGTGGGCTAATCGTTATATGAAATTGAAGAATAACTACCTTTATTTTTCTAACACTACTAGAAGATTATTGTATCAATTTTGCTTCTTGCTTGATGGAGTCGGTTATTGAATTGAGCAAAACGGTTGAAACGTTAATCAATATATGGGTGTGTAGTTTGCAAGCCTTGTTTCCAATAACCCGAATTGTAGATTATTATTATACATGTAAAGTGGGAGGGAATCTTATTATAAATTTATAAAAACGATCCTTTGGGCTACTATGGTTAGTCGTGGTTTTTCTACCTTCTTCTCTAAGTTCTGGATTTTAGCCTGATTAGAATGTTATATGTTAGTCAATTACTGGCAAGGTATTAAAACTCAGATTGGGCACTAAGCGGACAATGTAACCCCCTTCCCACCTTAGGCCGGGATTTAGTTCTTAAACTCATATTTAAGTTGTAATTAGAGACCATAATGAAATTTGGGACTTAATAAGATACACTTTTGCCCAAAAATCGGATTTGCAAAAACATTTTTCAAAGCTTATTCACAATGGTCTCAAGTTCTCAATACAAAATAATACTGGCCTGAACAGGTGGATTCCATTTACAAATATCAGAGTGCACAAAAATTCCCGACTCACTCGGGTTCCATTCATTAGATAAGGGATTTACAAAGGCACAAAGCCACAATTCAATACCCTTAACTTGGGGATTACACAAAATCTATATGTACAATTCCAAAATCTACAATGATAACCATTAATTCCAAAATACACTCCTAAACAGGAGCTCTAACTACTCTTCGTCGCTCGCTTGCCTCTTGATCCTTCGGCCCTGTCTAAAAGGTTTAATTTTGGGAGAGTGAGATTCTAAAGAATCCCCGTAGTAACAAGTCAATCATATAATGTACAACAATAATGCATGTAATCAAATCATCATCCACACAAGCAACTACAACGGCAGTTGCAGCGGCAATGGTTAGTATGACACATGTCATCCCTGACGATTGCTCACGCTGAATTGCTCACGCTGTATTGCATCACAATAGTCAACATAGTATAATTCACCACAGCTGGGATCCATATAAAGCATATCATATTCTCAAGCCACATAGGCAAAATACACATACACAGCCCACGGCTGGTTTCACAAATGCCGCCCCCACGGGTCGGATTCACAAAGATCCATGTCGATTACGACGGCAGTCCAACGGCCGACCTAGAGATGACCACTGTCACTCCCTATACGGCTCACGCTGACCTGCTCGCGCCGTAATGGACCATGGCACACATTTCGCAAGTTCAATGATAAGATATGCATACCAAAACATCATACAAGATATGAGAGAAAAGTCACTACCTGAGTTCTCCTGGGCGTTCCTTGGCACCGGTCTCTCCCGCGTCGGGCAAATATCAAATCCTAATTTCACAATTAGGGACGAAGAGTTATTCTCTATTCCAAGACTTGATTCACTTTATAATGCTTAATTGGTTATCATTATTTCTCTTTTAGAGTCATTAAACACCCCTAACAACACTCCTAAAGGGTAGGAAGAACTATCCCAAAGATCCCCTTTTGGAAGCACAAAACTGATATTTTACATTGTTTCACTCGAGCACAGATGACCATGCTCGAGCACAGATTGTACGGACACTCGAGTGAAAACGGTTTCACTCGAGTGATGGTACGGACATCTCTCGGGCACAAGAGAGAGTGAGAGGCAGCGAGTGAACACCCGAGAGCACAAGAGAGTTTTCAGAAGCAGGCTCACTCGAGCATAAATGCCCTCACTCGAGCACACGTACGGAAATCACTTCAAGCACAAGGAAGTGAGACAGAAAGCATACACCCGAGAGCACAACGAAACTCTCCAAGTACTGGATCACTCGAGCACAGCCAGGTGTGCTCGAGCACACACCCCATACCCGCGAGTGAGAAAGCACACTCGTGCAACTTTCCCGCGAGCATCAACCCGAAAGCACAACTCTTTCCTGAAGCACAATCTCACTCGAGCACACACGGCTCACTTGAGCACGGTGCCCATACCCGCGAGTGAGAAGGCACACCCGTGCACCTACTCGCAAGTGACAACCTGAGAAGCAAGCCCTTTGGTGTCAAAAACACCCAATAAACTCAATGGAATACTCAGAATCATCAAAAATCCTACTCCATTATCATGCTTTGGGTTTTGGGCAACAATTTCATCAAAATTCCCATTTCATTCTAACATCATATTTCAATCTCTAATCTATCTATCTAACATAAACTCATTCCAAAATGTCATTCTCATGCCATAACCATACCAAATGAACAGTGGCACTCATTCTCATGATTAGGCCAAAATTCCCAGAATTTATGAACTATTCCAAATGGCATGAAACTTAGATAGATAGGTTAGTTTCACTCACCTTATCAACTTCTCCAAAGGGAGTTCTTGATCCACCAACAATCAGATTTTCGTGTGGCACCAAACAACACCAAATGGCCCAACTATACACACCAAAATGAAGCCCATGATTCAAGGATCAACATTTATGAATGGTGTTTGAGCAAAGAAGATCATTTACTTACCCAAAATCACAAGTTCTTCTTTCTCTTCCTTGCCTAAAACTTTCGCCGGAAATGGAGGAAGAGAGGAGAGAGAAACGAGAGAGAGAAATGGAGAGATGGAGAGAGAGAAAAGAGAAAAGTGTTTCCTTGTCCTCATATGATCTCATCCAATGGCCACCACAATGCCACATGTCAGCATCTCCTTCATTCCCTCAATAAGCTCACACAAGCTAAGCACACTGGATCCCGACCCACGGTCAAGGAATCACCACCCTTGATCTTAAATACCACACATATGCATTGATATTTCCAATTTCCACTAATTATAACATTAATTAATATAGCCATAAATCACATAATAATCCCAATTAATTCATAATTATCATTAATAATCATGATTATCCCTTAATCAAAAATTGGGATATTACAGACAAGACTGTTTGTCAAGGGTCAGTGGGTCAGACCAAAGTCAACCCAGACGAGACACTGCTTGTCGACACTGTGGGATTGGGATCAGAGGCATTCGGGTTTGGGGGTTGCTGGACCCTTCTGTAGGGGCAGTGGTGATGGGGAGATTATAGCTTCCTTCACCACTTCTGACATCCATGAGCAAATAAGAAAGCACACCAGAAAATAGAGTCTTTTCAATCAACAAAGGAAAGAAAACAAGAAACACCCAGTTCGATCACAAGAAAACTACAAATAAATAACAAAAAAACACTGGCTCCACCACCCACATGCAAGAAAACAATCCAATTGTAATGAGCATAAATCTTAGCCACCCACAAGCAAGAAAACAATCAAATTGTAATGAGCATAGAATATAAAATTCAAATAGAGGTGAAGGAAATAAAGAAGGCAAACCGAACTCGAGCTCCACCACTCAAGTCTGTAACACTGTTGGCTTTGATTCAAAAGTGAAGCCTTGTCTCCCACCAGCGACGGTAACAATCAAACAAACAATTGTCCTAAACAACCGTCGGCTTTGATTGAAAGGCGTTAAATCAACGAAAGGAAAAGACGAACAGAGTCCAAACCAAACCAACAACTGTATGACACAATATGATCACTAAGCCTAAAAATGTAAACTACAAAGGGAAAAAAGAGAGCTAACCGATAAAACCAAGGAAGAACTAGAGAAGTGAGGCAAATTGAACTTGACCTCCACCACCATAAACACCGTAGGCGACCATCAAAGTGTCTCCCATAAACCACGGTCACTCTATCATACCACATGAGACCTTAATCGGAGTATTTGGGGGCAGATGTCGACGGAAGGATGGATTAGGATTTAGTGCATAGGTTTAAGACCCAGACAACTAGACGAGAGAGGGTCAAGAGTGAGTAAGAGTCGGGAGAGTTGAGTGTAGAGGAAGAGGGTTAAAAAAATTTAACCTGGCGACCTGCACAGCTCTACGTGTCAGCCGAGTCAGGATCGATTTGCTCTGGTTCGATCTGAGTCAAACTGGGTCGGAACAGTGACGATTCCTGCTTGAATCGGGTTGGCCAGTTGGTCGATTCGCCGGGTTTTGGTTTAGGTTCATGAACCATGATTATTGGCGAATAGAAAAATGGATTTTTTTAACTACTAGTTTTACTGAAGAAGAGAGAAAGAGTGGAGTAGAAGAAGAAGGGCGGAGGTCCCCAAAGAAGAAGACATGAGGTCGCCAAAGAAGAAGAGGAAGAGGGAAGTGACGTGGCAGATGATGTGGCTCTACTGAATGTGCCATATAAGTTAAACTAATAGTCAAAATTAACTTTTTTAACCAGTGGGGTGAGATTGCTTCTGGTTTTTTATACTTTAGGAGGTAGGGGTGGGAACAGGCTAGACGACCTGTCAAGGCCTTGTGACCAGGCCTGTTTGACGATAGTACCAGGCTCACGCATGTTGACAAGCCTGTAAGACCGGCCTGAGCTTGTTATGAATATACAATATTATAAAATATTGTGTAAAATAAGTATTGAATGTAGCATCCTAATTTTTATTTTTATATGATTTAATTATCATTATGTAATAATTATTTCATGATAAAGAGATTTTATCATGTAATTAGTAATTTATCTAAAATATGATTTATTAAAGTAAAAAAATTATTAAAAATATATTAGAAATAAAAATAATATAAAAAATAGAGAATTATAATAAAAAGGAAAGAGATAAAAAAAGAAAATGAGTCGAAAATAAAAAAGAAAAGATATAGGAAAAATATTGAAAAATGAAAAAAATAATGAAATATAATAAAAAGTAAATATTAAAAAATAAAAATAATACAGGCTTGTTAATAGGTTTTAGGTTAGGTCAGGCCTTTGTGCAGGTTAGGCTTAGCCTTGAAAAAAAAGCCTATAACAACCCACAGACCGGGCTTAGGCCTACTTATTACAAAACAGGTCTGGCTTGTTTCTACCCCTATTTGGGGGTAACATTGCTCCTTCAAAAACTTTTAGGACAATAGAGGCCATTGAAAATCTGGAGGACTGAGTGTCTCCTACGCCCGGTCCTACTTATAACCACATCAGGTCTCTAAGGCGAACAGCCTCTGGTCGATGGAACAATGTAGGCAAGGGAAGTTAACAAAATGGATCTGTAACCTCGGGAAAAGGATTACGTCGCGTGGTGTCCGGTTTGCCCTCAGCGGCCCTTGAAAATCCTAACGACCGAGTGCCTCCCACACCTGGTCGTACTCATATTTGCATTATTGAAAACTTTTAGAGCAAAATTGGATCCTAACATATAAGAAATAAAGGGAGTAACTTGTAACATTTGAGTAATTATTTTTACTGTTTATAGGTCAACAGTAAAAAAAACCTGCCAAACAAGGTTCTCTATCGTGCATAGGACCATGGTTCTGAAGATTAGATCAGCCGATCTGAGCAGGAAACCGACCAATTGGTGGTCCGATCTGTTCGGTAATTGGCCCTGATTTGACCGGTTTTCATACGGCATGACAGATTTTTTTTTTAATATTTTATTCAAAATTTTATATAAATAACTAAAATTTTTTCCTTTATTCACCCCTCTAATACCAATTTAACACCGGTTTGACTTCAATCTACCCCACTAATCTTTAATTTAATACCCTAACCGATTCAGCCACAGATTCGGACTCCAGAACCTTCACTCAGGAGTATTTAATTACTACTCCTACGTGCTTTCAAATTTCGAAGCACCGCTTCCTCGTCTTCTTTTTTTTTTTTTTGAGCAAAGTCTTCGTCTTCTTAATTGATACGCTTTCTCACATCTTTTTTCTCCTCCTTCCGCAGTCTCTCTCTCACAGATTCACTCACTCTTGACACCTATACTCTGAACAATTTCTTCTTTTCTAGGGTTTGTGCTTCGTTCATCCATGCCATGAAGAAAGCCTATCTACCCATTTACCAAATGGATTCCCCGCGAAACCGGGAATTTCATCGAAATTCTCAGCCTCCCTCCAATTTTCGTCCCCGTCGGAAACCAGAATTTCGCCCCAACCAACGCCGGGACCGTCCACCGGAAAACTTTTCTCACGCCCGTCGACCTAATTTCGTCGTTTTGCTCCGCTCTGCCCGTCGTGATTTCACCAGGGCGGATGTCGAGGTCTTGATCGCAAAATGTAACTCCAAGCCCGAAAGTTTCAGTGTTTTCCCCGGTGATCACGTTGCCGCTCGCCTTAATTTTTTTCAGTGGTGCGACGCGCTCGAGGCCTTCGTTTTCTTTTGGGAGTTTTGTCTCAATGAAGTTCATGGCTTTACTCCAGAGCTCAAATTGCATGTTTTCGTGCCTTCCGACATGGACGAGCTGCGTGACCGACTTCGGGCCATTTTTGCTAGTCATGTGAAGGGCTTAATGGAAGGCAAGGAAGTCAAGAGATGGCGTGAGGAAAGTGAGCGTGCCTCGAAGGAAATTGCGCACTTAACGTATTTACTCAAGAGGCCGAGTTCACTCGGCGTGTTGGACGGGCTCCGAGAAAAGAGAAAAGGGCTAGATTCAGAGAAAATGTTGATTGAAAGGAGAATAAAGGAGTTTCAGTCCGCCATGGATTGTATATTGCGGCATCTCGAGGACAGCAAGGTGTATGAAGATGGTTTCTCGGTTTTCCGAAAATTGAAGTTTGATGAAACTTCGGATTGGAGGCGTATACATAGGATGATAATGCGGGAGCGTCGCAGACTTGAGGAGGGATTACCCATTTATGCTTACCGGAGGGATATTCTTCAGGCTATACATTCTCAACAGGTACCTTGTATGTAAATTTGAAAATATCATTTTCTCTTTTCTTTTGAATTCTGGTCTGTAGCTCGCATTATCCAGCTGCTTGATCCTGTATATGCATACTAGGAATGATTGAAGTTCTAATATCTGTGGAGGGCGTCTCTTTCGTGCCATCACTGTAACTTGAAATTTGGGTTTTTAAGGCTTTTCAATTTGACCCCTTTTTGTTTATTGTTGACTGGAGAGGATTGTCATATGGGGGCGTGAGTCCAACGGACACAGCTTCCGTTTTGCTTTTCCTTTTTCTTTTTTGTTTTTTTTGGGGGGGGGGGGGGGGGGGGGAAGATAATTTAGCTCTGGTCTTATCAGTCTGGCACTAGGAACTGGCTCCTTCTAAGTAAGAAATCATAATTTTTTTTCATGTATTTGATTAATGGAGAGCTAAAGCGATGATTGAATGGTTAATTATTTTCACTATAATGAAAAACAGCTGAAGGGACAATTGGTTTGCAAGTTTTATTGCAAACTGCAGACTATTGTGAGAGAATGACCCATTTTAGTCTGATGCAAAGAGATACTTCAATATTGGCCTTGCTCTTTTCTCTTTGTCCAGGGTTATAGTAATTTTGGTTTTGGGCGAAACAAATTCAATTTTTATTGTGATTTAATATAGCATCTAGATTCTGGCACTATGTAGATATTGTTTTGATTGTTCTTCTAACTATAGTATATATGCACACAGATAATGGTTTTAGTTGGAGAGACTGGTTCTGGTAAGAGTACACAGTTGGTACAGTTTCTTGCTGATTCAGGCATCGGTGCTAGTGAATCCATTATATGCACTCAGCCTCGGAAGATTGCTGCCAGGTCATTGGCATTGAGGGTACAGGAAGAAAGTAGTGGATGCTATGAAGACAATTCAATTAAGTTTTATCCAACATTTTCATCCTCAAATGAGTTCAATTCTGGAATAATATTCATGACAGACAACTGTCTATTGCAGCAGTACATGAGTGATGATAATTTGTCTGGGATCTCTTGCCTCATAATTGACGAAGCTCATGAAAGGAGCCTAAATACAGATCTACTGTTGGCATTGATTAAGAGTTTGCTCTGTAGGAGGGATGAAATGCGGCTTATCATTATGTCTGCTACAGCTGATGCAAAGCAGCTATCTGATTATTTTTATGGCTGCGGAATATTTCATGTGGTAGGGAGAAACTTTCCAGTTGATGTGAGATACGTTCCTTCTGCATATACTGGACACTCTGGTCCTACAATTGTTGCTTCATATGTTTCTGATGTAGTGAGAATGGCAACTGAAGTTCACAGAACAGAGAAAGAGGGAACAATTCTCGCCTTTTTAACCTCACAGTTGGAAGTAGAATGGGCTTGTGAAAGGTTTGATGCTTTCTCTACTGTTGCTTTGCCCTTACATGGCAAGCTTTCACCTGAAGAGCAGTTACGTGTTTTCCAAAACGTCCCTGGAAAAAGAAAGGTGATATTTGCAACTAATCTTGCTGAGACATCGCTTACTATTCCTGGTGTCAAGTATGTCATAGATCCTGGGTTTGTTAAAGATAGTCGATATGAACCTGGCAGTGGAATGAATGTGCTTAAAGTTTGCTGGATCAGCCAAAGTTCTGCCAATCAACGGGCTGGTCGTGCTGGGAGGACTGAGCCTGGTAGATGCTATAGACTCTACTCAGAATTGGATTATAATTCTATGGCACCAAATCAAGAACCTGAGATTCGACGAGTTCATCTTGGTGTAGCAGTGTTGAGGATACTTGCCTTGGGAGTGAAGAATGTGCAGGATTTTGATTATGTTGATGCTCCGAATCCTAGTGCTATTGATATGGCATTGAGGAATCTAATTCAATTACGAGCAATTAGATTGAACAACAATAATTATGAATTAACTGAAGAAGGTAGGTACTTGGTAAAAATGGGTGTTGAGCCTAGGCTTGGCAAACTTATTCTTTGTTGTTGCCAGTATAGTATGGTCAAAGAAGGTCTTACTCTTGCAGCAGTGATGGCCAATGCCAGTAGCATCTTTTGTAGAGTAGGAAATGAAGATGATAAACAGAGATCTGATTGTCTTAAGGTGCAGTTTTGCCATTGTGATGGGGACCTCTTTACTCTTCTATCTGTATACAAGGAATGGGAAGCTTTGCCCCGAGAGAGGAAAAACAAATGGTGTTGGGAAAATAGTATTAATGCCAAGTCCATGAGGAGATGCCAAGACACCATTAAGGATTTGGAATCTTGCCTTGAGTATGAACTTGATGTTGTTACTCCGAGCTACTGGCGTTGGGATCCTCACAACTCTTCTGATTGTGACAAGTATCTAAAAAAGGCTATACTGTCCTCACTTTCTGAGAATGTAGCCATGTACTCTGGATGCCTTCAACATGGTTTTGAAGTAGCATTAACTGGGCAGCTTGTTCAACTGCATCCATCTTGTTCATTGCTAGTGTTCTCTGAGAAACCTAGCTGGGTTGTTTTTGGTGAGATACTCTCTGCTTCGAGTCAATATTTGGTCTGTGTGAGTTCTTTTGACTTTGAATCAATATGCACCCTTGACCCTCCTCCATTGTTTGATGTATTTCGGATGGAAAGAAAGAAGTTGCAAATGAAGATGTGGACCGGTCTTGGCTGTATTCTGCTCAAGAGGTTTTGTGGGAAAGGAAACTGTAATCTGTTTGGTCTTGTGTCACGCATAAGGACAGCTTGCAGGGACGAACGTATCTTTATTGAAGTCAATGTTGACCAGAATGAAATTCAGCTTTATGCCTCCTCAGGTGACATGGAATTGGCCATTGCAATGGTTAACGAAGCTTTGGAATATGAGAAAAAATGGCTGCGTACTGAATGCTTGGAGAAATGTTTGTATCATGGGTCTGGGGTATCATCACCAGTAGCATTGTTTGGATCTGGTGCTGAGATAAAGCATTTGGAAGTTGAAAACCAATGCTTGAGTGTTGATGTATTTCATCCAAATATAAGTGCATTCGGTGATAAGGAACTTTTGATGTTCCTCGAAAAGAATTCCGCAGGTTGTATCTGTGCTGTGCACAAGTTCACAAATGTAGGTCAGGATGTTGAAGATAAAGAGAAGTGGGGCAGGATATCATTTCTCTCCCCTGCTGCGGCCAAAAGAGCTATTGAGCTAGATGGAGAGGAGTTTCATGGCTCATCCTTGAAAATAGTTCATTCACAGGCAACTAGTGGAGGGGATAAAACATTTTCATTCCCTGCTGTTAAAGCCAAATTATCCTGGCCTCGTAGATTTAGCAAGGGATTTGGTATTCTTAAATGTGAAATAAAGGATGTTCAGTTGATCTTAAAAGATTTCTATAACCTTGCAATAGGAGGGAGGTATGTTCGTTGTGAAGCTGGCAGAAGGGGCTTGGATTGTATTGTGATTAGTGGACTTCATAAAGAACTCTCAGAAGCTGAAGTTTTAGATGTACTGAGAACTGCTACAAGTAGGAGGATTGTGGATTTTTTCTTGGTGAGAGGAGATGCTGTTGAGAAACCCCCTTGCAATGTTTGTGAGGAGGCGCTTCTAAAAGAAATTTCTCCCTTTATGCCTAAAAAGCACCCCCACACTTCTTCTTGCCGTGTTCAGGTGTATCCACCTGAGCCAAAGGATGCCTTCATGAGAGCTTTGATCACTTTTGATGGAAGATTACATTTGGAGGCAGCAAAGGCTTTGGAGCAAATTGAAGGGAAAGCATTGACTGGTTGTCTTTCTTGGCAGAAGATAAAGTGCCAGCATTTGTTTCATAGCTCCTTGACATTCCCTTTTCCTGTTTATCGTGTGATTAAGGAACCACTGGACAAGTTGCTTGCTAGTTTCAGCTGTATAAAGGGTACATCTCTTGTATTGTAACTTCTTTTTGTTTATTTTTTATTTTAATTCGTATATCTATTCTTTCTATACCAAATCTACATGGCTGCAATCCCTGGTTTACTTTTTTGAGGTGAAGATTCATAATCTTATTATATCTTATGCTTATTCCCACCATTTTATTCTTCAAAGTTATTTCCAAATTCTGTTAAGAATCATTTTTGTTCTTATAGTTATTGTGCCGAGATGCACTTCGGAATTTGGGGGAAAATAGGAAGGAACACAAATGATTCATTTATTTTGCTTGTGGGTCCTTCTGCTCTTATATTATTCTTCTCAATAGTTTGTGCAACTGGAAGTTATGTTTGCAAAAACTTTATTAATTCCATTTCATTTCCAGTAACTGAGTCTCGTGAGACTTTAATGTGAGGCATATTGTAGTATATGGTTGAAAAAATTATTGCAAATGAAATGGAAATTGTATCAGAAAAAGGTTTAAGTACACTCTTGCAGTTTTATTTTTGTAAGACTCACATGGATTGTTGGAAGCCTGTTTACACAGTCAAATTATTTAAATATACTGCACATTTAAATATATTTCTTATTGTGATATGAGTGCTAACATGAACTTTTATGTTTAAAGGTCTTGAGTGGAACCTAGAAATGACTGCTAATGGTTCCTACCGAATCAAACTAACAGCTAATGCCACAAAGACTGTGGCAGAGGTTAGGAGACCTCTTGAAGAACTCACAAGGGGGAAAACCATTGTCCACATGAGTCTCTCTCCTACGATTCTGCAACAGCTATTGTCCAGAGATGGCATTAATCTTAAAAACTCAGTACAGCAGGAGACGGCCACAGTCATTCTTTTTGACCGGCATAACCTGACTTTGCGGGTATTTGGTTCCGCAGAGAAGATTGAGTTGGCCCAGCAGAAGCTAATTCAATCTTTACTCACTCTCCATGAAAGCAAGCAGTTAAAAGTCCACCTCCGAGGGAGAGACTTACCTCCTGATTTGATGAAGCAAGTGGTTAAGAATTTTGGGCCAGATCTCCAGGGCCTGAAAGAGAAGATACCAGAGGCAGACTTGACTCTCAACACACGACGGCAGATAATCTATGTTCGTGGTAAAATGGAGTTGAAACTAAAAGTAGAGGAATTAATGCATGAGATTGCTCGTTCAAGTAATCATTTGGTTGAGACACTCAGGACTGGACTGGACTGCCCAATTTGCTTGTGTGAGGTGGAGGATGGTTATCAGCTTGAAAACTGCGGTCATCTGTTCTGTCGCGTGTGCCTGGTGGAGCAATGTGAATCTGCTATAAGAAACCAAGGTAGTTTCCCTATACGCTGCACGCATGAGGGCTGCGGGGATCCCATTCTGCTTGTAGATTTGAAAGCTCTTCTATCTAACGAGAAGTTGGAGGAACTTTTTAGAGCCTCATTGGGAGCTTTTGTAACTTCTAGTGTGGGCAACTACAGATTTTGCCCATCTCCTGATTGCCCCTCTGTTTACCGGGTAGCTAGTCCCGAGACAGCTGGCGAGCCATTCATCTGCGGAGCATGTTATGCAGAGACATGTACGAGGTGCCACTTGGAGTATCATCCATACATTTCATGTGAGAGATACAAGGAGTTCAAGGATGATCCAGACTCATCCCTCAAGGAATGGTGCAAGGGGAAAGAACATGTCAAGACCTGCCCTGCATGTGGCTATACAATTGAGAAGGGAGAAGGGTGCAACCACATTGAGTGCAAGTGTGGGAAGCATGTGTGCTGGGTTTGCCTGGATTTCTTTGGAACTAGTGAGGATTGTTATAACCATTTGAGCACTATACACTTGACTATCATATAAATTGCCCTTTGTTCTTACATAGCTGGTTTAGTTTTGTACATAATACGTATACTGAGGTAATTTGTATAGCTAATTTAAGCTCTTGTATAGTATATGGGTCTGTTGTACAGCCTGTTTCAAAACTCTCGCATCTTCAAGTTTAGTACTTGTTTGGGAGCATATAAGATCATACAGGGTAAAATCAATTAAAATAAGTTAATCCAAACAACTAAACAAGTACTAAAAATGCTTTCACCTTTATTTCTGCTATTTTTGCATTTTTGTATGTTGATTTGTGGTAAATCAAGTGATCCCCAAAGGAAATCTGCACCTACAGGCTACAGCATCATTGTGCTGCATCATGCCAGAAATGAATTGCACTGATTGGATTTCTTTGAGGAAAGTATATGTTGTTTTGCGTGTATGGGCCATTAAATCTTTCACTTTCTGAGTGGTCTATTTTTCCCCCACCTTAGAAAACCGACTCTACCAATTTACCCCCTGTACAAAAAATTATTTTGTTCCCCTTTTGAGATGTTAGTCTATACCTGTCAAGATTTCTCTTTGACTAATTATGTAAATTTATTGTTGAATTGTACAGGAACCAAATTGCTTTAGTACCGATAACATCTCTAGACTTTCATATATTAACCGTCTGTGTATTGAAAAACATCAAACAGGGTTGAAACCAATTAAAAATTAGTGGACATGAAAATAAAATGCCCATGGTGCAATTCAACTAATATGATTGACATTCTTTTGCCTTTAAAGGCGTTGATCCTGTAAAAGGGTGCTTTGGCTACTTGAGCATAATGTTGAGTTTGAACCTGTGTGAATATGCAAAAAATACTTTTGAGAAAATTATTCTAATTGAGTTTGACAATGTTTGAATATGACTTAATCAAATAAATTTATAAAAAAATATTGATATTCTTTTTTATTTAATTTTATTTAAATTTTCTTAAAATTAAGTTGTTAAATATTTTCTAAGCTATGATATTTGTAGATTTTCATCTAACTAGCATTAAACAGGAAGACTAGCAAACAAGTTATTATTAAATCTTCGGGCAAAAAAAGATGATTATTAAATTATTATAAAACTATAGATTACAAGTATGCACATTAGATATCTTAAATCCCGTAATTATTCAATTTTATTGCAATTTGTTTATGATTTTTTTTTTTTTTACATTTTTGTTATTATTTTCTTCCTTATAGAAAATACTCCCGGCCTAAATGTAGAAGCTAGTTGAGTTGTTTATTTTGGTTATAAATGCAACATTTTAATCCATTTTTGTCTCCTAATTTTAAATAATTATTCCTCATAATTATCCATATTAATTGCAACTATTAAGAAACTTTTCAACTTTTCATAATTTGGTAGTTTTTAATGAAAATGAAAATAATTTAGAAGGTATTTTAGGAACATTAACGCACACTGCTTACAAATAACTTTTTTTTTTTTTTTTTTGGTTTTTTGCTAAGCACAGGTATCCTCTTGTTGGAGGCAATCCTATTCGAGGCATTATTAGGCATTAAATGTGAGCACTTCTTCCAACTGGGATTCGAACATGTGGGGCATCTCTCTCCGCGGGGATTTGAGCCTTTGTTCGCTATGTTGTGAAGGACTAGCCCCTTCCGCTATATCCAACCCTGTTGGTCAAATAACTATTATTTTAATACATGTAAAGTAGTTATCTAGCACTTATATTTAGGACTAGAGAGGATGGTTAACATATAAATTCTAAATCCTAATTATATGAACTAGTTAGAAGGTTGGTCTTGGTGTTAAATATAAGACCTCTATCCATTTCATCTATAATATTTATTATTTTCCCTCCGTTAATTTACTTAACTTATAAATTAATATATAATATAATGTTATACAAAAATATTTTAGGGAGATTAGGTCTTATTTATTATAATTAAGTAATTTTTTTAATTTACGAGTAGCTTCTAAACCTAGGGGGTGTTCATGAGGTCTAAATGTCTGCAATGCTGCTTGAGCCCGGTAAAAAGAAAAAACCAATCCGGCCCTAAAAAATTATCCCATACATTATTTGGGCATCTTTGGGTCGGGGCAAGTACCGGGTAGGGCCGAGCTCCAGGCAAGGTACACTATCCTATCAGAAATGTATATATAATTGTATTTAATACAAACACACATATTCATTATTTGACAAAATTGAACAAGCATATTTACTTACCATTCAATTAGAATATAATGAGTAAACATATTTTTTATTTACTTACTTACCATTCAATTAGAATATAATGAATAAATATTTTTTTTATTTAATTAGCAAATATGCATATTTTTTCATAAATGTATTTAATTAAGAAATTGGTAAATTGAGTTCTTACCAAATAAATTATTATTAAATAGTAAGAAAATAATCTCCAATGAATTAATTTGTTTCATTGACCTTTAAATTGAATCATAACAATAAAATCTAAAAATGACTATTGCGTAGAATATGTTTTTGAAATATCAATATATAATTTTTTTTTTGTATTTTTTAGATGCTTCATTATTTTTTCACTTTTAGGGAGATTCTCGGATAGGGAAACTTGCCCTGCCCAAAATTACTCAAGCTTTCATTGGATAGGGTCGGGCAGTGTGCTGTAAAATGTTGCACGTTCATCTTTTGGGTTGGACATCAGGCAAGGGTCATGCCCTACTCAGCCGTGCCTATGAACACCCTTGCAACCTAATGAGTACTAATTTAATTATAACTACATCTTGCACAAAAAAAAAAAAAAAAATTATAACTACATTTGATCTCACAATTGAATGAATAGAGAAGACCCAAGACTAGGGGTGTGTTCGGATTAGCTTTTAGAGAATAGTTTTTTGAGAAAAAGTGGAGCATAGCTTTTGGAGAATAGATTATAGGAAAAAAGTGATTTTGGTAAAATGAGAGTGTTTGGATGTTTTGATCAGAATAGCTTTTTTCATGGTCAAATAACTAAAAAGGACATTAACTTTTGTGAAAATTACATATAAAGGATAAAATTATATTTTAAGTATTATTTAACATTAAATTGCATAATAAATACAAAAAATAAAATAAAATTATCAAAAAATTTTAAAACCATAACATTTGTCAATTATAAAATATAAAAAAATATATGCAAAATTTTTAAAATTATAACATTAGTTAATTATGTAGTAAATTACAAAAATAGATCAAACATACACATTAAAGACGTACACTATATTATTTTTTATCTCCTTTCATAGTCCGGGTTATCTTCGGTCAAACCCACTGTATTATTCTTCATTAAATTCTTGTGAATATTTTTTATTTTTGCAAGTGTATCCGTATCTTTAAATTTTGTTTTGTTTTTCGTTTACCACCCCTGCACAATCTCTCAGAAGCAGCTCACTTTCATGGTAAAGAATAAATAGGAATAACATTCATCATTCAAGTTTGATTCACATGTATTACAATGTGCTTATGTCCTAAATAAACCAGAGCACCAAATGAAAATACAACATAAAAGTGATACACAACTACCACAAATCATCTAGCATTTGTGAATCAAATATAGCACCAGAACCAAGGACCACAAATCATCTAGGATCAACATAAGTACCAGAACCACAGAATGCAAAGCGATACGCAGAGAATGCACCAGAACACCAGAGCACCAAACGAAAATACAACATAAAGAGAAATACAACATAAAAATGACACACATATGAAAAGAACACCAGAGCAAAGACAAATACACCAGCCAGAGACTCTTTCCCTTTCGGCCAACAACACCAGAGCACCATCGACTGCCATTTCCGATCTGCAACAACATACCTTTTGAGATGGGGAAGAGAAGAGAGAGATAAGCTTGTCAAGGGACAGCCAAGATTTTCCTTTAAAAGCAAAGAAATGCTCACAGGACAGAGGAGTAGCCACTGGGCCGTTCACCGCTCCGATCGACGTTTAACCTCCACCACTGACCACCTTGCTGACAAAAGCTGTAGTTTTCGCTACACTGCCTCCATTGCAAGTAACGGGAAGCCGAGAAATGAACTCGATAAAGAGGACAACGGAAACCTTGAAGCGACGCTCAACAATTGGCCGAAATGAAGCAATCTATTTCGGATCTGGAAGAGAATGGGAACGAGAAGGGGAAGAAGGGATTGTATCTATTGGCGACAGGAAAGGGAAAGGGAAAACGAAAGGGAAGACGGTCGGAAGAGGAACAAAGGGAAGACGTGAATGAAGAAGAAAGGGGAAGAGGGGATCTGTTGAGGACCGAAGACAGATATGCTGACTGGGAAGGGAAACGCAGAAGGAAAGGGAAGATGGCAGACACGAGAATTTGCAGAAGACGGGAATGAAGGAAGAAGACGGGAAAGGGAAAGAGAAAAGGGAAAGGGGGCGTAATAATTTACTCCCAACAGTCTGAATTTTCTGGTTCAAAGTGGTCGAAAATAGCTTCTTCTCACAATAGTTTTATTCCCTCAAAACCTTGGTTTCGACAAAAAATGGGATTCTCAGAAATTTATGAGTGTTCAGTGACTTTTGGGCTAAAACCATGGTTTTATTAAATAATCGCTTTTTAACTTGCTATCCGAACACACACTAGTAGTTAAATGGGTAACCAGATTTTTATATGGCTATTTTAATACTCTGCAAATTAGAACTCATCTTGCTTGAAGGTAGCCTGAAATTGCAAAGATATGAGAAAAGGATTTATTTTAAATTCATATAATTAAAATTAAATCAAATAACATTTATAATTTATCATACTTAATAAAAAAATTGTATGAAGTTCATATAAAATTACTAAATATAATCAAATGAAAAAAAATTAGCACAAGAGCGGGAAATACAATTTGATAAGTTGGAAATATAAAAATAGTAAATTTAAAAAAAAATCGTGAGTTTCACCACAATATTTTGACTCCTTTTTTAACATTAATGGAACTAAAGTGAAAAATAACGCGGAGACGACTCCATTAAAGTCCACTGACTTGGATTGAAGCAGTGGAAAAAGAGGAAAAATGCTCTTATTAGTCTCTCACGCAACATGAATTGAGCCATGACAGCGACTCAAGAAATTCCCAAATTACTTCCAATCTCATCCCTATCAGTCTTTAGCGGAAACTAAGCTTCCAATAAATTTCCATATTCCCCCCCTTTTTTTTTTTTTGGGTTGTAATGTGTTCATATTCATTTTTCTTCTTCACTACTGAGTTCAAAGTTTTATCACTGATCTTCTCTTCTTCCTCTTCCTCTGTTTCTCTGTAACTGCCACATTTTTACTATTCAACTGATACTTCCATGGCTTGTGGAAGAAAATGCAGTCCGATTCCTTCCCCTCTTCAATCGCCTGCGTCGCTTCCGATGCCCGCCGCTTTGCCAATTATCTCCTCCGGCGTTGACCACGACGTTGATCAAATCTATGTTCTTCGAGTCGTGATGACCGCCATAGCTTCCATAATTGCTCTGCTTCTCCTTCTCTTCGTCGTGCTAAAATTTTTAGGAAGATACTACTTCTCGAGGAGATATTACAACAATAGGAGAATCAACTCACCGATTTTGTTTGATATTCGAGGCGATTCTGCGTTCTCCGATGACGACGATGGACCGCCAATTATGCATCCGATCTGGTTCATCAACACCGTCGGTCTCCAGCAATCCGTTATCGATTCAATCGCAATTTTCAAATACAGAAAAGATGATGGGTTAATTGAAGGAACGGAATGCTCTGTGTGTTTAGGTGAATTTCAAGAAGACGATAGCCTCCGAATCTTACCTAAATGCACCCACGCTTTTCATGTTCAATGCATCGATACTTGGCTGAGATCGCGGAAGAATTGCCCCTTGTGTCGAGCTCCGATTGTTCGTGAAACTTCCGGGAGAGAGGTAACTGCCGTGACGGTGCCTGAACTAGAGGTCGCTGGCGAGATCCGTGTGGAGAACTCGGGTGGTAGTGGTAGGGTTGATAATTCTCAGGTTGGAGAAGGAGAGAGTAGTCAATTGAGGGTTGAAGATGATGATGATTCTGGGGTTGTGGCTATTGAAGATGAAGCAGATGGTGAAGTTTCAGATAAGAATTTGGGAAATTGTGAAAAGACGAATCCAGTGAGGAGATCAGTTTCAGTTCATTCTTATCCTTCTTCTACATTTGAAGCACCAACTCAGGAGCTGAATTCGTATTCTCTACACTCCTTTTAAGATTGAACACTCCAAGTTTTATCTTCTCCATGCCATAAACACACATACACACTGCTTTGGTTGAGTTTAATTTTTGTTCTCCATATAGATAAGGCAGAAATCAGAGTACAGAGCCAGAGCTCAACTGTTTCTCCTTTGTTAAGTAGTACTGTACTAGAATCAGTTTGTATTGTAGATTGAGCCACCATATCTTTGAAATTAGAATTGGTGGTTGGTGTTTTAAGATGCATGAAACTGGATAAAAGTTTGTTGGGTGGATGTTAGTTTGTCCAACTTTTCCAGGTAGCTATGTATGTAAATATCTGTGTTCCCTTCATAATAACTCACAGGAGATGTGTTTCAGTTTTGCTTCACATGTAGTCATGAGCACTACCGGGAATTTTGCCAGCCCGCCGCGGGTTGCAGGTCAGGCGGGGCGGGCTGGCAAAAGTCTGACAAGGTGCCCGTCTATGTTTTTTTTTTTATTTCATTCTCATTTTTTTTAATTTTCACTTTCTTTCTCTTTCATCTATTCACATCACATTTTTTTTTAAATGTTTTTTTTATACTTTTATGTTAGAAAACCAATTTCATTCTTACTTTCCTTTTTTTCTTTTTCATCTACTCACATCACAAAAACATATCAACACATTTCTTTTAAATTTAATAATAGTAGAATAAATAAATATAATTTGAAAATAAAATTATCAAATAAAAAATATGAGGAAGTAGTTAAACACAACATCAAAAGAAAGACGACCAGGATATTTGATTTATTTTATAAGAAAAAAAAGACTCCAGCCCGCCAACCCACTATTTAGCCCAAAATTGAATGGGTTTCCATTTTATTGGCCCGAACCTTCCCAACAACCTGTTAGCCCAGCTTGAATTACCGGATATAGTCGTGAGACATTTTAGTCATTATTCGGAATGTGACTCTATTTTTCATTGCAGCTCCACGGTTGTAGTCCCACTCATGTTCATTACAAGTTTATCTAAAATCTTAAATCAATTCTCATTTGTCATGAAATGAAATGACAATTAAGTTATTAAATATGATTTAAATTGATAAATTTTTTCAAGTTTTCCCTTATTTTCTACTGTCCATAATATGTGGCACTTTAACTAATTTACGGAAAACAAGAAGTTACAGTTAACGCATTAAATATGTCATAAATTGAAAATTTTTCTCACTTTCACCCTTATTGGAAAATGTGCTTGAAAACTTAATGTGTGGGCAAAATTAGAAATGAATATTAATTACATGGACAAACCTAGAAAATGAGCATTAATTATCTTACAAGTGATTTATATTTTGTAATAAACAAAATTAAATAAGGATAAAATTTAAAAACAGTCTTTAATAACCTTTAAGTGAACTTATAATGAGGGCAAAAATTTCTTCTACAAATAAACTTATAAAAAGAAATTAAGAACTAAAGAAGCTTGGGGAAAAGTTTTTTATTAAAAATCTTATTGGTGAGTCCAATAAAACTTTTAATGGGGACCCCCCCCCCCAAATTGTCCCTTTTAAATTTATGTTTTTAAGAAAATTAAATCTAAATTATTAAATTCAATCCAACCCTCTTTAAGTACAGTCGTCTCTTCACAGTAGAACATACAATAATATGAAAGCATAGTCCTGTCTTCCCAGTTTATACGCCACTTTGATAGGATGTCTTAATCTCCTTAACGCGTCCAAGAGAGAAATTTAGTGAAGTAATACTCCCTCTTGTCCTTATTATAACAAGGCATCTTCTATTAATACTTATTTGTAAATTTTGTTTTAGTAATTAATACTTAAATGAGGTAAAAATGAAAAATTTTATTAATTTAATACATATTTAATGAGTTAACGGTTATTCCTTGATTCGTATAAATTATATGAAAGTGACTTATAATAGGGACGAGAAGGAATAATACAAAAGCAATATAACAAACTAGCTCTTCTTCCTTTTCCTTCTCTTTTATTTTTTCCCATGCGGATTTCACAACACAATCTTGTGGAAATATCACACAGAATATGAATGGGGGCTACAACAAAATCACAAATACTGTTGATTGTCAAAGCCATCTTTTATAAACCAAAATGTAAAGTCTCTTGACCACCTGACCAATAGTAAAATAAACCAGAAACAGAACAACCAAAAACCCAAAATAAGACAGAGGCAGACTAGTGAATCCCATGACTTTTCCAATGGGTGTAAATGGAAGAGCAATCCCAATAGCAGAAATCACAACAGAGGAGCAAATCACAGGCCAAGAAGCTACGTCCTGTACAAATGGAATTTTCTCAGTACGTACCAAGTGAATAATCAGAGTCTGCATCAGCAACCCTTCAATGAACCAAGCTGAATGGCAAAACTTTTGATCCCCAAAAGCCTTATAATAGTAAGCAATAAACAAAAGAGCCCCAACATCACATAGAGTACACACAGGATTGTTCCACAGTATGAACATAGGTAACCCTCTTTCTGACCATTTCTTAGGAGTCTTCTCATAATCTTCCTCCATTTTGTCCCATGGGATAGCTATCTGTCCTACACTATACAGGAAGTTCTGTGTAAGAAGCTGCCTCGAAGTAACCGGCTCGAATTTAAGCATCAAGGTGGCTATGAGCAGTGAAAGAACACTTCCTATGTTTGCAATAACTGATGTTTTAATGTACTTCATTGTGTTCCCAAAAGTTAGTCTCCCATGTTCTACTCCTGCAACAAGAACATTAAGATCCTTCTCAAGCAGTATAATATCTGCCATGTCTTTGGCAATTGCGACACCTGAGTCCACTGAGATGCTTACATTTGCAGCATCAAGCGCGAGTGAATCGTTAATACCGTCTCCCAAGAACCCGACAATGTGGTTTCCTATTGTCTGTAAGGATTGAACCACTCGAAGTTTCTGAATTGGGGTGAGCCTGGCTAGTACTGTGGCTCTTTTGACAGTTTCATGGAAGGTTTCTTGGTCTAGTTGGTCTAGTTCAGGTCCTGTGATTACATGGGTGGTTCTGATTCCTACTTCTCTGCATACCCTCATGGCCAAGGAAAGTGAGTCACCTGTCAAAACTTTTGCTTTCACTCCTTTCTCTGCTAAACGCCACAGTGCTTGCTCTGCTGAGTCCTTGGGAGGGTCATAGAACGTTATAACACCAAGGAACACCATGTCTGTCTCAACATTTTCTTCACTGGTCTTACTTCCTCCGGTACTTGTTTCACCAGTTTGCTGAAAAAAGATTGATAGAATAAAATTGTCAGAGCTAGAAGTAGCAAAGCATTTGTTGAATGATTAAGATAACAAACTAGCTTGCCAAACTAAATGCCCAACTAGCTACAACAATTTTAAATACTAGGATATTACTTGTCTCACGCCATGATACTGTGTATATAACCCCAGTCTATCTCAACAACACCCTTAAAAATAACTTTTACGCTTTACGAGATAAAACTCCTCCGATATATTTACCTCGTATAGCACAAAATCACTTAAAATGAGTTAAAGCAAATACCCATATAATGTGTAACCCTTCTTTTAATTGTAGTTGATTCAAAATCCTTGAGAAGGAACCACAAGCAGATGGTTGAATGGTAAGTGACTCAGTATTCCTTAAGCAAAGGTAAAAGTTTGAACATTGTGCGTTACTGCATTAGAAAGATCATACTACTGCCAGTCCTTAATATAAGATTTTGCTTGTAGTGCAAATTGCACTATGAGTGAGATTTTATATTAAGGACCAGAGGTAGTATTGGAAGAGCTTCTCTCTAATTAGGGTCAACCTAACTTGATTATGAATGAGTCGATAGTGCTGAATTTCAGATGATTTGTCAAAAAAAAAAAAAAAAAAACCAACAAAAAGGATCTTGAGAATGAAACAAATAGGAGAATAGAAGACGCACCATTTCTAGCTTCTTGATAGCTACTCCTATAATTCTTAATCCTTCATTGCTCAAGCCTTCAGCCAAGGCTAAAATTTTGTTATAATCATCTGAAGAGAGCTTGGAAACTTCATTGTTATTGAAATTCTCAATGAAAGAACAAACTCTCAATACTTCCTCCAATGCTCCTTTAGTTACCATGAACCTGCCAAATAACTGAGATTGTCTGTCTTCACTAGGCGACTCTGTTTCTATAATGACAGATACTCTTCTACGTATGAAATCAAAAGGAATCTCATTTATTTTCGTCCATTTCGAGGGCTGGAATCTGAATCCATTGGAATATACAAAAGCCAATATGGCATCATCCAGAGGATACTTCTGATCTGTCTTGAAGTAAGAATTGAGGAACGCAAAGCGTAGAACTTTCTCTTGCATTGTCCCCTGGCAGTCAAAATGATTTACCATAATGGCACGGTTCATTGTCAGTGTACCTGTCTTGTCAATACAAAGGATATCCCTGTAACAAAACAATTAAAGTACATGTCAACAAATTTTGCTAATTTCAAACAGTTGGACTTTGGGGTCCGGGCTTGCCTTTGATGGCGGATTATTTGATTAGGAAACGGGAAACCTTCATCATTCAATAAAGAGATCAAATCAGCATTTGATTCATTGAGTGAATTGAGGTGGAAGAAGGAAATATTTACTAATAAATGAAAGAGATTTCACCTTCCTAAAATATCATCAACTTGACGGTATAAAAAGGGGGTTCCTCCCTTGGTTATTCCTCAGTTATTCCTTGCCCCGGCCATTGAGTTTTTTGGTTATCTCTCTTTCTCTCCCTCTTGTGTGGTGCATATGTTGTGCCGGTACAGTTTAGGCTCTAGTAGTCTAAACCCTACGTCAGGCCCTGGTACGTTTCTCTCCCCACTCTCTGTTTTCCGACACGCACAAAATGAAACTATGCAAACAAACTTACATTGATCCCATGTTGCGAATCGATGCTAAGCTTTTGACTATACATCGGTCTCGAGCCATGGCGAGCGCTCCTTTTGCAAGGCAAGTGTTGATGATGAGGGGAAGCATTTGAGGAGTGAGGGCAGATGCCACAGAGATGGCAAAAATGATACTATTGCTCAAATCAGCAGAGGTAGAGTAATCTGTTACAAATATGACTGTCACTACCACCAACATGATAGCCACAAGCACATAAAATATCCACCTTAGGCCATATTCAAATTCATCTGACGGCTTCTTGTTCCCAATCTTTGAGAACATAGTGTTCATGTATGTGTTTGATCCTGTTGATATAACCAGGCCTGTCCCACTTCCAGATACCACGTTTGTGCCCTGTCATATAGTTATAAACCAGTCAGTTCTCACTTACAATCTGACAAACTACTTTTGGACATTAAAATCTTAAACATCAAAGGCCATACAATATTTAATTACATGGGAAATCTGATGCAAATTTGGATCCTTTTGTTTATGGTTGAGTCTAGGAAACTAGGGAACCTAATGAAGTCATTGTTGAAGCTAAAGTTTCCTTTGAAGCAAAACAATGACAGTAATTGGATCATCCACTGTGAAGCAAATATACTTCAAAATTTCCACATTTGTGTCCTATAATGGCCATAAACCTGTAATTTCCAAAAAGAAAGTTGTAGTTCACTAGAATTCTATCTTGTGCATTGTCCGGGAAGTTCTGTCATATGCAAAATAACTATATAAAATGTGTGGGTACGGCAAGCTTAAACTAAATTCAACAACAAAAATAAGAAAAAATGGTAAAACAAAAAGTCCAATATAAACCAAATGTTTCAAATTAGAGCATTACTCATAAGATGAAATACACAAACTGGCTTCCTATACAATATAAGTATTTTAGATTAAAGACTATAGATTATAAATGAGATTGAGATTCTTATTAGTTATATGCTATGCAAAGTTTTCTGTCCTGATATATGGCTGCTTAAGTTTTTCGACAAATTTTCCTCATCAAAGGATACAAATAAATTTCTATATGCTTCATTGATTATGCAGACTATTCAATATTCATACAGCTGCTTATGTAATCTATTCATAGAGTTTTTTTTTGGAGATAAATTTTCCTTTGAAACAGCACAAATGAATTACACTTACCATGAAACAAATGTTCTTTAAATCTAACAAAGGAGTGCTGAGACTTTCTCTGACATCGGCAGTTTTATCAGTCGTCCAAGATTCCCCAGTTAGTGAGGACTGGCTGTTAAAAACAAAAGGAAATTCATTGAAACAACTTATCACTACCAAACAACATCGACAACGACTACTAATAAAAGCTTTATTCCTTTAGATGGAGTTGACTACACAACATCATTATGCTCTATCAACAACTAATCTAGGGAGGGTTTGAATTCACAACCTCATGCTTAAGAAAGTCTTAAGAGAGGTGCTTATTGTCATTTGGGCTTCAAGCCCCGACAGAACTTATCACTATAAAAGAGTGGGAAAAAAATCCCAGTGGAAATACCTTACAACAAGATTCTTTGAAGATAACAGTCTGACATCTCCAGGAAAGAGGTCGCCAGGTTCAAAAATAACAATGTCACCAGGAACTATATCCCTCTGATCAATCTGAACTACTAATTCTTGTTGCACAACTCTACCTGCACATCTTTGAACTTTTATTGGGGATCTCAGAAATTCCGAAAGCTTCATGGCTGCTTTTGAACTGCTGTACTCCTACAAGAGAAAAAGTAGGAATTCAAGAACATGTAGAAAGAAAGAATTTGACCAACAAATGAATGAAGAAGAAAATCACCTGATAGAAACGAAGGGAAACACTGATAAAAACAAGCGTGAGCATGATACAGCCATTTGGAATATCATCGGTTATGAAGGACAAGCTTGACAAGAAAATCAGAATGATATTAAAAGGATGAAAAAGTGCACTCCATAGAAGATGCCACCATCTTGGAAAAGTACGCTCATAAAGAACATTCGGTCCATTTTCCTTCAGTCGCCTCTCTGCTTCGGTGAAACTTAAGCCTGCGTTGCACCCAACCAAACAACTTCTTCTTCATTGAGCAACTAAATTGGATTAAATTACAAGAAAGAGAGATCAATTGAAATCTGAATTACACGAAATTCAACAAGTACCTACCTCTTTCAGTGGAACGAACGTACTCAAAGACCAAGTTTCTATCTGAACGAGCCAAAGTATACAACCATGAGTAAACTCTTTCTTCTTCCTCCGTCCTCGAGCCCCCATCAACTTTCTCTGCAAGTAAAAAACAATAATAGGTTTTCAAAGAAAATGTGAAAAAAATTAAAAATGTACTTTTTTCTCGTTGCCTCCACTCTTGTCATTCCACACAAAAAAAACCAAACAATGAGGGAACAAGGAATTAAAAGGAGGAATGAAAAGAACAGAGAAGAAGGGGCCAATCATACTTGCAGAGAAGACGCGTCGGAAAAATCCGATAATGGAGAGGGGAAAGCGTTGTCTGTGAGGAGCATTGAATTTTTGGATGAGAGTTTGTCTGATAGAACGGGGAAGCATTTGGGAATTGTAAAAGAGAAGAAGAAGAAGAAAAAGAATTGGAATGTGGAAAAATGTCAGTGATGGGAAATGGATTGAGAAGAAAGAGCATATTGGGGATTAGGGTTTGGATTGAAGGTTTTTTTGAATTGAAAATGGGAAATGGAAGGAAGAGGAAATGAAGATACTATCCAGTCGTGAGAGCGAACTCTGACTGTGTTAGTTATGTCCAACTACCATACCACTTTAGACAGTTAGGTGCTCCTTTCTTCCCTTCTTCCCGCCATGTTCCTTTTATTCTGATTTAGGTTAAACACTCCTTCTTTTACCTCCATTTTCCTTATCATTCACTTTCATTTATTTTTTTATTTATATAGTTAGATCAACTCTAATGATTAAGATTTAACATTATATAAAAAGTAAAAAAAGAATATATAGAATAATTTAATAAAAGTATAAAGATATCAACTATTTAGATTAAATTTTAATCATTTAAATTTATTCATTTACACTTTATGTTTTTTAATATTATAATAATATTTTTATAGAATATTAAACCTCAATCGATATAGTTGATTTAAAGGTATAAAAAAAGAAATAGAGGGAAGTGGACGGTCATAGAAATGGAGAGGCCCCCACTCCCTTCTTTGGTCTTTTGAAACATATATATTACTACTATTAATTAATGACTTTGTCTGAATTTGGTTTTTATTTGGAAAAAAGATAAAAAAATATCATTTAAACTTTAAAATCCTAAATTAGTTTTGTTGATTGTAAGAATATGCGTATTAACTACAAGAGTACAGGAATTGATAACTCATTTTAATACGAAATCATTAATTTGAAATTTTGAAGTTCAAGTATCTTTTTCCTTTTTTATTTTTATTCCAAAATAATCATAATCAATTCAATTAATATGCCCCCTCATGACCTATAAATAGGAACTCGATAACCAAATTATGTGGTGTAAGAGAGTGGTTGAAATTTGTTAAAAATAAGTTTTTTTTGAAATAAACTTTATATATATAATTAATGAGAAAAAATGAAAAAAATATTAAATGTTCAGACTACTTTTGTTGGGATTTTATAAAAAAGACCAATGTAATTCAAAATTTAGATTTTTATAAAAAGGATTGGAGGTTAATGATTCAAATGGAAATACCTATAAATTGTAATAGAACATACTCCTCTCCCAAATATGATCCACGTTATGTCTCTCATTTAATATTATATTTATTTTTTATCTCATTAATTTCACAAATTTTCTTACTTTATCTTTCTCATTTAGTACCCTTGTTGAAAGAGATGCCTTCTAGGAAAAATGACATACAATTTTTACATAATAATACTAATAATAATAATAAAAATAACCAACTTAATTGTCTTTCTTAATTAATATAATGAATTAGTTAACTGAGTTTTATATTTAGCATGAGAGGGAATAATATTTAGTATTTACATTGTGTTTATCTCAAATTTTGTGTAACTGCACACTTGTGGACAATTTACTTTTTTACAGGCTATCATCATTCAATAGTCGAAAAATACTCCTTTCGATCTTTAATACAAGAAATATTTGAGGAGTTGATTTCTTGTTATCATGGGGGTAGGTACCAGTAGTTGAACTTGGATCTTCTAGGACCATGGAAGCTCAAGCCCTGGGGACCACAATTACATACTTGGGGAGTTGATTTTAGTTTTATATATAAGACATAATTTTTATATTTATTAGTCTTTTGCTAATTTAACCCTATTGATGTTCCCTCAACAATAATCAAGAAGGAGGGGGAAGGATGGAATTAAGAAAAATGACTAGGGTGTTTAGAAAATATATGTCATATTAACTAACTCAACCAACTTCCTTAATCTAATTAAATTAGGTTAATATGTTTTATATTAAGGATCAGAAGGAGTATCACTCATGTATTGATTAAGGTGTGCTGAGTAATTATAAAAAGATTCAAGGGGAGCATAATATATTTCTCCAGTCCTTAATGTAAGACCCATTTAACTAATTTGATTAGATTATGAGAGTTAATTAAATTAGTTAATGTAACATGTTTTTTCCTCTAAAACATACCAATCATCTTCATTAATTCCTTTCATCTTTATCTTGAGTATTCTTGAGGGAGCATTAATAGGGGTAATTTTGGAAAAGATTGATAAATATGAGAAATAAATATTATATTTATGACCAAGATCAACTTTTTAATTATGTCCTACATTAAGGACCAAAAGAGTAAAATGTATGTGCTCGTTTGGAATAGCTTATTTTTGGGCAATAAATGCTTATAAATCGTGATTTACGGTATATGAGGTAAGCATGTAAGATGAGTTTTATCTTGACTTGCGTAATAAGGACTTATTGTCTAAAAATAAGTGATACCAAACAAAGGCATAATGATTTGACTCAAGATGTACTCCAACCGATAGCTAGAAATTAATCCTTTCAAGGTGTAGAGATTACCAAAGTGGTTTTTGCCTCTCCCAACAAAGCCTTTTCCATGCATATGGCCTAGTTTTGAACTCAGGACATCATTATTAAGGGACCCGGCCATCTATCAACTGTGTCAAGCTTTTGTTTGTTAATTCTACTAAATTCTACCTGTATTTTTATACAGAATTTGACCCAAAAAAATGTATAATACACATTATATGAATAACATTGTCTCAATTTTTTTTTTCTAATTGCTCAATTTTTATACTAAACATACTAATAAACTTTTTTTGATATACTCCCTTCAATTTTAAATATAGTACTTAGATATCTATCTAATTTATAAAAATTAATTAAGTTACCTATTTGTACAGCATAAGTGTTCGTTCCTCAAAGATATCCCTTTAATCACTACCACAAAAAAATGCCTTTTATGATTGTTATTATCTGCCATATATAACGGTTTTGAATCGACATATATGCTGGGCGCTATATATGCTCTGCGTAGATAAAATACAGTTTCGAATCATTATCTATTCTAGACCTATTATAACGGTTATAATATAAAACTCATTATGTATTGAGGCTTGGTGAGGCCATGATATGTACATTGATGTGATAATAATTAACGGGTACATGTAAACAACCGTCATAATATATGGTAATACTTACATAATACATAGAGGTTAACATATATAGTGGTTCTTTCAAAACAATTGTTATATATTGATAGTACTGCTAACGAAACAACCGTTATTTATGTCAACTATATATAACAGTTGTTTAAATAAATCTGTTAGCATTACTATCAATATATAACGATTGTTTAACAACCGTGATTTATCGAAGCTAAAATTTTTCAAAAAAATGGGGATGGGGGTTTCTACTTTTGATATCCTCCTGCATATACATTTATACAAAATGAGTTAGAATATATATTTATATTCATTCATATACAGAATAATACAATAAATCGAATTATATTTACAGTCATTCATGTACATGTGTATACTATTAAAACCAAAACTTAAAACAAATAAATAAGTATATAGCAATTTATAGTCATTCAAAGGTTTCATCTTTCTACTGATGTTACAGAGATGTCGCCAACTCTTTAGCCATATTCCATTTGTGATTTGCTAAACATCGTGCAGGAGGCATTAAAATATTTTGCACAAAAGGAAATAATAGATGAAAGTTAGATATTGTAATATATAGTTGACCGAATGTGTATATGAACAAATTGAGCATATAATATACTTTATTTGAATCAATATTTTTAGGACCGTGCATGATTTTGTCCTTGTATTGCATCACACAGTACCCACAATCATTGCTCATGTCCGGTTGCTTTAGGAACTATAAAGAAATGAGAAGAAAAATTTGTCAGTCAGTCATGTAAATAAACAATATTTGTGCTTCAAATTTATATCTTAGTCATTGGTGATTATTATATATACCTTCAAACACAGCCATTGGAAGGCGCATCTGTTGCGACCATCAGTTAGGTTGTTTTTGGTGCAGTTGATACCATTTTGCTTGCGGTAATTGTACACTACTATAAGAAGATACAATACAAAATTATATCTATAGAAACAT
Source organism: Inga laurina (assembly GCA_963855925.1). Taxonomy (NCBI): domain Eukaryota; kingdom Viridiplantae; phylum Streptophyta; class Magnoliopsida; order Fabales; family Fabaceae; genus Inga; species Inga laurina. The sequence goes on from OY979709.1 coordinate 16,668,526, forward strand.
GCAAGATGAACTAAATTATAAAAGATGATGAATGGATAACTTACTGGTTGAATGTCTTCTGCATGTATGGTCTCGTGTCCAGAACTCTGCTCATAGAGTATAATACCAAATCATTTTGGGCAATGGATTTGCCACTATGAGTATCCAGTGGTTTCTAAGTACAATAATAGATCACACTATCAAGACAATTACAAAATAAATAAAAACTAATTTAAGTAGAGTTAATGATGTACCCACCTTTGAATGTAAGGCACAAAGAAGTAAGTTTCTCTTATGTCTAGAAACCTTCTAACGAATTCCAAACAACTTCATCCCCCAGAAACCTTACGTGATATTGCTTGACATCTTTCTTCATGCTTTCACCCTGGTTATTGAGATTGTCAGGGCGGATGAACTTAATCTTGTCAACATCCATTTCCATTTTGATATTCACAGAGTAATAGAGACCAAGTTTCGCAGGCATATAGAAAAAGTACAAATATACTGATAAAAGTATTTGTTTACAGACCGGAGTCAACTATACAGAGTTTGATAATATTTACAAATATGAATAGAATATCAAAAAATATTCCAAAATGTAGACTATATATATAACCAAGATCCTTATATTGGGAAATGTGCCCATTAGTTCCCCGTATATGTGTTCTTTCCTTTTAAGCCACTGGCACCCGCTGAGACATTTTTTTTTGAAAAAGGGGTGAGATTCCAAAAAATCCCAATAGCAACATACGATCGACATATAAATTGAGAGAATTAATTATGCAATGCCACGTATAATGTAAAATGAAAATTCACATCAACCGTGTGTGTACACAAAACTCAGGGCCAATTGTCTAGTCGGAACCCCTGCATGTACCTTAACCGAGTCCCATACTACAGCTAGGTAATACCGGTGTACCTTAGCTAGGTCCTAGACCACAGCTGGGTAATGTGCCTCCAGCATGTGTTCAAATCACAAAATACAGTAACACACATTTAAATGGTCACATAGTATATGAGAGATAGTAGTCTCTATCTTAACCCTTTTCTTGCCTTAAATTGTCTGCCTCATAAAACGTGTCAAGCTTAGGCTCCCAACTCGGTCTTAAAATATCAAATGTACAAGAATTTGGTTAAAACCCATTCACATACCATTTTAGACACTTCCATAGTGTTTATTGTGGTTATATTAGCCTATGGTGAAATTTTACCAACTCTACTTGGTCCCGGCCGTACCCGGTTTGTCCGTACTTTTTCTGAAGTTTCGACCTTGGCTATTCTGACATATTTTTGCCCAAAAAATCCATTTCTGAACTCAAAATTACCAAATTCACCGTCAAAAGATAGATATGCCTTTAGAAGCCCTACTTTCTGGGTTTCAGGAGCGTTTTTGTAATTATGCTTTTTTAGGCTTTTCCGAAAAAGTGACCAACTGTAACCCCACCTAATTTTTCTTCCTGAACTCAATGGAATCATTAAATCATTGAAAATCCAAATCTAATCCACCTAACTGAGCTGGTCGAAATCCTCAAGTTCCTCTAGAAAAATTGGGGTTTTCGAAATCCGGTTTCGCAGACGTGTTTCTTTCTACTCCTAACCACTTTATTAACTATTTAATTAGGTTACAACTAATATTTAGACCAAATTTCAGCAGCATAACTCTTATGCCATCTCGATTCCAAAATTTAAAACCAAAGATAATCCGGTGAAATTTCACCGATTAAATTGTCCACAACAGCTAGAATAGTCAAAGATTGAAGTTTCAAAAGTTACCTCAAACTCCCTCTGGATTTTCCTAGTGTGGTCGAAAAATCATAACTCCACATCACAAGAATTTGAGCTTCCAACACCTTAAAATACATGAAAGAGAAGCTTAAGTGTAGTGTTATACGCGTTAGGTACGAATTCACCGAAGAAATCAATCTACCTCGTGAGTTTTCTTCTCCTTCTTTCTCTAGAATTTCACAACTCTTCTCTCTCTCTCTTGGAGCTGAATATGGCATCGGTTTTAGAGGGGAAAGAAGGTGAAAAATGGTTTTATAATATATCTTATAATATTATAATCATTTGGTTAATTTCCAAAAATCAACTTTATGTACATAAACCCTTATGTACATGTGACTATACCATTAAGCCCAACTGATATGTCCTTCTTCATACTACATGCAGGAGACACCTAGGGATCCTTCCCTGGGGTCTCAATTGGCTTCACAATTTGTTCAAATTACATATACACGTAAAGTCCCAATTTTAGTCAAATTTGCATTTTTGCTCAAATTTTTCATAAATTCATATTTAATTGAACAAAATATTCTAAATATATTTTTGTCCTTTATTTTCCTTAATTAATTGAAATTAGCTTCAATTAATCAAAAAATAATTAATTTTGTGCTAAATTGGCAAAACCACGATTTTGCCATTACATTTTTAATCTAATTTCTTTTCTTCTTTATATTTGGCCAATTTCCATTTATTTTTGGACCAAATATTTTCTCCATTTTTGGACCTTAATATTGGGCTTTTGAAATTACCCAAATTAATTCCATAATTATTTTTACCTATTTTCTCATGAATATGATAATTTATAAAATCTATTAATTCCAAATTCATGAATATTTACCCTTTTATTGAATTTCTCAAATAATTACAATATATTTGGTGAATATAAAATTTGGGGCGTCACAGATCTTATCCTGGAGGCCACAGGGGAGGATGTAAGTATGGTACAAGTACTTGAAATGCTAAAACCAACATATCAAAATGTAATCAAAGTTTTGAGCAGCTAACTATTTAATCACAGTTGAAGAAATACCTTATAAAGAAGTTGATAGAGCTTGTACTTGCCATCTCCTTGCTCAGGACTTTGGAAATAAGCTCTTGGTGCACAGCTTCTCGTTGGTCTGGTGGGTCGAAAACCTCTGCCTCAAAATTGATAATTGGAAATGGGTTTACAGCAAAGAACTTGTCAGTGAACTTCTAGAGAGACTTTTAGGCAAATTGACTAATGAGCTTATTCTGTGAGATAGACTTCTTCTCATATTGATCATTGGGGTAGGATGCTTCCTCTTAGACTGAGTGGGGGGTTAGGCTAATTGACGGTCTTGGACTTGGTAGGTAGCTTCTTTTAGGCGATGGCTTCTTGGTCGGCTTGCATACTCTAAGTAGACAGCGAGGTCACGCAACGAAACTACTTATAGCCCCTCCCATTGTATCTATATTTTTGGTGGCCACATAGATTGGATATTTAAGGTTGATGTTCATGTTGATTTGTACCTTCACATGCTCAGGAGGGATAGGCTCGTTGTGAAGCATGTTATCTTCTAGGCAGTTCAACATGCGGCCCGTTCCAACCATATGGTGTCCAAGGCTATTGGCAAAACATTCAACTTCCACTAAGCCCTCAAGCAAATCATGTCTTGCAAATGTATCGCTGTGTCTAGTACTTGGCCACCGTTTCCTCTTTGCTACTTCGTACAACACTCCTTCAATATCTCCTGTGGGAGAAACAGTATTTGTTTCTACATTTCATCACATTGTTTCTGAGTGTTTTCATATTTTTTTCCTTGTTAGTTCTTCAGGTTACGAGTGACCATAATATTTTTTCTTGGTCAATCCAAAACTGGAACCCCTAAGAAGACTAGGATGGTCAGGTCCTAATGTCAGGGCCAATATGTCTTCATCTGTAGAAAGGCACCCTGGTATTGTAACTTCCTAGGACATGGCTTGTTGTGCATTTAACAATAATGTTAATATTGATATTTAATTGAAGACATTACTTTCATAAATCGGTGACTAATATTATTACTTAGCATTTTATCGATGACCTGCTTCACTTGATGGTTGTCTTAAGAGCTATCTTTATTTTGCCTTGTTATTGACCAAGTTCATGATAGGGAGGTCTACTACCATTCTAACTCTTAGCAGATAACTATGAGCAATGTGAACATATACCCCACCTTGTAGGGATACTTCTTGTTCTTCACCCTTTCTTTATTCACTAGGCTTAATTCTTATGAAAAAGCACAATACTTTAGTTAATATTAAACAGATACATGCATGTCTTATGAATACCTGGAATAAAGGGTCACGACGTGAGATGACAAATTCTCTTACTCATCTAGTTTAATGGAGGAATGAAAATCTTAAGGAACTTCTATCTCATTGGCATCTTCAGAATTCTGCAAATACGCCATTGTCAATGCATGACGGAATGTGTGTAGTGATTGCCTAGCCTTATTGAGGACAAATTTCTTGGAAGTTTTGTCTATATTATATGCAGACTACAAAGTACACAATTTAAATTAACATTTTTTACAAGGGCATAGCAAGTAATTAGCAGGCATATATACCTTACCCTGATATTATCTCAAATAACATCTGTGTACTTTTTCTGTACCTAGCACCAATTACCCACTGTGATAGGAATGTTGGTCCTTGCTGTTAAGCTAATGTAGCTGAAGAAGTGTGATGACTCAAGAGCTTGACCCTCATTGTTCCATGTCATGTCAAAATTTCTCCCCATTATCTCAAATAACATCTGTGTACTTTTTCTGTACCTAGCACCAATTACCCACTGTGATAGGAACATTGGTCCTTGCCATTAAGCTAATGTAGCTGATGAAGTGTGATGACTCAAGAGCTTGACCCTCATTGTTCCATGTCATGTCAAAATTTCTCCCTAAACACTTTGCTTGATTCACCAAAGTCAAGGCACATCGGTCCCTCTTTACAATATCCCACACTTCTTCTAACGCCTGTTCCTGGGTCAAGTGTTTGGTTTGACTAGGCATAATATCAGTACTAAGGGGAATATCAGTACTAGGGGATTATTAGTGTCTGAGGAAGTAGAACTAGCCATTTAATTGGAAAACAAAACTTATTCAATCAACCATAGGGAACAAAGAAATGAGTTTTCTAGAAAAAACATGATGCACAACTATGGTCTAAACCTAACTAGGTAAGATGAAGTGAAATAAGGAGAATGCATAATGTAGAATGCAAAATGCATAAGAGAAATCATACCTAAAAATAAGGAGAACAGATCACACAAACAATTATAACCTAGCTAGGGCTTTAAAATGAAAAAGCAACTTAGGGCAATCGAAGCAACTCACACGTCAATCAAACTGAAGTTCAAAGAAAGTAGTGGAGGATGTGGGTTGCCTAAAAGTGATTGTCAACAATCAAAAAAGTCAACTAGAGTTGTTGGGTTCCGAGGATAGTGGGCGACGTTTGATTAGATACAAGCATGTTAAGTGTAATAACTTGGGAATGTGAATAGGAATGAGATAGTAGGTGTTTTAAAGGACTTGACAAAACTTGCTCATGGTTATAAGTTTAAAACTATTATGAAATGTGGCATTTTCTTACAGTTGTTAATTTATAATTATAATGAATATGTGAACAAAGTTCACAATTTTACATCACAATTGTTAGATTTTGTAAATGATGATGGTTTTTACTTAATAACCATTAGGTATCAGATATGGTATTGGGTTTTATATAATAACCATTATTTATTTGACCTTTTTTTGACAATTTTTGAAGTTGATTATTCAATTCTATAGTACAAACAAAAAATTTAAAAACAAAATGAGAATGTGAATAAACAAACAAAAAATAAAAAAGTTATGAGGATGAAGGATCTACTGCATCATCAGATTTATCATTCTCCAGTAATTTGTCCACCTCTTGATTAGAGAGTAAATGAGAGTGGTCAGTTCCTTCAAGCACTTGTTTATACATCCTTGCTGTCCTATGTAATCATTGATCATATGTTAGAGGTCATAGTTCATGTGGATTAGTCCTTTAATGCTTGTCGGTAGATGGCGATCATCTTTTGGTTTTTCCCTAGAGAGGTCAAAAGATGATGAAACAAAAGATCTATTGTGTTTGTCCATGATATCAATGAAGAAAAAAAGTTAGAAGTTGGATATGAGAAGTTGGAATAGAAGGGGATGGATAAGTGGAGTTCATATTTCAAACGTTTAAATATAAAGGATTTTTTGTGGATTATCTTACTACTGAACGCATCTTTTAGTATTATATTAAAGATAATTCCTTGTTAATTAAATAGAAGTGGAATGGAAAGGGTTTCATGGGTTCTAGCAGAACATGTCCTTTGGAATGGAAATTGTAACACCTTGCCTTTAATCACGTAATTATAATTCGATATTAGGTAATTAAAGTAAATTAGAGACCGTCGAATAGTACAAAACCCATAAAATGTTCCCTTTAGTAGTAGGGACTTTACAAAATTTTCAAAACTTCATTCCTCTTCCGGTCTCAAGTTCAATTATCGAATATAATGACCTGTGCAGTTTATCTACATTTACGTATGGCAGAGTGTATAACCAAAATCCCGGCAACCTCCGGGTTCAACTACATATATATAGTTTCAAATCCTGATGAGGGAATTACAGGTTCAAGTATTCAAACCATTTACAACTCAAAGTTATACAGTAATCCCCAATTAAACGGTCTAACCAACATGTCCAAAATAAATGTCCCTACGGAACTCTACCCGCTCCGGGTCACGCGCTTCTCCTTGGAGCCACTCGCCCTGTCTGAAAGGTTAGTTCAAGGAAAGAATGAGATTCAAAAGAATCCCAGTAGTAACAAAACATTTATACCACATATAAGCACACAGCATGTAAGCAAATCATCATACAGCAGCAGCACATATCACACTCCACCCTTATCCCCTTTCTCCGCCGGGAAGGCACACAGTCCTAACCTGAACCGTTGCTAGCTACTCAGGGACTATTGGCGTGGCAGTGCATAAACATAGCCTTATAGCTCATACAGCTATCCGGCTCTCACAAATGGCCCGTCGGCCTCACAAATAGCCTTTCGGCTCACATATCACATATATCACACTTCATCCTCATCCCCTTTCTCCGCCGGGAAGGCACACTGCCTAAACCCGAACCGTTGTTGGCTACTCAGGGACTATCGGAATGACAGTGCTAACGCAAATCCACAAAGATCGCAGCATACGAATCCATTCCCAATCAACGATATCACAAACATGCAATGCATTATATATGGTACGAAAGAAAAGTCACTACCTGATCCTTTCCTGACGGTTGCTGGCACAATAGGCTCACGAGGATAGCAGATGTCAAATCCTATAATCAAATAGGGACATTAAGTCAATCTCTTTTCCAAGTTCTTAATTCAATAACACTCTAAGTTGGTATTCATTTGGACTCTTTTAAATGGCCATTAAATGCCTAAACATATGCCTAAAGGGTTGGGATACCTATCCCTAAAGATCCCTCTTTAGAAAGCTAAACACTGATTTTTGGTCCCTTCACTCGAGCACAGAAGGCCGTGCTCGAGCACGACCCCCCATTCTCACTCGAGCACATGCGAGTGAGACGCAGGAAGTGCTTGCCCGAGAGCAAATCTCACGACAATTCTACACTCTCACTCGAGCACAAGAGGCTGTGCTCGAGCAGAGACCTCAGAAGCACTCGAGCACCACGGAAATGAGGCCTGCGAGTGACAACCCGAGAGCACCTCTCAACATCTTCCCCTACCTTCACTCGAGCACAAACACCTGTGCTCGAGCACTGATCCTCAGTGCTCTCGAGCACAAGGAAGTGAGGTCCAGCGAGTGTCCACCCGAGAGCAACCCAACTCCCAGGCAACAGATTCACTCGAGCACAAACACCAGTGCTCGAGTGATCTCCCAATGCTCGCGAGTGCCAGCGCACTCTTGGCAAACTGCCCACGAGTGATAACTTGCAACGCTCACCCCCAGTGTTTTATACACCCTCACTCGAGCACACACATGCTCACTCGAGCATGTTTATCTTGTGCTAGAGTGAGACTCCTTCTCACTCGAGTGATACCCATCAGAACCAGATCGCAGCAACTGATAAACTTCTCCAGAATTCACCAAATGAACTCCAATGGTTCTAAAACTTGTGTCAAAGCTCATTCTCACTTATTTCAACACAAGGAACCCATTGGCAACCAAAAACAACCCAAATTCAACTCAATCAACATATTCTCACTCTAAATCATAAAACCACTCAAAGCCTCATTCTAACAAATTCCCTTATCCAACTTCAAATCAAATTCTAATCACTCCCAAGTGTCAAAACTGACCAAATGAACAGTGACACTCTAATCAAAACCTACCCTTCACTTAACATCATAATTAGGTCAAATTTCCAGAATTTTCATTGATTAAGCAAACCTTATAACATATATACCAAAATTCTTCACAAACCAACCTCTTAAACTTGCTGAAATCAACACCTTGATTCCACCAACTTCCAGATTTGTCCAACAATCAAACACCACTTTTCACAAATCTGAAAACATAGCAAGGGAGCTCTTAACCATTTGAGCAATATCAATGAGGGATGATTAAGCATATAAGATCATTTACCTATCTTATTTTCAAACCCTTCCTTTCTCTTTCTTGCCTAGCTCGCTGGAAATGAAGGAAATGGAGAGAGAGAGATGAGTTGTTGAAAGTGATGATCATTCTTTCCTTCTTCCCCATGCAAGAAAATCGACTAAGAGGAGAGAGGAAGTGAGTGTTGAAACTTTGACCTCATCCATGGCCCATAGCTTGCCACTTGGCATCATCTCCTTCCTCCTACAATGATTTCACATATTCCCATCCATACATGATTCCACCTCTTGTTCAACACATCCTAGCCATTGATTTTTAATTACCAAAGAGTTTCCTTTCCAGCAACTAACCGATCGAACGGTAAATTTACCGTTTTGCCCCAGATTATCAATTTACACATTAAACCATCCCCAATGATCTTTATATCATATCACACATAACATCCACTTCAAATATGCTTAATTAACATTAATTACATCATTTGAAGTTATTATCCCTTAATTACAATCCAGGATATTACAGAAATAGTTATGTTGTAGAGCTAAACTTGTACTTATAAATTGCCATAGTTAACATAAGTAACGTCCCTTGTAAAATGCTTAAACTAGTAACGGTTATTTACTAATAATTGTGAAGTGATATTGTTTTTTGTTTTAAAAATATTTTTGGGCTACGTTTCCCTAATGATTAATTTTTTTAATATTCAAAAAATAAACAAAAAAATAGTGGTTTTTAGTTATCACCACTACTACTATCCTACTCCTCTTGTCCCTCCCCTACACTCGGGACATTATCGACGTTTGAGGAAGGAGATGAAGGGTCTGACTGGAAGTGATGATATACAACCTAATTGTGATAAAGTATGAGGTCCAACTTTCTGTTTAGACTATGTGCATGTGTAGTGAGATGCCTTGTGGAGCGATTAAGGTTGGCCAACGTATGCAATATAGCCTCCATTTAAGGAGGAGGCACAAAAGGAGGAGGAGGAGGAGGGGGAGAAGGAGCATGTAGAGGTGGAGGTGGTGGTAGTAGAGGAGGAGGATGAGGATGATGATGAGGAGGAGCAGGAGCATGTAGAGGAAGAGGAGGGCAAATAGAAAGAGATCTCTGGCATCTGACCATGATGAGGAAGAGAAGAACAAGGTTATGAAAATGTGTTTTTTTAGAAAAGTACTAAGAATAGAAGGAATATGTTAGTACAAATAACGTTACATACTTTGCTCTAAAGTGTTTAACTTAAGAGAATTGGTACTTGGTGTCAGACCGAATGAGGTTATGAAAAGGTCCTTTTTAGATTTGTTCTTGACATGGCGGTTGTTTATTATGAAAGGTCATTTTTGTCATTTATACTTTATGGTTAATTGATATAACCATCATGTTTCTATTCTCATTGATATAAGGTTGGAAGACGAATCGTTTATAAGTGTTAAATGATGGTTATATTTTAAGAACCATCATTTTTGCAACTAAATAAATGATGGTTATTAACTACAACCATTATTTTTGTGTTTTTGTGAATTCTGCCTCTCAATACCTGATGATGCACATAAATAACCATTACTTTTAAACGTTATATATCCTTGCGCAACCTTTTCCTCGACATATATGATGTTTATTAGATGTAACTGTTATTTAATAAGCATTATATATGCCCTGTAGTAGTGAATCATTTGTATTGATGCTACTTCAATTTATAGAAACCATTTTTTAGTATATGTAACCAATAGTAATAGTTTAAGAAAAAATTTTAAATTTGGAAAACAAAAATAATTGATATCTTATATTTAGAATTAAAACAAGCTCTTTAATTGATTTATAAATTTATGACTAGATGGAGTTTCTTTTTAAATAGTAAAAAGTATAATGAAGTTTGCAGTGATTTAGAATCCAAACATTTCTTTTTTATATGTTAAAGTAGAAAAAAGAGAAAATTGTTTAAAACTAAAATTACATGTTTAGAAACTTTATTGGCTTGAGAGATACAAATTTAAGCAGGTGTAAAACTCATCTTTAGCTATATACAAATTAAACGACTTCCGTTTTAAAAGACTTTTGTATTTAGTTGAAGATATGCACACAACTAAAGATGTGTTATACCTGTTGAAGATGAGTTGCACCATGTCCTACTAACTAATAAAATTTTTAAGTACTTTTAACTAATTTTCTAATAAAATAGAAAATAAAAAAAAGGAAGAAAGATGGGCAAGAAATTAAAAAGACAAGATCGTACTTGGGAGATAGGTTGGTATAGATAAATAGCTGGGCTTGGAACATGCAACTTGGCTATAGAGCCAACACTAATAGCCTAATAGTGCTATGTAGTAGTATAGTGCAACATGTGAAAAAATATAGACCACTAATCCCATACTTGCTATATACCGCACATGTCCCATTATAAAAAACATTTGACACAATCAATATATTTTATGATGTACTTGTGGTTCCATCTATTATTCCAAGGGTCTTATGTAATATCCCAAATTTTGGGCATAGAGTTTTGAGGGTACACCTATATCAAGCAAACTACGAAGCCCAATTTGGTGTAGCATTTCCCAACCCTTTAGGCATATGTTTAGGCCTAAAATAGTCACCTAAAGAGTTCAAATGATAACCAACTTAAAGTATTATAGAGATAAGAATTTGGGAAAGAGATTGACGGGTTGTCCCTAACTTGGTTTACAGGATTTGATATTTGCCGTCCTCATGAGCCCGCTGTGCCAAGAAACGTCGGGAAAGGATCAGGTAGTGACTCTCTTTCTTATACTTTGTGTAATGCACCTTATGTGTGTTGTATCACTGTATTATGATGATTTCTGATGTTGCTGTGGTTACAGTTGGTGATAGCTGTCGTTTATAGCACAAGCTGTCGTTTACAACGTAAGCTGTCGTTATTGTGATTACAGCGTAAGCTGTTGTGATGGTGATTACAGCAAGAGCTGTCGTATTGTGTATACAGCCGTGAGTGCTGTCGTTTGTGGTGAAAACTATGTATCTTTGAGATTGTTGCTGCTGTTGCTGTTTGTGATTTATGTACATGCTTTGTGTTTATGCATTGTGTGAGTGGTTTGTTACTATTGAGATTCTCTCGAATCTCATTCTTTCCTATAACTAACATTTCAAACAGGGCGTGTGGCTCAAAAGAGAAGAGGCCAACCCGAAGCAATTAGGACTTTTAGGGGTATATTTGATTTTGGAGATGTTGGTTATTTATTTTGAACTCAGGATTACTGTATATTTTGAAATAGGAATATTATATTCGATTTTGGTTGTGTAATCCCCTAAAGGATACTTATAAACCCTCAGGTTATATATGTATAGAACCCGGGAGTTGCTGGGGATACGGTTATACACTCTGATATGATTGAATGTATATTAACTGCACAGGTAATTATATTCGAATAATGAAATTAAGATCAGGATGGGAAAAAGATTTTGAAAGATTTTGTGAAAATTTTACTGTAAGACAGAAAGTTTAAAACTAGGTTAAAGCATCCAATGGTCTCTAATCCGATTTAAATATGTGTTATCGAATTATAATTACATGTTTAAAGTCAGGGGGTTACATTTTGGTATTAGAGCTGTAGTTCCTGGCAAGGGTAGAGTTTCTAGGATTGATCCCTTAGTTGGCTTTAGGGATAGAAGATTATTTGTGAATGATTGTTGTGTATGCACATGTATGTTTTATTGATGTGGATATACAGGAGACTTGGAAATATATGTGCATACTATCTCTGCTAAGTTAATGGGGTTGAGTTGTTTGTAGAATGAAGAAAACTAGAGGACACCCCAGTGTTCCGCGTGTAGACCCTGAGGTAGAGGTCGTTAATGAAAATCCACCAGATCCAATGCGAGAATTAATGGGTCTGATAAAAGATCAGCGGGACATGATTACTGAGCTGAGAGAAGAGCTCAGAGCAGAGAAGGTGAAGAATAAGGAAGGTCCGGTTCAGTCCACTACGGAGGAAACTCAAGAAGAAACTCGATATGAGGACACTGCTGAAGGATCAGCACGACCACTAGAATCCCCACCTCGTGCTATTCCGAATCAAGAATCACATGGGATGCCGCTTAGAGAGGAAAGAGACCTTCAGTTTTTGGTCACCAGATTCTGTAAGCATCTGCCTCCGGCGTTCAGAGGAAGGTTTGACCCTCAAGCAGTTGAAGATTGGTTGAACAGGCTGGAGAAAATATTTGAGGTTCTTGGTTGCCCGGATGAGGTGAAGGCACGATTGGCCGTTTACAAGCTCGAAGGGGATGCAGATCGTTGGTGGCGGAATATCGCCCTAACATTGAAGAGCAAAGAAATGCCATTGACTTGGGAACTATTTCAACAAGAATTCAACGAGAAGTATTTTCCCAAATCAGTGAGACTCGAGAAGGAGATAGAGTTTTTGAATATCAGACAAGGGGACACAGAGAGCTTTGATGATTACTTTTCCCATTTTGTTCGGTTGTTTCGGTACTCTTCCTACCTCTGGTGCAAGGATGATGAAGAGTGGAGTTTGGATATGCTCATCCGTGGTCTGAGGCGAGAGTTGAGGAAGCGGCTAGCTACCCACCAATTTACCAAGTTCAACAAGGCGGTGGAACAGTGTAGGATTACAGAGAATAATTTGAGAGAACTGTATCCTGCTAGAACTTCTAGTCATCGTAATGAACCCAGTAAGGGTGCTACCTCACAGAAGCAGAGGGTTAGGGATCTTCATCTGGGGGTAGCAAAAGGCCCTACCAGTCTGTGAGCCGAGATCAGTAGAGAGCTCCTTTTACACCATGGATCTGTCGTCAGTGTAACCAACCACATCAAGGCAAAACTTGTGATGGCAAAATAATATGCTTCAATTGTAAGCGTGTGGGGCATACTGCTGCTGAATGCAAAGAGCCACGACCAGACCAGAGACCGAAGACATAGGGCCGAGTATTCGCTATGACCCATAAGGAGGCCTACAAATCTCCTGAGTTGATACAAGGTAAAATTCTTCTTAATGGCTATCTGTTGCAAGTTTTATTTGACTTGGGTGCAAGTCACTCCTTCATTGCCTATAATTACGTGAAGCGCCTGGGATTGCATGTGCACAAATTGCCATTTGATCTGGTAGTGTCAACTCCGATGGGTGTTAAGGCCTTAACCACAGAAGTTTGCTTGAGTTGTGTTATCACTGTGGAAGGGCACCAATCTATTGTGGATTTGATATGTTTGCCGCTTTACCAATTGGAAGTCATTTTGGGTTTTGATTGGTTAACGGCAAATAATGTATTACTTGATTGTGGGAACAAGAGGATAGTATATCCTGTTTCTCAGAGGGCTGAAGTTGTGGATGCTAGCATGAATTTTCTTTTGGCAACCAAAGCTGAAAAGTATCTTGAAAAGGGTTGCCAGGGGTATGTGGTGTTTTTCTCTGCGCAAGGGGAAACCAATGAGATTTTGAGCAATATACCCGTGGTAAATGAATTCCCTGAGGTATTTCCGGATGATCTGAGCGGATTACCTCCAGAAAGGGAAGTTCAGTTTCCAATCGACATTATGCCGGGAGCTGGCTCTATATCTAAGGCCCCATATTGTATGGCCCCAATTGAAATGGCAGAGTTAAAGAAACAAATAGAAGATTTGCTTGAGAAATGGTTTATTAGACCTAGTGTGTCGCCTTGGGGAGCTCCAGTGTTGTTTGTAAGGAAGAAAGATGGGAGTCTTTGATTGTGCATCGACTACAGAGAGCTGAATAAAGTTACTATAAAAAACAAGTACCCTCTTCCCCGAATCGATAACCTTTTAGATCAACTTTCTAGTTCATGTGTGTTTTCAAAGATTGATCTAAGGTCAGGGTATCATCAGCTGTGAGTGAAAGCAGAGGATGTTCCAAAAACTGCTTTCAGGACTCGGTATGGTCATTATGAGTTTATGGTGATGCCATTTGGGCTAACCAATGCCCCTGCGGTATTCATGGATTACATGAACCTTATCTTTCGGCAGTATCTAGACCAGTTTATTGTTGTGTTTATTGATGATATTTTGATATATTCCAAAAGTAAGGAAGAGCATGAGCATGATTTGAGAATCATATTGAATACCTTGCGTGAGAAGCAACTATATGCCAAATTGAGCAAGTGCGAGTTCTGGCTATCAGAAGTGAAATTCTTAGGCCATGTTATCTCGCAAGAAGGGGTCTCTGTGGATCCCAGTAAAGTGGAAGTAGTACTAGACTGGAAGAGGCCAGAATCTGTGGCAGAAGTACGCAGTTTTCTGGGTCTTGCTGGTTATTATCAGAGATTTATCCAAAATTTCTCCCGCATTGTGTTGCCAATGACCAAGCTCACGAGAAAGAATCAACTGTTTGTGTGGGATGAGAAACGTGAAAACTGTTTTGTGGAGCTGAAGGAGAGGTTGACGACGGCACCTGTGTTGATTTTACCCGATCCTAGTTTGACATACGTTGTGTATTCTGATACCAGTGGGTAGGGATTAGGGTGTGTCCTTATGCAGCAGGGACGTGTGGTGGCCTACGCCTCTTGACATCTTAGACCTCATGAATTGAACTATCCCACTCATGATCTGGAGCTTGCGGCCATTGTATTTGCTTTGAAGATTTGGCGTCATTACCTGTATGGTGTGACTGTGGAATTGTATTGCGACCACAAGAGTATCAAATATCTGTATGATAAAAAAGAACTGAATATGAGACAGCGCCGCTGGATGGAATTGCTTAAGGACTACGACCTAGAAATAAAATATCATCCGGGTAAGGCAAATGTAGTCGCTGATGCTCTTAGTCGAAAGACCGTGCTCGTTGCAGCTATGATGATACAAGAAGGGAAATTGATTGAAGATTTTTGTGATTTGAATTTAACAAACCAGATCATCTGTGCCAATTACACTGTTTCTCAAGAGGAGAGTGATCTAAGGGCGGAAATTGAGGAAGCTCAGAGGCAAGATAGCTGGATACAGTGCAACCTAGCTCGAATCGAACAGGGAGAAGTTCCAGGCTACGACTTATCGCCTCGTGGATTAGTTCACTATCAGAAGAGAGTCTGCGTTCCACTTAAGGCGGAGTTGAGGCAGAAAATTCTAGATAAGGCGCACAAGAGCCGGCATACTCTCCATCCTGGTATGACCAAGATGTATCATAATTTGAAATCTATGTATTGGTGGCCAGGAATGAAGAGTGATGTGACCAAATATGTAGCAAGGTGTCTCACTTGCCAGAAGGTAAAGATCGAGCACCAGAGACCGCCTGGTTTACTTCAGAGTCCTGAGATTCCGGAATGGAAATAGGAAAGTGTGACCATGGATTTGGTTGTGGGATTGCCCAGGATCAGGAACTATGATGCGATCTGGGTAATTGTGGATTGGTTAACGACGTCGGCACACTTCATACCAATCAATGCTTGTTATTCACCTAATAAACTAGTGGAGATTTATATTCGAGAGATTGTCAAACTTCATGGTACACCGAAGAATATCATTTCCGACCGAGATCCACGATTTACTTCGAGATTCTGGAAAGCATTGCATGAAGCTTTAGGTACTCAACTGAGATTCAGTACGGCTTATCAACCTCAAACGGATGGACAATCTGAGAGAACAATTCAGACACTGGAAGATATGTTGCGAGCTTGTGTTCTTGACTTTAAAGGAAGTTGGGATCGTTTCCTTCCATTGGCTGAGTTCGCCTACAACAATAGCTATCATGCGAGCATCCAAATGGCTCCGTATGAAGCATTGTATGGAAGATGGTGTCAATCACCATTATGCTGGAATGAGTTATCTGAAAGGAAGCTTTATGGGCCAGATTTGGTTGATCAAACCTCAGCACAGATTCAGATTATTCGTAAGAGGTTGCTTGCAGCGCAGAGTCGACAGAAAAGCTACGCTGGTAAGAGAAGATGGCCTCTAGAGTTTGAGGTTGGAGATCATATTTTTCTGAGAGTATCACCAGTTACGGGCGTTGGGCGAGCGATCAAGAGGAAGAAACTAAGCCCAAGGTATATAGGACCTTTTGAAATCCTTGAGAGGACTGGGCCTGTTACTTACCGAGTAGCACTACCTCCGAGCTTGAGCATGCTCCATGATGTATTCCACGTTTCTCAACTGAAGAAGTACCAACCGGATCCGTCTCACATCATTGAATATGAGGATGTTGAGTGTAACCCCCTTCATGATTAAGGCCGAGATTTACATTCATAACACGTAATTAAGTTTGAATTAGAGACTGTAAGATGATTTGTGACTTATTCAGATTAAACTTCCCAAAATCAGGGTTTTCAAAAACTTTTTCAAAACCTTATCATAACAATCTCATATTCATAATATGAAACAAGTATGGCCTATATCGATTGGTTTCATTCACAAATATCAGAGTACATCATAAATTTCTGACACACTCGGGTTCCATTCATTAATAAAAAGGGATTTACACAAGGCACAAAGCCTACAATTCATACCCGTTTTCTTGGGGATTACACAAAATCTACTACATACAATCGTTTCTACCAAAAATATCTAAAAGGTATGCAATGATAACCATTAACCCAAAATATACTCCTAAACTGGAGT
Organism: Inga laurina; assembly: GCA_963855925.1. Classification (NCBI taxonomy): domain Eukaryota; kingdom Viridiplantae; phylum Streptophyta; class Magnoliopsida; order Fabales; family Fabaceae; genus Inga; species Inga laurina. Next base: position 16,685,427 of record OY979709.1, read on the forward strand.
TCTAACTGCTCTTCGTCACCCGCTTTCCCTTAGATCCTTCAGCCCTGTCTAAAATGTTTAATTTTGGGAGAGTGAGATTCTAAAGAATCCCCGTAGTGTCAAATCAATCATATAATGTGCAATAGTAAGGCATGAAATCAAATCATTATGTAAACAAGCAACTACAACGGCAGTTCAACGGCAATGGTTAGTATGACACATGTCATCCCTGACGATTGCTCACGCTGAATTGCTCGTGCTGTATTGCATCACAACAATCAACACAGTATAATTCACCACAGCTGGGATCCATATAAAGCATTTCATACCGTAAGCCATACCGGCAAGATATACACAGCCCACGGCTGGTTTCACAAACACCGCCCTACGGGTCGGATTCACAAGATCCATGTCGATTACGACGGCAGTTCTACGGCCGACCTAGAGATGACCACTGTCACTCCCTATACGGCTCACGCTGAAGTGCTCACGCCGTAATGGACCATGGTACACAGTTCACAAGTTCAATGATAATTATGCATACCAAAACATCATACAAAATATGAGAGAAAAGTCACTACCTTGATTCTTCCGTGCGTGTCCTAACGCCGGTCTCTCCCGAGTAGGGCAAATGTCAAATCCTATTTTCACAATTAGGGACGAAGAGTTATTCTCTATTCCAAGACTTAATTCACTTTATAATACTTAATTGGTTATCATTATTGCTCTTTTAGAGTCATTAAATACCCCTAACAAAACTCCTAAAGGGTAGGAAGAACTATCCCAAAGATCCCCTTTTGGAAGCACAAAAACTCATTTTTCACTGCTTCACCTCGAGTGAAAATAGTCTCACTCGAGCACTGGTACGAACACTCGAGCACGAAATCCTCACTCGAGCACAGGTACGGACATTACCTCAAGCACAAGGAAGTGAAGACAGAAAGCACATGCCCGAGAGCACAAGAATTTTCTCAGAAGAGGATCACTTGAGCACAAAATCCTCACTCGAGTGAAGGCCAAATGCCTCACTCGAGCATCAGCGAGTGAAGTCTCGGATGTGATAACCCGAGAGCATAAAAGAAATGGCAGTAGCCCAAATGGTTCACTGCACTCGAGCACATACGGCTCACTCGAGCACGATACCCATACCCGCGAGTGAGAAGGCACACTCGTGCACTTACCCGCGAGTGACAACCCGAGAAGCAAGTCCTTTGGTGTCAAATACACTCATTACTCGAGCACAAGGAGGTTCACCCGAGTGATATTCATTCCTCACTCGCGAGTGAGGCTATGCTTGCTATGACCAAGGAAGTGCAATAAGAACACAGAGAGCAAGAAACGAAAATTGCACTACCGCACTCGAGCAGAGTTCATCCCTGCTCGGGTGACATTCATCCTTCACTCGAGCAGACCCCAGAGTGCTCGATTGAATCCCTCAGATACCAGAAAACGCAGAAAACAGAGGCATTTCCCCCAACACTTGCCCAATAGATTCCTATGGACACAAAACTTAACCTAAAGCCATTCCCACACAAAACACCCAATAAACTCAATGGAATCCTCAGAATCATCAAAATCCTACTCCATTTTCATGTTTAGGGTTTTGGGCAACAATTTCAACAAGACACCAATCTCAACCAAACTTCACATTTCAACCTCTAATCAATCTATCTATCCTAAACTCATTCCAAAACACCATTCTCATGCCAAAAAAATACCAAATGAACAGTGGCATTCAATTTTCGGATTCAAGCCAAAATTTCAAGAATTTATAAACTACTTTAAATGGCATGAAACTCAGATAGATAGATTAGTTTCACTCACCTCTTTCACTTTTCCAAAGACACTCTTTGATTCTCCAACAATCAGATTTTCGTGTGGCACAAAACAACACCAAATGGCCAAACTATACACACCAAAATGAAGCTCATCACTCAAGGATCAACATTTATGAAGTGAGTTTGAGCAATGGAAGGCATTTACTTACCCAAATCACAAGTTCTTCTTTGTCTTTCTTGCCTAGTTCAGCCGCCGGAAATGGAGGAAGGGAAGAGAGAGAAAACAAGAGAGAGATGGAGGGAGGGAGAGATGAACAATGATGATACTCCCATGCTTCCAAGTCAGCTACACAAGAGAGGAGAGGGAGGAGAGAGAAAGCTTATTTTATCAATTTGACTTTCCTTAACCTCTCTCATCTTGACACATGTCACACTACCATTGGCTCTCACCAAATAAGTCACAAATTAACTTATCTAATCTCTCCATTAGCCATTTTAATCACACATCCCATTTTCTCTTAGTTAGTAATTAATTTCCCCATTAATTACCACTTCATGGCCAATAATTCCATTCTTCCAATTTTTCCATTAATTATGACATATTAATTAATATTGTCATAAAACACATAATAATTCCAATTAAATTCATAATTATCCATAATAATCATGATTATCCCTTAATCAAAAATTGGGATATTACATTGAGCTACAAGACAATTTCACGTATACGGTGGAACCAGAGCAAGTCGTTGATCGAGAGGAGCGACGGCTCAGACACCAAAGCATTCCATATGTGAAGGTGATCTGGAAGGAAATGACTTAAAGAGAGGAAACTTGGGAAGCGGAGGAAGATATGCGAAGACGATATCTGGAGTTTATGGCTCAAGTTATGTAACAATTTCGAGGACGAAATTTAATTTTCGGGGGGAGAATTGTAATATTCTGGATTGTAATCAAGGATTACTAACTTCAAAGTGACATAATTAATATTAATTGAACACTTTTGAAGTATATAATGTGAATTGTGACGTAGACGTGTGTGATGATGGTTTAGTATATGTTTTGTCAATCAGGGGTAAAATGGTAAATTTATCAACCGATTGGTCAGTTATTGGAGAGGAATCTCATTGGTAATTGATATCAATGGCTAAGATTGAATAAGCCAAAGGGGTGGGATTGTGTGTGCATGTGCTTATGTGAGTGATTAAAGGGAGGAACAAGATGTTGACACATGTCAACACAAGAACTATGGATTGAGGTCAAAGAGTCAACAATTGCAACTCTCTCTTCCCTCCTCCATTTCAAGTCGGCCAAGGGCCTATTTGCACCCCAAAAATCTGATTTCTCTATCATCTTCTCACCTCTCTCCTCTCCTCCATTTTCGCCAAGATTAAGCAAGAAAGAGAAAGAGGAACCTTGAGTTTTAGGTAAGGTTTTGTCCCTAAATGCTCAACTCACCTTTATTAATATTGTTCAAGGGGTTGAGAGCTTTATTCCTATGGTTTCATATTTTTGATTAGTGGAGTTTGAGAACTTGTGGGGATTTGAAAGTAGGAGAATCAAAGAAATGGCTTTGGGAAGAAGTTGAAGTGAGTATTTGATACCTTTTGGTATAATTGTTGTGGTCATTGGTTTGGTTTTGGGAATTTGGAATTTTTGGTCTAATTTGAATGCTTGAAGTGGTTAGTGTGTTGTGTAGAATGTGGTGTTAAATTGTGTCTTTGTGCCATGGAAGTTGATTTGGAATTTTTGGAATGGAAGGAATTGCATTGTGGTGGATTGTAAGTATATTGTGTTGACATGTAAAGATTTCACTGGAACATGTCTATATGGATGGAATTTGATTGTTTTGAAGGCTCCAATGGATTCCTTGGGCAAAATTGGTGTGGGAATGTTGTTTCATGTGAAAATGGGAACCATTGGGAGCAATTGTGAAAAACTGAAAATCTGTCCATATAAGGTCTATGCTGGGCAGTCTTTTTGTATGGGCGTTTTGAATAGGCTAATGATGTCAGAAAATTATGAAACTTTCTAGTTTTAAAGCTCACTTCCCAAGCTTCAAAATGGACATATAATTGGCATCATTTCGTTTTGTGCACTGTGAGTTATGGTTGTCCAAAGTTTGGGATGGAAATTGAACTCTGTTGTGGGACAGTGGTGAGTTTTGTGTAATTCTATACTTTTGTGGTGATTTCCAGTAATGGCCAATATTTTTCCTAGAAAGAGGACTTAAATAGATTTCATTTGGCTTTGGAATCACCTTATCACGATTTTTATTGAATTAGTTATGATTTTTGGAAGTTCAGCCAAGAAACAAAATTTTCTTGGCCGCGGCCCAAATGTTTTTGACCTCTTTTTGGCCACGGCCAATGGATTTGTGGGCCGCGGCCAACCCCAACAAATCAGTGTTTTGCACTTTTGAAAGGTGGTTTTTGGTGTAGCCATTCCCAACCCTTTAGGCATATGTTTAGGCCTAAAATAGTCACCTAAAGAGTTCAAATGATAACCAACTTAAAGTATTATAGAGATAAGAACTTGGGAAAGAGATTGACGGGTTTTCCCTAACTTGTTTTATAGGATTTGATATTTGCCTTCCTCGTGAGCCCGCTATAACAAGAAATGTCGAGAAAGGATCAGGTAGTGACTCTTTCTCTTATACTTTGTGTAATGCACCTTATGTGTGTTGTATCACTGTGTTATGATGATTTCTGATGTTGCTGCGTTTACAACTGGAGATAGCTGTCATTTACAGCGCAAGCTGTCGTTATTGTGATTACAGCGTAAGCTGTCGTGATGGTGATTACAACAAGAGCTGTCGTATTGTGTATACAGCCGTGAGTGCTGTCGTTTGTGGTGAAAACCATGTATCTTTGAGATTGTTGCTACTGTTGTTGTTTGTGATTTATGTACATGCTTTGTGTTTATGTATTGTGTGAGTGGTTTGTTACTATTGAGATTCTCTCGAATCTCATTCTTTCCTATGACTAACATTTCAGACAGGGCGTGTGGCTCAAAAGAGAAGAGGCCAACCCGGAGCAATTAGGACTTTTAGGGGTATATTTGATTTTGGAGATGTTGGTTATTTATTTTGAACTCGGGATTACTGTATATTTTGAAATAGGAATATTATATTCGATTTTGGTTGTGTAATCCCCTATTGGATACTTATAAACCCTCAGGTTATATATGTATAGAACCCGGGAGTTGCCGGGGATACGGTTATACACTCTGATATGATTGAATGTATATTAACTACACAGGTAATTATATTCAAATATTGAAATTGAGATCAGGATGGGAAAAAGATTTTGAAAGATTTTGTGAAAATTTTACTGTAAGACAGAAAGTTTAAAACGAGGTTAAAGTATCCAATGGTCTCTAATCTAATTTAAATATGTGTTATCGAATTATAATTACATGTTTAAAGTCAGGGGGTTACAGAAAGACTCTTGGGGACTATGTGATCCAACCCTATAGGGCAGAGGGCCCAGTATGCGTAGGCTGGATGATCAACGTATCAGTGCAAATGTGCATAGGACACATATACCATGCCATTGGGTTAGTTAAAAGATACCACCCAGCTATGTCATAAGATATGAGACAAGTTAATTGAGTAAAGTATGCCGGTATATGAGTGCATAAGGCATTTCCAGGGTAGACATGTGTACCCTGCGTTTTTGAAGTAGACACCGGTATATGGCTTCATGTGGGGCCTATACACATACTCTGACCTGGCATCATTTGGCGTGCCTCAATATGCGTGCCACAATCCCGAGTAGAATCTCAAGTATGCATCAATAAAAGAAGCTTTATTAAGTAACTTTAATAAAGTAAGCAATGATGACTTATGATGACATAACTTTTGTGGTGGCTAGTTAAAAGCATGACATGTTTCCCTTAATCATGACAAAAGACAAAGCCACTTTTGTGTTGGCTTGATAGGAAGTGACACGTGTCCCTCATGATAGCACTTGCTTTATGCCTTTTGTGTTGGCATCTCTGGAAAGCGCCACCTAGACCCTGAGTTTGGGTAATCCATCGGTCCCCGGTCCGATCGAGTACTTGACTTCCCGAACACCGAATCCAAGAGCTCGGGGAAATTGTCAAGCCTTTCCTTTCCCCTAAAAAAGTGTACCTAGGATGAAAGAGAAAGAGAAAAGATGATGCAACTTGAACACTTGGCACAATAAGACACCATTGGATTAAAGAAGGGGACACATAGCATAAATCAAGCACCTCCCTCTCCCTTTATGAGCATTTTGGCCAGTACTAGGGAGGGAAGAAAAAATTTGAAAGTCACACAAAAATTGTTAGAAGAAAGAGAAAGAGTGAATAGTAAAAGTTCCTGAGCTCTGGAGCCAATTCCGACCCTGAATCGCTGTTATTGTCCTGTAAGTCCTTCTGGAAAGTTTTTCTACTCACTGAGATCAACATTTCTATGATTTTATATTTTCATTTGGAGGTGTTTGGAATCGTCTTAGCCCCCGGAGTATTGCCGAATTTCCCAACTGATTGCGGAAACTCGTAGAAGTAAGCGTAGGCTTCATTTTAAACCAATTGATTTGTTATTTGGATGAGTTTTCATGGGGGTGGGGTACTATTTATATTTCAGCCAAGGGGTATTTTTAAGGTTTAATCATGTGTTTATGGTTAGATGATGATTTATGATGATTTTGGAAGTTATGTTCAAGTGTTGCTAGATTTTTGTTTTCTGGAGGCAATCAGTTTGTGATGAGTTTTTGAATAATCAAATCTTATCCAGTGGCAATGAAAATTTTCATATTTGAAGTATACATACTAAGCTTTAATTGGATATATAATATGTGTCATTCGATTTTGTAGATTGTGAGATATGAATCTTTGAATTTAGGCTTTGAATCTGGAACATTTTTTGTACCAGCCATGTTGTTTGATAATTATGAGAAACTTAGCCATGTAATTGGCAGTGGTTAGTATTTTTCCATTAAAGTATACTTAATAAGGGTCATATAGGACTTTGAACTACTACAATTGGATTTTTATATAACTAATTATGAATTTCCAAAATTTGGTCTGGAAAACTGGTGAATTTTAGGGCATTGATAAATTAAGTGAGATACTGTATTAATGTGTGTCCAGAAGTGTAATGGCTATATTTTCCCCTGAAACTAGAATGATTAGGGGTTACATAGCATTTGGAATCACCACAATTGGACATCTGTATAGTTAGTTATGAATTTTCAAGGATTTATGAAAATTCTGAAAGATTTGAATAAATATGTGAAAATGGAAAAAGGTAATGGCACGATGTAATTATCTTGAACTCTAAGGGTAGAAATTAGTCCCTTACGATAATTTGACCACTTTAACTCATTGGTTGACTTGGTAAAATGATCATAATGACCCTAATGATATGATTATATCTAGGGCTATGAGAAGTCAAGAAAGAAAAGAACGGAAGAATTTCCAAGAAGCCTCAATGGTTGGAAGAAAAGGTGTAAGGAGAGAACTTGAAGATAAAAGGTAGGGAACTTTTCTAACTTGCATAACTAGATATGTGTGATTGTGTATTGATGTGTTAGTTGCTTTGATGAATTGTATGAAGCATATGTGAACGAGTGAAGCTCTGTTTTACTTATACTATGGTCATTAGTGTAATGTATTAAACATTGAGCATGCATATATGTCATTATGTTGGCATAAATTTATGTAAGCAAGCATGTCATACACAAAGCATTTCTTGTATGCATTTGTTAGTACTGTTCGCTACTGGAATTCTCTTAAATCTCACTCTCCCTCACCAACCATATAGGCAGCAGAGCACTGAAGAGAAGTGCAGGACGCTATGCTAGGAGAAGAAGTTGCAACGAAGGAGAAGAATTATTTACGTGGTGAATCATTATGTAATAAACATTGAGTGATTAATTGTATATCACTACATGACAGACAAGTCAAATTTCTTAAGCACGGTAATTGAATTAGAAATAGGCAATTGCATGGTATGAGCTCATTAGTTAAGAAAACTTCAAACATAAAAATGAGTAAAGAATCACTCTGATTAAGATAATAAAGAGAATTAAGGTGTTACATCCCACCTATTATTCCAAGTCTAAAATAAAACACACACTTGATCTAAAAGTAAATTTTAGGAAAAAATACTCCTAAGTTCCTTAAAAGAATAAGTTGCTCTACATTGAGGCTCCACAAAATCATCATATCACATAGAATCCTAAGTCCTTTTATCTTAAAGGGAAAGATGGTGCTAGCATCCCAAACTATTTTTAAAGGTGTAATTAGCACATAAAGTATTTATGTGTATAATTTTGACCTTAAAGTAATTAAATTGGAACAATTGTATCCCTTTTCCTAACATACTGCTAACACCGTTTAAAAAAAAGCTTCACTCTGACCATCCTCTCCACCATCAATACCCCACTCACCCTAAACTATTTTTGAGGGAATTTTAAGGATTCTCCTTTTTCTAAGGTGAAGTGTTGCTGCATTCTTCAAGTCCATTTTTCAAATTGAGGCAATATAGCTCTAGTTTGTGGAGTTTTTTCTCTAATTCAAGCACCAAGTGTTTAAGCCTGGAAGCTTCTAGAAGAGCCACTACTATAGAAGACACTTTTAACATCCGTTTTAATGCCATTTATATGATCGCTTTCAGGAGGACGTGTATGTGAGTGTTGTTGAAAGTTCAAGAAAAGACGACTGTTTCAAAATAGTCGTGGTAACAGACTTACAAAAAACAGTAGTTGTAAGTAAGGAGATACAACGAATGTTTTTAATAAAATAATCATTGTATCTAAAGAACATATAATGATTGTTTTTAATAAAACAGTCGTTGTAACTTTATTTATTTATTTTATAAATTTTACTTGTTTTTTCTCACCATAACCATTGAAAAACCACCACTTCAGACAATTATATTTTGAATCTTCAAAGTTCAATCATGACATATTGCGCAAAAGAACTTAAAAACATATATAATCATAACAACATTTTAATGTTCAAACTTCAATTTTCAATCTAAATCATGACAATCATATGGCCAAAGAGATGACATGCTTCCATGAAATCTCTATGCTTCATCATCATTTTCTAAAGTGTTCTCTATAAATCATAATACCTTAACAAATTCAAAGTATTCATAAATAAGAACCTATAAAAGTAACCAGAGAAAAAGTATTCGAATATGCAATCATAATATAGCACTGTATAAAACCACTAAACTATGTAAAAAAAACCTCTACACATCATCACCCTCTATGTAACGCCTCAAATTTTGATTAAGGGCTAATGTTGATTATTGAGAATGTAATTGTGAATTAGAGTGTGTTTTGTGATAATATTAATTATATGTCATAATTGGTGGAAAATTGAAAGAATGGAATTATTGGTCATAAGTTGGTGATTAAGGGAGAAATTAATTACTAACTAAGAGAAAATAAGAAGTGTGATTAAATGGCTAATAGAGGGATTAAAGTGACTAATTGGGTGTTTACTTTATGGGAACCAATGACCATGAGAAACTTGGCAAGCTCACATGTAAAGAGATTAATGGGAAAAGTCAAATGCAATTTTAAAGTATTTTCTTTTCTTTCTTCTTCTCTCCCATTTTGCTGACAAGGAAGGCTAGAGAGAGTAGTTTCATCATCATCTTCAACCAATCTTCTCTCTCACCTATTCTCTCATCCAGCGCCATTGAAGACCAAAAGGGAAGGAAGAAAAGCTTCAAGAGGTAAGGGAAAATGGCCTCAAATACTCAAACTATTTTCTCAAAAATTGTTCTTTGAATAAAGAGCTTTATTTTGATGGTTGTACTGTGTCCATTGGTATTGGTTTGTGATTTCAAGAGATTGTAGAAATTGAATATTCAAAAAATTCCTTTGAGGAAGTTGTTGAGGGGAGTTAAAGCAACCTATCTATCTAAGTTTTATGCTAAATAGATTAACTTTGGATTTCTGGAAATTTTTTCCAATTTTCAAAAATGAAGGCTAATGGGAAGTTTGGCATGTTATTGGTATGGAAATGGTATATTTGGAATGTATATGAATAGATAGGATTGATTAGAGATTGAATGATTGAGTTTAGTGATTTTGGAAATTTAGTGTTTAATGTTGCCCAAGACCAAAGCATGATAATGGAGTAGGATTTTGATAGTTTTGACACTTCCATTGGATTCCTTGGGTGTTTTTATGTGGGAGTAGCTTTGGTTGAGGTTTTGGGTACATTGGTAGCTTTTGGTAAAAATTCTGGAAAACTGTCATTGTTTCTGCACTTTTTGGTTTTTGATAGTATCACTCGAGTGAGGATGTGTCTCGCTCGAGTGTGGTAGTATGATTTCTCATTTCCCTTCAGTTTTCAACTGTACTTTTGGCAAGAGTGTTGCCTCACTGGTGGGTTCTCACTTGAGTGAGCTTCCTCTCACTCGAGTGCTGGTGTATTTGACACCCAGAACTTGCCTCTCAGGTTGTCACTCGCGGTTAAAGTGCAAGAGTGTGTTTTAGCACTTAGGGGTATTTAGCCTTCACTCGAGTGAAAAGATCCGTGCTCAAGTGTCCCTATCTTTGAAAAGTCCTTGTGCTCTCGAGTGTTGACTTGCTATCCTTCACTCTCAGATACCCGAGTGCAAACCGTACCATTATTCGAGTGAGGTTTTCTTCACTCGAGTGTCAGTGCCCCATCACTCAAGTGAGGCCATCTTTGTTAGAACCGGCTATCACCCAAGAGGGGGGGTGAATTGGGTGTATAATAAAAACTTTAATACTTTAGAAATCTTTTCGTATCTTAACGAAAGCAGTAAGTATGAAGGTTTATAAATCAACAGTTAGATTAAATAATATATGCTGGAAATATAAGAGTTTAGGGAAGAGAATATGCAAACTGTGATTTATCCTGGTTCGGTCCAATCTGTGATGGCCTACGTCCAGTCCCCAGGCTCCTCCTGAGATTTTCAAATCCACTATCTTCTTGTTTAATCCGGGCACAAGAAAAGCCTTTATAATCCCACAAGTTTAGCCGGGTACTTGTGAAACCTATTACAAATCTCTCACTGAAATACTCCCCCTTACGGCAAGTCTTACGAGCAGAGCAATCCCGAAGATCTTCCTCTCCTGCTTACTCATGCAAGTCTTACGAGCAGCAACGTTCTCTCCTGCTTACACCCCTGTAAGTCTTATGAGCAGCAACGTTCTCTACTGCTTGCACCTTGTAAGTCTTACGAGCAGAATGTCTTTCTGGCAATTCTCTCTACAGCTTCTCCGTAAGAAAATCATCCCTCTCAAGGTCCCTCTACCTTGAGATCAAGTCAGAAATATAATTGAAAGTGTTTACAAACTCTCTCACAGAGTGGGTATAATACTCACTGAAGTACAATACAAATGATCACTCTCTCAACGATAAGTAATATTGAAACTGGAAAACAGAGAGTGTATGAGTAGAAGCAGAGAATTCACATTTCTATCATTTTTCTGGTAGTTGCTTGCTGTCTCTGTTTTTCTGCGTTTTTTACCGCCACCCATCGATGTTGAATGGTTTCTCATTTATAGTTGATGAAGATGATGACCGTTGTGAGCATTCATCCGTTGGAGTCTCATTGCTTCATTTGACCGTTGAGCATATTTGAAAAATAAGCTCCTGTCCGTTGTGGAGCAAGGTGGAGCGTCTAGTTGGACAGCAAAGAAAATCATTTTGAGCTGTACATCACGTTGTGGAGTGTTTTGTGTTTCAGACAATTTTTCATGGTGGGTCCTTTGCTTGTCGTGTAACCACCGTGTGTAATGTTTTTTATTTGAATCTGCAATCCGAATGTTTAATATCCTGTTTCACACTTGAAATATATGTTAGCTAACATTAAAAATTAATAATAAGTGAAAACACACTGATTTAATAACATATAATCATATTCGGAATGTTCGCTGTGAAACTTGATGTTTTTGGTCTTCTGCAGAATATCACTCGAGCATAAATATGCTCACTCGAGTGATATCGAGATTTTACTCCTTGGTCTTCAGTTTTAGGTCTGTGCTCGCATAAGATTTCAGAGAGACAGAATTCTCACTCGCGAGTGATCTACGGCCTCACTCGAGCACAACTCCTCCTGCTCAAGTGATGTTGCATTTTTCCACTGTGAGTGTCTTCTCGGGTCGTCACTCGCATACCATTTTAACAAGAGTGAGATTTTGTACTCGCGGGTGATTTGGTCCTTCACTCGAGCACACATACTCCTGCTCGAGTGAAACGAATATTCTCAAGAATCTTGCCCTTAATACCATCACTCGCATTAGATTTGGAGAGGGATAAAATTTTCACTCGCAAGTGCCGATGCGTTCACTTGAGCACATGAGGTTGTGCTCGAGCACACTTGCTCTTCTCTGAACTTCTTGACTCTCGGACAAACACTCGCATCCTCTTGCTCGAGTACTGAATGCTCATGCTCGAGCATTGATGTCTCTACTCGAGTGAATGAAGGAAGCATGCCATTACTTGCTCTCGGCCAAACACTCGCAGACCCTCACTCGCATGTGTGCTCGAGTGAGAATGACTTCTCTGCTCAAGTGCAACCTCCAGTGCTCGAGTGATGCGATTTTCTTCACGTTTCAGCTGCTTCTGGACATCACTCGCACAACATTTTCAGAGAGAAAGTTTTTGCACTCGCGGGTGATGTGGGGCCACTTTAGAAAAATTTTGTCCATTTGATTCAAATGATGTATCATAAGAATGCTCTTGCCATATGCATTCCAATGCAACAAGAATCAGCTCCAAACTCGTTGTATTCTGCTAGTTATGATCGAAAGACTGTATATTTCGCTATACTGCACAAGCATCAACTTCCAGAAGGCATAGCTCCTAGAATATACGTTCAAATTAGGTAAATTACCTATCCATGGAAATATCTTTGAGTCTAATTTCATTTGGCACTGGTCTCGTCTCAATCCGATGAGTGGTTTGTGAGTTATACTCAAAATACCGAACCTGTGTCAGAAAGTGACGGTGATTTCAGTTTCATTTTCCACGAATCATATCTCCTTCATTTGATCTTCTTTCAATGTGATTCTGGTGCCAATTTTACGTGTTGGGAGTCTTCTTTCATATGCCACCGGTTTCGGGTCAATCCGACGTGTGTTTTGAGAGATATGATCAAAATACCAGACCTCGCTCAGGCTGAACGTAAAACAGAGTAGAACAGAGTATGCACCCGTGCTCGAGTGAAGTGGTCTGTGCTCGAGCATGTTCTTCCTGTGCTCGAGCATAACACCTTGTGCTCGAGCATAACACCTCTAGAAGTGCCAAAACTCATATATAAGTCATCTTAGCTTCATATTAACATATTCCAACCATTATTTGATCATAGAAACCTCCGGTAACATTATAGAAACCTCCAATATCACATCTAACAACTTGAATCTTGATATTCATGATAGATCTACCAAGTTCTTCATTCTTCATAATCCAAGTAAGCATCTCCTTGACTATCTTCAATTTCTTTCTTCTTCTTCCTCTTGTTCATTTTCATTAATTCAATCTTCTTCATTCTTTGCTTGACTAATCTACAAAATATGTAACATTAAATATAGTAGTTAGTCAAAGAAATACATTATATAAACTTTTTGCTCTTATCACTTCATATCTATATTTGACATCATCAAAACTAATCATATCCAACAATCTTCACTCGAGTGAAACAGTGAAAAATATCAGTGTTTGTGTTTCTAAAAGGGGATCCTTGAGGTAGTTCTTCAAACTCTTTAGGGCTTTTATTAGTGGCATATATGAGTACTTAAGAGACAATAATGATAACCAATTTTAAGCATTGTAAAGGTATTGGAGTATTGTACTAAGTAATAACGTATCGTCCTTAATTATGAATTTAGGATTTGATATTTGCCTGAAGCATAGAAGGTCCATGCCTGCTCAAAGAACGGAAATATCAAGGTAGTGACACTTTATCCTATATCATGTATATTGCATTGCTTGTATACATTAGTCATCAAATACAGTGAGGGGACATGGCGAAAGCCTGGCCTTGAATACAAATACAGTGAAGGGAACATGGCGTAAGCCTGATCTCGAATACAGATACAGTTGATAGGATGTGGCGAAAGCCCGACCTTGAATACAGATACAGTGAGGGGATGTGGTGAAAGCTCGACCTTGTATATAATGAAGGGGACGTGGCAGTGTGCCCGGCCTCGAATATTGATTGCTGCATTGTGATATATGTTTACTTGCTTTGTTTATATGCATCATATTTGTAAACTGTTGCTACTGGGATTCTTTTAAATCTCACTCTTTCCAAATAACATTTTAGACAGGGCAAGCGGATTGAGAAACAAACAAGTGACCAAGGACAATTAGGACTGCTGATGGTAGTTTTAGCTAAATTTTTTTTGGTTTTGAACTGGTTATCATTTTGGACAAATGTATATATTGAATATCTTATAGTATTATAGTTTTGTGTAATCCCCAGTGTAGATATTAAGGTGGGCAATGATGCCCTAAACAATATTTTGGATTAATGTTATTATCCCGAGTGAATGTCGGGAATTATGCTTATACTCTGATATTATACATGTGACAAACCGAATAGGTCTATTGATTTTATGAATAAATGAATGAAGATCTATTTGTACAGATGTTTTAAAAGTTTTTAATTACCCTGGATCTCTTATTCAATTATTAAATGTGTTTAAACACTAATCCCAGCTTTGATCGTGATGGGGGTTACACTCTATGTGTTGTAGAAGATGTCTTGACAAAAGGTCTCTGATCAAATTAATGTCTTCAATTGTGTAGGAGTCCTGATTCTAAAACATCTATGCGCAAAATGGAGAATATGTTAATATAAATCAATCAATTGAATGAAATAACAAGTAGTTCAATTACAAGAGTAAAAATCAAATTCAGTTGAGAATTAAGAAATGATCACCTGTTCAAAATTGGTAGTAAGGCCATTAAAATGATGTTCTACATATATAGTAAAACATATAAGTCGCACTCAGTTTTCCCTGATTGGCGAGAGCACTATACATAAAAAACAAACGGTAAAAAAGAATAAATGCATATGTAAAGTGTAACACTCCAAATTTTATATTCACCAAATATATAGTAATTATTTGAGAAATTCAATAAAATGGGGAATATTCATGAATTTGGAATTTTATAAATGTTCATTTTCATGAGAAATTGGACAAAAATAATTATGAAATTAATTAGGGTAGTTTAAAAAGCCCAATATTAAGGTTCAAAAATGGAGAAATAATAGAGAAAATATTTGGTCCAAAAATATGTGGAAATTGGCCAAATAAAAAGAAGGAAAATAATTAATTAGAAAATGTAATGGCAATTTCGTAATTTTGCCAATTTAGTACAAAATTAATTATTTTATGATTAATTGTTGTTAAGTTCAATTAATTAAGGGAAATAAAGGGGAAAAATATATTTGGAGTATATTGGTCAAATAAATATGAATTAAAGGAAAATTTGAGCAAAAGTACAATTTAGACAAAAATTGTGACTTGATGTGTATACGTAACTTGAACAAGTTGTGAAGCCAATTTAAACCAAAAGGAGGATCTCTAGGTGTCTTCTACATGTAGCATGAAGAAGGAAATATTAGTTGGGTTTAATGGACAAGTTTACATGTACACGGGAATTTATGTACATAAAGTCCAATTTTTGGAAATTTTGGAAATTGAATAATTAAAAGGCATAAAGTAAAAATATGATATAATAATATATCATCATCCTCTTCCTCTTGGGCTCATACTTGATGCCATTTTCAGCAGAGAGAGAGAGAGAGAGAGAGAGAGAGAAAGTTTGAGAAATTCTAGAGAGAGAAAGGGAAGAAAACTCATGAGGTAGGTCAATTTCTTCAGTAAATTCGTACCTAACGCGTATAACTCTGCTCCTAAGCTTTTCTTTCATGTTCTTTAAGGTTTGTGAAGCAAAAATTTGGTTGTTGAAAATTTAGGGTTTTCGGCCACACTAGGAAAAGCCAGAGGGAGCTTTAGGTACCTCTGAAATTTCAATCTTTGGTTGTTATGATTGATGTGGTCGATTTAATTGGTGAAATTTCACCGGATTGTCTTTGTTTGAGAAATTGGAAAATAGGTTGTGGGGGCTGTTATGCTGCTAAAATTGGTGCTAAATGGTAGTTATAACATAAATAAATAGTTAATAACGTGATTAGGAGTGGAAAGGAACACGTCTGTAGAGCCGGAATTGAAAAACACTAATTTTTTCTCGGGGAACTGAACATTTTTGCTAGGGCTATATCTAAGGATTAGAGTTGGAATTTTGATATTCTGATGTTTCCATTGAGTTCAAGAGGGAAAATTAGATAGGGTTACAGTTGGTCACTTTTTCTGAAACGCCCGTAAAAGCATAATTACGAAAACGCCCTAAAACCCTGAAAGTGGGGATGTCAAGGGTATATCTGTATTTTTGCAATAAATTTAGTAATTTTGAGTTCAAAAATGGATTTCCTGGGTGAAAATATGTCAGAATTGCCTTAGTCAAAATTTCAGGAAAAGTACGGTTGAACTGGGTATAGCGGGCCGGGACCCTAGGGGCATTTTGGTAAACTTTCACCATAGGCTAATATAACCACTATAAATGCTATGGAAGTGTCTAAAATGGTACATGATTGGGTTTTAACCTAATTCTTATACATTTGACATTTTAGGACCAAGTTGGGAGCATGAGATTAGCATGTTGTTCAAGGCGAACGTTTCGGGGTTAAAGAGACTTGAGGTAGGGACATTATTCTTCATACATCATGCCATAGTTCATTCCATTGACACAATCATGCTTACATTAGAAGAATACCCTTGTGGCACCTTAATGCCATGCAAACACCTACACAAACGTCTTCTCTCGGCTTTTGATAATGTATGCATTGCTAGCTCCATATGCGTTCTCTTGCCGTCTTCTCTTAGTTGTGGATGTAGCCGTTCTCTTATTCCCATGTCAACCAAGTCTGGCCTCGCACAAATTCCATCTTTAATTTTCCCTAGTATATACAAAAGCGTACCAACAAGGCTATCATATACATTTTTCTCCATATGCATCATATCAATACTGTGTCTCACATCAATACTACGCCAATATGGAAGGTCAAAGAAAATTGACATCTTTTTCCATATGTTCTTCTCACTCGTAGTCCTCTGATTCTTACAAAAATTGATATTGATTCTTTCTACCATGCTTAAGTTGATGGAAGTGTGTGCCTGCTTCACATATCGGACATGCTTTATGACCCTTCACACTATGCCTTGACAAGTTCCCATATGCAGGGAAGTCGTTAATCATGGTAAAAATCATTGCACATAGCTTCAAGGATTGTTGGTTATATGCATCAAACACATCTACGTCATCCTCCTACAACTTCTTTAAGTCTTCTATCAAAGGTGCCAAGTAGACATCAATATCCTTCTCAGGCTGTTTTGGTCTCGAAATCATCATAGAAAGCATCATATACTTGCATTTCATACACAATCATGGCAGTAAGTTATAAATTACCAGCATAACAGGCCATGCACTATATGTACTACTAAAAGTACCATAAGGATTGATTCCTCTATGCAAAGCCAAGCTGAAGGTTTCTTGGCTCGCTACCAAATCTGGGATATATTTCATCTATTTTCTTTCATTGTGGAAAGTTAGCCGGATGCCAAAGGTATTTTCCATCACATATTCTGTCATCATAATGCCATCTCAACGTCTTTGCTTCTTTTGCATTAGCAAACATTCATTTCAACCGTGGTATGATTGGAAGATACCACAATACCTTTACATGTTGCTTTTTACTTATCTCATCACCAAACCCACCACCTTTCTTTACTTTGTATCTGGAAGTTTTACATTTTGGACACGCATTTAGTCCTTTATACTCTTTTCTGTACAATATGCAGTCATTAGGGAAAGCATGTATATGGAAGTACAATATCTTCTGAAAACATATCACATAACAATTCAAATAACAATGTGAAACTGCTATCGGTCTACCCATAAGTTGCCTTTAAGTTGACCAAGTGCAAAATACCTGAAAACTGTGTATACTTAGTATACCCAGGGTACAAAGGTGTCTCTGTATCACTTCGCACGCTGTCATATACAGGTGATTGTGTAAAACATTCTACCTCAACATCATGAATCATTTTCTCCATTCTATTGTCATATCCAACATCCCAAACTTCCTTCTCGTGGGACTCACAAGCGGTTACTTCCTCACCATGCAATATCTACCTTGTGTATCGAAGATTTATTCCATCATAAAGTAAGTGATCTCTTATATCATCAATATCCTATTGACTCTCATTTACACACTTCACATATGGACAAAAATACTTTCCATTTTTACTAGGTGCATTCATTTTAGCAAATTTAATAAACTCTTACATCCTATTCTCATATTCTTCACTAGTTTTTAAAGCATTCATCCAACGGTGATCTATTTTACTACCGCCTATACCATTTTCAATAATACTCAATTTTTGACCAATTGTCATTATAATATGAATATAGGTCAAGAAAGGGGATGCCTTACTCATTTTATTAAAATTTCAGCAGCATTTCTTTGTAAAAGTAAGTCATCCATAAATTCAAACAACAACCCAATTAACAAGAACAGACCCTGACATACCAGAGAGGCTTTCAACATCAGTTAACAAGAAGTAAGCATAATTTGTGTAAATGCTAAATACAATGATACAAAATTCATGATAAGAACATTGTCATGTAGTTAAAAATCCTTAAATAACAAAAAATAAATTAACAATTTCATGTTTTTTAGATAATTTTTTCGTAATACTAATATTTGTATGTGTAATTTGATAGTAAACATGAACTTTCAAGAAAAATTAAAAACTGGGTCTTATATTTACAACCAACAATATTACAAACAAAAGGATGGTTTATTATACAACGGTCTCAAACCATGGTAAACTCTGTAGATTACAGAATTTGAAACTTGGAAGGAAAAAAATTGTTTCTTTTGGCGAAAGCAACTTGATACAATAAGTTATGAAAGGAGAAAAAAAAGAAGAGATGAAGCTAGTAGAATTAGAAAAGTAAAGAGGCAGCTAAGGTTGTCTCATTGACCTTGCTCTACACCCAACATATTTTTTTACTTTTTGTTGGATTTAAATTTATTAATTCATGAACTCTCCCATCAAAGCATCACCAGCCCCAACAAAGTTAGCTCTACCAAAATTCAAAAACAAAAAAAAGGAACTTTAATACAAAAAGCATATGTAAATAGGTGGTTCCACTAAGTACCTCTCTCTCTCTCTCTCTCTTTATATATATGCCACATATATTAGTGTGGATTATTATAGTACCATGTATGTTGTTGACCTAAATTTGAATAGCTGGAATTGGGTTTGAATAAGCAAGTTGGAATTAAATAAGTTGGAAGGGAGGATTTTAGCACAAAAAAAAAAAAAGAATATGCTAAAGACAATGAAGAAATAACCAAGAAAGTTTTAATTTTTTTGCCTATCACTATAAGTCATAGAAGCTAAGATTTTGTTTGTTTGTGTTAGATGCCTTGTAAATCCATAGTAGACAATACAATACTCCTTTATCTGCACCTTTGATAAAGCATTGTACAGTTCACATTAAAGTAATACAATACTCATTTCCACTAAAAAAAATATCAAATTGAGAACAAGCAGTAGACAACTAGGAAAATGAATATAGACCAACTAAAAAAAATAGAAGAATTACCAGGAAAAGAAGGTGGAACTGACGACGGTGGCTGGTGGAGTGAAATAACATCGGTGGAGGGGAGAGGGGGAGGGAGAAGGAACAAAGGAGCGTGAGAGACACTGACGGAGTGTGCGCACAAGAGAGGGCGAGAGTGTGTGTTGGACACAACTACGACTTGAGAGGAAGAGTATGTGGTTGAAGAGGTGGTGGGAGAAGGAGGGCGAGATGGCAGCTTGAGAAAATTGAGAAAAATACAAGTGAGCTTGAAAGAACAAAAAAGGTGGGACAGGGGTTTAAGGGAAGAAATTCAATGACCATTTCCATAAAAACGGTTATTGAATCTCAACATTGAATGAATATTTTCTAAAAAATAGTCCTTGAATGTATTCAACGACCATTTTTTATAAATAGTCATTGAATCCCTTTTAATAACCGTTCCTTAAAACAGTTGTTGAAAGGAGTGTTCAATGACTCTTCCTGAGAAATTGTTGTTGAATGCCTTATTTCACTGACCGTTCCCTACAAAATAGTCGTTACATAGTTCCCTGTAATTATAGAAATGCCACTGCATCCTTTTCTACTTCTGTTTTTTTGAAAACAGTCGTTAATTAGCGACGTTAAATGTATTATTTGTAGTAGTGAGCCTTGTCTCTCTTTCAAGTTCCTAAATTAGCTTGTGAGATAGCTCAACCACCATAATTTTCCACTACTCTTCCTTCTTTGTTGGCAAAGCCTCGATGGGCTTAAAGCTCGTACGCATCAATGTAAAGAGCATAGACTAGAAAGTCCCATTCGAACTTTCCAATAGCAACAAGTGCTTGTTTGGTTACTTGTTATTAAAAGAAATGACAAAAATTTTCTCCTGAGTGTTTGGCTAGCACTTGTTGCATAAAATGGAGCCATCTTCTCCATTAATGGAGTTCTCAGACTTAGACAGTTTCTGGTGATTATTTTTTCCACTACTTTTCTTGCTCCAATAGAGCTGGGTCAGGATATGGTGCTTCAAAGTTGAAACAAAATATGTATTAACACTCAAAGTTCCCCTAGTCTGGCTTTGACCCTCACTGTACTCCCCCACTTGGAGTCCCCTAGAACATAAATTTAGCCTCAAAGAGTTTCCAAGATTTTCCCCAGAGAAACAAATAGAAGTGGCAATGCAAAAACATAGTATCACACTCACAGGGATGAATTGTAGGGAATGGTGAGAAGGTGGAGAAGGAGGAGATTTGGAAGAAGAAGAGGAAAAAAGAAGAAGAAGAAGCCATATGGTGCGATTTATGTTAGTTTAACACTCACTCTCTTAACTTGTAGAAAGCGGTGGTGGAAAGGATGGTGGAGACAGAAATATAGATTTGGAAAAGATAAGTGAGGTGTGGATACTGGATAGTTAGGTGAAGTGTTTTTGTTTAAAAAAATGGTGTTAACAATCTGTTAGGATAAGGGGCACAATTACTTCAATTTAGAGCTTTTTGGTACACTGGAATTGATTTTGTTGAAAATGGAAATAGATATCCAAATAGGATTTAAAAATGTGTTTGGTATGCTTATGAAATTATTATATAATTTTAATTAAATTTATATATCTTTATTATCAAAAGTAAAAAATACCCTTTATATTAAAAATAAGCCTAACATCCATAAACACCACTGCTACCCCCTTCACACCCTTTTTAATGATTATCTCCTTGGAGCTATTGACGATCACACTAGCCACCAATGACTACCATAATCAACAATAGCAACAAATTATGAATATTTCATTTTAGAAATACAAAACCAATTTACAAAACCCATCCTTATCATTTTGCTCCTATTGGTTAATGAGAAAGAAATCAGACCAGCAACATTACGAGGCTTGCAATTTGTATAGATTTAATGCCATTGCTATACTAGTAACAAGGTTGAGTGTTTGAAGGTGGATCGAAAACACAGATTTGGTGAAGCTTGTAATTTCTGTAGATTTGATAAAGGTTTTTCGTCACCATTTTTAGCAACTGCAAAAGAAGCTTCATGTTGAAAAGGATAAGTCAGAGACATAGTCGAAGAGGATGAGTCAAAGGCATAGTCGAAGAGGATGAACCAGAGTCAAAGGTGACGGTGAGCTCAGGTCCTACAATGGAGACAAATTTGATGAAGAAGCCGAAGATCCATGAAGAGGACAAGTTGGAGTTGGAGTCGCAGTTACCGTTATTGCCGTCCTCACCATTGCCTCACTGCACGATCAATTGAGTAAGGGGTTAAAGTGTCAATAAGTTTAATAACTAAGAACTATTTTGTTCAAAAATAGGGCCTCCATGGGCCCATGTCATTCCCACGGGTTTGGGTATGAAATTCAATTCAACCTATTTTGATGGAATTCATTTCCACATGGAAGCCAATTTTGCAAACCAAACAGACATTTAAGTTGAATTTTAATTCCATTTCCATTTCCATCACTTCAATTCCAACGTACTAAATGGGGCATTAATCACTTCAAAGTCAAAATTAGACTCCTACATACTTTAGGGCACTAATTGTACCTTTAAAAATAGTTCAAGGTACTAGCTGTACCTTTACCCTATCTTAAATAAGTTTTGAAGCACAATTACTTAAATACTTTTACTTTTCCAAAACTTGAAGGATTTCGGGTGTACTTGGAATCAAGTTGATTTTTTTTGAAGTACCCACATGAGATCGGACCACTGATATAGACTCCAATCATGTTTATATGACATATTCGTCATTAGAGAGAAGAGAACCAGAGAGAGTAGTTTCCATAGGAGTTTTCTATTGGTGTATTCAATTGACACTCACAAACTGATTAGATAGAGTATACCATGTTAGATCCCACTTAGAGCATATGATACTAGCTCCCACTTAGATAGAGCACATGACATTCTTAGAAGACTTATTTTCCAAGAGCTCCTACTCAAAAGGAGTATTTGACATTTACTTCTTCAAATCTCTCATTGCATTATTATATTCATAATGCTTATTATCTGGGA
This sequence comes from Inga laurina, assembly GCA_963855925.1. Classification (NCBI taxonomy): domain Eukaryota; kingdom Viridiplantae; phylum Streptophyta; class Magnoliopsida; order Fabales; family Fabaceae; genus Inga; species Inga laurina. Next base: position 16,707,862 of record OY979709.1, read on the forward strand.
ATTTTGGGATAACTTAATAGTTTTCTTCAGTACTATATTCATCTTATTTTTTTATACTTAATTTTTTAGCCAAACAAATCTTCAATGGGGAGAAGTTTCTTGCTTTTGAAACCTAGTATGATAGGTTCTCAATAACCATTATTTTTCAGGGCTGTAAGAATTTTATGTCCCATATTGTTTCAATCAATTCCCAAAGTTTATCTATCACATTGAGGAGATATTTAAAATGTCTTATGCTATTATATTTGTTTCTTTTTTCAATTGTTAGTGGTTAGACTAGACTTAGGGTTCTTCTCTCATCAAGTGGGCTCTTCCTTCTGAGGCACATCATTCTCCTAAATACCACCATGATCTGGAGTTTCAGTGTTGGGAGATTTCTCTATTTAATATTCCCTTTTGCTTTAATTTGGTACTATCTCTTTAGTATCTGATTTGTCACTTTCACTTCCTTGCCCATCTTCAAATCTTGACATTGATTTTCTTAAGATTAAGGAGATTCAAGTTTGTCTTTGAAATAATATTCCAAGTTCTCTTCCATTTGCACCTTTTAATATATTTTAGGTTAAAAAATAAGCCTTACTTTGGATCATCTTCCTCGTGACCCTCTTTTGGATCTTCTTGTAACATTCCATTTTAAGTTGCCAATATTCCTTGTATGTAGTTGATATAGTTAATGGAATACAATGGTGAATTGTGATGTACATGAAATGACAGAAACACTCTAATCAGTGGTTGCCCACAACTTGGCTAAGCTAGGACACAAAAGCTTTGTTTGGTACCAGGCATTAGAGGGTAGGGATTGGAATTGGATCAGGGATTAGGCCAAAATATATCATTTGGTTTGAGGGACTATGGATAAGGGATTGGGAGTACCACGAAAGTGGGATTGCTGCAAAGCCATGTCCCCCTGGTATTACATTTTCAATTCTGGGATTGCAAATTTTAGACACAAAAATATCCATGTTTATAATACTTTCATCGCTCTCACGGGTGTTTTTTTGGCCGTCAGAATCACCCCCATCACTGGTGGAGAATAGCACCCGGTCACTAGTGAAGAGTCATTTATATCCACCATTGTTGGTTCCTGCCCTCCAAAACCGTCACTTCACCACCATGTCTTAAATGATGGTCAGTTTCTGAACTGATAAAATCTCAAATCCGATATTTCAAAATAACAAGGACCTTCAAACAAGCAAAATCAAAAGGCAAAACTAAGGATCATTGATGAAGGAGTTCTCGATCAGATCTGATAGAAGTTGACAGATATGAGAATCATTGTCACCGCTAGTGAAGATTCGTTGGTGATTACACTGGTAGAAGATCGTTGCTGCTGCTGGTGGAGATTCGTTGCCTATTACGGTAGTAGAGGATCGTTGCCACCACATGTGGGGCAGTGAATAGTCGTAAGAGCGTTGAGGAAGAAGCGATGGAGAGGAAGATCGAAGAAGAAGCTACAGTTGGAGTAGCCAAAATATATTTTGTTTTAATAGTTTTTTAATTTACAGTTAAGGGTATTATAGTCTTCCTACAATTTTTGCATAATTATGAAATAAAATTATTTTATTTTGTCCCTCCCAATATTACTTCATACCAAACACAATTAAAAAGCCCTAGTCCTATTCCCAGTCCCAATCCTAATCCCTCTCCTAATCCCAATCCCCTAAAATTGAATGCTTCGTACCAAACAAGGCCAAAGGAGCAACTAATGTCCACTTAAAAGCCTAACAATTGACCTAAATTCAAGCATGAAAGGGGCACAAACAATGGCCTAATAAACATGTTAAAATTTGGCCAAAAACAATGAAGAAGACAAGACAGAAATTTTTATAAAAATGTAATGGCAAAATGGTAATTTGCCAACAAAGCAAAAAGCAATTTATTTTTCCCTTTTGTCTCTATAATTTCTGTTAAATAGGGAAATACAGGGGAATATATATTTTCTTGGTCAATATTAATTTAAGAAGAGGAAACACAAGAGCCAAGTAAATTGAGTTTGAAAAGTCAAAAAGTGAAAAGGTGAATTAATGAATTAATTGAAAGAAGGGAATATGAGAATTTATGAAGCAATTTTATTTACCTTATTCCTTGATGAATTTTGGCTGAATTGGGAAATATTGGGGAAAAATAATCACTTGAATAAAGATGATGTCATGTGGAATGAATTAGAGCCAAGTAATTAAATAATATGTCATGAAGCAAAGCACATGGGAAATTGGCAATAGAATATAGTAAATTAGGAGAGATAAATGGACAAAGTTAATATCCCCCCTCTCCTTCTTCATTTTCATTCAGTTGCACCCAAAATAGAGAGAGAGAGAGAGAAAGAGAGAGAGAGAGAGTTGAACAAAGTTGAGAAAGAACAAGGAAGAGCTAGGGTTCAAGCAAAATCAAAGGTAAGATGCTTGAAATCCAAGTGTTTATGCCTCCAAACTCCTTATAACTTCCTCTAACCTCTTCTTCTTCCTGAAATTCATGGTTAGCAAGCTACATCAAGAGAGAAGACAAAGAGGGCACAGGTAAGTTAGAGAGAGAAAGTGGTGACATCAAGAGGTAATCTCATAAACTTGATCCTCTTGTGCTATAAGATGTTGTTATGGTTGTTGTTGAATTTGGCTTGGTTTTGCCTTGTTTTGTGATTTTGGGATGATGAACCCTAAAATGTTATGTTACCAAAATTTTCTCAAATCATTTTCATTTAGTGTTTAAGTAGTTAATTGTATGATTAGAAGTGGAAAGGAAGTGATTAAACAAGAGAAATTAAGAAAACACATTTTCCCTCCTAACACCCCCCAACTTTCAGCCACAAGCAGAACAAGAGGGAGGAGCTGGAATTTTGTAATTTTGATAGTTCCATTGGATTTAGAAGGAAACATTGTGTAGGAATATAGGTGTTTATGATTTTTGGATGTTGGTATGCAAATTTGGAATTTATTGAAGTTCAAAGTAAATGTTGTTTGATTGTTTCACTAGAGGCAGTATTGTTATGCAATGAAATTCATTAGTCAAACCTCGTCCAAAAATTATGAAATTTGATAGGATTAAAGTAGACATTTGGAGCTTTAATTTGATTGGTAGATCATAATTTTTGATAAGTACATTAAGAGATATGAATTTTCAAAGTTGTACCCCGTTTCTGGAAGAAAATCTGAAACAGTGTAGGTTTGGCGAATTTCTAGGAACAATTTGAGTATAGTGTTTAGAATTAGGTATTTTTCTATGAATATAAATTTAAAGAGCTTCATTTAGGCTTTAGAATAAGTCAAATTAGATTTTCTTAGAATTAATTATGAATTTCCATTTGACTGAAAATCTGCCAGTTTTCTGGGAGCAGTGAAACTACATTGTGCAAAATTATACTGTGCAAAAGTTGTTATAATTGCATTAGATAACCAGCAAAATTTGATTTAAAGGCAGTAATTAATGGCACAAGTAATAATTAGTTATTGGTATCTTTAATTTTGATAGAAACGGGAAATTTCTCGAGCCGGAACCAAGGTTAGGACCGATCGAGGAATTGAGAAAGGAGTCAGGTAGTAACTTTTTCTTGCTTATACTATGTGATTATTATATGTTTGTGTATGCCATTCTTTGTAACATGGCATAGTGTCATGGACACGCATATTAGCTTAGTTGTGGTCTGGGACCCAACATAGGCGTAGAGTTCATATTAGCTTAGTTGTGGTCTGGGACCCAATGGAGGTGTACCGTTCATCTTAGCTTAATTGCGATCTGAGACCTAACGAAGGCGCAGAGTTAAGCTAGGATTGCAAACAGTCGTTTGGTCTTGGACAGTATGCCCACAACATTCTATCATTTTACATTTTACATAATAGAATGCATAGCATATTTATTTTCACATTTTGCATGTCTGAATGCATGTTAATATTGAATTCATCTGAATCTCACCCTTTTTCTACACTTAAAAAATTCCAACAGAAGCTAGTGGCTCTAGGGCAAAAATGGTAAATATTGACGATTAAGGATTCTGGATCAAAAAGATGTAGTTGTTGGTTATTGTAGTTTATTTTGTTAATTTTGGACAATTGTCAATATTTTTCAAATTGTAAATAAGTACTTAATGTCAGTATGATTCCACTATTTCTGAATGCCTGTGGATCCGTGCCTTTATCACTCTGGCAAATATTGAAATGTTAAGGGGTTTGACACTTCTCCTTCTATGTTATCTTTCAGGACTCAAACTTTAATGAGAAAATCCCTATTTCATTTATCATTTAGAGACACACATTTCTCTAAGTAATTTTGTTTAAATAAACATTTGGAGGTTGTAAACAATAACTTGTTCCTTTTCTGATTCACTACAAAGTAGTTCATACTCAATAATGGCGTGTGCCATCCATGTGCCATTTTGCACATCCCAAACTATTACACACGTCGGCCAGTTGTGTCCTACACACGTTTTGCTGTCTGACCAAGTTTGACACGTGGTGAGCCACCATTCAACGGGTTCACACGTGCCATGTGGTGCTTTTCTGTCTTTTTCTTGTTTAGGTATTCATTTGGGCCGAGTGTCCAAAATCTAACCAACCAGTCTAACCCAGGTTTTTTGAAAATAATGGTGAAATAGTTTTGGACCTAAGGAGGTTATCTTCAACCTCTAGCCAGGCCACGACAGACTTGGTGACCCAACTCAATTCTCATGATTTTTTGGCAATTCAAGCGGTGGTTCCTAGCACAAATGCTCTCTTTTTCTTCATCTTTTTCTCTTCTATATTATGAGATTATTTTCAAAGCCAAAAATGCAATTTTTTCACATCACCCATTCTCAAGTTTTAAAGGGTTTGGTGTAAACTATGTAACCACTGTTAGCGTCTTGTTTCTCACTGTTTTCCTTTGGTTTTGGGTGTTTTTGACTACGTTGTTTGTTCCATGGATGTTTAAGACAATTTCTTGGCTTAAAGATTTCATTTTTCTCATAACTCATTTCAAACGAACACAATTGTTGCTCAAGGTTCTCAAAAATGAAATTTTCACACAGATTTCTCTTCAATTTAGGTTAAAAATTTTCATATGCGATCTATAGATTCGCCTACACTACATATAGGGTGAGATATAGGGTAGAATCAAAGAAGAAACAAAGCAACAGAGATATTTCATGACAAATTTCCCAAATGCCAGAAGAATATCATGAACAATTTAAACAGGATAATCCAACTGAAACTTATGATTTGGATATTACTGAAAGGCAAACCATGTCAGTCTTTATGATCGGAACTAACGAATACTAGAGGAGGAACAATTACTTATGTGCATATTTGTCAAAAACAATCTAGTAGAGCAATGGCAGCCAAAGTAAAATAATAATAATATTATATATGCCTTAAGAAAACCAACAGCTTTGATACCACTGAAGGATTTCAGGTGTACCTGGAATCCGGTTGATTATGTGAAGTACCACATGCGATGGGAGCATCGATATGAAGTCCAATTATGTTTATATGGCATAATCACCATTGAAGAGAAGAGAACCAGAGAGTGTTTTCTATGGGAGTTTTCTTTCGGGGTATTGAACTGACACCTACAAATTGACTATGATCCCATATATTAGGTATGAGAGTTATTATGATTTGAATTTCAAGTTATAAAGATAAAATTCCTCCTTTATACCCATATCTCTCCATATTTACATAATAGCTACATATGAATTGGGTTTGAGCCCTAATCCACCAATGGTAGGTTAGGCATATTCCAACACCATTGTTAGCCACTAGCACTAGAGGTGGAGATAGTGCCAATGATTGAACCACCATCACTGTTTGTTGGAGCTCCAACAACTACGTCTCTACATATGAAGTCCTTTTAACCAAATTGCGGGTTCTAGAAAATAGTTAAAATTAATTAAAAGTAATAAATATGTAGGAAATATAACTTTGTTTTTCAAAAATACTTTTATTTATGAATGAGTGAGAGAGAAAATAATAATGACAACATTATGAAAGAGAATGCATAGGGAAAGACTATGTGAGAGAACAAAGAGAATGAAAGAGAATAAAGGGAATAAATCAACATTTTAATTACTTCAATGTATAAAATTAATTGAGGGTAAAATAGGTAAAAAAAAGTATTTATTATTCGGACTAACTCAAATGAGACCTTATAAATTAAAAGGACGAACCCATTTTAAAATGGAACATATAGGGACGGGGGGTGTATATATAATGCAAAATTTTATATATGTTATTATAAAATTGTGTCCATGTTGCATTAATCCCCTGGCTAATAGCTTAAGTTAACTGGTCATTTTAACAACGTTTAAGGGGAACTTGTTAAAAAGCTTCAATATGTAAAAGTGTCTTTATAACATGGAATATACTTGTTAAAGTGGTAATAATAATTAAACTTGAGTTGTCAGTTTAATTAGTAAGAGGAATTGATCAACAACGCAACCTCAGCTCTTGACCCTAAAACGTGTAATTAATTGGTCCACCCATGTCTTGTGATGAATCAGGAGCTCTAAACTTGGGAATCTAAGTGGACTCTTGATCTCCATTAGTACATTTACTTAGTAGTATATGATAAACTTGAATATATTATCTTTTCAAGGGAAGGACAATTTTGTCGCAACAATTAATTGTCCTCCTATTCAGTGTCCATATAATACATTGCGAGACATATGATGGAACCACTATATTATATTTAGAATTAAAATCAACTCTTTAAATATATTCTATATTAAGGAACAGAGTATACTTTTATTGATATATGGATTGATTTGGGGGATATTATTTTAATTTCATTCAAAACAACTTACTGTCGTTAAAAATAGGACTAAAAGCCAAAGGTAACATGCACACCAAACAGCTTCTGCATTCTGCAAAACACAAATTTTAGTGTTTCATACGAGAGATAACGAAAATAATTTATATATATATATATATATATATAAAAGACCTTGTCTCCGACAATGTCACAATTAAAATAAAAGCCATTAGAATTTGAATTGCTGAAAAAAGAGAGTCAAAACACAAAAATTGTGCCACTCAAATTAACAAAATTTTGAATCACTGAAAGAAACTTAGAAGTGCATCATCCGAAGAAGAAAACACTAAGCTCCTCACCAATAATGCTTCCCTCAGGATCAATTAAATGGAAAGATTCACACTTAGTAGATTCCGATCGAACTCGTCGAAAATTAGCTCTCAGATACATAACCTCATTATCATCATCATCATCTTCTTCTTCATCTTCTCCATTCTTCTTCTTCTTCTTCTTGCCTCTCATAATCCCAGCACCTGCAACAACCTTACGCATCAACCTCAACACTTCCATGTCCAAATTCGAAGGCCTGCGTTTCGCTGCATAGCCTTGCTTCTTCCCGTTACAGTACAAAGTCCAGAGAGGATTCGCTAACACCGTGCTGCAACAACAACTACAGCAAGATCTGGTAGTCGTCATATTATTGTTATTATTATTATTACTACTACTACTCGCACTCTGTAACACCATTCTTAGTGTTCCTCCTCTCATTTGCTTGGCCAGCACAGTCGTCGGAAGTGGAAGGTGAAGCAGAACAAGTGGGATTGATGAACTTGGCTTCTCTTGAAAACACAAGTTGGCTCTCCCATGACGGTATCCGAATATAGTGGCCGAGATTATCGACGAAGGCGAAGAAGACGAAGACCACGAGGGATTACATTTATGATCATAATCTTGTTGTTGTTGTTGTTCTATCAAGCAGGTAGAGTTGCAGGTGGGGATTAGTAGTTGCAAGAGAGAACGTAAGAACCTCCATGATCGGACCTGCTTGTGGCACTCCACTCCGGTGATGCCACCGGCACCGGTGGGGTAGCCCATGGTGTTAATGGATTTCTGGTTTCTTTCTCAGTGATTCGTGTTTATATATAAATATAGACACGCATATAAATATGAAAAGGTGAAGAGGTTTTGAGTTTAAAAATGTGGGGATGTCGTTGTTGTACGTACGTGGAGGCCGGAGGAGCCATATCCTAAAAGAAGGAACGCAATAATTTAGGGTATCATGGTCGTGTTTGTGTCGGAGACTTTTGTTTCTGCTTGCAGCTGGAAAGCTCAAACACTGGGATCTCTGCCAATTCTCTCTCACCCCAAAAACGTAATAGTTTTTGTTTTATTAAAAAAAGTAAAATTAATTCGTTAGTTTTTAAAGTTATAATCGGGTCATCGAGTCTTTTTCTATTAGGCCTCTATAGTTTCCTCATTTATAGGTATTAAACTCACAACTGGTTAATTAAGACGGTTACGTTGTGGATGTTGACTACGTAATACAAAATTCGAAATAAATATCCATTTAAAAAAAAAACATATTATGGTTTTTTAATATTATTATCTGGTAATTAACTAATTCGGGGTTCATGGTTCATGACTGACTCTTCCAACATAAATGTCTCCTTTAGAACTTGAATTTGAGACATAAAAGGATCTAGCTAAGCTTTATACCGTTAGATCAACTCTATATTGATATAAAATATATTATGTTTGGGAAAAAGATAAGAAAATACCACTTGAATTTTCAAAATCCCAAATAAGTCTTGTTGACTACAAAAGCATAGGTATTAAATATAATTGAGTAGTAATTGATAATTCATTTTAATAAGAAATAATTGATTTGAGATTTTAAAGTTTAAGTGATATCACTACAAAAAACAGAAAATTAGTGATGGAATTAGTGATAGAATTTCATTCAGTAGCTAATCCTTCACAAATGCTCTCACTAAAATTAGCAACTAAATTTTTCAGTCATTAAATTAGTGACGAATTAGCGACAAAATGCTAAATTCCGTCATAAAAAAATTAATTAGCGACCGTCCCTAATCTGTCACTAATTTCTGTAAAAAAATATTTTGTGATGGAATTAGCGATTGAAATTTTTTGTCACTAATTTTCCTTGCTAATCCGTTCCTAATTTCCATCACTAAAAATTAACTTGTCCAATAATTAATTTTTTTTCATAATCATAAATTTGTTAAATAACTTAAATTATTATAAAATTATACTATAAATATTAAAATAAATAAATAAAAATTATTAATTCATATTTATTATTGAAATTATAATATAATATATTTGAATTTTTAATAATATATTAGATACAAATACAAATACAAATTTTATAAATATAAACAAAAAATAAAAAATATAATAAAATGAATAAAAAAAGACATTAAAAATAAAAAATTTAGGTAGAATATTTACAAAAGATAAAATAAGAAAACTAAATTAAAATATTTAATAATATATTCAATTTTGTATTTTTTTTTTTGCAAAGCAATATATATATATATATATATATGATTTTACATTTAAATTATATAAGTTCTTCTTAGCTTAATTAGCAAAAGCAATGGCATGTTTGTGAAAGGTTATGACTTTGAATCCCAACTTGATCACAAAATCAAACCAATTTGTGACTTGGACATGTGGCATGTGATGAAAGGTGACACGCGGCAGTTGACCATGACACATGGTGGCTGGAGGCGAGGTAGTAGTGGTTGATGGGGACACATGGCCAACGATGGGTACACACGTGGTGGCCGCCAATGAGGGACATGTGGAGGCTCGTGGTGAGAACATGTAGCAATTTAAATTATATAAAAGAATATTTTGAGACGGATTAGAGACGAAAAATCTATTGCTAACTAGTGACAGAAAATTCTGTCGCTAATTTGTGAATTCCGTTGCTAATTAGGGACAGAATTTATTGACATAATTTTCTATCACTAATTAGTGAAGGAAAATTTTCGTAGCTAGTCTGTCACAAATTAGCCATGGAATTCAAAATTCCGTCACTAATAAATTAGTAATGGTATTTTTATCAACGGAACAAATTCCGTCGCAAATTTGGTTTTATCGCAAATTTCGATCACTAAATTGATTAGTGACGGAATTTTTGTCACTAAATTCTGTCACTAATTTGATATTTTGTTTTGTAGTGTACTTAAAAAAAACACCCGATTTCTGACAAAGTTCTGTGGCAAATTCCTATGACATTTCCGATAGAAATTTTCCGAGGCAAATTTATCTACGGAATTTCTGACGGCAAATTCCGATGGAATTTCCGTCGGAAAAATTTCCATGGCAAATTGCCATGGAACTTTTTCGCCACAAATTCTATCAGAAAAAATTAAAATTTTTTAATTTTAAAAAATTAATATTTATAAATTAAAATATTAATTATTAAATAATTCTATTTAATATCAATTATTAAAATTAAATTATTATTTATTAATATTAGATTTTAAATTTTCTACTAAAATAATATTTATGATATTAGTTATTATTTTATTTTATTTAAAAATAAATTATATTTTATTAATATTATATTTATAATTTTATATTAAAAATAATATATATAATATTAAATTATTATTTATTTTGTAATTTTAGTTAAAAAATTGTTTAATTAAATATATTAATATTTTTTTACGTTTTTATTAAATTTTTCATTATTTTTAATAATATTATATTTAATTAATAATTAATTATATGTATATAATTACTTAATTATATGTATGTGTGTGTGTATGATAATATTATATTTATAATAATATGTAATAATATGATGTTTGTTCATTTTGGCGCAACTGGCAAAGACTCATGCACGAAGATGTCTGCAGCTTGAGGTCGTGGTTTCAAACGGGAGGAGAGGTATTTTCAAGGATTATGAGACGCAGACACGTAGCAACATGATGAGGAGACATGTAGCTCTTATGAGAGAGGAACACGTGGCGCACTGAAAAGCAAACATATGGTATTTGGAAATTAAAATGTTTTTTTAAAACAAAAAAAAAACATTGTGACGGAACGGAATTCTGTCGGAAATTGAAATTTTGTCACAAATTTGTTTGTAACGCACTTATTAGCGGCATAATGGATTCTGTCGGAAATGCATTTCGTCGAAAAAGCTGATTTCTTGGCAAATTCAGAAATTCAATGTTTTTTTTGTATTGATAGAAAATTTTTGAGATTAAAAGCAATGCAAAAAAGAACTTTATGGGTCTGAATTCTTTCATTTGAATTACATACATTTTTATTTGGAACTTGGATGAGAGAATTGCAAGTTCAGATTTTTATATAAAATAATTAAAATTGTCAATTAATTTATCAAGAGAAAAATAATAAAGTGATGTATAAAGTGATGATCGCATAAGGTAGCACGACAGGAGACAGAACTGCCAACTCATTTGATTAGAATATGGATCAAATCTATAAATTAGAATAAATTATATCCATTTTATAAAATTTTATGAAATTATATAAATATTTCATTAATTTATAAAAGCTTGTCAACACACACACACACATCAGTTGCACATTATATTATGTTTAATATGAATAAACTTCAGGAAAGATCATTTACTTCATTTTCTATCTGCAAATACGTTTTCATATATTTGAAAATGTATATAATATAAATAAAAGTTTTAAAAAATCAATATATTGCATGTATTAATTAATTATTACTATGCAGTGGCAAGCAGATCAGAGCAACCTTGTCTCCTCCACCCTGTTTCAGTTAATTATTTTCTTAATTAATCTCTTTTCCGAGCTGTCCCACATCTGCTTTTCTTTTCTTTTTTCATCTCTCCATGTGTTTGTCATAGATTTTGTTTCTTTGGTATATACGAAGAAAAATGTCTTACTAACAAGAAACTAGTTAGTAAAAATAGATATTGGACAAAAGTTAGACAGATTAATTAAGAGGGAAATATTTTGGACTATAATAGGCGTACAATCACAGAAAAATAGGAACAAATTATAAAAGTTGGGGATATTGGGGGTGAGATAATGGGATTACGACAGGTTTGACTAAGTCTAAATAATAATCAGGGTTAATATAATATTTAATTCTTATAGTTTACTCTCATTTTGATTTTACTTCTTGTAGTTTGATCTCATTAACGGCCTGAGTTACAAACAGGAGGGGAACATCTATATCATTAGGCTACAAGGCTATCAGTCCAATTCTCATCACTTTCTCATTGCCAAAGCATCTCAAAGATCATGTGTCTCACAGACCTCACCACAAAACACTAAACAACTAACCTCCCTCAAGCCAAGATCATCATATGGAAGCATGTTTGGGAGTAAGATTTCTAACTTTAAGCTTGTTGAGTTGCATGGTAAGGCACTTATTGTTGAGTGATGCTTCTATAATTTAATTATTATGTTTGGTTAAATATTTTGCCCTTATTTTGATTTTGGTTCCTTAGGTTTCCTTCTATCTAACACGTCAGTCCCTACATTTTAATAAGGACCTTAATGGTGTTAAATATAATGATGTGACACTAACACCGTTAATTTTACTGATGTGGCTTGATGACTAGGCAAGCTAACTGTAATTTTTGCAACTTATGTGGCTAAGTGGTAAGATTAAATTATTTTTAAACAAAGAAGGGAATATGGGGAAGAACACTGTAACTTCCCAATTTTCATCATCAATATTCCTTTGATTTAATGAGATATTTAGTGGAATAAAAATGGTGAATTAAGATGCATGTTAAGTGGCAAAACAATGCACTTAATGATTTTATGCACTAAAATTAAGTTTGGCCACAGAGGAGAAACTTTTAGTTCCTTAAAGGCCTAATATGGAAGCTCAAATTGGAGTATAAAATGGCACAAATATTGGCCAATAATAGTGTCAAGTTTCAGCTAAGAAGAGAGGAAAAAGGAAGAAGTCACACTTAAATACAAAAATATAAGGGCAAAAGAGTAATTTGCCAATCAAGCAAAGATTTAATTATTTTTGCAATTTAAGGAGCCCATTTTCAGATAAATAAAGAAATAAAAGGGAAAACAAATGTTTGGGGATAAATATGCCAATTTTGGAACAATTGTGGTCAAGTCAATTAAATTGAAATGTCAGAGTAGAAAGGAGGATTAATTAATTACTTGAAGAGAGAGAATTATGGAAATGTAAGAGGCAATTATCATTTCCCTTCTTTGTTATGAATTTTTCCTATAAAGGGAAAGTGTGAGGGAAAAATAAGCATATGGAAACTAATGGTGCCATATGTCATTATCTTAAGCCAAGTAAAATGATGAAGCACAAAGGAAAGTTTGAAAAGTCAAAGACAAGTGGTAATTAAAGGGTTAAGTGCATGGTAACTTGAAGAGTCAATTGAAGAGGCTCATTTGGTTCATTTGGAAGCCCTCCATGGCATCCTTTTGGGCTAAAGAGAAGGGAAGAAATTTAGTCAAGAAGCAAGGGGAATAGTTATGACAACTTACATAGAGATAAGCCCAAGTAAGAGCTCATGTGCAAATTATCTTAAAATAATATATTTATAAGAGAGATGAAGTGATATTTTAAAAGCTTCTCATCTCTTTCCTAGCTTTCATTTTGGTCCAAACAAAAAAGAGAAAGAGAGAGAGAGAAAAAGCTTCAAGAACAAGAGAGTTCAAGAAGGCAAAAAACCCAAGGTAAGTTGGTGAAATCCTTATGTTTGAGCCTTTTAATTCATGTAGAACCTCTTCTTCATCATGGAAATCATATTTAGCAAGGAAAATCAAGAGGGAAGAGAGAGTGAAAGTGGCATCCTAGAGAGAGAAAGCCAAGAAATCAAGAGGTATATCATAAACTTAATCCTCTTGTGCTATAAGATGTTGTTGTGGTTATGGTTGTGAAATTTGGCTTGGTTTTCCCTTGGTTTGTAAACTTGGGATGACGAACCTTAGAATGTTATGCTACCAAAATTTCTATGGATTATGTTTGTTTAGTGTTTAAGTACTTAATCTTGTGATTATAAGTGAAAAGGAAGTGTTAATCAAGAGAAATCAAGAAAACACACTTTCCTTCCTAAGAACCTAAATTTTGTTATGATGTAGAACCTTGGGAAGGAGTTGAAATTTTGTAATTTTGATGGTTCTATTGGATTTAGAAGGGAAAATTGTGTGGGAATTTGAGTGTTCATGATTTTTGGATGTTAATATGCAAATTTGGAATTTTTTGAAATCAAAGGAACATGCTATTTGATTTACCTTTAGTAAGGTAGTGTCATTGTGCAATGAATTTTGTTGACCAAACTAAGTCCAAATATTATGAAACTTTAAAGGATTCGAGTAGAGATGTAGAACTTTACTTTGATATATAACATGTTAAATTTGGGTCTGTACATTGGGAGATATTAATTATTAAATTTTAAGGTTGAGATTGGAATTGATTCTGGAATAGGATGGGAATTAATGGAATTCTGTAATTTTATGGTTGTAGATGGTAGTGGTTCATATTTTTCCTATGTAGAGTACTTAAAGAGCTTTTTATAGAACTTTGAACCACTCCATTTGGATTTTTATAGATTAAGTTATGATTTTTGGAAGTTGAGTTAAGAAACAGAGGATTTCTAGGCCACGGCCAAAGGATTTCTTGGCTGTAGCCAAGACCCCAATTTCAGCACTTCAAATTTTTTGACAGTGTTGATTGGTCCAGTTTTTCCTAACCCCGTAGGTATTTTTTTAGGCTTCCAAAGGCTACTTAAGCGGTTCAAACAATAACCAACAAAATGTGTTTAGAACAATGCATTAATGAGTAATAACTCAATTCTTGTACGTTTGGAATTTTAGGATATATCAATAGCCAGAGCCAAAACTAAAGTTTAGAACGAACTGATGATCCAAAAAAGGAGTCATGTAGTAACTTTTCTTGCATATACTATGTGATTATTGTATGTTTGTGTATGCCATCCTTTGTAACATGAGCATAGTGTCTTGGACACGCATATTATCTTAGTTGTAGTCTGTGACCCCAACGGAGGTGCAGGGTTAAACTAGGGTTGGTGCAAGGTTAAGCCAGGATTAAACAGTTGTTTGGCCTTAGACAGTGTGCACACAATAGTCTATCATTTTGCATAACATGGTGTATGAAATATTTCTTTTCACATTTATATGTCTGAAATGCATGTTACTACTGAGATTCGCTGAAATATTTCTTTTCACATTTATATGTCTGAAATGCATGTTACTACTGAGATTTGCTCGAATCTCACCCTTTTCCTCAAACTAAAAAATCTTACAGCTGAGGCTAGCGACTCGAAGGGCAAGGCAATGGCTACCGATGCATAAGGTCCCGATTTGTATCAAAGCTATTGTAGATATCTATGCTTGTAATTTTATTTCTTTTAGACACTTGCACATTTGTAAATATTTTTTAAACCTTGCGGGGATTTTCTTGTATTGTAAACAAGTACTTAATGTTAGTATGTTTTTGCTATTTCTGTATGCCTTACGGAACTATACACTTATTACTCTGGGAATATCGAAATGTTAAGGGGTTTGACAAACAACATTGCATACTCTTCCACTATTCATCATCTTCTTCATCAAGAGAGAGAGAGAACACCATTGGGGGAAACAAAACTCAGATCATCTTGGAGATCTTCTTGAGGAAACTAATGGTGATCCTCTAAGAATTGTGAGTGGAAGAGTAAGGTTGCGGCCCTATATAGTAAGTTCAAAAACTTGTGTCTCGTCAAATCCAAGTTTTGAACTTTAACATTCCAGCAATCCCACAAGACAAAAGTTAATGCTTTGAACAAGCTCCTAGTATCTTACAAAGCCCCTCTATACTAATTGAATGGTCGTCAATATCAAGATGCTTCATATTAGGCATTGTGGAAGAAATTTTCATAGCTTCATCATCTCTTAGAGATTCATCATCAACATCATCCCACAAATATAAATAGATCGGCCTAAACAGTATTTGCAGCAGCTTGTAGTTATTTCCTATCAACCTCATGACTCTCTCTCTCTTGATTAAGAAGATGATGAGTAGTCGAAGAGTGTGCAATGGTGTTCTCCTCCAATTCCATTCTTTTTTCAAAATTTAATTTTACTACTTAGCCACATAAGCTGCAAAAAAATTATAGTTAGGTTGCCTAGTCATCAAGCTATATTAGCAAAATTAACAGTGATAGTGCCACATCACCATACTTAACACCGTTAAGTTGATTATTAAAGTATAGGGACTAATGTTTTAGATAGAAGGAAACCTGAGGAACCAAAACCAAAATGAGGGCAAATTATAAGGATCAAACAGTATATTAACCCTAATAATTAAATTATAGAAGCATCACTCAACACTGAGTGCCTTACCAAGGAACTCAAGAAACTTAAAGTTAGAAATCTTACTCCCAAACATGCCTCTGTATGATGATCTTGGCTTGAGGGAGGTTAGTTGTTTAGTGTTTTGTGGTGAGGTTCATGAGAGTCATGATGTTTGAGATGGCTTGGCAATGAGAAAGTGATGAGAATTGGACTAATGGCCTTGTAGCCTAATGATATGGATGCTCCCCTCTCGTTTGTAACTCAGGCTGTTAATGCCTATCCTTGTAACTCAAAGTGATGAGAATTGGATCTAATACTAATTGATGTAAAATAGTGGAGGAGAAGGGGGGAGAGGGAAGAAGAGTAGATAGAAAGAGAATTAAAGAGGGAGGAGATTAAAACTCAGAGAAGGAAACTCACTATTCAATTTAATACCATTCAAAGGCCTACAGATGAATGTTAAAGTCTATTTATAAGTCTTAACCTAACCATAAAAATTAAATGAAAAAAAAATCCTAAGAGTTAAATGCAAATATTCTGGCATATTCTTGAATAAGAAAAAAATTACAAGAAATAAAAAATATTCCAATTCTAATTCTTCAAATCTCTAATATCCTTTCAAATCTCCCTTTATTTTTCTTTTTCATATTTCCATCAGTTACCTCCTTATAAAGGAGGGTAGGGTGGGTGAGAGTGGTAAAAAAACAAAGAAACCTATATTAAGGAAAATAAAGAGAGAAAAGTAATCAATCGGTGAAAAGATAGCAATAATAAAGAGACCGGCACAGAGATTGCCAAAAAGGAAGAGGAAATGGAAAATAAGATAGAAAGATGTTAGATCATGCCATGTGCATTTTTCATTTATATACTCCCTCTATTGGTCCCTATGTATGAACTATTTGAGGAGTTGATCTTGGTTTTAAATATAAGTAATTTTTTATATTTGTAATATTTTTCTAATTTACCCCTATTGATGTTCTTTTAATAATAATTAAGGAGAAGAGAAAGGAGTAAATTGAGATAGATGATTTGGGTGTTTTAGGAATCATGTTAGTTTTTGTCTTCAGAAGGATACTTAAGTTGGTGATAAGCATGCTTTATAATCACTTTTAGTTATTAGTCCATATTGATGGAGGTTTGAATAGGGGAGAAGTGTATAAGGAGTTATTTGGTGGATAGAGTTTCTTCAAAATGTCAAATATGGAGATTGGAGAGAGAGTACTCAACTTTTGTCTAAGGCAAGAAGGTAAACATGCATCTAGACAACCCCTACTTCTATACTAAATTTCCAAATTTCTTTTATCAAATTAGCTAAGTGGTCCATCGTCAAACCTTGATTCCATTCATGGTTCTCCTTCCAGTCATTAATATAAGACATATTTACCTAATTTGATTAGATTAAGGAAGTTAGTTAATATGACATATATTTTCTGAAACACCATAGTCATCTTCCTTAATCTCATCATTCTCTCTCCTGCTTGATTATTGTTGAGATAGCATCAGTAGGGATAAATTAAGAAAATATTTACAAATATAAAAAATATGTCTTATATTTACGACAAATATCAACTTCTCAAATATGTCTTATGTTAAGGATTGGAGGGAGTAATTTTTATTAGGGGCATTCTGTAGAGAGGAAGTAGATGCATTTGAAGAGATGGAATAAAATGTGTATGCCCATTTATAAGGAAGAAGGGATGGGTTCACCAAAAGAATGATCATTATTGGTAAAAAAATCTCTAGCGATCGAGTGATTTGAATAGTGGTTTCTTCATGAAGTGGTAATAGGAGGAAAAATATTTTTGAAAAAGGAAGGACATTTTCAAAGTTGGACTAGGATTGCCCTGGTTATGGTGAGGAATTATGAAAGCTAAGGATTTTCTTGAGCCTTTTCTTAGGTGGCACGTAGGTTCTAGCAAAAATAATTCAATCAAGCGCCATTTATAGGGGCCCATATTGTCTTCTTCAACATATAGGGTTCGTATGGTGTTTTATTTAATGGAGCATTACCAAGAATAGTGAGATTTGGGGATTTGTAGTCAACTGTATTCACCAAAGACTTGTAAGGAAATATTGCCAAAAAAATATGTTTCCTAGGCAATTCTGATAATTGATTCTGGCAATTCTGACTTATGATTTCCTACGACTTCTCACTGGGCTAATCTCTTTCAAGAGGAGATTGTTCAATTAGGCAACAATGGCATAATTTTATTAGCTAATCCATAATAATTGAGCAGCTATTATTCCATTGATGTATGTGATCAATTTCCACGATATAATCCATATCCAAGGAGATGGTCTGTTACTCTAGTGTAGGGATGTCTATGTTCTAAAATATTTAAGTGGTTCCTAGTGTTTGATCTAAACTTCTTGACATGTCAACTAGTTTGTTCTAGAGTACATTACATCTCTCTCTATCTATAATCACCAACATTTTGCTTCGAGCTATGATACATCTTAATTCTCCTAAGTGAATTGTGTACCTACTTGTATAAGCTTGTTCAAAGAGATATTCCTGTGACTTTTTGTTGAATTGCATATAGATTGTGGCAATAAGTGTGAATAAGCATAACCTTTCCAGTTACCTCCCTTATTAGTATTGATTCGATTTTTCTATTTTTGTTTCCTTTTAGCTTGACACACCTAAGGTGGGCTATATCATTAACCACTTTGAC
The DNA here is from genome assembly GCA_963855925.1 of Inga laurina. Taxonomy (NCBI): domain Eukaryota; kingdom Viridiplantae; phylum Streptophyta; class Magnoliopsida; order Fabales; family Fabaceae; genus Inga; species Inga laurina. The sequence continues at coordinate 16,726,575 of OY979709.1, forward strand.
CTCTGGGTCTACTTGGCCTAACTTGGGGCGAACCATTGTTTTCTTTACTCTACAAATGATTCACCACATTAATATCACAGTCAATGTATACATATAGTCCTTAAAACTCATATATCATCAATCAATAAGAACAAACATGTGTATACACAACAAATAGTCAAAAATCGTCTTCTATCACTAAGGCAACGAACTAAGGGAGCTATCTTAGCAAACTCTACCCTTGCTAGGAAATACAGCTCTGATACTACAAATGTAACCCCCTACCTTATTATTCATAATTATAATTCAAAAATGCATAAATAAGATAGAGTAGAAACCAATAGTTAATTTAAAACTTATTTATAATCCCATTCTTGAAATAGGGTTTTCAAAATTTCTTTCAAAACCTGTTTAGCCTGGTCTCATTCACATTTCGTATATAATTATCCTATGTAGTTCGGTTGCATTCATACATATCAGAGTATAACCTAATTTCCAGCAACCCCTAGGATTTCATATAATAACTACAGGGTTTACGAGACATATTCGCCCCTTACAGTTTCCCTATCAGGGGATTACATATCCTAATCCAAAATAATATTTACAAAATTTACAATAATCCCGATCAAAATATGACAACCATCCATCAAACTAAAGAAAACTAGCTGCCCTTGGTTGGTTGTTTATCCTTTGAGCCGCTTGCCCTGGCTGTAGGTTAGTCAATGGAAAAAATGAGATTCAAGAGAATCCCAGAAGTAACAAATCACTCATACAACATATAATCACATAGCATGCAAGTAAATCACCAAAGCAGCAGTAGCATACACATGGCCTTCACGGCATACACATAATCTTTACAGCATATACATGGCCTTCATGGCATACACATAATCTTTACAGCATACACATAGCCTTTACAGCTTACACATTTACAACGGTAGGGTTAGGTGTGACCTGCGTCACATCCACAACTGCTTACGCTGTAATACACATTGCCTTCTGGCTTACACCATGCTTTCACACCATACACATTGCCTTCATGGCATCCACATAGCCACTACGCATAGCCTTCACAGCTTTCACATTAGCAAACTTCACAACAGTCCCAATACATAATTTAATGATAAAACAAACATACAATGCATTACGCATAGCATAAGAGAAAGTGTCACTACCTTGTTCTTTCCGCTCGTGCTCTAGTGCCGGTTTATCACGCACAGGACAAATGTCAAATCCTATCAATCATAATCAAGGACGATGAGTTATTACCTATTCTAATTCTTTAATAACTCTTACTACTTGGGTTGGTTATCACTATGGTCATTTAATCAAGTCAACTAAAGAGCTAAAGTGGTCAATTAACCTAAAAGACCAATTTCTAACCTTAGAGTTCAACAATATTACATTATGCCATAACATCTTCAATTTTTGCATAAGTGACCAAATCTGCAATAATTTTTCATCAACTTTGAAAAATCATAACTAACTCAATAAAAATTGAAATAGGGTGATTGCAAAGGCTCTATGACCCTTAATTAGTCTAGTTTCAAGGAAAAATATCACCCATAGCTAGTTGCATACACAACATTCCCAGAATTTTCATGTATTGCACACTGTCAGAATTCAACCTATTTTTCATAACCTGACTTCAAAAATTCATAACTCCCAATGTACAAATCGAAATGACACAAATGACCTATCAAATTAATATGTCTACTATTTAGATGAAAAGTTTTAGAATTTTTTGAGATCATTTGGTTATCCAAAAACACCACAAAATCAAGGTAACTCACTAAAATTTTGTTCGACGAAAAATCCAGTTTTACATTTTGAGTTCTAATGACCCAAACTTCACAACCCGATGTCACATCTCACCAAACTCTTATACTTACCCCTAGGGTAAGGGTTCGAGATGTGGGGAGGTTAGAGAAATTCCCAAAGGGTGGGATTATATCCTTGTGAGTCGCAAGTTACAACCCATGTGTCTCTGGGAGCACGTAGGAGGACCACGCTAAAGGCCATATGCCGCAAGGTGGTGGGATTACGGGGTGTGTCACCCGAGGCTACTTCCACATAATTTTTCGTGTTGAACATAATGGTAACATCAAAATGAACAAATTCCCACTCATTTTCCATGTCCTGTTATGGCAAAAAAATTCAAAATAAATTTCAACAATTACCAACTTTCAATTTCAGCAACAAACTTATGTCAAATGGTTTCTAATCATCATAAAACACCAATAACATAACCAAAACATCATGAATTACCCAAACCCTTGTTTGGCCAAAATCATTCCTTAGTCATAAATTTTTTTCGGTAACTTATCTAAGTGTAATTGGTACAAGAAGAGTGAGCTTTTCTCTTTCCTTCTTTCTTCTTTCTTGAAATGCTTGACTGACTTGTGCTTTGGCAAAAAGGTGAGGAGATCCTTTGATTAAATTCTCTCTCTCTTTCCCTTATGATTTGGACGTCCAACTTATGCATAAGGTGAAGGAAGTATGTTAATTAAATCCTAGCCACTTTTATTGACTTTAAGTGTAAGAATATATCAAATAAATTCCCTTCCTTTCCTTTCTCCAAGATTGGCATATAAATGGCTGCACAAAAAGACCAAATGATTCTCCTAATTTGACCTCATCCATCTCTTTGAAATTATCATGTAAGGGCTCCTTGTATTACACTCACCTTTGACATTTCAAAGTTCACCTGTTACTTGACTATAATACTTCATCTTTTGGAATTTGGAATTCAATCATCATTTCCTTTACCTTATGCCCATAAAGTGACATAAATGGGCTCCTCCCAATAACCAAATATATTACTCCAATTGCCTCTTTAAATGTCACAACTTTAACCTACAATTTTTTACCTTTCTTCTTATCTTTTCCACTGACTTTAAAGGCTTCCCAAGGTCACCATTTGTTTTCACATGCTCATTTTCTCTCTCTTGCCTCATGTTGGATGAAATTTATGGCTCATTGGAAGAGGATAATGATCTCTCAAAATATCCCAATTAGACTTTGTTATTATGATTAAATTTTTGACAATGGGTTTAGGCATTTTTCACTTCTAATTTGGATCATAATTCCCACTTTATTCCACAAAAGTGTTTCCTAACATTAGTTTCTCTTCTGGAATCATTGAGCCCTTATACATATTTTGGGGTATTACAACCATATTATCCTAGACTATCGTAAGGAAAACTATAACCAAAATCATTTTTTATCCGACATTAACTCGAAACCACGGTTTATGGAACGTAATTTTTATTTTAGTATAGGGATAGCCTAAAAGGTTAAAGAGTTAACAAACGAGAGGAATTAAGTATAGAACATTGAACAATGAATTTATTGAGTAAGTTAGGAATGAGAAAGGAGAGACAAAATAAAAGGTAGCGTAGTAATGCGTAAACTTTGAGTGAGTCAAAAGTGACAGACAATATTAATGTGAAAAAAGTCAAAAGTAAAACAAGATAAATAGATAAATAAATAGATAATATAGTGAGAAGTGGTAAATGTGAGATGGTGTGGTTGTATGGTTGCAGGTGGTAGTGCATTATGAAAAATAATAGAAATTAATGTGAAGTCATAATTTGTGCTATGCAAGGTTGTGTGTAAATGTGTCATGATGGATGTGTAATGTGTGTATGGATCATAGAAACTGTGTGTAGGTTTGCATGAGTAAACATATTAAATGTTTGTGTGTCTTGATTGATGTGCATCAATATCTTTAAGAGTAATATGTAAATAAGTACATATATGTGGCATGTATCCATTTGTGATATGTCAAGCAACATTAGTCTATTAATTTAAATATATCGTAGAATATATTTCTTTTAAAACAAAGGGTTTATATGTTCCTTGATTGGGAGAAAAGTTAGAGTTGTCTTTTAAAATAAGTTTGGCCAAAGAAACCCATTTGGGAAACCGTGTTTAATTAGTAGTGTCATTGAGATAAGTAAATATCAAAGTGCTTAGAAACTTAATAACGTTGATATTAGAATAAAATAGCAATTATAGACTATAATATGCAGATTGTATGTGATCATGTGCATAAATATTTAGTTTATTTATCATGAGACAAACTATATAGACTAATTATAAAACTTGATAAAAGAGGGTGAGCTTAATAGAGGTACCAAATAAATTCGTTATTAAATGTATTATTATGAAAGAGAAACCCTTGTAGGGAGATTGATGTTAGGGAGTCAAGTTAGTTGTTGAGCATGAAATATGAGACAAAAAAAAGCTACTCTTCAAATCATTTCTTTTTTCTTAAAATAAGATAAAGAGATGAATAAAATCTTAAGGATAAATGTTTAGTTGTCTCCATGAAAATTTGAAATGTGACTCGTAAATTATAATTATTGTTTTTGTGAATTGGAAATATTTTGTTATGAATAGAATTTCTTCTTTTAAATTTCCTTTTAGTAAGTTTTATATCCTATAATCATTTTTTCTTTTCGTATTTCGTGAAATATCGTATAGGTTTGAAACTTGATATAGTTAGGAGTTAAGCAAGGTTTTATTATGTTGGGTTTGCAAATTTTATTTATGAACTTAATGTTTTTTTTTTTGAAATAGAGAGAGAATATTTTAAATTGTTATTTATCCAAGGATATTAAAGTGTGGGAAATGCAAATAGCTTTTTGTAAGGCTAGAAGCATGAAATTCATAGTCATAAAGAGAATTGTTTTCAAATATCAAGAAAACTAACAAATATTTGTAATTACTTAAATATGTAATGAAAAGAAAATAGAAACTAGATAACTAAATAGTGTTAAAGTATATGATAGAGATTGATGTCTTGGGAGATTGTTTGAGGCTATAGAATTGCAATTAATACCATATCATAAGCTTTAAGTGTACATCTCTTTAAGGAAGAAAATTAAGAGTGTTTTTTTGGAGTAAAGGCTCAGATGTTATGATTGTATAGTTTTGAAGTGGGTCTAGACTAAAAAAACTCCCTTAAGGAATGTTTATGATTTTGTTTGAGAGATTAATATGTGATTGAAGGTTAACCTAACCATATGCATATGTGGATTAGCAACATAATAGAAATGGTATGACACATTGACTATATGATAAATAGTGTTGACTGAATATTCTTAAACCGGAACCTTACTAAATAGTTAAAGGTGATAAACCAAAATGAAGGAGTGTATATATAAGCCTTGGTGATATTGGAATAGGTGCAGATTTAGAATTGTTAAGTACACCAACATATATAATATAAAAAACAAAATAAAAGAGTCAAAAAAAATAGAGGACCAAGTTTGATAGATATATGTTACACAAGAGTAGAGATAGTAATACAAGTGGTGATATCACTAAAGTGATTTGTCAGATATTTTCATAGCGATTTAAATCAAGTTAGGTATGGACAAGTTGGACAATATATTTTATCAGAGTAGTGCAATTTAAATCAAGTGAATTGGAGAAGCTTGTTGAGTTGGCATATGAATTAGGGATTAGAATTTTAGGGACAAAATTCTTAAAAGGTGGAGAGAATTGGAACATCCCAAATTTTCATTTATAGATAATCTTATGAATGAAACATTTAGAGGTAAATATAATTTAGCGAATAATGGTTTAAATAAGGAAGATATATATAAAGTAAATTAAAACATGAAATTTAAATGAAGTGTAATAAAAATATAATTAGGCAATTATTATTATTATTATTGAATTTATTTAGAAATAATAAAATAATAAAGTTAGTAGAGCTTAAATGAGAGTATTTAATTTTAATTATGTATGTATTGTAATATCCTGGATTGTAATCAAGGATTAATAACTTCAAAGTGATGTAATTAATATTAATTAAGCACTTTTGAAGTATATGTTGTGTAATATGATATAAAGATCATTAGTGATGGTTTAATGAGTATTATGATAATCAGGGGCAAAATGGTAAATTTACCGTTCGATCGGTTAGTTACTGGAGAGGAAACTCTTTGGTAATCAAGATCAATGGCTAGGATTGGAAGAGAAAAGGATGGAATATTGTGCATGCAAATCCATATGAATTTATGGAAGGAAGGATGGGATCTTGACAAGTGGCAAGAGGAAAACCATTAGATTGAAGTCAAAAATTCAACTCATTTCTCTTCCCTCCCACTCTCCAAAGTCGGCTGTGTGCATGGGACCAAGAGAAGGTGATCATCATCATTCTCTCTCCATTTTCTCCATTTCCGGCGAGCTAAGCTAAGGAAAGAGAAAGAGAAAAGCTTGAGATTTGGTAAGTTGATGCCTTCAAATGCTCAAGTGTCTTTCATTAATGTTGAACAAGAAGTCAAGAGCTTTATTTCCATGTTTTCAGACTTTTGATTTGTGGTGTTTGGCAAATTGAGGGAATTTGAAAGTTGAGGAATCAAAGTTCTGAGTTCAGCAAGTGAAAGAGGCGAGTTGTTGATGAAGCTTGATGTAATTGTTTTGGCCATTGGTTTAGTTTTGTGAATTCTGGATTTATGCCCTAATTCCTTGAGATTTTAGAAGATATGAATTGAGTAGTAGTTGGTGGTGTAATAGATGTCAAATGGTGCATAGATGTCAATGGTTTTGGTTTGGATTTGTGGAAAGGAAGTTGGCCATATGTGTCTTGGAGTGGTTTTGGTGAAGGAGAGATGAGATTTTGTTGTTTAAGTGGAAATTTGGGTGTTTTGTGATTGCCAATGGGTTCTTTGTGTTAAAACAAGTGAGAATGAGTTATGGTATGAGTTTTAGGACCATTGGTAGTCAATTGTTAAATTCTGGAAAATCTTATCAGTTGCTGCGTTTCTGGGCATCTGATAGGCATCACTCGAGTGAGGGAGGAGCTCACTCGAGCATGATGCGAGTTTCTGGGTATTTTGTGAAGGTTTTCGGGCAGAAAGCACGAGCATGCTTCCTGAATTGCGAGTGAAACATGAACATGCTCGAGTGAGCTTGGGCATGCTCGAGTGAGGGTGCATTTTGGTGCTGCGGGTGAGCGTCTCAGGAAATCACTCGTGGGTGGAATGTCAAGAGTGAGCATGGCACTCGCGAGTATTGAGAGGTCACTTGAGCACTAGGGCTTGTGCTCGAGTGCATTTGAGGTTTGGAGGGAAGGGTCGCTATCGGGTTGTCACTCGCTGAGTCTCACTTCCTGGTGCTCGAGTGTACCTAAGGGGCTCTGCTCGAGCACAACCTCTTGTGCTCCAGTGGGAGTGTGTGATTGTGTCCAAGTTTGCTCTCGGGCAAACACTTTCTGGGGTTCACTCGCTAGTGCTCGAGTGAAATCGGGGGTCATGCTCGAGTGAGACCCTCCGTGCTCGAGTAAAGCGACCAAAATTCAGTATTTAGTTTTTTTAAAGAGGGATCTTTGGGGGTGGCTATCCCAACCCTTTAGGCATATGTTTAGGCATTTAATGGCCATCTAAAGAGTCCAAAGGAATACCAACTTAGAGTGCTATGGAATTAAGAACTTGGAAAAGGAAATTAACCTATTGTCCCTATTTTGATTATAAGATTTGACATATGCTATCCTCGTGAGCCTACTGTGCCAGCGAACGTCAGGAAAGGATCAGGTAGTGACTTTTCTTTCGTACCATATGTGATGCATTGTATGTGTGTATTTTCATTGATCTGCGATAAGTTCGTATGTTGCGTCTTATGTGGATATGTGTAAGCACCGTCAGTCCAATAGTCCCTGAGTAGCTAACAACAGATCGGGTAAGGGTTGTAAGCCTTCCCGGTGGAGAAAGGGGATGAGGATGAGGTGTGATTATGTGGTTATGTGGGCCGAAAGGCTAGTTGTGAGCCGAAAGGCTGTTTGCGAGGGCCGACGGGCCAATTGTGAAAGCCGGAAAGCTATATGAGCTATAAGGCTATGTTTATGCACTGCCACGCCAACAGTCCCTGAGTAGCTAACAACGGTTCGGGTTTGGGCGGTGTGCCTTCCCGGCGGAGAAAGGGGATGAGGGTGGAGTGTGATTTGTGCTACTGCTGCTGTATGATGATTTGCTTACATGCTATGTGTTTATATGTGGTATAAATGTTTAGTTACTACTGGGATTCTCTTGAATCTCATTCTTTCTTTTAACTAACCTTTCAGACAGGGCGAGTGGCTCCAAGGAGAAGCGAACGACCCGAAGCGGTTAGAGCTTTATAGGGACATTGGCGTGGGTTGGGTTTGTTGGCTATTCATTTTGGATAGGGGTTTACTGTATAACGTTGAGTTGTAAATAGTTTGAATACTTGGTTTTGTAATCCCCTAATCAGGATTTGGAACTCTATATATTTATATAGATAAACCCGGGGGTTACCGGGGTTAAGTTATAAACTCTGATATATGTGAATGTAAGTTAACTGCGCAGGTGATTATATTCGATAATTAAAATCGAGACCAGGATAGGAAAGAAGTTTTGAAAATTTTGTAAGTTCCTACTAGTTAGTAGGTGATTTAACAAGTTTTTTTAGCTATCCAGCGGTCTCTAACCCCTTTTTACCTTGCGTTATCGAATCTTAATTACGTTATTTAAGGCAGGGGGTTACATGTATAAGTAAATAAATAATAAAATAAATGAGACTAAAAAGTCTCGCATTGACTAAATAAGGAGAAGATGGAGCTCTTAGAACCAATATATAGGAGTAATGAGGTGGACTCAAGATGCAACTTTTCTATTTTTCATATACAATCGGGGCAGCCTCGGTAAAATGCCATTTGTGTATATGTTAACCTTTGGATAGGGCTAAAATTAGGTCAGGCCATCCAAGACATCTGATCCATCAATTTCAATTGTTGGATAAGAAATTAGTGTCACGAGTTACAAGTTACAAAGCCCGTGGAGAACCAAAAACCCTAGAGGAAAGAATCAACATTTCTGACTAAGTCCACCAATGGATTGTCACCAAATTTTGTGAGCTTGTTTAAGACACCCTGTTCAGAAAAACCAACAATGGGATCTTCGATTTGATGACTATAGTAAGAGTAATTTTTCACTCATTTAATCTGTTATTTGAAAAATAAGAATTATGTAATAGATTTAGGAGTTTTCTAAAGGTTCTAAAGGTTAAAATCCCAAACTCTAATATCCCGAATTTTAGGCCTAAAGACTTGAGAATAAACCTGTATCAGAAAGATGACTAAGCCCAATTCGGGAAGAGTTCCAATAATAACAAGAGAAAAAAAGACTCTCAGAAACTATGTGATCTGGGCCTACCAGGCAGAAGGCCTAGTATGCGTAGGCAGTAGGATCAAAGTGTCGGTGCATATATGCACAGGAAACATATACGATGTCATTGGGATGGTATAAAGCATTGTTGTTAAACCCAAACCAGATTGGCCGGTTCGGCCCAGGAACCAGTGAATTGGCAAGTGTACATGTTCGGTTCGTGAACCAGACCGGTTCGGTATTTTAAAAAAATTTATTTTTTTTAAATTTCTAAATAATTTCATACTAATAATCCTGAAATCTTCACTCACTCATCAGTTTTGTCCAGGGTTAGCTCTGGTTTGACTCCGGTCTGACCCACTGACCCTTGACCCAGTACCCCAACCAGTTCAGTGATCAGTCCCCATTTAATAACCTTAGTTAAAAGATGCCACTCAGCTATGTCATGAGGTATGGGATTGATTGGTCGAGCAAAATAAGCCAGTATAAGTGTGTACATGGCATTTTCAAAGCAAACATGGGTGCCTAGCATTTTTGGAAAAGATACTGGTATATAGAGCCATATGGGGCCTACACACACACTATCTCTAACTTGGCGTCATTTGGTGGGCCTTAGTAAGCAACCCTGAGTAAAACTCGAGTAGAATTCCAAGTAAGCACTGATAAACTAGCTTTAATAAAATAAGTCATGATAGCTAATGATGACACTACTTTTAGTTGGCTTTACAAGAGAGTGACAAGTGTGCTCTCATTGTGACAAAGTACCTTATGCCTTTTGTGTTGCCTTTATAGGAAGGTAACACACATCGCTCATGATGAAACTTGCTTTTTGCCTTTTGTGTTGGCATCCCCGAGATGCGCCACATGTCACCTGAGGCATGGAAATCTTCTAGTCTCCAGTCTAGTCGCATATTTAACTTCCCAAATGCCGAACCCTAAAGTCCAGGGAAATTGTCAAGCCTCTCCTTCCCCTAACCAAAAAAGACGCCACCTAAGAAAGAGGTAGAGAAACCAAAATGATTTTTTTGACATATGGCAATCTTGAGCTTACATTTGTTCATACTTGGCATACCATGAAACCATCTAAACTGCAAGATTAAATCCCAACCCTCCATTATTCTTTAAGATGTCAGCCAAGGGAAGATACTTTATAAAAAGACATGGAGAAAAATATGGAGAAAATAGAAAGAAGAGAGAAGATGTGTGAATAGTGATTTTCCCAGAGTTTCGGAGCTAATTTCACCTCCGATTTAGCGTTTCCAGCTCCCGGAGTCTTCTATAATGTTGTTTCTCTCAGTGAGAGCAACATTTTTATGGTTTTGGATTCCTGATCATAGGTTTTTGGTGCCGTCTTGCTAGCCAGAGTCCCGTTGGAATTTCAAACCGGTTGTAGAAAAGCAAAGAGGTAAGCTTAAGCTTTGTTTTGAACCGATTGGCTTGAGGTTTTAATAAGTTTTCTTGGACCTTTGTGCTGCCATATGTTTCATCCAAGTTGGGTTTTTAAGGTCTAATAATGTTTTAATCAAGAATATATAATGATATATGGTGTTTGATGATAATATAAGACTAGTTTAAGTGCTGCCGGATTTGAGATATGTGAGGCAGTTTGTTTGTGGCGTGCTTTTGTTCAGTCAAACATGGTTCAAATGCTACAAAATTTTATAGGAAAAAAGTAGACATCCTGAACTTCATTTTGATAAGTAGAACATAATTTTTGGACTAGTGGATTTAAAGTTATGATTTTTCAAAGTTGAACCCTATTTCTAGAATCAATTCTAGAACAGTTAAGGTTTGACGAATTTTGGAAATTGTGTGGTTGTATTTTCCAGAAAATGATATTTTTCTTTGAAATAACACTTACATAGGTTTGCAATGTACTTGGAATCAGTAAATTTGGAGTTTTCTAGAATTAAATATGATTTTTGAAAATTGAGCATTGAACCTGGAAGTTGTTCTATGGTAGATTGATGGTGACATGTTTTCGTCTTGCCAAATGAATTCCAATATCCATGAAATTTTTCTAAAATAAAGTAGACCTAATATGCTTTAATTTTATAAGTAATTTGTACTAATTGGATAAGTACATAAAAAGTTATGATTTATTAAAGTACATGTTAAAAGCTGGAGTGATGTTTCTGGCAGAAAGGACTAAGAGTGGGCTATGGGATTTTGGGCATGTATTGGATTGAAGAAAATATTTTTTCCTTAAATTTTTCTTAGTGAGGGTCACATAGGACTTTGAACCACTCCAATTGGAGTTTCCTAGACAAAGTTATGATTTTTCAAATACAAGTGAAAAATCTACCAGCTTTTTAATTCCATGCAAATTTAAAGCCAAAAAGGTAAAATGTAATAATTAGGAACTTCAAGGGTTAGGATTAGGCCCTTAAAGTTGTTGAAGGCCCATGTAGCCACATTGGTCATTCATGTATCATGGTTCTAATGTATGGTTATGTATCTAGGGCCATAAGATGACAAGGAAGAGGAAAATGGAAGGGATCCTAAGCAACTTCAGTGGTTGGAAGAAAAGGTACAGGAGAGGGCTCAAAGATAAAAGGTAGTAAACTTACTTACTTGTATGTATGTGATGTTGTGTATTGATTTGTTGTATTGCTTTGCTTGATTATGTAAAGCTTGTATGAATGAATGAGGCTCTGATTATGTTTTAACTGTGGCCATAAGTAAATTGCACGAAACATTGAGCATGCAAAATATTATTATGTAAACATGAGCCTATGTAAGGTAAGCATATCATGTGCTAGCATTCATCTTATATGCATTGTCTACAATGTTTACTACTGAGATTCGCCCAAATCTCAGCCCCCTCCAACCATATAGGTACGAGAATATGAAAGAAAAGAATACTGAAGATAAACAAGAAGGAAAGGAGATGAAGAATCAAAGAGGAAGAATGTGTATTATTTTACTGTTTGTAAATTATCTGCACAACAAGGATATTTGTATGAATACACAAGATCGAATACGCGTAATTTAAGTAAGCCGTAACCGAGATTGTTAAACTCATTGCAACTAAGAATAAGAACTAGAAATAGAATTAACTCTAATATCTGGTAAGAATAATGGCTTAACATTCGGAATTCAAAAATGAACCCCTAAAGAAATGAATAGAAACGTTTCCAACATGTATAAAAGGGGCGGAAATGTAAGGTATTACACAAAGTACGATCATAGAAACATTAGACAAGGCTAGTATAATGCTCCGATGATCCCAACTGTCAAATATAATATAGTTCTAATATAATATTTCCTACTTATAGGATATTCTGAGCAACTCATTGGAGGAGAAATTATAAATATCTAGTGTTGATAAAAGACTTTGCATTAATTAAGTTTCTTGTTACTTTGAGCTTTAGGATAAGAATTTTCCTTGGTTAGAACTTAAGGAATACCAGGCAATGTGGCCCTATCTATCTTATTTATTAGTGATGCTCATATGTTTTTCTTAGAAACTTCACAAGCCTAAAATAAGTAAAATTGGTATGAACCTTACTATTTTATGACCAATGATACCTTGTAGGACCTTTGTGTGAATCATAGGACTGGATAAATTGATATATTATAGGTGTGGAGGCATAAACTGAACTATTTTTGGTATCTTTATCATTCATGCCTTGTGATTGGCCCTATATGGGTAATTGAACTATTTGTGCGTTGTGTTTTTTAGTATGGACTTGACGAATATATGTGTTATGTGTGTGATGAACTAAGTTCTGTATTGCTCATATATTGTTGATTAACTGGATAAAGAATATATACCTGTGTTAAAACATGGTGATTCTATGTTATGAACTTGAAATGCATGAGCATAAGAATATGAAAACCCTTTGAGAATAATGTGATATAAATTGTAGAGTTAGTAAATGGGTTGTGATTGATAAAAGTTGAATACCACATGGCAAGCTGCTAGTTTGATTATTGTGCACCTTTAGCTGGCATATATTCTAGAAGGTAGTATATCCTGATAGGACACTCCAGGGATTCTAGGCAGTATTCCTAGGGCATAGGTAGTATTCTAAAGGGCAGTAATCTTACTGGAGGAACCCATGGTTCCTTGTGTGCTCTATAGTACTTTGGACGATTTACATCACGCTTGCGGAGAGCTTGTGAGAGTAACCCAATAACATGGAAAGTACTTAGCTCATGGGTTTGGTCGGAGGAAATAAGGAGGTTATAAGGATGGTTATGGTTAATGAAAGATAATGGTTAATCATGCATAATGGCATTTTGTGAAACAATATGTCGCATTGTGAGGAAATGATCTCTGACAAAATGAATGGATAAGATCATGTTTTCTGAGAACTTTTCACAATACTTGAACATCATTGAGGGACTTGGAAAATTCTCAAAGTGAAGCATCATCACTCGAGTGCACAAGTCATTACTTGAGTGATTCTCTTTGGTGACATTGAATTCTAATTTGACCATCACTCAAGTGCACATACCATCGCTTGAGTGATTATGTTGAATTTGAATAATTCACAACAGAGTTTCACTTTCTGCTTTACAAAGATGTTAGTTATCACTCGAGTCTTATATTACCAATAAATCAATATGTGTTATCATCAAAACATTATGAGAACTAATAGTTAGAAGCCTCTTGCTTTATTTTCACCTAAGTAAAATTAATTTGAATCATTATGATAGTCTTAGGAGTTTTTAAATGCATATAAACACTTAAATAAGCACTGAAACCCTCACAAACAGATCCCAAATTGCCTTAAAGATATGCAAATAGCATATCATTATGAAGATCTCGAATGTAGAAATTTTTAGCGAGAAACTACACCTCAATCAAAGCATCCACACTCCTGCAAACCCCAAAAAGTTTAAATCCAGAAAAATTTGAAAATCATGAAAGAACCACTCTCAAGAAGGGCGCATGTATGTCATGTGCCATCATGGAGCCCTCAGTTACTAACACATGCCGTCTAGTCAATCTCCATATGACTCAGTCCTCTAAACGTCAAATAGGGTTGCCACGTGACCTCACACGCCACGTAGTATATTTTGGTCTTTTATTTATTTATTTAGTGTAATATATTTAATTTTTTTATTCAATTGGATCGAGTTGGGCCATACTCGACCGAATTAAAAGGTTCTTTGTTTTTGTGTCTCGGCTTATTAAACTATTTATGCCAAAATTTCTTTTTCTAAATTTATCATAGATCAGGGTCAAACCCACAAACCAACCCAGGACTAACCTGTAACTTTGATACAGCCCTTCTTTTAGTCAAACCCAAAAATAATGCCATTTAAAAAAAATTTGGGTCTTCATCTTCAACCTTCAGTTGGGTCGATTCGACCCAGTTGGTGAGATAGGTTAGGTTCATCGGACATGAGTTCTTCGCTCCTCAGTATCTTTGCCGTCTAATGTCTGTTCGTCACGTTCTTGGTGTTGTTTTCTTGGTTTTTTTGAGCACTAGATAATGGGACCATTTTTAAAGACTAAATCATTCATTCTTAGACGACCAATTTTTGTGTAGTTATGTTCTCAGTTTCATTTTTCTCAGGTAAGGTATTTATCTATCATATTCCCTCATTCCAGAGTTTTCTTATATGTTATGAGTCTTTTAAACACATATATTCTTAGAGAACAGAGATAAAAACTGAATGAAAGGAACATATAATATCCATCCAAAAAATATTAACAATCGAAACACAAACACTGTAAACCAGAAATTGAACAATGAAGTCAAACAAAAATTATATATACATACATAGAGTTCACTCATATACTTGTAAAGGTAGTAGTATGTCACAGTAGGCATTAGACCGATCTAACAAAGAAAATATGTGAAAGAAAAAATTTCAAAGATAACCATGTTCACAATCATGGTAGAGGCAATATTCATGTTAACATGCTTAGCAAAAATAATAAAACAGCCTCAAGACAGATTGAAGCTCTGATAGCATTGTAGAGTTTCGGGCGTGCCTGAAGTGAAGTTTGTTCTCCCAAGATACCCATATGACTTGGATCACGATGGTGGATTCCAGCTATGTAAATACACAGGAGGAAGTGACAGAACTTAAGATAGACCACAGAGAGTTTGTGTCTGAGAAGTTGGAAGAATGTCATTATAGAATAACTAAGTTCCCATGTATTATATCAGTTTCCATGAATTTGAGGTTATAGATCAAGAGGGTTTGATTACCTTGATTGAAAAAGTGGTAAGCATAGGTTGATGTCACAGATAGGCTTTAGATAGATTACACAATAGTAGCAAAACATAAAGTGATTTAGACTCTTTTTAATATAGTTTAATAAGTATGATCGATGGGACTATTACAAATATTTGTAAACTCTTTAGACCCATTCCATATATGTATGGTTTAAAAGATACTTTCTAGATCAGCTGTCCATAAAAGCCAACTTTGAAAGTAGTCAAAATACTGTTAAAATATTTTTAAATATATTCTAGACTAGTCGAATGGTCTTCCATAGATCCGATCTAGATCTATTAAAAGATAATTACGAAAATATAATGCTTAAACATTTCTAGATTGGGTTTCATTGTTGCCTAGTCTAGAAAAGCTTTCAGAAACATCAAAAACCCTTCAATCGCCCTCATTCTACTACCTTCCTCTTCTTTAAGCTCGCACACCTTGCTTCTTCTACTCACCTTGCTTCTTCATCTATTCCCCTTACTACAGGTCTTATTTTGATTCTTTATACACCTCTGGTTCTAAATGTAGGGCTAAAGGAGTATTATATAGGATGGTAGAAATTATGTTGTTCATGGTAGAAGTGTAATGGATCATGGTATATTGTTTTCTGTATTTCATAAATTCTTCTGTTGGAATACTATTTGTGAATTCATATAATGTTATGAGTCTTTCACAAACACATATGAGTCAAAACAAAAATTTGGTTTGTTAAATAAGAGCAGCGCTAAAAAATTATTGATGAGATGTGGGTATTTGAAATATTTTTAATCAATAATGCTCTGGAAGTGTCAAAAAAAACTCACTCTAAAAATTAAAAAAATTAATATTGACAATTAAAAAACTAAAGCTCCCTGCTAACATTTTTTACGGCTAAGACCTAGGGCAATATTGACCATTTTTTAACACTTCCGAGCAATATTGATCTTAAAAAAACTTCTAGACATCCACAACGCTCCTATGCAAAAAATTTTAGGACAAAAATATTTGACCTTAACCTAACTTTAATATAGAGTTGATATGATATAATGTTTTCTTAATTCTAATTAAACGTGTTGGAAATATTTTATAAATAACACTATATTGAAGTATGCTTATGCAAGAGTTTTGTGGGAGTTAAGGTATGAAGATATTTGTTGTTCTACTAAGAATGATGTTATGTTGGAATGCTTTCACCGTATATTTCCATTTTTATCCGATGTAGTTCTTTTGGGGGAACATCCTCAAAAATCACTTTTGTGCTTTACAAAACAAAATCCATCTCACATATTTATTTTATAAAATACAAAATTACTTGAAATAAGATAAACCAAATTAGTATATATCTAATATAATAATTGTTTAAATATAAAACAGGGAAAATTTCACCTAGCCCCCGCTGTGGATAAAAAATCCCCAAAATCCCCCATTATATTTTGAAATATAGCTACAGTCTTATGGGGGGAGTGAAATCAATTTAAGGAGAGAATGGACAAAAATAATCCTCCTAAAAGAAAGATTAAAAATTATGTGGAAAGAAGAAGAAAAACTTGCAACCGCCAAAGCCCCTCTCTATGCCCTAAACCATGACTCCACCCCATGAGCTGATCAAAATGTAGTGGCAAATGATGATTCCGAAATCACTTTAGTCTACTAACTCTCCATATGATTATTACTATGGCATGAACTCAGAAAAGTCATCATTGGATTATATAGAGTCGTTGCATTTTTTCCTAGAGCATGTAGTTGAAACTACTTGATGATCGAGGTAAAATATGAACTTGCATTTTAGAAATTCTCATATTCTTAATAAAAGTTGTTAAACATTTAGGGTTTATGGTGGATAAAGAGTTTTTCGAAATGGATGTGAATGGGTAGCGTGTTAAAGAACTAGTTGCAATGTATTTCATAAGGTATTAAAGTAGCCTATGAAATTATGAATGAGAGAACTTAGGTAGTTTGCTATCTAACTGAATGGGTGAAGGCGCTTGAATGGGTTATATGAAAGTAAGTTGTTCAAAGAAATTGAATTTTTGTGCTGTGAAAATGCATAGTTATGTTGTAAATTCCCTTATTGGAGTTGTAAATTTATAGCATGTTTAAGTTTTGGCAGTTGATTGAAATTTTCAAAATAATGATGTGCAACAACGCATGATAGATGGCTAGCAATTCTGGAAAGCAATTATTTTGCCTCTTCCATGCGGGAGGGGAATATGTGAAGAGCTTGGAAGGAAAAATGATATATGAGGGTAGGATTATAAATAGAAGATTGATATCAAAAGGGACGACATCTGAAGAGCTTAAAAATTTGATAGTAAAAGATGTGTGGCCTAAAAGTAGTGGATTTAAAATGAAGTACACAATTAGTTTTGTGGGGGATACATTATTAGGGTCTGTTTGGCAAAGCGGCAGGCTGCTGTGACCGCATGTTTGAAGCTAAAAAACCACGGTGGCTGTTTTTCACATGTTTGGTAAAGCGTTGTTTTTTCCTGCGCTTTTAATATCATCGTGGCTTTTTGTAAAAGCTCATGCCCAAGGGTTTTTTTCAGATCCTCCTCGCGCTTCTGCTCTCTCTGTTCAATCAATGCTCGCAAGCAGACCGTTGGAAGCATTATTTTGTCTCACCGAACTCATTATTTTGAATCAGAGCTGGTTGGTTCGTGCATGCACAAAGCCTTCTCTTTCGTTCGAATCAGAGCTTCCGGTGGTGTAACCGTCGTACAAATAATGTGTATATATATATAGAGTGACCATCGCATTCCATGAAGGAAGAAGAAGATGCTCTGTTTTGCTCCTTTGTGATGCTCTGTTTCACTGGTTCCAAGGAAGAAGAAAATGCTTTGGTCAAATTAGATTTGACTAGGGACTTCTGTGCAAACTTTAAAAGTTTATAAGGAGGGATTAAATTGAAAATTGTTGAAATATTTGTAGGGTTAACTATAATTTATGTAAAATTTGGGTCACTTTCTGTGATTTCCCCAATCCCTTTTCTTCATTCACTTGTAATTTTCATAAATCATGGGATACTTTTCTGTAATTTTCTCTAGTCCTTAATGCTGTGCCGAAGAGAGAGAAAGGCTGGAAATATACGAAAGGCTGGAAATATATTACTCGCTCCGGCCTTAATTATAAGATAAAGTTGACTTTTTTTGGAGAAATTAAGGAAGCTAATTAAATTATTATAGATTATTTTTATTTTTATTTTTATTTTTTCTCCAAACTAATTATTTTGACTAATAAACTAACATATAATCTGAGGATACATAATATATGATATAATTAAGTAGCTTATTATCAAATTTTATTTATATTTTTTCATTTCAATTATCATAATATATACAAATAATATATATATATGTACTATTACTCAAGATTCATGCCCTTTTTAGTCATTTTACATCTAAACGAGCTTTTCAAACTCTAATCCAAACAGGTTCAAGGTTAGAAAAAAAGTCACTTCTGCCACCGCTAATCTAAACACAAATCACATTTACATTTTCACTTTTAATCCTACCTTACTTTTTTAAAAGTCAGATGGAAAAAAAAAGCCACTTCTTCACCGCTAATCCAAACGGGCACTTAAGCCTTGTAGATGATGTTGGAGTAGCACAATTAATTGAGTACAACTTGAGGGCATGTGTATGTTTGTATGAATATGAGAGACTTGAAACAAGCATTACTATAATGTCCTTCCAAAAGCTACCGCTAATTTAACTATTTTTAAACTTGTTTCAAAAAATATCTTTCAAAAACTAACAATGATGGAAAAAGAACACAGCCAATCATGCAATACACTACCATGGTTATAAAAATGACCTTACATTATTAATCAATTAATCAAAATATTATTCAATGAAAATAAAGTATTCTAAAAGTTTAGTTAATCATAAGCGCAATGCTTCAAAGTACTCAAAATATTAATGCTAAAGAACTTAATACTATCATAGTACTCAATTCTCATCAGTAATCCATAAATTTTCAATAATTAAATCATAAGAATAAATGCACAAAATGTCCTCAAGGTGGCAATATGTAGAAAGCAATATATACTAGTAAAGGTGGAAGTGCCACTACAAAAAAAAATGGTATTTTGTAGTGGTGAAATTGTAGTGGTTATAATTAACCGCTACAAATATTAACATTTGTAGTGGTTAAAACCTAAACCACTATAAATTTGTAGCGGCAAGCTTCGCGCCAAGTAGGGTGGCAGATTAGCAACGTTTTTTATAGCAGTTAAGTATAAAAAACTGCTACAAATATAGGGCGTAATTCCTGCTAAAACTTATAGCGGTTAATAAATAATAACCGCTACAAAGTTGCCGCCACTTGGCGCGACCAAAACGCGCCAACAATGTAGCGGTTATTTGTAGCAATTTAATTGGTTAAACCGCTACAAAATGCGAAAGGTCACCTATTTGTAGTGATTATAAAGTTATAACCGCTACAGAATTTTAGATGTCCCAAAATTTGTAGTGGTTTTATACCATAACCGCTACAAAACTTCAAACATTTTTGTAATTTGTAACAGTTATCATAGAACCGCTACAAAATTTAGAAGCCCTAGATTATTTGTAGTGGTTGGTGTAGCGGTTATTTGAAGAACCGCTGCAAATTCTGCTCCTATATAAGGCAGCCGCCCCCCTTTACTCCTCTGTTTGGCCATTTTGTTTCCTGAAGTTTCTCTAAGTGTTTTCTTTTAGATTTGAGCGTTCAAACGTCTGTAGAAGAGTTTCTGTTGCAGTATTTCTCATTATTTGTACTTAAGGTATGGAGACAAAACATATTTTATTTTTATTTTTATTTTTATTATATTTTTGCATAATAATGTGACTAAAATGTTTTTTTTTTAATTTTTGTAGTTGATATGGCTTCAAGATAGAATAAGGGGAAGGAGCCCGAGGTCCCCAAACAGATTTTGCGGGGTGGCAGCAGTAAAGCAGGGGGCAGAGGGCAGGGGCAGCGCGGAGGGAGGGCGACCGTAGCATTTTAGCCATCTCCCCACAAGAGTCGGCCCTACCACAGGCATCGCAGACGATCCCACAGGAGACGACAGCACCAGAGGTGCCTGATTTGGGGGAGGCAAATATCAATGTCGAGGACTATGACACGAACGAGGACTTTGACACCCTGATTGGGATCAGAGAGATGGAGCAGTTCTTCGATGAGGAGGAGGTGCGGGAGCAGAACAACCTACGAGGGTCGTCTTCGTGGTCTACTAGGTTTTAGGTGCAGTACCAAGGTAAATAAATTTTTTTATTTAATAAATTATTTATTTAAATTTGAAATGTTAAATTTGAATTACAATTTATCTAACATGTGATAAATTGTGCAGATGAGCAGGGGAACGTGTCCACCAGGAGGCTGAACGTGGTCAGTTTGAACAGCATAGACCGGACACTACGAGTAGTAGTGCAGTGGAATGAGGGCACGGACAAGTCGATCAACAATGGGGATCACCTATTCAACCGCTTCCTGAATGATCTGGGCTCGAATCAGATGCGGCTCCCCCTTCACTTCAGGACTTGGAGGCACGTTCCGAAGGGGAAGGACCTGGCTTAGGAGGAGGTGGTGCAGGTAATTAATAGTATTTAATTAATATTTTTTGTAATTCATTCTATTTAATTAATATTTTTAATAGGATTTTTGTAATTATTGATATTTAAATAATTTTTTTGTAGCTGCGGTTTGCCGTCTGGGCCAACCTGAAGAGGTACACCCTGGTAAAGATGGGTGACGGCTGGAGGAACAGGAGGAACCATCTCTTTCACAGTATGAATAAGGATGGGACGATCCTTCTGGAGCAGCTGATCGAGAGCGTCCCGGACGGCATCCTGCCGAATGACTGGGTGAGTTTCATCCAGTTCAGGAGGAACGCTGAGTGGCAGGTAATATATTTATTAGATTATTTATATATAATTTTGTAATTATTAATTATTAAATTATAATTTAAATTTAATTAATTTTAATTTGAAATTTATTAATTTTAAATTTTTTATATTGTTTTAATAGATTTAATATTATTTTTTTTCCAGGCGTTTTCTCAGAGAAACACTTGGTGCCATGGTCAACAGACAATTCACCACACAGCAGGATCGAAGACCTTTGTTGTCACTTACAGCGAGCTGGTAACTTTTCATAATATCACTAACTTTTAACTAGTTATTTCATAATACTGATTGAATTTTGTAATTGTTTTAGGAGAGGAAGGCACAACAGGAGAACCGTCAGACGGACTATGGGGAGTTGTACGCTATCAGACACAGACATCGTGATGGGACCCCGACCTCTCAGCAGGCAAAGGCGGCCATTGTAAGTAATTTCATTATTATAATTTTTATAAAACCAACTTAATAATTAAAAATTATAATAAGTAATTGTTTCATAAAATGGCAGGAGCGGATGCAGCAGTCGCAGGCTAAGTTGCGCGAGACCCAGGCTGAGGAGTCATAAGGGTCAGTGGACCCCATGGCTCCTTTGAAGGCAGGTCTGGGTCAGGTTGAGCACCCCTAATACGTACGGGGATGGGGATAAGTGCCAGACCTAGCATGGTCTACGGCAGGAGCGCTACCTCTAAGGATGATAGCTCTAGAGGGGTTAGACATCCAAGGGACGAGTCTGTTGAGCAGCTGTGGTTAGATTTGGAGCGGACGTAGGCTGCAGTGACTCAGCAGATGTAGCAACTACATCTGCAGTAGCAGCAGCAGATGCAGCAGTAGGCCGATCTCATCTATGCCCAGCAGATGCAGTGGTGTGATATCATGAACAACATGTTCGAGCGGTCGTGGAGTCACCTGTTCCCGGACGAGCATTATCCACAGGCCCCCAGTCCCTCGGTACGTCATCCATACTACTCCTCCTCTTCCTCCTCCTCCTCCTATTGATGATGATGGTGCGGTTAACTTTGCCCAGCTCCCCGATCCAGCAGCACCTGTGGGAGCACCAAATGATCAGCCCCTAGCTACTTAGTTTAGGACATATTTTTTTTTCTTGTTGAAACATTTGTAAATAAATATATATAATTTTTTATTTCATAACTTAGATTCTTATTGCATTTACAATAGCTATATTTATATTCTTAGACTGTGTTGTTGAATTTGTGAATTAATTGCAACAGTATTATTTATATTTCTAAAAATATTTAAATATATATATTTGTAGCGGTTATATTATAAAACCGCTACAAATATATATATTAGTAGCGGTTAGCACAGGAACCGCTACAAATGTAATTTTATTATATTTGTAGCGGTTTAATAATATAACCGCTACAAATGCAAAGACATAGACGCGGCAAAATTAAAAATTGAATTGTTGACTATTTGTAGCGGTTATATAAATAAACACTACAAATATATATATATATATATATATATATATATATATATATATATATATTTGAAATATAGTTCCTTATTTGTAGCGGTTAATGCAAAAACCGCTACAAATGCACAGACATGTGCACAGCAAAATTCAAAATGGAATTGTTGATTATTTGTAGCTATTATATACAAATACTCAACTTTTCAATTTCGAATTTCCACCCTCTTTTTGCAAATTTATAGCGGTTACTTATATATAACCACTACAAATATATATTAGTAGTGGTTTTCCGTATAACTGCTATAAGTTTAAAACCAATTCTTCAATTTAATTTCCAACGGCTTGAAAATTAGTAGCATTTACTGTAGCGGTTTTTAATTGCTACAAAATAGTAAACGTTGGAAATTCAGAATATAAGGTTCCAAGCACTCGTCATTCTCTATTCACTCATCTTCTTCACTATACTTTTTTCTCTCTCACTAGTAGCTATGGATAAGTCATGGATCATGTTGCCACGCAATTCTTTGGAATATTTGTACGGATTAAACAATTTCTTGGATTTTGCATTCCCTCACGCCAGCTATAACGGCAAGATTGTCTGTCCGTGTCGGAGATGCAAGTTCAAGAAGTGGCATGCACGAAATGTTGTTAAGAAACATTTGCTTCTGAAGCCTTTCCCGGAGGACTATACATTCTGGGAAGTTCATGATGAGAAGGTCGGCATTAGACATGATGATGCTCTTCCTCGAAGTTCTCAAGTAGGCGTTCAACTAGATGAAGATGATCCTGTGAATGATGCTATGCGTGATGCATTTGGATTTCAAGGCGACAACTTCAATGAAGAAGTGCACGGTTCTGAGCCGGTGTTCATGACAAATAAAACAGCTCGGGATCTTTTCAGCTTAATGGATGAAGCATATCGTCCTTTATATCAAGGTTGTCAAAAGTATTCCAAATTATCTTTTTTGATCAAATTTTATCATATCAAGTGCTTGTGTGGAATCACAGATAAGGAAATATCGATGTTGCTCAAATTATTACAAGATGCATTCCTTGATGCTGAGATTTCCACAACATTCTACAAGGCCAAAAAGATTATCAACAGGTTGGGGTTGAACTATCAAAAGATTGATGCATGCCCCAACGATTGTATGTTGTATTGGGGAGACAATTCCATCAGGGAAACTTGTAAGAGATGCCACAAATCGAAGTACAAGACAATTCGGAAGGGGGAAAAGCAGAAATAAAAACCTGTAAAGATTCTCAAGTATTTCCCTTTAAAACCTCGCCTACAAAGATTATTTATGTCGTCTAAAACTGTGGAGCACATGAGGTGGCATGCCGTTGATAAGAATGAAGACGGTAAATTAAGACATCCCTAGGATGTAGATGCTTGGAAAACGTTTGAAAAGAATGTTTGCGATAATGTGCTATATACGCTGCTTAACGAACCCAGCAAGACAAAAGATCACCTTCAAGCGAGGAGAGATTTAAGCACTATGGGAGTTCATGAAGACGCTTGGCCAGATGAGCATGACAAATTTTAGTCAGCAAAATTTACCCTCACAAAACCAAACAAGG
Organism: Inga laurina; assembly: GCA_963855925.1. Classification (NCBI taxonomy): domain Eukaryota; kingdom Viridiplantae; phylum Streptophyta; class Magnoliopsida; order Fabales; family Fabaceae; genus Inga; species Inga laurina. The sequence continues at coordinate 16,750,751 of OY979709.1, forward strand.
AAGTCTTCCTCATGACGTTGAAGAAATTAAAAATTCCTGATGGGTATTCAAGCAACATTTCTCGATGTGTTGACTTGCAGGCTCGAAAGGTTGCTAGCTGAAGAGTCATAACTCACATGTTCTTATGCAACAGTTACTCCCTCTGGCTATAAAGAATGCACTTCCTCCCGATGTTTCCATCATTTTTGTGGAACTTTGTTATTTCTTTTGGAAACTGTGTTATAAGGTTTTGATCGTTGAGGGGCTCGATCAGCTGCAATCCAAAATCATTCTTATGCTTTGTCATTTGGAGATGATCTTTCCTCCATCCTTTTTTATTGTGATGGTTCACCTTACAGTCCACCTCGTTCATGAAATAAAGCTCGCTAGCCCAGTACAATATCGATGGATGTATCCGATTGAGAGGTACTCATTTTAAATATGTGCTTCATTGTTAGTTCTTATGTTTGCTAGTCGTCCTTTTCAGTATTTAGTATCAATTTTCTCTTCTTTACTTCGTAGGTTCCTTGGGAAATTAAAATCTTACGTAAGGAATAAGGTGTGGTCAGAAGGTTCTATAGCTGAAGGCTATATAGGGGATGAGGTGTTGTATTTTTGTTCAAGATACTTTGATGACCTTAAGACAGCTTTCAACCTCCCACCTCGTGTTGACGATTATCATGAACTTGTGCCAATATCAGGAGAATTTATCCCTCGTGTTGGTAAACCAGTTAGAGGAACTGAGAAATTCAAACTAATGGCAACTGAGAAGTTGCAAGCACATAGATATGTCTTGATTAATTGCCCTCAAGTTGAACCTTTTATACAATAAGAATTGTACACTCACATGTTATTCTATATCTTTCGTAACATTTTTCACTTTCATTTCGCTATCGCCTTTCCATTATTAATTGCAGGGAATTCAGAAATCATGTTAAGCGTCAACTCAGGATCCGTACACAAACATCCTCGGAAGTTGACAAAAAGGTCAACAAAGAATTCCTGACCTGGCTTGCACGCAAAATACTAAATGAACACAACCCACACTCACCAAATTTTAGAGCTCTCGCAATCGGCCCTCTTGATCATGCAAAAAGGTTTACAGCATACAATGTCAATGGTTTCAAGTTTTGCATGGTTTCAAGGGATCAAGGATTGCAAACTCAAAATTCGGGTGTTTATGGCACATTTCGAACAAGGAGTTATGTGAGCAGCAGTGACGCCAACATGCAGTTCTGAGGCGTCCCTTACTATGGAAAGCTTCTTGATGTGGTAGAACTTAATTATCAAGGCCGTTTTACCGTGACGCAGTTCAAGTGTTTGTAGGCAAATACCACTACTTCTCGAGGATTGACAACTGGCGACTTAGGGATGACCTCATTCAATTTCTCACGTTCGATTCATACTGGTCTTTCTCAAGATGATGAGCCGTATATTCTTGCTTCAGAGGCACATCAGGTTTATTATGTTGAGGAAGAGAGGCACAGGGATTGGCATATGATCGTTCATTTAAAGCCATGAGACCTCTACGACATGGGTGAAGGCGATAACATTGCCTACGAGAGTGAGCCATTTCAGGTAGTCGATTTTGAAAACTGCTTCCCTAAAGACGATGACAATTTACCTCTACTGCGGTGTGTTTTTTTAAGTCCACATCATTTAAATTAAATTTTTAAAATTTAATAATACATCACTAACAATAATTTTTCTACATAATTTCTGTAGGGATGGTGAGGATGAGTGATCAAATTCAAATTATGTTTTTATCTTTAAAAAAAACTGGAAAAATATATTTAAAAGAAAAATAAAATAATATTTGTAGCGCTTTTTAAACCGCTACAAAAATAAAAATAACCGCTACTAATTAAAAACCGCCACAAAATGGATACATTAACCGCTACAAATGCTACGCGGATCCCTATAAATACCCCTACCACAACTCATTTCAAACACTCCCCCATTTCTTTTCACCTTACCCTTCTTTTATTTTCTCTCATTTATAAATTTTTTGTATGAGTTAAGGAGCTTAACAATACGATCAAATATGGTAACAAATTTCTTAATTTTTATTTCAATACTTATTTCCTTCGCATAAAATTTATTCTCACCATTTGTTTTTTCAGATATTTCAGAGCTTTATCTCATTTTCATCTATTTTTCATACACAATTACATTGTAGTAGACAACATAATAGTCCCTTATTACCTACGTATCCTTAATAATATTATCAATACACTTTTTATACTTATCCAACTAAATTAAATTATTCCTTTTAATTTATAAATGAGTTAAACTATTGAATAATAATCTAATTAAATTGTTAAACTACTAAAAAGAATAAACTATTTAATTTAATATAAAAAAAACTGAAACAAATTATTGTATTTTTTTTTTAATTCTCTTAATTTTTGTAGTGGTTATTAAACCGCTACTAATTAACGCGTATTTTTCAAACCAAAATTAATTTTTTGTCACGAATTTTGAAATTTAATGAAATTAGTAGCTGTTCTATAACCGCTACTAATTATAAGAAATTGATATTAGTAGCGGTTTATAAACTGCTACAAATGAGCAAAAAAAATTCATTTTTCTTTTCCAGCCTTGAAAATTTCCTTTTTGATATTTGTAGAGGTTATCTAACCGCTACAAATATGCTAGAAAAAGTTTACTTCTTAAGGCTATGTTTTAGCGGTGGGATTGAACCGCTACAAATAAAGTAGCGGTTATTTTGCTTGATAGCGGTTTTATATAACCACTACAAATCCGCTTGCAACATACAATTTAGTAGCGGTTTTGGAAACCGCTACTAATATTTCTTGTGGCGGTTAAAACTACTACTAATAACCATTTTTAATCGCTACTAAATCACGTTTTTTCGTAGTGTCCACATATCGCTAACGTAGCTTCACTCCTCCAAAGCCTTCCCTAACGTCCCTCTTCTCAAACCTTCACCTGAAAAAATAGTTAAAGTAACAAAATGAAACCACTATCTCAATAACCAGCTATCCTACCTCCATACACACTAGCATGTGCTTGCAAGGTGCCAGGTGGGATAGTTATGTAACAAAAAATACAAAAATGTATAAATTATAATTATTAAAAACAAAAAATATCACACAAATATAAACATGGTACTCAAAACACTCCCATCAATCCACTCGAATTGCCTTATTTCCGCCGACTAAACACATAGGCTAAGTTATACCCATATCGCTAGTTGCTTAATAAACTCACCAATTGTGTGGTGTGGGCAAGTCAAAGACTACATTGCATACAATCGGGGTTCCTTCTCATAGAACTCATGAGGTGTCACAACTCCTCATAGGACAAGTCGAGCATGGCCCCTCATATAATTGGTGGGACAAAGTAAACCCTCGTAGAACAAGTGGGGCGCTATAGCCCTCATAGAACAAGTCGGCATGACTTGGCTGGCCAAAGAGCTCTAAATGGTGGCCTCACCATATGGTATACAAATAACACACCTCCTAATCACATCCCAACACCTTCATAATCCACAATTCATAGAACCAAGGCTTTACAACATAGCAATTCATAGTACAACTCTTATCATGTTACAATATGTTCTCGAGGTAAATATTGTCAAATTAAAACATAATATAACAAAAATGTACACCATCACGTCACTCATAATTTATCTCAAAATATAATCATAGTTCGCAATATGAGTCCCACGAGACAAGTTTTAGCAAAATAAATCATACTTACAATATAAATTAAAAGCAATCCTAATGAAAATAAAGTTTGCAAATACTCACAAACACATCCTAGCATGTATGATAAGTTATGTTATCTCAAGTTATGTTATCTCATGCTCAAACATCAATTCAATAGGGGTCAAATCATTGATCCAACTATTGAATTTAATGCATATAATTTCGTGAGCCTGTTGCCCGAATTGCAACTCGGTCCATGTAACCGTCATTTTACCGAAACTGCCTCAGGGTTTGTGCGAAAATTGCTTGATCTCTCCTTAATTCTAATTTATCACCTCCTATATATAGGCTCCTAAATCTCTCTATTATCCTCATTTAGATGATGTGGGACTCCTTATATTTTTATTTTATTCATTCATATTTATATATATATATATAATCAGACATATCTTTGACACTTTTAATTTAATAACAAATAACTTTATTTTATCTTTTTTCTTAAAATCAATGTTAATAAATTTTTTACTACAATTGATTTCCCTTCCTTTTTAAATATTTCTTTCTCTCTCTTATCATTTGTGTTTGTATATTTATTTATTATTCTTTTAATAAAAGTATCATTAATATTTCTAAATCTTAAATCTAGTATCATAATCTTATAACTCTTCAAATAATATCTTATAATATTTAGACCTTGTATTGCAAAGGCATCTTTATTAAATCCTCTTTATATAGTAAATCTTTTCAAATATTTAAATCAGATTTACATATCTTTATTTATCCCCTCTCAACAATATTATTTTCCCTTTTCTAGAAAATCCTAAATATAACTCACCTAAGGCATATTTTCTTTCTTTGAAAATCTACACGATTATTGTTAAACATTAAATACATAAAACTGAACTCTCTAGATACTCAAATCTTCCATTAAGTTTATATATTAATTATTTAAATCTCTTTAAAAAAATTTAGGATGTTACAATCACAGTTAGATAGTGCTCAAGAGTAAGTTGTGAATTGTCTTGAATGAAATTTTACCTATAGAATAAGAACTCATCATTTTTTATAAGGGGTATGGAGGCAAAAATACTCATATTAATCCATAAAAAGTGCATTTAGCATCATATTAAAATATTGGGTGTAAAAATGCCCATGAACATTATATATGAGTTCATAAATGCCATAGTCGTCAACTAAACATAACGTCTGTTATCATTTTTTGTTGGTCCTACTTTTGTCCAACTGTCATCTCATCCTCATCTTTTACTGTCCAACCTTCTATCTCCACTCTTCAAACATTTAATGTTTGTTTATGATATCTTTTTTTTTTATTTATAAATGTTTATAAATCGTAATTTATGGTATATGAGGTAAGTATGTAAGAAGAATTTTATCTCGACTTACATAATAAGAACTTATTTTTTTAAAAAAAAATGTGATTCCAAATATAACTTTTCACACTATTTTGCATCAAAATACTACCTCTGCCACCCACTCCAAACGTGGATTTTGCCAGAACATAAGATCAATGACAATGACAGATGTCGAAGAGAAGGAAGAAAAGAGGACAAGTGGATAGTGCCGGTTAGAGTCTATAGAATATATATTTATAGTGTTGGTTTTGAAGACAAGTTGCGTTGGGTCGGCTCAAGAGAAAGCAACGATGATGATAAATAAATTCTTTTTTTGGGCAAAGAAGGATAAATAAATTCAACCAATGAGGAAGAGAAGGACGGCTAAGATTGTCCAGTCTTCGTTGGCGGCGGTAAGTATTGGATGCGGTAACATTCACAGTGGTCAAGTGCAATGGAGGGTGTGGAGGGGTTCGCCAATGAGAAAATGATGGAGGAAAGGTGGGGAGAGAGAGCGTCGGTAGGGGATAGAGGAATTGATGAGGAATTTTTTAAGGCGATTGTTGAAGAATTTTTTTTAGTTAAGGTGTATGGTTTTACAGGAAAATATAATATCCCAAATTTTATATTCATCAAATATATTGTTATTATTTAAAAAAATTCAATAAAATGGTGAATATTCATGAATTTAGAATTTATGAATTTTATAAATGTTCATATTCATGAGAAAATGAGCCAAAATAATTATGGAATTAATTTGGCTAATTTCAAAAGTCCAATATTAAGGTCCAAAAATTGAGAAATAATAGAGAAAATATTTGGTCCAAAAATAAATGAAAATTGGCCAAATAAAAAGAAGAAAAGAAATTAGATTAAAAAGGTAATGGCAAAATCGTAATTTTTTCAATTTCGCACAAAATTAATTATTTCCTGATTAATTGAAGTTAATTTCAATTAATTAAGGCAAATAAAGAATAAAAATATATTTGGTATATTTTGGTCAATTAAATATGAATTTATGGAAAATTTAAGAAAAAGTGCAATTTTGACCAAAATTGTGACTTTACATGTATACGTAACTTAAACAAGTTGTGAAGCCGATTTGAACCTAAAGGAGGGATCCTTGGGATGCTATGACAAGTAACAAGAGAGGAAAATATTAGTTGCATGTTAGTTGTGCTTCAAGGTATTAAGTTACATGAAGTTAGGAATTTATGTCATAAAAGCCCAAATTTTAGAATTTTGGAAATTTGATAAATTAAAGTAAAAATAGGATATAATATTATATCATCATCTCCTTCCTTCTATGCTCATTTCCATCGCCACACAGCAGCCATAGAGAGAGAGGGAGTTGAGAAATTCTAGAGAGAGAAAGAGAAGAAAACTCAAGGGTAGGTCGATTTCTTCAGGGAATTCATACCTAACGTGTATAGCTCCCCTCCTAAGCTTCTCTTTCATGTATTTTAAGGTTTGTGAAACTCAAATTCTCTTGTTGGAAGAGCTAGGGTTTTGGCCAAACTAGGAAAAGCCAGATGGAGTTTTAGGTAACTTCTGAAACTTCAATATTTGATTGTTCTAGCTGCTGTGGACAATTTAATCGGTGAAATTTTGCTAGATTGTCTTTGGTTTTAAATTTTGGAATTGACATGGCCTAAGGGTTATGTTGCCAAAATTTAGTCTAAATGGTAGTTGTAACCTAATTAAATAGTTAATAAAATGGTTAGGAGTAGAAAGGAATATGTCTGTAGAGTTGAAATCCAAAAACCCTAATTTTCTCTAAAGTATTGTTCAATTCAGCCATAATAAGAAATGGGATATATGGTTAGATTTTTAATGATTTGATGAATCCATTGTGTTCATGAGAAAAAATTAGGTAGGGTTACAGTCGGTCATTTTTTCAAAAAAACCCAAAAAAGCATAATTACGAAAACGCCCCTGAAACCCGGAAAGTAGGGCTACAAGGGCATATATGTCTTTTGGTAGTGAATTTGATAATTCTGAGCCCAAAAATAGATTTCTTGGGTGAAAATATGTCAGAACACCCCAGTCAAAATTTTGAGAAAAGTACGGTCTGACCGAGTACCGTGGGATCGGGCCGAGACCCCAGGGGCATTTTGGTAATTTTTCACCATAGGCTAATATAACCACTATAAACACTATGGAAGTGTCTAAAATGGCATATGAATGCGTCTTAACCTACTTCTTGTACATTTGACATTTTAGGACTAAGTTGGGAGCCTAAGCTTGGCATGTTTTACGAGGAGGATGATTTAAGGCAAGAAAAGGGTTAAGGTAGGGACTACTATCTCTTATATACTATGTGACCATTTATATGATGTGTGTTACTGTATTTTGTGATATGAACACATGCTGGAGGCACATTACCTAGCTGTGGTCTAAGACCCAGCTAAGGTACACTCTATTTCCTAACTGTAGTCGGGGACTCGGTTAAGGTACACGTAGGGGTTTTGACTGAACAGTTGGCCCTAATTTCGACTAGACAGTTGGCCCTGAGTTTTGTGTGCACACACGGTCGATGTGAATTTTCATTTTACATTATACGTGGCATTGCATATTTAATTCTCACTTTTTATATGTCGATCGTTTGTTGCTATTGGGATTCTTCGGAATCTCACCCCTTTTTTCAAACAAAAATCTCTCAACGAGTGCTAGCTGCTCAAAAGGAAAGAACGCAGATACGGTGAACTAATGGATACATTTCCCGAGATAAGGTTCGTAGTTATATATATAGTCTATATTTTGGAATATGTTTGTATATTCTATTCATATTTGTAAATATTGCCAAACTCTGTATGGTGGACTCTGGTCTGTAAACAAATACTCTTATTAGTATATTTGTGCTTTTCTTGTATGCCTACGAAACTTGGTCTCCATTACTTTGTGAATATCAAAATGGAAACGAGTGTTGACATTTTTGGTATTAGAGCTAATAAGTGGTTCTGACATTATCAAAATGATATACTGATATGATTTTGTTTGCATGATAACAGGTTATGAGCAGCTCAAGTGAAACATCTGAGGGGAAATCATCAATGAACCAGTGTCTGCTGGAATAGCGCATCCCAGACAAGCAGTTGTACATAGAGTATTATGGGCTCGACGGTGTACACATAAGATGGACGACACAGAAGAGCATGCCAGTGCTGCCAGTATCTGGACCAAAACCTAGGCGGGCATCAACAGGGCAGTCACAGGTAGGGGAGATATGAGAGTATTTAGAGGAGGACCCTAAAGAGCACCCTGAGGAGGATCCAGAGGAGGACCCCAACAATGATCCTAAGGAGTTCTGGGAGGATGAGATGAGTGACTTTGAGTCTTAGGCCAGTATGATAGAGGTGAGATATGACCTACAACCAGATTCCAAGCTGTGGCACTATGTCTTCGGCAGATATCATAGAGCCTAGTGAGCTCAGGCCACACTTGTTGGACGTTACTTTGCGTTCCTGGCTGGAGTCCGATCCTTGTATGCTCTCTGAGAGCAGTTACAAGTCGGATTGCCAGTTGAGTTCTGGATTCATACCACACTGAGCATTTTGGAATAGGCAGATGAATAACGTTATCGAGCAGGGCCCAAATGGAAACATTTATGAGTTTCTAGATCATATGGATGACCTGGTCTAGAAATTTATGTACGATGACTAACGTGGGACCTACGCGGTATATTTTAGTGACTGAATATGACCGACACATATTTTGAGACAAGGGCAATCAGTCAGAACCAACAGGCAAAAAAGATTTAGCCGGAATCAGTATTTTGGGAAGGTATACATAAATTTAATTGTGCTCGACCTGAGGTAATCGATGATAAGTGAACGTATGGGAAGTGCATGTAACTTAGAGAAATGTAATGTAAACGGACTAATATGTCATATAAAGTAGTTTATAGGTTATTTGATGTTTCTATTTCTCTGTAACTTCTATAAAAATGGATGTTGTATGATATGTATGACATTTGTGTACCCTTGACTTTTATGAAATGATGAAAATGCCCTTGTTCTTATATGAAATGTAATTCTTCTCTATTTTCATGTAGTTTGAAATATAGAGATAATGCGCGGTAGGCCACGAGGTAGGGGCTAAGGGCGAGGTAGAGCCGGGGATCAGGATGGTTACCATGAGGAAGATCTAAGGCCTGACCCTATACAACAACAAATATAGATATGCTAGCGCAACAGCAAACTACTATGAATGAAATAAAAGAGAAACTTCGGGAAGTATAACAAAGGCAAGATCACTTGGAAAATCGTTTAAAGGAAGTGGCAAGAGGGTATGATAAGGAGATACCATATGAGGAATCATCGCCACAAGATATGGTACTAGATCCTGAAATAGACATCCAAACCTGGCTAAGCAGGTTCTGCAAGCAACAGCCTCTTAGTTTTTGGGGAAAGTTTGACCCACAACTTGCTAAAGAGTGGTTGTCAGGTCTGGACAAGATCTTCAACATGTTGCAATGCCCGAATGAGGTAAAAGCTCTGCTAGCTATTTACAATCTAGAAGGTGATACGGATCGTTGGTGGAAGAACATGAAGCTTACCTTGAGGGGAAGGAATATTCCCATCACTAGGAACTTTTTCAGGAGAAATTCAATGAGAAATATTTTCCCTCATCTATCAAAAGAGAAAGAGAAAAAGAGTTTCTGAGCATCAGACAGCGAGACCAGGAGAGCTTCAACGATTATCTATCCCGATACATCCAATTGTCTCAGATTTATCATGCCTCAAACTTCACGACGATAAGGAGTAGAGTTCTGATATGATGATTGAGGAGTTGAGACTGGAGTTAAAAGAGAAAATGATTTCACAGCATTTCACAGAGTTCAATAAAGCGGTCAAAGAATGTCGGTATATTGAGAAACGCATGTTATGTTTGGCTATTCAAACTAGTAACAAAGGTGTCTCTAGAAGTAGTAGTTCAGCACATAAGCGAAAAGAACATGGTGGACCTTCCAAGGGAGATACTAAGAAGCCAAGTCAAACAAAAGGTTGAGGAGGCTAAGGATTCTTAAGAAGCTGAACATGTTGGAATTGCTGCAAACCTTTCCATCCTGGCAAGACTTGTAGTGGTGCTCCATTGAAAACTGATCCAAACAAACCACCTACTTGTTTTAATTACAGTAAGTCAAGGCATATATCTAGAGATTGCCCGCATAAGCAACAACTAGAGGAGACTAAACCCAAGATTCCAGGAAGGGTCTACACATTGACACAAGAAGAGGTTCAAAAATCTCTGAAGTTGATTCAAGGTATACTTTTTCTTAATGGCAGTCTAGTGCATGTTATGTATAATTCGGGTGCTAGCCATTCATTCATTGCATATGACTGTGTGAGATGGTTAAATTTACCTATGCTTAAATCCCCATATGATTTGATTGTATCTAAGCCCACGGGCACTCACATTGTTACAGCTGATGTTTGTCTGAATTGCGTGGTAAACACTGGGGAGAACAAATTGACTATAGACCTGATCTATTTTCCACTGAAAGGGTTAAAGGTAATTTTGGGGATTGACTAGTTGACAATAAATGGTGTGTTACTGGATTGCAAACAGAAGAGATTTATATATCCGAATCCACAACCTCGAGCTGACACAGAAATTACTCTCAAATTTCTCTTTGCAGCTAAGGTTGAGAGATGTTTGCAAAAAGGGTGTCAAGGGTACATGGTGATCTATTCTATACAGTTAGAGACTAGTGTAGCCTTGGAAAGTATCCCTGTAGCAAATAAGTTTCCTGATGTGTTTCTGGAGGATATCGGTAGATTACCTCCAGATAGAGAAGTGGAGTTCCCAATTGATCTAAGGCCTGGAGCAAGACTAATGTCCAAAACCCCATACCGTATGGCTCCAAGTGAAATGATGAAACTAAAGAAGCCGATTGAGGAGCTACTTGAGAAAGGGTTCATACAACCTAACGTTTAACCCTGGGGTGCTCCAGTGCTCTTTGTCAGAAAGAAAGACGAAAGCCTGCATCTCTGTATTTATTATCAAGAGCTGAACAAGGTGACCGTCAAGAACAAGTATCAACTCCCTAGAATTGATTATCTACTCGATCATTTATCTAGTTCTTGTGTATTTTTGAAGACTGACTTGCGATCAGGTTACCCCCCATTAAAGGTAAAAACAAAAGATGTATCGAATACTGCTTTCAGGACCAGATATAGCCATTATGAGTTCCTTGTGATGCCATTTGGGCTACCAATGCACCTATCATGTCTTGGACTACATGAATCGAATCTTTTATCCGTACTTGGACTAGTTCGTAGTAGTCTTTATCAATGATGTACTGGTGTATTCATGAAGTACGGTGAAACACGAGCAACATCTAAGAACCGTGTTGAACATATTATGGGATAGGAAAATCTATGCCAAACTGAGTAAGTATGAATTTTTTTCTTTCAGAGGTAAAGTTTCTGGGCCATGTTGTCTCACAACGAGGGGTCTCCGTTGATCTTAGTAAGGTGGAAGCAACACTGAGCTGGAAGAGACCAGAGACTGTATTTGAAGTGTATAGTTTTTTGGGTCTAGCAGGCTGTTACAGATGGTTTATACAGAATTTCCCCAGAATTCCTTTGCCTTTGACGAAATTGATGCGGAAAGCTCAACATTTTATGTGGGATGAGAATTGTGAGAAGAGCTTCCTAGAGTTGAAGCAAAGGTTAACTACAACACCAATACAGACGATCCCAGATCCACAGTTTATGTATGTTGTGTATATAGATGCCAATGGGCATGGATTGGAATGTGTATTGAAGTAGCATGGCCGAGTGGTGGCATACGCATCTCGTTAGCTGAAACCTCATGAATTGAACTATCCTACTCACAATCTTGAGTTGGAAGAAATTGTGTTTGCTTTGAAAATCTGGAGACATTATCTCTATGGTGAGACCGTATAGTTGTACTGTGACCACAAGAGCTTGAAGTACTTGTATGATCAGAAAGAGCTTAATATGAGACAGCGCAGATGGATGGAGTTGCTAAAAGATTACAACCTGGAAATCAAATATCATCCTGGAAAGGCTAATGTCATTGCTGACGCATTAATCTGGAAATCAGTATAGGTGGCAGCCATAATGATTTATGAGCATAAACTGATCGAGGATTTCAAGGGTTTCAGTCTGTCTGGTCAGATTTTGTTAAACAATGGTTTTAGCCAGATATACAATGATCTAAAGGTAGCGATTTAAGAAGCATAGTACCAGATGAGTGAGCTTTAGCTATCAGAGATATGATTGCTCGAGGTGACACTCAAGAATATGACTTGTCACCCAGCGGACTAGTCAAGTACAAGAAACGGATTTATGTTCCATCCCAACCAAAATTGAGACGGCAAATCCTGGAGGACACACATAAGAGTAAGTACACCCTACATCCAGGAACTACCAAAATATATCATGACTTGAAGGCCCAGTATTGGCGGCCAGGGATGAAAAGAGAGGTGACTAAGTTCGTTGCTCATTGTCTAACATGTCAAAAAGTGAAAGCCGAACATCAGTTACCATTGAGGCTTCTGTAAAATCCTGAGATTCCTGAGTAGAAGTGGGAAAATGTTACTATGGATTTCATGATGGTTTACCTAAAGTCAGAAACCACGACGCTATATGGGTGATAGTTGACAGATTCATAAAAAATAGCCTACCTTCTACCTATTAGTGTTCACTATTCTCCTGACAAACTCACAGAAATCTACATTAAGGAGATTGTGAGGTCACTTGGTACTCTAAAGAACATCATCTCAGGTAGAGATCCACGAAACTCCGATTCAGCATGACATGTCATCCTCAAACGTATGGGTAGATGAAATGAACCCATACAGACACTTGAGGATATGCTAAGGGCGTGGAATTGTGATTTCAAAGGTAGTTGGGACAAATTCCTTCTATTGGCAGAGTTCACCTACAACAACAGTTATCATTCAAGCATCCATATGGCTCCATATGAGATACTCTATGGGACGAAGTGTTAATCGACCTTGTGCTGGATAGAAGCAATTGTTGGGGCCAGATATTGTTGATCAGACAATAGAACAGATAAAATTGATTAAGTATAGGTTGTTAACTACTCAGAGCTGACAGAAGAGTTATGCGGACAATAGGTTAAAATCTCTAGAATTTGAAGTCGGCGACAACATATTTATGAAAGTATCACCATTTACGGGTATTGGTAGAGCATTGAAAGTAAGAAAGCTACATCCAAGGTATATTGGTCCGTTCGAGATCTTGATGAAGATTGGGCCAGTAGCGTATCGTATCTCATTGCCACCGAATCTAAGCAGGCTACATGATGTTTTCCATGTTTCCCAATTGAAAAGGTATCAACCTGATCCGAAACATGTAATAGAGTATGAAGACGTGAAACGCGTGATGATTTGACCAAAGAAATCATAGATGACCAAATCATCGATCGACAGGAGAAGCAGCTCAGAAATAAGAGCATTCTATTCGTTAAAATTGTCTGGAAAGGGTTATCGCCTAGAGAGGCTACATGGGAAACAGAGGACAGTATAAAGAAATATTACTCGAAATTTATGGTTGTATAGGTGTAGCAAATTTTGGTGACAAAATTTATTTAAGTGGGAGAGAACGATAACACTCCAAATTCAATATTCACTAAATATATTGTAACTATTTGAGAAATTTAATAAAATGGTGAATATTCATGAATTTTATAAATGTTCGTATTCATGAGAAAATGGGCAAAAATAATTATGGAATTAATTTGGGTCATTTCAAAAGCCCAATATTAAGGTCCTAAAATAGAGAAATAATAGAGAAAATATTTGGTCCAAAAATAAATAAAAATTGGCCAAATAAAAAGAAGAAAAGAAGTTAGAATAAAAAGGTAATGACAAAATCGTAATTTTGTTAATTTAGCACAAAATTAATTATTTTCCTATTAATTAAATTTAATTTCAATTAATTAAGGAAAATAAAGAAGAAAAATATTTTTGGAATATTATGGTCAATTAAGTATGAATTTATGAAAATTTGAGCAAAAGTGCAATTTTGACCAAAATTGTGACTTTACGTGTATACGTAACTTGAACAAGTTGTGAAGCTAATTTAAACCTAAAGGAGGGATCCTTGTGATGCTATAACAAGTAACAAGAGAGAAAAATATTAGTTGTGTAACCCCCTCCGTAATTATATCTGAAATACACGATTAAAATGAAATAGATATCAATAATAATCAAATAATATTTACTAACCCATCACATGATGGGGTTTTCACAAATACCTTTCGAAATCATTTATAAACTTGGTTTCATATTCATATTTCGAATACAATTACTACGCGAAGATAAATCACATTCATATAAATATCAGAGTGCACAACATAATCATCCTGGTAGTTCCGGGTACATACCTTCACTAAGGATACACAGGGCATAATTGCCCATTACAATTCTTCAAATGGAGATTACACAATCTCATCTCAAATTTATAACCCTATATTCAACCGAATCATATACAGTCTTCACAACTCATTGATAACCAACTACCAACTCTCATCTCGAAGGAGTCCTAGCCACTCCCTCCACAAGTCACCTGCCATGTCAAAATTGTTGGTAGGGGAGGGTGTGATTCGAGAGAATCTCAGTAGGGAAACATTATCAATATGCAAGCAAGATAAGTGTTTAATGCATGATATGCTTGCATCACATTACTCATGCACACATACAATGACAAATCTATAAGCTCAATGCTTCGAACAATACACATATGGCCATAACATATATTGAAACATAGCTTCAAATCATTCATACATGTTCCACATAATCAAGCAAAGTAATAACATACATCAACACATTAATACAGTTATCAGAGCATGCAGGAGAGATAAGTTCCCTACCTTAACCCTTTTATGCCTCGAAACGTGTGCCTCAATCTACGTGCAAACAGCTCAGGGCTTCATATTCGATCCTACAATGTCAAATGTACTATTTAGACACTTCTATAGTGTTTTTGGGGGTTATATGAGGCTATATTGAAAATTTACTAAAATGCCCCCGGGGACCCGACCCGACCCCACCGTACCGGTCTAGCTATACTTTTCCTGAAATTTTGACATGGGCTATTCTAACATATTTCTGCCCAAGGAATCCATTTCCGAACTTGAAATTATCAAATTCAATATTAATTACAAAATTACCCTTGACAACCCCACTTTAAGGGTTTTAGGGGCGTTTTCGTAATAATGATTTTTCGGCCTTTTCCGAAAAAGGGCCCAACTATAACCCCACCTAATTTTCGCTCCTGAACTCAATGGAATTATCAAATTATTGAAAATCCAACACTAAGACCAATTTCTAGAGCTGGCCAAAATTCTCAAGTATTCCGAAGAAAATTGGGGTTTTTCGGTTTTGACTCCGTAAATGCATTCCTTTCTACTCCTAACCACTTTATTGACTATTACATTAGGTTACAACTATCATTTAGTACCAATTTGAGCAACATAACAGCCCTACACACCCATTTTCCATTTTTGAAACCAATGACAATCCGGTGAAATTTCACCGATTAAATTGTTCACAGCAGCCAGAATAGTCAATACCAATGATTTAAAAACCAGACCGGATGGCCTGGCTAGTCCAGCCGTTGACTGGAATACTCTCCGGTTCATTTCATATGATCCACCCATTTTACGAGTTAAGCCGTTTTAACCTGCTTCAAGCCGGATGTTAGACCGGGAGCCAGCGTTAATCCGAAAACTAGAGCGAGTTTGTAAAAACTGAACAGCTGAGTCTCATGCAGTTGAAAAAAGAAAAACCAAATTTGAGTTGAGACTACAGCAATCCATGGAGGAGGAGGAAGGTCAGAGGAGAAAATGGAAGACGATGAGTAACATAGTAGGAGGGGAATAACAAAAGTACAGAACTGGGAACACCCAAATTCACCGACGTTTCAGGCAGTGAAACGTCAGAGAAATCGGCTTAGGAAAATAAAAGAGAAGCTTAGGAGCAAGGTTTTATGCGTTAGGAGCTAGATCGTCAGAAAAATCGGCTTACCTAGTGAGATTTCTCCTCTTTCTCTCTCTAAGAGCTCTCAACTTTCTCTCACTAGTTTCAGCTGGTTCAGCACGTCAGAAATGAGAGCTGAAGATGATGAGAAAATATTTAATTCCATGCTGATGTCATCTTTTATTTCGATGATGTCATAATTCCCATTTTCGGATTTTCTAGTAGATTTTCTGCCTAAACTTTGAAAAATCATAACTAATTCTAGAAAAATATAAATGAGGTGATTTTAAAGCCAAATGAAAGGTATTTAAGTCCCCTTTATAGTAAAAATATGGGCCATTACCCAAAATTACCACAAAATTCCAGAATTATATAAAACTCATCGCTGCCCCAAAACAAAGTTTAGTTTCCATCCCAAACTTTGGACAGTCATATCTCCTAGCTCCCAAAACGAAATGGCACAATTTATATGTCCATGTTGAAGCTTGGGATGTGACATTTAAGACTGGATATTTTAAGAATTTTTAGACACCATTTGATCATTCAAAATGTTCACACAAACTGACTGCCCAGAATAGAGTTTCACTGGACAGAATTTCAGATTTTGCATCTTTGCTTCCAATGGTTCCATTTTCATACCAAACATTGTTCCCACATAAATTTTCACAAGGAATCCATTGGAAACACCAAATCAGTCAAATTCACATCTCATTGACATGTTTTCACAACAATCTCAACATGTCAACACAATTCACATTTCAAAACCTAACATTGCAACTTTTCCATTCCAAAGTTCCAAACCAATTTCAATGACATCAAAACACACTATAACACCATTTCCAACACAATACCCCATTCAATTCTTCCCTTTATTCTAAGTCAATTGGATGTTAATCCATAAAACTCAAATACAGGGTTTTGGTGCTGCTCACAGCACACACGAATCACATTAGAGTGCCAAATCACATCATATTCTCCAAAAGGGTTATTTATCACTAACCACATCCACTTTTGGAGTCATTAACCCTTAATCACAATTTGAGATCTTGCTAAATCAAGGCTTACCAATCCATTAATCTCAGGCTTATTCTCTAAGCTCAAGTCTCAAAGGTCGGGGTATTACAAGTTGCATGTTAATGGGGCTCAAGGTACTAAGTTACATGAAGTTAGGAATTTATGTCATAAAAGCCCAAATTTTGGAATTTTGGAAATATGATAAATTAAAGTAAAAATAGATATAATATTATACCATCATCTCCTTCCCCCTATGCTCATTTTTGTCACCACGCAGCAACTATAGAGAGAGGGGGAGTTGAGAAATTCTAGAGAGAGAAAGAGAAGAAAACTCAAGAGATAGGTTGATTTCTTCGGTAAATTCATACTTAACGCGTATAGCTCCACTCTTAAGCTTCTCTTTCATGTAGTTTAAGGTTTGTGAAGCTCAAATTCACTTTTTGGAAGAGTTAGGGTTTCGGCCACACTAGGAAAAGCTAGAGGAAGCTTGAGGTAACTTCTAAAACTTCTATCTTTGATTGTTCTGGCTGCTATGGACAGTTTAATTAGTGAAATTTTGCCAGATTGTTTTTGGTTTTAAATTTTGTAATTGTGATGGCCTAAGGGTTACACTGCTAAAATTTAGTCTTAATTATAGTTGTAACCTAATTAAATAGTTAATAAAGTGGCTAGGAGTATAAAGGAACACGTCTATGGAGTTGGAATCGAACCCCAAGTTTCTCTAGAGTATTGTTCAATCCGACCAGAATAAGAAATGGACATAGAGTTGGATTTTCAATGATTTGATAATTCCATTATGTTCATGATAGAAAATTATGTGGAATTACAATCGGTCACTTTTTCAGAAAAAACCCGAAAAAGCATAATTACAAAAACACCCCTGAAACCCGGGAAGTAGGGCTGCAAGGGCATATCTATCTTTTGTTAGTAAATTTGATAATTCTAAGTCCAAAAATACATTTATTGGGCGAAAATATGTCAAAATGGCTCAATCAAAATTTTAAGAAAAGTACAGCCAGACCAAGTACCTCGAGATCGAGCCAGGACCCCGGGGGCATTTTGGTAATTGTTCACCATATGCTAATATAACTACTATAAACACTATGGAAATGTCTAAAATGGTACATGAATAGGTCTTAACCTACATCTTGTACATTTGACATTTACGACCAAGTTGGGAGCCTAAGCTAGCATGTTTGACTAGGCGGACAATTTAAGGAAAGAAAAGGGTTAAGGTAGGGACTACTATCTCTCACATACTATGTGACTATTTATATGATGTGTGTTACTATATTTTGTGATATGAACACGTGCTGGAGGCACATTACCTAGTTATGGTCTAAGACCTAGCTAAGGTACACTAGTATTACCTAGCTATAGTCAAGGACTTGGTTGAGGTATATGCAGGGGTTTCGACTGGACAGTTGGCCCTGAGTTTTGTGTACACACGCTAGGGATGAGCAAGAACCCAGTGGTCTAGGTAGTTTGGTCTAACCCGATATGACCCGACTGGGTCTGATTGGAAAAAATTTGGTCCAAAGCTTATTCTGACAGACCAGACCAGACTAGTCTTCTCGGGTTGGACTAGCCTTCGGTCCAAGGCCTCAGACCCCTTGGACTGGTCTGGTCTGGGCCAAGTAGTCATGCTTTTTTTAAAAATTTTTAATCCACTACTTAAATTAAAACACTAGAAGTTGAAGACACGCCATGTGCCCACACCAGTCACGAATTCACTTTAGAGTTTAAACTTTAGAGAATCAAAGTTCAGCTTTAGACTTAAGAACTTCATATTGCAGTTAGGTTCACTCGATGGAACCCAAGGCTAGAGACTTAGAGTTCAGAGCTCGTCATCCTCTTAGATCTCTGGCTCCTGTCTCCCTCTCGGTGTCTCGAATCTCGACGTCTCTGGTCCCCGTATCCCGTCTCTGCGAGTCGGCGTTTCAATATCAGTCTTGCATTCGTGACATCTCGAAGGTATTAGTATGTGATAGTCCTCTTCGGCTCTTCTACTGGCTCTCCTTTACTCTTTGGTCACTCAATGTCTCAATCCGTCGGTGCCTCAAAGGTGAGAAACTTACTGTGCTTTAGAGCAGATTTTTTGCCTTGGTGAGGATTCATTTTTACTACTAGTTATTTTGTTGTTTTGTTGGCTGCTGGATTATGGACATTCTTATTTGTTTGTTCGTCTATTTAGAGCTCCTATTATGTATGTTATGAATGTACTCAGTCACTTTTTCCATCTTATTTCCCCTTTTTCTAGCAAAAAATTCTTTTGAAATTAAGATTCTAAAAGTTTCCTGATTAAGAATAGGGCAGCAACATTAAGATTCTTTTCAAATTTAGAAATAAAATTTTAGTTGGTCAAAATATGGGCCACCTGTCTTAATTTAAAGGTAAAGGGTCTGTCTCATTTATGTCTTTTTGTTATATGTACCATAAACAAAGAAACCCTGGGGAGATGACATAGATGCTTCCTCCATAAGATACATGTTAACTTCTCTGATTTCCAGTAAATTCATAAGCTTAAATTATTATTTAATGTGTTTTATAATTTGATGTTGTCACTAATTAAACTTGTGCTTCAGACAGGGGTCAATTTTTTGGGACAGCTGCATCCTCTTAACCTTGTAAATTGATTGGCTACTGCTTAAAGGATGAGCACGGAGTTTTGATACATGAGTTTTTAACCAATGGCAGCTTGGATAATTATTTATTTTGGAGTGAGTTAATATTTCCTTCCATTATTGTCATTTCAGGTTTTTATTATATAGGATGACATTATTTCGTACCTCAGGGATTCAAACTTTCAATTATCTATTATTTTTTGGAACAGGGACATCTCATGTCGAACCACTTTCTTGGAGCAATCGTATGAAAATTGCCCTTGATGCTACCAAAACTGTTGCATTTCTTCATATTCACGAAGCAAATATTTAAAAACCTCTCATATCTTGCTTAGTTCAGTATGTATATCCCACTGATCTTACAAGATTAGAAGTCATTAGCTATACTAGCTATTCTAACAGCATATTTTACTATCATCAGAACTTCAATGCAAAGCTATCTGGTTTTGGTTTTGCAAAGGGTAGGCCACAGAACTTTAATGCAATTCTATGCTCATTATTCAAGTTTACATATTTCATTATTACTAATTTTGTAACATGTACAATTTGAATTTTTAGATGGATCAAGCATCAACGAAGGTGGAGGAGACAAATCAATGACAATGGATACTCAAGAAAAAGAAATTAGATCTTAATCATTTGTTTTCCACTTATGTGTAATGTGATAGACTTGTTCTTATTATGTTTAATTGATTGTCATAGATTATATTAAAACCACTTTATGATTGTTATGATTAGGTTTTAATATTTTATGATGAGTTTTATATGATTGTATGTATTGTTATAGTCTTCATAGGTGCAAATATTACCTCTCAAAGAAGGCAAAAAAAATTTAAAAAAACACCAAATAGGTCCTGGACTGCTTGGACTAGTCCAGGCAGTCCACTGGTCTGGTCCAACCTAAGCCTAGGTTGGTACTGGACCAGACTGGACTTTGGGCTGCCTTGTTCAGCCCAAGGTACTTTCCAAACCAGACCTCGGGTTGAGGCCAAACCCGGTCTGGTCTGGTTCGGTCCATGATCAACCCTAACACATACGATTGATGTGAATTTTTATTTTACTTTATACACGGCATTGCATATTTAATTCTCATATTTTATATGTCAATTGTATGTTGCTATGAGGATCCTTTAGAATCTCACCCTTTTTTCAAAACAAAAATGTCTCAGCGGGTGCTAGCGGCTCAAAAGGAAAGAACACAGATACAAGGAACTTATAGGCATGTTTCCCAAGACAAGGATCATGGTTATATATTTAGTCTGTATTTTGGAATATTTTTGGATATTTTGTTCATATTTGTAAATATTGCCAAACTCTGTATGGTTGGCTCTGGTCTGTAAACAAATACTCTTAACAGTATATTTGTACTTTTTCTATATGCCTACGAAACTTGGTCTCTATTACTTTATGAATATCGAAATAGAAACGGATGTTGACAGGAAACACTCATTAGCAAAAAAAAATATTGGGGAAACATGCAAGCTTTTTATGAATATGATATGTTAATTTTTTATTAGGAAGTGAGAGGATGTGGCATATTTATGGACACTTAGATAGTTGTGTGTGTAGGATAGATGATTTGGTAGCACCTTTATTTGGAAGGTCAATGTCTCTTACTATATGGGATTTTTAGATAGACAACTTAAACACACCTTTTCCTGTACAATGTGTGCCAATACTGGTAGGTGTACAAAGTGGGCAAAGACGGTTTGACATTGAAAGTTTATCTATGGAAAGGTGCCAACACCAATGCCAATGATGATTTCTTCAAAGTGAAAGGATGTGTTCAAGTCAATTGGTCAGAAATGTCCTTATGCTATGGGATTTAGAAAAGCACTATATAAATACAGTCTTGTGCACAATCTTGCATACTAGTTTGTAAAGAATCATAAGGATAAGATTATTGTGAAGTGTATTATAGATGGTTGTCTAAGGACAATTTCAACATACACTATTGATAAGAAAAATTCATTTCTAACTGCTAGAAGATTTAACAAAGAGCATATACACTTTGCACAAGCTAACCTAGTTATCCCCAATAAAAAGAACTGCACACTGACTTTAGGAGTTATAGTGGATAAGTTAAGGTGTAGCATAGACAAATCTCTAATGACATATGGCAAGACTTGCAATGAGATTATGGTTTGAGCCTCAACTACCAAAAAGCATATAGGGCAAAAGAGAAAGCATTTGTACATATTCATGATTGTCCTGAGGAATCTTATATGTTAATCCCTTGGATATGTGAGAGGTTGAAGGAAA
Source organism: Inga laurina (assembly GCA_963855925.1). Taxonomy (NCBI): domain Eukaryota; kingdom Viridiplantae; phylum Streptophyta; class Magnoliopsida; order Fabales; family Fabaceae; genus Inga; species Inga laurina. The sequence continues at coordinate 16,772,634 of OY979709.1, forward strand.
TCGATGACAAAACTATGCCAAAATGGGTTGTATTGTTAGAAAATATATTCAAATCACTATTTATTACCTATGGATGAAGTATAAAAAGGATTTTTGGAAAGTGCTTGACCTATTATTTATTTAGATGGATGTCATTTGAGTGGTCCATACAAAGGAACTTTATAAAGAGCACAAGCATATGATGTAGATGATCAATTATTTCCTCTAGCATATACTATTGTGGCTGGGGAGATTTTTTATAATAGGACATGGTTCCTAGGAAATATAAAGGAGATTACAAGATCATTTGAGTTAACAATTGTATCTGACAAACATAATGCAATAATTTGTCCATTTGAGTTAATATAATACCCCGAATTTTGGGACCGGAGACTTGGGAATAAGCCTGAATTAAGTGGACTGTAAAGCCCTAGTTTAGTAGGTGCCCCAAATCTAGTCCCTAATGTTTCTTATATCTTTGGGGTATTAAAAAAAATAAAATGGTGAATTTTGGAGAATGTGATTATGCTGCCAATGAAATTTCCGGCGAGGCAATGAGATTGTCATATGATTTTGAATGAACAAATGATGATAAAAAATTGTGAAATTTTACAGGGTGAAATTAGACATTGTATGATTTAATTTGATAGGTCATTTGAATCAATTAGAGCTATATACAAAGAGTTATGAATTTTTGAAGTTAGCCCAGGAAAACTGTCTATTCTCTGGAACAGCTTCGAACGATTAAAGTTTTGGGAATGATATGCTTCTAACTAGCAAAAAGATATATTTTTTCTTGAAACTAGACTCAATAAAGGTTCTATAGCCTTTAAAATCGATCTGATACAATGTCCACAAAATTAATTATAATTTTTTGAAGTTCGGTCAGAAAATCTGCCAACAAATCCGAAAATGGAAAAATTTGTGATGGTAAATTTGTAATTGTGAGATAATTTGTGATCAGCCCATTTTGGCTCTAACTTGGGCCTCTAGACGTGAACATGGCTGACCAAGAAGAGGAAAGAGTTATTTGAATTCAATTGGGCTTGTAACAACATTATATGTACAAAAAGTTTATGTACATAAATGTTAATATTTTGGTTTTTGGGAAAATAGAACTTTATGACATAAGCAAGCACATTATAACAATACCTTTTTGTTTTATATTTCTCACAAAAACCGTGCAGCCATGTTCAAGTAAGAGGGAGAGAGAGTTTGAGATTTTTAGAGAGAGAAGGAAGAAGAACTCACAAGGTAAGCCGATTTCCTCAGTGATTTGAGTTCCAATTCGTATAATCCTTTCTCTAAGCTATTCCTCTACATGATACAATGTTGTTTTGAAGCAAAACCTAGGGTTTAAAAGGGGAGTAGTTTCAGCTATAAGAAGGATAAGCCGAAGGAAGCAAAAGGTAATTTCCAAACCTTCGAATATTGATTGTTCTGGCCGCTGTGGAGAATTTAATCAATGAAATTTTGCTGGATTGTCTTTGTTTGTGAAAATGGAAAATGAGTTTTTGGAAGTGTTATGCTGTCAAAATTAGTACTAAATGGTAGTTTTAACCTAATTAAATAGTTAATAAAGTGGTTAGGAGTAGAAAGGAACACGTCTACAGAGTCGGAATCAAAAAAACCCAAATTTTTTCCAGGGAATGTGATAATTTCGGCCAGCTCTAGTTAAGGGCCTTAGAGTTGGATTTTCAATTATTTGATGGTTCCATTGAGTTCAGGAGCAAACATTAGTTGGGGTTACAGTTGTTCATTTTTTCGGAAAAGGCTGAAAAAGCATGATTACGAAAACGCCCCTGAAACCCTTAAAGTGGGGCTGCCAAGGGTAATTGTGTAATTTGACATTGAATTTGATAATTCTAAGTTTGGAAATTGATTTCTTGGGCAAAAATATGTCAGAATAGCCCATGTCAAAATTTTGAAAAAAAGTACGGTAGGAGCAGGTTCGACAAGGCTAGGCCAGATCCCGGGGACATTTTAGTAATTTTTCATAATAGGCTCATATAATCCCAGAAATACTATGGAAGTGTCTAAATGGTACATTTGGCATTGTACGATCGAATATGGAGTCTGAGCTGTTTGCACGTAGATCGAGGAACTATTTCTGTTTAGCAAAAGGGACATAAGGTATGGGACGTACCTTAATTGCATGTAATTGATATATTTGCTTATGTAGTGATGTATGTGATTGCTTTACTTGATTGTGTAGAGCATATTTGAACAAATGAAGCTCTGTTTCTATCTTGTTGTGGCCATAGTTTTGTTATATAAAATATTGAGCATGCAGAAATGTTATTTGGCCCATGCATCTAGATAAAGCTAACATGTCATACACATAGCATATATCATACATGCATTATGGTATCTGTTTCCTACTAAAATTCTCTCGAATCTCACCCTCCCCTACCAATAATTTAAACAAGAGGAAATAGAAGATATGTTGAGAATAAAGAAGAAAATCGTACGAGAGGATTGCAGTGGTGGAACGAAGACGGGAAGATGCCTCTATTCCACTGGGATTGGTTTAGATACCCAAGAGCCCTATGCGGCTACAAGGTTTGTAATTATCAAGTATGAATCCCTATAAGGAATTTCTGTAATCATGCACATATTATCAGTATATTTATGTTATTCCTATGTTGCCCACCGAACCGTGCATTAATATTCCGATGCAAGTCAAAATAAGATAAGGGGGTGATAGTTAACATTCTTCCATAAGGTTATTCTTCATTGTTAAAGAATCAATATCTGAATGAAAAAAAATGAACAGAACATCAATAAATAAGGAAAGAAAATATTCTTCCCCTCATAAATGAATGCCACTCACACAGCTACCTTCCATAGTTCCATTAGCTAAAAAACAAAACGATGACTGCTCAAGAGGTTGCTATTATGGGTTCAAGAGGAACCATCATGAAAATTTACTATCTCTATGTGGTTATTGCTCAAGCAGAAGATCGATTGAGAAGATAAGCACCACCTTAACCAAGATAATGACTGCTTTAAAGAAACGACGGTGAGGGGATATGAAAAAGGCGTTAACGGCAACATAATCAACCTGGAGCAAGCACGGGCAAAGAGCACTGAAGAGAAAACATATTGTAAGAAAATTTCATAACAAATAGTATGGAGTTATCTAGATAAAGGTAAAAGCTTAAGGAGGGTTATTGTAAAATTTCAAAGGTTATAGACTTTTTTTACAAATGAAATAAAGTTCAAGAGTTTTTTTTATAGTTAAATCTAATTTATATAAAAAAATTAATGGGAAAATTGCCATAAATACTTAATTGAAAATTTGTTTGCCAAATGGGACCTTTTGCACATAGGAAAGATTGTTTAAACACAAGGGAAGATCTTTTGCACACGGGGAAGATTGTTTGAACACAATGGGAGATTGTTTACATATAGGGAAGATTGTTTGAATACAATTAATTGTTAAATGGGACCTGAAGTACCAAGGTCCTTTAAGAGAAATAAAATAGGAAGTAAAATGACCACATTGCCCTTATGTGATCTTCCTTTGTGTTCAAACAATCTTCTTTATGTGCAAAATGTAATATCCCAAATTTTAGGCCTAGAGACTTGAGGAAACGACTATATCAGGCAAACTACTAAGCCTAGTTTGGGAAGGTTCCCAAGAATGTCAAAAGATAGAAAGACTCTTGGGGACTATGTGATCCAGCCTTACCAGGAAAAGGGCCTAATATGCGTAGGCTGGAGGATTAAAGTATCAGTGCAAATCTGCATAAGACACATAAATGGTGCCATTAGGTTGGTTAAAAGATACCACCCAGCTATGTTATAAGGTATAGGACAAGTTAATCGAGTAAAGTATACCGGTATATAAGTGCACAAGGCACTTTCAAGGTAGACATGTATACCCTGAGTTTTTGGGAATAGATACCGATGGGTGCCGCCATATGGGGCACACACACATATACTCTGACTTGGCACCGTTTGGTGGGCCTCAATATACTTGAAATAATCCTGAGTAAGTCCTGAGTGAAACCCGAGTAGACACTGATAAAGTAACTTTATTAAAGTAGCTTTAATAAAGTAAGTAATGATGACATAACTTTTTTGTTGGATGAATATAAGAGTGACAAGTGTCCTCTCATCATGACAAAGTACATTCTACTTTTGTATTGGATTAATGAGAGGAGGACACATGTTCCTTAATCATGAAAGTCATAAAGTGACTTTTGTGTTGGCATTCTCAGGAGGTGCAACCTAGCGCTGAACCTAAGGCAATCTACCGATCTCCGGTCTGGTCACCCGACTAACTTTCTCAAGCACTGAACCTGGGAGCCGAGGGAAACCATCCACTTTCCCTGACAAGTTGGCTGGCTAAAGGCCATGAAAAGAGGCGAGACCCACTTAATTAAAACTAGTGACACGTGTCACCGTGTAGCTAGATCACAAAACAAATGGGACCACAGAATTTTGACACGTGTTGGATAACTTTTAAGACTCATTAAGGGCCATATATTTTCACCCAAACAACCCCAAAATTCAGGAAAAAATCCCAAAAAACGTTGAGAAAAATGGAAGAGGAGATAAGGTAGATGAATAGTGAAAGTTCTTGAGCTACAGGGTCGATTTCACCACCGATTTAGCATTTCCAACTCCTGGAGTCTTCTGTAATATTGTTCCTCTCAATGAGAGCAACATTTCTACAGTTTTAGATTTTCATTTGGAGGGATTTGGTATCATCTCACCAGTTAGAGTACTGCCAGATTTCCAAACCGATTTCAAAAATACGTAGAGGTAAGCGTGGGCTTTATTTTGAATCGATTGGTTTATTGCTTGGATGAGTTTTTATGGGGGTGGAGTACTATTCATATTTCAGCCAAGGGGTATTTTTTAGATTTAATCATGTTTTAATGATGTGTTTATGATTAAATGATGATTTTGGAAGTTATGTTCAAGGTTTCCTGAATTCGTCTTTTGGAGGCAAAGAACTTGCAACATATTTTTGATCAGCCAAATTTAGTCTGAATGCTATAAAATTTTATAAGATTAAAGTAGACATCATGGGCTTTAATTTGATAGATAATATGATCCATTTGGACAAGTAGATTGAAAGTGATGATTTTTCGCCTTGATTCTGGAATGAAATTTGTTGTAGTCTGTATTTCATGAATTTCTGGAAAATATGTGGCTGTAATCAATGCTCTGTAATATTTTTAATTGAAATAGGACTTAAAGAAATTTTTATAGAGCCTAGAACCAACTCATTTAGATTTTTTTAGAATTAATTATGAATTTCCAAATTTTTGATTTTTGTGTAAGTGCTACCAGAATTCATTTTATGGAGGTAGTCAAATGGTGATGAGTTTTTGAATGACCAAATCTTGTCTAATGGCCATGAAACTTTCCAAATTTGAAGTAGACATCCTAAACTTTAATTGGATATAAAATATGTGTCATTTGGGTTTGTAGATTGTGAGATATGAATTTTTGAAGTTTGTCATTGAATCTAGAACGTTTTTGGACTAGTTGTATTGTTTGATGATTCTGGAAATTTATTCCTATAATTTGCAGTGGTTAATATTTTTCCATTAAAGTAGACTTAATGAGGATCACATATGACTTTAAACCACTGCAATTAGATTTTTCTAGATTTAGTTATTATTTTTCAAATTTGAGTGAAAAATCTGGCAGATTAGGTGGACCCACAAAGTTATGGCATTTAAGGTAATTTGAGCCAAGTATGGGTCCAAATAATAAAGTCAAGTCCTAGAGATTAAAGTAGCCCATTAGACACTCAATTGCCATGGCTCTAATAATATGCCTATACATCTAGGGCCATGAGAAGTCAAGAAGGAGCATTTCCAATGGTTGGAAAAGAAATGATACAAGGAGGGACTCAAAGACAAGAGGTAGGGAACTTTCCTAACTTGCATAACTTCATATGTGCGCTTGTATATTGATGTGTTAGATGCTTTGATGAATTGTATGAAGTATATGTGAATGAGTGAAGCTCTGTTTTAGTTATACTATGGTCATTAGTGTAATGTGTTAAACATTGAGTATGCATAGATGCCATTATGTTAGCATGAATTTATATAAGCAAGCATGTCATGTACAAAACATTTCTTGTATGCATTTGTTAGCACTATTCGTTATTGCGATTCTCTTGAATCTCACTCTCCCTCACCAACCATATAGGTAGGTGAGCTCAGAAGAGAAATTTAAGAAGATGTGTGAGAAGAAAATGTGATGGTGAATTTTGAAAGGGGTATCTCTACCTTCCTTACTATTCACTTACCTCGACTTTTTTAGCATTGTTTGGTACGCAGTATTGAATTTTGAGGGATATAGATTGAGATTGACATTGTGATTGAAGGTGGTATTGAGGCTTTAAATTACGTTTGGTATGACATGGATTAAAAAAATGAAACTGAGGCCTATATCTAACAAAAGTTAGGCAAAAGACTCAATTGCCCTTATCTTCTTCCTCATTGCTACCTTCATCAAACTCAAGTGGGAGATGGGAAGACGCTTAAAAACATAATCATCAATATCTTAACTAAAGAGGCTATATCAACTTGAAATCTAAAAAAACAATGTCGAATTTGAAGTTTAGTTCACTCTGGTTCCACCATAAATATATTTAAGGGAAAATCTTTAAAAAAATACCATCAAAATAGGTAAATCCCAAATCAGTGCGCTGAAATTGTAAAATCTCGATTTAATGCTATGTCAGTACGGATGACAGTATTGGATCGGCGAAAAGATGATTTTGCCCTTCATCCCTCACTCTTTCCACTTCGGAATAACAACATGAGACTCTTAATTAACAACTCCAGATTCTTGATTGACAACTCCGCTTTATTCTTTCACATCTTCGTATCTCAAAAATATAGTATTGTTAATGTAAAATACAGTATTGTCAATAAAGAAAGAGGTGTTGTTATTGATCCTGAAACTTAAATTATGAAGTTGTGAAACAAGAAATGAGAGTTGTTAATAACAAGAGAATGGTGTTGTTATTGTTAAATTACAAAGAAGAAACTGAAGTTGTTAATTAAGAATTCGGAGTTGTTAATTAAAAGTCTCATATTCTTATTCCAAAGTAGAGAGATGGAGGGCTGAAGGAAAAAATCGTCTTTTCACCAACCCAACACTATCATCTGAACTGACACAGAACTAAACCGAGATTTCACAATTTCGGCTCACTAATTTGGGATTTACTTATTTTGATGGTATTTTTTTAGGATTTTCCTTATATTTAAAGTGGAAGAAAATTAAAGAAATAAATTAAATTAAATTCTCAAATGCACTATTGTGTACGTAAAGGCCATACTCGGTCTAGATATTGTCAATGTGAATTATTGTAATTAGTGGCTGTCAGCAACCCAGCACACTGTCCTTGCACGATAGCCTCCATAGATGTTGGATGTTGAAAGTAAGAGCTTCAAAAACGTACATCTTCATTAGACGATGATGGGATCAGCTGGGTGTAGATTTGAGTTGAATATCGGAAATTGATGGGCAAGGAGCTCGAGATTCAGAAAGCGCTTAATCTCATCTATTTCTGAGAAAGACGCCGTCTGATCTTATTTTTCTTCAGTCACTGATTTAATGTTTGTTATGGATTATTAATTTTCATTGCCTTTTTCTCTCCATTCGGATTATTTTCCTGGTTTTGACTAACAAATAATGGAGATTGAGGGCAAAGGTGAAGGTGAGAGGTTCGTCCGTGGTACTTGTGTTGATGGAGATGCTCGACTGGAGACGGAGAAGGAGACCGGAGATGATGGAGATTGGGGAGAAGACGAGTATTGAGGGGTGAGAGAGATTTAGCGGCAACGTGAGGGATAAGATGAGGGTAGTTCGGTCTAAAAATTATTATAAATAGGGATAATTTTATGTCAAAATTTTCCAATCACAGCACTGCTTCATCAAGACCATTACTAACGGAGAGGTGGCTTTGCATTAATTTTATTTTTGTGATACTCTTGATCCCAGGTTATTCTCAGTCCCTCATATCAAATAATATCATTTGGCCAAATCTTTCATCCAATCTCAATTCCTACCTCCCAGTACTTCATACTACATAAAACCTTTATTCTTATTGTTAGAACAAACTCTAAATGATTGAGATTTAATATCTTATAAAAGTATCATATATATATATATATATATATATATATATATATATATATATATATATATATATATATATATATATAATACTTTAATAAAAGTATAAAGGTATTTAATAAAAATATAAAGATATAAATTATTATGATCAAATTTTAATGATTTAAATTAATTTGTATATATTTTTTATTATTTGATATTACAATAATATTTTTATTAAATATTAAATTTCAACTATTCAAAATTGATCTAATAATAAGAATAAGGAAGTGAGGGGAAATAGATAATAGGGAGGTGGAGAGTTTCTTATCCCTTTATACACATAATTTTGATTATGAGAGATATTTTTGTTGTGGTGTGTAATTAGAAACGAACATTTCTCCAATTTTATTACTTCTATTAAATAAGAGAGGAAATATTACCTTAGTCGCTTTGGCCAAGAAGAGCAGCTTTTTAAACACATTGATGAGAAGAAATAATAACAAAATTGCAATAGCAATATACCTCACATGGACTCGCTCCCTTTCATTGTTAAGAGAAAAACAACAACTAAATTTCATATGCATTTTGGTTGAGGTACGTGGATCGCCTTGAAGTATTTTTCTCAATATGTTCCGTATTTTAAATACTTTTTAATTCATTCAGTACTTCAAAGTATTTTTCTTAAATATGATTAGCATTCTAAAGTATTTTGTAGTTTATCATATGTTCTAAAGTTACTAGTAAAAAATATTTTAGAATGCTGGACACACATTCACTTAAAAAGTTTTTTTAAGAGTTATCGGTGAGATTAAAATTTCTCCCAAAAATACTTTATGGGCAGAATTTCTCCAAAAAAAAGTAATATTTTAAAGAAAAATTACGCCACAAAATACTTTGTTGTGCCAAGACAAAGTACTTAAGACCCGTTTGGTTCAATCTCATTATATCTTGCAATGCGATGCGATGTAGTGGTAATGCAATGCAATATTAATTATAAGGCTAATGTTTGGTTTGATTTTAAAACAAGGTGCAATGAGTTATTTTTTTAATAATTAATTAAAATTAATATATCACACAAAGTCTATTTTACCCCTAATATAATTTTTGTAGAAAAAATAGTTAAGAGCTATTACATTGCCTCATAATAACCGTCATGCTATCTCACTAAGGATCGTCCAATGTCAATTGTTGTAGTGATGGAGGTGACAATAACAATGATGTGATGGTGGTGGTGGTAGGTGATGACAGCTACGACAATGAAAGAGGAGGTAGTGGTGGTGGCGGCGGCAACAGTAGAGGTGGCAGCAATAAAGGGTAGCAGTGACAGTGATGGAGGAGGAGGAGGTAGTGATGGCCACGACGGCAATGGTGAAGGTGCGGCGGTGCCCCACTGGCACGGTGGTGGAGGAAGAGGTAGTGACGACGACTGAGTCAATAGTGGAGGTGGAGGTGGAGGTGGCAGCAATGGGGGTGGCGACGATGGTGATGGAGGAGAAGGAGGTACTGGCAGCGGCAGCGGCAGCGATGGAAGAGGAGGTAGTGAAGGTGGCCACAATGGTAGAGGTGACAACGGTGGTGTGGGGTGTGATGATGGCAGTGGAGGAGGTAGTGACGGCAGCCACAATAATGAAGGTGGCAGCTATGGCGAGGGACGTCAGCAACGATGGTGGAGGAGGATAAGGTAGTGGCAGCGACTATAACATTCCAAATTTTGGTCACAAAATTCCTTATATTTAAAGGAATAAAATGGTGAGTAATGATACTTTGAATAGCCTCTGGCTATAAATTTTGATCACAAGAATTAAACACTGAAGATTTGAATGTAAACGGTGCTACCAATGAAATTTCCTACTAGGCAGTGAGTTTGTTATATGGTTTTGAATAACCAAATGATGACAAAAAAAATATGAAATTTTACAGGATGAAAGTAAGCATCCTAAGATTTAATTTGATAGGTAATGAGTAATTTTTGGAGCTGTATCCAAAGAATTATGAATTTTTAAAGTTAGTCAAAGAAAACTAGCTATTTTCTAGAACAACGTCCAAAGATTTAAATTCTGGGAATCGTGGGCTTCCAGTTGACTAAAGCCTATATTTTTCCCTGAAACTAGACTTAATAAGGGTCACAAAGCATTTGAAATCACTCCAATTGAGGTTTTATAAATAAAGTTATGATTTTTTAAAGTTTGGTCAGAGAATCTGCCAAAATTGCCAAATGTTGTGAATTTGAAAAAAAAGATTGATGGCAATTGTGTAAATTGTGGAACAAGAGAAAAGAGGAAGGGAAGGGAAATAATTAAATGGAATCATAAATATGCCAAGTGGAATTATTTCAAGCCAAGGAATTAAATGTGAAATTATAAAAAGATGAACACATGTGTAAAATGCAATAAAATAATATATTTATGCATTTGGTTGGCATAAATGGATGAAGACCAATTGGACTGATTAGGGGGAGGAAGATTAGTTCAATTACAATGGGATTTTATGACACAAATAAGAAGAGGATAAACCCAAGTATAAGTTGGTTCATAAATTGGATTTTTGGAATAAAGTTAATTAGGGAATTATAGAGAGATATTATTAATTTATTCCTTCATCTTCCCCTTTGTATTTCTGTCCCAACAAAGAGAGAGAGAGAGAGAGTGTGTGTGTGTGTGTGTGTGAGTTCAAGGTGATCTAGAGAGAAGGGGGAGAAAAATCTCAAGGTAATCTTGATATTCTTGATGATTTGGCTTCTAACTTGTGCAATTCCTTCCCTAAGCTCCTCTTCTCCATAAATCTACATATTTAGCAATAAAAACATCAAGGATTGAGGAGGGAGAGGGTTCGGCTAGGTGAGAGGAAGAGTGGAATCAAGAAGTAGCCCTCACAATCTCCTTCTCTTCGATGTTGTTGGTTGATTTGTGGTTATTGGTTGATTTTTGTAAATTTGGTAAATGGAAATCCTAAAGGGTTATGCTACCCAAATTCACTCAAATCTTGTTTAGCATGTGATTAAAGGGCTTAATAAGGGATTGGGATTAAAAAGGAGCAAGAATTTGAAGTTGAAAATCAAAGCTTGCATTTTCCCTTTTTCTTTCAAAGGTTTCGGCCAAGTGGGAATCAGGGGGTAGGAGCTGGATTTTCAAAACTCTTATGATTCCATGGTGTTTAGAAGGAAAATTATGTAGGATTGATGTTGAACACTTTTTCAGAAAAACCCTAGAAGGAAAATTACGAAAATACTCCTAAAACCCTAATCAGGGGCTGTAAAGGACAAAACTGTCATTTGACAGTGATTTTGTGAAAACTGAGGTCAAAAATGGAATCTGCAAGGAAAATTATGTAAGAATAACTTGGGTCAAAATTTTTGAAAAATTACAGTCGAATTGGGTGCAAGGGGGGCTGGACCGGGTCCCCAGGGGCATTTTGGTAATTTTACAGTTTAGACTAATATAACCAAAAAAAATACTTTGGATGAGTCTAAAATAATACATGAATGAGTTTTAACCTAATTCTTGTATATTTGGAATTTTAGGATCGGATTAATTGCCCAAGCTGTTGGCACGTAGTTTGAGGAACTATTTTCAAGTAGCAAAAAGTTTAAGGTAGTAACTCTATCCTTCATACATTATGCCAATATTATATGTTTGTGTATGTCATCTTATGTAATTTAATAATCAACATGGTTATTCTGAGAAGGGGCAGTAGCGCGAGAAGGGCACTTTTACCTAATTGTTGAGTACTTATCCAACCGAGGTTTATAGATAGTAGAGGATTGAGCCCCTAACTTATGTATACATGCCGTGATATTGTTATTAATTTGTTGCATAACATGGAGCATAACATATTTACTTTTCGTATTTTATATGATTGATAGCATATTACTACTGAGATTCGTTTGAATCTCACCTTTTTTAAAAAAACTAAAATATTACAGCAAAAGGAAGCGGCTCGAGGGTCAAAACAATAAATACTAGCAACTGAGGTGTTCGGTTCAAGAAAACAAAGTTGTTGGTTATCATTAGCTTATTTTGGATAGTTTTGGACTAAGTTTGTATATATATTATCAAACCCTATGAGAAAAAATGGTAACGAAATCAAGTACCTTGTATTGATATATCAATATATTTACACTATTTCTTTGTTGCCCATCGAGCTACGTATCGTGTTCCAAAAATACTCTGAAAAAGGTGAAAATAAGATAAGGGTCTTGCAACGGCAGTTGTGGCATGATGTGACAGGTGAAATGAGATAAGTGAAACAAACACAAATGAAACTAAAGGGTATATTGGACTTTTTCAATCATACAATGGGGTGGTAAAGATTATTCATAAGGAGAGAGGTATGAATGAGGACTACCAATTTTTTAGTAATCATCATTACCATGGTAAACCCTATTACTATGCTAAAGAACAACCAAACACTCTTATCTTGTTAATGCAATCATGATTACCATTGCAAGTATACAATGCGGTTGAACCAAACAAGATATTAATGCATATGAAAAAAAATACTTTAGGATACTAGATGTGCCATTAATCCTTTAACTATCTAAGACACACACATACACATCTAAATTTACCCTCATTAAAATTGTTTTAATAAATTAACATCATTAAGTTAAAAACAAAGTTAAGTCTTCATAATAGCAAAAGTTTAGTTCATAATATTTAATTATAAACATAATTATTAAGGGCTAAAGTATCTGTTTAGTCCTTTATGTTTGCTCCAAGATTTAGTTTAGTCCCTTAAATTAATAAAGTGTGCTTTTAATCCTTTAACCCAAACACCGTTAGTTTCATCTAACAGAAAATGCTGATTGTATAGTTAAATAAAGTATACTTAAATTTTAAAAATATAAAAATGAATTATTGTATATTTCAACTTACCAAATAATTTAATAACCATAATTATCACCCCCATCTTCCTATCTATACACACTCTTCATTCTCCTTCATTAATGACTTCTCTACTCCAATTTTCCTTCCATTTTTTTACGGCACTGCTGCCTCTAATCCTCTTCTTTTATAATTTTCTTGAAATCTTTAATTTACAAACCCTTACTATTTCATCCCCTTTTTCTCTATCATTCTCTCTGCCACTTATTACTCCATAGCCACATCCTCATTCTTCTTATTTCGTTTGTCCAATTTAGCTATTTTGGATGTTTCTTGTTACTGTTCTTATCCTCTATTCCTAATCATCTCTATCAATCCATGTTTCACATTGATTTCTTGTGGTTGATTAAAATAAACAGAGGAGTATAAAAATGGAAGGAGTGCCAAGAAGAGAGGATTAGAGGCAAAAGAAATGCCAACTACTTAGAAAGGAATAAGAAAATGGAAGCAATATTAGAGTGGAGAATCAATTAATATAATGGAAGAGAGTGAGGCAGTGAGAAGAAGATGAGACAATAGTTTTGGTTATTAAAATATTATTTTTTAATTGGTTAGTTAGCATATATAATTTTTTTTATATTCTTAAAATTTAAGCATACTTTATTTAATTGCACAATTAGCATTTTCCGTTAGATGAGGCAAACAGTGTTAGAGTTAAGGGACCAAAAATATATTTTATAAATTTAAGGGACTAAAAATTGAGCCTTGGTGAAAACATAAAGGACTAAATATATACTTTAACCATTATTAAGATAAACAAACTTCCTTAAACGGTAACAAACAACTAAAATTTAAAAAATTACTAAAAAAATCTCCCATTACAAAACTTACTGCACAAAGTTACATAAGTAGAGTTTTGTATTCAGTGAAGTGAAGATGAGTTGCACATATTCAAGGATCTGAATATTTATACTTATGTAACTTTGAACAATAAATTTTGTAATCAGTGCTGTTTCAGCAATTGAAAGAACTGAAATGGACAAAACCACCCAGGAAACAAGCGGGATTGGGGCTTGACAACGCCACCTAAGGGCCCGTTTGGTTCGCAGAATTGGTTTTGATGGAAATGGAAATGGATATGGATATGGATATGGATATGGAAATGAGGTTTAAAAGTGTGTTTGGTATGTCATGGAAATGAGATCTAATTTTTGTAAGAAAATACCAAAATATCCTTCTAAAGACATGGGTGAGCGGGTTGCCCGCTGCTATTGTTGCCGGTGATGGGATGGGACAGCGTGAACTAGTTGGGCGTGAAGCTTGAAGGGGTAAAAAGAAGAATCTGGTCTCATGGAAATGTAAATCCAAGCTTTTGTCATGGAGGCTAATTCCATCAATTTTGATGGAATTGATTTCCACATGGAATTGAATTCCATGCTCCCAAAAGCATACCAAACATGCTTACATCATGGAATTCATTTCCATTTCCATTTCCTTGGCTCCAATTCAAGCGTACCAAACGGGGCATAATATGTTTTTCAATTTCTTGTTTGCCACGTGTCTCCTCAGGAAAATGCCACACGCTTCAAACCCCAACCTATGTAACCCACACCCTCCCTTCCTCCTTCACCGTCTTCCCTTCTGGAGATCCATACTAGTATTAGAAAATCTTCTCTCTACCATTCCACTATATATATATATATATATAAAAGCTCCAAAACTTTCACTTTTTGATATTTTTTTTATTTTATTTATTTATTAATATTGATATTTTATTTAAACCGTACCTCAAAACTTGCCTGAAATTGGAAATTTTCCAATTCCAACGATGGAGTCCAAACTTAGAGACTTGTCCCACCTATTGTTCATGGTCTTAGCCGTGAGTCTCCACCGTAGCTCCTATGCACAGCCGGCCACATCATCCACCTGGACTGGCACAACGTTGAAAGAAGCTCTCAACAAAACACCCTTCGGTGTTATTCTCGTCGCCTTCCTCTCTTCCATTGTCTTCTTGATTTTCTTCTCCCTCCTGATTCGTCACTGTGTTGATACCTGCGCCATCACTAGGATTCACATGATCTCCGCCGCCGTCACCGACCACCTCCGCCGAGAGGTCGCCGATAACTGTCCCGTACTCGTCTACTCCGATGTGAAGGACCTCAGGATCGGGAGCTCGGTCCTCGAGTGTGCCGTTTGCCTGAGCGAGTTCGATGACTCGGACAAGATCCGCTTGCTGCCAAAATGCAATCACGTTTTCCATCCCGAATGTATTGATAGGTGGTTCGCTTCACGCCTTACTTGCCCTGTTTGTCGCGCCAAGCTTACTCCGTCGGATTCAGCCAACAATGCCGACGCCGACTCCATGACCGAGTCGTCGAATCACGAAGAATCATCCGCTGCAGATTCCCAACAGAGCTCTGTGGAGTCGCCGGGGCCACCGCCGGAAAGGACTGGCGTGGATGATGGAAGTGGAAG
This sequence comes from Inga laurina, assembly GCA_963855925.1. NCBI lineage: Eukaryota > Viridiplantae > Streptophyta > Magnoliopsida > Fabales > Fabaceae > Inga > Inga laurina. The sequence continues at coordinate 16,788,008 of OY979709.1, forward strand.
CAGTAGTACGGGTCTTCCGGCGGAGACTGAACAGCCAATCCGGTCAAGAACGGCGGTGGAAAGGCTTGGGAGGTCACACTCGACGGGTCACTGTCTGTTCATGGAAAGTGAAGGGGTGATGGAGAGGTACACGCTGAGATTACCTGAGCACGTGAGGGAGGAGATATTAGGGAAAAATCAGAGAAGGCTTCGACGTTGTGCGAGCAGCAGCGACGTCGTTTTGAGGAGAGAATGGAGCTCAAAGAAAGGAAGAGATAATATGGGGAGGTGGGTGTTGCTCTGCAATATGACGCCGCCGTTTGTTTCAAAAGATTGGAGCTCTGTGAAATTTGTGGAGCAGAATTCTGATCAATGCCCGCCGCCGCCGCTTAGGCCTCCGGTTTGATACTCCATTTTTCTTCTTGAGCTTCCTCCCTGTAGATTTATCTGGATTCTGGGTAAATCACGGGTAGGGGTGGAAATAGGCCAGGCGGCCTGTCAGGGGCCTGTAGCCTGGCCTGTGATTGGCCTGTTCAGGCCTGGCCTGTCAGGCTAAAAGGCCAGGCTAAGGCCAAAACAAAAGCCTGTTTTGCTTAATAGGCCAGGCCAAGGCCTATTGACAGGCCTGTTAGGCCTGTCAGGCCGGCCTGAGCCTGTAAAAATATTTTTTTAAAAAAAAATCAGATAAGGGTTAAAAGATAATTTCGCCTGAGCCTGTAAGTTTTAGCCTGTTTTCGGCCTGTTTAAGGAGGCCTGTTTTCGGCCTGTGGCCTATTAGCCTGTTTTGCAGTGTGGCCTGTAGGCCTGTTAGTTTGCTTAAAAAATTTTAAAAATTCAGGCCCCTTAACAGGCTTCAGGCCAGGCTCAGGCCTAAAAATTGGCCTTTAACAGGCCACAGGCCAGGCTCAGGCCTGTTTGTGTCTTAACAGGCCAGGCCTGTTAAGGCAAAAGCCTGGCTTGGCCTGGCCTGTTTCCACCCCTAATCACGGGCAATGGTAAATTTGAGGACTTTTTATAACCAACTTTAATAACTTATATGTGCTTGTTTGATTAGGTGATTGACAGTCTTATAGTTATGTATATAAGGCGAGATAACACTTCTTTCACATATTTATTTTATATATCGAAAATCACGATTAAAAACTATTTTTGAAGACACCAATCTTTGTTTCAAACAATTTCAAACAAATATATTATATGCCAGGATAGTTTTGATCATACTCATAGTAATAAAATCAGGAAAATTAAAACAAATTTGGGGGGAAAAATGAAAAATTTGTGCAGGCTGGATCGTCAAACAGCACATGCAAGCTAGAGTATGCGATTCCCCAATTTATGGATGTGCAGGCTTGAAGGTGAACCCGTGGGTTAAAGCGGGTGAGTCCGTGGCTCAACTTTAGACAAGAGCCACAGGCGAATAGGGATGAGCAAAAATCCGATGGTCTGATCCGGTCTGATCCGAGCTGGTCCGGTTTGGTCTGGTCCAGTCAAAATAAATAATATAATGAAATCGGATCAGACTGGATCAGACTGACTGGTCGGGTTGGACCGGGTTCCAGACTAAGGGATCAGACCACCTAGACTGGTCCGGTCTGGTCCAAGTCAATTTTTTAAAAATTATTTTTATAATTTAGATGTTATTTTTTATTTTTTATTTAATGTTGTTAGAGTTTTTTTAAGGATTTATAATCAAGTTTTATTTTTTTATGATGATTTTTATATGATTATAGGTATTTTTATTATCTTAATTATATTTATCATGTTTAAATCTTTTTTCTCAACATATATTTTTTATTGTTGTTAAATATTTTGATAGATTTATAATGTTTTAATTTTTGGTGACATATTTTATATTATTATAGGTATTTTGTGGTCCTAATTGTGTTTAATAGTTTCAAATTTTGCCTTCCAAAGAGAAAAAAATAAAAATAAAAAATATTAAATTTTGGTATTGGACTACCTGGACCAGTCCAGGTAGTCCACCACACCCGGTCTGGTCCAGCCCGACCTCGGGTTGGTACTGGACTAGACTAGACCACGGACTAATTTGTGCAACCCGAGATCTTCTCAAGACCAGACCTCGGGTTGATGTCAAACCCGGTCCAGTCTGGTCCATACTCAACCCTACAGGCGAATATGCTTTGATGAATGATTCTTTTGATAGCAATTAAGTGTTCGTTTGGATGAGCGATTCGATTGCTTATAAGTTACTTTTTAATAGTGATTTACGGTATACGAGGTAAGTATGTGAGAGGAGTTGTGTCTCGATTTACGTAAAAAGCAACTTATAAGCAATCTGGTCGCCCAAACAAACAGACGCTAAGTTTATTATGAAGGAGGGTAATAAACTAATAATGATATTCACTTACACAATACTTCAATTCAGGCAAGCCACAACATACTGAATTGTGATTTAGTCAAACGAGAGCGGAACTACGAAGCTATTTTACTAGCTAAACAAGCTTTGAAAATGCCCCTAGGATTTCAGTTGGCTTCTTTAGAAAATTTTTCGTTGGTTTGCCTCTTATAGCGTAGAGTAGTCTTTACTATTTTCTTACGTCATCAAAAAAAATTAAAAAAAAAAAACAAGATTTGTCTGTATTGTTGGTGGGAACCAAGGAAAAAAAGTGGTCCTCGTATTGGTTTGGGCATGGCAATTTTCAGATAGGGAATCGAAGCAGGTTTGATGTTCCAACGAAAACAGAATACAATTCTTTACCCCTAAAAACAGAGTAGAATAGAATTAAATGCATTTTAACGTATGTTCATTGAACTCTGCTGAGAATAGAATCCTTTCATTTTGTTTTCTTTTTTTATTTATTTGCCACTACTGAGAATGGAATCTTACAATAAAATGAGCATGGCAAAGACTCTTGGGTTAGAAGGGAGGTCACAGGTACCTATGTTTTTGTGTGGACCACCATAAAAAAAATATGTTCATTCCAAAAAAAAAAAAAAAAAACCCTTTTTCGGTATTTTTAGCACTCAGAAATATGGACCCATCAACATTTTTTTTTATTAAATTTTTATTGTTAAATGTTTTAGGCCTAAAATCTTCATTGTTAAATGGAATTAGCAAATTGATGAAATTTTGTTAAATTTTTCGTTGGATTAAAATTTTTTGTTATTATAGTCATTTTTATTAAAAAAAAAAAAAACCTAGTCTACAAATCTTTATAGTTATCTCAATTTTAAATAAGGTCCTTGTAGTTATTTTGTTTGAACGGGAACTTTATTGTTTGATCCAACAATTTTGATTTATATTCTTTATGAAATTTCATTTATAAAATTGCATAAGTATTAAAACCGTGTTAAATAAGAGAAAATAAATTTCATTAAGTTTATGAAATTCTGTAAATTAAAATTAATAATTTTTTACACTTAATAATGAATCCTTATAACAAATCAAATTATAAGGACCAAAAAAATAAATCACAGGAACCTAATTTAAACTTGAAGTGATCTATAAGAATTTGTAAATTAATTTTTTATGGTGCTTTTGATCTCAGAGTTATTTGTTTATAATTAAAATTTTATATTTAAATTTAAAATTAGGAAATTATAGTCACGCTAAAATATCAATATTTTATGGAAAATGATATTTGATAAATAATAATTAAAATTTTCAAAAAAAAATATGAAAGATAAAAAAAAACATGAGAAATTTGTTCATAAAAATAAAATAGGTATGATATAGTGGGCTTCCAACTTTCCAAAGCCATGGACCAAATTTAGAAGGCGTAAATATGAAGCCCATCACCATTCAAATTCAATTTTTAGCCGAAGTTCCGATATAAAGCACAGCTCAGCAATTTAAAAACTTTTTGGGAAAATGGAGGTAATATATACCATCCGGTCATACTAATTATCACCTTTTTTTCACCATTTTTCTCTTATAGCTCTTTGGGCCAATTAGTATCATTGCGACCAAATGCCTCTCGGTATGGGTCTTTTTTAACAAGCAGGAGATTTGAACACAAACAGTTTGTCCACTTTATATTTGTTTGGGATAACTTATTTTTGAATAATAAGTACTTATAATTCATAATTTACGGTATACGAGGTAAGTATATAAGAGGAATTTTGTCTCGACTTATGTAATAAGTACTTATTTCCCAAAAATAAGTGATGTTAAACACTCACTCTATGGTCTAACTAGTCCTTCACTAGATCAAATATCACTTGAAAACCAATTTTTGACATTGACTCTGGTTTTCAACTTAATTTTGTAACCCCATTTTTTATGTTATGATTGGACTAGGAGTTGGTTCATTGGTTTGATTGATCAATTGATGTGGTCTAATTTTCAGAAGATTATAACTTACCTAATTGTTTTTGGTTTGAAATTAGGAGGCTTGAATTCTAAGTGAAAAAAGAATTATATTATTTATAACACATTGTAAACAATAGTTTAGAGTTTATATTTTAGTCAAAAAAAATAAAAGAAGGGAAGAAAGAAGTGTATGGAGTCCTGATCTAAGTCAAAACTCATGTATGGTTTATGATATTATTGAGGTGAGCTTATTAAGAACCTGTTCTAGAAAACTCAATAAATTGATTCAAATAAGAAATCTTCTAAAAATAATAATTTAATCTACAAAGCTCAAAAGGATAGTGAAAGATAATGATGGATATGATTAAAAGATAAAAGAAAATATTAGGGATATTTCAATTAGATTGTTTGAACAATCTAATTGGCAAGAAAGGGTTAAATAAAATAATAGATTAATTAATTAAGGATATTGGGAAATATTATTTATTTAAGGGTATGAAAGGATACTAGATTTTAAATAATCTAACTTATAAATGGATAAGGCTTAATGGATAACAAAGATATTTTTAAATCAGGGTAAATTAGATCATGAATGACATTCTGATTCATGGAGATGATGGTATAGGATTTTTAAATTAAAATATTAATAACCTAATAATAATAATAAATAAATCCTAATATGCCACTAATAATTAAATGGCACCTAAAACACTAATTAATGACACTTGTCTCAAGACATTATTAAAAAAAATGAAAACTATAAAATAAATAAATAAAAAATGATAACTTAAACAGACTTTAACTAGTTGATCTTTAAATAATATCTTCTAATCTCATGAAAAATGACAAAACTGCCCTCCAAATTTGCATCAATTATGGCATAACTCAAGATGACACAGCAGATTCACCACATAATGAGAGGTCACCTGAAAACTCAATGGCTATGACAAGGAAACAAATTAGAAAGACGCTCCTTATTCATAACGTTAGGTGGATGATGTATTAGGGAGGTGAAATCTTACGCATTTTATGAAACTTTGCCAAATTTTTTTTTCCCCCAAATTCCATATATCAGGTAATTTGCACATTCAATATGCTAGGAAATACTCCTTCCCTGCCCGCTTGTTGAGAATCTTGTAATAAATGCAATATAAATTCAACTATAAAAATTGATAATATAATTTATTTAGGTAAGAAACCTTAGTTAAAAAAATTGGTCTGGTCCATTAAGGGCGTATCCAAAATCCAACAAATGTTCATATTAGGATAAAACCAAACCATTAAGAAAGTAGGGTTTGGAAAGCTTATTGGGATGAGACCAAACTTAAAACTTAGAAGTATTTATAGATTATCTACTGACAAGAACTTTCTTGTTAATGGTAAGATTCAAAGTTTCAAACTCATCAACTTTTTGAATTGCCAATTAAACGAACTTTCCACGAAACAATTTATAATTAATGTAAACATTGATGTCGATGTAACATATACCAAAAAGGTACTCCCTCCGGTCCTAATTATAAGATAAAGTTGATTTTTTTTTGAGAAATTAAATAAGCTAATTAAATCACTTTAGAGTATTTATATTTTTAGTATATTTAGATTATATATCAGTTTATTAGTCAAATTAATTAGTTTGAAGAAAAAAATATAAATATAAATATTTTAAAGTGATTTAATTGGCTTCTTTAGTTTCTCTAAAAAAGTCAACTTTGTCTTATAATTAGGACCGGAGGGAGTAATTTCTTTTTAAACTAGTGGGATCAAACTCATGACATTTCACAAGATGATGAAAACTTGGTGCCACCACTAGCCAACTTTTATTCTTTCTTTTTTTTTAAGTAAAAGACTTAATGATATTAACAACTGAGATTCTAGCAAAATCCAACTTCAATAATATAACATAGCTCTATTCATGGAAGAATCAAACACACCGTTTTATTTTTATGTAAGAAAATACAATTCAAATCTCCACTATCAATTCATTAATCGATCGATGGTGGAGGACTTATTGATTTGTAAATTAAAAGTTTAAAATTCTGGTTTCATATGCTCAAACGTGTTTGGGCTGCTTTGAAACTTAGAACCGAACGCAGCAAAATCAAACCAACAATATTGTTGTAGAAGGCTCTTACCAAAAAATAAAAAAAGCTCATGGAAGGCTACTTAGTTTTGAAATTGAAGACTAGGTTTATTCCAAAGCGATGGTGATGAGAATGAGATGTTCAATAATAATAATCTGATATTATATATATATATATATATATATATATATATATATATATATATATATATATTCCTGTCGTAATTAAATTGTATAGCTAGCCTTCCGCACCCATTTTTATTCCAATTCCATTCAACAACTATTATTGTATTCCCTTTTTAATTACAATTCTATACTCGTATACATTTATGTTTTTTTTGGCCAAAAATTTACATTTATGTATTTTTTGAGACTTAAAGCGTAAAGGGTTTTGCCTCTCACAATAAATACACTTATTGAAATTCAAACCTATATTCTTCTTTTTATAGGGTAAGATTTCTTACTACTTTAACCAACAACTTATTAATACTTTATCTGCATTGTTATATATATACATTTGCATTATATAACTTCCAAGACTAAATGTCTCACATTTTGTCTACAGACAATTATACGGATACGCCAAATAATTATTAATGCACATCTCTTTTAAGGAATGTAAATGTACCAAACACAAACACTAACTTTTATTTTTGGGCCATCTAAATATATATCTAATTCAGATTAATATATTTAGACTTTGTGCAGCTACAACCGGTCTTACTATCATCAAGATATAATTAATAATACTTAGATAATATAATTTACTAATATCTTATATATAGAAATAAATTAACATATCAAGCAAGAGACAAAAAAACAACAACTGAACATATAAATAAGAGACGTACAAGATCAAGATCAATATTAGAAATATTTATTTTAATTCATAATTTTTTAGCTTTACATGCTTGTATAAAAAAGATACATCATTTTATATAATAAAAACACCTCATCCTTCCTCGTCATCACCAGAGATAGGGGAGGAGGAAGAGGAAGGAAAAGAGGAGTCAAAAAATGTATTATACTTGACATTATTGTTGTCGATAACAAGATTCAACTTCTTATTGATGGCATGTAGTTAAGTGACGATTTTTACAAGGCTTCGCTCCATGCGTTCGACCTTTGCATGAAGCTCATCAAGACCCTCCCTCATCCAAGGTGGCAAAGGAGGCGGTGCACGCAGAGGAGAAAAAGGAAGGACGGACTAATGGACTTTTGTGGCATCTCACCATAACTTTGGTCTATAGGAGAGAAGAGGGAGCCTAAAAGACAAGTTTGAAGGAAACAAAAGGATTGGAGGAGTTTAAATAGACATGACTGATGAAGAGTACGTTAATTGAAGTGCTTCAGATTTCAAAGAGATGTGTTGAGAAGTTTATTTTGAAAGCTGAAACGATAGAAACTCTGAAACATTTAATATCAGTTGTAAAGGAACGACAATCTATATAATTATTTCTAAACATGTTTTAGTGATGATATAGGAAGAAGTTAAATTTTGAGATTTTCATAATATTTAATACTGATCAAGACCGGATTGGTCACACTTTCATGCAGTCTAAATAACAATTTCTAGACTGATTGTAATATCAATATTTACAAAAAGGTAACTAGTCATAGTTTTTAAATTGTCCCCGCCTATAAGAGGTCTAGATGTGGCGGTCTTAAATTACTTTTTTGTAGTAGTGTATGAACCTTTATCTTACCTTTTTTAAAATATCAAGTCCAAAATAACTCATTATTTTGTTTGAATTGTTTTTTTTTATTTGATCAATGATTTTTCCTTTTGAGATTTAAAACGTAAAGGGTTTTGTCTCTTTTAATAAGTGCACTTCTTAGAATTCAAACTTATATTCTTTTCCTTATGCGATGAGGTCGTTTATCACTTCAACCAACAATTTATTCATATTTTATTTGTATTGTTATCCATATGCATTGTATACCTTCCAAGACTCATATCTATGACTTTTTGTCTGCAGACGATTATATGGATACGCCAAATAATTAGTAGGGCACATCTCTTTTAATAAGACATGCATGTATGCCAAACACAAACACTCTTACTCTTGAGCCATCTGAATATATATGTAATTCAAATAAAGACTCGATCAAACAATTTGGTTCTTTCCCGGTTTTTTCCGTCTAATTGAATTTGATCCGGTCTAGTGGTTGACCCTTAATTGAATTGCCAGTTGGAGGATCTACGTTCAATATAATAGTCAACTCAAGAAACTCATCATTTTCTTTTGTTTCCTTCTCTTCCTTCTTTAGAACCAGAGACATATCCTACGTTAACATTCACTAGCTGCTAAATAAAGAACACAGAGTCCTTTTATTAATTCAAGGGCAAAAGTTTTGAGATTTTTTAAATGATGATAAGAGATCTGTAGCTGTTGATATTTATCGTCACAATTAAATATGATCATCCTTTAATCTTTTCTTAAATATGTTATCAGCCGGATTATGTATGCAATCCGCGGCCCTTTGTCGTAGTTTTGGGCTTTTTGACTCTTGGAACACATTATTATGTGTTAGAAAATGATTTCTAAACTATACATGCATTAACTATTATTGTTTTGTACATTATTTTTATAACTAGGTGGCTTAATTAAGTAGAGAAATGCTATTAGAGTTATGTAAGAAAGTATCTAATAAAACCAGCAACGCTGTCATAAAACCAACAATATTATATGATAGTTAATGTTACGTTGTGCTTTAAAGGGATAATAATAATAATATAAAATTGGGATAGCAAAGATAGGGAATATTGATATTTTTTGTTTTTGGACCGGTAGGAATATGGAGATTGATGAATAGCCATACAATAAAAGATTATACTCCCTCCGGTTTTAAATATAAGATAAAGTTGACTTTTTTTTGGAGAGATTAAGAAAGTTAATTACATTATTTTAGAGTATTTATATTTTTATTTTTTCCTTCTAACTAATTAGTTTGACTAATAAACTGATATATAATCAATATATATATAACATATGATATGATTAAATAACTAATTTAACTTTCTCAATCTCTTTAAAAAAAATCAACTATGTCTTATATTTAGGACCAAAGAGAATAATTTATATTCAAAATGATTAAATAAGTAGAATGTGCATGACGCCTATTGAAGATAAAATTGCACAAAATCGTTTGAAGTGGTTAGAATATATCTAGAGAAGGATGTTGGAGGTATTGGTGATGAGGGTAAACAAGACAATATGAAGTTCTTTGAAAAAAGTCGACAAGAAAAAAAAAAAAGAAAAAAGAAAAAAGAAGGTTAATGAAGTTATTGAAAATTAACTTTTGATTAGCAATATATTTATATATTTGATGTTAATAAAACATAATAGTGCATTGCAGCCCATGTAACTCACATCATCTGGGGTAATGTTTCTTGTTGTAGTAGTAGAAGTATATTACTTTTATGTTTCCTTTATCAACTTTTCTTGTTTTTTTTTTTTTTTAAAAAAAAGAAGTTTTTGAAAGAATTAGTACTCCTTTGTAAATGCAAGGGGATAAAACCAAAATCTCTATGCATATAAAAAAGGTGCCAGATATTTGATCACTTGCCATGAATGGAATTAAAATTAAATCTCAAGGGGACAAAAACTTTTTCCTTATAAAAATGGTGAGCTATATATATTATACATGGGTCAATAGTTATATAGTTTAATGAAGGGTTAAAAGGTATTCTTGTTCTGGAAGTTTTTAACGAGAAGCAATTTTATCCCAAAAATTTTTAAAATAGAGCAATTTATCTTTGACTATTAGTTCACATGTCATCCACATCATTTTTCTTAAGGTACAAATTTACCCCATAAGTTTTAAATCTAATTTTAAAAAAAGATAAAGTAGATGACATATAGACTTTCAGTCCAAATTAGCATAATAACAAAAATAACGTGAATGACATGTGAACTATCAATTTAATATATTTAATTAACTGATAATCAAAATTAATTGAAATAACAATTAGGATAAAATTAACCCGAGCCCTTGAATTTTGCGTTGCGTGTGTCCGTTACGCCATTGCGAATAGATTGGGCTCACAAGGAAACAACCTCGTGGTGGGGGCCCACTAGGCACTTCCTTTCCCGTTCAACACTTTCCTCCCGTCTCCCTGCAATGGCACTTTCTTTGGAAATTTCTTGACAACTTGATGATACAGAGGAAGGGGTAATCCTTTATAATATGGTAAATTAAAATTTCAATTTTTATTGAAAGAGGTGATCATATTTAGTACCTGACAATAATTTAAATATGATTGCTTCCAATAGAACAATATTTATGCTTAGGAAAAAGAAAAAGAAATTCTTCCTAAAATAATAGTGTCTTTATTTCGTTGTAACAAAAAATATTTTTATTGTCACAAAAAATATATTTTTACTTTTTATATATTTATTTATTTATTACTATATAAATTCATCTTAATAATCTATACATTGTTAATGGATAATTAGAATTACCAGTAAGAAAAAAAACATTTATATTACAAATCATCTCAAATTTTATGTAGAGTAGAAGGCTAGAAAGAAGCTCATAACCCAAATTTTTAAAATGATTTTTAAAATTGTCGATACAAGTCCAGCCTGTATTATTAATTATTTTTTTTTGGGGTAAAAGAACAGCGTGTGAATTCCGTTAAAAAAAAAGGAGTGAATTATATGCCCAAATAATATATGTAATATTTGTATGTACACATAAGTAAATGTATTGTTATATGTTTAAACATAAGAGCTAGACAAAAAATTTGCAGTTGTCTTGAGTATAAAATCTCAATTGACTCTCCTAAGTTTATAATTTTTTTCAAAAATATGTATTGATTAAAAAAAACCAAAACTTATATCAAGTTATTTATATTCATTATATCAAGTTTTTTTAATAATGTATAGCCCTGTATTTTTCTTTTTTTATGTGGATTTATAATTAAATATAATATTTTAAAAATATGACACAAGACCTTATGTTATAGAAAAAATTAATATAATAGATATAAAGATCTGGATCAAAACATTATCCTTAAAAAAATATTTTAAGAAGATTGATAAATATTAATTATAAATAAATATTTTTTAATATTTATAAATTAGTTATGTAGTTGTTATATGATACGATATATTGAAAGATTAGATAATTAGATAATAGTGTCAGGTAAAACAAGATAATTAGATATAGATAATAGTTTTATCAAAAAAATTCGGGAGATTTACACTTAGGTCCCATGCAAGGAAAAAAAATGAACAAATGGTCCATATAGATTGCAAAATGAAAAAATAGTCCCATGGAGTTGTCAATACAGGCTCCTGGAGTTGTTAATGACAACGCCAGGAGCCTATATTGACAACTCCATGAGACCATTTTTTCATTTTACAATCTATAGGGACCATTTCTTCATTTCTCCTCTTCCATGAAATTTCACTGTCATTCTCCCAAAAAATTCTATCAAACATGAAGATTGAGTACTAAATTACTAATTACTAATAGATATGAATAACACTGGCAAAAAAAAAAAAAAGGATATGAATAACAAGCGCAAGCGGCAAAGAACATACCACACGCTACGGCGTTTGAGGAGAACGAACGGCTTGTTTGGCTGTGAGTGTGTCTCTGTGAGGCTTCGAGTTCGACAATTGCTAGTTGCCACCCCATTAGAGCCTCCTTCTTTAACCTTTTCTTCGTCTTCATCATTATTATTCTTCTTCCTCTGATTCCTTCTTCTTAATCCTCCCTCTCCTCTTCCCTATTCTCAATCCGCCAACACTTTCCTTCTCCGTTAAGATTTTTTGCTTCCCTTTCAAACCCCTTCTGTACATACACCACCAAATCTTCACTTCCATTTGACGCCTTCAGTTCTTCGTCTTGAATCTGAGCTTCTATCTTTATACTGCGGCTATTTGCTGCTGGGGTTTTCGGGGTAGAGATCCCGCATCCCAGTGATTTCTGTTCGGAGATCGATCTGCTTTGCTTGATTGGTTTCCGGTGGTGTTGGTGTTGGTGTTGGACTGGGCAGTCAATAGAGTAAACGTAAGAATGTGGTGGATGATGGGAGAAGCCGGAGGGCATTATTGTTCTAAGAAGACCGATGATTTGTGCGGCGATGTTTGTGGCCAGGTGTAGTGTGTTAGTTTTTTTTTTTTCCTTTGTCGGTATACTTGCTCATAAAATTGTTCATTGATCTTCTACCCTAGTTCTGGTTAGGGTTTATTTCTGGATACTTGGGTTTCTGAGGCAATCCCGAATTCGATGGATCCCTAAAACGGGCACTGTTTTAACATTTTTATTCACTACTTTAGTCCGCCCTCTGCTTGAATCAAAATTTCCTCCTTTGTGGTATTGCTTGTAGCTTCGAAATAGTTACAATTGTATATAGAGTTTGCTATAAATTTCTTAGTGGCCTAGAAGAAGTAATACAGGCTATTAATGGCTAAATCATTCTTAAGTCGCCAACCAAAGCACCTACTGTGCACACTGCATGCTGTGCACAGAAGGTGCGGCTTGCAAGGGGGAAAAGGTATACCAAAAATTTTAAAAATAGACGATAAAAGGCGTCTGCCCTGACTGCACAAGAGAGGAATTGAATACTTAGCTGACACTGTTTCTCTGGGTATGTATAGCGTGTATGGAATATTTGTGATCTGAATTTGGATTCTGGATCAGGGGTAAGTTTTATAAGATTTTGACGTCTGATTACTCTCTTTTTTGGGGGTTTGATGATTATTACCCTGGTTATCCTTGGTGTTGTGTGAATTTTCTGGATTTGGGTGAAATTTTCTGGATATTTTAAATAATACTTGCAAGTTGCAACACACACACTCATGGAAAAGAACCTTAGGATTTTGATTATACATCTCTCTATTTCACGATTCAATGAAGCTGCATTGTTATGTTATCTTTGTGATCTTTTTCATTATTGAAGGAAAAGTTTATTGATCTCTTAGATGTTTGGTTTTTTAATATGCAGGGATTAGGCCAAGTATCAGGCATGTCGAGAGTTCGTTGCATTTTGCGTGGCTTGGATGTAAAAACATACATATTTCTTTTTACTGTAGTCCCTATGTGTATCTTTGGAATTTACATGCATGGGCAGAAAATTTCATACTTTCTGCGGCCACTTTGGGAAAAACCACCCAAGCCTTTCAAGTTTATCCCACATTACTACAATGAAAATGTGACAATGGAGAATCTCTGCAGACTTCATGGCTGGGGAATCCGTGACTACCCAAGACGTGTTTATGATGCCGTGTTGTTCAGTAATGAGTTGGAACTACTGAACTTACGGTGGAGAGAATTGTATCCTTACATATCAGAATTTGTCCTTCTTGAGTCAAATTCTACGTTCACTGGACTGCCTAAGCCTCTTGTTTTCAGAAGCAATCGAGCACAGTTCAAGTTTGTTGAGTCCCGGTTAACATATGGAACTGTTCATGGGAGATTTAAGAGAGGAGAAAACCCATTTGTTGAGGAGGCCTATCAGCGAGTAGCACTAGACCAGCTTCTTAAGATAGCTGGTATTTCAGATGATGACTTGTTGGTTATGTCTGATGTTGATGAGATACCAAGTGCTCACACCATTAACCTCTTGAGGTGGTGTGATGATATACCTTCAATCCTCCATCTTCAACTGAAGAATTATCTCTATTCCTTTGAATTTCATGTGGATGATAACAGCTGGAGAGCTTCAGTTCACAGGTATAAGAGTGGAAAGACAAGGTATGCTCATTTTCGCCAATCTGATGACTTATTGGCTGATGCTGGCTGGCATTGTAGCTTCTGTTTCCGCCGAATCAGTGATTTCATTTTTAAGATGAAAGCCTACAGCCATTATGACAGAGTACGGTTCTCTCATTATTTAAATCCCAAAAGAATTCAGAAACTAATCTGCAAAGGAGATGATTTATTTGACATGCTTCCAGAGGAATACACCTTCAAGGAAATCATCAGTAAAATGGGACCAATACCTCACTCCTATTCTGCAGTTCATCTTCCCGCTTATCTTTTGGAGAATGCAGAGAAGTTCAAATTTCTCTTTCCTGGAAATTGTATAAGAGAGGGAGAATGATCTTGGCGACGAATTTCCAATTTCCAGAGTTATTTGCCGCTCGAGAGACAGATAACCGATGCTTTACTGACTGTCACTTAATTGGAGGGCTGGGCTGTGTTCATGTCCAGTAAGATATTCTTTGAGAAAATGCATTGAGGTCAGGCAGATGCCATGATGCTGGGTGGGATTAGGGGAATCTGTACATAAATCATTCAAGAGGTAGCAGAGTGTCTGTCGCGGCGAGCGAAGGGAAGTTTGGTTTGGTTGTGAGAAAATGGCGATATCATCTTGAATTCACTCTGTTTAACAGTGTGGCTGATCCCCATATATGTTATATGACTCGGTTCCTCCTGGAATTTTGTTCTGGAAAAGAATTTACTACCTCCTGTCCTAAATATAAGACATAGTTTGTAGTGCAAATTGCACTACAAAATATGTCCTATATTTAGGACTGGATGGAGTAATATTTTTTATTCCTATTTGATGCTAAATATGCCTCTTCTTATTGTTTGTTAGTTTACACACACACACACACACAAACACGCATAATATTCAGGCATTTGGTGGCATTGTCCATTCGGTTCTGCGCATATCCTTGAAATTCCCATGCTTTGCGCTGTCCTATGCGTGTCTTCCATTTTTCTTTTTTAGGTAACTTCCACCAAGTTTGATAACCAATATCTGGTGTTCAATATTTTATTTGCTAATCCCGAATTTAAGTATCTTCGGGGGAAATTGTAAATTCACGATGAGTTCTTCAACCAAGCTTGGGTATGGAATGTTTATCCTTTTAGTTTTTAATACTAGTTGTAACTCATTGTTCCTAGTACTGTTCATTTTCTGCATTCCATGGGTTCCGTCGCTTTCTGTGCCGTTTTTGTCTCTGAGAATAAGATAGAAAAATAACTTTAAATTTGTAAAATCTTAGATCAGGTTTGTTATCAAGAGTTGATAAGGGAATGATAAAACTTAGGGACAATTACAATGAAGTCCCACACAAGAGAAAAAATGAAAAAATGGTCCCTGAAGTTGTTAATGATAAGTCGATGAGCGTCCATTAACAAGTCGGGGAGCTTACACTGACAACTTCTGGGACCATTTCTTCATTTTTTTCTCTTGTATGGGATTTTATTGTAATTGCCCCTAAAATTTAATAAGTAATTCATAACTCATTTTTTAGAAAATACCTGATTTGAACTTTTACAAATTCCAGCTTATTTTTCTGTCTTTTTCCCTTTTCCCTCCCTCTCTTTTTCTCTTGTCAAAAATACACCAAGTTATATTAAAATACACTTAACACCATAAATTCTTCTTAGGTACAAAAATATTATAAATATTCAAAATTAGAATAAAAATGACACCTCTATTATGAAAGGCTCACTTTTTATAGTGGGGCCCACACTATTTTTTTCTGAAAATACCAAAATCCTATCAACTCAAAAATAATAAAAGTGAAAAAGTACAAATAGACTTTTACCTAAAATGTGTCAAATACCACATACTTTCCGGAGGAGTAAAAATAATCATGAACATTCAAAATAAAGATGGAAGTATCAAAATACCCCCAAAGAACACATACAAAAGAAAAATTTATGATGTCAGGTGTACTTTTAATATAAATTAATGTATATTTTTATCCCTTAACCTTTTCTTTAGAATTTTTCCTTTCTTCACTTGAATCCCCTGCGTCAGCGATGCACTCATTCGCTTTCCTATAACTATATATTCAATGTAGGATTAAAGGGCAATTCACACCTTGAAGTTTTCAATTTGTTGAAAATTTGACCCTAGACTATCTCTACGCGTAGTTTCCGTCCAATTATTTTTAAATCGGTGCAATTGACTGACGGAAATGCTATACAGTGTTAGAATCATCATAAGCATAATTAAGTTGACTAACAGTTAAAACATTTGAATCTGTTAGAAAGGTTCTAATTGCACCAAAATAAATACATTGGGACAAAAATCATGCCTTGAAAAATATTAGGGCAGAAATTGCGACTTTGCGAAAACTTCGGGACCTGGATTGCACTTTAACCCTTCATTGAAAATCACCTAAAATTTTTTAATTTTGTGTGGGTATGTTTCGTTGATGCTTACATTTGGTTTTTTTTTTGGCCCGGGGGGGGTGTTGGGGGGGTTTGGTGATTGAACTTATTTGGTTGAACAAATTAGAAGCGACGGGGATAGAATATGGGTTATTTTAGATATTTATGATTATTTTATTTGAGAATTATTTGTTTGAGAATAATTTATTTAAATAAAAATATAGAGTATCATTTAGATTAATTAGAGTTTACTATGATTTGGGAAATGATAGAAAAATACTCTTGTGTTGAATTTCAATAATTCTAGATTGACCGATTTAGAATTTTAAAATTTAGACAAATGTAGGAAATTACCTAATTATCCTTATTTTTTTCTTTAAAAAATCCTCACACCCCTTGCTGGTTGCTTGAGCTTTGGTGACCTTGTTGGCGACCGACTGTCAAAGCTCCATCGATCGATCCTCGAAGCTCCGCGCGGTCTCATATATATTGTTTTGGATTTCTCAAGTAAAAATCGTTAATATGGATACTTAAGTTATTAATATATATACTAAAGTAGTAAATAGGGTCGGCCAAAACTCTCGACAATCTCATATTTTTTCAAATTTCTCAAGTGTTGGAAAATAGCCTAGTCCACTCTTGGTGGATTAGGCTCAAGCCTAATAGGATTGGGGTCAAAGTATAAATAATATAAAAGTTTTGGTGGATATATGTAATATTTCCTAAATTATTACGAGTCATATCATTTGACCGATAGAGTATGACCTACCAGTGGTACTGTTTCACTGATATAATATGTCTCTCAATTGAAAAGATATTTTATCCCTCTGATGGAAGGATACATCAGTAGAGAGAAAGGGGTGCGTAGAGCACTATAAATAAACATAGGGGATTCAGTTGTATGACACTGGAAACAACATACATAAACTCTGCCAAACTGACTCCTCATTCCCTCTACTATATTTATCTCTTCTTCCTCCTATCGTGGTGTATTTGCTGTGCGTCGTAATCACTTCTACAACTGTGATTCGATTAGCGTGGGTACAAAAGATTAACAGTCGCACTCCAGGTATACCCAATTATTCTTACATGGTATCAGAGCCAGGTTTAGCCTGTATGAGATTATGATCTCCATATTATGATAATATGATGTGCATATTATTATTTTCAAAGATTTATAAGATATTATCTGTTGGGACTTATTGGTATTTCTTCTTGAGATTAACATGATAATATATATATATATACATTGCTTTCGCTGTCTCTTTCGTGAGTTTGAAAGAAAGTATGTGTCCATGAATAAAGGCGCACACACACACACACATGATTATGAGAGTATACCACATATATGAATATATATATATATATATATATATGGTTATGATTGCATTTTTTTCCTTCGTTTTGTCATTTTTTTCTGGGTCTTATTATTATTGGAAAATGATTCTAGACATAGAATGAGTATAATAGAAGCCTAGAACCCCAAAATTGAAGAACTTAGAGAGAGAGCATGAAAATTGAAATTGAGAAACTTTGATTTTAGAATTGGGTCATTTTAAAATCAGAGAATTAGGATTTAAAATTAATCTCATTGTGTAGATCTCAAAAAAATTGATTGAAAACGATACCAAGAACACCCAAAACGGACGTCGGACGAAGGGGATACAAAGGAGAGAAGTTTCGGGTCCCACGGACCCGACCCTTCCCTCCTTCCGGGTCGGGTTTGACCCGGCGGGAGGTTGAAGATGACCTCCCACCCCAAAACGATGTCGTTTTGGTGTTTTATAAAAAAAAAAAAGGTTTTTGTTTGAATGGTGTTTGGGCCAAGAACAAAATACCAATTCTGTTTTGTTTTATTTTTGGCCTAATCTGTTAGGCCCAAAGAGTGAGGCCTGAAACAAAAAAAAACTTTTTTTTTGGGCAGAAAAGCCATGTGGCATATTCGTTTGACATATGGCAGATATATTCCGACAGTACTCGGCGCGTGGAGGCTGATGATCCGGCGCGTGTTGTACGGATTTTTGTCGGAATGTGGCGCATGGTGTCCACGCGCCACTGTGAGTGTGTCTTTTCTGTTTTTTTTTTCAATTTTTTTGACTTCTCTTAGTGCGTAGAGGCGCATGCATGGTCTGAATGAGATCTGGTTTGTTCCTAAAAATCGCTAAATTAATGATCTTTTATATGATATGCTATATGAGTATTTTAGACACCAATTGATGTGTATTTATATATATATTTATGATATTCTAAATGCGTTTATTAATGTTTTAAACCATTTTGAAACTTCTAAAATTCATTTGTTGATTTCAATATTTTTCTGTTATATTTAAATGTGTTATAAACATGTTTTCATATATTATAGAGAGAATATTGTCTTATTTATATTATAATGAAGCATGTTTTAGTTGATTATTCATTATATTATTATATGTTTTTGATAAGTGGGAGCTTTTAGGAGTTGTTAGTCCTAAAAGTTAGAGTTGTAAAAGTACTTATATATAATTCTTGACAGAATTTTTAGTGATGTTGCTAATTTTTATGTGATGGGAGATACATACGTACACTCCTGATCATGAATTTAGTAGTATTACTATTTTTTCTGGTTAAGAATAATATAAGTACATGACATTGTATACTGTGTTGTGCTATATATATATTGTCGATGATATGTTCAATAGTTTGATTCCCTTAGAGAGACATATTAAATGTGGAATAGATTTGTCACAGAATAGAAAATGGCAACTAAGAACATCATTGCTGAGTTAAATAAAGGGGACAAATTAAATGGTGACAATTAGGATATCTAACATCGAAAAGTGCAATGGAACCTCTAACAATAGTTGTAGCACAACCTACTGCTGGGAATATAGCCCAACCCAGGAGGATCTAAGAGGTCTATGAGGTTTGGAAAAAGAAAAATAGCATTGTAAGAATTACATTGCTTAGCACAATGGCAGATGACCTCATGTGTGAATATGAGAAAAATGAAATAGCGTAGGCCATATGGGTAGCATTGAAAGACAGGTTTAGTGGTACATCCACCTCTAAGCTTAGACGATTAACTATTAAGTTTGATACATATAAACTTAGGCCAAATACTTTCATGAAACAACATCTAAGAGAGATGGCAAACATGATCAGAGAGTTAAAGGAAGCTGGGCATACTGAGTCTGATGAACAACAAGTTTAGGCAGTGATAAGATCATTGCCATCTAGTCGAGAGCATATGAAGGTTAATCTAACCCATAATGAAAGCATAAAAATTTTAATGATGTCGCTAAACACATGAAACTAGAGGACAAGCGCTTGGAGGCATACAAGTCCTTTGGCCATGCCTACTACACAGAGGGTGCAAGTCCTTTTAATGCAAAACCCGATTTCAAGAAGGGGAATAAATTCAAAAAGAATGGAAAGAAGGACAAGACTAAGTTTGTAAAAGGCAAAAAGGAATTCAAGAAGAAAGGAAAAAAGGGCGGGAAGAAGATGAAAAATGACTTAAAGAAGGTCAAATGTTTTGCCTGCCAAAAGATGGGTCATTTCGCACGGGATTGCACTGGGCGAAACAAGAGTGAAAAAGTACTAGTGAATTATGTAAATTCACATGTTTCCTATGTTTCTAGCACTGTTCTTCTAACAGAGAATATATGTTCTTCTTAGATTTTGGACTCAGGTTCAACAAACCACGTGACAAGGGATCAAGGATCCTATGTAGAATATCGTCGGTTTCCTGATAGATGTGAGTGGCTTTATATAGGCAACAATGCAAAGATTGAGGTTAAAGGCATTAGAACTTGCAAATTAACTTTGTGTAGTTGAAAGGCTTTGATCTTTCATGAAGTGCTTCATGCTCCTGACATCCGACGGAATTCAATTTCTATAAAATGTCTTATAAATTATAAGTTTAATGTAAATTTTCATGATAAAGTCGCAAACATATTTTATAATTTTGTATTTTATGGTTTAGCTTTCCTTTCAAAGAAGTTCTTTGTAATGGATATTATTGATGATTATAATATACATGATTGCTTTGCTACTTCCTCTGATTCAACTGTTGATATGGCTGTTTGGCATGCTAGACTGGGGCATATTAATCAAAATAAAATGATTAAACTAGTAAAAGAAGGTTTGCTATGATCCATATCCAATACGGAAATGTCCTTGTGTGAAAGTTGCCTAGCAGGTAAGGCAACTAGAAAACCTTTTGGTAAGGGAACGAGATCATACTAACTATTGTAATTAATTAATTCTAATATTTATGGTCCTATGGTGTGAGGGCAAGACATGGAGCTTGGTATTTTATCACTTTTATTGATGACTATTCACGATACCGTTGTCTATTTGATTTCACATAAGTCCGAGGCTCTTGAGTGCTCCAAAGAAAGTGTATAAATTTACAAAAGGAAGAAGGAAAAGAGCTCCAAAGAAAGTGTATAAACTTAGGAACCAACAAATGCAAAGAAAAAGGCAAAAAAGTCGTCACCTTGAGCCTTCAGTTTTGTCTTCAATCAACGGAGAATCTGCAACGCTCAAGCATGGATGATCTAAGACTTAGAGGAGGAGTAACTTCGCCCAAGATGGAGAGACAAGAGAGATGAACAAAGGCGAGAGTGCGCGGTGTGAGAGAAAGAGGAGGTGTATGTGAACCTAGGGCTTTTCATTCTTCTATTGGAGAAGAAGGAGGTGTGTAACAGGATTGTGACAAAATTTAGGGCAAAGTGGGAGGTGAAAATTTTGAATTTAGGGGAAAAATTGGAGCCAAAATTTTCAGTGGGAGGGATTTATTTATCACTGGTATTTGTTTTCAAACCAAGAATGTTGGACAGTTTTTTTTGTGAAAAAATAGATTTTCCACTTATGTCACCTCATTTTTAATAGATTTAGGATATATTTTAATATATTTTAGAAGTTATTAATGCTAAATTAAAGGGATTTATTGAAATTTTAATAAGATATCAATTTTAAGCATTATTTGGGAATTTCATTGTAAATATTTTATTTTTAAATTAAAATATAAATAGTTAAATCTAAGTAAAGTAATAAATAAATAATAT
Source organism: Inga laurina (assembly GCA_963855925.1). NCBI lineage: Eukaryota > Viridiplantae > Streptophyta > Magnoliopsida > Fabales > Fabaceae > Inga > Inga laurina. Next base: position 16,809,480 of record OY979709.1, read on the forward strand.
TAATTAAATTTTTCTAAAAGAATAATAAAAAAAGAAAGAAAAGAGTCTCACCAACACAGGCTTTGTCTAATATAAGGCCTTACTAGAACCCTACCTGAGTCTTGAGTTATTGGGCCTATTAATACAAAATGATTGAATAAGAGTTGTCATGTGTGTGTGAAAGAAAGAAGACGTCACAAAATATGCTAATCGATCTAAAGGTTCACAACAGAGGCCAAAAAAATAACACAGTTGAGAAAAATAACACAGTTGAGGTTGTTGTGGGAGGAGAGATAGAGAAAGAGTCAAAGAGAATGGGAGGGGAAATATCTTGAGAGAAGATAAGAAAGGGAGGCATTGTAAAGTCATTTTACCCACATTTTGAAATTTAATTGAGTCTATAACATAATTTAGGATTTGTGGAATTTACCAACCTGATTTTGCATTTCAATAGTTCAAGAGACTTTATATGGGATTTTCCGATTTTGAAATAGATAGGTCAAATTGCAAGATTGAACTTTTTTTTGATACAATAGTAAAATCGAACTTATACTGTAAATCAAATGAGTATGTAATTGCACATTGATAAATAGATGTAGTAGTAATTATTTACGTGTTTTTATATATTGTTTGAAATCGTAGAATGTATTATTGCAATTTACCACAAATTTTATATCTTATAAATAAAATCATGTGCTTTGCATTAAACTCAAGAAATAAGTTGTGTTGTTTATACTTTGTAAGTGTATCATGAGTTGTTATGAATTTTATCTTTTACATATTATTGTTCTTTCTTTTTATTTTTTGTTTAATTTTTATTTATGGATTTCATAACTATATATAGCTTCCAAAACAACTATTGTATTTTTATTTCATTAAAAAAATCATATTAGTAACACTAATAAATGAGTGTATGAATAAATTGATTACCAATCTAATAAAGTTTAAGAAATTGGTATTACTACTACTACTATCTAGTTGTATTTTTAAATCAATGAATGGTTATATTCAAAAAAAATATATCTATCTATAAATATACACACTTTGGAACATTTTTCTTTTTAAAATTCATTAATCACTGACTTTATTATTTGCTTTAGCCTATTGAGTACCACTCTTATCCTATTTATGTGCACTTGAAGACACTAATGACAAAAGAGATTACTTCATATATTATCTCAAAGCATATTGTTCATTGCACAATTATTATTTCTTCATTTATTATGTTACTTTTTAAAAGACATTACTTCATATATTCTTTCCTTGTTTGTTTAGCTAATGCGAAGTCACATGATGAATCCGTTGTAATGATATATGAATACATTTCCTAAGAATTCGTCTCCATGATGTCTCAACAAGTCTTAAATGATTATATTATCATTTATTCTCTAAATGATGAAAATTTGAAAATTTCAAATTAGCGACGGAAATAGTAATGGATTAGAGACGGAAATAATTATTGACGGACAATAGAGACGGAATAGCAACGGAATTTAAAGACAGAATTATTTTCCGTCGCTAATTTTTTGTCAAAAATTTGGAATAAATTATCCCCAAAATTAGTGACGGACTTTGTGACAGAATGGCGACGAAATTTAGAGACAGAATTATTTTTCATCACTAATTTTTTGTCAATAATCTAAAATAAATTATCCTCAACATTAGAGACAAAATTTGTAACAGAATAGCGATGAAATTTGTGACGGAATTCTGTGACGACTTTCAGACGGATTAGCAACAGAATAATTTCCGTCGGTAATCCGTCCCTGAATGAATTTAGCTACAGAAATTTGTGACGGAATAATTCTGTCTCTAATTTTCATCGTTAAGCCGTCTCTAATTTCGTCTCTAAAGTTTGCGAAGGATTTATTGACAGTTTAAAGACGTAATTCCGTCACTAATCTCTATCTCTAATTCTCTGTTTTTTTATAGTATAAGTCGGAGAATGTTTGTTTTGTTCTATTTATTGTGTTGAACTTTATTTTCTTAAAATGTGTATATATCAAATAGGGGTAATATTGAAAATTTATTAAATTTTAATATAAAATTAATATTTTCTTTATTCCAATGAAGCAAAACGAAATAAATAGAACTAAAAGAGTAGAAGTAATTTCGGACGATAATCTTGAAAGTGATACAAATTTATCAATTTTAACTAACTCATATTAATTTTTTTAATTATAATGAATATATTAAGGATCAGATATACCACTTCATTCTATTTATAAGTCATTTTAAACTAATTCTCACAAACGAAGGAGAGTTAGTTAACTCATTAACTATGGGCTAAATTTCCAATTTTGTCCTTATCTTTGATTGGTTCCAAAAGTTAACATAAATAAATTTCCTTTGTTTATTGCAATTAATAGGGGTAAAAAAGTACAAAATGCATTTACTACCCTGAAACTAAACTTATAAATAAGACCAGATTTTTTGGTCAAAAAGGATTTATAAATAAGACCAGAGTGACAGTATTTTATAAAAACTGATTTTTACTTACCATTTCAAAAAATTCAAATCCATAATTTCGATCGTGCTATTTATAGGTTTAGGGATGGGGTCCTTTATCCAATCCTTCTCTATGTCATTAACCTTCTCCTCAATATTATCCAACAATTACCCATCGTCTATAGGTTCAGCTGGAGAAAAGGTGAGACATTCAACTATTTGGAGCGTGTTCGATCCCTAGGAAGTATTACTTAGTTGTGGTTCCAGTCACGGTGCTTGGAGAGGCATCCTAGCTCCTAAGTGCCTAGATAAGCCCTTGAGGGTAATTGACGGTTCGCCCTGCCCAACATTGGTATGACTTAGGAGGAAGAGAGATTTAGCCCTAACCTTGGATCCTAGGTGAACCCAACCCCTTTCCTAAAATTTTTGCAGGAAAAAAATATTATCCAACAATTTTTTATATAAAAAAAAGAGTAAAATATTCTAACTATCCCTCTGTTTAACCTTGATTACATAGACCTCCTCTCTATTTTGAAAACTCATATAGACCTCCCTTAAAATTATAATATATGTAATTAGAGCCGGGAAATCGGGCAGAGCCTTTTGGGCTAGCCTGTTTAGGCCCGAGCCGATCAAGGGCCACCGGACTTATGATTTAGAGCCTCCATAAGAAGTCGGGCCTAAAAGGGCTAGCCCTGCAAGGTCTTAGGTTTCAATCAAATATAATAAGCTATATAGGTTTGAGAGATTGTATAAGAGCCCGTTTGGATTAACGGTGGAGAAGTGGCTTTTTTTTTTCATATGACTTTTGAAAAAGTAAGATAGGATTAAAAGTGAAAATGTAAATGTGATTTGTGTTTGGATTAGCGGTGGCAGAAGTAACTTTTTTTCTAACCTTGAACATGTTTGGATTAGAGTTAGAAAAGCCCGTTTAGATGTAAAATGACTGAAAATGGCATGAATCTTATGTAATACTACATATATATATTATTTGTATATATTGTGATAATTGAAATGAAAAAATATAAATAAAATTTGATAATAAGCTACTTAATCATATCATGTATTATGTATCCTCAGATTATATATTAGTTTATTAGTCAAACTAATTAGTTTGGAGAACAAATAAAAATAAAAATAATCTATAGTAATTTAATTAGCTTCCTTAATTTCTCCAAAAATGGTCAACTTTATCTTATAATTAAGACTGAAGGGAGTAATATATTGTATTTCCAGCCTTTCTCTCTCTTCGGCACAGCCTCACCGCGCGGGGGAATGAAAAAAAAGCTACTTCAATTAGCTTTTGCTGGACGTGGCTTTATTTTCAGAAGCACAGTGGAGTAAAACGCTTACCCAAACACCACCTTGAGGGTTAAAGTACTTTTCTTGGATATAATCGTGCGTTGGGGGCTGCTGGACGCTTTGGCAAACAGGCTCTAATTCATTTAAATGTATAGTTTCATAATTTTTTTTTACAAACATTTAAAAAAGCTTATTCAAATTTTTAAAATGTTGTAATATTTACAAGCAATCAATTAAAATTTGGGATTTAATATTAAGAGTAAATTAGTGAATAAATTTTAATTTTTATAAAGTTTAATTAAAAATAAAGTTATAGAATCTTTTTAGAATATTCTTAATGGAGTTAATGTTTTAGACTTAAGTTTATATTTTCAAAATAAAGGAGAGGTTTTGTATAATTAAACCAAAACAAAAAGCTGGTTAGAGTACTTTACTTTAAAAAATTAACCCTTGAAACACGTTCATGAAAAATTACTATTCTTATTTTTTATTAGGGGTATAATTGCATATTTTGGTAAGACCATGTCCTAGATGCCATCAGGGCACGTAGCTCATTAGCAATTATATTCCTTTCAATTCTAAATATAAAATTTAGATAATTAATTTATAGATATTAATTGCATATTTTGGTAAGGCCTAGTGCTAGCTAGTTATCATAACGGCATGTAACTCATTGACAGTTACGATTATAATTACTCCTTTCAATTCTAAATATAAGAATTAAGTAATTAATTTATAGATATAGTTATGTTAATTATTTATAAAAAAATTGGGAAATTTTCCTAAAACATCTCTATTGATAATTTGTATTAGAAGCTACTTAATTGAGCCAAGCACCATCTCTCAAAAGCGTCCCAAAATTCATTATCACCCAAAAACCATAAGGAAGGGCAACACAAATAAACTTCAGTGGAGTGAGTTATGAGAGCGCCGACGAGAGCACCGGTGAGTTTGAGAGGGAAATCTAGTGGAGGTTTTAGTGGCCTTGGGCCTACTAATCTGACACTAGAGGAGGTGGCAGAGATGCTTCGGAGTCGTAAGAAGGTACGTAAAGGGCAAACTGTGGGGGTCTCTGGCCGGCTAGTGGTCCCTCGTGTGGAAGAATGGATGGTGGGTTCTGGAGAGGATCCCACGGCAAAAGATGGTGGTCAGGGGACGACAAAGGGTTTGGTACAAGTTGACGACGGATCCAAAGCACCACCAATGGTAGCCATGTTGTCATATAAACAAGCATGCAACGGGCATGGGAGTGGCGAGACAGAGGAAACGGATGAGGAAGATGGCTGGTGGCTCAATGAGGGGTTGAAATCAAGGATTAAGGTGGAATACACCCCTTCTAGACCGAATATAAGTTCGCTTCCAGAGTATAGTAACCATGTAGCACGAAAATGGCGGTTTGCAACCATTGTGATAGTTCTTGGTCGAATGGTTCGGGAGGATGTGATTAAAATGAAGTTGTCTTCGCTGTAGGGCGAGGTAGACGTTATTGATATTGGTTCAGGATTTTTCATCGTGGATTGCAGGCGTCAAGAAACTTATGATTTGGCTTTGATTGGTGCTCCATGGCTTGTGTATGTTCATTACATCAGCATACGACCATACAGAGCATACTTCAATCCAGATGACGGCGCGGTGACTACCATTATAGTGCGGGTTCACATTGCTAAATTACCCCTAGATTATTATGATAAAGGAACACTCTATATCATCGGCAGTCAGATCGGGAATGTTCTGAAGGTTGATGCTAATACTATACGCAAGTTTAAAGGCCGGTTGCAAGGATATGCATTGAGTTGGACCTTAACAAGCCTTTAGTTCCTAGCATCATGGTGAATGGCAAGGTTAAGAAGGTGGAGTATGAAGGACTGCACTTGATCTACTTCACATATGGAAAGTATGGTCATGATGCCAATCATTGTCAGATGAAAAGAACCCAGTCATCAAATGATAGGGGAGTAGCGGAGTTCAATGATCGATGTAGCATGGAGACCAGGATCCCGACTACTGAACCGGCATAGGGGCTTGAGGCGACAGAGGTGACGCCGTACGACGGATGGATGGTAGTCCAGAGGCCATGGAAGGGCAAGAGAATGATCGAAGGTGTAAGCCAAGTAAGTAACGGTTATAGAAAGATTTCAAGCCGCCATTTACGCGATAAACATGCAAAGACTTTGGGATCCCATTTTAATGCTTTAGATATGGTTAACGAAGATTTTGCGGAGCAAGCTTTGGCCAAGATTATGTCTTCTGTATGTGTTAAAACTATGCACCCTATATTCCCACGGTTTCTAATGACATAAGAGATACAACAAATCAGTTGGGCTCACATGATGGGCCTTACACAATGGCGAAAATGCAGACCTGTTGCAATGACCATTGCAATGACAACAGAAAAGCCTAAGGATAAAATTCGATTAGGGCCGACGGCTATAGAGGAGTATTTGGAGGCTAATAAAAAAATTCAGAAGGGACCCACAAATTTAAGTGGAACGATGTGTGTTGATGATTGCATGGAAGAGGAGATAGAGAACTATGTTGTCTATCGCGATGAGGTGGCATTGGCAAATGACCAACCAGGTAAATTTGGAACACATGCAACACTAATAGACGCGAACGCCGATAATCCAATGGACCCTGGGGAGGAATTGCATTCTAAGTTTTTGACTCATAATAACCCCTTATCTGGGGATGACGAGATCAGGGATGCGTTGGTGCAAGCTCATGCCAACCTCATGCAGGATGGTTGAGTTTAGGTGTGCTCTGGTTCATAAAATAATAAAGGTTATTATGACTTGTGTGGTTTGGAATTGTAGAGGAACGGGTGAGAGACTCTTTTCTTCTCTAATTCAGGATATTTCTCGCTTTCATGATATTGACTGTCTGGTGCTTCTGGAAACTAGAGCTAGTGGAGAAAAGGCTCAATGAACAACGGCGAGGTTGGGATTTCAATTTTATGAGTTAATAGATGCGGTAGGATTTAATGGTGGGATATGGTTGCTGTGGAAATCATCTATGGGACATATTGAAGTGATTGAAAAGCACCATCAATTCATGCATGTGGCAGCTAGGGATCTCCTCGGGCAACACTGGTATATGACGTTTGTGTACGTGTCACCTAATATAGTTACGAGGCGATTGCTTTGGCAGGAGTTGAAACGGTTTAAAGGCACTATTCAGGGTGCATGGGGGATATGAACGCTACACTAACATCAAATGAGCGTTTTTCGGATGCAATTGCAGGTGTCTCCGTTGACAAGGATTTTAAGGAGTGGTTTGGGCAATCAGGTATGACTGATATCATATTTGCTGGGCCAAGATTTACATGGCAACGTTAGGGGTGTAGGGCTCATCTTGATCAGCCATTGGTCAATAATGACTGGCTGCTTACCTTTCTTAAAATAAAGGTGGTACACCTGCCAAAAATGAAATCTGATCACATGCCTATCCTAGTGCAGCTGGTAGAAAAACGGAAATCAATGAGGAAAGATCAGTCGTTTCATTTTATAGCGTCATTGGTACTACATGATGAGTTTGGATAGTTTGTTCAGAATAACTGGGATAAGATGCTACGTGGGTAGAGACTATAAATAAGTTCACGAAAGCATGTTTTTGGTGGAATAGGGAGGTGTTTGGCTTCATCGATTATAAGAAAAAGCAGGTGTTAAAAAGGCTACACGGGATTCAAAAGGCTCTTGGCCGAGATGGTATGAGGCCGGACCTTCATTCTTTGCAAAGGAGTCTATGGAAAGAATTGGAGGCCCTACTTATCCAGGAGAATTTGATGTGGGCCCAAAAAGCTAGAGTAGATTGGAATGCCATGGGGGATAAGAATACATGATGCTTTCACCTTCGAGCGAATGGGAGACGAAGACATAACAGAATTACAGCTATCACAGATAATAAGGGGTCATGGATTTATGATGAGGAGGAAATTAAGATTAAAGCAACAAATTTATTTAGTTAGTTATTCATGGAAGAAGACTATGCCAGGGAAGTACTTTCTTGCTCAATGTCATACCCAAATATTAGTATGGAGCAGATCGAGGCTTGTGGTGTTACAGCTTCAGATAAGGAGATTAAGTCAGTTATCTTTGAGATGGGAGCTTTGAAGGCTCCTGGCCCAGACGGGCTCAATGCGTTGTTTTACCAACACCAATGGGATAAGGTAGCATGTTCTGTTACTTCTTTGGTTAAACATTTATTTGCTAATCCCAAAGAAATTGTAGGAATAAACGGTACCCTGATTGTGTTAATTCCAAAGAAAGACCCCCTAAGACTTTCTGGGACCTACGACCAATTAGCCTTTGTAATGTTATTTACAAGGTTCTTACAAAAATCGTGGCAAAGAGAATTAAGGTCTTCCTACCAGAAATCATCAGTCCTTTCTAGAGTAGTTTTGTCCCAGGGCGGTTAAGCGCTGATAGTATTATTATCGTACAAGAGGTGATCCATACTATGAGGGTCACAAAGAGGAAGGAGGGGATGATGGCCATCAAGATTGATTTGGAGAAAGCCTATGACTGGTTGAGCTGGGAGTTCCTCACTCACTGTTTATCAGAACTTCAGTTTCCAGCTAATCTACTGGATGTCATCAAGTATTGTGTTTCTACCTCTTCTATGCAATTGCTATGGAATGGAGGGAAAGCGCACCAATTTTACCCATATAGAGGAGTGCGACAAGGTGATCCGATGTCCCCGTATCTTTTTGTTATTTGCATGGAGAAACTGACTCATATTATCCAAGAGAGCATTCAGAAGGGTGAGTAGAGGCCTATCCATCTCAATAGGAATGGCCCCCGCCTCTCCCACCTTATGTTTGCAGATGATATCGTCATTTTTTGTGAAGCTTCAATGCAACAGGTTCAGGTGATTAAGCAGTGTCTACAACACTTTTGTGAGGCTTTGGGGATGAAGGTGAACTCAGCGAAGTCCAGGGTTTTCTTCTCACCCAATATTCTCACAATAGAAAACGTGAGTTAAGTGATGAGTTAGGATTCACAATAACAGAGGATCTAGGGTGATATTTGGGAGTCCCGCTAATACATAAGAGGGTCACTAAAGAAACGTTTAGAGATGTTGTGGAGAAAGTCCAAAAGCGCCTCTCGAGTTGGAAAGTCAATACTCTTTCACTTGCAGGGCGACATACCTTAGCTTCTTCAGTCACAGTAGCTATTCCAATATATACTATGCAAACTTCTTTGCTCCCTCCTTCCACTTGTACGGAGTTGGAGAAGTGTAACAGGGATTTTGTGTGGGCTTCCACAGTAGCAAAGAGGAAGCTTCACCCTGTGGCATGGGATAATGTATGTAAGAGTAAGGCTAGAGGAGGATTGGGATTGCGACATGTGAACAAACAAAACCAAGCCTTTCATATGAAACTGGGTTGGAGTTTGATTAAGTGAAGGGATACTCTACGGGTTCAAGTAATACAGAGCAAGTATAAGTGTGGGAATGATGTGATTCCTCAAATTAACACTAGAATACAGGGCTCAAATGTTTGGTCAGGAATAAAATCAACATGGGGAGCTACGGAGGCTAGTCTGCTTCGGAATATGGATACCAATGAAGTCCTTTGGAAGGGCACAAGGGATGGAGCTTTTACTGTTAAATCTACCTATAATAGCTTGGTTAACTCTCAGGGCCCGCGCAATAGTACGTGGAGTAAGATATGGAAGCTTATAGTCCCTCAGAGGTGTAAGAAGTTCATGTGGTTGCTCTTTCATGATCGTTTGCTCACAAATGAGGCTCGTTGCATAAGGAATATCTCCCCAAGTAGTACTTGTGATCTATGTACTACTCTAGCAGAGACATGTCTCCATGTTCTTCGAGATTGTGGTGAAGCTCGTGACTACTGGAGGCAGGTGGTGCCGTCCCGATTTGCTTGGCAGTTCTTTAATGTTGATCTCCGTGAATGGGTTGGTTTCAATTTGTCAATGAAAGGTTATGACTATGAGGTGGGATGGCCGAATGTTTTCGCTACTTCATGCTAGCTGCTCTGGAAGAAACGGAACACATGTATTTTCGATAATCGAGTTTTATCTAAACGAACAATTTTCCTGCAGGCTATGGCATGTTTAAATTCTCTATTTGAAACCTGTCATAAACTGCGAGGGATACGTTTCCAGGATCATTCTCATGTTGTGACTTCTCCCCGGTGGTTGCCTTCGGATCATGGGAGTGTTAAGCTAAATGTGGACAACGCGTTCTCGGACTTGGATGGTGCAATTGGGTGTGGGGGTTTGCTAAGAGATTCGGCGGGGAAGAGCATGGTTGGGTTCTTCTACAGTGCTTATGGAGGGGATAGTTTCTCAGCAGAACTTTGGTCTTGTTTACTAGGACTAAAGCTAGCTTGGGAAACTGGTGAACGTAGTATTATTTTGGAGAGTGATTCGCTTGAAGTGGTGGAAGTTCTCTCTACAGGATGTGAGGATTCACATGCCAGGCTTGCATCAATTCCACGGCAGCTTCATGGATCTGGAGCCTTATTTGCTGAAGGATAGCACTCCGATTGTCTCTCAGGCTAGAGATTGTGTTTAAATGCGTCTTTGTATCCAAAAAAAAAGCTACTTAATTGATAGAAACCCGCCTAATATGTACAATTAATAAGAAGAGTTTAGGAAAAAAGTTACTCATTCCAATCCTAAATGTAGGACTTATTTACTTAATTTGAGTAGATTAAGGATATTAGTTAAATTAGTTAATATGAAAATATGAAATATTGTTTTTAAAACATTCTAATCATCTTCTTTAATTCTCTTCTCTCCCTCGCCTATCTTATTATTGTTGAGGGAATACCAATAAGGTTAATTTGGAAAAAAAATTGATAAATATATGAAATAAGTCTTACATTTAGAATCAACACAAACTCTTCAATTAGGCCTAATATTAAGGACCGGAGGAGTACAAATTTGGGAGACAACGGGGATTTAAAGTCTAATATTTATGATTAAAACAAACCACTTTACTAACTCTTATATTTAGAATTTGAGTATTATTTTTTTGAATGAAAAGGGGAATTGTATTAATCAGTCAAAGTAAAAAATTACATCAGGGGTGCCAACGGTTTACAAAAAGAAGAAAAGAAGGTGTCCCCTGTCTAAATATATGAAGGACATGAATGGCTTGCTCTAAAATACTAAATTTCTGGGAAAATATCTAAGAACTTGGTTTGATCCTGGAAGAAATAAATCACAAATTTATTCTCAAGTTCTTGATTCGATTGAAAGAAGAACAGTAGCATGGAAAGCTAGACTTTTGTCCCAAGGAGCACGTCTCCAGTTGATCAAATCTGTCCTTTTGGTTGTCAACCTTCATGTCAGGACTTGTATTCAATTGCCTCGGTACATTATCAACTTCTTTTGGGGTTCCAATGGAGATTAAAAACAAGGATGCATTTGCTGAAAAAGGGTGTTCTATTTCAGCCACTAAATGCAGGAGGACTAGGCTTGTGTAACTGTTCACAGGTGAATAATGCTCTTGCCATCTTCCCTCATTCTTCATTGTATAGTACTTCGGGGATCATATATTTGAACTATTGAGTTCAAACTTGCTAAAGAAACCATATAATTTTTCATGGAAATGAAAAGGTATGGTCCAATGTGCTAACATTATTACTGGCCATTTGAAATGGAAAGTGGATAATGGAACCTCAATTCCTCTTAACCACCCTTTATGCTCATGCAGCAAAGATGTTCAGACTCTAACTCACATAAGACAGACGCAGATCTTTTAATGCATTTTTGTTTAGGCTGGAATCCGATAAGATAAGATGGAACTCACACCTTGCACGAACTTTGTACCCTTCTAATGTTGCAGATTCAATTTTTTCCATCCCACTATCTTTCAATAGCCTCACTAATCAGCTATATATATTGGAGTTAGAATGCCTCCGGGGTTTATAAGGAAGGGTTGAAGTTACAAAGTTTAGAGACACCTCAAGAAATCAAGACTTTTTTTTTGGAAATTTTTCTGTTCTCTTTCATTGCCAATGAAAACTCTACTGTTGGTTTGGACAGTTTTAGATGATGCAATTCCTTCTTGTGACATATTAAATAAGCATTACCTTCCTATTCTGCAACTTGTGTTTTTTTTTATTGTGATGAGCCTGAAACAATGGATCATCCCTTTGTTACCTGCCTACTCACCCGTGCAGTATGGTATGGATGTTTATCTATCAGGTTTTCTTTCAACTCCTTCGTAAGTTTTAAACAATGGCTTAAGGAAACGTTATTGAATTTGAGCAAAGATGACTTCTCTCTGATGTTGAATACTATAATTGTGCTTCTAGATGTTATTTAGAGGAACATATATATAATTTATGTTTTGCACCATGGTCACTATTGTCGCCCTGATTTGATTATCAAGGAAGTATAGCATGCAGTATCTTTTACATCTATAGGTCCACAGTATCGATCTCTCAGCAGAATGATACTTCTAATTGGTCAATCTTCAATTTGGTCTCTTTTTAAGTGTTGAAGGATGGATAATCATCATGAAAAAATAAAACTATAGAAGAAAGCTTTTTGTGTAGAACATGGATTTGCTTTCAAGGACAACCCATCCAGTACATCCTAAGAAAAAAGGAAGATCCTAATATCACCCTCTTTGCTCTCATGTGTTTAAGAGAGAATTTGAATTGGATATGGAACTCAGTTTTCTTCAGCAGATCCAGGAAAGACCCTTTGGGCTTTTTTTGTATTGGCAAACAATTTTTACCATCAGAAAATCCACCAACATTATGCATAGTTATGTTATTTCTTTTCTAAATGTTTTTAGTGTTTCTAAAGTTAAATTTATGTCTGTTGTTAAACTTAATACTATTGATAGTTTTAGGTCGTGCCCTTCTTTTTTGGTCTCTGTATAAATACTCTATTGGTCATCGTTTTAACTTTAGTAATGAATTTTGATTTTTTATCATTAGAGACAATAGTCTACAAGCATTACGAACAATTAGCTTCCCTCATCAAGCACCTCCTCTTGTACAATAGGTTGTGGTTAATCAAAGATACAAAAGTTACTTTCCAAACTATGTGAGAGCTTTGTTAAGTAATCAGCATATTGATTTTGTTCTCTATACTATGAACAAACAACACATGCCAATCTCGATGTAGAAACAACCTGAGATAAAGGGGTGGGAGTTGTCACAACCCCTAATGTCCAAATGGATGATTTCAATACAATCCGTTAAGATAGGTACTTCTCTAAAACCATAAAGCCAACATAGGTTGAGACCATTTAGTACACCCAGCAACTCGGCAATGGCACGGGGTGCACGGGAGAGTCTGCAACTAAAACTAAAGAGCGATTGGTCTTTTTATCCCTCACTACTCCTCCACATCCACTGTTACCATTGTGGAGGACTAAGCCATCCACTTCAAACTTGGTATAGGGTGTGTTTAGAACAGCGATTGGTAATTGAGCTTATTTCAATTGGGCTTGTTGTAATATTATTTTTGGTAAAAGCTAAATTGTGTAATGTGATTTATGTTTGGATTAACGATTGTCAATTGGGCTTTTGTAAAAATAAAACTTGTTTGGATTGGCTTAAGCATAAGGGCTTTTGTGATAATAGTAAGAGAGAGTGGTTGGAAAAATATTTAAAAAATCAAGTAATTACTTTAAAATATTAGGTGCTACTGGAAAAATATTTTAGAGTTGGTGGAAATCAATAAATCAGTATTCTAAGTTTTGAGTGCTCTTTACTACTAAAAAAAATACATTAAAGGTAAAATTTTAGTCGGTCTCCTAAGACTAGGTATAACTGAAAAAATATTTTAAAGGGTTAAAAACATAAAAAAATATTTTAAAGTAATTTTTGGAGCTGAAAAAAATACATTAATGGTAAAATTACAATCAGTATGATAACACACTAGGTACAGTTGGAAAAATATTTTAAGGGCTTAAAAGCACCGAAAAATATTTTAAATTAATTTTTGTAGCTGAAAAAATATATTAAAGATAAAATTGCAATCAGTCTGATAACACACTAGACACAACTGAAAAAAAATATTTTGATTGCAAGCAAGAGAGAGAGAGAGAAAATATCCACCCTTAATTGTAATTGCAAGAGAGAGAGAAAAGAAAAAAAAAACGTGGGACCATGGAATATATTTCAATTGAGCTTTTGATAAAAGTTCCAAGATTGAGCTTTACCCAATCTTATGTGAATAGTGCTCAATTTGCCAAAAGCCCAATTACTCATTTTGTCAACCAAACATGCAATTTTTTTTTTCTCAGCCACTTATTGAGCTTAAGACTAAAATAAGTCTAATTGACCCCTCTAATTGAGACTCCAAACACACATAGTCATCCAGAAAGCTATTTGTACTCAAACTTGCCGCATGTCCTTCATTGTAGAACTTACCCTTACTAATGAGAGATATTTGTCCAGATAGGCTCGAAAAAGCTATCATGGGCGTTGAAAGGTACAGCTAAATAATTAGTATCAAATAGCTTTTCGCATCTGCTTAACCAGATGTCCCAACATATATACCCAAAAACAATATAATAGAATCAGATGTAAGAATTGCTCTTCTTATTTTAATACCAATTTGTTCCCCGTTTTTGTTTTGGCCCAAAAGAGAAATACTTACATATATTTGATAAAAGTAACACGTTATCTGAATTCTGTTTAATGAAAATATAATAACATATAATTTTAATTCTAGTTGGTGGATGATTTATTTGATACAATTCCCTTTTTATTTTGTTTTTCAGAAAAATAAACATCTTAATTTGGAAAAAAAACAAAATGATCATCAAATATTTTTCTTAAAAATAAAATCAAATGTGAATTATTTCATATGAATCATCAACTGGTTAAAATTAAAATGGTATAAATTGTTTTATTTTTATTGGATAGAGAACAGATAATATAACACTCCTACGATATGTAACCATCTCTCCAAAAATAATATCCCATAAAAGTGACAAAGCAAGGTAAGGTGGAATCAAGTCTTTTACAATCAATATATGAATGTATTTTTTAGCATTAAGATTCGAGACATATCAGGGCCTTCGAAGTATGTATGATCCTTTTTCCTACTTAAATCAGATACTAATACAATTTAATAATCTAAATTTATACTGTTTACGCACACTTTTACAATAATAAAAAGGTAATTCAATTATATTGCAACAAGTGTCTCATATTCGAACCAAGTGGTATTGTTGAATCTGGTCCCAGACGTCAAAATAATTTATGGAATGGGATGCTTCTTTATTTCTCCATCCAACTTGGGGAACTGCTGATAAGGCCCATTCCATCTTTTGTCACTTCAAATATTCCTTCCTCTTTCCAGTGGGGCTGAATTTAGCAAAAGAGACTAGTCACTCGCAACATTACAAATACGAATTCCTACTAAAAGAGAAAATATGATTAGTTTAAAACAAAAAAAGAAAAAAGAAAATCCGTCCTTCCATATTTTTATTCCTTTCTTGTCATTCTGCAACACCACCTGATGAACTCTATCCATCAGAATCAGAAAGTAAAAAATAAAAATTAAGGGGAAAAAAACAGAGAGACACAGAGAACCATGCATATATTATTAAGTTGGCTATAAAAGGAGGCCCAAAATCAAAGACAAGAACTCAAGTAAAACATCCAATTAGAGCAAAAATGGGAATAGGAGGTGGTTACCAACAACAATACTATGGCTATGGCAGTGGCAGTGGCAGTGGCGATGGTGGCATGTGGATGGAACAACAGTCTCAAGCTCATCAGCGTCATCAACACCAACAATCCTGGGGCTCTCCACCCATGAAGCCTCCTTCTTTCCCTTCTGCCTCAGCCTTCTATGGCGGTGCCGCCAGTGGTGGTGGAGGAGGATTTGCTATGCATCATCCCCAAAGTTTTGAGGACACCGCTACCTATGGTTCTCCCGGCCACCACCACCACGGCGGCTACAGGGGACCCATCCCCGGAGGATTCAACAAATTCAACTCTTCTGATGGGTATAATCGCTACGCCACCGAGGAGGTGGCTGAGTATGATAGGAGTGGTTACATGGAGCAGGGTTATGGTGGCCATGGAGGAGGGATGATGATGATGAAGCATGACGAGGAGCATCATGAGGATGAGATGAGAATGAGAACGGAGAGCCATAACTATGGCTTCAATAATCCCAATCAGCATCATCACAAAAATTTTAATGTTCCCTCAAAGCCTCAGTACCCTAACTTTCAGCACAACTACTATTGGGCTCAGAAGGGAGTCTGATTATTTATTATTACTTCACTCTTAACACTATCTTAAATATGGCGCCTTCGTCTTCATACCAATAAACGATCCATCAGCTCTTCTACTCACCAAAAGAATAAAGTTGTACTATAATAAGCTTTTTTTTTTTTTTGATACACTATAATAAGCTTTTTCACTTGTGAACCTTGTATGTGTTTCTCCATATAATATATATATATATATATATATGTAACATTAGGTCTTACCTTAATTATCAGCTATACTACTTTTGTCTTTGTTTGTGTATCTTTGCTTAGCCTTCTTATTATGTCATATATTAGCTGCCTTTTTAGCTGTTGCTATTATTTAAGGATGATTTCCACATTCGACCCCGGAATATGTTTTTATTTTAATCCTAACGGATTTTCAGGCTGAAGATTTTCATTTTTTTTTCCACCCAAAATGTCATCTTATTACTGGAGCCTTCAAAGATATTCTTCCATTTTTTTTTTATACAAACATTGGTTTAGAAATTATGTGTTATTAAAAAAGAATATATTAATATATTGTTAAATTATTTAACAATGACCTGTAAAGAACTGTATTGTCAAACAATTTGTGTTATATAAAAGGATACTTTAACAGTTCTTTATAAGAATCATAATATATTATTAAATAATATTTAACCGTTTTTTTGTGAAGAACCATAATATATTGTCAAATAACTTTTTTATAGCATCTCACCTTATATTTGACATTTTTCAAAATCATGCCTTCTTATATATGACGGTTATCATTAATTTTTAACCGTTAAATAATCTTAAAGAATATAAAACAGTTCTTTGTGAAGAATTGTTAAGTATTATGAAATAAAATTCTTTAGAATCTCACCTTTTTATATATAACGGTTTTCATTGATAAGTGTTAATTATTTTTAAAGAATACATGATGGTTCTTTCAAAGAACTGTTAAGTATTGTCCAATAATTTTTTTGCTTATCCCGCCTCCGTAAGATATTAATAAATATTATATATTAGACTAATATCATAACATACTATATTTATTTTAAAAGTATAAATCTGAAATATTATTAGATATAATTATATAATTATATCTTAACATATTGTATTTATCTTAGAAGTATAAATCTGAGATATTATTTAATATATAATAATATCTCATATTTATATAATCATAATTTATAGTTAATTATTATAAGGGTTATATATTTGTTTTTACTGCTATAATGTTGAAAAGCAAATTGTTTGTAAGTATTAGATGACGGTTGTTTCGTAAAAACCATCATATTTATCGTTAAGTAAATTACGGTTATTAACTATAACCATTGATTTGTGTTTTCGAGAATTTTGTCTCTCAATATATAACGATGCGCATATTTAACTATTATGTTTTAATATTATATATTCTGACGATACCTCTAACTCAATATATATTATGTTTTTTCAGTGTAACCACTATTTATTAAACTTTATACATACCCGATTCTGTAACAGTAAAAGGAGATCATAGCTATGGAATAAAAGCCCAAAACTTGACATATGCAGTGTTGCTGAACCCAGATCAGACCAGCTGGTCTGGCCCGGAAACTGGCGAACCGGCAGGTAAACCGGTCCGGGTTCCCATTTTTTAAATTTTTTTTTTCATTTTTTTCTTTAGAATTTCATACTATAAGTCTAAAATTTTCAATTTTTCACCGGTTTGGTCCCGGTTTAACCCACTGACCATTAACCCAGTACCCCAATCGGTTCAATGCCCGATCCGAGTTTTAATACCTTGGACATATGAAATCAAACCAAAAACCAAAAAAAAAAAAAAAAAAGAAGAAGAAAGAAAAGGAAGAGATGTCAATACTATGGCCCTGGCTCAACAACACGAGCACTATGTATAAAGTATTCTTTTCGTTTGTACAACACTTTATATGATTTTGTGATACACTCAATACTTTGAAGTATTTTTTTTATGCATGTCATTTATCCTAAATTATCTAAATTATTAAGTACAAAATTGTATAAAGGGTTAAGGAGCAAATTTACTAATAAAATTTTAAGGAAGAAGTACCTGACACAATTATATTTTAAAGGGGGCAAACATATATATAAGAAATAAAAAGTGGGGCATCCAGCACAAAACCATTAAATTTGACATAATGACGTTAAATTATAAGAGAAGAAATCACCTAACGGCATTAAGTTAAATTTAACGGTTTTGTGCTGAATGCTATACTTTTAATCACTTATGTGTATTTGTGCCCCCTTTAAAATATAATTGTGCTAGGCGCTCCTTCCTCAAAACTTTGTTGGTAAATTTTCCCCTTAACCGTTGTATAAAATAATACTTTGGGGTGATAGTTGCATCTAAAAAAATATTTCAGAGTGCTATATGCACTATAAAATACTTTAGGGCAATGGATGCATCTAAAAAAATACTTTATGGTATTGGATACATATCAAAAAAATATTTAAAAGAGAAAATAATTCTAATACACGCATATGATAATAATTTAAAATAATTATTCCATGACGTTAAAAGGGTCTTGTATTCAACAAAGTGTTGTCCCATATGATGTGATCTAAGATATATCAAAATAGATTTTATGGAATGCGATGCTTTTTCTTCCCCAAGGCATCCAACTTGTGGGAGTTACTCACAAGAGCCATTCAAACTTTCTTTCATAGTCATTAGTAAAGGAATAAATAGACTAGATATAGAGTAGAAACGCGTAACAGGTCGAGTCGGATTGAGGTTTGAGAGCCCACGCAAGTATTAGACTACAAGAGCCTAATATGGATTTGCACAGTAGTGCAACAGAACAAGCAAGATGGTAGATAAGAGGGGATTGCCAGAAAACTCAATGGCAGGAGTGATTTGCAATTGAAGAAGCACACCCTATTTATAGTGATTAGAGTGACCACTAATTAGGAAACGTGTGTACCCTTTCTTAATCTCTAAGATAGTAATTAAATTGATTGATTCTCAATCAATTTCCTAATTATGGTGACAATAAACAATCCCATAATTAATACCGACTTATTTGCCAAGCCACAATTAATGCTAATTGATTTCTTATTTGATAAGGCTACTTGTGTCCTTAATCAAATAGTTTGGCCCATCAAGGTTGGACTTGGACCCAAAGTCTAACATCTCCCACTCGCACTTGATGGGCCACCCATCGTTTGACTACTTCTTCTTCTTGTTTCATACTTGGTGTCTGCCGTAACCGCGTGGGCACAACATCTTCAGAACCTTTGGTGCTTGTGATACTAGAAATCCCTGATATCGGATTAGCATCCAAGGACACCCTTTGTGAACCTATAAATTGTTGCCTCATATGCCCTAAGTCTGTCCATACACTTAACTTATGGCATATCTGATCCCTCTTGAGTCATAGTTTCTCTTGTTTTTTATCTTGACCTAGATTGCCTACTATGTGCATGGTATCCACACTTACTGGTTTTTCCTATAACCTATAAGGGATATGTCACATATGCCACCGCAAAAAGTGTACTTCAAGATAGACCTTCCTTTTTGACTAAAAACATCGATCTATCCTAACTTGGTTGCTTTCCTAGCTTTTAGCAGTCTGATCGAATCGTTCGTGATCATGAAGCCTCAACTAAAGTTGCTAGCCTTAAGTCAGGCTGTCATGATGCCTGCCTAAGTTCTGAGGCCATCATAAAAGGATTTTTCCTTTCTGGGACTCACACAGTAGTGAACTAGGGATCTTTCACTTACATCCCATATTACAGTTATTCTCTCAAGCACATGCAATATGAATTGCATGCTACGGTGATTTTGCAATGGTGTATGTCGATTTTATCTTTATCTTTCATCGTACAGATTTTAGTTCAAAAGCACTTAGCATTGGAACTTCCTTTTTACAATCACTCCCTTTTGGAACCTCATTTGTAAAAGAGAGTCCTTTACCTGGCTACAGATCTGATGATACATCCTTTTGTGATCATGCTGTGATCCATGACGTATGTATATACATGCCGATCTCATCTCAGTTCAATTGAGGCGACTCAAGCTCAAAGATCTTCCTTACCCATCTCATGGTGATCATTTGCTCGTCTTATCATCCCACGCCCCTATAAATAGTGGGAAGACAGTTGTTCGTGTGAGTGAACCAACCTTCCTGACCTGTACGACGTACGGAATTGTATACGTCATGCCTATGCATTAATATGTACAAAATATATTTGAAAAAAAATTGAAAATGCATCATTTTATTACTTTGAAAAATAACATTCAATACATTATATTCTACGCATGCCCAAAGCATTTACATGCTTAACAAAAGGGTTTCTGGCAATGGGCTTCCTAAGGGGATCAGCTAACATCTTATGAGTGGAAAGGTATTGAATGGTTACTTGTTTCTTAATGATCATGTCTCTTACAAAATGATATTTAATGTCTATGTGCTTTGTCCTATTGTGGTCCTTAGGGTCCTTAGCATAGGCTATTGCGGCTTGACTATCGCAATATATCAGAATAGGACCCTCATTTCTGCCTTTCATTCCTATAAGTTCTAGAAATCTCTTAAGCCATACAGCTTCTTGAACAGCGGTAGAACAAGCTATGTATTCAGATTCCATGGATGACTGAGCCACACAAGTTTGTTTCTTACTGCTCTAGGAAATTGCTCCATTGTTTAGGAGGTACACGTACCCCGAGGTGGAGTGTCGTTCATCTATATCTCCCACCCAGTCGGCATCAGTGTATCCTACTAGATGTATATCTCTACCTTGGTAACATAGCTCATAATCTATGGTTCCTTCAGGTACCTCATGATTCTCTTCACAACTTCCCAATGCTTGATTCCAGGGTTGGATTGAAAATGGTTCACAAGTCCGATTGTGAAGCATATGTTTGGTCTAGTATAGAGCATAGCGTACATCAAGCTTCCAACTGCACTCGAGTATGAGACTCTTTTCATGCGCTTTATTTCAGATTCTTCTATGGGACACATGTTCGTGCTAAGGTGGTGTCCTTTAACCACAGGGGTATCCATAAGCTTGCAGTCTCTCATATTGAATCGCTCTAAGATCTTTGCTATGTACGTCTTTTATGACAAGGATAGCAATCTTTTTGAACGATTCCTCTTTATCTTGACTCCCAAGATATATTCTGCTTCACCCATATCTTTCATTTCAAAGTTCAAGGTTAACCAATCCTTGATTGTTTTAACTGCCTTAAGACTCATTTTGGCTAGGAGTATATCATCTACATAAAGAGACAAGATCACAAAATCATCTCCAAATAGATTTATGTAGACACAGTGGTCTTCTTCGATCATCCCAAAGTTGAATAAGGTCACTGCCTCATGAAATCTTAGATACCATTGTCTAGATTATTGTTTCAATCCGTAGATAGAACTTAGGAGTTTGCAAACCTTTTGTTCACTTCCCTTTTCTTTGAAGCCCTCAGGCTGCTCCATATATATCTCTTCATCTAGTTTTCCATTAAGGAATGCGGTGTTTTACATCCATTTGATGTCACTCCAAGTCCATGCTTGCCACTATGGCGAGTATGAGTCTTATTGAGTTAAAACGCACCACTGGTGAGAAGGTATCTTCATAATCTATCCCTTCTCACTATGTGTACCCCTTAGCCACCAAGTGTGCTTTGGGTTTATCAATTGATCCATTTGCCTTTTGTTTATATTTGAGAACCCATTTGTTCCTAATTGCCTTTCGGCCTGGTGGCAGGTTAACCAATTCCCAAACATGGTTAGCTTTCATGGAATTCATCTCCTCTTCTAGGGCCTTTTGTCATTTTTCCTTAGCAGGTCTGGTTAGCGCTTCTTTAACGCTTTTCAAATCTTCCTTATTGTCTTTTGGATTGACAATGAGTACTTCCCTTTCAATGGAGAAGAGTCTTCTAGGGATCCTATCCCTTTGGCTTCTTTGAGGTGGGAGCTCTTCAGGATTTTCTTCCAGTGATTGATCATCATTTCCATGTTATGAAAATGACTCATTTCTCCCACTCGAGTTAGTAATCTGAGGAGTTCCTTCAACTTCCTCACTCTCATATAAATTTTTAGTTTGGTTAAGGCTTCCTCTGCTAGGAAAATCTACTTCCAGGAATACTACGTCTCTTGATTCTACCTCAATCATTGAGCCGTCCTCATTTTCACCAATGAAGACATATCCTTTTGATTGCTCGGAGTATCTTATAAAGATACATTTCTTGCCTCTAGGTCCCAACTTTCCATGTTTGTGAGACGAGTTGTGTATATAGGCCGCCGATCCCCATGATCGTAAGACACTTAGATCCGGTTTATGTCTTGTTCATAGCTCATAAGGCGTAGAAGTGACTGATTTGGAAGGCACTCAGTTAAGTATAAATGTCGCAGTCAACAATGTGTTGCCCCAATATGAAATTGGTAGTTCAGCTTGTGACATAATTGACCTAACCATATTGAAAGAGTTCTATTTCTTCTTTTGGCAACCCCATTTTGTTGAGGAGTGCCTAGGATGGTCAGCTGTCTGACAATTCCCTTTTCATCACAGAGAGTTTTAAACTATTCTAAGAGATACTCTCGACCTCTATCAGTTCTTAAGGCTTTAACCTTACAGTTTAGTTTATTTTCAACCAGATTAAGGCACTTCCTAAAGCATTCTAAAGCTTCAGACTTGTGAGATATCAAGTATACATATCCATATCACAAAAAATCGTCGATAAATGTAATGAAGTACCATGCTCCATGTCGTGCCCTCACACTTATAGGTCCGCAGATATCCGAGTGTACCAGTTTAAGAGAATGTTCTGCTCTAATTGCCTTTCTAAAGGGTTTCCTTGTGCTTTTGCCAGCAAGGCAATGCTCACATAGAGACATTTCCTTTTTCGACACTTATCTTAGCAATCCTTCATTTGCTAGTTTGGTCATTTGTTCTTGACCAATGTGTCCTAATCTAGCCTGCCATGTATTGTAATTATCATTAGATGAAATTGCATAGCAATGACTAGAATTAAAATCATAATTCATTAAAACAAAGAAACCATCCGAAATACAACCAAATCTGAAATAATCGGTTGCATTTGAAATGTCAACAACTTGATCATGAAAGTTAACATTAAAACTGAATTTAACTAAAGAAATAACAGACACAAGGTTTCATCGGATCTCCGGAGCGTAGAGGACATCTTGCAAAATTAGGGTTCGCCCGCCTTGTAAAGTCAGTTTACAGGTGCTGATCCCTTTAACTTCTACCATCGCATTGTTCCCAACGTAAAGCCATCTGCTTCTAGCTGGTAACTTGCAAAACTCCGTGATATTCCCACGATCTCTCCTTACATGGTCTGTGGCCCCTAAGTCTACAACCCACATAAGATTAGCCTCAGCTATAAAGGTAGTACTAGAAACAAAAGAAAAATAAGAAGGGTTATCACATAGTACCTTGTTCTTCTCAAGGCAATCTTTTGCAAAATGGCCTTTCTTTTCGCAAGAATATCACTTAACCTTGGAAAGGTTTCGCTTCTTTGCAGATTTCTTGTTCTTCTTGAAGGCATTCTTATCCTTCTTTGCCTTTGGGTTCCCCTTCTTCTTTTGGGGTCCCTTGCCTTTATTGGGCTTCCGCTTCTAGGATAAAGCTCCTTTTTCTTCAGTTAAGAGTGCTTGACCCAACCATACATACAGTCATCCTCCAATTGGATGTGATGAGCAACGTCAGCAAAAGTCTTGATGGTGTTGTTGTGAGTTATGGTGTGTTTCATGTGATCCCAACTTGCTGGGAGTGAACTCACAACAGCTTGCACTTGCTATGCTTCAGAAAGGGTTCCTCCTACCTCGATAAGTTTCCTTATCATATTCTGCATTTTCCTCAAATGCTGCCTTATGGTAGTGTTTGGACCCAGCTTATAATTGTCAAGCTTGACGATGATTCTCATGAGTCTCACATCAGAAGTACCATCAAACTCCTCTTTCACCGTTGCCCACATGGCAGAGGCAGTGATATATCCTTCAAATTGGCATATCACATCGTCGGTCATTACCGCAAGCATTGTGATCCAAGCGATGGTATCCTTTCTTTTTCCAGGTTGTAAAAGTATCATGTTCCCTTCACGATGCATTAGCATCAGGTTGCTGAAGCACATTTGTCAAGACGTCCATGACATCTTGTTCCTCCAAGACATACAAGATCTTACAGCGCCACATGCCATAGTTCTCACTATACAGCTTGTCTCCTTTAACGAGATCAACAATAAAAGTCTTGCTTGTCATTTAAGCCATTTTTCTATCACATAGACATGTATTTTTATTAGGTATGCAATTTCATTTTGAGATACTATCTCCCGTTTAAGTAAGAGGAGAAATTAATAGAATGAGAGTTTGCAAGCTTCGTGTTCATGAATCAACTAGGTTGACCCCCATCCCACTCATTCTAGTTTACCGCTCATTTTTATTAATTTCTATTCTTATTCAAACATATCCCCATAATTGATTTTTCAAGAAAACACAATTTCAGAAAAAAAAAAACATGCTCCCACTCAAATAAAGCAACATAAGCAAGTAGAATAAATAATTCCAAAAAAAAAATTATTCATTAAGCAATAATCCATGAAAGGTTCATATAAGTTGCAAAGAAAACAAATTCAAAAACAAGCAAACTATAACATGGATAATCAAGTTTTAATAACGGGGTACATCAATGCAAAAATCTAGAAAGGTTCTCCTAGCCTTAGCTTTATGAGCTCCTACATCTATATTGTTTAAGCCTCTCTTAAAAACGTCTTTCCAAAATCCCAGGCCATGGAGATGACCCCTCTTTGTCACTTGCTCATGGTATTCCAGCATAGCCCTTACATAGAACTCAACGTCACTGGCATTAGTGACTTGTCTACCATATCCACAAATGACCCTATAGACGCTCTTGATTTGAACATATTTATCAGCATCTTTTTCAGCAAGAGATTTGATTAGAACACTAGTTTTTGGTCTATCGACATCTTCTTCTTCAAACTCATTGAATATGAACTTCGCTTTCTCTTCTTGCTTTACCTCGTCAGGTGTGTTGGAGTCTTGTAGTGACAAAGGGGAACCCTTCTTGTTGGTGCTCCAAACTCTACTTGAGGTCTTTACCTCTTTTTCATCATCAAAAGCCGGAGAATATTCAGGGGGTCCCATCAAAGGAATGGTCAATCTCAAAACTTTCCAATCTGACCAATGATTGTTCATCACAAAGAAAAACAATTTTTAGAATTTATTTTAAATAGTTTAGGGTCAAAACACTCAAAAACATATATAAAATGTTCTGAATAATGTCCAAAACAGAAAAACAACATACCCATTTGAAGATCATGAATTTACAAATTTTTAGGGCAAAAAAATCCCAAAAATACCCCTGCACGCACCCCCAGAAGCCTGCTAGGTGAAAAATTCAGGAAAAAATAAAAAAAATAGGAAGGTTCACTCTCGGGTGGCGGCGCGTGATGTCCACGCATCGTCTTGGAGACCACCTTTTGACACGGTGTCAACGTTATTTGACTTGTATCAGTGCACTAAGTCCGATGATG
Source organism: Inga laurina (assembly GCA_963855925.1). Taxonomy (NCBI): domain Eukaryota; kingdom Viridiplantae; phylum Streptophyta; class Magnoliopsida; order Fabales; family Fabaceae; genus Inga; species Inga laurina. The sequence goes on from OY979709.1 coordinate 16,834,924, forward strand.
TCATTTCTTGGCCCATATGGCCCAGGGGTGGGTCCTACGTGCCACAGAGTCGCACTGTCTAAGAGAAGGGATTTTTTTTTGGAAATCGAGTTGGGCTGATTTGGGTTGGTTGAACCCGCCCACTGTCCTTTGAGTCAAGTTTCGGGTCACCTGACTCGAAACGCTATATTTTATTTGGTTGAAACGCAGCGCCCCCACTGGCCGAAACGACATTGTTTCACTTAGTGAAATGACACGTTTCAGGGGTTATGGCCAAAATGACGCTGTTTTGGCCCCCCTTGGATCATCTTCTTCCTCTGGCCGGGTCTCGTGACCCAGCTGGAGCTCCAGCAGGACTGTCGTGACCCGCCGGCTTTGATACCTTATATCTCCCTCGTTCGACCTCCATTTCAAGCGATTATGGTGCTGTTGGAACCGTCTCCTCCAGTACTTCACGTTCATCACCTCTTTTCACATAGAGGCTCGCGTTTTTGAAGACCCAATTCTTGAAGCTCGTTAGTGACCATCGGATTCACACAAAAAGCACAGTCCTTCTCTTTCTTCTTACGTTTTATGATCTCATGCACTTAGTTATATGTTCAAGTTGTCGTTTGTTGGAGTCACACAGTTTCCAAAGACAAACGATGAATTCAGAAAGAAAAATGAGAAGAGAGAGAGAGCATATGCAATCATGATCTTTAAAGAATAAAGGGACATGCTTCAAGGATATAGGATCATGCTTATGAATATAAATAAAAAACGAAGTACATAGGATACAAGCATGTGAACCAGAAACGGAAACTGGAAAAATGTGCAACAGAGGAGAGAGAGAGACGAAGAGAGTGGAACAGGTTCATATATAAATATGCATGCTTCAAACAAAAACACTGAGATCATGCATATACAGAATAGCAGCGGAATAAAACAAATAAAAAAATATGAACATGTGCAGAGAGGAAAAAACAGAAAAACATATATACACAGGCGTTATTATTGTTTTCATATACATATATGTATATATTAAAACATGGCAGAACATATCGCATACAGCCACAAAATTAGGCAGGCTCTGATACTAGTGAAGGAATAAATAGACTAGATATAGAATAGAAATGCATACCGGGTCAAGTCGGATCCGGGTTTGAGAGCCCACGCAAGTGTTAGACTACAAGAGCCTAATATGGATTTGCACAACAGTGCATCAAAACAAACAAGATGGTAGATAAGAGGGGATTGCAAGAAAACTCAATGGCAGGGGTGATTTGCAATTGAAGAGGTACACCCTATTTATAGTGGTTAGAGTGACTACTAATTAGGAAACGTGTAAACCCTTTCTTGCTCTCCAAGACGGTAATTAAATTGATTGATTCTCAATCAATTTCCTGATTATGGTGACAATCAACAATCCCATAATTAATACCATGGTTTGTAAACCCGGACCGGACCGGTCGGTTTGGACCAGAAACCGACGGACTGGCCAGAAAACTGATCCGGTTTGCCACTAAACCTGAGTCACCAGGTCAACCCGGGTTGACCCGGCTAACCCGGTCTGACTCGGCCGGGTTAGAGAGTCAGACCCAAGTCACCAGTTTTTTTTTCCTGAATGCTAAACCAAGCGGTTTTTTTTTTGCAAAAAAAAAAAACCTAAATGGCTAAACTGAGGTCTTCGCTTTCTCAATTCAATTCTCACTTCTCACTCTCAGCACCTCACTTCGTCTTCTCTTCTCCACACCTCCTTCTTAAGCCCTCTCCCTCAATCCTCTGTCTCAAATACTCTCAATCTCTCCCACCGTCTCAAACCCTCTCCCTCCATCCTCCGTCTCAAACGCTCTCGGTCTCTCCCTCCGTCTAAGGTAGTGGTTTCGCCGCTGTCAAAGCTTGCCATCTTAGTTCGGAATGGATCGCCCGTTACAAAGCTCGAAGGTAGTTGTTATCTCTTGAAGATTTATTAATAAGTTGTTACTTTCTTTCATAGTTTCCAGATATTCAGAATTTAAAGTGTGTCTTGGTTTTTCTTTGATAGATTTGACAAATTTTAGTTGTTTCCCTTACTATAATTCAGTAGTTGATAAATAGATATCCTTAGTTTTACTTTCTGTCATTGCCATTTGGTTCGGGATTCTTATTGCAAGTGTTGATCTATTGGTTGAAATTATTTTTTAATTTTTTATACCTCACAGGTATAAGCCCGGTTTGACTCCGGTCTGACCCACTGACCCTTGACCTAGTACCTTGACCAATTTAGTGATCGGTCTGGGTTTCAGAACCTTGATTAATACCGACTTACTTGTCAAGCCACAATTAATGCTAATTGATTTCTTATTTGATAAGGCTACTTGTGTCCTTAATCAAATAGTCCGGCCCATCAAGGGTGAACTTGGACCCAAAGTCCAACAATTAGAATATTTCTCTTTTTTTAAAAAAGGGTGTTAATTTGGGTATAAAAGGAGCCCAATATCAGATATAACAGCTCAATTCAAACCAATATTAACAAGTAGATCTATATATCCATTTCAGCAAACTGGGAACATGACATGTGGTCCGCCACTTTAATATTGAGTTTGGTTTGGAGTGGAAATAACTCAGAATTTTAGAAGGTAAAGGATGGGGTACATTATTTTCAATCTCAAAGTGAAGACAATATTGGTGTGTTTTTAGAAATTCTTATGGAAAATTCAATTGCCGTTTAAGCAGCTCCTTTTTATTTGGAAACTTCAAAAACAATGCTTTACCTTCCTATAATATCTCGTGAAATTATCACATTAATTCTTTTTGAATGTGCCTTTTTTGGTTGGGCTGAGGATGAGACCTTGGAGCATTCATTCATCTCGTCTTTTGTCTCAAACTCATTTTGGTTTGGATGTTTCCTTATCAGAATTTCACACAAGCATTTTCATAATTCGAAAGTTGGTTAAAGCATACATTGCTTCACCTACAGAAAGATGGTATCTCTGGTCCGATTTGTGGTATAATTTGTCTCCTTAACACCATTTGGAATAAAAGAAATCTAGCTCTTCAACAAGGAAAATTAGACTTTCCTCATGCTATTATTATTCATGAAGTTCACGAACTCCAAACCTTCTCTAATTTAGCTTTCATAAAGCCAATTCATAATTTTCATAATAATATCCCTACTCATGCTCCTAAACCACCTCTGTCTCTTAATTTCATGGGATGAGTTATCTTCTTACATAAATTTAAAAATTGGGAGACATTGTTGTTACGGAGTCATTTGTTTTGCAAGGATCACTATTGAAGGAGTTTTTTTCGAAGATTAACTCTGGAGTTGGTCTCATCTTCCTTAGTAAATGTTTTTGTACCTCTCTTGTTTTGGATTCACTGCTCAGACCTCCTCAATGTATAAAGACAAAGCCAACACTTTCATTCACTTGTGTTTAGAAGAGATTCATCCATATTCCTGTTGAACATCCTCCTTCGAATGACATAATTTAGCAAAATATCTTGTTTTTCACATGCTTTCTCTAACTTGTATATTTATGTTGTTTCTTTATCTTCCCTTCTTAGTTTTCTCTGACATTTTTGCTACCAATTACCCTATTATAACTTATAAATTAAATCCTTACTTCTTTAATGTTATAGGGCGAATGAGCAAAAATACACATGAACTTCTACAAAAAGTGCGTTCAGCATCATATATATTTTGAAAGTGTAAAAATACCGATAAACATTCAAAATGAAAGTAAAATTGTTAGCACTGTTAAGTTTGACCTAGCTTTATTACTGTTTATAGTAGGGCTGTAAAGATTGTATAATTAGATTGTTTAATTTGTTGTATTCAGCTTTGTCTGTGCTGTGTGTATTCAGCTTCTCACTGAGTGTTGGTACATGTTATTTGTGGTCTTGGGCTGATATGTTGGTCCCAATAGGATTTAGGCCCAATAGGATTAGGTAGTTGTATAAATAAGTCAGAGCACCTTCAGATTGATTGTAAGAGAGACATTATCTTTCGTGAATGAAATTATTTTCTTTGTGTAGCTTGAGTTGAGGTGTAGAGGTGAGAGGCCTGGAGTTTTTACATAGTACTAGAACCATCAATTGGGTCATTTTTCAAGATCTTCCAAGAAGAACTCAAGAAAGCCCAAGGTCGTTGGCCCATTTTGTGATCATCCTGTGGTCGTTTTTCAAGACTCTTTCAAGACTGAGTCAAGACAGCCCACAAGTTTACTCGACCCATTCCCTCCACCAACCCTGATCTTTTGTTTATCAGCCTCACGCGATGGCTGCCACAGCGCCCCCTTCTTTTCCTTTCACAAACACCGATTCCTAGTGCTCTCCCGATCAGCTGTCACCCTCTCCCATAAATAACCAATTTTCCTTTAATTATTTTTTTATTAAAAAGATAACTACCCCGGTTCTCGGACGCTGCTCCAGCTGCTAGCCACTAGGCCCGTGGTGGCCCGCTCGAACCCCGGCAATGCCGCGTGTGTAACCCCCTCCGTAATTATATCCGAAATACGCGATTAAAATGAAATAAAGTCCAATAATAATCAAATAACATTTACTAACCCATCACATGATGGGGTTTTCAAAAATACCTTTCAAAATCTTTTATAAACTTGATCTCATATTCACATTTCGAATACAATTACTACGCGAAGATAAATCACATTCATATAAATATCAGAGTGCACAATATAATCATCCCGACAATCCCGGGTACATACCTTCGCTAAAGATACATAGGGCACAATTGCCCATTACAATTCTTCAAATGAGGATTACACAATCTCTTCTCGAATAAGTCCTGCCGCTCCCTCCACGAGCCACTTGCCCTGTCTAAATTGTTGGTAAGGGAGGGTGAGATTCGAGAGAATCTCAGTAGGGAAACATTATCAATATGCAGGCAAGATAAGTGTTTAATGCATGACATGCTTGCATCATATAACTCATGCACACATACAATGACAAATCTATAAGCTCAATGCTTCGAACGATACACATATGACCATAGCATATATTGAAACATAGCTTCAAACCATTCATACATGTTCCACATAATCAAGCAAAGCAATAACATGCATCAGCACATTAATACAGTTATCAGAGCATGCAGGAGAGATAAGTTCCCTACCTCCAGTCTTTTCTCCTCGATTTGCGTGCCAGCAACTCGGGGCTTCACATTCGATCCTACAATGTCAAATGTACTATTTAGACACTTCCATAGTGTTTATGGGGGTTATATGAAGCTATATGGAAAAATTACTAAAATACCCCCGAGGACCCGGCCCGGCCCCGCCGTACCCGGTCCGGCTGTACTTTTCTTAAAATTTTGACATGGGCTATTCTGACATATTTTCGCCCAAGGAATCCATTTCCAGAGTCATAATTATCAAATTCAATATCAATTTACAAACTTACCCTTGGCAGCCCCACTTTAAGGGTTTCAGGGGCATTTTCGTAATTATGTTTTTTCGGCCTTTTCCGAAAAAGTGACCAGCTGTAATCCTACCTAATTTTCGCTCCTAAACTCAATGGAACCATAAAATCATTGAAAATCCAACTCTAAGACCCATTTATAGCCATAACCGAAATATACAAGTACTCCGGGGAAAATTAGGGTTTTTCGGTTTCGGCTCCGTAAACATGTTTCTTTCTACTCCTAACCACTTTATTAACCATTACATTAGGTTACAACTAACATTAAGACCCAATTTGGGCAGCATAACCCCTGGGTCATGTCATTTCCAAACTTTAAAACCAATGGCAATTCGGCGAAATTTCACCGATTAAATTGCCCACAACAGCCAGAATAAGCAATATACGAAAGTTTGGAAGTTACCTCAAGCTCCTAATAGCTTCTCCTTGACTTGGCTGAAAACCCTAGCCTCTTGAACACCAAATTTGCTTCTCAAACACCTTAAATAACATAGAAGAGAAGCTTAGGAACAAGGTTATACGCGTTAGGAGCTAGATCGTCGGAGAAATCGGCTTACCTTGCGAGATTTCTCCTCTTTCTCTCTCTAAGAGCTCTCAACTTTCTCTCACTAGTTTCAGCTGGTTCAGCACGAAATGAGAGCTGAAGAAGATGAGAAAATATTTAATTCCATGCTGTTGTCATCTTTTATTGAGATGATGTCATAATTCCCATTTTCGGATTTTCTGGAAGATTTTCTACCCAAACTTTGAAAAATCATAACTAATTCTAAAAAAATCTAAATGAGGTGATTCCAAAGCCAAATGAAAGATATTTAAGTCCTCTTCATAGGAAAAATATTGGCCATTACTAAAAATCACCACAAAATTCCATAATTACATAAAACTCATCACTGCCCCAAAACAAAGTTCAGTTTCCATCCCAAACTTTGGACAGTCATATCTCCTAGTTCACAAAACGAAATGGCACAAATTATATATCCATTTTGAAGCTTGGGATGTGAAATTTAAGATTGCAAAGTGTCAGAATTTTTAGACACCATTTGGTTATTAAAAACGTTCACACAAACTGACTGCCCAGAATAGAGTTTCACTGGACAGAATTTCAGATTTTGCATCTTTGCTTCCAATGGTTCCATTTTCATACCAAACATCATTCCCACATAAATTTCCACAAGGAATCCATTGGATTCACAAAATCAATCAAATTCACATCTCATTTACATGTTTTCACAACAATCTCAATATGTCAACACAATTCACATTTCAAAACCTAACATTGCAACTTTTCCATTCCAAAGTTCCAAACCAATTTCAATGACATCAAAACACACTATGACACCATTTCCAACACAATACCCCATTCAATTCTTCCCTCTATTTTAAGTCAATTTGGATGTTAATCCACAATTGAACTCAAATACAGGGTTTCGGCGCTGCTCACAACACACACGAATCACATTCCAGTGCCAAATCACATCATATTCTCTAAAAGGGTTATTTATCACTAACCACATCCACTTTTGGAGTCATTAACCCTTAATCACAATTTGGGATCTTGCTAAACCGGGGCTTAACAATCCACTAATCTCAGGCTCATTCTCTAGCCTCAAGTCTCAAAATTCGGAGTATTACAGCGTGGACTGGGGGCTCCAGTGGGAATATTCCCTAGCTTTGGGAATAATTCCCAAAGTAGTGGTAGTTCCCCTCCCCCCACCGCTTTCATACACAAAAAGTGCATGACTATTGGGCTAGCAAAGCCTTTTAATATATGTACTGCAATATATATATATATATATATAGTAACCTTTGATTTTTAACTAAGCCGACCAACAAGTTTAGATAAGGAATTGGCAAATTGATAAAAGAAATTAACAAGTTCATATAAGGATTTCTCAACTTTCGTTTTTTAAGTAAAAAATCCACCTACTCTCTCAGACTATTCACTAGTTTAGATAAGGAATTCCCGAGTTTATATGAAGAATTAACAAATGGAGATAAGGATTTCATAACTTTTGTTTCAACCAAAAATTCCCTTTCGCTCTCAGGTCATTCACAAGTTTAGATACAGAATTACCAAGTTTAGATAAATAAATGACAAGTTGCGATAAGGAATTTACAAGCTCAGATAAGGTTACGAATTTTTATCTAAGGTTGCTAATTCCTGATCTGAGCTTGTGAATTCCTTATCACAATTTGTCATTTATTTATCTAAAATTGATAATTCTATATCTAAACTTGTTAATGACTTGAGAGTGTAAGTGAATCTTTTACTTAAATAAAAGTTGTGAATTTGTTATCTAAAGTTGTCAATTTCTTATCTGAAATTGGGAATTCTTCATCTAAACTTATGAATGGGCTAAGAGCGAAAGTGGATTTTTGGTTAAAACAAAAGTTGTGAAATACATATCTCTATTTGTTAATTCCTCATATAAACTCGGGAATTTCTTATCTAAACTAGTGAATGGTCTGAGAGAATAGGTGGATTTTTTATTTAAAAAATGAAAATTGTAAAATCCTTATATGAACTTGTTAATTTCTTTTATCAATTTGCCAATTCATTATCTGAATTTGTTGGTTGGCTTAGTTAAAGATCAAAGATTACTATAGTTTAGTTAAAGATCAAAGATTACTATATATTTTTTGTGTGGTATATATATTAATAGGCTTTATTAGCCTAGTGGTCATGCACTTTTTGTGCATGAAAGTGGTGGGGGTTCCCCACGACTTTGGGAATTATTCCCAAAGCCAGGGAATATTCCCTTAGAATACTCCCACTAGAGCCCTCGTTCGGCAGCTCTGCCGGGTTGCTGGCGGGCCCGACGGCGGGGGGCCAGAGAAGTGTCCAGCTTGCTGGGTAATTATTTTTTTAATAAAAATATAAGTAAGGGTAAATTGGTCATTTTCCTCTGAATTTGTAAATTTTAGTTCAATTCTAACATCTTTGTAGGATTTCAGGAATTCAGAGCACCTGTCTGCCTTTTCATGATTTCCAAGTACCTTTTAAGGGATTTTCTCTATATATTTTTTTAGGTGCAAAAACACCCATAAATATTTAAAAAAGAAGCAAAAATATTATGAACATTAAATGTAACCTAATACTGTTACATATATATGTGCAAACATAACATGGGTCCCACTACAAAAATTACCTCTTTGAATGTCTTTGGGAATTTTTGCACCTTTGAGAAACTTTTGATGTTGGACACATTTTAAGTAAAAGAGATTTGGGAACACATTTTATACTCATCACTTTGATGATCAAAAATGTACCCATCACCCATCTTCACCCTTAGATTTTTTTTTGTTGTTGAATATCTTCACCATTAGTTTGATTTTAAACAGTTCAAATTTAATTTAATTTTTACATTTTAAATAAATTTTTATTTTATTATTTGCAGAATTAAAAATAAAGATAATTTTAAAAATATCACATACAAAAAAAATTAAATTTGAACTGTTCATATCAAAATTTAAACGGTTAAAATCTCATTATAGTGATAAAAAAGTAGTTACTCATTATTATGATGAGCACGGAATGCATACCTGAAAGATTTTTTTTTACGAAGCATATTTTATGCTTATCAAAAAATGTGCCTATCGGCCATCACACATCTTCACTATTAAATTAATTTTAGATAGTCAATATTTAATTTAATTTTATATTTTAAATAATTTTTTATTTATTACATACAAAATTAAAAATAAAGATAATCTTATAATTATAGCTTCTCATAAAAATAATTTATCATTTACAAAATCATAAATTAAAATTTTTAAATTTGTATCATTCAAATTTTAATTTGAATGGTTGATATCTACCGTGATGAGAAATGAGAAATTAGATGCCTCGGGAATGGGATGCATACCCATTTTTTACCGGTAACCACCAAAAAATCAATCAATCAATTTATATGTTCATGGAACCTGGTGGTTTTATCCCCAATTAGTCGAGAATCCTTATCATGAGGGTCTTGAAGGATCATCCAGCAGCATTATTCCGTCGCAGAGGGGGGAAAAACAAAAACGAATCGGAATTTATATTCAAATGCTGAATCCTCCGTTAACGTCTCTCTCTCCCATCAATGGCGGTTCCTTTCGAATCGCTTCCTCCAAATCCATATATTCATCACACCTGATAATTCCCCAATCTTGAAATTAATTCAGATGCTTTAAAATCTCTAAATATCATAATTATGGGAGGGATTGAGTTGAGAGGCATCAGATTCAATCTACAGATATCTTCACTATATAAACCCTAGGGCTAAGGATCAAACTCCATAATTAAGAAGCAGCACACATAGAAATAGAAATGGAGTCCCAATATTTCCCCAGAAACTACGACGGACGCCACCACAGGGGGTGGAGCCCTTCCTTCACCGGCTACGACAGTAACAGTGGTGCGAATAGCGGACGCCACCATCCCAAGCACCACGTGGCATTTAAGACTGAGGAAGAGGAGATCATCAGCAGAAACAACAGCAGCAGCAACATCGTCCTCCCCCAAGAAAACGTCGTCGTTTACAACAACGATCCTATTAATGCTCCCAACAAAAGTGTTGATGAAGAAGCTGATGCTTTCATCAAGAACGAACACAGCAGAATTCATCTAGCCAGGCTCAGGTCTATCAACCCTTACTAATATATATATGTACTCTATTATTATATATATATATAGCTATACAGGACTTCATGTATGGCGCATGGTGGTCAAGAAGAATACATGCGTATAATAGTGGATTTGGTTTCATGTTAGAACCAAAAATCATCATTTTTTGTAATAGCAGCTATGATTTCACAAAATTATGATTTGATGGTTTTCAACGGTGAAACCAAACCTGCCTATAAATTAGGGAGAATTATTGTGCAATTTCATATAAGCAATTTAATCACTAAAATGTTCCTTGAATTGTCATACAATGATATGTTCACTTGTTATGATACTTTTTAGTAATTAGATTATTTATATGAAACTATTCCATAATTCTCCCCCTATATAAACTATTAAATGTGGTTGTTTGGGAAGCTATGAACAATAATAGTGGTATGCGAAGTTTAGTCTTGTATTTTATCAAAATAATGCATCTGATTGAAGACTGTACTTCAATTTTGTGGCTATATTATTCAAATTTATGAGGTTGGAGACTGTCTCTCTGAACACCATCATAAGTCATTGTTGGTATTATTATTGTATTTATAAGCCCAAAAATGTTAATGGGTGGTTTATATTATTCTCTCTTTGGTGTAGCCTGAGATTCTTTTTTACATCTCCAAAGGCTTAGATTTTGAAAACAACTAACTCATATATTAATCGGAGCAAAACAATTGAGATTGATGGTAATTAATGAAATGAAATTTTGAAAGGAAAAAAAGATTTAAAATTTTACCATTTCTTTCCGTTGGATTCAAGTCTGATATAGTTTTTTCAAAACATGTATTGTGATGCCCGATTCTTAATATAATAGTTAAATAATTAATTTATAAATATTAAGAAAATCCTTTTTTTTTTATGTGCATCATACTTCCTAGATGAAAATCCTTTAATACGTGTAATTAGTGATTAGTAAGATACTTTAAAGAAACAATTAGTAAAGTTAAAAGATAAAATGAATTGAATTGTAATATATATTTAGAATTAAAGGAAACCATTTTGCCTAGTTAGCACTTAAGCTTGCATGGAGAATAAAGAATAAGTAGGGAATTATCTAAATATGTATACATATATAAGAAAGGAATAATAAAACAGAGCAGCAATAGCAACAACAGAGCTTTTAGAATAAAATACAGCAATCCCGGAAATTACTTGAATGAAGAATTAGTTTGTCAAATTCTTATCCCCACGCCACCGGCACCGCCAAATGAAAAGAAAAAGAACCACCCGCAAGGTGACCGGAAAACTTTTCATACACTTGAACTGCACTCAAATTAGATTTATTCATCGGAATAAATTAAAAAGTGCATATTTCCATCTCATCCCTCCACAACTTTTTTGACGATTTCAACTTCACATGCCAACAAAAATCATCAGAACCTGCTGCTAGCTATGATTTTGGTCAGAAAATGAACACTTCAAAGAGGACAAAATAAAAGGAAGGAAGGAGTTGAGAGGGTTCAGGAGATTAAAGGGTTACAAATTAAACACAAGGAAAACCCAAAGAATAAAAAAAAGTATTTTGAGATTGGTTTTTGTAAGAATCTAAAAGCTAATTCATCATCAATCTATGGAACGACACAGAGGACAGGTTAAGTGTTTGTTATCGAACCACTTGTCCAAACAACCTCTGTGGAAGAAATGTTTACAGGGCAATTCACTCACCTCCTGATTCGCTTCGAACCCACACAGACATACGCAACACTCCACCGTACCCAATCCAACACTCGAACCAGCGTCACTTCTCGTCGTCGTCGTTGTTTCTTCTCCTCTACACACCTTGTACTGTGTTATTGACACCCTCCTTCTTCTCCAACTTTCTCTCTGTGTTTCATCATCTGTATCTTCCTCTGTGTTCTGAGAATATGATGAAGACGACGAAGATGACGACGAGGACGATGTCACGCCAACGGCTTCCAGCACAGACCTCAGCGTGTTTTTGAGCAGAACTACTGATAGAACTGTGTTCAACAAGAGAACAGGAAGTACCCCTTCAGCTAAATTAGGGATATTAGAGAGACCCATAATTCTTCTTCTTCTTCTTCTTCTTCTTCTTGTGCTCTGTTTCAGAGTCTTTGTGCAGTCTCTGTTATTGAACAGGGGAAAACAGAGGAGAAGAAATGGAACAGAGAGGTCGTGGAAGAGGCCAACAGAGAACCAAATTGGGCTGTGGCTTTGATAAATACAGAGGAGCAGATCCTAACCACTGAAACTGTAACCAAGGTTAGGTTCATGGGGATAACCAGGGTGGTGGGTAGGGACAGGGCTTCAATGTGACGCACGTGCATAGCAGTGAACGTGCATCTTCCATTTTTGTATTGCGTCGTCCTCATATCTCACAATTCACGTGTTGGTCGATTCTAGTTGTAATTTACATGTACAAAAAACATGAATTTTTTTTTTTGGGGGTGGGGGGGGGGGGGGACTCTGTAATCTTTTCATTAATAAACCAGTCCTTTTTAGTTTTATTATATTAAGGGAGACTAATATCTTTTGGGGTAAAGAATTTTGGCCTCTCTTAGTATGCTTCATGCTACTATAGTGCATAGCCAATTTTTTTTTTTTTTTCTTATAGGTTCCAAAGTAACATAGTGGACTAAGACATAGTTACGTGAAATATTTGATTTTGAATAGAGCTATTTTTATTAGTTATATAATATCTGAATTAAATCTTACAAATCTTTTAATGAAAGATCTGATAAGGGGATATGATGTCAAAAACATAAAAAATGATGATATTGAAACCTTAAAACATTGATCACTAATAGTAGAAACTCAACTCACGCTTGACTATCATATCAAGTCTTGAGTTCAATAGTAAAACCAATAAGTAAGAAGAAACCAGTCATTTTGATGAAATTTAACTTCAACTCTTTCAACCAAAAAAAAAAAATTACTTCAACTCTTAAGGATAGATTTATTATTTAATGGAAAGACTATAGAAACCTTTGACATGAGTTGACCACAATTCTATGAAACTAAAAACTATATCTTCCGTAACAAGTATATCTACCAATGCTTATTAAATACTCCCTCTAGTACTAAATGAGTATAAGAACAAGTTAATCAGTCCACATAGGTTAAAAAAATAAGTTAAATTAATTATTTATTAAAATATATATATATATATATATATATATATTAATTTTTCTAAAAATATATATTGGAGTAGAATTATCAATGTAATTTATACATTATATAAGAATCTAACTATAGAGGTGACTTGGAAAAGAAGATAAATGTGAGAGATTAAAAAAAGATTGAGGTTTTAAGTTTAGAACTAGAATAAACCATTTAACTAGCTTTTTAATTTAAGGTAATAAACTTGTCCTAGTCATGAGGCACCTCCAAAAACCAACTCACCAATTTCTTTCCCAAAATGATATTGTCAACAAAATCCCACGGGTTTTGGATTTTTCTTCAAGTGAAAAGTTCTTAATTCGTCCATATTTATTTATAAAATAGGGGAAATCTCAAAAAAATACCTCATAAATTTCTAAAACCCCAAAATGTCATTTGAACATGCAAAAAGATAGATAAGGAAAATGGAAAGAATCTAAGATTTCAAAGTATTGATGTTTTTACAAAATTGCCCCTTATTGACTACACTTATTATAAGTAATAATAAAGAGTGTTATAAAAATGGTAAATACCTTTACAAATCTTGTTCGTGTTACAAATATAGTTAGTGGTTAAATGTCAATTTTAAAAAATAAAAATATAATATTTTAATTACTGACTATACTTCTCACGCAAAAGATAATATTTATAAAAATATTTACCATTTTAATAACGTCATTTACTATGTAGTCTGTAAGAGGCGATTTTGTAAAAGTACCAATATTTCAAAATCACTTATTAGTAATTCCTACTTTATTTCCTATTTGTCTTTTTACTTATTCCCATGATTTCCTGGGAATTTTGAAGTTTGCGCGATATTTTCTTTGGATTTTCCCCATAAGCCTATTTTTTACTCCTAGATAGAATAGGAAAAATCCGGAGAGAAGCTTGACCAAAAGTCCACCACTCAAATAAAAATATGAAATCTGCAAGTGGGAGATGCTCACCAGAAATGTGAAGAAAGAAGTGGAAGCCACGTGTTGTGTGGAGACAAGCGGTGGCCACAGCGGTTGTGACTGGTGGCAGCAATGCTCACCTCTCAGTTATGAGGCCTAGCATCCTCCTTCTTTCCGGCTTAACCTCTAAATAATGCTTTTTAATCTCACTTGTCCCTTTCATCACATCCAACTATCTGCTTTTTGGCTCCCAAACAAACAACAGTTAATTCAATAAACCAAATCCATATCACAGTCAAACCAACATCTCCCCATTCCACAGATAGCTCCATAACGGGTAAAAAGACTGCCTAATATACAAAACTCTCATCAAATAATATAGGGAGAATTACATTTAGGTCCCAAAGAAGGAAAAAAAAAATAAAGAAATGGTCCATGTAGATGCAAAATGAAAAAATAGTCCCATTAACGAACCTGTATTGACAACTCGTTAACCTATATTGGTAACTCCTTGGGACCATTTTTTCATTTTACAATCTATAAAGACCATTTCTTCATTTTTCTTTTTCTTTGAGACCTGAGTATAACTCTCCCAATAATATATGAAGAAGGATAGATGTTGATAACCTTACCTTTACAAATAAAGTTGTTTCAAGATTTGACCATGCAACCTTCAGGTCACAAGGTAGCAGTAGCCTTGACCATTATTCAAACACCCGCCTTCCATATAGCTCCATAACATAGTATTTAAATACATTGAAAATTTAGTGAGAAGTCTTTTTTAAAGACTTTAGTGACTTAAAAAGGAACTGAATTCAAATATCAATACTTTCTATGTATGAAATCATTCAGAATAATAGTAATTTCTATATATAAAAACATAGGTCGTTCCTGCTCATAAAATTTCTACATGGAGACTTTTCACCAATTTTCCCTAAATTATTATGAATATCCCTTATCTTTGCAAAGATATTGGGCTAAAAGATCAGTGATTAGCATTATCAGTATCTTGTTTCCTTGGTTGTGAACAAAAGGAATAACATCAGCTTGGTGTGTAAGCCTGCCTCCATGTGAACAGACAGCTTCATCTGTCCTCGTTGTTCACAAATATACATCATTAAAATTTTCACTCTGCTCAATCAGTGGGTTTCCAAGAATATGATATGATTACATAATATTAATGATATAATCAAATAAACCAGATACATCAAAAGGGTTCCAGATAGTCCTAAACTAGGACTCTCTCCTTGACATAACCGAGGAGGCTACATGCGTGAGAGCTGAGAACAATGGTGAGAACAAGGTATAAAAAAATTGTATCGAAAACAACTAAGCACAGTGGTGGTGGCAGCGGAGCCAACAGCAGGCTGGCAACGGCACCTGTATGCATCAATTGTTTTTTCTTTCCTCACTATTGAGCCTAGTGAGCTGTGGAATTGGAAGGATCAATACCAAAGGCCTTGTAATATGTGTTTTCTGCATTTGTCAGCCGACTCTGGAACATAGTCCACTCCTTTCTACATCTTTCCCTCACCTGGCACCACAATCATGAAAATATCAGACAATTAGTAAAACATATCACGTCTAGTCCTTAATATAAGAGCTAGTTGAGGGATTGAATTTAATTCTAAAGATAAGAATAATCCACTTTGTTCCCCATGTTTATAATTTTTTCCTAAACTATCCCTATTGATTGCACATGTTAGGGAAGTTTGCATCAAGAGGTAATTTCAATAAAAATGATTTAAGAGGGGTATTTTAGGGAAACCAACACACACTTTTGACAAATAACTAATTTAACTAATTTCCTTAATCTACCCATCAAAACTAAGTAGATATTATATTAAAGATTGGAGGAAGTATTCCATCAAATATAAAACCTTCCCTCACTATAAACATTCGAGTTCTTCATTAATTTAATGTCATTACATGTTTGGGTGAGAAAAATGAACAAAACACATGTTATTGTTTGTATTGATCATTAGAAGTATTAAGCATGTAAGCAACCCGCAAAAATGTAACAAAGCTGAAAAATAATAGATGAAACATTCAATACATACCCCCTGCCATGGTGCTTTCCCAGTTTGTGCTTCTCCCTACAAAGCACAGAAAAATTACATAAGAGTCTCTGTTCTGCCATCTTTTCTTTTCGGTTTTTATTGGGCAAAATTGTTAATAATTAATAAATCAAATAAACTTAACCATGGCATACAAATTACCTGATTCCCTAGTGAAGGAACACCTTGGTGGACAATCCACTGAGAATCAACAACCCCAATCTTCTCATGAGCAGGCTGTATCAGGCAGAGAGGGATTAGTCTAAAGTACATTACATGTCACTTTGTAATTTATTTTTCTTCTCTTTGGTTTGTGCCTCTACTAAGGCTACCGCCAACACAAGAAAATAAGAATTTTAAACAGTTAAAAAAAATAAATTTTGATAAATAACAGAATGGACTTACCTCAACACATTTTCTAAGAGCAAAATCAAGGCCCCACCCATGGATCAAGTCGTTCTGCAGTACCAAAGCTTACAATTTTCAGTGATTGGGACAAACAAGTGCTTAACTCAAAATTAATCTAATCAATTCAATAATTTTAATATGAAAGACATTTATTAATTTAGGACGAGAGTTCAAACCTGAATCATATGCCACACACAGCGCCAAGCATCTCGTGAAAACACTGGAGCCATAATCTCAACAAACCTGCATTGGGGTGATATGATCAACACAGAAAGAACTTCCAAAGAGTACAATAATAGTACTTTATCAACCGGCGGTTACTTACGCTGCACAGGGAGGTACATGAGGGTCAGAACACCATCCTGGTTTCTCCTCTGTTACTCTGACAAAAATTCAACAAATAAACAGTTAGTTTCCATTCTTAAACAAAACATGCACCGCAAGAAAAACCATATAGTACTCCCATCATTCTTACTTGTGAACTTCTTGATCATCTCTTCTCTTTGTCATCTGCCATGTCAACCCTTTATTAGGTTCCAGACCGGGCTGTGAAATCTCTAAGCCATGCTTCCTCACCAGCTTTAAGTATCTGCAATTGAGTAGTTAAAAGGGACATAAAACATCTTCAGTGAGACAGAAATAAAACTTTGGCCAAAGAAGGAACACTAAAATAAAACATGATAAAAAGTATTTCATATCAAATGCTCACTCCTCTGCATTAAAATGCTCAACCCCAAGGTCTTCATCCCACATAAATATATAGTCATATGGTGCTACAATGTCAGGATGCAGAAACCGCTTGGCATACCACCTAGATGTTGAGAAATCAGATGGTAACCATCAATTTAAGCTAAAAAACATTATAGTTAGAATAAAACAAGAATAATAATAAGTTTCTAACCATTTCGTCTGTTTACGAGCACTTATATGAATAGCCTTCTTGGACCACTCAAACTCATCCCACTCACTTATTCGGCCGTCATAATGAAAGAGAAGGATTGTGAAGTTCTCTGAGAACTGTTCAAGCAACATATCAAGTCACAAGACACATAGATAAATACAATCATGCAGTCAAAAAAGAGAAAATAGATACCTTTTTAACAGCTGCATCAATATTGTCCTTTAGATTGTAGCCAACAGTGAAGGTTACAAGGTACTTTGGCTTAAAGTTTAAATCCTGCAAGAAACAACAAAATCAATGCACACATATTAACCAAACAACAACATAAAATAAAGCTGGAATAAAAAATTGTAGTAAACTACTTTTCAATGTTATATTCTTCCAAAACTCATTTCATTCTCAACAGCACCTCAGTCTGTTGCATCAATTCTGTTCCCTGAAAGAGACTCACTCTATGTACCAATCACACCCCAACAAGGAAAAAACATTTAGAAATAATATAAGAATTAAAAGAAATAAAATAAAATAGAAAGCAATTTCTCTTATAACAATTGGAGGTCAAATAGCAGCCCGGAGACGGTAAGTGTTTTTAGTGTACACACCTCACTAGGTTTACCCCACAATCTACGCAAGTAAAAGTCTGACTCAGCTTCAACTATTCCAGGAGGTAACATTTCTGCACCTCTTGGATTTGATGGAACCCAAATCTGCAGAGAAGCGAGTAAATATAGAGTGAATATCTGATCGATATAAATTTTGACAACATATTTTTTTTCCAATATGAATATGATTATATGATAATAAAAAAGAATTCTTCAATAATAATACAAGTGGCGTACTATTTAAAAAATTTTTGGTAAAACAAGATTTATAACAATGGAAAAAGTTGGATGGGGAGAGAGTCCTTTTGCTATTCTCAAGTTGCTTTAGCCTATTTTCATCCTCTAAACTATTGTAACATATCTACAGCATGTGCTTGCAACATATATTCAACACCACATTTGAATGGCCGTTTCAATAATAGCATATAAAAATACAAGAAAAAGAGTTTTGTTAGGAATACATAAATACACCCTGTTTTGTTCATTAGACATGCTTCCAAATATGTTGGCAAAAAAAATACTCCCCAGCATATTCAAGGCCCATATGGTATGTTGGCTATGATTTCTAAAGAAATTGGAATCGGAATGTGGAAAGAAAAAGAATTAACCATAATGGGCCAAATACTATATTTGGCATGTAAAGAAAAAGTATTTGGTATGCAAATTCTTTGTTTGTTGAGGCAAGACAGAAGTGAAATCCACTGCCTTCTGTATCATCCTTCATAAATAATACTATAAGTGCATAATCTGGGATGAATTTGGAAACTTTCTAATAACTATAGCCTAAATGTCTATTCTCATCCCCTCAATCAAAGATGGTATGAAAATCCTTACAAACAATGAGAGGAAAAGAAGTGCACCTTTGATGAATCAATCAATGATTGATCTTGTGATGAGCTTCTGTTGGAACTCTTCATGAAAGACCAAGCATAGCTACCTGTATATTTGTCTTCAATGTAAGTGAGATCAATGGATGGAAGCAGGCTGTATGGAAGAGTCAACTGCAAAATTATAATCACCGTTAGTGTCCCGCAAAAATGTAATAACAACACATCATCAAAGAGTATTCAGATATTCAATCAAATATAAGGTGCACCGTTAGAAGGATGAAGAAACAAGAGATATGGGAGATTCAACAGTAAGATCATAGTCAAAGCTTCAATTCATAACTACAATTACATCAACACTAAATATTTGAACATTCCACTCATTTATAAGGTACGCCCTGAACAGAATGAAGAACCAGAAAGTATGTCAAACCTTTGTTATTGACAATTTTGGGAATGATACTCCTATGAAGAATCCAAAAATCACTCCAATAAAAGTAGTTACGATAAGCCTCATACTTTCACGTGGTTTTCTATGAGTCGGACTGCAGCCAAAAAGAAGCTGGTGTCACTTGAAAATCATTACTGACAATAATTAGTATGGAAAAAAAAAATCTAAACATGACTCAACCTGCGAGAAATGATCCCCATCATATACAAACTTCTCTAACTGTATGTTCATAAAATTACACGCAAAAGCCAGTCTTCACTATATAGAAAGTGGCACTGATCCTCCAAGTATGAAACAGAAGTGCCAATTATCAGAATACAGCCCCTGCTAAAATGTACACAGAAGACAACTGAATTTGTTAAAAGAATGGAACGAGACAGTAGTTCAAACGAACAATAGGAGGAAAATACACCATGTACGCATTTTCATGAGGGGAAAAGATTATGCTCTATGGAAATCCCTAAACCCTTAAATATACCAGTATTATTCACACGTCATACTAGTTTTCCAATATAAGTGTGCTAGAAGAAATGGTGAGGGAACTTAAAATTTTAAGCAGCCATTCTTGAATATAGTGAAGTGAACCATAAGCAAGAAAAAAATGTGTTTAGCCCCATAACCGCCGCAAGTAACTGTATAGAGCAAGTAAATCATATGATTTCTTTAATTAAATATGATTCAACAAGGTGATATTTCCAAACTCAGCACCACCGCAGTCGCAAAACCATCCCTGATAGAAGCCTAAATTAACTCCTTAAATATTAAAGCCTCGTAGGTTGAAGAAATTTACGCGCTGGAGTGTACCTACCGAAAAAGACTAAGCAGAAAGTCCACGCGAAGCTTGCAACTAAACGGAACGTACTCAAAACGTTCAAAATTTGGAACACGTGATCTCAAATTGCTCAAGAAAATAGCCTAATAAACGGGATACTGCAAAGAAGTAAGCGATTAGAAATAGCTTGAACCTAGCAGCATCTCCACTGCAATGTAATACCATTCAAACCAAAAACGAAGAAAAATTGGGTAATTAATTAGATTAACCCAAAGAAACCTGTAACAGTCCTGATAATCGAAGCAGGATCTGGCAAAAGAAAGGAGCTTTAGTGAAATGCTAAATCAAAACGAGAAATAACACTCACTGCGAATTGGAATCGGAGCTCTGAGGAGTTGTGGTTCTGCTTCACCGAAAGAAACCAGCGAAGAAGGAGACAAAGAAACAGAGAATTCACCGGCGAAAGCAAAATAAAGAAATAACAAACGGAATCTTTTTCGTATTGGGTTTGGGTTTTCAGCACTAGCGAACAAGATCTTTTAGAGATTTGACTAGCTTAAGCAAACAAATGTGACAGATTTTCTGGTTTTTTTCAAGCTCTCTTCCCCTTTCAAATTTTGAAAATGAAACACGACTCCTCGATATGTGTTTCTTCACCAAAAACACAATCTTATTTTTTTAAAGAAAAAAGTTGAATGAATGCTGGTTCATTGAGGATCATATATATATATATATAGACACACGTATGGAAAGAGAATTTAGGCGACTTTTCAGTCAACCTTTTTAAAGTCATTGTGTGTTTTATGAATTCTTTACTCAGCTTACCTGAAAAATTAGAATTCCTTCTTGGTGGTGTTTAATGTCTCAATCCTTGCATTTAGGCAAGGGTTAAGATGCATAAGTATTAAGAAGTACTCTTTTATTTTTTTAAGGTGTACCCAATATCTTAAAATATTTTATGGTGTATAAATATCTTTTCATGTGCACCATTACTTAAAGGACCTTTTTTTTTTGTTTACAATTTTGCATTTAATCATTTAAGTAATTTAGGATGCTGGATATACCTAAAAAAATAATTTGGGGTTGAATAAACTAAAAAATACACAATCTGGTTTGAGGAATTGATCTTGATCTTAGATATAAAATTTATTTTTCATATTTGTCAATTTATCCCTATTATTGCTCTCTCACTAATAATCAAGGAGGGGAGGGAGTAAAAGAATTAAAGAAGATGACTTAGATCAAGTTCCTTATATCCATTTCATGAAGTTTTTCAATTACATGTGACTATGTGTTATGTTTTTGAATTATTATCATTTAACTATAAACCCATATAAAAAAAAATAGGACATATGACCTTATATATTGGTGAATTTGATGTAATAGACATAAAGAACTTAATATAAGTATGGTCCTTTTAGAAAGTACTTGTCATATTAACTAATTTAACTAACTTTTTTAATGTGACCAAATTACATAAATAAATCTTATAAGAAAGAGTAATATAGAGAGTTGGACGCACCTGAACAAATATTTTAGGGACACAATAAAATACTTTAGGGTATTAAATACACCTTAAAAAATATATTAGTATGTTGGATGTAACTTAACCCTTAATTAAAAAAGAAAATTCTTGCATTAATTGAAAAAGAAAAATAAAACAACTAATTTGGCGTCCATTGAACTTAATAAGGAAATTATCTCCCGAGAAGTAAGGCGTGCAGTTTTATACGTTTCTTTTTCACAATGACGTTACCATAATTTAAGGAATTAGTTAGCAATTAAGATGTATTCCTCGCTTGATTAGTATGACGCACAATTTTTTTTTTTTATTCAGAGAAAATGATACTGACAATTACATATGATATCATTGTCCGAACCTTTTTTATGTCACAAAAAATTTTCGATAAAATTTAATATTCTCGTTATCTATTTTTTATCAAACTTTTAAATCACCATATAGGGTTCGCGACAACCAAACAAATAAATTTTTCTCCTCCCCTGTGAGAATTTTGTGAGGTTCTTGAGTGGCCTTGCCGATATCGTTATTTGAACGACGATCGGCCGTAATATCCCTTCTCCATCCTTTTCTTTTTTTTCTCCTTTCCAAACACTTTCTTTCTTTCTTTCTGAGTATCTCAGAGAGTGAGCGGTGTGTGAGTGTGTGCTCTAGGGTGTGTGTTCACCATGGTGATCGGAGGTATGGAGGTGGGGCAAAGTAGTCGGAAAAAGAAATTCAAGGAAGTTGTTCAGAATCCGGAAAAGAAGCCTGAGAGTACAACGAAGAGTTTGAACGAGCCAATGATTGTGTCTATGATAAAAAAAGGGCTGGCAAATGGAAGAGGTCGTCGAGGTGCATGATGTGGATAAATCACAACTCATCTGTTTATTCACTATTAGTATAAAAAAAGGCATTTTAAACTGACACATTTAAATTGGTTATAACGGATAAAGAAAATGTCTAAAAAGATAAAAATAATTTAAAAAAATATATGTAATATATTTTCTAGATTGATTCTCCCTATAATAGATCTAGTATATTTTCTAAATTAAAAGTAATTAAAAAAAATATTTTTATTACTTTTTAAATCAGTTGTCTCTTATAACCGGTCTAAAGGATTAAATATTTTAGACAGGTTTCTTTTAGGAACCGATCTAAAAAGATGTGCAATAAAAAATTAATATATTCCTTACTTTTAAGTCCGATTGTTTCAAATAACGAGTTTAAAAGATGACTTTTTAAAACTGGATTTTGAACAAATCTGGTCTAAAAGATCATGCCCTAATATATTTCAGAATCTCTATTCCTCGCCCCTAATTTTGCTCTCTTGAATCTAAAACTCTATTGTTCTTCTAAACTCCTTCATCACACCCCGGCCTCTTCTCCTTCCTACCTCGCTCCTTTGTCCTTAACCAATGTCACCGGTGGACACAGAGGAGATGGTGGATTGCATTACCGTACTACTTGCCGTTTCTTGCCTTCCCTCAGTGTCTTCCTCAAGCTCAGACTCCAAGTAATTATGAGTTACATTAGGCTTTTTTTGTTGATAAATTGCTCAGAGGCATTGTTCTCCCTTTTTCCTCTTCTTCTTCTTCTTTTTCGTTTTGCGATATGAATTTGAGATACATAATCATGAGAAAACACTCAACCCTAACTGTCAATAAACTTTTTGATGAACTTTGTGTTAGCGAATTGTGTGGTTTTTAGTTGTTTGTAAGACTTGTGAATCATACATGAATAATTCTATTCATTAATGTATATTTTCCTAAGCTTGATTGAACAATTTTAATTGTGTAGCAAGGGCTCTTCTTCTCGGTCTATATACCAATCCATATTCCTTATGATACCAAAGGTTCCTTCCGGTACTCAACTCTACACATTTAAGCATTTCATATGGAAGCATACAAATTAAATGATACTTAATCTTACCAATAACTACAAATGATGATTAAATGCATTGGTGTATATATCTGTACATATAGCTGGTTCTTACTAGGCTTGTAGGCACCTCAAATGGTTATTTCATCCTGGTGGCATCTCATAATATTTATATACACACTCTTGGTGTAAAAACCCAATTAGATTAGTGAACCAGTGAACTAGTCTCCTGGCTAGTCCAATTAAGAGTTTTGAACTGGTCGATGGGATTGAATTTTATATTTTTGTTTTCACATTGCTAAGCCTGAAATAAAATCGCTTTGAGTTAAACAAATAGCAGTATGTCAGATTTATGTTTTAGTAACTTTGTTTTGTTGAATTATTTGTTCTTTATCCCTTTATGCACTTGACTTCTCTTTGTCCTTCTCATCCACTTCCTCTCCGCTACTCATCTCCATAGTTAGATTAAAATTTAAGCAGACCAATTGTAATGTTTTATAAAATTATTTTTAGCCTTTTATTATAGTTTTAAATTATCATAACTAAAATTTTGCAGTTTGCATTTATTTATTTATTTATTTTAAATAATTTGACATTTTAATGGTAATTTTATAAAACACTAAATCTAGATAACTCGAATTTCAATCTAACGATGGAGATGTATAGTGGAGAAGAAGTAAATAGGAAGGGTAGAAGAGAGAAGTCAAGTTCATGCTCCGCTGGATCTCTTGGAGTTTATGAAAATGAGTGCCCTATATATATACATTGAGATATATATTTTGATTTTGGTAATGACAGTTATTTGCCACAAACCAAAACAAGCCTCTTGAGATTGTCACCATACTTGTTACCAACAAGACCAAGCTTTTGTGGTATTGGCAAGTATAAAGAAAGGTATGTAGAGCTCTCTTTCTTGCATGCGTGCATGAGTTTTCTGTGCATGGCAAGTGACAATTCATTAAAGTGGGTATTTTATTAAGTAAAGGAGGAGTAATATATATGTGCATGTCAAGAAACCAATATTGTTTACCTTTCTTACTTGATATCTCACACACAATCCACCAAGTATATAAATACGTTGTGAAATATTTATGTTTTTCTTTTTGGCATTGGTCTGAGAGGCTGGGTTTTACTTTTAGTCTTTGATTTTTGGGTGACTACTTGTTAATTAATTTTAGGCTATATGTACTAATATATGGATGCCTTTCCTATTTTGATAATGAAATAGAAATTTCCCTTTTTACATAATAATTGCATGCCTCATCATAGTCATACCTTTTCCAGGAAAAAAAATAGAAAAGAGAAAATAAAGGTGTTGAAATATATAGATTGTAGTTGGATGAAAGCTAAATAGATGAATGTTGAATATGATAATGGGGTGAGGGAATTTTTAGACTTTACTAGAAAAAATGCCGATAATAATAGTTGGATATTTTGTTGTCCTCGTGTAGAATGTTTGAATGAGAAGCGACTAGGTGCTTTAGATATATATAAACATTTAATTTGTGAAAGGTTTTATAAGAGTTATATAGTATGGGTATGACATGATGAGGAATTAGAAATTCCAAGTGCATCTCAACAAGGGGGAGTGGCCTTTGACATGAATATGGATAATCAGATAGAGGACATTATTCGTGATGTAAGAGAAGAGGCTTTTGAGCAATTACATGTATATGGTAATATGTGCAGTGATGTAGAGAAGCCATTGTACCCAGGGTGTAAAAAATTCCAATTGTTGAAAGCAGTATTGAAATTGGTAAGTTTGAAAGCACGACATGGATGAAGCTATAAGAGTTTTTCAGAAATGCTTGAGGCTTTTAAGGACATGCTTCTAGATGATAATGTGTTTCCGGGTCAATACTATAATGCTAGGAAAATACTGTGTCCACTAGGGATGGAGTATAAAAAGATTCATGCATGCCCTAATGATTGTATATTATACAGAAAAGAGCATGAAGAGAAGCAGCACTATTCGATATGTGAAACCATGAGGTACAAATCAAATAAGGCCCCTATAAAAGTGTTATGATATCTTTCAATCATACCAAGGTTCAAGCGCGTGTTTGCTAATGAAAATGATACAAAAAATTTGAGATGGCATGCAGATGAGAGGATTTCTTATGGAAAGCTTCGATATCCGGTTGATTCTTTTCAATGGAAGAAAATCGATCAATTATTTCCTAACTTTGGCGAAGAACTTAGGAACCTTAAGCTTGGACTAAGCATGGATAGCATGAATCCTTATGGTAGCTTAAGCAGTATACATAGTTTATGGTCTATTCTGTTGGTTATTTACAACTTATCTCCTTTGTTATGCATGAAACAAAAATACATTATGTTTTCTATGTTGATTTCGGGACCAAAACAACCCCAAAATGACTAGATGTTTATCTAGAACCCTTGATTAAAGACTTGAAAGAGTTGTGGGATGAAGGTGTCGATGTTTTTAACACGAACAAGAAGGAGGTTTTTAAAATGTGACCCTTGATCTTTTGTACTATAAATGACTTTCTTGCATATGAAAACTTGTCAAGATATAGTGTTAAAGGCCATAAAGCATGTCCGATTTTTAAAAAAAGGCACATGCTACAACTAACTTCAATATGGAAGAAAGACGATTTATCTTGGTCATAGGAGATTTCTTAGACGGGGCCACCCATATCGTAGATTAAAAGGTGTATCATTGTTATCTTTAGTAAGACTACAAAGAGTAGAAATGAAAAACTATATTCGGAAAACAAGATGTCTTTTTCTTTGATCTTCCATATTGGCACAATCTTGAAGTAAGACACTATATTGATTTCATACATATGGAGAAAAACATATGTGATAGTATTGTTGGGACACTACTCAACAAACAAGGTAGTTTTAAGGATGGTGTGAAGGCAAGATTAGATTTGCAAGAATGGGAATACGAGAAGACTTACATTTAAGGCCATATGGTAAGAGAACGTTTTGTCCTCCAGCTTCCTATACTTTGTTTAAGGATGAGAAAAGAATTTTTTGTCAGTATTTACATGGCATCAAAGCTCCCCCAGGGTATTTTTCAAATATTAAAAAGCTTGTGTTGATGAAAGACTTGAAATTAGTGGGGCTAAAGTCTCATGATTGTTATGTCTTAATACAACAATTACTCCTAGTAGTTATTCGAGATATTGTCGAATATGATCTTCAATACATTTTAACTAGACTTTGTTTTTCTTCAACGCTATTTGTAGTAAAGTCATTGAGATTGAAAAATTAGATGAATTGAAAAATGAAAGATATTTGATATTATGCCAGCTTGAGAAACTTTTTCCTCCTTCTTTTTCTGACATTATGGTATATCTAATTATTTATCTAGTAAGGGAGATAAAGTTGTATGGTCCTATCTATTTACGATGGATGTACTCAATTGAAAGAACTATGAAAATCCTAAAAGGATATATGAAGAATGTAAACAAGCTTGAAGCATTTATTGTTTAGAAATATGTTTCTGAAGAAGTCATGGAATTTTGTCAACATTATTTGTCAAATGTAAGACATATTATGCTTCCTAAACTTTATGATGAAGAAGGGGGTAGACGTTGGGCTACAGTAAAGAGTATGGATCATGATGAATTGCAATAAGTCTACTTGTACATCTTGAATAATGTAGATGAAGTTCAAGATAACATTAATGCTCATAAAGAAATTGTACGAAAAGAAAATAGTTGAATGATTGAACAAAAGTTAATTAGGGAGCATAACAAAACTTTTGCACATTATTTCAAACAAAAGGCTGAGGGAGAAGAATGTGTTTCTGATACAATTAAATGGTTAGCACGTGGTCCCGAGGTTGATGTCATAAGTTAGACTTCATTTGTGATCAATGGTTATACCTTTTACACAAAGTCCCTAGTTAATAGGAGCACTATCCAGAACAGTGATGTTACGTTAGTGGCTGAATCTATGCACTTCTCTAGTTCGAAAGATAAGAACCCTAAATTAGTAGTCATACCTTATTATGGGGTTATTGAAGAGATTTGGGTGGTTGACTATATTAAAATTAAATTTCCCATTTTCAAATGCAAGTGGGTTGATATCAATAATGGTGTGAAGATCGATCAGTTAAGATATATATTAGTAGATCTAAATAGTAGAAGTTTGGGAGATGAACCTTTTATTATGACAGATAAGGTGAAACAAGCGTTCTATATTACCGATTAGGCAAATAAAATGTGGTCTGTAGCTATCCAAGGAAAAAGGATCGCGAATATTGATGAGAAAAGGCATTCAAATTATGATCTTCTTGAGACTCCTTCTTTTTCTAGGGGTTTACCAGAATTGAACGAAGAAGATGAAATAAATAGTGAACACGGTACAAGAAATAATCATCATGAAGGGATATGGGAGGATATCTCTTTATAAAACTACTTTGAAAGTTAGCTAGCTAAAGTAATTATCATTATGAATTATATTTGAATTATGTATATAGTTATTTTATATATAGTCTTTTCATGTTATAATTTAATGATTTTCCTTTTTTCATTGTCTTAACAGGAAAATAAAGGATTTCAGGCATCCTAATATATATGCTATGCAGCCAGCTAATGTTTATCAAAGCGAGCCTAGCAATGCTATAAGCCAGAATTAAAGTGAGACACACGATTGAGAGACATTGCCCTAAGTCGGAGTACTGGGCAAAAGATACCGATTGAGTTTGATAGACATTGGAAACCAATTGGGCCTAATACAAGCCAATATAGGAGTTTTATCGGCCTTATAGCATGCAACAAGCCTAGATCTTGATAGGAGAGTGGAGAAATATCAATGAACATGTAAAGCAACATATTTGGACACTATCCAGGTATAAAATGTTATTTTATATGTAATTATTATCAAATTTGTCACTAACTAGTTCAATGCTTGCATTACAGCTCACTTACGATGTTCCTCAAAGTGACATCTTGCATGAAAAGACAAGGACATATTGTTGTGAACCCTGGAGGAAGTTTAAGACAAATCTAGCCAACAATTATATGCATATCAAGGTGAAAGTTGGTGAGCCTCATCCTAATCTGTCCGGAAAGTATTCATATATTGATGAAGAGACTTGGCAATAATTTCTTAGGCTTTAGACTACTTTAGAAGCTTTGGTAAGTTGACTTATTTTACATTTTATTTATTTATCAATTTTCTTTATTGATTATAGCTTCTTTTTTATTTCTTATTTACAGGAAAAAAGGCAACAAGCACAAGAGAATGGTAGAAAGAATGATTGCTCTCATACACTGTCTCATACGGGTTATGCAAAGGCTAAAAAAGACTTGTTGGCGGCCAAACGAAAGAGATTGGAAGGAGTAGCTTAATCCAATCCTTATATTCTTCTTTCTCCGCCATCTCCAATACGTCGCAAAGAAAAATAGTTGTTTGCTAACCAAAAGAGGAGTGAGTCTTATACTAGTTAACAATCTCATATTTGCTAAAACAATTGTAAGTATCATTGTTGTTATTAATTATTTAGTAAACAAGTTTCATTATTGATGTTTGTTATCTGTGTCTCACAAGAGGAACATCAAAATAAACAAGACAAGGGATCTTTTAGGTCAGAGGGGAGGAATGGTATCTTGATGGTTGCTACAAGAAAACATGAACATCTAGGCCATGTCAGGGGAAGTTGTAGGAGGGGTAGGCATAAGGGATTACTTTGGAGCACTCCACACCATTCCTCAAGTATGGTGACTAGGGAGGAGATGGAGCATATGTTGGCCACTGTGAGAGCGAAAGCAAGGATAAAGGCAGAAGCATCATTTGATTCATGATTAGAAGCCTGATTGAGCAAGATGAAGGAGGAAATGATGATGATTGTGAGCATAAGACAAGATACCAGCGCTCCCTAGGCACATTCGTTTGCACCTATACAGAGTACTAAATGGAGTTGTTGCAATATTGGGCCATCATCAAAGGGTCTTGGAAAAGAAATTGCTTAGCCTTGTGACCTTTTATGGAGGATCCTCTGAGATAATTAGTTGCACAGGGGAGTATACACAACTTGGGATCAACTGTCCACCACCAACAAATAAAAGATTATCAAGTTAGAGTGTTAGTTGAAAATGTGATCATTGCAGATGCACATGTCCTTATCCCTACTAATGATTTGAAGATTGTGAGCGATATCCTCAATACTTTCAACTTGTGGCTAAAGAACCTTGTTTCTATTCGAGCTGAGGAAACCCCGATCATAGCCCCAGTTGCAACTCCATCCACTCAACAAGTTTTACTGCCTCAATTGAATGCCATGCAACAAGTGATTTTGATGGCATATGATACATCCTTTGAAACAAGATCTTGGCTTACGGATTTAGCTATTGGCAAGTTAGGGGTAGCGGTTTTATCTTGAGAGGGAAGATTTAATGTCCCTAATAGCTCTTAAACAATGGCTTACGGTTGTGATTGTCCAACTATTTTTAATGTAAGTATCTTCTTCAATTGGAAATAATTTTATCAATTAAGCCGTTATAATTTATGTGCTTGCATTATTGTAGGTACATGAATCGTAAGTTAATTTCCTCTCGCAAAAGTGATAAATTTGGATTCAATTTGGATTCATATGCCCAATTTAAATCCACAATAAAGGGACCACTGCTACTATCAGACATACATGCTTATTAGAGAGGCTTAGTGAAACCACAACTTTGTGTTTCTTGGCACCATATGTGCTTGGATAAGAAATAGATTTATGGTTCATAATATATATATATATATATATATATATATTTGCTTAATAGTCATTCCTATTTTTTACTGATCATTGGCAATTGATTCTTTTATGCAAGAAGAGTTATACTGTCATCCTCTTACACTCTTCACTACAAACCAAGGAATGGATTGAAGAAAACCATAAACTCATAAGTTTTCTTGTAGTTGGGAGTTCATGGAATTTATGCAAAATAAGGAACCTTTGTCATTTTGATGATAAGGCTATGATGACATTTCGACGCGTTGCTTGTGGTAAGCATGTTCATGAGGTAAAAGACTCTAAATGGATAATCCCAAATGTTAGTACATATTTGTTTGCTTTACGAACATGTTCAATAAGCTATGCTTTATACATGTTTTAATGTTGTTGTGTTCTTTTTTAGAGCGGTAGGCAACTACCGGGGTCCAACTTATGTGGGTTGTATGTTTTGAGACACATTTTTAATATTATCACCCTAGGTATGACTGAATTTACTCAAGCGATAAATGTATATTTCAAAATTTTGTATTACTTTTATTGTTTTTTTTAAGTTAGTAAGTTAATATTTTGTCTAGCTTTGGTAGATGTCTGATCTTACTAATCCCTTTCGTGAAGAAGATATTGACTTCATCAGCAAATGTTGTACTGAATTCATTTATGAGTTTTTACAACAATAGTGAGTTTTTGAATCCAATGTTGTGCTAATATGTTTTGCTTCTACTGTAATTTTTGAACTCTTTGCTATCACAAGTTTTATTTCAATGTATGAACTATAAAGTGTTGCATTGAATTGAATTAATTCCATGAAAGTTGACTGAATGAACTCAAAGTTGTTTTGGACAAGCTAAATTTTGTGAAATCTATCTAGTTTTGCTGCTACCTAATCTAAGTGACTAATTCTGAATCAAATTTTTTGTCAGTATTTACATGGCATCAAAGCTCCCCCAGGGTATTTTTCAAATATTAAAAAGCTTGTGTTGATGAAAGACTTGAAATTAGTGGGGCTAAAGTCTCATGATTGTTATGTCTTAATACAACAATTACTCCTAGTAGTTATTCGAGATATTGTCGAATATGATCTTCAATACATTTTAACTAGACTTTGTTTTTCTTCAACGCTATTTGTAGTAAAGTCATTGAGATTGAAAAATTAGATGAATTGAAAAATGAAAGATATTTGATATTATGCCAGCTTGAGAAACTTTTTCCTCCTTCTTTTTCTGACATTATGGTATATCTAATTATTTATCTAGTAAGGGAGATAAAGTTGTATGGTCCTATCTATTTACGATGGATGTACTCAATTGAAAGAACTATGAAAATCCTAAAAGGATATATGAAGAATGTAAACAAGCTTGAAGCATTTATTGTTTAGAAATATGTTTCTGAAGAAGTCATGGAATTTTGTCAACATTATTTGTCAAATGTAAGACATATTATGCTTCCTAAACTTTATGATGAAGAAGGGGGTAGACGTTGGGCTACAGTAAAGAGTATGGATCATGATGAATTGCAATAAGTCTACTTGTACATCTTGAATAATGTAGATGAAGTTCAAGATAACATTAATGCTCATAAAGAAATTGTACGAAAAGAAAATAGTTGAATGATTGAACAAAAGTTAATTAGGGAGCATAACAAAACTTTTGCACATTATTTCAAACAAAAGGCTGAGGGAGAAGAATGTGTTTCTGATACAATTAAATGGTTAGCACGTGGTCCCGAGGTTGATGTCATAAGTTAGACTTCATTTGTGATCAATGG
Organism: Inga laurina; assembly: GCA_963855925.1. NCBI lineage: Eukaryota > Viridiplantae > Streptophyta > Magnoliopsida > Fabales > Fabaceae > Inga > Inga laurina. The sequence goes on from OY979709.1 coordinate 16,866,825, forward strand.
TTATACCTTTTACACAAAGTCCCTAGTTAATAGGAGCACTATCCAGAACAGTGATGTTACGTTAGTGGCTGAATCTATGCACTTCTCTAGTTCGAAAGATAAGAACCCTAAATTAGTAGTCATACCTTATTATGGGGTTATTGAAGAGATTTGGGTGGTTGACTATATTAAAATTAAATTTCCCATTTTCAAATGCAAGTGGGTTGATATCAATAATGGTGTGAAGATCGATCAGTTAAGATATATATTAGTAGATCTAAATAGTAGAAGTTTGGGAGATGAACCTTTTATTATGACAGATAAGGTGAAACAAGCGTTCTATATTACCGATTAGGCAAATAAAATGTGGTCTGTAGCTATCCAAGGAAAAAGGATCGCGAATATTGATGAGAAAAGGCATTCAAATTATGATCTTCTTGAGACTCCTTCTTTTTCTAGGGGTTTACCAGAATTGAACGAAGAAGATGAAATAAATAGTGAACACGGTACAAGAAATAATCATCATGAAGGGATATGGGAGGATATCTCTTTATAAAACTACTTTGAAAGTTAGCTAGCTAAAGTAATTATCATTATGAATTATATTTGAATTATGTATATAGTTATTTTATATATAGTCTTTTCATGTTATAATTTAATGATTTTCCTTTTTTCATTGTCTTAACAGGAAAATAAAGGATTTCAGGCATCCTAATATATATGCTATGCAGCCAGCTAATGTTTATCAAAGCGAGCCTAGCAATGCTATAAGCCAGAATTAAAGTGAGACACACGATTGAGAGACATTGCCCTAAGTCGGAGTACTGGGCAAAAGATACCGATTGAGTTTGATAGACATTGGAAACCAATTGGGCCTAATACAAGCCAATATAGGAGTTTTATCGGCCTTATAGCATGCAACAAGCCTAGATCTTGATAGGAGAGTGGAGAAATATCAATGAACATGTAAAGCAACATATTTGGACACTATCCAGGTATAAAATGTTATTTTATATGTAATTATTATCAAATTTGTCACTAACTAGTTCAATGCTTGCATTACAGCTCACTTACGATGTTCCTCAAAGTGACATCTTGCATGAAAAGACAAGGACATATTGTTGTGAACCCTGGAGGAAGTTTAAGACAAATCTAGCCAACAATTATATGCATATCAAGGTGAAAGTTGGTGAGCCTCATCCTAATCTGTCCGGAAAGTATTCATATATTGATGAAGAGACTTGGCAATAATTTCTTAGGCTTTAGACTACTTTAGAAGCTTTGGTAAGTTGACTTATTTTACATTTTATTTATTTATCAATTTTCTTTATTGATTATAGCTTCTTTTTTATTTCTTATTTACAGGAAAAAAGGCAACAAGCACAAGAGAATGGTAGAAAGAATGATTGCTCTCATACACTGTCTCATACGGGTTATGCAAAGGCTAAAAAAGACTTGTTGGCGGCCAAACGAAAGAGATTGGAAGGAGTAGCTTAATCCAATCCTTATATTCTTCTTTCTCCGCCATCTCCAATACGTCGCAAAGAAAAATAGTTGTTTGCTAACCAAAAGAGGAGTGAGTCTTATACTAGTTAACAATCTCATATTTGCTAAAACAATTGTAAGTATCATTGTTGTTATTAATTATTTAGTAAACAAGTTTCATTATTGATGTTTGTTATCTGTGTCTCACAAGAGGAACATCAAAATAAACAAGACAAGGGATCTTTTAGGTCAGAGGGGAGGAATGGTATCTTGATGGTTGCTACAAGAAAACATGAACATCTAGGCCATGTCAGGGGAAGTTGTAGGAGGGGTAGGCATAAGGGATTACTTTGGAGCACTCCACACCATTCCTCAAGTATGGTGACTAGGGAGGAGATGGAGCATATGTTGGCCACTGTGAGAGCGAAAGCAAGGATAAAGGCAGAAGCATCATTTGATTCATGATTAGAAGCCTGATTGAGCAAGATGAAGGAGGAAATGATGATGATTGTGAGCATAAGACAAGATACCAGCGCTCCCTAGGCACATTCGTTTGCACCTATACAGAGTACTAAATGGAGTTGTTGCAATATTGGGCCATCATCAAAGGGTCTTGGAAAAGAAATTGCTTAGCCTTGTGACCTTTTATGGAGGATCCTCTGAGATAATTAGTTGCACAGGGGAGTATACACAACTTGGGATCAACTGTCCACCACCAACAAATAAAAGATTATCAAGTTAGAGTGTTAGTTGAAAATGTGATCATTGCAGATGCACATGTCCTTATCCCTACTAATGATTTGAAGATTGTGAGCGATATCCTCAATACTTTCAACTTGTGGCTAAAGAACCTTGTTTCTATTCGAGCTGAGGAAACCCCGATCATAGCCCCAGTTGCAACTCCATCCACTCAACAAGTTTTACTGCCTCAATTGAATGCCATGCAACAAGTGATTTTGATGGCATATGATACATCCTTTGAAACAAGATCTTGGCTTACGGATTTAGCTATTGGCAAGTTAGGGGTAGCGGTTTTATCTTGAGAGGGAAGATTTAATGTCCCTAATAGCTCTTAAACAATGGCTTACGGTTGTGATTGTCCAACTATTTTTAATGTAAGTATCTTCTTCAATTGGAAATAATTTTATCAATTAAGCCGTTATAATTTATGTGCTTGCATTATTGTAGGTACATGAATCGTAAGTTAATTTCCTCTCGCAAAAGTGATAAATTTGGATTCAATTTGGATTCATATGCCCAATTTAAATCCACAATAAAGGGACCACTGCTACTATCAGACATACATGCTTATTAGAGAGGCTTAGTGAAACCACAACTTTGTGTTTCTTGGCACCATATGTGCTTGGATAAGAAATAGATTTATGGTTCATAATATATATATATATATATTTGCTTAATAGTCATTCCTATTTTTTACTGATCATTGGCAATTGATTCTTTTATGCAAGAAGAGTTATACTGTCATCCTCTTACACTCTTCACTACAAACCAAGGAATGGATTGAAGAAAACCATAAACTCATAAGTTTTCTTGTAGTTGGGAGTTCATGGAATTTATGCAAAATAAGGAACCTTTGTCATTTTGATGATAAGGCTATGATGACATTTCGACGCGTTGCTTGTGGTAAGCATGTTCATGAGGTAAAAGACTCTAAATGGATAATCCCAAATGTTAGTACATATTTGTTTGCTTTACGAACATGTTCAATAAGCTATGCTTTATACATGTTTTAATGTTGTTGTGTTCTTTTTTAGAGCGGTAGGCAACTACCGGGGTCCAACTTATGTGGGTTGTATGTTTTGAGACACATTTTTAATATTATCACCCTAGGTATGACTGAATTTACTCAAGCGATAAATGTATATTTCAAAATTTTGTATTACTTTTATTGTTTTTTTTAAGTTAGTAAGTTAATATTTTGTCTAGCTTTGGTAGATGTCTGATCTTACTAATCCCTTTCGTGAAGAAGATATTGACTTCATCAGCAAATGTTGTACTGAATTCATTTATGAGTTTTTACAACAATAGTGAGTTTTTGAATCCAATGTTGTGCTAATATGTTTTGCTTCTACTGTAATTTTTGAACTCTTTGCTATCACAAGTTTTATTTCAATGTATGAACTATAAAGTGTTGCATTGAATTGAATTAATTCCATGAAAGTTGACTGAATGAACTCAAAGTTGTTTTGGACAAGCTAAATTTTGTGAAATCTATCTAGTTTTGCTGCTATCTAATCTAAGTGACTAATTCTGAATCAAATCATCATTTTGTGATGTTTATTGTATCCAAGAAAAGTTTGGATAGATATTTGCAATAGAACTTGAACCATTGAGCCTAGTTTTGGCCATTTGAATTACCAACTCTAAATTCCTAGTTGTGATGTGTTTAAATGCACAACTTCTAAAGTTTAACCAATTTGCTAAACTCTAAAACTTTGCTGATACATTTGCCATATTGGATTCAATTAAGAGCTGAAATTTTTGCATTCAATTAAAAAAATCATGTTCTTGCTTGTTCAAATTTGGAATGTGTTTTAATCAGATTTGGATGAATTGGTTTTGGTGGGTAATTTTGCATCATTAAGGACCAAGAGACATCATATACTCACTAACTTCTGAGCTTAAATATCAAATTTCTTAATCTAATTTTTAGGAAAACAAGAGATATTTGTGTTGAGATGCTGCATTCTGCCATTGTGCTGTGCATTGCTAGGCAATATTCAGTAGTTGAATTTCTAAGTGTTCTTGTACAAGTCTTTCACCTCTATGTAATGTGATTAGTTTATGGGCTTAACAATGTATATATTGAGAAATTTTTCCTCCCTTTGATTTTCTGTAACACTTGTGAGATTCTGTCATTATTGTTGTAATGTTTCAATTAAGAATAAAAAAAAATACATGAGTTCTTTTATATATGTTCAGTGCTGGCTTGGATGGTGTTTTAGAAGAAGGAATATTGGGTGGGAAATGTATAAACTTGATAGGTGCTAAAAAAAAGAGAACCTTTTAGACTAGTTGTTGTGAAAATCGATCTTAAAAGTGATACTTTTAAGACCAATTCTCAAAACAAAAGGTCTAAAAGAAGTATTTAGATTGGTTGTGTTGAAAACTGGTCTAAAAAGAATGGCTTTTTAGATTGGTTGTTCATTTATGAACAACTGGTCTTTTAATAATAATATCATTATTGCCCATGAAGGTTATCGTTATTTGAGAAGGAAGAAGACTGGTGGGAAATATGAATTTACGTTGAAAATGGATATGAGTAAAGCCTATGATCTTGTGGAATGGGATTTTCTTGAACATGTCCTGTTGAAATTTGGCTTCTTCTCTGATTGGGTTAACTTTATAATGAAATGTGTGACTTCCTTAATAACTGGATCTCTATATATTAGGTGAAAAGATTGCTTCTTTTGTACCAGGCAGGGGACTCCAACAGGTGACCCTCTTTCACCCTACTGATTCATTCTAGTTGCAGAAGTTCTATCTATAATGATTAATAAGAGCCTTTAAAGGCAGGGACTCTCCGACATATCAAGCTTAGCAATTCATGTTCTGAACTCTGTTATGGCTTTTTTTGTTGATGGTGCTTTATTTTTTGTAAGTACTAATTATCAAAATTATACAAATTTGGCCCGAATTATTGATTTGTATTGTAGTGCATCAGGTCAATCTGCCAATTTAGATAAATCCAGTATTTTTTCTGAAAATACACAAGATGCTGTGATGAATAGAGTAGGCTTGATTCTTGGCATTAAAGTAACGGAGGATCTTGATAGGTATATTGGCATTTCAAGAATCTGGGGAAAAACTAAACACCAAGCTCTTTTATTCATTTGAGAACGGATTCGCTCTAAAATTCAAGGATGGAGTAAAACAACACTTTTATATATGGGGCATGTTGTGATTATTCAATAATGCGATGCCAGTTTATCCCATGAATTGCTTCAAATTCCTTGTGTGGACCTGTAAAGAGGTAAATTGTCTTATTGCAAATTTCTGGTGGGCAGGTTGTAGTGATGGTAATAAAACTCATTGGAAGTCCTGGGAGTATCTCATAACTACGAAATCTAATGGCTACATGGGTTTTTGGGATTTTGTTATTATAAACGATGCCTTTTTGGCAAAAATAGCTTGGCAGCTCAAATACTGATGCATTGTGGGTTTGTTTTCTTTAAAGTGTGCATTTCCCAAGAAGGAATTTATTGATGCTACAAAAGGACCCAAAGCCTCTTGGTGTTGGTCGAGCATAATAGATGACAGTGATTTTCTGAAAAAAGATCTCCTACAGTATATTGGTAATGGTATATTCATAAGGATATGGGGTGTTAACTCGATGCCTAATGTTAAATTCCCTGAGAAACAAGATGATAGTATGGATTGGATTGTAAAGTATGGTAGATTCAGTGATCTTATTGTTTATGATAAGTTGAATCCGGATCCTCTCCGTAGCTACATTACTGTTGACATCTTATCTATTATTGTAGAAATTCCATTGCCAAATAATGGGATGGGTGATAAGCTGATATGGGCTCCTACTACTGATGGTGACCTCTCAGTCAAAGTCATATAGAAAACTGGGAAATTAATGGCTAAATATTTGACACCAAAGGCAAGCATATCATGTTTTCTATTACCAGAATAGTGGAAGACAATTTGGAAACTAGAGCTCATCCAATAGGTCCAACGCTTTATCTGGCATGATGTGAATAATGCTTTTACTACCAATTCAACTTTATTTAAGTATAAGAGGTCCCTTACTTCTCTATTTTCAATTTGCAATATGGATGACAAATCTATGGAACATCTTTTTTTCTGTTGTGCTTGGACTAAATGCAAATGGTTTGGGTGCAACCTCAGTTTACAAATAGAAGTGGATCAGATATGAAGTTTTAATGGTTGGTAGTTAAATCTCTCCCATGCTAGTTATAATCTTAAGTGACGTGAGCTGTTATTACTCTGCTGGCTGCTTTGGTTTATTTAGAAGCAGAGAAATGCAAAGGTTTTTGAGAATGAGGCTCCCAATCCAAGAGGTGTCATTGATGCTTCTATGAGAGCTAATACTGAATATCAGTCAAAGGTTGAGCAACTTATAGAAGTTGTTGAATGTCCCAGGTCAGTAGCTACCTATGTTCATTGGGTGTGTCCTCCTAAAGGTATCCTTAAGATTAATAGTGATAGAGCATTTAAATAGTCTTATATGAAGGTTGGTATAGGAATTATTTGTCATGATGCACATGGAGCTTTTTGATGGGGTTTTGTGGATAAAATAAAATTAGTCTCGACATTCATGACGGAAGCTTTAGTATTGAAAAGAGCTTTAATGTTAGCTGTGGACTTGGGTCATGATAAGGTTGTCTTTGAAATTGACTCTTAAATGCTGTATAGCTGTGTTCAGGGGCATCAACCAGATCGATATGAATGGAAGAGTAGAAGCATTGTTCAGGATGTGATCAATCTACTTGAGTCTTAAGTTGGGTTTTCCTTGCCTTTTACCCTTAAGAAGGGTAATGCTGCAGCTAAGCATCTGGCATATGTTGCTTGTAAGGAAGTATGCCCTCTGGGGTAGGTTTCCGAGCCATCACTCTCTTTGTCCACTATTCTGACTTTAGACATTCAAGAGGTTCTCAATTCTTTTAAGGTTGCTTCTAATCTCATTAACCTTAGGGGTATTGGTTAATGCTTCAGGCTGCAATATTTCTCAGTGTTTTGTTTTCCAGACTTTTGGTTGTTTAATTTCCTTTCATTTTCATGTATGCTAAATTTGAGTTATTAATAGAAGAATCCTTTGATCCAAAAACAAATCACCATATATAATATAGAAATTACAAAACAAATAATATTTTTAATAAGAAACAATAAAAATTAACTAACAAGCTTTTAGTTGAGATGGTAAACAATCAAATCTGGTAAGGAAAAGGCCTAATTGAGATTATACTCAAGTTCAAAGTGACTTGGCAAACTCTGGGCTCATAAAAAACAAAAATTATTTTTTTTATTATGATTAAGTTATGAATAGAAGAAGCCATAGTTAGTCAAAGGCGAATTTGTTCAACCATGAAAATAATTGAATATTTTTTATCTGATTGTTTTTAAAAATTTTAAATAACCATTCCAAAATTTCTCAAAAATAATTTTTTTTTAAAAAATCATATATTTTTTAAAAAATTAAACACAACTTTTTTAATGATAATTGGGGAAAACAAGTATTCTTTGTTTTCCTTATAAGCATATGTATAATCCTAGTGAAGGTAATCAATCCTATTTGAGATACTGTCTGGTATTAAACGCAGGCACCTCTTGAACCTTAAATCATCATGTTGTGAGGGAGAAAGACTAATATTCATTGGAAAGGATATTTTCCCTTTCATGTATTTAATGAATTCGGTTGGATAATTCATCACTAGTGAAAACAATTAAGGGTTAAAGCATAAAAATATCCTGAAAGTTTCTACCAAGAAGCATTGGGTGTCTGGAAGTTTTCGAAGGGGCAATGTTGCCCCAGAAGTTTAAGAAATTTGGCAATTTTACCCCACTGTTAAATATGTTAATTTTGATAGTAAATGTGACTGATATGTATGCATGGCACCCATTATATGCCACCTCATCATCCCATATCAATGCCAACTCACTTGTCTCTCCCGTAACCCTTCATTTACCCAATCTCTTTATTCCTTTTTTGAGACAGGTGACTTAGGTCTGGTGGGGAACCTTCAAGATAGTTGAGGAAGCAGCTCACACGCAACCAGTTAGCCGCCAAAAGCTCCTTTAATGGTGACAATGGCATTAGAGGCTGAGCAGGGGAGTACTAAGGATCCAAATGGTGGAATGGAAGATATAGGGTTTAAGGATGCAAATGAATTGTGGGATAGGATTGGAAACTAAAGTAACCAGCCAAAGTAGTCAATATGTATACTTGAGTTGTTAATAGCGAAACAAAAGTAGTTATTAAAAAAATATTGGGAAAATCACTTCCAAATCCCAAGGACCGAAGATATTAACAGAAAAGTCCCAGGGAAAAGTCAAATATTAGAAAAGCCCTTAAGGACTTTTCTATGATTATTTCCCAAAGTACAATAACAAAGATGCCCCAATTCTAATTGCAAAACGGAAGGCACAAAAAGAGGAGGGAAGGTGCGATTTTTGTCATTAATAAGACAGAGAAACGGGGCGAAAGCTACGGGTTAAAGCTGCAAAATTGAAGGGATCAAATGTAGTATTAATATCCTTGGCAAAGGATAGAATTTGTAGCCTCCACCTACTGGTACAAAGGTAGACAGCAAATTGATTTTTTTTTTATTTGTTCTGTGTGAACGTTAGATGAAGTGAGATTGAGAAGTTGGTCAAAGGTAGGTGCTTGGGCTCAATAGTAGACAAAGTGGTAGGAGGTAGATAAGTAATGGCATGATTTTGCTAAAGACATGATCTTGATCATTGTAGTTGGGGTTTCACTAAGGTTGGGTTGTGTTAATGTTAGAGTGCTTGTTTTTAGGGAAGGTTACAGAGGCAGCGGTATGTTTGAAGTGGGCATGGTTGATTGTCATAGTGGTGGGGTATTATGAAAATACTGATATGGAATAAAAAAAATTATTGTTAATTCGTGTAGTTGTAGTTGTTAATACAGAACCCGTGCTATGTTTTAAGACAATGCAATAAAGGGAATGCTCTGTTTTTGGGCAAGCTAACAGAGGGATGGCTTTGTTTAAGGTGGCAGTGATTGAATGTGATTGTGCTTTATTTGATTACAAAATACTGATATGATAGTAAAATACAGGTGGTTAATATGTGCATATTCAATTGTTAATATTGTTGTTAATACAAAGTTCATGTTGTAGATTTTCATGAAAGATGGGAACTAGTTCGGGGAAGAATCTATTTTGTTTCTTTCATATAGGGGGAACCTTTTAAATGGCGGAGCAGATGAAATGCAATATATTGATGGTTTGGTAAGAACAAGATGCGTAAAGGAAGGCACAATGTATGAGGATTTGCGATGAATCATATCATCTATAATGGGAAAAGAAAGTAATGAAATTCAATTGAAATTCAAAGTTTCCCTTGATACATCAACATCAACTTTTGTGGATCTTGTAGACGATGAAGGGGTGGATCAATTAATGAAATATAATGAATAATATGGTCATGTGTACATTGAAGAGGATGGTGATAATAAGAATACAACCCCAACAATGAATGGTCAAATAGAAGAGTAAGAAGAGTAAGTTCAGTTGTCTTAAGAAAAGTAATTTGTTGCAACTTAAGTATATGGAAGAGCACTCTAACTTGTCATTTATTGCAAGAGTGATCAATTGTTTGTAGGTGCTGGAGGATTGTGTATGTTGCCACCTCCTTTGTTAAACGAAAGTCAAGAGGTCCCATCATTGGCATGTTGTACTTTGTTAAATGAAACTTATGTGAACAAAGGTAGTTTCATTCAGCGACGACCAAAACATTTGTAAAAAAGACTCAACGTGTTGTGAATACACGCTTCACGAGTTGGAAACAAAGCACTTCGCATACTTAATGTGAGAAAACATTGTTTCAGGCAGACATGAGGTAGAAGTTGTTAACATGACTCAATGTGTTATGAATACATGCTTCACAAGTTGTAAACAAAGCACTTTATGGTGGCTAACTTCATGAACAAAGGTAGTTTCATTGTGACCTGGAAAGTATCTTGCACAACAAAATGAACATGTAACACAAATATAACTAGTTGTAAAATAAGGCATATGCAGTTGTAAAATCATAACCAGTTATACAACATGTTGTCAAAATGACATATGAAGTTGTAAAAATGCCTACAAAACTTGTAAATATGAACTTGTCACCTACACACGGCACTGAACAAAAAGCATTGTATGATTTCCTTTCCTACAACAAGGCTTTCCCATACAAGGACATCGGGTTCCCAAAGGAGCCACAAAATACCAATATATCTATCTACATAACATAAAGCGTTTTGTACAAAATAACATCACAATTACTACATGTCTTTCTTCTTCTTTATTTGTTAGTTGCCAGCTACAATGGAACGCACCTTTTATGCATGGTTGTTCTTGTCATGTGTCACAAGCCACAATAAGGAATCAAACTTTATCTGCCAAATTGGTCACAAGACAACTTAGGCATGGTATACCCCTCTTTGTCCTATGTAAAGCCATCTCAGTCATGTAACCATGAAAGAACATGATACCACAAGAATTACTGCAAATAGAATGCCACATATACAGTTCTAAAGTTAAACAAACGAAATCAAACAAACAACATAAATTTCAATCTCAGGAGAAATAGAAAACAAGTAATACTGACGTATCACATTGGACATGCACTTTTGCTCAATTGACATCATTAGGTATTTCTTTTCCTTTGCCAAATACTTCGGGTTTAACTCTTCGAAGTATGTTAACGATGCAATCTCTTTGCATGAAGAAATAACTTTTGTCATGTCACAACACAGCAAGGACAACAACATAGCGACCATTTACAACTTCATATTTGCAATTTACAATAGAATGCATATACTTAAGTTGTAGTGCTTACACACTGGCTTGCCAATAGGTCTTTAGCACAAAAGTCTTGTTGCTTTCGGCTCAATTTCTTCTTTTTAGTTGTCTGGTTACCCCCTAAAAGTGCATCTTTTTCCTTCTTTTGTGACTTGTATATGTCAATTGGTCCACCAATGAGTCAAGGGCATAAAAACGCATTGTCTTGGTATCCAAAAGATAACAAAACTAGTGATCGAGCTGCAGTATAGGAGTAAAGATGAAGTTGTAATCCCCAATGTTATATCCAATATGTTCAGGAAGGATCTCCACTTCATACGCTTCCCATGACCAGTTCTTTGGATCTACCAACATTTTTTCCATCAACTCTGAAGAAAAAATGTGTCTACTCAAGTGGCTAGACTTATGCAATTGATCCCCCACCATAGTCTTTCCAACTATTAACATAAACTGGGCACAAATATGAATATGTAAGTTATTAGCACACTAAAGTAATTAACTATGAGAAAATATTGTTTCAGGCAAACATGAGATAGGAGTTGTTAACATGATTCAATGTGTTGTGAATACACACTTCACGAGTTGTAAACAAAATACTTTACGGTGGCTAACTTCAGTCAGTTCAACTAGATATACATAGAAGACGTTTAATGACTTACTCTTAGGCCTCCTCTTTATTGCATCTTGTTGTGCACAAAGGGTATAAAGCTTTCTTGTCCTTGTCATCTTTTGGTCTTTTCTTACCCATGGTTGTCACCTAGGGAGAGGCAATAGCAGGATTTTTTACCCTTGTGAATTTCCTCAATTGCAATTCTTGCTCCTGTTTTGATAAATCTTCATTACACTCATATTTGCCCTCTTTGCCTGCCTTAACAGCTTCACCTTCATTTTCTTCCTCATACCCTTCATCTTCATTTGTAAAACGAACTTCGTCATCTTCTCCTTTACCTATGTCAGCCTCGTCATCTTCACTTGCCGATAAAGGTTGTTCATCTTAATTTTCTGATAACGATTGTTTGTCTTCCAAGTTTTCTTCCCCTCCATCGATTTTTCCCCCTCCCAACTGCAATACCCCGAATTTTGAGACTCGAGGCTAGAAAATAAGCTTGAGATTAGTGTATTGCTAAGCCCCGGTTTAGCAAGATCCCAAATCGTGATTAAGGGTTAATGACTCCAAAAGTGGATGTGGTTAGTGATAAATAACCCTTTTGGAGAAAATGATGTGATTTGGCATTCGAATATGATTCGTGTGTGTTGTGAGCAGCGCCGAAACCCTATATTTGAGTTCAATTGTGGATTAACATCCAAATTGACTTAGAATAAAGGGAAGAATTGAATGGGGTATTGTGTTGGAAATGGTGTCATAGTGTGTTTTGATGTCATTGAAATTGGTTTGGAACTTTGGAATGGAAATGTTGCAATTTTAGATTTTGAAATGTGAATTGTGTTGACATGTCGAGATTGTTGTGAAAACATGTCAAAGAGATGTGAATTTGATTGATTTAGTGTTTCCAATGGATTCCTTGTGAAAATTTATGTGGGAATGATGTTTGGTATGAAAACGGAACCATTGGAAGCAAAGATGCAAAATCTGAAATTTTGTCCAGTGAAACTCTATTCTGGGCAGTCTTCTCGTGTGGATGTTTTGACTAGGCAAATGATGTCAGAAAATTATGAAAATTTCCAGTCTTAAATTTCACATCCCAAGCTTCAAAATGGACATATAATTTATGTCATTTCGTTTTGGGAACTGGGAAATATGACTGTCCAAAGTTTAAGGTCGAAAATGGACTCTGTTTTGGGGCAGTGATGAAATTTGTGTAATTCTGTAATTTTGTGGTGATTTCTGGTAATGGATCATATTTTTCCAATGAATAGGACTTAAATACCTTTCATTTGGCTTTAGAATCACCTTATTTCTATTTTTTTTATAATTATTTATGATTTTGCAAATTTTGGGCAGAAATCTGCCAAAATCAGAAAATTGAGAATTATGACATCATCATGTTACATTGATGACATAAGCATGGGATATGTTATTAAACGGTTTTTTCCTTCTTCCTCCTCATTTCCGATGCTGAGAACAGCTGAAAAGAGAGTGAGACATTTGAGAGCTCTTAGAGAGAGAAAGAGGAAAAATCTCGCAAGGTAAGCCGATTTCTCCGACGATCTAGCTCCTAACGCGTATAACCTTGCTTCTAAGCTTCTCTTTCCTGTTCTTTATGGTATTGGAAGCTCAATTTTCATGGTTTAAAAGGGGCTAGGGTTCATCCATATTCAGTAAAAGCCAGAGGGAGCTTGAGGTAACTTCCGAAACTTCAATCTTTGATTGTTCTGGCTGCTGTGGTTGATTTAATCGGTGAAATTTCACCGGATTGTCTTTGTTTGTAAATTTGGAAAATGGTTTGGCCTAGGGGTTATGCTTCCCAAATTGGGTCTTAATGTTAGTTGTAACCTAATGTAATGCTTAATAAAGTGGTTAGGAGTAGAAAGAAACACGTTTACGGAGCCAAAACCGAAAAACCCCAATTTTTCCCGGAGTACTAGTATATTTCGGTTATGGCTATAAATGGTTCTTAGAGTTGGATTTTCAATGATTTGATGGTTTCATTGAGTTCAGGAGCAAAAATTAGGTGGGGTTACAGTTGGTCACTTTTTCGGAAAAAGCCGAAAAAGCATAATTACGAAAACGCCCCTGAAACCCTTAAAGTGGGGCTGCCAAGGGTAAATTTGTAAATTGACATTGAATTGATAATTCTGAGTCAGGAAATGGATTCCTTGGGCGAAAATATGTAAGAATAGCCCATGTCAAAATTTCAAGAAAAGTACAGCAGGACCGGGTACGGCGGGGCCGGGCCAGGTCCCCGGGGGTATTTTAGTAATTTTTCAATATAGCTTCATATAACCCCCAGAAACACTATGGAAGTATCTAAATAGTACATTTGACATTGTAGGATCGAATGTGAAGCCCCGAGTTGTTGGCACGTAAATCGAGAAGAAAAGATTGGAGGTAGGGAACTTATCTCTCCTGCATGCTCTGATAACTGTATTAATGTGTTGATGCATGTTATTGCTTTGCTTGATTATGTGGAACATGTATGAATGATTTGAAGCTATGTTTCAATATATGCTATGGCCATATGTGTATCGTTCGAAGCATTGAGCTTATAGATTTGTCATTGTATGTGTGCATGAGTTATTTGATGCAAGCATATCATGCATTAAACACTTATCTTTCCTGCATATTGATAATGTTTCCCTACTGAGATTCTCTCGAATCTCACCCTCCCCTACCAACAATTTAGACAGGGCAAGTGGCTCGTGGAGGGAGCGGCTAGGACTCCTTCGAGATGAGAGTTGGTAGTTGGTTATCAACGAGTTGTGAAGACTGTATATGATTCGGTTGAATATATGGTTGTGAATTTGAGATGAGATTGTGTAATCCCCATTTGAAGAGTTGTAACGGGCAATTGTGCCCTGTGTATCTTTAGCGAAGGTATGTACCTGGGATTGCCGGGATGATTATGTTATGCACTCTGATATTTATATGAATGTGACTTATCTTTGCGTAGTAATTATACTCAAAATGTGAATATGAGACCAAGTTAATTAGATTTTAAAAGGTATTTTTGAAAACCCTATCTCAAGGATGGGACTTTAAATGAGTTTTGATTATTATTGGTCTCTATTTCATTTTAATCGTGTATTTCGGATATAATTACTGAGGGGGTTACACCAACAACCTTGCCTGAAGGAAAACCAGTTCGTCTTGCACCATTGACATCATCCTTGACATAAGTCTTTCATATGTTCTCTTGATTTCCAGCATATTAGGAGGAAAACATTAATCATACAATGTGGACGGAATGTGAAGCTAATGTCAAATTTCAACACTTATTGGGTGTGTCAACATATTTTGTTTATGCAATTCCGAAGAGGGAGCCCCAACTATATTACCCACTACATGTAGCAACGCTTGGTTCCTTTCCTTCTCTATTTGCACTCTCTTCTTGACATTATTATCATTCCAATATCCAATCGCATCATCATTTGTAGAGACTTGTAGTTGGCCAAGAGAAAATGTTGCAAGCAAAAAACCTACATAAAATTGAAATAACAACTTACTAGTAGCAAATGTCAACATTTAATATAGCAATTTACAATTCATTATACAACGCCAACGTAGATTACATGAATAAAACTTGCACTTACCATCAGAAAATATATACATCCTCCTACATTGATTCTTCTTGAAGCTTTCCCTTTCTTGACTTTTTTCTTCTACTATGCAAGTGAATTGGATAGTTCACGTAACATGAAGGTAGCCCAGGCATTATCCCTAAAAGCTCCCTTTGTTGCACCATCACCTTTGACACTCGGTCACTCAATTTAACACCCGCTCCGGGACACAAGAGCGTTCGCAATGCATACATAACAAAGAGGAATTCAACATTTGGATCCTCCTATCTCTCAATTAGCCATTTTTCAATCGTCTTGTATGCCACTATCCCACACAATGTTTTCAATTGTTGAAAACCTTTATCTTCATTCATCACATTTCTTTCAATGTCCCCCCCTCATATGCTAACCCCATAAATTCTTTTACTTCTTCCTGGAGGATCTGCAGTGACCTCCCTTGAATCGAAATATTGTTAGTTAGAGGGTCAAATACACCCATAAAATGACCACATAAATCTCAGGGGATTTGTGAGCAGCATATGTTAACCAACTTATCAAATCCGACTTTCTTTAGCCTCTCCATCCTATCTTCTCTATTCTCCACACTTTTGTACACTTGTATAAACTGATTAGGGGCACGAGTTAAGAATGGAACCACATATTTTGTCCCTTTTACCCATTTTCTTAATTTCTTCACCCTCACTCTATATGTCTCCTTCTCGTCATCTTTCAATACGGTCCAAGTGTAACCCCCTTCAAGATTAAGGCCGAGATTAAGTTTATAAAAACGTAATTAAGTGAAATTAGATACCTTAGATGATTTGGGACTTAACCAAAATCAAACTTTCCAAAATTAGGGTCTATAAAAACTTTTCTAAAACCTATTTACAAAGGTCTCATATTCACATTACAATACACAAATGGCATGTACAAGTTAATTACAATTACAAATATCAGAGAACAGCATAATTTCCCGACACACTCGAGTTCCATTAATTAAATAAGGGTCTCTAAGGCATAATTGCCTATAAAGTTTCCCATAACAAGGGGATTACACAATTACTATCCAACATATACATGTAATTCCCAACAAAGCATCCAAATGATTTACATATAACCAAATAATCAAAACACTTTCAATTCGGAGCTCTACCCACTCTTTGTCACCCGCTTTCCTTTTGATCCTTCGGCCCTGTCTAAAAGTTGTTTTGGGAGAGTGAGATTCTAAAGAATCCTCATTATAACAAATCACTTATAGTATGCAAACAATAAGGTATGAAAGCAAATCATCACACACACATAGCAACTACAACAACGGTTACAGCGGCAAGGGCAGGTATGACTCATGTCACCCTTACGTTTGCTCATGCTGAATTGCTCACGCTATATTGCACCACAACAGTTCACACAATATATTTCACCACAGCTGGGATTCATATAAAGCATTTCTTACACAAGCCATACAAGTAAGATATATAACACACAGTCCACAGCTAGATTCACAACACACTGCCCCACAAGTCAGATTCACAAAGATCCATGTCGATTACAACGGCAGTTCAACGGCCGAGCTAGAGATGACCGGCATCAATCCCTAAATGGCTCACGCTGTAATGGACCATGGCACATACAGTTCATAAAGCTCAATGACAAGTCATGCATACCAAACCATCATATACAACATGAGAGAAGAGTCACTACCTTGATCCTTCAGTGCGTGTCCTGGTGCCGGTCTCTCCCGAGTAGGGCAAATATCGTATCCTATGATTCACAAATAGAGATGAGGAGTCAATTCTCTATTCCAATTCTCAATGACTTCTTAACACTTAATTTGGTTATCATTATTGCTCTTTTAGTAACCATGAATAACTCTATCAATAGCTCTAAAAGGTTGGAAAACTATCCCCAAATATCCCATTTTAAAAGTTCAAACCTGATATTTTTCACTGACACACTCGAGTGAATATGGCCTCCTCGAGTGATATTGTACAGATACTCGAGTGATGGTACAGTTTACACTTAGGCACTAGAGAGTGAACAACAAGGAGTGAATACCTGAGAGCATAAGAAACTTTTCAGAGATAAAAACACTTGAGCACAGAAAGCAACACTCGAGTGATAGCCAAATGCTCACTCGAGCACTAGGAAGTGAAGCACAGAAAGTGAAGACCCGAGAGCACAAAAGTTCTCAAGGATCAGGAGCACTCGAGTGGAGCACAAAGCACTCGAGTGATGGCTTAACACTCGCAAGTGTTAAGGTACACTCTTGCCTTTTTCACAGAAGTGAAATGCAGAAACTGAAGGGAAAATGAAGAATTTCATTTACTTACTCGAGTGGAAACCAACCTCACCAGAGTGATATTCATCCCTCACTCGAGTGAATCCCAGATCACTAGAGTGACCTTATCAGAACTCATAAAATGCAGCAAAACTGACCACATTTCCTAACACTTGCTCAATTGATCCAAATGGACCCAAAACTTCTACCAAAGCTACTCCTACACAAAAACATCCAAGGAATTCAATAGAATCATCAAAATGATCCAAATCCTACTCCATTATCATGCTTTGGTTTTGGGCAACACAAATCACCAATTTTCCAACATCACTAAACTCAATCATTCAATTCCCAATCAATCCCATCTATCTAAATACATTCCCAAAATACCATCACTATGCCAAAAACATGCCAAGAGCCCAGTGGTCATCATTTTCAGATTAAAGGCCAAAATTTCCAGAAATTTCAAACTAAACCATTTGGCATAAAACTTAGGTAAATACTCACTTACCTTTTTCACTTTGCCATAGAGATTTCTTGATTCAGCAACCTCCAAAATTTCGTGTGGGCACAAATCAACACCAATAGGCACACTATAAACATCAAAATGAAGCTCTTACTCCAAGGATCAACATTAATGAAGTGAGTTTGAACAATAGAGGCCATTTGCTTACCTTAATCACAAGCTCTTTCTTCCTCTCACTTGGCAACCATGGCAGACGAAATGGGGGGGAGAGAAGTGAAGAGGAAGAAGCAATCATCATTTTCCCTTAACCATGCTGCCACAACCGAAAAGGAGGGAGGAGAGGAGAGAGAATGAATAAAATACATTTATTTGACTTTCACACACACACACTCTCTCTCTCTCTTCTTCTCCTCTTGACACATGTCCACCTCTTATTGGGTCTCATAAAGGTAAACATCCAATTAGCCACTTTAATCCCTCCATTAGCCATTTTACTCACATCTCTCATTTTTCCCTTAGCTAATAATTAATTTTTTCTTAATCACTAACTTATGGCCAATAATTCTATTCTTTCAATTTTCCACCACTTATGGCATATTAATTAAAATTGCCACAAAAAACTTAATAATTCCTATTTAAATTCACAAATATCCATAATAATTGTGATTAGCCCTTAATAAAAAATTTGGGGCATTACACCAAGCTTCTTTCACCAACTGACTCTCCTTTTTAAAAGGCCTAAACTCCTCATTCTTTTTCTTCTTGTTCTGATAATACGCTTGTGTGAACAATATATATATATATATATGCAAACACCTTTGGCTGCCTCTCTTTGTCTTTATCTTTCCTTTTTCTTTTGTTTGACATTTTCTTCTTAAACTAAAACATAATTACTACTTCAATCACCCACCACCATAAACATAAGACATGCATTACTCCCAACAACAAGGGATTACTTTGCAAATTCCAACCAATTTTGATTGACCAAATTTTGTTGATATAAGCAAATATCAATATTAATATACGCTAATCAATTCTATTCATTAATTGGTACGAACATCTATGATTAAAACTTATGTAAACAAAGGTATTTTCTATAACCACCTACCTTGGTAGCCATTAATATGGTTCGAAAATGTATCATTAAGTTAAATTAGAGACCAACAAATAATTCAAAACTTATTAAAGGTCCCAACTTCAAGATAGGGTTTGGCCCTGTGATAAAGTAGGTTTTCAAAACAATTTTCAAAGTCTGTTTAATACGGTCTCATATTCACTTTTCAAATCTATTTGACCTGTGCAGCACGGTTCCATTCACAAATATCAAAGTGTATAACAAAATTCCCAATGACTCTCGGGTCTCCTTCATTCACTAAAAGGCTTTACAGGGCATATTTGCCCGTTTCAATTTCCCATACTGGGGATTACATAACACTATCCAAACTTATAACATTTACAATATGTACAATAATCCCAAAACTTGATAACCAACATAAAAGCTCAAATTCCTAAGGGAGCACTAGCCTCCCGTTGTCACTTGTTTCTCCTTAGATCCGCTAGCCCTAGCTATAGGTTAGTCATTGAAAAGAGTAAGATTCAAATGAATCCTAGTAGTAAAAATTCACTCATAAAATATATAATAACAAAGCATGTAAACAAATCACAAAGCAACATCACAATAGCATTGACAACAACATTCACATTCGTGAGTTTTACACATAAACAATAGCTCTCACGGCTGTATACACAATATGACAGCTTTCATTGTAATCACAATAACAACAACTCTCATTGTATTTACAACAATGACCGCTATCACATTTATATTCGCAGCAACACTCATATTCATCACAATTCAATGATAACACAAATAGAAAATGCATTATACATGATTAGAGGTGGTAGTATGGGTTGGGACTGTGGGCCAAGCCCGCGCAACCCAACAAAATGGGCAATTTGGGTTCTAAAAAATTGGGACCATATTGATGCGGTCCTTTTCGGCCTAAACCCATATGGTCCCAACCCGTGACGGGTTGGACCACTGGGTTGGCAGGTTGGCCCATTTTGTTTTTTAAAATCAAGAGGGAAGAGCGATTAGCCAAGGCCCAACCCCCAACAATCTAAGACCGTGTAACCCCTGGCTTTAAACACGTAATTATAATTCGATAACACATATTTAAATCGGATTAGAGACCATTGGATGATTTAACCTCATTTTAAACTTTCTGTCTCACAGTAAAATTTTTACATAACTTTCAAAACTCTTTTTCCCATCCAGGTCTCAATTTCAATATTCGAATATAATTACCTGTGCAGTTAATATATATTCAATCATATCAGAGTGTATAACCGCATCCCCGGCAACTCCCGGGTTCTATGCATAAAAACCTGAAGGTTTATAAGTATACATTAGGGGATTACACAACTAAAATCGAATGTAGTGTTCCTGATTCAGAATATACAGTAATCCCGAGTTCAAAATACATAACCAACGTTTTCAATTCAACTATATACCCCCAAGGGTCTTAATTGCTCCGGGTTGGCCGCTTCTCCTTTGAGCCACACGCCCTGTCTGAAATGTTAGTCATAAGAAAGAATGAGATTCGAGAGAATCTCAGTAGTAACAAACCACTCACATAATGCATAAACACAAAGCATGTACATAAATCACAAACAGCAACAGCAGCAGCAATTCACAGATATATGGTTTTCACCACAAATGACAGCACTCACGGCTGTATACACAATACGACAGCTCTTGCTATAATCAACATCACGACAGCTTACGCTGTAATCACAATAACGATAGCTTACGCTGTAAACGACAGCTTGCGCTGTAAACGACAGCTATCACCAGCTGTAACCGCAGCAACATCAGAAATCATCATAAAACAGTGATACAACACACATACAGTGCATTACACAAAGTATAAGAGAGAGAGTCACTACCTTGTCCTTTCCTGACGTCCTTCGGCGCAGTTGGCTCCCAAGGGCGACAAATATCGAATCCTACAATTCCAAATGCACCATTTAGACACTTCCATAGTGTTACTTAGGGTTATATGAGTCTATAATGAAAATTTACAAAACTACCCCCGGGGACTCGGCCCGGGCTCGCCGTACCCGGTCCGGTTGCACTTTTCCCGAAATTCTAATCTGGGCTATCCTAACATATTTCCGCCCAAGGAATCTATTTCCGTACTCGGAATTATCAAATTCAATGTTAAATTACAAATTTACCCTTGGCAGCCCCACTTTAAGGGTTTTAGGGGCGTTTTCGTAATTATGCTTTTTCGGCCTTTTCCGAAAAAGTGACCAACTGTAACCCCACCTAATTTTCGCCCCTGAACTCAATGGAACCATCAAATCATTTAAAATCCAACTCTAAGACCTATTTCTAGAGCTAGCCGAAATTTATGAGTTCTCCGGGGAAAATCGGGGTTTTACGATTTCGGCTCCGTAAACGCGTTCCTTTCTACTCCTAACCACTTTATTAACCATTACATTAGGTTAAAACTAACATTAAGACCCAATTTGGGCAGCATAACCCCTAGGCCATATCATTTCCAAACTTTAAAACCAATGGCAATCCGGTGAAATTTCACCGATTAAATTGCCCACAGCAGCCAGAATAAGCAATATACGAAAGTTTGGAAGTTACCTCAAGCTCCCACTAGCTTTTCCCAAATTTGGCTGAACCCTAGCCTCTTTGAAACACCAAATTTTGAGCTTCACAACCTTAAAGAATAAAGAGGAGTAGCTTAGAGTCGGAGTTATACGCGTTAGGAGCTAGATCGTCGGAGAAATCGGCTTACCTTGCGAGATTTCTTCCTCTTTTTCTCTCTTTTCGCCAAGCTCTCTCTCACGTCTTTTTTTTTTCTGAATAGGGTCGGGAATGGCTGATGAAGATGGTGGAATTGCTTTTAATTCCATGTTGATGTCATCTTACAATATGATGATGTCATAATTG
This sequence comes from Inga laurina, assembly GCA_963855925.1. NCBI lineage: Eukaryota > Viridiplantae > Streptophyta > Magnoliopsida > Fabales > Fabaceae > Inga > Inga laurina. The sequence goes on from OY979709.1 coordinate 16,888,706, forward strand.
TTAATTTCCCATTTTCGGATTTTCTGGCAGATTTTCTGCCCAAACTTTGAAAAATCATAACTAATTCTAGAAAAATCGAAATGAGATGATCCCAAAGAAAAATGAAAGATATTTAAGTCCTATTTGTAGGAAAAATATGAGACATTACCAGAAATCACCACAAAATTCCAGAATTACACAAATTTCATCATTGCCCCAAAACAGAGTCCATTTTCGATCTCAAACTTTGGACAGTCATATCTCCCATTTCCCAAAACGAAATGGCACAAATTATATGTCCATTTTAAAGCTTGGGAGGTGAACTTTAAGACTTGAAAGTTTCATAATTTTCTGACATCATTTGCCTAATCAAAACATCCACACGAGAAGACTGCCCAGAATAGAGTTTCACTGGACAGAATTTCAGATTTTGCATCTTTACTTCTAATGGTTCCATTTTCATACCAAACATCATTCCCACATAAATTTTCACAAGGAATCCATTGGAATCATTAAAATATCCAAATTCCCATTACACATTATCTAAAAGTGTTTATTCAACAATAATTACATCCACTTTTGAAGTCATTAGCCCTTAATCACTTTTTGGGATATTACATTTCTCCCCCCGTAAAATAAATTTCGTCCTGGAAATTTGTCACACAACTTGAGCCATAAACTCTGGATAACGTCTTCGCATATCCGCTTCCGCTTCCTAAGTTGCTTCCCTCTGAGTCATTCCCTTCCAGATCACCTTCACAAATGGAATGCTTCGGTGTCTGAGCCGTCGTTCTTCTCTATCAACGATCTGTTCTGGCTCTATCGCATATGTGAAGTTGTCTTGTAACTCAACTTCTTCATATTCAACAATGTGAGATGGATCCGGTTGATACTTCTTCAGTTGGGAAACATGAAACACATCATGGAGTCTGCTCAAGTTTGGGGGTAGGGCTACTCGATAAGCAACAGGCCCAATCCTCTCAAGGATTTCAAAAGGACCTATATATCTCGGGCTCAGCTTCTGTAACCCCCTCACCGTAATTACATCCGGATTACGAAATTTAAGTGAATTAGAGACCAATAAGATAAAATCATAATTTATAATCCCGCATCCAAAAGATGGGGCATTTCGAAATCAATTTCAAAACGTAATTAACTCTTGGTCTCACATTCACGTGCGGATATAACTATCAGAGAAATCAGAGTACATAATAAATATCAAAGTGCGGAAACCAAAATCCCGGCAAACCCCGGGTTAATACATATAACTTGGGTTTAATATTTCCCAACAAGGGGATTACACCACCAAAATAATCATTTACATTCTTATATACAATTGTCAACCCCACATCCAAAACTACGATAACCAACTACCACTTAGATTTTTGGAGTAAGCCTAACTACTCCGGGTTGTCCGCTTCCCTTTCGAGCCACTCGCCCTGTCTGAAAAGGTTAGTCATATGGAAGGGGTGAGATTCTAAAGAATCCCAGTAGTAACTACAATTTCATACCACATGCAATCACAGAATATGCACACCAATCATCTCATACAGCAACACAAGTCACTCCACCCTCATCCCCTTTTACCGCCGGGAAGGCATACGACCTTAACCCGAACCGTTGTTAGCGACTCAGGGACTATTGGCGTGGCAGTGCATACAAATAGCCACACGGCTCAAATATAGCCTTTCGGCTTCCACAATGGCCCGTCGGCCTTCACAAATAGCCTTTCGGCCCACATATACACATATATCACACCCTAACCTCATCCCCTTTTACCGCCGGGAAGGCATACGACCTTCACCCGAACCGTTGTTAGCGACTCAGGGACTATTGGTATAGCGGTGCTTCCACAGTTTTCACAAACTTGCAGCATACGATTTTCATTTCAAAAACAATGACATAATATACATACAATGTATCACACAAGGCATAAAGAAAGAGTCACTACCTGTATCCTTCTGGACTGGCTCTGGCACCTTAGCCTCACGAGGACGACAGATGTCAAATCCTATATCAATTAGGGACAACCAATCAATCTCTTTTCCAATGTATATTTCAATAATTCTCTAAGTTGGTTATCATTTAGGACTCATTAGGTGACTAAAATAGGCCTAAACATATGCCTAAAGGGTTGGAAGAACCTACCCAAAAGACCCCTTACTCGAAGGCAAAACACTGATTTTTGACAGTCTCACTCGAGCACAAATGCTCTCACTCGAGCACGAGTACGGACATCACTCGAGCACAAGAGAAAGTGAGACTGCGAGTGAGCACCCGAGAGCACAAGGACACTTCCAGGAACTGGCTCACTCGAGCACGCCGACCTCACTTCGAGCACAAGGCCAAAAGCCTCTCTCGAGCACCCGCGAGCACATGCTGCGAGTGACTACCCGAGAGCACCACCCTCACCCGAGGCACAGGCTCACTCGAGCACGACCCCCAGTGCTCGAGCACACACCCCACACCCGCGAGTGAGAAAGCACACTCGTGCAACTTTCCCGCGAGCATCAACCCGAAAACACAACTCTCACCTGAAGCACCATCTCACTCGAGCACGACCTTCAGTGCTTCGAGTGAAACAGCTATGCTCGCGAGTGTCAGACACACTCGTGGCATCAATCAGCGAGTGAGGTCCCAAAAGCAACCTCAACTCCGGACTTGCTTCTTCACTCGAGCAGAACCATGCTCACTTCGAGCATGTTCTTTGCTCACTCGAGCACAAGGCAATGGTCGCGAGCACAACCCGTAAAACCCAGGTAACTCGAAGCACAACAGGGAAAAACTTGCATATCACTCGAGCACGTTCTTCCTCTGCTCGAGTGATGTGCATCAGAGACCCAAAACGCAGCCAAAAACCAGAAACTCCAGATAGTCAAATTCACTCCCAAAGGTTCCCCAAAACTCTTCCCAATGCTCATACACACTAAGCACTAACCAGGGAACACAATGGCAACTCTAAAAACACTCCAAAAACCCATTTGACCACAATCATTCCTTAAGGTCTCTAAGATACACAATGTCTAATTTCCCTTAACATCTTTTTAACATTCCAAATCATATCAAATGATCATATATCTCCACAATACATCATTTCCAATCATAAATCACAATGAACTTCATATTTCCAAAAATAGGCATATTTAGGGCAAAATTCCAGATTTGACTATACTTAGCCAAAAATCATACATTATACTTCAAAATGCTCTAAATGCCTACCTCTTCTCTTTGCTCAATCAAGAATCTTGATTCCTCAACTCCCACTTTCGACCCAAAGCTCAAATCAACACCCCTCAAGGCTTTACAACCATCACAATGTAGCTCTCATTGAGGTGAACAAAATTGGAGAAGGGATTAAAGCAAAGGAGAATCACAACTCACCAAAATCAAAGCTTCCTTCTTCTCTTCCAAGCTCAAACCAGCGCCAGAAATGGAGGAAGGAGAGAGAAAACGAAAGAGAGAGAAATGGAAGGAAGATGATGATGGAGACAATTCTTTCTCCCTACACACACACAACCGCACAAGAGAGAGAGAGAAGAGAAAAGTGACTTTTGTCTTCTAGTGCCACATCCAATGGCCATTCTCTTGCCACATGTCATCATCCACTCACTCCCTTATGAGCTCACTAAATCACAACACATAGGATTCCGACCCACGGTCAAGGAATCACAACCATTGATCTTAAATACCACATGTATTTATTTTCAAAATTCACATTACAAAAATCCCAAAATGATTTAAATCAAGATAATTACAATAATTATCAGAGTCATTAGCCCTAATCACAAATCGGGATATTACAATTCTCCCCCCGTTAACTAAATTTCGCCCTCGAAATTTGTTACACCACTTGAGCCATAAACTCTGGATATCGCCTTCGCATATCCTCTTCTGTTTCCCAAGTTGCTTCCCGCTGGGTCATACCCTTCCAGATCACCTTGACATAAGGGATACTCCGGTGTCTGAGCCGACGTTCCTCGCGTTCAATTATCCGCTCTGGCTCCACCACATACGTGAAGTTATCTCGCAACTCCACATTCTCATACTCAACGACATGAGATGGATCCGGTTGATACTTCTTCAATTGGGAAACATGAAATACATCATGAAGTCTGCTCAAGCTCGGAGGTAGGGCTACTCGGTATGCAACAGGCCCAATCCTATCAAGGATCTCAAAAGGACCTATATACCTCGGGCTTAACTTTTTCCGCTTTATAGCTCGCCCAATACCGGTGACAGGTGATACCCTCAGGAACACATGATCACCGACCTCGAATTCTAGAGGCCTTCTCCTCTTGTCCGCATAACTCTTCTGCCGACTCTGAGCTGCAAGAAGCCTCTTACGAATGATTCGAATCTGGGCTGAGGTTTGATCCACAAGATCTGGCCCATAGAGCTTCCTCTCGGACAACTCATTCCAACACAATGGCGATTGGCATTTTCTTCCGTACAATGCTTCATACGGCGCCATCTGAATACTCGCATGATAGCTATTGTTGTAGGCGAACTCCGCAAGTGGAAGAAAACGATCCCAACTCCCTTTGAAGTCAAGAACACATGCCCGCAACATATCCTCTAAGGTCTGAATAGTCCTCTCTGACTGACCATCGATCTGAGGATGATAAGCTGTACTGAACCTCAGTTGAGTACCCAGTGCCTCATGCAATGCCTTCCAGAATCTTGAAGTGAAACGGGGATCTCGATCTGAGATGATATTCTTTGGTATGCCATGGAGCTTCACAATTTCACGAACATAAATCTCTGCTAGCTTGTCCGGAGAGTAACTAGCATTGATCGGTAAGAAGTGCGCTGACTTCGTTAACCGGTCCACAATGACCCAAATCGCATCAAAATTCCTGATCTTGGGCAATCCCACAACAAGATCCATGGTTACACTTTCCCATTTCCATTCCGGAATTTCAGGACTTTGCAACAACCCAGGTGGTCTTTGGTGTTCAATCTTCACCTTCTGACATGTGAGACACCTTGCCACATATTTCGTCACATCACTCTTCATTCCCGGCCACCAATACACAGATTTCAACCCATGATAAGGACACACCCTAATCCCTGCCCACTGGCATCAGAATACACAACGTATGTCAAACTGGGATCGGGTAAAATCAACACAGGTGCCGTCGTCAACCTCTCCTTCAGCTCCACAAAATAGTTTTCACATTTCTCATCCCACACAAATGGCTAATCCTTTCTTGTGAGCTTGGTCATCGGCAATGCAATGCGGGAGAAATTTTGGATAAATCTCCGATAATAACCAGCAAGACCCAGAAAACTGCGTATTTCTGCCACAGATTCTGGCCTCTTCCAGTCCAGTACTACTTCCACTTTACTGGGATCCACAGAGACCCCTTCTTGCGAGATAACATGGCCTAAGAATTTCACTTCTGATAGCCAGAACTCACACTTGCTCAATTTAGCATATAGTTGTTTCTCACGCAATGTAGTCAATACAACTCTCAAATGATGCCCATGCTCCTCCATACTCTTGGAATATATCAGAATGTCATCGATAAACACAACAACAAACTGATCCAAATATTGTCGAAAGATACGGTTCATGTAATCCATGAAAACCGCAGGCACATTGGTTAGCCCAAATGGCATCACCAAGAACTCATAGTGATCGTACCTGGTCCGAAAAGCAGTCTTCGGAACATCTTCTGCTTTCACTCGTAGCTGATGATACCCTGACCTTAGATCAATCTTCGAAAATACACACGAACCGGATAGTTGATCTAAAAGGTCATCGATTCGGGGAAGAGGGTACTTGTTCTTAATAGTAACTTTATTTAGTTCTCTGTAGTCGATACACAATCGAAGACTCCTGTCTTTCTTCTTTACAAACAACACTGGAGCTCCCCAAGGCGACACACTGGGTCTAATGAACCCTTTTTCAAGCAAGTCTTCTATTTGTTTCTTTAACTACGCCATTTCATTTGGGGCCATCCGATATGGGGCCTTAGATATAGAGTCAGATCCAGGCACAATATCGATTGGAAATTGAACTTCCCTTTCTAGAGGTAATCCGCTCAAATCATCCGGAAACACCTCAGGAAATTCATTTACCACGGGTATATTATTCAAGGTTTCGCCAGTTTCCCCTTGCACAGAGAAAAACACCACATAACCCTGGCAACCCTTTTCAAGATACTTTTCAGCTTTGGCTGTAGCAAGGAAATTCATACTAGAATCCACAACTTCAGCCCTCTGAGAAACAGGATATACTATCCTCTTGTTCCCACAATCAAGTAATACATTATTTGCCGTTAACCAATCAAAACCCAAAATAACTTCCAATTGGTAAAGCGGCAAACATATAAGATCTACAACAGATTGGTGCCCTTCCACAGTTATGACACAACTCAAACAAGCTTCTGTGGTTAAGGCCTTAACACCCATTGGAGTTGACACTACTAATTCAAATGGTAACTTATGTACATGCATTCCCAGGCGCTTCACGCAATCATAGGCAATGAAGGAGTGACTTGCACCCGAATCATACAAAACTTGCAACAGATGCCCATTAAGAAGAATATTACCTTGTATCAGCTCAGGAGATTTACGGGTCTCTTCGTGGGTCATAGCAAATACTCGGCCCTGTGTCTTCGGTCTCTGGTCTGGTCGTGGCTCTTTGCAGTCAGCAGCAGTATGGCCCACACGATTACAATTGTAACATATTATTTTGCCATCACATGTTTTACCCTAGTGTGGTTGATTACAGCGACGACAAATCCACGGTGCAAAATATGTTCTTTGCTGGTCACGGCTCCCAGACTGGTAAGGCTTCTTACCACTTCCAGATGAAGATCCTTGACCCTTTCGCTTCTGTGAGGTAGCACCCTTACTAGGTTCATTGCGGTGGCTAATAGCTCTGGCAGGTTACAATTCTCTCAAGTTGTTCTCTGTAATTCTGCACTGTTCAACTGCCTTGTTGAACTTGGTAAATTGGTGAGTAGCTAGGCGTTTCCTCAACTGTCGCCTCAGACCGCGAATGAGCATATCAGAACTCCATTCTTCGTCATCCTTGTACCGGAGGTAAGAGGAGTACCGAGTCAACCGAACAAAACGGGACAAGTAATCATCGAAGTTCTCTGTGTCCCCTTGTCTAATGTTGAGAAATTCTGTCTCCTTCTCGAGTCTCACCGATTTGGGAAAATACTTCTCGTTGAACTCTTGTTGAAACAGTTCCCAAGTCAATGGCATTTCCTTGCTTTTCAATGTTAGGGTGATATTCCGCCACCAACAATCTGCATCCCTTTCGAGCTTATAAACGGCCAGTCGTGGCTTCACCTCATCCGGGCAACCAAGAACCTCAAATATTTTCTCCAGCCTGTTCATCCAATCTTCGGCTGCTTGAGGGTCAAACCTTCCTCTGAACGCCGGAGGCAGATGCTTGCAGAATCTGGTGACCCAAAATTGAAGGTCTCTGTCCTCTCTAAGCGGCATCCCATATGATTCTTGATTTGGAATAACATGAGGTGGGGATTCTAGTGGTCTTGCTGATCCTTCTGCAGTGTCCTCATGTCGAGTTTCTTCTTGAGTTTCCTCCGGAGTAGACTGAACTGGACCTTCCTTGTTCTTCGCTTTCTCTGCTCTGAGCTCTTCTCTCAGTTCAGTTATCATATCTCTTTGATCCCGGATTAGACCCATCAGCTCTTGCATAGGATTTGGTGGATTATCATTGACGACCTCCACCTCTGGGTCTACACGCGGAATATTGGGGCGTCCTCTAGTTTTCTTCATTCTACAAACAACTTGCCCCATTAATTTAGCAGAGATAGTATGCACATATAGTCACAAAACTCATATATATATCCATGTCAATAAAACATACATGTGCATACACAACAATCATTCATAGATATCCCTACTACTATCTAAGGGATCTATCCTAGCTACCTCTACCCTTGCCAGGAACTACGGCTTTGATACCAAAATGTAACCCCCTGACTTTAAACACGTAATTATAATTCGATAACATATATTTAAATCGGATTAGAGACCATTGGATGCTTTAACCTCATTTTAAACTTTCTGTCTCACAGTAAAATTTTTACATAACTTTCAAAACTCTTTTTCCCATCCAGGTCTCAATTTCAATATACGAATATAATTACCTGTGCAGTTAATATACATTCAATCATATCAGAGTGTATAACCGCATCCCCGGCAACTCCCGGGTTCTATGCATAAAAACCTGAAGGTTTATAAGTATACACTAAGGGATTACACAACCAAAATCGAATGTAGTGTTCCTGATTCAGAATATACAGTAATCTCGAGTTCAAAATACATAACCAACGTTTCCAATTCAACTATATACCCCCAAGGGTCCTAATTGCTCCGGGTTGGCCGCTTCTCCTTTGAGCCACACGCCCTGTCTGAAATGTTAGTCATAGGAAAGAATGAGATTCGAGAGAATCTCAGTAGTAACAAACCACTCACACAATGCATAAACACAAAGCATGTACATAAATCACAAACAGCAACAGCAGCAGCAATTCACAGATATATGGTTTTCACCACAAACGACAGCACTCACGGCTGTATACACAATACGACAGCTCTAGCTATAATCAACATCACGACAGCTTACGCTGTAATCAGTAATCAACATCACGACAGCTTACGCTGTAATCACAATAACGACAGCTTACGCTGTAAACGACAGCTTGCGCTGTAAACGACAGCTATCACCAGCTGTAACCGCAGCAACATCAGAAATCATCATAAAACAGTGATACAACACACATACAGTGCATTACACAAAGTATAAGAGAAAGAGTCACTACCTTGTCCTTTCCTGACGTCCTTCGGCGCAGTTGGCTCCCGAGGGCGGCAAATATCGAATCCTACAATTCCAAATGCACCATTTAGACACTTCCATAGTGTTACTTGGGGTTATATGAGTCTATAATGAAAATTTACAAAACTATCCTCGGGGACCCGGCCCGGGCCTGCCGTACCCGGTCCGGTTGCACTTTTCCCGAAATTCTAATCTGGGCTATCCTAACATGTTTCCACCCAAGGAATCTATTTCCGTACTCGGAATTATCAAATTCAATGTTAAATTACAAATTTACCCTTGGCAGCCCCACTTTAAGGGTTTTAGGGGCGTTTTCGTAATTATGCTTTTTCGGCCTTTTCCGAAAAAGTGACCAACTGTAACCCCACCTAATTTTCACCCCTGAACTCAATAGAACCATCAAATCATTTAAAATCCAACTCTAAGACCCATTTCTAGAGCTGGCCGAAATTTATGAGTTCTCCGGGGAAAATCGGGGTTTTACGATTTCGACTCCGTAAACGCGTTCCTTTCTACTCCTAACCACTTTATTAACCATTACATTAGGTTAAAACTAACATTAAGACCCAATTTGGGCAGCATAACCCCTAGGCCATATCATTTCCAAACTTTAAAACCAATGGCAATCCGGTGAAATTTCACCGATTAAATTGCCCACAGCAGCCAGAATAAGCAATATACGAAAGTTTGGAAGTTACCTCAAGCTCCCACTAGCTTTTCCCAAATTTGGCTGAACCCTAGCCTCTTTGAAACACCAAATTTTGAGCTTCACAACCTTAAAGAATAAAGAGGAGTAGCTTAGAGTCGGAGTTATACGCATTAAGAGCTAGATCGTCGGAGAAATCGACTTACCTTGCGAGATTTCTTCCTCTTTTTCTCTCTTTTCTCCAAGCTCTCTCTCACGTCTTTTTTTTTTCTGAATAGGGTCGGGAATGGCTGATGAAGATGGTGGAATTGCTTTTAATTCCATGTTGATGTCATCTTACAATATGATGATGTCATAATTGTTAATTTCCCATTTTCGGATTTTCTGGCAGATTTTCTGCCCAAATTTTGAAAAATCATAACTAATTCTAGAAAAATCGAAATGAGGTGATCCCAAAGCCAAATGAAAGATATTTAAGTCCTATTTGTAGGAAAAATATGAGACATTACCAGAAATCACCACAAAATTCCAGAATTACACAAATTTCATCATTGCCCCAAAACAGAGTCCATTTTCGACCTCAAACTTTGGACAGTCATATCTCCCATTTCCCAAAACGAAATGGCACAAATTATATGTCCATTTTAAAGCTTGGGAGGTGAAATTTAAGACTTGAAAGTTTCATAATTTTCTGACATCATTTGCCTAATCAAAACATCCACACGAGAAGACTGCCCAGAATAGAGTTTCACTGGACAGAATTTCAGATTTTGCATCTTTACTTCCAATGGTTCCATTTTCATACCAAACATCATTCCCACATAAATTTTCACAAGGAATCCATTGGAATCATTAAAATATCCAAATTCCCATTACACATTATCTAAAAGTGTTTATTCAACAATAATTACATCCACTTTTGAAGTCATTAGCCTTTAATCACTTTTTGGGATATTACAGACCGTCACTCAGAGTCCAGCCCAGTACTCCCACTCCTCAGTCCTTACTCCTCAACCTAGTCAACTCTCTTTTGTTTTTGCTTGAAACAGTCTCTCACTCCCTGTCTCTCTCACGGCTCACACTCTTAATCTCAGAAATCAAAAATCAGTCTTAACTCTCTTTAATTTGCAATGTATTTTTAATTTTGTTATTTTTAGGTGTGTAGAAAAAACAATCTTATTGTATATAAAAACAACAATTTTAGTATATTGTTAAAAAAATTGAAAAACAAATATAGGTTGGCCCGCCCAACCCGCCAACCTAGTGGTTATGGGTTGAGTTGGCTAAGTGCGAACTCATATTGATGCTGTCCTTTTGGGCTCGAACCCATATGGTCCCAACCCGTGGCGGGTTAGCCTGAACCCACCAAGCCAGACAATATTACAACCTTTATATATGATACAAGAGAAAGAGTCACTGCCTTATTCTTTCCATTTGTGTTCGGGCACTGATTTCTCATGCTCAGGGTGGATATCAAGTCCTATAAATCATCATCAAAGACGATGAGTTATTACCTATTCCAATTCTTAATTCCAAAACACTTAGAGTTGGTTATCATTTGTGACCTTTAGGTGGCTACTAGAAGCCAAGACAGATGCCTAAAGGGTTGGGAAAAATTAGTCACAAGACCATCTTTCAAAAGTTTAAAATGCATATTTTTAGGTGTTGACTGCAGCCAAGAGATGGTCAGAAAGATTTGAGTCGTGGCCAAGAACGGCCAAAATTAAGTCAGAAACCTTTGGCCGTGGCCAAGAACAGGTCAGAGAGTTTTGGGCCACGGCTAAGAACTGGTCAGACACTTGTTGGCTGCGGCCAATAAGTGACCTATTTCTTGGCTGACTTCCAATGACCATAACTTTTCGAATATACATCAAAATGACACAAACTTATATTATTGGAAAGCTAACAATGTCTAGTACAAAATTGAAAAACTTCATAACATTTTGACACCATTTGCCATTTCAAAACAGTATGCAAAGTTGCTCCCCTACATAGAATTTTCATTGCTCAAAACTTACAATTTTCTAGGAAATATTTCCAAAGGTTCAACATTCACATCCAACACTATTCCCACACAATTTTTCACATAGAATCCAATGGAAACATTAAAATAACCAAATTCTCACTCATTTTATATGTTCTGTTTTGGGCACATTTGATCACAAAACCTCAAAATTGCCAAACGCCATATTCAAGATTCCAAATCAATTCCATTGTCCAAAGCTCAACACAAGACACCATTTCCAAAATCAAAACATCATAAACCCTCTAAAACCCTATATACACAAAAATTAGGGAAAAATTCTAGAAATTAGAGTTCTTAACCAATGACCATACTATGCATATCAAAGAGTAGCCTTTGCTCACCTCTATCACTTCCACAAACTTGTTCTTTGATTCTCTAACCACTAGTTTTCCTTAAGAACTCAAAACACTACCTCTTGAAAATCTAAAACCATAGGAATGAAGCTCTCATCAAGATGGTCAAGGTTAAAGAAGAGGTTTTTAGCATTTAAGGTCATCTACATGGTCAAATAGAGCACACATACCTTGATTTCTTCTTTCTCTTTCCTCCTCATTCTTGGTCGACTATGGCAGCTGAAGAAAGAGAAATGATGATGATGATTAGATTTCTAACTTCTTAATAGCCTCTTGGCTAACTTTGAAGAGAGAGGGAGGGAAGAGTTAAAATATTGACTTGATCCAATGGCACCCAGTGATGTAATTATCCTAAGACTTCTTCCAAATGCATGCAACCATATGATTATTCCCACTAATTCCATTAGCTATTTAGTCACACCATTTACTCTTTTAGTTGATGGTGAGTTTCCCCTTAGGTAGCTAACTAATTAGCCGATAAATTTCCTTTTTCCTATTTTTCCCCAGACTTTGGCAACTCCTATTTGATTACCACTTAACACATTTTTTAGCCCCATTTCCTCCTTCCATATGCCATTCCCTATATTTTAATTCAATTTAAGCCTTGACAACACAATGGAGCTTAAACACAGGGTTTGGGCACTGTCTACTACTAATCCGGGGTCATAATTCATATTAAATTCTTTGCAAGTGTTTGTCTGTCATTAATTACATTCACTTTTGGAGTCATTAGCCCTTATACACATGTTGGGGTATTACATTTTCACTAGCCATGACCAAAATATTTGTAAAAAAGACCCAACATGTTGTGAATACACATATCACGAGTTGTAAACAAAGCATTTCGCACACTTAATGTTAGAAAACATTGTTTCAAGCAGACATGAGGTAGAAGTTGTGAACATGCCTCAACGAGTTGTGAATACACACTTCATGAGTTGTAAACAAAGCATTTCGCACACTTAATGTGAGAAAACATTGTTTCATACAGACATGAGGTTGAAGTTGTTAACATAACTCAACGTGTTAAGAATACACACTTCATGAGTTGTAAACAAAGCATTGTGAACACTTATGTCAGAAAACATTGTTTCAAGCAGACATAAGGTAGAAATTGTTAACATGACTCAAAGTGTTGTGAATACACTCTTCACGAGTTACAAATAAAGCATTTCACATACTTAATATGAGAAAACATTGTTTCAGGTAGACATGAGGAAGAATTTGTTAACATGACTCAACGTGTTGTGAATAGATGCTTCACAAGTTGTAAACATAGCATTTTACGCACACTGTTAGAAAAATTTGTTTCAGGTAGACATGAGCTAGAAGTTGTTAACATAACTTAAAGAGTTGTGAATACACGCTTCACGAGTTGTAAACAAAGCATTTCGCACACTTAGTGTGAGAAAACATTGTTTCATGCAGACATGAGGTTGAAGTTGTTAACATGACTCAACGTGTTGTAAATACACGCTTCACAAGTTGTAAACAAAGCATTTTGCACACTTAAGGTCAGAAAACATTGCTTCAGGCAGACATAAGGTAGAAGTTGTTAACATGACTCAACGTGTTGTGAATACATACTTCACATGTTGTAAACAAAGCATTTTGTGGTGGCTAACTTCGTGAACAAAGGTAGTTTCATTGCGACCTGGGCAATATCTTGTACAACAAAATGAACATGTTGTAACATAAACATAACCAGTTCTAAAATAAGGCATATGCAGTTGTAAAATCATAACCAATTGTACAACACCAAGAATAAGATGAAGACGTGAGATCAACCTAGTCACCAATATCGTAATGCAGACTACTGTCAACTCACATTTCAAAAGTAACCCAGTCACCACTATCGTAATGTAGACAACTGTCAACTCCCATTTCAAAAGCACACAAGCAAGTATATAGAACTACTATGCACGCACCAGTCTTCATGATTATATGCAAGTTTACATAGAAAATATTCAATTTCATTTCAGGATCAGTCAGCCCCCCAAACAAAACGATTTCATATAGGGAAAATCACCCACACCTCTTAAGCATTATTCAGTTTATGTGCAACTCCCTTTCGTTTATCCAATTGTAATCTCAAACTAGTTAAAAAAAATTCAATATTGCTATAATTTTTTTCACTGTCCTTCTCTATTATGTTTTGCCCAATCCGCGGATGACCGACGACCAAGCCTGGGTGTTGGGGGTAGCGACAGACCATTGGCTTTGGAGGAGTGATAGACCCTACGGCTTTGGAGGATCGATAGGGGCTGCCTGTTGGGGGGACCGACGCACACTAAGGCTTCAAAGGACCGACGAAGCCTTCTTCACCTGTGGAGCAACAGACAACAACTGGGCGACTGGGACCAGAGCAGCGACAGATGGTGACTAGAAAAGGAGCAGCCAAAGAGCCAGAGCGACGGATGGAGGAGTAACTCTACGACTGCGGAGGATGATGGAGCTTTCTGCACTGATGAAGCAACGGATGGCGACTGGGCAACTGGGAACGAAGCAGCGACAGACGGCAACTAGGAGCGGACCAGCTGAAAAGCCAGAAGCAGGGCAAGTTTTTCAAATGCTTTTGATTGAACAAGCCCCACGGTTTTGAACGAAGGAGTGTTTAAATGCTTGGGGCATCTTTGTCATTTTACTTTGGGAAATAATCACAGAAAAGTCCCTAGGGACTTTTCTGATATTTGACTTTTCCCTAGAACTTTTCTGTTAATATCTTCGGTCCTTAGGACTTAGAAGTGATTTTCCCAAAAATATTCAACAAGTTCCCTATTTATTACTTTAGTATACATATTAACAACTCAAGTATACATATTGACAAATTTTATTTGAGAAATTCAAAAAAATATTAGACCGCCAAAGCTCCAGATGCTGGTCGCTAGCAAGGTCATTGGAGCTCCGGTAACGGACATTGCCGATGGTCACTAGCGCCGAAGCTCTAGCGACCAGCAAGGGGGTTTGAGGATTTTTTAAAAAACTAAGGGTAGTTAGGTAATTTCCCATAATTGGCAACATTTTAAAATTTCAAATTAGTCCTTTTGGAATTATTGAAATTCAATATACTTATTTGTCTTTTATCAATTTTGACAATATTTTTCTTTCTTTTTCCCATATTAATATAGCATATAATACTATATCAAATATTAACAATATTTAATAAGCAAGGTTGAGATTCCAAATACGTCAAAATTGAATACTGAGAAATGCATATTAAATCGGAATTAAAAAGCGGATTTGTTAATTCACAGAGAATCAAATACGTGGCTAAGATTCCCAAAGATTATTCAATAAATTAAAGGAGAAATTAAAAGGCAAATTCGACATGAACAAAGACTATAAACCCTAATTGTATACCATGGAGAATTTCTGGTCAACACAGAAGAAAAAAATATTAGATAGAAGGGGAGAGACAAAGGACAACAATGCCGGCAAAGACCGGAGGTTGGAGAGGACAGAGAAGATGAACGGAGACAGGGAAAGCAACCGGAGATGACAGAGATGGGAGAGAAGACAAGCATGGAGAAGTGAGAGAGATTGAGCAGCAAGGTGAGAAATAAGATGAGGGTACTTCAGTTTAAAAATTATTATAAATAAGGACAATTCTGTCCCAAAATTTTCCAATCCCAGCGTTGCTTCACCAATACCAAGGGAAGGTGGGTTTATCATAATCCCACTTTCATGACACTCCCAATTTTAAGTTATCCCCAGTCCCTTATACTAAATAATATAATTTGGTCCAATCCCTAACTCAATTTCAATCTCTACCTCCCAATGCTTCATACTAAAACGGGCCTTTAGAGTAAAAGAACTTTTGATCCCAACCCTTTTAAGCCTCAAAACTTGTAAGGAGTTAAATATTTTATTTCGGGATGAACACAATAAACAATGAATATTTTAGTTTTGGATTTGAAATTTGAACATTAAGATAATTTATATTTTTTCCTTTGTATTTATATCATTCAATTTGTAGTTTAATTAGATCCTTTAGACATTTATTTTGGTCTTTTGAAGTTTATATACGCACAAAACCTGATTTATTTTTTTTAAAAAAAACGTAATTCAAGACTTAAAAGCCTGTCCTGAATTCAGTCAATTACATTAGGGCTATGCTCGAGAGAAAGGGCAAATTTGAGATACAAGTACTTACGGGTGGGGGTCAGCATGATTTGCCAACCCTACAAAACATTCCCCAAACTTCCTTTTTTGTTTTTTTTTTTTTTTTGTTTGGGTAATAAACAAATAACCTCGCAACTTTTAAAACTTAATAACAAAAAACTTTTAAGTTTCCAAATTTAAATATATAACCTCCAACCATCAATTATACACTTCTTAATTTTTCTTTTCTAAAAAACCCTTAAGCTATTCATTATATGCAAAGAAGCTCCCTGAGTAATAAATAAAACTATTAGTACGAGAGTATTTGCATAAATATATGAAAGTTCATATTATTCATTGTAAATTTTTTAAATTTGGGAAGATTTTCTACCCATGACATTAGAAGAGTTATATATATTAAGGTGAATCAAGAACCTTAGAGTCTTTTTATAGGTACATCCAGTGAGATGCCTTCAAGTATTTGGTGGTGTATGTAGTGCCTTAAAACATATTTCAGGTGCGTCCATCACCCTAAAATATTTTTTTATGTAATTTTGTACGACCTCAAGTTTAAAATATAAGAGCAAAATAATTAAATTGCGCAATTCAAGATGTTAGTTAAAATTGGTTAAAGATAATAAATATGTAAAAAAATATAACTTACTTTCCTAAAAAGTCCATATTTATAGAGATGGTGAGTGGGAGAGAGAATAAGTGGAAATAGATATGAGAGAGAAAGGCTGGAGAAAAATAGATGAGAGAGACATATAATAAATTAAGGGTCTAATTGGAAAAAAAAAAAAAGCATTAAATGATAAGACAAAAGCAAAGTGACTCTTATATAAAAAATCACAGCCGTCACAAGTTTGGCTCTTATACTTTGAACAAAAGGGAGTACTTAACGATTTAGGCACTTCAAGGTGTTGGATACACCTGAAAAACTATTTCAAAGTGTTGAATGCATCAAAAAATAATTTATGCTACTAGGTGCACCTGAAAAAAAATACTTCAGGTTAATGAGAGCACCTGGAAAATAATTTAGGGTATTGGGTATACTACAAAATACTTTAGGACACTGGATACATTTAGAAAAATATTTTAGAGCATTGAATTCACGATTAAGAGCCTATTTGGGATGGCTAATGCGGCTTTTGCTTTAAAAAAGCATGGTCTTGTGGCTTTTTTGAAAACTATGGTGTTTAGGTTGGTGTTTTGGCAATTAAGTTTTTTTTTTTTCAAAAGTAGCTTTTGAGAAGAAGCGTAAAAGTCTGGCTTTTTGAAAAAAAAGTCACTTCTATCATTGTTAATCTAAACATAAATCACATTTATAATATGCCTTTTATCCTATCTTAAGCTTATAAAAATTAGATTGAAAAAAAGTCACTTCTACCATCGTTAATCTAAATGGGCTCTAAGTCCTTAATCCTATACAATAAGGAACGAAAAAGTGGATAATTTTTTTTTATCAAATAAAAAAAGTGGATAATTTGGTAAATATAAATACCAGTCTTTTGCATCCAATCAAAATAGGGTTTTATACATCAAGTGGGATGAAGTTGGTTAGCCGTAGCAGTATTTTTTCAAGGCCAATATGATATGACGGGAATTGACTTAGATGCCGTTGTGGGCATTGATGGGGCATTAATTGTCGGAATATAATTAGGCAATGCATTAGGCCATCTAAATGGACTTTGACTTCCCCTCACCATTCACATCTTCACATTTTACTTATGTTCCACGTGGCCATTGATTATTGGATGTCCTCATTCCAACATCCCAGTTACCCATTTGTCAAATTCAGTGGTTTAAGCCTCACCTTTAATTCTTGTGTAATTAAATGAGCTGCTTGGTATGAGAGATTTCAAGGGAATTTAGGGGAGGGACACTTTTTGAGTAAATTCTAAAAAAATTGAGGAATGACGTTATAAAATTTTAATAAAATAAGGATATAAGATAAAAAAGTAAGAAAAATTAATTAAAAATTTTTAACCCCATTTTTTTATATATATTTTCTTAAATATAACTAAAAATTTTCCTCACCCCCTTTTCCACATCCCCTCCCCTCATACCAAGCCGGCCTAAAAGGAAAATTAATTTTAACAAAGCTCTATACACATAGGGAATAATCTAGCTCGATCCAAGTTAGTTCAAGGGAGAATTTTTCTGTTGACCATTCAGTTTAAGCGAGAATTACTACTCTAAAAAGTATAGGATTTGACTATCACTCTAGTCTTTTTAAGTTCTTATAAGTCCAGTTTATCTATTTTTCACATATTAAATATATCCTAAATTGATAAATTTTCTTAATTTTACCCTTATTTATTAATGAGTATAAAAATATTTTATACATCGTGCTTCACCTCTTTCTTCTCTCTGTATATTTAATAGAGGTAAAATTGTAACACTGTCATTAATTACTCTTTAGGTGGACTTATGAAAAAGACCAGAATTCTTTTTCAAACTAAATTTATAAAAACATTCAGAGCGGTACTTTCTAAGCAGTTAGAAACCTTTTTTCGAAAGTTTATAATTAACTGTTTGTTTCATTTTAAAAAACCTTAGAACTCTAACTATTTTTTTAATAAATGTAATTTTTCATGTTAAAGATAAAAATATCATTTTAATTGAATTCTATTTTATAATTTTTAATGTTAAGTTTAAAAATATTAAAAAAAAAAAAACCTTTTTTAGATTCTACTCAATAAATTACTATTTTAGTTTCAAGAAAAATATTTATTTAGATTAAATGATTTTGTGCTATAAGCTATAAATATTTAGAGGAGTTTTGTTTCATACTACTACTACAATAACAAAGTCTTATCATATTAAATGGAAAAAAATTCTTAAACTAAACCAAACAAACATCCACCAAAACCCAAAGCCCCAAAAAGTTTTAGGGTAGCAAAGCCTTATCACACTAGGTGGGAAAAAAAATCTTAAACTAAACAAAACATCCACCAAAACCCAAAGCCTCAAAAAGTTTTAGGGTAAATATCATTAAAGTCCTAATAAAAAAAATAATATAAAAAAAGTACCATTAATAAGTGAAAGAGCTATTATTAATAAGTTATGAGATTTATTCTGATTTTTTTTGTTGTTGGGAGTTTAATGATATTTTCCTAAAGTTTTATTTGATAATGTCATGAATCCAATAACTAAATCCGCCATCCATGGAACTTCTCTCCACATCACATCTGAAAAATTTTATATTTCCTTTTATTGGATGTAAAACTACAATATCACCAACTTTTTCTTTATATATTGGTTCAAATATATACTATTTTTTTAATAAAAAGACAAACTTTATTAAACACATAGTAAAATGATTACAACACACTTGAGCTGCATTACATCATAAACAAAAGCAAACCAAGCAGCCCAAGACAACAAAAGCAGAAAAATAAACAAACTGTAACGAAAAACAACACACTGGAAAACAAATAAAAACATAGTAATAAACAGCCTCGATACATAAGAAGGTTCAATATTATCAAAAGGGAGCCATCAAAGACTTACAATAATGCAGATGGAGCCTGGAAGAGTCGAGCAAGAGTGAACAAGAGAGTGTTGCAGCACGTCTCTCAGAGGACTTGGGCTACCCAAGTGAACCATCGTGATTCGAAGCTTCCTGTAGGAAGAGAGATGAGGCAAACAGATGAGTCCAGATGCCAGAAGCAATGAGAAGCGGACAATCCCAATCTCCAGGTGCCGCAAATGAAAAAGTTTAGACCCCAAGCAATAAACCTGTAATAACACACAAGTAGAAACCATATCCAAGTAGAAAGAGGCTAACGAGCATAAATATTCTTTTTTTTTTTTTTTGCCAAAGACAAATATTATACATTGATTTGCAGAAATTCTGCCAGCAAAATCGATCCCCTAACTTGACCCAAAAGCATGGAACGCCAGTCTCTTAAAGCTTGATCTAGTTGATTTTGACGGGGATTGGACCCCGGCCCATCTCACAAGATGGAGAGAGCCCCATGGGGATCGTCAAATTAAAATCCACTGTTTCATGCAACTATAAGAATATGTATCATGTTATCTACAAAGCTAATGATAAGAAAATATCATTTGCAAGTGAACGCTTAATAAGGGGAAAAATCAACTAGATCAGGAAAAATTCAAAAGATGGGTAAGAAATTCGAATCGGGCCCCACTGCCACCCCAAAACTAAAAATAGGGGCAGGGGTGAGCAAATTAGAACCGAAACCAAAGATTGAATTGAACCAGATTCAATTTGATTTTTTTGGTTCGTTTAATTTGGTTTTTGGTTAAAATTCGGTTTTAATTTTTTTTTGAGAACTTTGGTTTTGATTTTCGGTTCGGTTATTTAAAAAATAATTTGGTTAAAACCGAAAAAAAATAAATATAATATATTTATATTTAATTGATACTATTTGATAATTGTTTTTTTAATAATTAAATAAGTATAGATTTTGAATTTTATTAGATAAAGTTTTCAGATATTTTAAAACTATTTAATTTATTTTACATATTTCCCCCCTAAATCTAATATTGAGGATAAAAAATAATCTTTCTACAAAATTTATTCATATATTTTTTTTATTTTATAAATAATAAATTAAAAATTTGGTTGATTCAGTTATTAAATGAACCGAACTAAAATATTTTGGTTTTGGTTTAGTGTTCAATATTAGCTCTATTTGATTTTTTTTTTATTTAACCAAAAAACCGAATGTTCACCCCTAAGTAGAGGTGTACATGGACTAGACCGGATTGAGTTAGTCATCAACCTGGTGTGTAGTCTGGAGATGGCATCGGGTTAAATACAATAACTTGTGATATGATATGATTTAGTTCCAATCCAAGGTTGGATTGGACTAGACTTGGTCCACCAAATTGCTTGGACTGGTCAAGTTGTCTAGGACCTCAATTTGCCTTTCCCCCCTTTGTGGGACATGAGCATAACCTGATAAACACAATTAAGACAACAAAAAATACCTATAATTATATAAAGCTTATCTTAAAACATTAAAACATAATTATAAACCCACAATAGTATCCAACAACATTCAACAATAAAAAAAAACAACATCCAAGTTACAAAATAAGATCAAACCAAGTGGTCTAATCACTTGGTCTAGAACTAGGTCTAGCTTGACCAACCAGTTTGGTCTATAGTCTGGTTCGATTTTATTTGGGTTGAACTAAATGACCTTGGGATGGATTGGCCCGCCTTGTTTCCGCACTCCCGTACCCAAAAGAGAGAAATTCTTTTCCTTTTCAGTGAAGTCTCATGTTCAAACCATGCATTTTGAGACTCTACTGAATCATTATTTATAGTCTCTGGTTGAAATGTCTTCATGCTCTTTCTTTTCTATGAAAAAATAATATGATAACGGTGTTAATCGATACCCACCCTTGTTCAACTTTCAATTTCGATCAAAGTTGGCAAAAAAGAAGATAGCTCTTTACTACAGTTATGCCTTCATGACCCTTGGCACTCTAGTTATTGGCTTTTAGCCTTATATAATTCTTTCAACTTATAATTGATAGGTCCCAAGACTTGTGATCTGACAGTAGAATAGCTCCAAAAATCAGATGGGATCCGACTACTTTTGTGTTGGAATCTCATCCAATTACACTGCCACGAAGAGACCACTCCAGCTCTAATACGATCAAATTAAATTTCAACCATTCCTCTCTAAAATAATCTTCCGGTTTTAATTATAAGGTAAAGTTAACTTTTTTAGAAAAATTAAAAAAATAAATTAAATTACTTTAGAGTATTTATATTTATATTTTTTTTCTCCAAACTAATTAGTTTAACTAATAAATTAATATATAATCGAAGGATAACATATGATATGATTAAATAACTTATTCGTTCGCAAAAAAAAAAAAAAAAAAAAAAAAAAAGATTAAGTAACTTATTTATCTTCCTTAATCCTTCCAAAAAAAAGTCAATTTTGTCTTATATTGAGAACTGGAGGTAATAGTAATATGTACAAAAAAAAATAAAAATAAAAAAAAACGAAAAAAAAAAGAAAGATTAAGTAACTTATTTATCTTCCTTAATCCTTCCAAAAAAAGTCAATTTTGTCTTATATTGAGAACTGGAGGTAATAGTAATATGTACAAAAAATAAACTAACAGACTTGGACTATGAATAATTCATATAAACGGTCTTCTATGGCGCCAATACATAAAAATGCAGACATATCATATTTTAACATTCGTATCCTTGGTTTTTTCTTCCGAAATATTCGAATAGTACTTAATCTTTTGATTAATTAGTATGAAGATCTCGACATGATTTTTAAAATAATTGATTAAAAATAAATTTTTGGTGTTATTCATTTTTACATGTCAATTTGTTTAATATAGATAACAATACATGCATATCCTAATATGTTAAAATTTATCCTGCTTGAAATATCCAAGGTATTAAAACCTGGACCGGGTATTGAACCGGTCGGAGTACTGGGTTAAGGGTCAGTGGGTCAAACCAGGGCCAAACCGGTGAGTAATTGAAAATTTTATGCTTATAGTATAAAATTCTAAAGGAAAAAGTTAAAATTTTTTTTTTTTTAAATTGGGACCCAGACCGGACCGGGAACCGGATCGGTCTAGTGACCGGTTCGGCGGGTTCCGGGCCAGACCGGCCGGTCCGGGTCCCTGAACACTGGAAATATCACATCACATCAAGCATAAGTAATCATATCTTGGCATCTTTTCAACAGTCCAAACCTGGACTGACTAAATTAAAGGAGAAAAACCAGACTGATATGAAAGGCTAAACCAACAAATGGGATAATCGGCAATTCATTAAAACTTTATCGTATTTCCTTGTCCACAAATTTCCCCTACATCACAACCCAACCAGCTCCCTGAACATAAAGGGGCAAACTAATAACCCAGCAACATAATAACGAGCTCAAGCTTAAAAGCTTTATGGTTTCCATCATTTATACATTGCATTAAGTACAAAATTGTACAGTGAACCATATACCATGAGCTATCATGCATACTATATACAAGACCCAGACGTAACACGAGCTCTATGGTCTCTTACAATGATCAAGGGAAGAATTCTCAATACATACCAGACCACCTTAGCCAATTACCTCATTCACTTTCTAAAATGTGATAGGATCAGTTTGAAATGTTTCTATTAACGTATTATGGACAACACAAAAGCATTGTTATAACTCTTGCACGTGGCTGCTCAAATCACAGTTTGCAATAGATGATGGAAGCCACAGTTCCACACGAGTTCCACCAGCCCCTAGAGGTGCATCCCGGATTCGAGGGGATACAACTCGCACAACACAACCATAGCTCTCGAGTATCTCACGGGCAACACTCAGACCCGCAACAAAATTCCATGTCATGTTGTCTTCAACCATATCTTCAGACAGGAGTTCAGGTCCATACGGTATTAGAGAATGCATCTGGGTCTGCAGATGAGTTCATAACCAACAAAGTTCTCTCAAAAAGAAACATCCTCAGTCCTAACTAAGGACTTCATCATGAGTTGTATTGGAAGCAACCATCAACACCATTAGAAGCAAGCAAGCTTAACATTAATGATCTATCACCTCTGTATAATGCTCTTGACCCTATCTTTTTTATTTTTCCTAATAATATTATACAATTATGACAACAAAGTATCTTAGTTAAACAGGCACACATATTATCCAGTAACTTCCCACTTTGTCTCTGTTTCAGATTACTTGCAGAAAAAAAATGCAAAAGTCAGAATATCTGTAAACAGAGGACACAATGTCCCCGTATGCTTTCATAAAGAAGATGAAAATGGGGGAAAAGCTGCAGGTTAATTTATAATCATCCATCACTCCATCAGTTGATTTTGTTGTTGTCGTGGTTTTGATACATCAGAAGTGTTTGATCTCTTAACCTCTCCATACATATCCCACCCCACCCTTACCACCTGAGTTAGCCTAAGCGACTTCATTTTCTATCATTCCTTCATACTAGTTATCACTATAAATGTTAGAGGTAGGCTGTAAGACAGTTTTTGCATTGAATTCATCCCCTGAACTTGGGAAAAATATCGTAGACTATTATAAGAGGGGAGTGAGATACTTGCTCTCTCTTTCTGATAAGAGGCCTTTGATCACGTTCTCTAGACTCAGGATACCTAGGCATGGGACACCTGGTCAGACACCAGATCAGATGCCTAGTCATCAAGGGAACTAGTTAAGTTACCAAGTGAGGGAAAAATCATGATTAGGGGAGAGCATGGTGAGGCAATGGTTACTTGAGTCATGTTCACTCAGTAGATAAGGAGGTTGTGTTATGGCCTGTTTGAATTAGCGTTAGGAAAGCACGTTTACGCAAGCCAAGACAAAACTCTTCGCACATACTTACCCTGTACACCGAAAATCAAGTTAGAAAAGCAGCTTCTACCACCAATCCAAGCAAGCACTTGCTTAATGGAAGAGCAGCAATGCCAATTATGAAGTCCTATCAGTTATATATTATAAGTAGGAATCACTGATCTATTTTGCACTAGTCATTTGGTTTTTGTCAATTAATTTTGTCCTGAAGATTCCCCACCAGCTATTAGAAAGATTGAGTGAGATCCCTGCTTAATTTATTCTGATTGATTATCTTCACCTTAAACTTTATACTCCTATCCCCTACCTCAACCACTATCTAGTTAAGTTGTTCTTTAATAAGAGATCATTTTCCACCCTACCTCTACCATGTCTTCACTATACTGTTTCTCAAAGCACGGCCATTTCACAGTTCCCCATGAAAATGCTACTAGCACACATGCATAACCAAAGTTACCAGTTTGATTATATATTTAAATTTTTTCAAAGAAGAAAACGCAAGTTAGCATGGAAGGGAGTCGACTGGATTTACCATATATTGCATGTCAGGACCATCGTCATCAATGATTACAAGGGTACCACCTGCTGGTGCATCAGTGCACAAAATTTCAACCTTACCACCAACATGTGTACGTAGTAAAGCGCCTTCAATGAGATTGCTAAAAGCCTGACGCAAAGCAGGTCCTTCTACAGCAGCTAGCAAAGGAGATGAGAGTTCATTTAGTTCTATTACGCGTTTTTGATTCTGAGCAAGAGGTCTTGCAGCATCCACCAAGTCAGTTAATACTTCAGAAACATTGCACGGTCTTCCTGACATTAAAATAAAGTATAAGCAAAAGAATTATAGAAATAACCTCATCCGTTTGAGACACAGAGAGAGAGAGAGAGAGAGAGAGAGAGATTGATATAATATTGTAATAAGATAATTTTGAAAGTTAGTTAGGTTAGTTAATTAGAAGAGCGGGATTAACCATTAATGGTACTAGCTGTTTAAGAGCGGCATTAGCCAAACATGGCCTTAATCATGTCTAATTACTAACAAGTCCCTAATTAATAAACCCCTAACCATTGCGGTAATATTCTGTTTCCCCTCTTGTTCCTACTGCCTATATATATGGCAGTTTACCCATTTGTATTAGACTGATGTTTTTGCTAATAAGAATTCCCATACCATTCAGAACCATCCCTCTCTTCTTATTCTTCTTCTATCTCTCTACTCCTCTCTGTTTCTTCTTCTCAACCCGCTGATTCTCTTCTCTTCTACCCTAATTCCCAATTCTACAAGGCTAATATCCCTCATTCCTTAAAGATTGTAGCACCAAAGAGGGTGGAAGCAAGTTGCCTCAAGGAGGAGCAAGTATATCTTACGCAGCTGGTAGAAATGCAAGGAGAGAGGATGAGTTCCTTTTCTATTATGGGGGCAGATCCTCAGCTGCCAGCAGAAATCCAAGGGGTTCTAGAGGCTTTTAAAGAGGTATTTGATGAGCCTAAGCACCTACCACCATTTAGAGAGGGTCATAATCATCCTATTGTCTTAGAAGAGGGCACAAATCCGATTTCCCTGAAGCCATATAGATATCCAGCGGCACAAAAGGATGTCACTGAGAAATTGGTTGCTGAGTTATTGGAAGCTGGTGTTGTCCAAGAGAGTTGATCCCCATTTTCAGCTCCAATAGTCCTTGTAAAGAAGGATGGGTCTTGGCGTATGTGTGGATTATCGGGAGTTAAACAAGAAAACAATACAGAACCAATACCCTATTCCTCTAATTGAAGATTTGTTTGATGAGTTGAGCAAGGCAAGATGGTTTACAAAACTTGATTTGAGGGCCGGTTACCATCAAATCAGGATGGTGCCAGAAGATGCTCACAAAAGTGCCTTCAAGACCCATTCCGAACACACTACGAGTAGCTAGTAATGCCATTCGGTCTTACAAACGCATCGACGAATTTTCAAGGAGCTATGAATGATATCTTTCACCCCTTTCTTAGAAAATTTATCCTAGTCTTCTTCGATAATATATTGATTTATAGTGCTTCACTTGCAAATCATCAGGAGCACTTGAGGATTGCCTTGCACACATTGCAGCAACATCACTATTTTGTGAAAGAGAACCAGTGTACCTTTGCTGCCACAAGTGTGGAGTACTTAGGGCACATCCTAGGGAATGGAGTAGTAGCAACTGATCCTAAGAAGATTCAAGCAGTTACAAATTGACCTCAACCCACCACAGTCAAGCAATTGAGAGCATTTTTGGGGCTACTACCAGCATTTTATCAAGAGCTATGGTATTATTGCAAGACCCTTGACTCTTTTGTTGAGAAGGAATGCCTTTGTGTGGTCTAAACCTGCTAGTGAAGCCTTCCATCGCCTTAAAGATGCATTGGTTTCAGCCCCGGCCCTTGTTCTTCTGAATTTCACTAAGCAATTTGTGGTAGAATCTGATGCATGTAGAGTGGGAGTTGGTGCTGTTTTAATGCAACAAGGGCAGCCTCTTAAATTCTTTAGCAAGGATCTCTCTCCACGACACCAAAATCTCTCGGTTTATGAGAAAGAGTTGATGGCAGTGATGCTAGCGGTGCTATATTGGCACCAATACCTTGAAAGAGGCAAGTTAATCATTCGCACGGATCAGCAAAGCCTCAAATTTCTGCCGGGTCAGCAACTCAAGACACCATTTCAGATGTTTTGGGTGGCAAAACTTGCTGGTTTTGACTATGATATAGTGTACAAGAAGGGGGTGAATAACTTGGTAGCTGATGCACTCTCTCGCCTTCCTAAGTAAAAACTAATGCAAATGACTTATAGCACTACATAACCAGAATTGCTGCAACAGGTAAAGGATAGTTGGCATGCAGATGACTTCACTCGCTCTCTACTTGAAAAGGTGCAATAACATGAGGGGGTGTGGAGTCACTTTACTTGGGATGGTACTCTTTTGCGAAGGAAGGATAAATTGGTTGTAGGCAAGGTAGAGGCTCTTCGGTTGTATATTCTTGAGTGGCTCCATTCAAGCCCATAAGGAGGCCATTTGGGGATCCAAGCTACTTATCAACATATTAAGGGTCTCTTTTGGTGGAAAAAGTTAATAAATGATGTTGTCGAGTATGTCAAAAGAGGTGTGACACTTGTTCTCGATGTGTATGAGACTAGAGCTTCTCCAAGGCTGTTGTAGCCTTTATCTATACCTAGTAGAGTGTGGGAGTTGATTGCTATGGATTTTATTGAAGGTCTTCCCAAGTCATAAGGGAAGGATACTATATGGGTAGTTATAGACCGAATGGGCAAGTATGCCCATTTTATTCCCCTTGCTCACCCCTTTTCTGCGTCTACCTTGCACAACATTTTATGGATCAGATTTACAATCTTTATGGTGCACCGGCTGAAATTGTGAGTGATCGTGACTCCCTCTTTGTTAGTAGCTTTTGGAAGGAATTTCTTCGTGTATTGGGTGTGGACCAAAAGCTTTCTACAGCTTATCATCCTCAAATGGAAGGGCAATCAGAGGTACTTAATCGGTGTTTGGAGACGTATTTGAGGTGTATGTGTTAGGAGAGGCCAAAGGATTGGGCTAAGTGGATTTCACATGCAGAATGGTGGTACAATACAACATACCACACAGCCACTAAAGCTACACTGTATGAGTTGCTTTATGGGCAATAGCCTCGAATACACCCCTTATTTACCCCACAATTCAGTGCTATAGTTGGTGGATCGTAGCTTCCCGGCTAAGGTGGAAGTTCTAGCGCTTTTGAAGCATCATTTGCATGGTGCAGCAAACTTGATGAAGCAAAGGGCTGATTTGCATAGGACAGATTGTGAGTTTCACGTGGGGCAATGGGTGTTCTTGAAGCTCAAGCCCTATAGGCAAATCTCTACAGCAACAAGAGTTTCTCAGAAGTTAGCTCCTAGGTTCTATGGACCTTATCAGGAAATAGAGAGGATTGGAGCTGTTGCATATGGGCTAGCATTGCCACCAGAGTCCAAAATTCATTCCACTTTTCATGTTTCCTTATTGAGGCTATGTCCATATCCTACTGTTAAGCCTAGGCATCCTCTTGTTGAATTTCCAGAGTTGCCTCCGGCCATGGAACCAGAGAACATTCTGAACCAAAGGACTGAGAAGTGTCGAAAGAGAATGATTACAAAAGTGTTGGTTCAATGGAAGGGCTTACCTGACGAAGAAACCTCTTGGATGGCCCTTCACTCTTTCCAACAACAATATCCTACTTTTGTGGTCCCTAATCCTTGAGGCCAAGGATGTTTCGGGGGGGGGGGGTTATTGATATGATAATGTAGTAAGATAATTTTGAAAGTTAGTTAGGTTAGTTAATTAGAATAGCAGAATTAACCACTATTGCCACCAGCCGTTTAAGAGCGGCATTAGCCAAACATTGCCTTACCCGTGTCTAATTACCAATAAGTCCCTGATTAATGAACCCCTGACCCTTGCAGTAATATTCTGTTTCCCCTACTGGTCCTACTGCCTATATATATGGCAGTTTACCCATTTGTATTAGACTGATATGTTTTTGCTAATAAGAATTCCTGTACTATTCAGAACTATCCCTCTCTTCTTATTCTTCTTCTATCTCTCTACTCCTCTCGATTTCTTCTTCTCAACCCTCTGATTCTCTTCTCTTAGACCCCAATTCCCAATTCTACAACATTCAGAATACAATACCTTATCAGAGATGTACCTAACAGCTAATGAAAAAGCAAATGAAATATATGATAACATTATTAATATATGCAACAAAAGACAATCTACGTTAAAGTTTAGATTTCATGCAGACCAGTACGGAGATGATCATGATGGGGAAAATATATGGAAGAGATATATAAGGAAAATCAGATATTTTATTAAAGAGAAAATTGTTGAACCTCCTGTGAACTTTGCTAAAAATTCCATAGACCTGAAATTTACTTTTAAAATATACACAGACATCGTTTGAAACAAAAGAATATGCTGCTCTTTGTTACAAGTTTAAATTTTTCAACCAAAATATCCTCCATTGACCTGAATACATTATTGTTGTAACTAAAATACCTTCTTTTCTTAACCGGACAAAATACCCTCTTAAGTATTTTATACAGGGGGTACCTAGTAAGAAAATTAAAATTGAATTAAATTAAATATTTTGAAAATAAAGGGGAGCTTTGAATTAATTTTACAAAACCCAAAAGAGATCTTTATATCTTACTCTTTCTTAAAAGGAGCATATTCATTAATATTCAAACCCACCTAATTCCACGTTGCAAGGGAGCAAGAGTAAAAGGAGGTAGGGGCATCTCTATATCCTTGGCAGCAGCACTGAGAGAATGTGGCTCATTAGATTTACGCATTTTGCTTCCAGAATCATCCCTTGGAAATTTATCCAGCAACTGAGATTTTAGTGACTCAGCAAGCATATTAGTTGAACCATTCATTTTCTTGATTGCTTCTTCATTGTAGCGCAAAATGTTAGCCTAGATAGAAGACCCAAAAGAACAAAGAAATAAACATCAATAGTGCTAATTTTTTAAATGTATGACAATATCAATATGCATCTAATGATGAGAAGGCCCAACCTCTTCAGAGGTCAACCTACCCAAAGAGTTACCCACAAAGAGAGAGAGAAGAGGGACTTCTAGTAAAGGGAGAACACATCAATTAGTATCATAAGAGATCATATTTACTAAAGAAAGCATTAAAGTGGATCTGTCTTTCTCCTGGTTGATGTCGAACTCCTTAACTAATTTGAATGGATTCAAGCCATTGGATAAGACAAAACTGATGGCTCAAAGTTGGTGTTAGACTACTCCTTTTACAATTGGCACAAGATCCATGGCTCAATACACCGATGGGCATGTACTTCAGCCTTCTTACGGCTTATAACTGAGATTTTAAGATTCAGAGGCTGAAATTTTTTTGAATAAAATTTTGCAAAACGGAAGTTTTCTCATAAAGGAATATAGTTAGTTAGACGAAACAATTTATTCATGATCAGGCTGCTGCACATCATAGAAAATCCTACAATGCTACCTCTGATAGGATTATAAGGCCAGCTGCCACATTTTTCTACTGTGCCATATCAGAAGAACACCAATTACCACTACCTTTACCATGTCAACATTAGCCACTGTGTGCACATAGCTGTGTTGTGAGTTGTGACAATTTCTTACTGACAACAAATTACTGGTAACAACAGAATAAAATAAATAAATAAATAAAGGAGCTTTCTTCTATATGTCTATGGAGGAAGAGATGCAATGAGATAAAAAATCTGACAAAAAAGAAAGAAAAGGAATCAATTTTTGTGTATGTAGTTTATGTGTGAGCGTCCATAGGGGGGGGGGGGAGTACCTTAGTCAAATGAACAGCATCCTGGAGTTGTCCAAGGACATCTCTAAGACGTTCACCTTGCAAAAGTATGTCTTCAACAATGTCATGTGCAACCTGCCAGGCTAACTTTTTAAAATGTGCTCAATATGCCACACAATATAGATAACTGTTGTTGAGTTTACCATTCACAACAAATGTACACAGCCAAACTTGGAGATACACACACTTCATGTTCACACCACCTTTCGCCACTCATGTTTTCTTCTTGTATGCAATCATATGATCCCTATGTCCTAGAACTAAAAGATAATAACTTTAAAACCCAGGGCATTTATAACGACCAAAATAAGCTCCATGCGTTCACACCAAATAAGGTCCCACAAACATGCACTTTAAATAATCACAGATAAGATAGAGTTAAATCTCCAGTTTGCTTAAATTTGGTTTACAAACTGAGAATACAAATATGCTGAATAATGGAAAAGTTGTTGGTGTCAGTTGATCCTGCCCCAGACCAACATTAACTTATAAGGGGTGCAAAAACAAAACTGCTCCCACTCACACACGTAAACTTGTTAACTCCGTATATGTATGTAATTTCGTGTTAGATCAAGTATGATTTAAGTGATATACAAACCTCACTTCTCTTTGTTTGAGTGGACAGGATGTTGCTTAAGGATTGAATGCTGGAAAGAGGACCCCGGATCTGCTTTGAATTTTTTGTTCAGAAAAGACATTAGGATAGGATAAACAAATAAAGTGAAATTCAAAAAGGCAATAACAAAAGAGAGGCAAGGCATACTTGCTCAACTAGATTACTCATCCGAACATTATTCTGCCATGTTGACTGCTGAAGTAACATTGCTTTCTGTAAAAGAACTACACCAGTGAGCCAGAAATTTAGGAACCAATATGCCCAGCATCAAGAGCAGTTCTTAAAAACATAATCATATAACAATTAGTGGATGAGAAATCAATTAAATCAATTTGAATTGCATGCTAAACAGCCAATATATGAATAATATATATATATCAGCGTCAATTTTTCTTGTCATTGAATAGGACCTTTTGATTAACAATATATCTAAAGATTTGGTTATTGACAAAACACAATGATGTCATGCGATCCATTTAGCCAACTCCACCTAGTGGGATAAGGCTTGTTGTTGTTGCTGTCAATTTTTCTTGTCAACAATGTTTGCATTTAGTTTGAGGGAGCAGGACATTTACCCAATAATTTCAAGCTGTAGAATCCAGGAGCACAAGTAAAGAAATCGAGGTTTGAAATGAACTGCTAATACTAAAAAAATGTCATAACTTTCCAGTATTCCATGTTCAGAGCAAGGAACAAACTGCGATGATAAAAACGCCCCATGTAAGATACCTGATCCATAACATATGCCACAGCTAGAGAACGTGAAATGTTGACAGCATTTGATATTTGCTCGTCAGTGAAACTTCCCATTATGATTGGGTTATCCTTGACCTGAACAGATTGAATTTGCCTACGCTTTCTATCCAATACAGAAGGCAACGAGTGAGTTTTCTCAACAGAGAGGCAACTCTCACGCTCATCTCTATGAGCGGGCTCAAATGCTCCAACATCCATCAGCGGAAGTTCAGCAACCAAGAAACCAACAACAAATGGGTGTTTGACCATTGGGAAAATCACAGTCTTACTTTCTGGGATAACTTCAGCCTACAATTTATATTCACATCCATAAAAAATTACTAACTAATTATCTGAGAGTGACTAAAAGAAGAACAAGAATTATCATACTTGCAACTCCGAAAGCGCAGCCTCGGCAACACGTAAACCTGTTGGAATAAAATGACCAACTAGAATAACAAAGCCATCTGCATCTCGAGGGTTGAGAGAAACCCTCCGCAACTCCAGGCGATCCATGACATAGCTACCAGCTGGTCTTACGTAGACCTGGGGAAAAATTCCTCCACATTACTCAAAGAGAAGCACTAAACTTCTGGCAAGCAAAATAAAGCACAGTAAAAATTTAAAAAAAAAAAAAAAAAAAAAAAAAAAAAAAAAAAAGGAGAAGGCTAACCGAGAGCAGAGCTTCAGGAAATATCCTACGAAAGAGGTCAAACTGTTCGACACAGAGTCTCTGAAAATCAGGACTAGGGAGTACAAGACCGCTTTTTGGGTCGTTCTCAATCCGCTGGATGAACTCAACAGGGGAAGTAGAAGATTTACGAATAGCGGAGGCGAGAGCGGAGGCGGAAGCCAACATAGTCTGTTCGGAATCATCATCATCATTAGGCCGTGTCGTTTGAGCAACATGGCGAAGCGTATCAGAATTAGGATTAGGGTTAGAGTCAAGAGTCTGGAGGAAGAAGGTATCGCAGGTAGGAGGAGGGGAAGAGGAAGCGAAGGTATTGAAGAGGAAGAGAGATCGTGGGCGAGGGAAAACGTGGGGCCGAGAAGTGGTGGTGGAGAGGAGGAGGAGGTTGGCGGTGTGGGAATTGGAGCAGAGATGGTGGTTGCAGAAGCAGAGTGAGGGGAGGGAAGTGGTGATTGCAGAGAGAAGCATTTTTGGCTATTGTCCAATGAGAGTGAGCTAAAAGAGGGGACCAAAACTAAACTATCTCTTTTTGGCTGCCGTATTCAACTCCGCTCACAGCCAGTGGACACGACGGTTACAAAGTACAACTGCCACTTCTTTCCAACACTGGTAAATAAATGAACTATTTTTGGCCAAATAGTAAGTTAATTTAGATCGGTTAAGGAAGTTTGTTATATAAATTAAGTAGTAGACTAATTTGGATAGATTAAGAAAATTAGTTATGTTGGTTATTTATAACATATATAGGTTGGTCACCTCTTCCTAAAATATCATCCTTCGTTATGATTACCTTTAAATAGAAGCTCATTATATGTAATTAAGAGGCATACTTTAAAAAAAAAAAATTACTATCTTCGGTCCTAAATATAGGACAAAGTTTGTAGTGTAATTTGCACTGCAAACTTTGTCCTTTATTTAGGACCGGAGGGAGTATAATTTTTGGAGATAGAGTGGATTGGATCTTATATTTAGATCAAATTCAACCTTTAACTAACTGCTGAAGTAGAATAAATTACTAGATTCAACCCTTAATATGAGAGTTAGTTGGTAATTGAATTTGATTCTAAATATAATATTACAATCCAATTTACCCCATGTTTATCATTTTTCCTTAAATTATCCCTATTTATTTCAAATGTTAAGGGAGTTTGTATCAAGGGTAATTTTAATACAAATAATGTAAGATGTTATCTTAATTTGGACAAATAATTAGTTTAGCTAATTTTCTCAATATATCCAAGTTAATTAAAGAGATATGATATTTAGGACTGAGTAGCAAAAAATGATAATTTAATAGAATTTTTAATGAAATTGCTGCCCCCTTTATTTTGGAGAAACTTGATGACTGCCTTTAAGAGTGTTCAAAGTATCTTGGTCCCAGTCGTCTCAGCCTGAACCCGGACATTTTGATCTCGACAAATTTTTTGGTTGGGATTGACAAAAACAAGGATAACCCTTGAGATGCTAGTCCCAATCCACTTTTTTAATTATAAATTAAGTTATTATTTTATTTTTTGTATTTTTTACCCATTAAATTATCATTTGATAAGATGTGTATCACATCTTTAGTTGGAGTTAAATCATATCTATCATGATATTATCCTAACTATATAATTTGTAAAGATAATCATGAAGACAAAGAAGAAGAAGAAGATGATGATGATAAAAATGTTATTCTTCAATTCTAGATCAATTTGTGTAATTATTATGACCTTAGTAATTGTTAAATGATCACTATAAACAATAGAATATAGAGAATTTAACTAATATAATGATATTTTTAATTTTTTTTAAAAAAGCCAAGATTTCCTGGTCTAGGACCAGGGTGCAATTTGCATCCTGGCCAAAAACCGAGATTGGGAACAATTGCATCCCAGCCAAAAATCGGGACTGGGAACCAAGATTGGGGTATCTCGTTCTCGTCCCTGAGTTTTGAACACCCCTAACTATCTCTAAAGATTAAGGAAGGTTTCTCTCATGACTACCTCTTGATAAGATGAAATTGAAAGCGTAGGGCTTGATATGTAAATTGATGAAGAATAACATATGCCACAATGTGGCATGATGGTTGTGAACACTTGAGAAAATGAGAAACAGTCATGTATTTTGGACATGTATTCTCCACATGCATGTTTTAATTCCTAGATTTGATATGAGATTACCAACTTCATATTTGATTTTACTTAAGGTATTTTAAGGAGTGCCATAGGTTTATTGGCCTCAATTAGAGGTGGAAACATGCCAGGCTTTTGCTTTAAGAGGCTTGGCCTGTGAAGGCATGAACTGGCATGAGCCTGTTGGAGGTCAATTTTTAGGTCTAGGCCTGGCTTGAAGCTTGTTAAGGAGGCTTGAATTTTTAAAAATTTTTAAGCAAACCAACAGGCCTATAGGCCACACTGCAAAACAGGCCAATAGGCCACAGGCTGAAAACAGGCCTCCTTAAACAGGCCGAAAATAGGCTAAAACTTACAAGCTCAGACGAAATTATTCTTTAACCCTTATCTAATTTTTTTTAAAAAATATTTTAACAGGCTCAAGTTGGCCTGACAGGCCTGTTAATAGATCTTGGCCTGGTATATTAAGCAAAACAGGCTTTTATTTTAGCCTTGGCCTGACCTTTTAGCCTGACAAGCCAGGCCTGAATAGGCCAATCACAGGCCGGGCTACAGGCCCTTGACAGGCCGCCTAACCTGTTTCCACCCCTAGCCTCAATCAAAATATTTAGAAAAAATCCCTAAAAGAAAAACTTTAAAAATGCTAAAAGATAAAAAAGGTATTCTAAATATTCATAATACTAGAGCGGTGTGAGAACCTGATTTGTCCTTTTGAAAATTAAATAGAAATGACAAAAATGTCCTTATGAGTTTAAAAAACGTGCTTCCATTTTTTACAAGCGTTTAATAAGTTCAGATAAGGCTTTAACAAGTTTCAATTTTAAAAATCAACACTTGCTACAATGTTATCTCATTCTCTCCTTTCTTTAATTGACTTCAGTAGTATGAGCTCTTCCATTCCAAATCTGACTGGATTGATTTCTTCCTCCAACAACTCACCACTGCCAGTAAGCTTCTCCACATATTTCACCTACTTCATAGCTCCAACAGCAAGTACGTGGAGAGCCTAGATCTAAATGTTGTGGAAAGCGATGACTTTGGCTTCAAGCTCATCACTAGCGAAGACCCACCTCTTGTTTGATGACCTGAAGGTGGCATCGACCTCTTCATATCCTCATCGATGAAATGCTACCAAGCTCATTAACGGGGTGCTCTGAAGGTCCTAGAGAACAATGATTTCATCTTATTCTTCACCAATTTATGGAAGGGAATCTAAATTGATGGTTGCTTGATAAGATATGTAAATTGATTTCAGTCATTACGGTGGTTTTGATAATGTTTGCTATTGATTGTAGTGGTCTTTGATGGTCAATCTTTGTCTTAAATGGCTAGATCTCTGTACGTTTATTGAATGAATTTTTTGAATTTGATTTGATATTGAGTTTGACTGATTTTCTGGTGAAGGATTGTAATTTTACAGTGGTTGATGGTGGTGAACACTTGGGAAAATGAGAAAATGTCATGTGTTCTGGAAATGCTTAATACCAAAACTTGAAAAGTTATTAACAACTTCATATTTGATTTTGCCAAGTTTGGATATCAATTTTCCAGCTCTCCATTTAAAATTAAACACTCATGAAAACAAGAAAACAAGTATGAATTAATTCCTAAACTTGATATGAGATTACCAACTTCATATTTGATTTTGCCAAGTTCGAATATAAATTTCACTACTCTCTATTTAAAATTGAACACTTGTAAAAATGAGAGAACATACATAAATTAATTCCTAAACTTGATATGAGATTACCAACTTCATATTTGATTTTGCCAACTTCGGATATGAAATTCAAAAATGTACATTTCAAATTGAACACTTGTGAAAATGAGAAAACAGACATATATTAATTCCTAGACTTGACAAGAGATTACCAACTTTATATTTGATTTTACCAAGTCCAGGATACATAACTGTTTCTCATTTCCCCAAGTGTTCACAACTATCAATCACCATAAAATTACAATCCTTCACTGAAAAATTAGTCAAACTCAATATCAAATCAAATTCAAAAAATTCATTCAATAAACATATAGAGATATAGCCATCTAAGATAGAGATTTGGCCATCGAAGACCACCAAAAACAATAGCAAAGATTATCAAAACAACCGAAATGACTGAAATCAATTTACGTATCATATTGAACATGTTGGAAAGTATGCCCTAGGGCCAATCATTGTACTTTGAACATTATTATTTAATGAATTTCTCTATTTTGTTATCATATTATGCGATTTGTTTTGTTGCAATTACTGTTCTGGATTTGATTAGATATGAAACTGGATTTCATGTTTATCTCTAGTTAATCGTCGTAATCATGTTTCCCTAGTTTTTGTATTTTGTAATCATGTTTCTGGTTATCACCGTAATGATGATCAAACCCTAAGATTGCATGAAATCATTACCTAAGATCATAGCTCTCAGCAATCTAGTCGAGTCACTTGTGGCTTAGGACTCGGCTAGGGTACCTAAACCGGGTTGGGCTGAGATTGTTTAGGACTATTAAACTGGGCCGAGATCGTATTTTTATTTATTATAAGGTCCATTAGTAACACCATTATGCTTGAATGTGTCACAAATTTCTAGAAAGTTAGCTATATGTGCATTAGGATCTTCTGTGGTAAACCACCGAGCTGATTTGCATGCATCATCTGGATAATTGCAGGCTAGATTTCAAAGTTGTTAGCTGCTACTGGTGGTATTCTGATTCCAGAATTTGTCCCCATGACTGTTGATGTTGCATAGTCACGAAGTATTTTGGTATCTATTGTGACTCCCTCCAGATTTGCCATCGGATTGCTTAGGATTGAAGTCGACTACTTTCAAATTCTTCGATTTTTTCGACAAGTTCTTTTGATCTCATAATCAAGAGGTTGTAGTTCAGTCTCCTTCGATCTGGTCATACACTAAGCAAAAGCCTAAAAAGAAACACAAAACACCAAAAATAAAAAAATATATATATATAAAGACCAAATTGGTATTAAAATTACTTGGTATTGATATTAATGATAACAATCCCCTGCAACAGTGCGAAAAACTTGTTACGAGTGTAAATGGTTTATTAAAAAGTGCAAGTGTACACTGTCGAAAAACTGTAATGCCCTATGGCCGATAACACATTCACAATGATAAACATGCATACCAAGTATCATACATAACATGAGAGAAGAGTCACTACCTTGATCCTTCCGGGCGTATCCTAGCGCTGGTTTCTCCCGAGTAGGGCAAATGTCAAATCCTATATTCATAATTAGGGACGAAGAGTCAATTCTCTATTCCAATTCTCAATGACTTCTTAATACTTAGTTTGGTTATAAGTATTGCTCTTTTAATACCCAATAATAACCCTAACAATAGCTCTAAAGGATTGGAAGACCATCCCCAAAGATCCCCTTTTTGAAAGCTCAAATTTGATATTTTTCACTGACACACTCGAGTGAAGATGACCTCACTCGAGTGATATTATACGGATACTCGAGTGATGGTACGGTCTACACTGGGGTACTAGAGAGTGAAGGATAGCGAGTGAACACTCGAGAGCACAAGGACTTTTCAGAGACTACAACACTCGAGCATACTGGACCTCACCCGAGTGATAGCCAAATGCCTCACTCGAGCACTAGAGAGTGAAGTCCAAAAAGTGATAACCCTAGAGCAATGGAAACTTTTAAGGAAGATGATCACTCGAGTGAAGAAGACCTTACTCGAGTGACAACTTTACACTCGCAAGTGAGGCAACACTTGCCCTTGACCACGAAAGTGCAACAAGAACACAGAGAGCAGAAAGGAAGTTTGCACTACCGCACTCAAGTGGAACTCATCACCACTCGAGTTATGTTCATCCCGTACTCGAGTGAACCCCAAATCACTGGAGTGATTTTATCAGAAACTAGAAAATGCAGCAAAACAGACCACATTTCCTAACACTTGTCTAATTAATCCCAATGGACCCAAAACTTCTACCAAAGCTACTCCCACACAAAAACATTTAAGGAATTCAATGGAATCATCATAATTATCCAAATCCTACTCTATTATCATGCTTTGACTTTGGGAAACATAATCATCCAAACATACCATTCCTATCCCAAATCAATCTATCTATCCAAAACTCATACGAAAACACCCATTTCTATGCCAATAACATGCCAAATTACTAATGACCCTATTCCAACGAAAATGGCCAAAAATTCTAGAACATAAATAAAAGGATTGGTTGCACTTACCTTATCAACTTTTTCAAAGACACTTCTTGATTCTCCAACTATCAGATTTTCTTGTTTCCTCAAATCACCACCAATAGAGAAACTACAACCATCAAATTGAAGCTCTCACTCTAAGGAACAACATTAAAGAAAAGAATTTGAGCAATGGAAGTCATTTACCTACCCAAATCACAAGCTTTTCTTCTTCCTTCTTTGGTCTCCAATGGCGCAAGAGAGAGAATAGGAGAGATGGAGTGTTTTGGAGGATGAAGACATCATCATCTCCCTAT
This sequence comes from Inga laurina, assembly GCA_963855925.1. Lineage (NCBI taxonomy): Eukaryota > Viridiplantae > Streptophyta > Magnoliopsida > Fabales > Fabaceae > Inga > Inga laurina. The sequence continues at coordinate 16,927,974 of OY979709.1, forward strand.
GCCTATGCTTCAGCCGAAAAGGAGGGAAGAGAGGAGAGAGAGAACATTAAACAAATGGAATTTGACTTTTCCAATGCCTCTCTCTTCTTCTACACTTGACACATGTTCAAACCTTATTGGTTCTCATACAATAAGCCACTAATTAGCTACTTTAATCCCTCTATTAAACATTTTAATCACACTTCTCATTTTCTCTTAGCTAGTAATTAATTTCTCCCTTAATCACTGACTTATGGCTAATAATTCCATTCTTTCAGTTTCTCACTAATTATGGCACATTAATTAAAATTGCCATAAAACACATAATTATTCCAATTAAATTCATAATTATCCACAATAATCATGATTAGCCCTTAATCAAAATTTGGGGCATTACACCAAGCATCATACACAACATGAGAAAAAAGTCATTACCTTAGTCCTTCTATGCATGCTCTGCACTGGTCTCTCCCGATTCGGGCAAATATCGAATCCTATAATTCATAATTAGGGACGAAGTGTTATTTTCTATTCCAATACTCAGTTGACTTCTCAACACTTAGATTTGGTTATCATTAATGACCCTTAAGAAGCTACAAATGTCTCTAATAAAAGCCCTAAAGGGTTGGGAAACAATGAGTTAAAAATCACTTTTTGAAAACCACAAGTGCTGAAAAACAGGGGTTGGCCGCGGCCAGCCCACCCTTGGGCTACGGCCAAGATATGATCAGAAAGTCATGAGTCGCGGCCAGCCACCTTAGGCCGTGGCCAAGAATTGGATAGATACATTTGGGCCGTGACCAATAATCCGCTGGCCGCGGCCAGGAAAAATCCTATTTTTTAGCTGAAATTCAAAAAATCATAACTAATTCTAGAAAAATCGAAATGAGGTGATTCTAAGACCAAATAAAATCTATTTAAGTCCTCTTTACTGGAAAAATATGGACTATTACTAGAAATCACCACACAATTCCAAAATTACACAAAACCCAACACTGCTCCAAAACAGAGTCCAATTTTAGTCCCAAACTTTGGCAAAGCATAAATCTCAGTTCACAAAACGAAATGACATGAATTATATGTCCATTTTGAAGCTTGTGATGTGAAATTTAAGATTGGATAGTTTTAGAATTTTTCATCACCATTTACCCATTCAAAACGTCCATAACAAATAACTGCCAGCACAGAGTTTTTCACTAACCAAAACTTGCAACTTTTAATACTAAGTTCCCAATGGTTCAAAATTCTCATCCAACACTACTCCCACACAATATTTCACAAGGAATCCAATGAAAACATCAAAACAACTAAATTCTCATTCCATTATCATGAACTGTTTTAGGCAACATCACAATGCAATTTCTCAAAAACTCAAACTTCACAATTCAATATTCAATATACATCCCAAGACACCATTTCCATGACCACAACATGCCATACACACAATTACTCTAATTTTTGAAAATCAAGCCAAAATTCCAAAAAATCCAAACTCAACCAATTGACACAAGACCTATATAGAAAGATTTGTCTTACTCACTTCTACAACTTTTCCAAAGGAGTTCCTTGGTTCTTCAAACTCCAAAATTTCTTGAGAGCTCAAACACCACCAAATGGGAAAACTAAAACCATCAAAATGAAGCCCTCAACTCAAAGAACAAGATTGTAGAAGAGAGTTTTTCCATTAGAGGTCATTAAGAGGGTCAGATACTTACCTTTAGCAAGAGCTTTCTTCCTCTTCTAGGCTACCATGGAAGCTCGAACAAGAGAGAGAGAAATGAGAGAGATGAGTGTTGGAGAGGATGAAATGATGATGATTTACCCCTCCCCATGCTGCCAGCCGAATTTAAGGGAAGGGAGGAGAGAGAAAAGCCATAAAATATGCAAATTTTGACTTTCCTTTTCCTCTCTCTTCTTACTCACTTGACATATGTCAGAATTTGATTTGCTCTCATAAAGTAAGTATTAAATTAATCACTTTAATCCCTCCATTAGCCAAATTAACTACATTTCTCATTTCCTCTTAGTTAATAATTAATTTTTCCATTAATCACCAACTTAAGGCCATTCATCCAATTTCTCACTGATTTTGGCATATTAATTAAAATTGCCATACAACATATAATAATTCCACTTTGAATCACAGTTTATTCACAATAATTCTCATTAGCCCTTAATCAAAAATTGGGGTATTACATATATGTTAAGCAACAAGCCTCAAATAAATTAGCGCCCAGATTCTCAAAGTGCCTTTTCATGGGGTATCCTAAGGAAATGAAGGGATACTATGTCTACAATCTCATTGGTAACAAAGTGTTTGTTATTCAAAACGGTATATTTCTAGAAAAAGAGTTTATCTCTAAAAGAACAAGTGGAAGCAAGATACATCTCGAAGAAGGTCAAGAGTCACAAGATAGCATAGAACCACAGATGAAAAATAGAGAAGACTCACAACAAGTTGTTGAGCCTTTTCAAGTAATATAAGGTCCACACAGATCTGATAGGACATGGCATCAACCTCAGAGATATGGATTTCTGATTACTGAAAGTTGTGATGTGTTGCTCATTAAGCAAAATGAACAACTATCGAGAAGCCATACTGGGACCAAACTCTGAGAAATGGCTAAATGCCTTGAAGTTTGAAATGCAATCCATGTAGGACAATTAGGTATGGACCTTAGTTGATCTACCTGAAGGTGTCAAAACCATTAGGTACAAATGGGTTTTCAAGGAGAAAACTGACATGGATGACAATGTAAATGTCTTTAAAGCATGATTGGTTGTAAAAGGATTTACTCAAACTCATGGTGTATACTATGATGAAACCTTTTCCCTAGTTGCAATTGCCAAATTAATCAGAATCCTTCTTGTCATTGCAACATATTATGATTATGAAATATGGTAAATGGACGTCAAAATAACATTCCTTAATGGAAAGCTGTTTGAGAATGTGTACATGACACAACCCGAAGGCTTTGTTCTTTCAAATGACTTTGGTAAAGTGTGCAAGCTTCAAAGATTCATTATGGATTGAAGCAAGCATCCTGGAGCTAGAATCATTGTTTTGATGAAGTAGTCAAAGAATTTGGATTGATTCAAAACATTAATGAACCTTGTGTTTACAAGAAAGTTAGTAGGAGCACAATAGTATTTCTAGTACTTTATATAAATGACATCCTACTCATTGGGAATGACATTCCTACCTTGTTATGTACTCGATCAGATGTCTTATTTGCCTTAAGTATGACCAGCAGATATCAACAAGATATTGGTGAGGGTCATTAGACTGCTGTCAAGAATAACCTAAACTACTTAAGAAGGACTAAAGATGATTTTTGGTATATGGTGGATTAGATGATGAGCTCTGTGTAACCAGTTACACAGATACAAGTTTTCAAACTGAGCAAGATGACCTTAAATCACAATCTAGATACATATTCCTCCTGAATGATGGAGCAGTAAATTGGAAGAGCTCCAAGCAGAGCACTATAGCAGATTTTGCAACGAAAGCTGAGTATATAGCAACATCGGATGTAGCTAAGGAAGCCGTTTGGATCAGAAAGTTCATTACTGAACTAGGGGTGGTGCCTACCATCTCAAATCTAATAGATTCGTTCTATGACAACAGCGATGCTATTGCACAGGCCAAGGAGCCTAAGTCACATCAAAGGACCAAGCATATGCTCAAGCGATTTCATCTCATTAGAGAAATCAATGATAGAGGTGACATAAAAATATGCAAAGTAGCAGGAGAAGACAATGTTACCGATCCTTTTACCAAGCCGCTTGCACAGGCAAAGCATAAGTAATGTTAGGACAATGGGAATTAGGAAAATTAATGATTGTACCTAGTGCAAGTGGAAGGATGTTAGAAATTATAACCTAGGGGCCAATCATTGCACTTTGAATATTATTATTTAATGAATTTCTCCATTTGGTTATCATATTATTCGCATGTTCACTGTGATAACTATATCCTTGGATAAATCATAAAGATTGTCCTAAATGTCCCTGGTCGGTCATCTATGTGGGAGCAAAGATAAAGTGAGACCAGTATGACTTTGATAAGGTATTGAGATATGAAACAAAGTCTTAGGCACTTGTAAGAGTACAAGGTGCTGGACTGACCTCATATGACAAAGCAGCATGGATCAAGTCATAAGTTTATCTCATGTATAACTACGTCACCATACCCTTCGACCTGAGATCCTTATGGATTCCTACATGAGAGTCATTAAGCTTTAACCTAGTCAAAAGTCACCTTTGACTAGGTGATGGTAAAGGTTATAATCATGCTTGGTGGTTTTCATGCAGAGAAATGTGAATTGTCAAGACAGAATTTGTCCTTCACATTAGTAGAGAGATATTACTAGGCCCCTCGATGAGTGAGTCTGAGAAATGTATGACCATACTATGATGGAAAGGAGTTTCCATTTATATTGTCAGATTATTCAGGAATCGGGAAAGTAATAGTTAGGAACAGGAGGATGACATTATTTGTAATACTCTAAATTTTGAGATTTGTGACTAGAAAATAAGCCTGAGATAAGTGGACTGCTAAGCCCCAATTTAGCAGGAGCTCAAATTTATTCCCTAATTATTCTTATATTTTTGGGGTATTAAAGAAAGTAAAATCGTGAACTTTGGATAATATGATGTGAATTTGGATTCATATGTGTTATGAGTTGCACCGAAACTCTATATTTAAGTTCAATTATGGATTAACATCTAAATCGATTTAAAATAGAGGGAGGGCGCATATTGTGGTTAAATGAAATGATATGATGTTTTTGGCGGTGATTCAAGAGGAATTGTCATAATCAAGGACAAAACGGTAAAGTTGCTCACCAATTGGTCAGTTACCGAAGAGAAAACTCATTAGTAACTTAAAGATCAATGGCTATGATAGATTGTTATGTGATTATAAGGGGTGGAATCATGTACAATTGTGTTCATGTGAGCTCATGGAGGTGTGACAAGATCTTGACAAGTGTCACAATATGGACCCTTGGATCATGGTCAAAGGTTCATCACTCTTTCCTCTCTCTTCTTGCTATTAGGTTAGCCAAATGAGTATTGAAGGGCCAAAAATCTGATTTAAGTTCATCATCTCATCTCTCTCTTCATCCTCTATGAACGCCAAGTGCAAGGAAGAAAGAGAAATTGAAAGGTGCAATTTTGGTTGGTTTGTGATCCTCTAATGCTCAAACACTCTTCTATAATATTGTTCATAGTGATGAGAGCTTTATCTCTATGGTTTTAGATTTGTGAAAGGAGGTGTTTGATAGCTTGAGGAAAAGTGGAAAGATGAAGAATCAAGGAATTGGTTTGGGAAAGAGAAAGAGGTGAGTATATGTGCCTTTTGACCTAAGTTTTGTGATTATTGGTTGAGTTTTGTGACTTGTGAAATTTTGCCCTGATTTTCATGTGATTTTGGATTGGATGAATTGAACGGTGTATTGTGGTGCAATTGATGTCATGTTGTGTTATTTGGCCATTAGAATTGGTTTTGAATGCGAAATGGAAGAATGACAATGTTGAGGTTGAATTGTGAATTGTCTTGACATGTTGTGATTATTGTGAAAACTTGTCAATATGATGTGAATTTTGTTGATTTGATGTTTCCAATGGATTTCTTGTGAAAATTTTTGTGGGAATGATATTTGATGTGAAAATGGAACCATTGGAAGCCAAAGTGCAAACTCTGAAATTCTGTCTAGTGTGAGTTCTGTTCTGGGCAGTCTATTTGTACTGACGTGTTAAATAACCAAATGGTGTCTAAAAATTATAAAACTAACTAGTCTTAAATTTCACATTCCAAGCTTCAAAAAGGACATATAATTTGTGTCATTTTGTTTTGTGAGCTGGGAGTTATGACTGTCCAAAGTTTGATGTCGAAACTGGACTTGATTCTGGAGCAGTGTGGATATTTGCGTAATTTTGTAATTCTATGGTTATGGACAGCCTTGATTCATATTTTTCCTATGAAGAGGACTTAAATAGCTTTCAATAGGCTTTAGGATCACCTCATTTCAATTTTTCTAGAATTAATTATGTTTTTTTTGAAGTTTCCTTGGCTGCAGTGCAAAACTTTCTGTGCACGTTTTGACCGTAGCCAGAAAATCTTGGCTACAACCAAAAACCTTCTGTGCTGTTTTTGGCCACAGCTAGAGGATTCCTGGCTGCAGCCAAGCCTTGTCTTCAGCACTTGGTGATTTTGAAAAGTGAATTCCAACCTAGTACTTCCCAATCCTTTAAGCTTTCGTTAAGCTTATTATTAGGCACTTAAGGGACTCAAATGACAACCAACTTTAAGTGATATGAAAGTAAGATTTGGGATAGAGAATAACCCTATGTCCTTGCTTTGGTTATAGGGTTGATGTTCGCCCTGGTCGTGGTTTGATATTCGTCTGATTGTGAGTAAGCTGTGCTGGAGCACATGTGGAAGACATAGTGTAGGGAACTTACTTCTCGAGCATGTATTTGATATTTGTGTTGGTGTATTGATGCATGTTATTGCTTTACTTGATTATGTGAAATATATATGATTGATTGAAGCTCTGTTTCTTTTTATGCTATGGCCATAAGTATGTTGTTGAAACATTGAGCACACAGATATGTCATTGTGTGAACATGAGTTATGTATTGCAAGCATGTCATGCATTAAACACTTATCTTGCATGCATACTAGTATTTGTTTCCTACTGAAATTCTCTAGAATCTCACCCTCCCTACCAACAGTTAGACAGGGCAAGCGGATGGAGGAGGGAGCAAGCAGCCGAGGTCGGTAAAGACTCCTTCAGGACGTGATTTTGGTTGTTGGTTATCATAGTTGGAAAGTATTCTATATTTGGTATTTGTATTTGGATTTGAATTTGGGAATGTATATTCGGATTTGTATTTGAAAGGATATTGTGTAATCCCCATATGAGAATTTGTAAAAGGGCGTTTGCGCCCTGTGAGGCTATTGCCAAGATTATTGTTGTGCACTCTGATGTGTAGATATAAATGTGATTTATCCGTGTAAAGTAATTGTATTCGAAATGTGAATTTGAGACCAGTTGAATTAGATTTCGAAAAGTATTTGTAAAAACCCTATCTTATATATGTGTTTGAAAATGTTATTTGATAATTATTGGTCTCTATTTCACTTTAATCGGGTATTTCGAATATAATTATATAGGGGGTTTCATTATCCGTGCCTCATCTTTAGCCAAAATATCGTGTGACAAAAGTGGTGTGACATGGATATATAACAGGTTGCATCGTGTTAACGATCCTCATATGAATTGGGTAGTCGTAATATCTTGCTAGAGGCTGCTTGTGACTTGTGGGTTAGTACAGTTATTGACCCGCTACCAACTTCGTATAGGCCTACAGGGTCGCACACAAGAATAGCCTAACACGAGCTATAATGTCTAGGTTCATTGAATCTAAAATGTGTGTAAGATTCAATGAATACAATGTTTAATCTAGGGTGGAAGAATTTTATACATGCATATATATATATGATATAAAATTTGTGAAAAGAATAATAATAATATTATTATTATGTAGTGTTAGTTTCAGATTTAATTTTTTTTAATAAATTAAATGACTAACATTGATAGAGATATAATATCTCAGATTTAATTTATAAAAGATAAATTAAATCTATTTCTATTGGTTCTTTATTCGGATTAAATAAATAGGTTAAATTAAAATTGTTGGACAGATTTAATTAAAATGAATTTATTTAATTAGCTCATCAAAATAATTAAGTGTTAATTGATTTCAAAATGAATTAAGATTAATTTTGAAGATCCAATATAGCCCTTATTAGTTATAAAAATGAAGGAGTAGGATAATCCTAGTATAAATGAGAATAAGGAGCCGCAAGGAAACCTTAGCGAGACATTGGAGGCGCTAGCAGCCAGTTCATGTTGGAGTCGTATTTGTGTAGATACCAGAGAGGGAGATGATATGAGGTGTTGGCTCCTGAAGATCGAAAAGCATAAAATGCATAAAAGATACGATTCTTACTACTCAATTTAAATATCATTGATAGATCCACAATTGGGATTGATAAATTTTTGCAATTTTAAATTCTTCTGTTGTGCCTGCCAATCCCAACAAATCAACCATCAATTTAGATTCCCTTCTAAAAATTGGTGAAGAATAAAATGAAATCATTGCTCTCCAGGACATTCGAAGCACTCAGTTAATGAGCTTGGGGGCACTTCGTCGATGAGGATCTGAAGAGGGCATCGCCAAGAGGTGGGTCTTCACCAGCGATGAGCTTGAAGCCGAAGTCATGGTTATCCTCAACCTTTAGATATGGGCTCTCCACGTACTCACCGTTGGAGCTATGAAGTAGGCAAAATATGGGGAGAAGCTTATTGGCAGTGGTGAGTTGTTGGAGGAAGAAATCAATCCAGTCAGGTTTGGAATGGAAGAGCTCATACAACGGAAGTTGATGAAAGAAAGGAGAGAAAGAGATAACATTGTAGCAAGTGGTGATTTTTAAAATTGAAACTGATTAAAATCTTATCAGAAATTGTTAAACCTTTATAAAAAGTGGAAGCACATTTTTAAACTCAAAGGGACACTTTTATCATTTTCATTTAACTTTCAAAAAGGACAAATCAGACCCTCACACCTTTTTGGCAGGAACACCATTTTTTCTTTTAGCATTTTTGAAGTTCTTTTTTAGGAATTTTCCGAATTATTTATAGGTCTCACTGCCCTTTAACCCAATTGTCCAAGGTAATCAAATATAAACGCATTAAAAAACAAGTAAAGAACTTGAAAGGAAATGTGAGAGGACATATACGAAAAAGTACTCGGTTTGATTTCAGTCCTAGATCACAATGTTGCATATGGCACTTACAATGTCTGGGTTCTTAGATCGTTTGGGTTTCTTCAGGGAACGTTTGAAGATAGCTTTCAATGTCCGAATGTGACTACTCTAACTACTAACCTCTCCCTAAATAGAGTAACGGCTCCTCATTCAAATTTAACATTTCTTGTCAATAGATATGGGCAATTACTCCAACTTGGAGAAATGCTCTCTATGTTGGTTGTATCAGTCCGCCATTTCTACTGGAAGCGGTTTCTCTTCATTGTCTTTCCAATCACTGCCCATCTTCTACCTTTGAGTGTCGCTGTTTATTGAGGAGAATGAGCAGAGAAAAGAACAAAATGAGAAGGCATAAAGTCGTTAATAACTTACTACTTCCTATTCTTAATATAACACTCATTATCATAATTTTTCTGGGGCATCTAGCCACAATGCCTTTGATGAATTTGATTAATTTAGTGAAAGAATTAAAGTTACTTGTTACTCATAAGTTATCTTATAATAGACCTTACCTTAAAAAATAGACAAGATAATGACATGATTCATGAAAAACAAAAAATGTCATGCATCTTCCTTTTGCTTTTTTTAATACACCAAAATGATGTAGGGAAAATTCAATTTGAACTTGGAGAATCCCAAAAAATCTGTTAATACATGAAAAGGATATATAGGTCTTTAGGAATGAATATGGGAATTTGAAATGTTGTGCTTTTATCAAAATGTCCCTCCCTTTTTTGTTTAAAAGGCAAGTTCCTATTGTCAGTCAGCCCCACCCCCACCGGCGGGCGGAGCTTTAGTGACAATTTGAGTAATGTGACTAACTACTTAAATATAGTAGAGATTGACATTTTTAGCTCTCTATGACCTATTAGGCATTGTTGACAAGTTAAATAATAAAAATGACAACTTGTATATAAAGAGTGCCAACTTAGGATTCAAGTTGTTACTCTCTATACCATAGTTGCGAATTGCCATACATAAGTTGTCATTATGGCCTCTATTCAATTTGTTAGCGACGCCTGATAGGGTTTAAGAAGCTAAAGTTATCAATCTCTATACTCAAGTAATTAATTGCATTACTCAAATTGTCACTAAAGCTCCTGCAGCTGGTGTGCCGATGTGTTGCCAACGGCTGGCGAAGCTCCAACAGGCAAGAGAACCTTGCCTTTGTTTTTTTAAAAAAAAACATAGACATTTTGGTAAAAACACATAATTTAAAAATCCCATATTCCTTCCTAAAAATTTGTGTCATTTCTATGTGTTAAGAGACTTTTTAGGATTTTGTGAGTTCAAATGAGATTTATCTAGAATTTTTCCAATGATTTAAGTCCTTAATCTCTCTATATTCATGCCTCACTCCATCCCAACCATCATGAGCTACGTCATGAGCCGCGTCAAGACTATGACCACATGCAGTAGCTCTACGTCATGTTCCTTCATTCTTCTAGCGGCCACCAGATAATAAGAAACATGTGTACTAATTTTACAAGAGTTCAATCATTTATATCAAAATATGCATATATTTTCAAGATTCAAACTAGGAAAAATTAATCCCAGTCCTCATAGTTCTGCCAAATTTCGAATTAGGTCCTTGTATTATTTTTCCTCTTTTTATTGAATCCTCATAGTGCATACCACACACCGTTAAAGGCATCAGTCCTTCCTTTAATTAATCTGTCAGATGCTGTTGAAATATAAACTAACGACATCTAACAGATTAAGTAACAGAACGGATGATGCCTTTAACAGTGTAATCCACCAAAAAGAAAAAATCAGTACAAGGACCTCCAAAAGTATAAGGACTTGTAGATTTAGGAGCTGTTTGTTTGGGCGTTACGATTGCTTATAAGTTGCTTTTTACGTAAATCGAGACACAACCTCTCTCACATACTTACTTCGTATACCGTAAATCACTATTAAAAAGCAACTTATAAGCAATCGAATCGCTGAAACAAACAGGCACTTATTTTCGCTTAAAAATCGATAACTCGATCTTATTCAGGTCGACCCTCCCAAAAACCAGTCAGCATATCAAAGTATACACGCCCTCAAATAAATATATAGTGCAGGAAAAAAACTATATTGTCCTCTACTTTCACATAAAAAAGGGGGAAAAGCAAAATCAAAAACACAAATAAAACTGTAGCTCTCCACACAAGCAGCAGAAAAAGGTCTGATTTCAATTGATGTACAAATTAACTGAACATATCCTTACCCAATTTATGGGGGGAAAACAAACAAAAACAAAAGAAAATAGATAAGCCAATGACTATTGGGGATTACATTTTATTCCATCAACCCCTTCACTGTAGATTGCAACACATGCAAGTTCCTTTGATAATGGTAAGAACACCATCAGCATCAGGTACTTCACACTTCAGAGGCAGAAAACAAAAATGCAGAATTGCAACCTATGCCAAAGTGTCAGTCAAACTGGAAGGTATAGTAGGCATCATACATGATCACAGTATAGACTTTGGGCAATATCAATCAAGTTCATTGCCAAGTTTCATGATCTCCAATAAAAATTTAACCAATTACTCCTAATTAAATTACATGCTCCCTGCATTCCACCAGACACCCGAAAAAAAATTACATGGAAACAAATTTAAGCTGTTTCAGGATGTACCATTAACAAAGGCAAAAGTTCTTAATGCCCGTAATCAATGATTGTCGCTCCAATTCCAGGAGCAAAATGGAACAAAACTATCTGGAAAGACAAAGAAGAGGACAAAATAGTATTAGGCTCTGGTCATCAAAAGTTGAAGATAACTCTTACTCCACACACCAGCTGGGTCACCATCTCTCTCTCGATCTTGACCTGTAGGGCAGCACAACTATTAGCCTTGTAACAATAATTCTGAAGGCCAACAAGCATATTTACAGAAGTTACAAATCATATATATGCAAAGAATTGTCAGCTATATGCGCAGGCTTTAGGCCTCAACGTATAAACCAACCTATAGAAGGGTCTACGGACAACTAAAACGTATGCATCAATTTTCTTGGCCATAAACTTGGGACTGTTCCCAAGAGACACTATATGCACACACTTTAGGTCTCAGCATATAAACCAATCTATCGAAGGATCTATGGACTTCAACAATGCATGCAGCTATTTTCTTGGTTATAAACTTGGGACCTGATGCCAAGACACCGATGAAACAAACTTCTTGCCAGGAGTGGCAACAGAAAAAAGACAGGAATACAAAAGCATAAGCTCACCCTTCCAAGACTCTGCTATTTGGAAATCCTCTGTCCCTGGCACCGTAGAATGGTCTTCTGTCATCAGGCCGTGTCCACACATCTCCGGTGCCTCGGGATGGAGGTCTGTCTGTGAATTCTACATTCCTAGAATCCTCAAATGAGCCAGACTGAGAATGTGGCCTATCAGGAAAACCAGCAACCCTGCCTGCCCCAGAACCTGGCCTTCCTGCTCCAGAACCTGGCCTTCCCGCTCCAGAACCCGGCCTTTCAATAGCTTTTTGCCCAAAACGAACTTTGTCATCCAGATCACGAACAAGAGATTCCAGCTCCCTTTCCTTCTGAAGTAAAATTTCTTGTAGGTTGGTTTGGTCTCCACCAGCCTCTTCCACAGATTCCTTCCTTGAATTTAATGTAGACTCTTTCTCAAGTTCCTTCTTCAAATTATCAATTTCTTCTTTCAATAGCTTTTCCTCCCTAGTTTCTGGCCTGAAATGTCAATTTCATCAGGAATCCAAATGTCAACATGTACGTATACACAACTGATCAGCAAAATAAGAAATAAAGTATGATATTAATTAAACACAAATTGTTGTGCAATGTTAGACATAAGCATTAAGCTTGTTGGAATGCGTCTAAAGTGATAGACATGTGTGAATGTATTTCAAAGTCTTGATTAATTGAAAACTATATTAACTGGATGGTACATATCTAGCAAAATATCTGCAGCTTAAAGGAAGTGCATTCCTCCTTTTACTATCCCACTATGTCTAGCCATTAAGTATAATGGGATGGATGACACAGAGCATTTATTTATTCTAAGTGATACTCTATTTTTTTTCATTGCGTTTATGCTTATAGAAAATTCATGTGTTTCATTACCAATCAATGTCATCTAAACTCTTACTTTAAATTTTTCAGACATGTTAGCTGAACTCAGACATGATGTATTTGCTCCTGGCTTACTTGTCATGAGATATAAAACTCTCGGGCTCTAAGGCTACTGTTATGGTTGTAAGTTACCAAATTTTAATTTTTGGTTTCATCAAATGGTCTACCTGTCACTTGTTTCTGTTTTCCTGTTGTAGAGTTGATGCAACGAAAAAACTATAAGATATTCAGTTTCCCCTTGTTCATTTTAACAAGGTTCGTAAAGGGGGGAAAGAAGGGGGATGGGAGGGAACTCTAGCAGTGCACAGTTTATGCTATTCTATGGCTTTTATAGCTGACGAGATGCAGGCATCTTCAGGGGCATATCTGCCCCTCTAACTGCTTTATGGTTAGAGCAAAGAGAGTGGTCAATTTGTAACACTACAAGTTTTAAAAAGAATTTTACCACGTTCTGTCCTGAGATTTTGACGTATTTTCTGTCTTGATAATAGGAGTAAATTGTTTCCTTGTTGAATCAATTTCATTCAGTCAAAAATAAAAGATATCACTTGAGCAAACTTAAATCAATTTCACACCTATGTTCCAAGTATGTACTTCAGAAGTAGCTGCCTTTAAACTGAGACCACTTATCATGTAGATTTTGCTTGACATGTTGCATAGATTCGAAACAACACTAAGTATTTATGCAACATATGAATCATAAACAATTTGATGATAGAATCATAATCACTGATGTTAAATTAACGTGGCATTTGACTATCATGATATACAACAAAATTTGTAGTCACTGATGTTCAATTAACGTGGCATTTGACGATCATGATATACAACAAAATTTGTAATCTAATACTCCCTCCAGTTCGTTTTACAAGAGCCCAAAATCTGAATTACTTTGGTCCTTTTTATATGAGCCCGATAAGAGTTGTCTAAACATTTAATGAGGTTTTTCCATCTTTGCACCTTATTAATTATATATGTTGTTTTAACTAAAAGGTTGGTGATACATATATTAACCCTATTTCTCCCTCTTACTTGCCCTCTACTCTGATGAATAAGGACATACTTGCAAAAAGAAATTTATTTCAGACACACTTACTGTTTTTAACTAATTTTCACCACTTTCTTAAACCAGGTAATTCGGTTATTGGGCTCTTATAAAAAAGTCCGGAGGGAGTAGTGAACTGGTAATATAACTCTGTAAGTCTGCATAATTATTTTATAATCAAATTTTATCAACTTCAGTGCTACCAGGTACAGTCTATAGACCCTAGCTGCATATAAACACAAAATACTGCCAAATTATCATTACTTCATTAGCATGATGGGGCAGACTGGAACAATCTATTTAATTCAGCTACTTACATAAATTAAAAGGCAGAAGTTATAGGCAAAACACTAGGCCAAACTCAACAATGGTTCGGTTACATGAGTGAAGTGGTTCTATTTTTTTAGACCAAAAAATGAAATTTTAATAGAGAAGTACAATGGAGGTGGATGAAATACAGACGTAAATGTAATATAGAGTACCAGAATTAAAACAAGAACAGAAGACAGAAACTAATCATGCAGCTTGCCCAGTATATCTGCATATCCAATAAAGTGAGTCCATAAAATAAAACCCTAAAGCCAAACTCCAGAGAGATGACACAATAGTTAATTCAACCCCATAAGGAATTAAAGACAACGAATCACACCTTGATGATATGAAAATTTGCTCTCCAACAAACTGTTCCAAATCAGAGCAAAAACAGTTCATTGCCACAATGTTATTCCTTCATTTTTCTGTCTAAATCCTCTGAACCACAGAAGGCGAAACTTATTCTAACTAACTTAACTTACAAACCCATACTTCGCTACTTTAATACTAAAGTAATAAGTCACTCAAAAGAAAATTCCATCATGCCCATTTACCCTGCGCTTCTGTCAAAAAAAAAAAAAAAAACTATTGCATTAAGTGAAAAATGCACCTGGTTAAAACAAAACAAAATAGATAAAACTAAAGAGCGGCGAAACACCTATTTGATGGATGTTAGTAGATTGGTTTTGTTGGTTTCCAACATGAAACTTGTGAAGATTGAAGAATCAAATTGAAGCACAAGAAAAAATACCAATATTATCGATCCTTAAGATAAAAGAGAGTACAAGGAGGCCTTCATATAGGTAAAAATAGACTAACACTAATTCTGCAATCTATCATAATCTAATCAAATCAAATCATAATATCTTAAAGACATATTCCTAAAATATAATATTCATATCTAATCCTAAAAAATACTAAACGATATCCCTAATAATAATTAATTAATACTTCTAAAGTTGATATTCTCAATACTCCCCCCAAGCTAGAAATAGCTTGCATATGCAGCAAGTGATCTTCAAGAACATAATGATCCATAGCCTAGAATATGAACAACAAAGGTTGAGGTAATAATCCACTAGCTTCACCAAGAGCTCGAACAACAAAAAGTACCAAACCAGAGTAGAAGCCGCAACAAATGGTCTCATGAGGGGTCAAACTAACAATGAATAGTCTCAAAAGGGACCAAAGGAACCACGAACGTCTAACCAGGGACAAATACCAAACGGTCTCACTAGGGACGAACACCAAAGGTCACACCCGGGACCAAACAACACTCCAAACGTTTCATGAGGGACGAACACCAAAAGTCTCACCAAGGACTAAACAAAAGAATACAACCAAAAGAAGGCGAAACTCACAAGAAACTCTAAGGGTATGAAGGAACCCTAAGGCTCTGATACCATGTTGAGATTGAAGGATCACATTAAAGCACAAGAAAAAATACCAATATTATTGATCCTCAAGATAAAAGAGAGTATAAAGAAGCTTTTATATAGGCAAGAATAGACTGACTCTAACCATACAATCTATTATAATCTAATCAAGTCATAATATCTTAAAGATATATTCCTAAAATATAATATTCACATATAATCCTAATAAATACTAAATGATATCCCTAATAATAATAATTAATTAATATTTCTAAACTTGATATTCTCAATAAAGCCAAACAAGCACATAAGACTCGCACTATCATATAAATATAATAAATTGAACTCCATATTTTTACAAACATGCAATATAAATATCTTCAGTTAGCTGCTACAATGGCCTTGAACTGGAAAGTCATTAATCACTTTCTTTACTCATAAAAATGCCACTAAAAAAATACATTTTCCAATATACAAATCTCCAATAAATAGCAACACCAACGCAGACTACATTCAATTCTAACTCCAATTATAAATTAAATGCCCCTTTAAAAGACTGTACTATGTTCAGCTAGGCAGGAAAGTATCAAGTACATGTGAAGGGCCAAAAAACCTTAAAGGGCTATCACGTAAATTGATTCAATATAATTTAATCGTTCCATTGATCTATTAAACATAAAAAATCTACAAGCTACGGACATGTACAGAAAAAGGATTTCCAGTTCCCATTAAGCTACCACCGGTCATTTATCAAGTATTATGATGAGAAACAATCTTATGATATAAACTGAAAAGCTAATCCGCTGGTTTAGTAGGCGGCAAAAGTGTAGAACCATCTATAAATCTTACTATGACTACATCTCCTGCCATTTAAATTTTGCAGTACCTTTGATTGTCACTTTTAAGTACAATTGTAACTTTTGTCAACATTGAAATATGTAAAAAAAGAAAAAGGACCTACATTCTCCACCACAGAAACTCTTTAAGCATAGAACTTTTCCATTTATTTTCCTTTTGGCGTGTGACACAAAATATGCTTCCACAGAATAACCAGAGCAATTCATCCACCACAAAAGATACGTTAAAATGAAATGAACTCATGTTGTTCTCTAAAACTTTAAATGGAAATGGATCTTGGAAGCTTTTCAGGGACTACATAAGGAATTACTAAAGTAGCACTAACAAGGGATAACCAGATAAACCAAACAAAGTCTGGAGACCAAGTGAAAAGCAACTGGATACCATACACAACATTAAAGAGATAATTTCTAGTAAACGAGAAACTGGGAAATACCCTACTAAAAGTTATAATGATTAAACCATTTACCAAGCCTCAATATCCAGTAGAAGCATATTTACTATAAAACCAGTGCAAAAATAAGATAGCATCTCTAAGTAAGAAAAGGAAAACCATTAATTGTTACAGCATATCATCGGAATGCCACAACTGAATCACCATCGTTAAGTCATATAAAAATATAAAGCAATACAGACCTGTCAACGCCGCGATGCTCCAATTCAAGATCAATCTTCCGCCAATCCTTGCCTCGCTCCTCCAGCAATACTTCTCGAGGTTTTGCATCCCCAAATGGATTCACCTTTGGTCTGGGTTTTACCACAATTTCTGCCTCCTGCAACCCTATATCCTCAGAACGACTGGATTGAGCACTGGATGGCCTCATAGAGTGCGAACTTGAAGGCCTACTTGTCTTCTTAGCTTCAATTTCAGAGTCCACCTTCTTCCAATCCACGCCCTTCTCAGCCAAAACTTCTTCCCTGGGCCTAGCTGCACCAAATGGATTCGCCCTATTTGTCTTGACGGGTTCATTAACTGGAGCATTACCTTTTGGCGGATCTAATATCAATCTGGGACGCTCCCGCTCGTTATCACGCGGCGGTCCCCTTGTCCAGCGGTCAGGCTCCACACCCGAATCACGAAACCCAGAACCAAATCCGGGAGATCTAGCAGGAAGAGGCTTTTTACCAACTGACCAGTTATCCTTCTCATCGGCCCTGGAACCACCACCAAGCGAGCCATAGCGATTTTGCCGACCTGAATCGAACGATGGAAGAGATTTTTTAACCGATGCCCAATTATCAACCTCGTCTGCCCTGGATGGCTGATCGTAGTCCGAAACCCTAGAAGGAGGACCCCTACGTTCTTCATCAAATCCTCCATACGATCTTCTTCCTCCACCCCATGAACCATCATTATCATCACGGTCTCGCATGCGTCCTTGCGGTGGACCAGAACGCCCCCCATAAGAGGAAAACCCGCGACCATACGACATTTCATCCGCAGAACGTTCTTTTGGGCCCGTAGGGAGCCGAAGCATCTCATCAGGCGTCAGGCGCGTATACTCGGTGGTGATACCACCTCCGCCGGCAGTGGAAATACTATTAAACTCCGACAGAGTCATTTTCTTCTTCTTGGGCTTCGTATTCACAGCCTCCTTCAGGCTGGGGAAGTTCTGGGATTCCGAAGCGGAAGCTGCTGCCGCTGCCTCGCGCTCTTCGGCCTCGGCGCGCTCGGCCTCGGCGGCCCAAGCTCCGACACCACCCCATGGTTTAGACATTTTTGCTGAATTCGAGATCTGAAAGCAACAAAGTGGAGAAAGAAAAACACGATAATGTAAATTATTACGGGTTCTATATTGGGTTCTATATTGAGCTGGGGCTCCGATGATGGAGCCGGAGCAACGAGAGCATGCGAAGAAGAGTTGGCAGAGAGAGACTGCTTAGGGAAGCAAGAAGAAGCGAAATGAGCCAGAAAGTAAGGAGAGATGGAACATATGCGTCAAACAGAGAATTGAGACAAACAATCTCATGGGGGAAGGAAGTGGCATCCCCAGATCGTCACGCGCTCTCGGGAGAGCGTAGGACTAGAATGGACCTCATGGGTGGGTCCACGTTTCTCAACACCACATCGGACGGTTGCAATAATTCTAAGAAATGTTCATTTTTTTTACCTGAAGAAATATTCATTTCATCGTTGGCTCCAAAAGAAGAAAGAAATATTCATTTCATTATATTAAACTTTTTTATTTCTTAAGAAAATTGACATTATTTATTATTTTAAAATATTTTATTACATTTAATAAAAATAAAATTAAATAGAGAAAATTAAAGTTCCAGTATAATATGTGATATGAGTTATAATTTATGCCTTGTGTTCAACTAAAAAATTAAAATAACTTATTATTTAAATTTAGGAAAAAATATTAAGTTCTTCATATTTAGGATTAAGGTGCTAAAATAACCTTCAACTTTTATAAAAGTACAAAAGTACATAAACTATTTTTTGCAGCAAAAGTAACCATGAATTTTTAAAATTTGGGTAAAACCATTAAACTCAACTAACTTCCATTTATTACAATGGAAAAAATTAATCTTTTGACCTTTAAAATTTTAACTCACCTATAACTCAGTCCCTAAACTTTTGACTCGCTTATAACTCAGCCACTAATGTTTATGAGTCATCCTATGTGGCAAAAAATGTTAAAATACTGTTAAAAATTGTTTAAGTAGATTTTACATAAATTAAAAAATAAAAAACAACTTCTCCATTGTAACGCCTTAGTTACATTATCATTCTGATGAGTCTTTCGTAATGAATTTGAACCATTAAATGATATTTCTTAATAAACAATTTCAAATCCCAACTCTAATTCAAGATTCGAACCTGCACTTTAAGTGGATTTTCTGAATAACTAACTTTTCGAAGATTATTCACTGTGGTTCCCTACTCATTGTGACTCATCTTTCCTTCATTCTCTTTATTATCTTAATCAGAGTGATTTTTTGCTCATTTTTATATGCGGAAGGTTTCTTAACTAATGAGCTCATATCATGCAATTACACATTCCTAATTCAATTATCACGCTTGGATAATTAATTTATTCATTATGCGGGTTATACAGTTAACCATTGCAAATATATTAATTTACATAACTAATTAGTGAGTGAATAATTCTTCTCTTCTTCATTGCAACTTCTTTCCTAGTATAGTGTCCTCCACTCCTCTTATGTGCTCAGCTACTTATATGGTTGATGCAGGAGGGTGAGATTCAGGGGAATATTAGTATCAAACATTACAGATAATATATGTAAGATGAATGCTAGTGTATGATATGCTTGCTTTACATAGGCTCATGTTCACATAATGATATTTTACATGCTCAATATTTCATTCAATATACTTATGGCCACAGTAAAAATAGAAACCGAGCTGCATTCATTCATACATGCTTCATATAATCAAGTAAGCAATATAGCAAATCAATACACAGCATAAACATCACATACATGTAAGTAAGTAAGTTCACTACCTTTTGTTTTTGATTTCCCTCCTGTACATTTTCTTCCAACCATTGAAGCTTCTTAGAAATTCTTTTACTTTTCTTCTTTCTTGACTTCTCTATGACCCTAGATATATAATCATATCTTTAGGGTTAATATACTAAGTCAAAAGCAGAGTCAAAGTGGTCCAACTATCCCAAGTTGGTCTCTTAAAGTTCTACTTAATTACCTAGTGCCAATACACTTTTTCTATTTTCGCACTTGTACTTAAATCTGCCAGAATTTTTCTTAATCTTTGAAAATTCATAACTAATTATATAGATGTTCAATTGTGATGATTCTAAAGGCTATGTGACCCTTAATTAGTCTAGTTTCAGGGAAAAATATAGCCATTACACTTTTGGATGCACATTAATACAGTATCTTACTTAATTGATTACAGCTCCTAGAATTCGCCAGTTTTCCAGACCAAATTTTAGAAATTCATAATTAATTCTATAAAAGTCCAATTGCAGTGGTTCAAAGTCTTATGTAACCCTCATTAAGTCTAATTTAATGGAAAAATATGAACCATTGCCAATTACAAGGCTAAATTTCCTAGAATAATCAAACACCACAACTGGTCCAGAAAACGTTTCAGATTCAATGCCTAACTTCAAAAATTCATATCTCACAATCTACAAACCAAAATGACACATATTATATATCAAATTAAATCTTAGGATGTCTACTTCAAGTATGAAAAGTTTCATGACCATTGGACAAGACTTGTTCATTCAAAAACTCATCACAAACTGACTGCCTCCAGAAAACGAAAATCTGGTAACACTTGAACATAACTTCCAAAATTATCATAAATCATCATTTAACTATAAACACATGATTAAACCATGATTAAACCTTAAAAATACCCCTTGGCTGAAATATGAACAGTACCCTGCCCCATGAAAAAACATACAAACAACAAACTAATTGGTTCAAAATGAAGCATACGCTTACCTCTACCCTTTTCCGTAATCGATTGGGAAATCTAGTAGTACTCTGGCTGGCAAGATGAAACCAAAAATCTCTAATCAAGAATATGAAACGGTAGAAATGTTGCTCTCACTGAGAGAAACAACATTACAAAAGACTCCAGAGCTGGAAATGTCGAATCGGAGGTGAAATCGGCTCCGGAGCTTAAGAATTTTCACTATTCATCCACTTTCTCTCCTCTTTCATTTTCTCTTCAATTTCTCTATCTTTCCCTTATTTTTGAGGCGCTACACGAAATTAATGGAGTGGAGAGAGTGTGTGTGGATGTCATTTAAAGACATGTGTCATATGCTAAAATATCCCAGGGTGCCCGGTGCTCCTTCTAAAAAATCTGACCGGCTAACCTACCGGGAAATTCACTCGACCTGCTTGAGGAATGTCAAGGAATAGGACATATGTCCAAATATAATCATTCTCTTTCCTCTCTCCTCTTAGCCATCCAGGCTGATCATGGAAAGAGAAGTCTGGTGATTTCATCTGGCTTCCGTGTTCGATGTTTAGGTAAGTCAAGTACACGACCAGACCGGAGACAGGTGGATTCCCCATACTTAGGGGCTGGGTGGCGCTCTCCAGAGATGCCAACACAAAAGGCATAAAGTAAATGTCATCATGAAGGACACGTGTCACTTTCCTATCAAGCCAACAAAAAAGTGGCTTTGTCCTTTGTCATGATTAAAGGACACATATAATGCTTTTAACTAGCCACCACAAAAGTTATGCCATAATGAGTCATTATTGTTTATTTTATTAAAGCTACTTTAATAAAGTTGCTTTATCGGTGCATACTCGAGATTCTACTTGGGACTGTGGCACACATATCGAGGCTTGTCAAATAATGCCAGGTTAGAGTATATGTGTGTTGGCCCCTCATGGCGCCACATATCAGAGTCTACTTAAAAAATGCAGGGTACACATGTCTACCCTGGAAATGCCTTGTGCATTCACATACCGGCATACTTTACTTGATTAACTTGTCCTATACCTTATGACATAGCTAGGTGGCATCTTTTAACCAACCCAATGACATTGTATATATGTCCTATGCACATTTGTACAGATACTTTGATCCTCCAGTCTATGCATACTGGGCCTCTACCCTGTAGGGCCAGATCACATAGTCCCTGAGAGTCTTTCTATCTTTCGACATTCTCGGGAACCCTCCCAAACTGGCTTAGTAGTTTGTCTAATATAGGCATATCCTCAAGTCTCTAGGCCCAAAATTTAGGATATTACATCCATCCCCACCAGTTAGGTATCCAAAATTGTAAATTGTAGGAAACCCATGAGTTTTAAAGCCATAATTACTACCCTACCCTCAACTTGCCAAACTCATAACTAAACACCCAATAATATTAATATGTGTGCTATAATTCATGATTGGGTCCTCCCTCTTACAAAGTGGTGGTGGATCACCAAAAGGGTTTATATAAGTAAAACTCAAAAGTGCTCAGTGCTCAATAATGGTGAAATTCTTAGCAAGGTTCAATCCTATTCCCCAATAAAGGAGAATAAAAATGGGACTACACATTTTAGTGTTGACTCAAAAACACCTTTGTCATGACTATTGTTCATTTGGTTAGACAAACATATAAGACAAATTTTCAAAATTGGATGATACTTCGCTACTGCGAGCAATTCTTGATCTGAATAACTTTGTGGTGTTTTCCAAAGAAAGACAATTTAAGCTCAATAATTATAACCAAATTCGCCAATAAAGTTTGAAAATATAAAACAAAATAGGGATTTGTCACCCAGTGAGGTTTCTAGAAAACAGAGGTGGAAGGGATGCGAGTTGGTGGGAATGAGGGTGCTATTTTTTATTTTTTAATTTATGCAAAATCTACCTAAGTAATTTTTAACAATATTTTAACAAATGTTTGCCTTATATGATGACTCAGAAACATCAGAGACTAAATTGCAAGCAAGTCAAAAGTTTAGGGACTGAGCTATAGGTGAGTCAAAACTTTAAGGGCCAAAAGATTAACTTTCCCATTGTAATATATGGAAGTCAATTAGGTTTAACAGTTTTACCCCAATTTTGAAAGTTTATAGTTACTTTTACATTTTTTATAAAAGTTAAATGTAGGGTTTTGGGCGTACCAGAAGTGTCGTTTCATACTCTTAAGGTACCCACATGAACCGGATCACTCGGACTCCAGCTATAATACACATGAAATTCACTGGGAGAGAAAAGAGAGTTTTCTGTATGAAGTTTTTCTGAAGTTGTCTCATCTGTACAGTTTTTCTATTTACATATACAGAACAATAAAAACTGTTCCCCCCAAAACATACAGGAAAACTGTTCCTACTTTTTTTTCAATTTTGAACCATTGCGAAATATTACCAACTAATACCCCACATATGTTTAGGTATTTTATTTGGCCCCAAAGCTAATGGGTTTGGGCCTAATCCACTAGGGTGGACCAAGCCCAATTCCCAATATCTACCACTCACACTTGGTGGATTGGATGCCGTGAGGTTCGCCTCTCTCTCTCTTCCTTCTTTCATACTAGGTGCTTTGTCATAACCGCATGGGCATGGCGTTGTTGGAAATTGTGCTCAAAGGGCCAATCATTGTACTTTGAACATTATTAATTTAATGAAATTTCTTTATTCTGTTATCATATTATTTGCATGTTAACTGTGATAATTGTATCCTTGGATAATTCATAAAGATTGTCCTAAAATGTCCCTGGTCGGTCATCTATGCGGGAGCAGAGATGAAACAAGATCAGTATGACTTTAATAAGATATGGGATACGAATCAAAGTCTTAGGCACTTTCAAGAGTACAAGGTACTGGACCGACCCACTATGAGAAAGCTACATGGATCAAGTCATAAGCTTTTCTCATGTATAACCACGTCACAATGCCCTTTGACCTGAGGTCATCATGGATTCCTACATAAGAGTTACTGAGCTTTGAACTAGTCAAAAGTCACCTTTAACTGGGTGATGATAAAGGCTGTAATCGGGCTTGGTGGTTTTTCATGCAGAGGAATATGAATGATCAAGATGGAATTTGTCCCTCACATTAGAATTGAGAGCCGTAAGGGAAACCCTAGGAGACATTAGAGGCGCTAGCACGCAGTCTCAGTTGGAGAGCATTCGTGTGGATACCGGTAGAAGGAGCGGACCTAACGTGTTGACTCCTAAAGATCATGAAAACTCTGAATCATAAAAGGTATGAATCTTTCCAACTTGGTTTAAACGCCATTGATAGATCCTCGATTAGGATCGGTAAAATTTTTAAAATATTCTTCTGTTGTGCCTGCCGATCCTAACAGGCGTCTCCTAGGTGCTTTTACTAGCAACCCCTTTTACAGGACTAGCACAAAACAACCTCTCTTTGTGTACTTTGAATTTAATATAATGCCTCATATGTCTTAGATTTTACCAATATACAATTTCATGCGGGAAATCTAATCCCTCTCAAGCCACGACAAAACTTAGATTGCCTTTTCATATACTTAGTATCCACACTTATGAAATTACCAATATTAATATCATAAGGGACATGTCTTAGACACCAATATAGGTGTGTATATTCCAGGTAAACTTCTTTTTGCTCATATATCATTTTGGTATGCGTCAACTGCTTTCCTAACATAAAGCCTTGGATTGTATCAGTCGTGATCATAGGATGAATGTTAAGGTAGCAGACGCTGAAGTATACCTCCATGATAATGTCAAAGTCGAAGGACATCATAGAAGTGTTTAACCTTAAGGCAAATGCACATCTGCTTCTTGCTGCTCCAACATATGGTGCCATTGTTCAGCAAGGTATATCTTGAAGTCGATCTAAACTCAACTTCATCTCTACCCAAATCAGCGTCAGAGTATCCAACTAAGCGCAGATCGCTTCCTTGATAGCATAGTGCATAATCTGACGTGCCCTTCAAGTATCTGAAAATTCTTTTCACTGCTTTCTAATGTTGCTCACCATGATTTGACTGGAATTTGCTAACCAGTCCAACTACATATAGCTGGCCTTGTACACATTATTACGTATATCAAACTTCCAACAACACTAGCGTAGAGAACCCTTTCCATTTTCTTCTTTGCTGACTCAGTTTTGGGACACATATCATGACTCAAGGTTACTTTAGAAGCTACTGGGGTATCTAAGGGAAGAATTTTCTTATTGTAATTCTCTTATGAAAGAGAGAGAATTCTTTTAGAGCAATCCCTTTTGATTTTAACTCCAAGTATGTACTCTACTTCACCTAAGTCTTTTGTCTCAAAATTCGATGATACACATTCTTTAATAGCTAAGACTAACTTTAGACTATTTCCAGCCAATAGTATGTCATTGATGAACCCATGTCGTGTGAGTTCACAAAATAAAACTAGGTTTGAAAATGTAGCGTAGTAGCTCAACCTAGGTCATTCTTGTAAGGAGATTAATTTCCAAGTTCCTAAGTAGTAAAGTGATAAAAAGCCTTAAAGTTGTGAGAAATCATTTTGAGAATTTGAGTTTAAAACTATGAAGTAATCTAAGCTAAAACAATATTTTTGTATTTTTCAGTTTTTAAAACAAAGAAGCAAATGGAATTGAATTTAACACTAATAACAAAGTAAATTTAATAAACTAGAATAATAATGAAATGGGATTCCCTTGAGTTGAGGTTTTAGTCTTCCTTGCTTACTTATAATATGAATTCCATAATGAGTCAAGAGGATGAAACTAAGATACCACTAGCTCCATACTTGCAATAATCATTTAATTCATTCAACCGAAGCAATTAAATGAATACTACCAATTAATAGTGACCCAAGGAGATGAATAACTAACTTCCAATTCTAGCTTGTAATTACCATTACAACAATTCAAAATATTCAGTTTAATCATTTAAATCCACTTAACCAAGTTGGAATAAACAATTCAACCTACTCCTAATATGAATCATACAAAGCTTAATTAATCAACTCCTAGCTCAACCACCAAGTTTATTCACTTGGCATAACAATCTAGATCACAATTACATACTTAACCAAGTTACATAATCATGAACTAAAAAAAGAGCTTAAAGGAATTCCATTGAAGTTTAGAAGCTCAAACCATTACCAACTCAAGGAAATCACCAAAGCTTAGCTACACATGGAGGAAGAGGATGAAGATTGATGAAGGAAGAAAGAATCAGCCATAGATGTAGCAACAACCTTTACGTCTTCCTCCTTTTCTTTAGTTCAGCGTTCATTCTCTTTATAGCCGCAATAGTCTCCTGCTGCTCTTCATGCTTTTTCTCTCATTCACACACGCCTTCCCCTTCTTCATACTCTCACAGCGCAAACATACTCCTCTCACCCAGCCGCCATACTTGACTTTTTCTCCCTTCCTCATGCCTCACGCCTCCTCCCTTTTCCCTCTATTCCATTGTGTGCTGCCGTTCTCGAGTCAGCCTTTTGTGCCCTTTCGGTCAACAATGTCGGCTCCCATCATTTATTCTTCATTTCACTCCCAGCCGCAGCACCCCTCTCCTATTTCTTTTCCATTTCGGTCCTATATATCTCTCTTCTTCACCAGCCGCCAAACCCTCCATATTTTCATTCGGTGCTGCTCCCTTTTCTCACGTGGTCCCCCCTCATTGTCCAGCTGTTTAATTTGGTCAAGTCCTCTATTCTTCACATTCAACAATTTCGGCCCACTTTCTTAATGCTCCAGCTTCTTCTTTTCCTTTTCACAGCTGCCCTCTCACCAATTCTTCTCTTTAATTCATTGCCATCGGTCCAGCTGCTCCTTTCACGCCTCACCAATTTGGTCTATGTTCCTTTTCTTCATTCAATTCATTTCGGACCACTCTCTCTTTTTCCAATCCAACTACTGCCTCCTTTCAATTCAGTCCACTTGCCTTCTCATTTCATGTGGTCCCCCTCCTTCCAATTTCTTCAATTGTCTTTAGGTTAAAATGAGTTGTGCCTTGTCATCACCTACAAAATTATATTCACAAAGGTAATATCTTTTGCTCACAATTAAAGAATAATGGGAATAATAAATATTAATTGAAAATATAACAATTTAACCACTTTAATTCCAAAATTATTCTTTCACTAAAGTCTCATTTTAACACTTGATTATGCCCAAAATATTTAATTAAGTCCCACAAAAGCCTAAGATTAATTAATAAAAATATATAAATATTGAGCTCTATCAGTCATCTACATATATGGATAATATCATAAAATTACCCTCAAACTATTTCATATAGATGCAGTGGTCCTTTTCAATCATTTGAAAGTCATAAGAGGTTATCACTCTAGGAAACCTTAAATACCACTATCTAGATGATTGCTTCAGTCCATAAATGGACATCTTGTGCTTACAAACTTTGCTCTCCATTCCTTTCTTAATGAAACCTAATGGTTGTTCCATATAGATTTCTTCATCCAAATCACCGTTTAGAAATACGATTTTTACATCCATCTGATGCAGTTTCATATCTAAACTATTTACTATTGCTAGAATAAGTCTTATAGAATTGAAACGTCCTGTAGGTGAGAAGGTATCCTTGTAATCTATACCTTCCTGTCGTGTGTACACCTTTGCAATCAATCGAGCCTTGTATTTGTCAATTGATCTATCAACTTTTCTCTTGATTTTGAGAACCCATTTGTTCCCAATGTCTTTTCACCCTTTTGGTAGATCAACTAGTTCCCAAACTTAATTCTTCTTCATTGAATCAATTTCTTCTTCCATTCATCCTTAGCAGGACCTGATAAGGCTTCTTGCACAAAAGGAGGCTCATCGTCTCCGTCTGAAGTAACATTAAGTGCCTCTCCTTCTATGGAGAAGCAACTCCTGGGTATATTTCCCCTTTTAGTCCTTCTTATAGGAACTTCTTGTCTCTTTTGCTTCTCTTGTCTAGGCTTTTGTAAAGACCTTTCTGAGCTCACACTCAAGTCAATACATTGAGATGATTGAGGATCATTAGTCTGAGTTTGTTCTGTACTTCCTTGTTCTTGTGTTTCATAAAGAGATACT
The DNA here is from genome assembly GCA_963855925.1 of Inga laurina. Classification (NCBI taxonomy): domain Eukaryota; kingdom Viridiplantae; phylum Streptophyta; class Magnoliopsida; order Fabales; family Fabaceae; genus Inga; species Inga laurina. Next base: position 16,955,935 of record OY979709.1, read on the forward strand.
GTATGATCAATATCTCCCTTACCAGCAAATTCATTTTCTAGAAATACAGTATCTCTTGATTCAATTTCAGTCATAGTTCCATCTTAGTTTTCACCTAAAAAAACATATCATTTTGATTGCTCAGAGTATCTTATAAAGATACACTTTTTTCCTCTCGGATCCAATTTTCCATACCTATGGGAATCATTATGAATATACGTAGTCGACCCCTAGGGTCTTAGGATGTTTAACTCTGGCTTGCGCTTTGTCCATAACTCATAGGGTGTAGAAGTGACTGATTTTGAGGGCACACGATGAAGAATGAAGGCAATCGTCAGTAAAGCATCACCCCAATATGAAATTGACAGATTTGCTTGAGCCATTATTGACCTAACCATGTCTAGAAGAGTTCTATTTCTTTTTTCTACAACTCTGTTTTGTTGTGGAGTACCAGGGATGGCTAGTTGCCAATTACCCTTTTTTCTTCACCTCGCTCCTTAAACTGATCAGATAAGAATTATTGACCCCGATCAATATGCAAAGCTTTAATTTTACAATCTGTTTGATTCTCTACTTCATTCATGTATCTTTTAAAGCACTCAAGAGCTTCAGACTTGTGTGAGATTAAATAGATGTGACCATATCATGAATAGTCATTAATGAAGGTAATAAAATACCAAGCTCCGTGTCTCGCCTTCACACTCATTAGATTGCATATAACTGAATGGATTAATTGTAACAGAATCTCAGCTCTAGTTCCCTTACCGAAAGATTTCCTAGTTGCCTTACCAGCTAAACAATTCTCCCATAAGGACATTTCCATATTCGAAATTTCACCTAGCAAACCTTCTCTAGCTAGTTTGATCATTCTATTTTGGTTAATATGTCCTAGTCTAGCATGCCAGATATTCATATCAACAGTTATATTGGAGGAAATAACGAAACAATCATACATATAAAAATCACCAACAATATCCATTACAAAGAACTTTTTAGAAAGGAAAGCTAAACCATAAAGGGTCTTGTTGCTAAAAATCTCTGCAACCTTGCCATGAAAATTTTCATCAAACCCATTATCTAAAAGATAAAGTACTGAAACTAAATTCTGTTGGATGTCAGGTGCATGAAGAACATCATGTAGGATCAAAGTCTTCCCACCACGCAAAGCTAACTTGCAGGTACCAATTCCTTTGACTTCGATCTTTGCATTGTTGCCCACATAAAGCCATTTGCTTAGATGCAGCAACCGACAGTATTCCATGAAGGATCCCCGATCCCTCGTCATATGGTTTGTTGAGCTTGAGTCTAAAATCTGAGAAGAACAAACAGGTTCTGTTAGAAAAGAAGTACGTAAAATAAAAGAAATATGTGAATTCACATAATCCACTAGTACCTTTTCATGGTCATTTCGCTTGGTACAATCATGTGCGAAGTGACCCATTTTCTGGCAGGCATAACACTTGACCTTGTTTAGGTTAACTTTCTTCTTGCCACGCTTCTTTTCTTCTTGAATTGCTTTCTACCCTTTTTGAACTTAGAGCCATCCTTCTTACCTCTCTTCTGAGATTTCTTGCCTTTTTTGGAATCAGGCTTTGCATTAGAAGGACCAGTATTTTCAGTGTAGTAGGCTTGGGCAGAAGCCTTATATGCCTCTAGGTATTCATCCTCAAGCTCACGATGTTTCACTACATCATCAAAAGTGACAATGCTATCATTATGAGTCAAGTTCACTTTATGTGCTCCTAGCTCGAAGGCAGCGATATGATCACAACTTGTACTTGTTATTCATCAATCAATGTATGTCCAGCTTCTTGAAGTTCTCTGATCATGTTGTACATCTCTCTCAGATGATGCTTCATAGGAGTATTCGCTCTAAGCTTGTAGGTATCAAACTTGATTGTCAACCTTTTAAGCTTAATGGCTGATGTGCCACCAAACTTATCCTTGAGTGCAGCCCACATAGCTTGAGCAGTTTGATATTTCTCATATTGGCACATTAGGTCATTCTCCATAGTGCTCAGCAAGGTGACTCTTGCAATGTTGTTCTTCTTTTTCCATGCTTAGTAAACTTCCAAGTTTCTCCTATGCTGAGTAGTCATCCCAGCTTCACGTTCCACCAAAATAGTGGTCAGTGGCTCGACAACCTCCTGTTTCTCTACTGCACCTTATAGTGCCAAAAGTCCCAGTTGTCACCATCCAATTTCTCCCCTTTATTCAATTCAAAAATGATGTCTTTCATGGCCATTTGTCATTTCTGGGGCACATTTTTCACATTTAGAAACATTCTCTTTAAGAGAACCTAACCCAATGATTATATAGCACAGCACGGTATACAATGTCTGTACTTATATCATTCTTGACTAGAAAATAAGTTTATTACGAGATCCATGATCAGGAGAATATGTTTGTACATCCCATCACACAAATACCAGAAACTTTATTATTTTCTATCAAAAGCTTCATATAAATACTTAAAATAAATCATCAACTTTTAGAAGTTTCACCTTCTAAAAGCTCCCACTCATTAGGGATACATGGTATTATAATGCACAATTAAAAGTTAGCATTAGCTAACAAACCTAATTCATTACATGAAAAATATCATCTCAATACATAAAACATTTTAACAACAACATATAGAGTCATATTCTCAATACAACCAACATAAAAGGAAGTAGGAACATTATACACCATTAAATGTCAGAACAATAGTAGTCAATAATGGCTTTCCTTAGTTTCCTAAAGAATCTTTTCTTTTTCTTCATGAATTTTGTGATAGCCACACACGCCAGCTTGCTGAACTCCATGTGTCGTTTAATATCGGTTTATGTTCGCCATGTGTCAAACAGGTCTGCCACGTGGCCACACGAGCCACGTGGCACTTCTATCCCTTTTAACTTTTTTTTTTGATTTTGTATGGGTTGCGGATCGGGTTAGATCTAACCCAATCCTCCCTTTTGGGTTGGGCCAACTTCAGCCCAAACCCTTTTGTTCTTGGATTGGGGCCAAATCAAGTGACCAACCCGATTTCTTTTTGTTTTTTTATATATGGGTGGGCCAACTTCGACCCACTTCTTTTAAAAAAAAAGCAGTTTCCAGATATGGTTGGTGTTAGATCTCATATGTTTTGATGATAACAAAGATTGGACTAATGATAAAAGAGGATATGATAACAAATGAATTTGAACAAAGTAAATAAATAGTAAAGCATTACTTGTAGTAAACACTGGAGTAATGAAGAAGATCTAAGAGAAAGAGCAAAGGAAAAACCTCAGTGGCAGTCTTTGTCTATGTTTACTAGAGTGACTACTCGAGTAAGGAACATTGTTACTCCAGTAGCCACTCGAGTAATGTCAAGAAAATGTTTTCTAAAGTACTGCCAAAATTTAGAAGATGTTAGTCGAGTAGCTACTCGAGTAATCTGTAAAGTTATATAGACCCTTACTCGAGTAACCACTCAGTAACACATGAGAAAAAGGCATTACTCGAGTAACCAGGTCAAAAATCTTCCAGTAGCTCTCGCCCAAGAAATACAACATATTACTCGAGTAGCCACTTGAGTAACCAGGTGAGAAAAAGACATTACTCGAAGGAGTACTCCAGTAATCTCTAGAGTTATTTGAAGCATTACTCGAGGGGTCACTTGAGTAATCAGGTAAACAAAGAAAAAGACTCTCGACCAAGAATTTGATGCAATTACTAGAGTGAGTAATCTACAGAGTTATTTGGAATTTACTCGAGGGGTCACTCAAGTAAGGTTTGAGGAAACAACATGGCCACTGAGTAGCCACTCGATTAATAAGCTTACTGGAGGAAGCACTCGAGTAACTCGCGAGGAAAAGACATGGCCACTCGAGTAGCCACTCGAGTAATCAAGTATTTCTACGGTTTGTGATATATCCACTCCATGTCTTACTCGAGTAATATCTTATATAAAATGTTAAATTACTCACTGTCGTATTTTTTATAGGTTTACTCGAGGGACTACTCAAGTAACAAACATGATCACTCGAGTAGCCACTCGAGTAATGAAGTCCAGAAATTATTTTTTAATTGAATAATTATTTATTTGTTATCTATATGATTAACTCTTCATTGCACTAGTATTCTAAGCACATTTGTAGAGAAATAATGAAGAGATCATACCAGAAGTGAAAAGTCAAATAAAAGTTCGAAAGTTCACCTACTGCTACCTACCGCAAACAGATAGTTTTCAAAATTGAAGAATGGTCAACTGTTGCTGTGCGGCTCTCACAGACATGTTTGAATTGGTTCCAATGGACACTACAAATCATCTCTATATATGGAACATTCAAAGAGCAGAAAACAAGAACTGAGAACACACGAACATACACTGATCAACACACTCTTAGTGCTTTGTTTTCTTATACTCATTCATTGTACTTTAGTGATTATATATTTGCTCTATGAGAGAGTTTTTCAATACAAACTCAATATTTGTTATTGAGACAACTTAAGGTTGTGGAACCTTGAGTTGGGGATTTAATTACAACGTGTAAGGGGCAGTGAGTGTCCAGGTGAAGGAACTTGCTATCTACTGAGGTGCCAAAAACCCACTGAATCTTGGAGAATATAGTGAAACTCTCAGAGACGCTCTGAAGGCTGGACGTAGGTCAAAGTGGTTGTGGACGAATCAATATAACTCCCGGTGTACACTTCGGTGAAATTTCTCTTTGCTCTCAATTGCTTTAAATATTTTGTCAATTTTCTTATACATAATGAAATTTCTGGTATCACCCAATTCAGGCCCTCTTGGGTGAAATGCTTGCACTAACATTTGGTATCAGAGCGTAGGTCTTCTTTTTAAGGTTTAACAGACTAACTCTTCTCATTCTGGAAAGCAAAATTCAGAGTCTTCGTAATGGCTACTAAATATGGGCCATGGGATGTGATTGAGAGTGGAAACTACAAACCTGAAAAGATTGTAGATTCACAAAGAGTTCCCAAGACACCAGCAGAATATGATGAGAATGATAAGAAACTCATTACACTCACAGCAAAGCAATTCTAATGATTTAAAGTGCCTTGAGTCAAAATGAGTACTTCAGAATCTGCACACTCCCAATAGTTAAAAAAATATGGGAAGCCTTGAAAATAGCTCACGAAGGAACTTTGGGAATAAAAGAAAACCGGATCAATACTCTGGTTACTGAGTTTGATTTACTTTGAATGAAATCAAGTGGGTCGATGTTGAATTTGAACTTAGATATACTCACCTTGTTAATCAACTTGTAGCACTTGGAAAAGTCTATAATCAATATACCCAAGTACGAAAGATTTTAGATATTCTTTCTAAAGATTGGGAGGTAAAAGTCACTACAATTGAGAAAGCGTGAATTAATGCGATCGATTGCTTCTCTATTCGGAAGCCTTTTTGAATATGAAAGCAAATTAAAGTTCAAACGAGAGCTAGATGATATTGGTGACAAGAAGAAAAGAGGTCTAGTACTGAAAGCAAAAGAAGAAGAACAAGATGAAGATGAAGAGCTTGACGATGATGAAATTGGCCTAATTATAAAACGATTCAGAAAGTTTTACAAGAAAGGCCAAGGATTCAAAAACTTTCAGAAAGGAGGAATAAGCAATAAAGAACACATCATCCGCTATGAATGTGGAAAGCCAGGACATTTCAAATCAGAATGTCAAGAACTGATTCAGAAGAATAAAGAAAAGAGAAAAGGAAAATTCTACAACCAGAAGAAAGCCTTTGTATCTGTCATATGGGGAGATAGTTCTTCTGACAAAGAAAGCGATGAAGAGTAAGTAGCCAATATCTGTCTAGTTGCTCAAGAGGAAACAGAAGAAGAGGTAACTGATTCTGATCCTACCTATGATGAATTACTTTCTGAATATAATGCTTTACATTCTGAATTCATCAAAGTAGTTAAAGAACCAATTGTTTTCAAAAAGAAAAACAAAGCTCTTGAAGTAGAACTTAAAGAGATTTTGAAAAGGATTGTGAAAACTGTACTTCTTTGAAAAAGAAAAACACTGATCTTACTAAATCTCTTGAAAAATGAGCTTTGCCTTGATATTTTTCTTATCGAGTTGTAAGTCTTTCTTGTTGACAATTAGACATTCCTCTAAATCAAATATTATCCAGTTGTCTTTATCTTCACTTTGACTTACACTAAGCAAATTATGACACAGGCCTTTAACGTAATATACATCTTTGACTTGTATTCCTTTGTCATTTTTTATTTCACCAATTCCTACTATTTTTCTGGATTGATTTTCTCCAAATTTTACCTTTACACCTTCCTTAGGTTGCAATGTGGTAAAACTTTCGAAATCTCCGGTCATATGTCTAGAGCATCCACTGTCTATATACCACTTGTTTTTTTGGATGCTTTAAGACATATCTGCAATCAAATACAATTAAATCTTAGGTACCCACATCTTTTTGGGTCCTTTTGGATTACTACAAAAAATTTTCGGAATATATGAACGTTTAGGTACCCATTTATAGGTTCCTATATTTCCTTTCTTCCTATGAATGCATGATGAAGTATAATGACCTTTTTTATTACAATAATTACAATGTGAAAAAGGATTTGATGTATGCATAGAATGCTAAAAATAATTTCACTAAAGGAAGTGAAATGCTAAATGTAATTTTAAAAACTCAACGATTTGTGAATGATAGATCTGAAATTGGATATGATCCAAAATCAGATAAAAAGAAAGAAAGAAAGAAGCTGGAGGTAAATCATACTTGAATTATTTTCAGCATTCTGTGCATACATAAAATCCTTTTGCACATTGTAATTATTGTAATAGAAAAGGTCATTATACTTCATTATGCATTCATAGGAAGAAAGGAAATATAGGAACCTACAAATGGGTACCTAAAGGTTCATATGTTCCGAAAATTTTTTGTAGTAACTCAAAAGGACCCAAAAAGATGTGGGTACCTAAGATTTAATTATATTTGATTGCAGATATGTCTTAAAGCATCTAAAAACAACAAGTGGTACATAAATAGTGGATGCTCTAGACATATGACCAGTGATTTCGAAAGTTTTACCACATTGCAACCTAAGGAAGGTAGAAAGGTAAAATTTGGAGGAAATCAATCCAGAAAAATAGAAGGAGTTGGTGAAATAAAAAATGACAAAGGAATACAAGTCATAGACGTATATTACGTTGAAGGCTTGTGTCATAATTTTCTGAGTGTAAGTCAAAGTGAAGATAAAGACAACTGGATAATATTTGATTTAGAGGAATGTGTAATTGTCAACAAGAAAGACTTACAACTCGATAAGAAAAATATCAAGGCAAAGCTCATAGCAAAAAGGGAAGGTAACTGCTATATACTTGATATCAATAGAAATAACTCTGAAAATTGTTTTCTGAGTAATGCCGATGAAAGTTGGTTATGGCATAAGAGACTAGCTCATGTCAACATGCACCAACTAGGCAAACTACTCAAAAAGGATTTAGTTCTTGGATTACCCAAAGTAAGGTTTAAAAATTATTTGATTTGTGACGCATGTTAAAAGGGTAAACAAACTAAATCATCTTTCAAATTGAAAAATAAAATTACAACAAATCGACCACTTCAATTGATACATATGGATTTAGTTGGTCCAGCAAAAGTTAAAAGCCTTGGTGGCAACTTATATTCATTGGTCATCGTTGATGATTTCTCTAGATTTACATAGACTATTTTTCTATCATCAAAGGATGAAACCTTTACAGAATTCATTATTTTTGCCAAGAAAGTGCAAAATGAGAAAGGTATGTCTATTGCAGGTATCAGGACAGATCACGGTGGAGAGTTTGAAAATCAAGCCTTTGAAGAATATTGTTATACTAATGGCATAGATCACAACTTCTATGCTCCAAGGACACCTCAACAAAACGGAGTCGTGGAATGTAAGAATAGAGTGCTCACTGAAATGGCTAGAGCAATGCTAAATGAAAAGATCGTGTCTTAAGTTTTTTGGGCCAATGCAATAAGCACAATATGCTATATTTCAAATAGAGCCTACATTAGAACAAAACTTGGAAAGACACTATACGAGCTATACAAAGGAAGGAAGCCGAACCTTGCTCATTTACACATCTTCGGTTGTAAGTGTTTCATTTATAATAATGGTAAAGATAACTTAGGAAAATTTGATTCTAGAAAAGATGAAGGAATTTTCCTAAGCTATTCTAACCGAAGTAAAGCATACAGAATTTTCAATAAAAGAACACGTGTTGCTGAAGAATCAATTCACGTTGTATTTGATGAATTTGAATCCTCTGACAAAACCATTGATGATGAGCAGGAAGTTGTTTTAAATCAAGAAAACGGTCAATCTATTTCTAAATCTCTTATTCCAGAAGTTTATTAAACCAAGGAAGAAGATTGATCACTAGGACAACCTAAAGCCTGGAAATACAATAGGAGTCATCCCCTAGATCAAGTCATAGGAAATGTGAATGAAGGAGTCAAAACTAGAACTAGAATTTTCAATGAAGTTAGTTTTTCTGCATTCATTTCTAAGATTGAACCTTCTAACATTGATAAAGCCCTATCAGACAATGATTGAGTTATAGCAATGTAAGAAGAACTAAACCAATTTGAAAGAAATCAAGTTTGGGAATCGGTACCCTGACCTAAGGATCATCCGATCATTGGCACTAAATGGGTATTCAAGAACAAAACTTGATGAATCCACAATTATTGTCAAAAACAAGGCAAGATTGGTAGCCAAAGGCTATAATCAGGAAGAAGGAATTGATTATGAGGAAACGTATGCTCCAGTGGCTAGATTAGAAGCTATACGAGTACTCTTAGCCTTTGTATGCATCAAAGGATTCAAACTTTATCAAATGGATGTAAAGAGTGCATTTTTAAATGGCTACATCATGGAAGAAGTATATGTAGATCAACCTCCAGGTTTCAAAGATGTAACCAAACCTGACCATGTTTTCAAACTCAAAAAGGCTTTGTACGGTTTAAAACAAGCTCCTAAAGCATGGTACAAAAGGCTCAGTAAATTTCTTATTGATCAAGATTTTGTATGAGGAAAATTTGATACAACACTTTTTACAAAATGAAAACGTGATGATATTTTAATTGTGCAAATATATGTTGATGATATAGTTTTCGGTGCTACTAACGAAACTATGTGCAAAGAATTTTCTGAGATAATGTAGGGGGAGTTTGAAATGTTAATGATGGGATAATTGAATTTCTTTCTCGGTTTGCAAATGAAACAAAGAAAGAATGGAATTTTCATATCTCAAATGAAATATTTGAAAGAGCTATTGAAGAAGTATGGATTAGATGAAGCAAATGGAACGGACACACCCATGAGCTCAACCACATTGCTTGATGCAGATGTCAAGGGAAAAGATTACAACATCACAAAATATAGAGGAATGATTTGATCATTACTCTATCTCACTGCAAGTAGGCCTAATATTCAATTCAGTATGGGCATGTGTGCAAGATATCAATCAGCACCAAAAGAGTCACATGCTGAAACCGTCAAACGTATCTTCCGATATCTTGCTGACACGGCAGAATTGGGTCTCTAGTATCCCAAAGGAAGAAGTGAATATCTAGTTGCATACTCAGACTCTGATCATGGAGGATACAAGACAGACAGAAAGAGTACGAGTGGACAAGGCCAATTTCTTGGAGGCTCACTTGTGTCATGGTTTAGCAAGAAACAAACTACAGTGTTTCTTTCGTCAATGGAAGCTGAGTATGTTGTAGTATCAAGTTGTTGTGCACAAGTAATATGGCTAAAGCAACAACTCTAGGATCTTGGTATTTATTTGAAAGAGACACCAATATACTGTGACAATACTAGCATGATAAGCTTGGCAAATAATCCTATTCAACATTCCAAAACCAAGCATATTGATGTTAGACATCACTTCATCAGAGATTATGTCCAAAAGAAAGATGTCAAAGTGATATTCATTCCAACTCATCTTCAACTAGCTGATATCTTCACAAAACCTCTTGCAAAAGATCAATTTTTGTATATTAGACGAGAATTGGGAATGGTAAATCCCAATGAATTGTAAGTTATTTAGTGTTTACAAAATGTTAGATGATGTTATTCATTAATGTTTTGATGATTACTAACTTAAGCATCAGAGGTTCTAGCAATTTGTTTTGCAGGATCATGATATTCTATTTTGGAGTATGAAAAACAGAGATTAACAGAGGATAACATTACTGGAGGGACAACTTCAAGTAAAGAGCATTACTGGAGTAACACCTTGAAGTAATGGATGAATTACTCGAGTAATGAACTTGGAAATGTGCCAGTGAAGCATTAATTTCAAATGAAATGGCACAATGGTTGGAAATGAACAGTCAGAAGGCTAAGAGACAGATTCCCCGAGGGAGGCCTCGAGCGAACTTCAACGTTACTCGAGTATGGCCTCGAGTGAACCTGGGTGCAGATCTCAAATTTACTGAGTTTTAACTCAAATCTGTCCTAAAATGCCATCAAATGATCGAGGGAATATTCATGGGTAATTACAATATTATTCATGCCTGGTAAGTACTTGAATTCACTGTGTTTTAAAATTTTTGGTATGATCACTCGAGTAGCTACTCGAATGAAGCTGATGATAACTCGAATAAGCCCTTGAGTGATGTCGGGCTTTAGGGTTATTTCAGTCGACACTTGGTCATTTCTCACAAAATCGCCTCGAGTGATTCTCCTTGTGCTCTCACAAAAAATTTTCATATTCATTTTCCCTTCGCATTTTCGTCAAAACCCCTTGGTTTTTATCTTCTCAAAACTCCTAGATTGCTCAGTAATCTCTGCCCTACTTTCATGACTCAAGATCCCTGTTTTTCAGAAATACTCATTTCTCTCAAATCAAAATGGTGAGGACTAAATCTCCTAATCTTAGCACTCCTTTTGAGTTCTCTGAACCATATCAACCCTCTGATTCACTTTCCTCTCTTCCTACAAAGAAAAGAAAAATCTCTCCTAAACCTAAAGCCAAAGCTAAACCACAACCTAAGCCTAAAGTGAAAGGGGTTGTGATTAAGGAGCCCATTATCATAAGAGCTCAACTAAGTAGAGTTCACCTCCAGGAAGAGGCAAAGCAACAAAAAAGCCATCTCCTCCTTCTTCTGATTCATCTGACACACCCACCTTTTCTCTTAAACCTCTAAAAAAGCCCAAGATTGATGAGAAGCTTACCAAAGTCATGGTAGGCATACTTGAAGAAGCTTTTCAATCTAAGGAAGCAAAGAAAGGGAAATCTTCAAGGCAACCAGAAGAGAGGGATGAAGAAATCACATTTCCTCCAAAAGGATTCAATATGAGCGAGCTTGAGGAATCTCAGAAGTATCTGAGTCACTTTGTAAGAAGAAATGTGTGCAAGATGCACTACATTGACTACAAGATTCTTCAAGAGGTATTGAAATTTGACCTGAGTCCCTATCTTGATTCCTATATGCCTTGGCTATCTGTTAAACTTCTATTTTACACCAAAGTAGTGAGGCATTTTTACTGTAACCTTGAGCCTATAAATGATCCCATTAGGAAGTCTGTGGAAGAAGAAATGACTTCTAAAGTCAGAGGACAGAGAATTCTAATCTCACCTTCCAGAATCAATACGTAGTTAGGAATAGAAAACCCTCCTGATGATGATTATCCTAATTATGAATCAAACCATTTGTTTTCTATCCTAAGACCTGGTGAGATAGTGGGACCCTTCAATTTCAATCCGAGTGATATGAGTGATTTTCATCGAGTCCTATGGTATATCTATTCTAGAGCCATGGTGAACGAATCCAATAACTTCACTCATTTCATTAAGAGGGACTTTAGAAAATTAGCCTCATTGATCCTCAATAAACAAAAGGATTTGGGAGAATATATCTTTGTTGAGATCAAGAGATATAGGTATGAAGGAAAACCTACTACTCCAATGCCTTATCCTCAACTTATTTCCTTGTTCCTCAAGAAGAATAAGATTTGGTACTTGGAGAGTATGGAGCCAATTGAGAGGATAGCACTAGTTGGGAGGAATCAAATTAGAAAATTGAACATTGAGATTCCTTTGAAGACGCCTCTAGAAGCAAGTCCCAAGAAGAAAAAGAAGACTGACATAGCAACTAGTCGAATGGATGACACACAGTCTTCTGCTCCAGCCAACACACTTCCCCATCCTTCTTTGGTGCCGCAATGCAAACATTCATAGAGAACATTCTAAAGAGTTTTCATATCGACATTGCGAATACCAATGCGGAGTTGGTAACCCATATGAATGAAAAGATGGGACAACTTGTGGAGAGGATGGATAAGAGGCACAAAGAGTTGCTAGCTGAACAACGTGCCCAGGGTGAGCTTCTGAGATCCATTGTTGCCAGACTTGATGTTATGGCATTTGGCACTCCTATTCCTGGTCCTTCTGTTATTCCTGAACCCATACCTATCTCTGAACCTGGACCCTCTATACCTAGTGAGCATAGACCTTCTAAGATTGGTACTACGCAATGGTACTAATTTTAAGACCTAAAAAGCTCATTTTAAGATGACCTAATTCAATTGTGTTTTGTTTCCCATTCGTTCCTTCGATTTCTTTCACCTTATGAGTTATTTCATTTCATACAATTATGATGTGTATTATGAGGCTTCTAAATACACTCTTACTCATAAAACCAAGGCATAAATAAGAATCAACAATAAATTGAATACATCGTAAAGCATCGAGAAACGAGAAAAAAAATACATAGGGAAGAAAAATAATGAACTGATGAATAGAAACTAATCTCATACATCCAAAAAAAATATGTATTTGAGTCAGAATCATATAGGTCTTATATATCATCAATATCAACATAATTTGACAAAGTTTCTATTCACATGCTTTCACACAAAAAATCACTATTCATGAACATAGTGAACTCTACGATGCACAATAGATTAACTAGGCTCTGATACCAATGTAGGATTTCGGACGTACCTGAAATGTCGTTTTGTACTTTTAGGGTACCCATACGAATCGGATCACTCGGACTCTGGCTATAAGGCACAGCAAATTCACCGGGAGAGAAGGGTGAGTTTTCTATATGAAGTTTTTCTGAAGTTGTCTTATCTGTGCAGCTTTTCTTGTTACATATACGGAACAATAACAAACTGGTCCCCCCCAAAACATACAGGAAAACTGTTCCCACTTGTTTTCAGTTTTGAACCCTTGGGGAATATTACCAACTAATACCCCACATATATTTAGGTATTTTATTTGGCCCCAAAACTAATGGGTTTGGGCCTAATCCACCAAGGGTGGACCAAGCCCAATTCCCAACATCACCGGGAGAGAAACGAGAGTTTTTTGTATGAAGTTTTTTTGAAGTCGTCTCATTTGTGTAGTTTTTCTGTTTACATATACGGAACAACAAAAATTGTTCCCCCCCAAAACATATGGGAAAACTGTTCCTTCTTGTTTTCAATTTTGAACCCTTGGGGAATATTACCAACTAATACCCCATATATATTTAGGTATTTTATTCGGCTCCAAATCTAATGGATTTGGGCTTAATCCAACAAGGGTGGACCAAGCCCAATTTGCAACATTAAATGTTATTTTAGTACCTTAACCCTTGTATCAATTATGTTAAGTTCTCCAATCATACATAGTCATTTTTCGTATTTATTTAATATGAATTTATAGTTAAATGATAATATCTCAAAAATAAGACAAATAATATCATGATTATTGAAAAATCTGACACAATAAATATAACAAACTTAACCCAAGTATTTTCTCTTTATTTATTATAGATGTGCATCCATATAAAACACGCTATGTGTCTACTACATACTCAAGTATAGTTGTAGGGGCAAAAAACAAGTATGATTTTGTATTGTTATAATTACTGCCTACAATGAATTTGATTTAACTGGTTTAAAAAACTGGGTGTGATTCATAAGATAGCTATTCCATATAATTTTGGAAATGCAAGATTCACATCTTATCATATGATTTTTTTTTATTTTTTCTTTTTTAGATAATTCACTCAATTATTATATTTATAAAAGTTCAATTATTCACACTTTCACATTTAAAAAATATAGTTATAAAGAAAGGGCTTAGCGTCACTTGCTACAATACTTCCAACCATTTTCCCGTTTTCTTTACAAGCATTCAAAGAATAAATGAATACATAATATATGATCTAAATTAATGTGTCCCATGATAAGTGTGACTATTTTTTTTAATAGAAAAGATGAGTCACACTAAGTGGCTTGTAAGTTGTATTGACGTTGGCAGCATGTCGTATCAAACATACACAATGATATATTTATGCATCATAGGATATAAGTGTGAGGGAAAAAAACTTAATGCAAAATATGTTGGCAGCATTTGTAGAAAATTGTATAGTTCGAGTCGTATCATAGAGTACTATGACAAAAAACAAAAAAACAAAAATCGTATCATAGAGTACTATTTGGAAGAGTTATTATGCGACAAAGCGTTAATAAATTTTTTTTTTTGCCATCGACATAGCGTTAATATATATAATATTATATATACATAAAAAATGAGTCATTTTTTTTGACACACACCTAAAAACGAATTACAACATAATATCATAGGCGTTAACGAAAATAAATAAAGGGTCTGCCATGGCTCCAAATATGGGGAATCACTAATTGAGTAATTAATTAAACTTGGTTGCATTAATTAATTAACAAATGATTACTAGGAAAGTATTAGAATGTCTCTCACCAAACTAATGAGGCGCCTCACCCTTCTCTATGCGAGTTTTGCTTGTTGAATAGACTCCGTCGAGTAATTGCAATGCTTGATGAGCTCCCTTCCACCACCCAATCCCCAAATGACACTCATATAATATCTCAACCTCCTCATTATTACATTGAAGCCAATTATTCTGTAAAGCCTAACTGTTAGTAATATAAATTGCCAAGTTATGAAACCTAGACTGGCCAGTTCGGTCTAAAAACCAGAGAACTTGTTGGTAAACCAGTTCGTTCCGGGAACCAACTCGGTTCACTTTTTTTAATCAATTTTTTTATTTTCTTTAGAATTTTATATTAATCACCTTGAAAATCTTCACTTTTTTACCAATTTGATCTCGAGTTCGCTCCGATTTGACCCACTAACCCTTAACCTAGTATCCCGACCGGTTCAGTGACCCAAACAGATTTAATTACTTTTAAATTGTACGTCTCTACTCTTTAATATAACACATACTCCTTTGATCCTATTTATATAATAGAGAGAAAATTTTTTCTTTTTGTTCTATTTATAAGGTACTTTATTAAAGGATAAAGATGCACTTATCACTCTGAACTATTTTACTAGATGCAATAAGCACGTTAAAGATTAATGGGTATAATTTTGACCCTAATGTATTACAGTTGGTTCAATTTCACCCCTCTGTAAAACATTTTTTTCTCCTCTTCAATCACAGTTGCATCTTGCTCTGAAGAAGACGATGGCACGAGATTGGATTGAGCTTGTTTGGGATAAACAAAGACAGAAACCATGTGGGCTGTTTGATTTTGTTTTTAAAAACTATTTTTCTATTGTTAAAAACAATAAAACCTGTTTGGTAAACTGTTTTCAAAAAATTGTTTCTAAAAACAAAAAAACAAAAAGTTGTTCTTAAAAATAATAAAATTTTTTGTTGTTGTTTTCTTGTTTTTGTTTTCTTATTTTTTATTTTCTGAGGCGGCCACTTATCTACTATTGACATTACACTACCAATGACTACTACCGCTACGTCACTATCGGTGACCGCACCACCACATCAATTCAAAAAATAAATTTTTCAAAATAATCTATCCAAAAATTTTTTTTTTATTTTTAAAACTTATTTCTAAAAAGTGTTTGTGAAAACAAAAAACATATAACAAAATAAAAAAAGCCCCATGTTTCTGACGGAGAACTCAGAGATTTATGTCATAATCCAACAATTATACCACCAAACATCTCACTTGTTGAAGATGCTTGGCTTCAATCGTTCTACACAGAAATAGAGAAGTAACAGAACAAGCACGCCATATCGGTGGCCATGGCCATCACTGATATTGCCGTAGTAATCACTCAGGCTATGGCTGTGTTAGGCTTTAGTGGACTGCTAAGCCCCAATTTAGCAAGAGTCCCAGGAATGAGGATTTGCTACCAGTAAAGATTTCTTGTGAGAGAGTGAGTTTGTCATATGGTTTTCGATGATCAAATGATGACAAAAAATTGTGAAATTTTATAGGATAAAGGTAGACATCTTAAATTTTAATTTGATAGGTAATGGGTAATTTTTGAAGCTGTATGTAAAAAGTTATGAATTTTTTAATTTAGCCCAGGAAAACTGTCTATTTTTTGGAACAACGTCCAAAAACTTAAATTCTAGGAATCTTGTACTTCTAGTTGGCTAAAAGCTATATTTTTTCTTGAAACTAGACTCAATAAGGGTTCTATAGTCTTTAGAATCACTTTAATTGAAGTTATACAAATAAAGATGTGATTTTTCAAAGTTTGGGCAAAAAATTTACAGAATTTGCCATAAATCCTAAAATGAAGAAAAATATGATGGCAACATTGTAATTATGAGATAAATTGGCATAAACCTATTTTTCTCTAACTTGGACCCTAAAGTGACGTGAAAATGGGCCAAGGAAGGATAAAAATTATGGTTCAATTGGAATGGGATTTATGACAACATTTACATGTTGATAAGTCCAATTATCTTTATGACACAATAGTCAAAATTTTGATATTTTGGTAATTAAATAAATTAAGGGACAAGGTTAGATATTTTATAAAAACATTTCCCTTCATCCTCTTCCCTTATTTCAGCCGACCAACCAACAGAGAAAGGAGAGAGAGAGAGAGTTTGAAATTCTAGAGAAAAATCTTAAGGTAAGTTGTGATTTCTCTCGTGATTTAGCTTCTAACTTGTGAAATTCCTTCTCTAAACTTCTCTTCTCCATGATTTGGTATGTTTATCAAACAAAAATCAAGGTTTGAGGAGGTGTAGGGTTTCGGCCAGGAGAGAGAATAAGAAGAAATCCATTGGTAACTTCACAAACCTCAAATTCTTGATGTTGTTGTTGTTGTTGTTGAAGTTGTTGGTAGTTTTATGGTTTGTTTGTTGTGAATTGTAAATTTGGAAAGTGCTAACCCTAAGGGGTTATGCTACCCAAATTTTCTCAAATCTTAGGTATTATGTGTTTAAATGATTAATCAAGTGGTTAGGAGTGAAAAGGAGCAAGTTTTCGTGGTTGAAAATCAAAAACTGCATTTTCCCTTTTTATGCCCTAAGTTTTGACCAGAGCAAGAATAGGGGATAGGATTTGAATTTTTATGAAATTGATGGTTCCATTGTGTTTAGGAGGGAAAATTAGGTAGGGTCAGTGTTGAACACTTTTTTGGAAAAGCCCTAGAAAGTAAAATGACCAAAATGCCCCCGAAACCCTAATTAGGGGTTCCAAGGGCCAAATTATCATTTGACATTGATTTTGCAAAAACTGAAGTTAGAAATGGATTTTTTGGGCTAAAATATGTTAAAATAGCCCAAGTCAAAATTTCAAGAAAAGTACGGTCGGACCGAGTCCCATGGGAATTTTGGTAATTTGTTAATATAGACTCGTATAACCACTAAAAACACTTTGGAAAGTCTCTAAAGTGGAACATGAATGAGTTTTAACTTAATTCTTATATGTTTGAAATTTTAGGACCCGATTGATAGCCCAAGCTACGGCACGAAGTTTGAGGAGCCTATTTAAGGATAAAAAAGGGCTAAGGTAGTAACTTTATCCTTCATACACTATGCCGCTGATATATGTTTGTGTATGCCATTATTTGTATTTTAATTGATCAACATGGTTTTGCCAAGAAGGGGCAGTCTGACAAAAAAGGGCAGTTAGTGCAAGAAATGTACTTTTACCTGGTTGTTGAGTAACAATCCAACCAAGGTGTATGGATTGTGAGTTTTGATCCCTACTCATGTATACATGACGTTATATTGTTAATTAATTTGTGCATAACATAGAGCATGACATTTACTTTTCACAATTTATATGAACAATTGTATGTTTCTACTGAGATTTGTTTAAATCTCACCATATTTTAATCAAATAAATATTCCAGCGAGAACCAGTGGCTCCAAGGGTAAAGTAGTAGATACAGGCAATTGAAGGGCGCAAACCTCAAGATCAGAGTAGTTGGGTTATATTAGTTTAATTTTAATAATTTGGATATTTTGGGCAAAATTGTACATATTACCAAACCCTGAGGAGAAAACCTGTAATGTAATCAAGTACCATGTATCAATATATCAGTATATTTACGTTATTCCTGTGTTGCTCACTGAATTGCGCTCAAGAACATTGTTTAATATCAATGATAAGTGGTATAGAAGACGAGGTCTTACACAAGTAACCTAAAAAGAACTATGTGGCGGATTTGGAAGAGTCGGAATCAAGTTATTTATGAAAAATGGGAGCTTAGTCCAATATTTACATTTTCTCAAGCAGGTTCGTTACTACAGGAATTCTAGTAGGCTAGAGAGTGGTTGCTAGTTAATTCGGACTCTATACCTGATGCGGGTTCAATGGGTCGGGTGCCTAAGAAGTGGCATAAACATATGGGCAATGAACTAAAAACCAACATGGATTGTGCTTTCAGTTATGAGGATGGGTGTGCAGCTATCTCTTTTATTCTTCAAGATTCAAATGGTTGGTTATTAGATGGGAAAACAAGATAGGTGGTGGTGGACTCAGCTTTCATGGGAGAATGTATGGTCATACACGAGGCAGTGCTCTATGCAGTAGAAAATCAGCTAGAAGACACAGGTTTTGAGTTAGATAACCAGTTGTTAATTAAATGTTTAAATGAGGGATGCATGTCTCCTAGTTGGAAGTGTGATATAATTATAGAAAATATCCTTGCTACAAGGAATACTGGTAGGAACCATATTTATGTATGGGTCCCCAAAGAAGCAAACTTAGTAGCTGACTAGGTTGCTAAGACTTCATTAAGTGGGTTATGCCCCATTGATTTGGTTTCCAGACCCCCATCCTCTTTATTAGCTCTTATTTTGAAGGATATTTCTGATGTTGAAGAATATCCAAGTTGAAATTTTTTGTTGTACATTTGTTTCTGCCTAACCTCATTGGTGTATGTATAAGGACTTGGTATTTAGTTATTAATGAATTATTCTTGTTGGCAAAAAAACTAAAAAGAAAAAACTCTTCCAATTGGGAGGTCCCATATTCAATTCCATCTCATTTACTCCCCTTTGGTTTTAAATATAAGACCTATGTGGGGAGTTAATCTTGGCTTTAAACATAAAAACATATTTTTTAAATTTACGCCGATAAATGCTCCCTCAACAATAATAAAAAAGAGAGGGAAGGGGAGATTAAGAAAGATAACTAGGGTACTTTACAAAATATTTGTTATATTAAGTAACTTAAATAATTTCTTTAATCTAACCAAATTATAAAAATAAGTCTTATATTATGTACATGAGGGAATATAATCTTTTCAGCTCCTTTAAATAAATCAAAGAAAGAAAGTCAACTCAATATTGCCTTTTTTTTCAACTACAAAAAAAATGCAGTCCAACTTCTTTTAACCCGATAAAAAGACAACATAAAATTAAATCATCAAGAGTTTATATGTAAGACCCCGTCTTATATACCACTTACCATTGATATTAATCAGAGTACTAAAGCACAGTTCGGTGAGCAACACAAGAATAGCGTAAATATACTGATATAATGATATGAGGTACTTGATTACATACAGAAATCAATCGTGCAAGATTTGATAATATTTATAGATTTATGCAAAATTGTTCAAAAATAATCTACATATAACCACTAGCTCTATCTTGGGATTCGCACCATCATTTCTCTGTGTCTATCGACTTGCCTTTGTATCCGCTTATTCCTGCTGGCACATTGTCATTTTTGAAAAAGGATGAGATTCCAAGGAATCCGAGTAGCAACATACAATCAAACATATAAAATGCAAGAAAATGCAATGCACCATATAATGTAAAATAAAAAATTCATAACATAACGTGTGTGTACACAAAGCTCAGGGCCAAATCGCTGTTTGGATCCCCTACATGTTCCTCAGCTGGGCTCTTAACCACAGCTAGCTAATATACCCCAGGCATACCTCAATAGTAACAAATCACTTATATAATATATAAACATATAGCATGTAAGCAATCATTAACAGCAGCAACATAATGATACATGGCTTTCATCACAACGACAACACTCATGGCTGTATATATAATCACGACAGCTTTCTCTGTATAACGCCAGTTTGCACTGAATAACGACAGTTTTCACTGTATAACGCCAGCCTACACTGGATAACGACAGCTTTTGCTGTATAATGTCAGCTCACGCTGGATAATGACAGCTATCACCAGCTGTATAAGCAGCAGCATCAAATATTCTCACAAGTAATGATCTACACACATACAATACATTTACACAAGATATAAGAAAAGAGTCACTACCTTGTTCCTTCCGATGGTGATCAGGCAGAGGCTGCTCACGGCCAGGGCAAATGTCAAATCCTATAATCACAATCAAGAATGACAGATTAATTCTTTATTCTAATTCTTACTTTCATCATTCTTAACATTGGTTACATTTGGACTCTTTAGGTCGGTATTAGGAGCCTAGACACATGCCTAAAGGGTCGGGATAACTACCCCAAAATATCCCTTTTTTAGAAGAATAACACTGATTTTGGGTTGAGTCACTCGAGTGATATCCCCATTCACACTTGAGTCCCAGCGAGTAAGTTATAGAAAGTGTGTACCTAAGAGCACCAACACACCCTAGGGTGGTCAGTTAACTCGAGCACTATCCTTGGTACTTGAGTGATGACACATTCACCCGAGTCCCATCGAGTGAAGTGTATGAAGTAACAACCCGAGAGCAACTAAATCCTCAAGGTGACAAGTGCACTCGAGTATTAGCCCTAGCACTCGAGTGACTTCCCAATACTCGCGAGTGCCCACACGCACTCTTGAAAATTTGCCTGCGAGTGCTAACCCGAGACGCGCGTCTATAATGCTACATGCATATGCACTCGAGTGATACCCTATGTACTCGAGTGGAAACCATTATCACTGGTAAGCGAAGAGAGACAATCGTGGTTTCTGCTTGAGGACTTAACCAAAATGCTGAAGAGAAAGGGAAAATACCCCGCTACACTTGAGTGAGACCCCACCTTACTCGAGTGAGGCTTATCAGAAGCCAAAACGCAGCTTCTGATATAATTTTCTAAACTTGCCCAATTTATTTCCAATGGTCGAAAAACTATACCAAAGTTCATTCCCACCTAAAATTTCCTAAGAAACCTATTGGTAACCTCAAAACAACCTAATTCCCACTTTAACAACAAGTTTAGTCTTAGGTCAATACATTGAACACAAACCCACTAATAACCAAACTTGGTCTTTCCAATCTTAATAAAAACCAATGACACCATAACACCTTTTAATACCATTTCCCACACATCACCATATCTAACTCATCCATTTCCAATTCTCATAAAATCAAGGCAGAATTCCTCAAATATCAAAACTTAACCAATAATTACAACATATATATCATAATGCCATAAATGCTCACCTCTTCAGCTTCTAAAGGCTAGTTTCTTGATTTTCTAGCTTTCAAACTTGTGCAAGCTTTAAAACACCTTCTCTCAAAAATCTAAAACCATCAAGATGAATAATATTAAAGAAGAGCATTTGAGCATTTGAGAACCATAATAATATCAAAATCTCACCTTTGATTTTTTCTTTCTTCCTTCTCTTGTGGGAAAATGGAGGATAAGGAGAGAGGAATGAAGGACTCAAAATGATGATCCGAATTTTCCCTTTTTCCTATGCTGAAACCGACTTTGGAGGGAGAGGGAAGAGAAAATATGTTGAAAATTTGACTTTTGATCAAACGGTCCATATCTTGCCACATGTCATGATCTCGCTTTCTCACCATGACCACACATGAATTCTTATACATAGGATTCCACCCCCATGGATCACTTGGCAATAAATCACACCCATTGATCTTTTAAGTTATCAATGAGTTTCCTCTTCAGCAACAGACCAATTGGTCGGTAAATTTACCATTTTGCCCATGATTATCACAACATATAGCAAATCATCCTTAAACACATTTATATCACAAAGCACATCATATTCTTCAAAAGTGTTTGATTAACATTAATTACATCACCTTCGAAGTCATTAGCCCTTAATTACAATTCAGGATATAACAATTCTCCTCCCGTAAAATAAATTTCATCCTCGAATTTTGTCACACGACTTGAGCCATAAACTCCAGATACTTTCTTCTCATATCCTCTTATGTTTCCCAAGTTGCCTCCCTTTGGGTCATTCCCCTCTAGATCATTTTCACATACGGAATACTTCGGTGTTTGAGCCGTCGTTCTTCTCAATCAATGACTTGCTCTGGCTCCACCGCATACGTGAAGTTATCTTATAGCTTGACTTCTTCATACTCAACAATGTGAGATGGATCTGGTTGGTACTTTTTCAGTTGGGAAGCGTGAAACATGTCGTGGAGCCTACTTAAGTTTGGGGGTATGGCTACTCGATAAGCAACAGGCCCAATTCTTGCCAGAATCTCGAAAGGACCTATATACCTTGGGCTTAACTTCTTTCACTTGATAGCTCTCCTAAAGCCAGTAACTGGTGACACCTTCAAGAAAACATGATCACCAACCTCAAACTCTAGAGGCCATCTCCTCTTGTCAGAGTAGCTTTTCTGTCGACTCTGCACCGTAAGGAGCCTCTTTCGAATAACTCGAATCTGTGTTGAGGTTTGATCAACAAGATCTAGTCCGTAAAGCTTCCTTTCGGATAACTTGTAACCTCCTCTGTAATTATATCCGAAATACGCGATTAAAATGAAATAGAGACCAATAATAATCAAAACTCATTTAAAATCCCATCCTTGAGATAGGGTTTTCAAAAAATACCTTTTAAAATCTAGTTAACTTGATCTCATATTCACATTTCGAATACAATTACTACACGAAGATAAATCACATTCATATAAATATCAGAGTGCACAATATAATCATCCCGGCAATCCCGGGTATATACCTTCGCTAAAGATACACAGGGCACAATTGCCCATTACAATTCTTCAAATGGGGATTACACAATCTCATCTCGAAGGAGTCTTAGCCGCTCCCTCCACAAGCCACTTGCCCTGTCTAAATTGTTGGTAAGGGAGGGTAAATTCAAGAGAATCTCAGTAGGGAAACATTATCAATATGCAGGCAAGATAAGTGTTTAATGCATGACATGCTTGCATCACATAACTCATGCACACATACAATGACAAATCTATAAGCTCAATGCTTCGAACGATACACATATGGCCATAACATATATTGAAACATAGCTTCAAATCATTCATATATGTTCCACATAATCAAGCAAAGCAATAACATGCATTAATACATTAATACAGTTATCAGAGCATGCATGAGAGATAAGTTCCCTACCTCCAGTCCTTTCTCCTCGATTTACATGCCAACAACTTGGGGCTTCACGTTCGATCCTACAATGTCAAATGTACTTTTTAGATACTTCCATAGTGTTTCTGGGGGTTATATGAGGCTATATTGAAAATTTACTAAAATACCCCCGGGGACCCAGCCCGGCCACGCCGTACCCGGTCCGGCTGTACTTTTCTTGAAATTTTGACATGGGCTATTCTAACATATTTTCACCCAAGTAATCCATTTCCGGACTCAGAATTATCAAATTCAATGTTAGTTACAAAATTACCCTTGACAGCCCACTTTAAGGGTTTCAGGGGCGTTTTCGTAATTATGATTTTTCGGCCTTTTTCTGAAAAAGTGCCCAACTGTAACCCCACCTAATTTTCGTTCCTGAACTCAATAGAATCATCAAATCATTGAAAATCTAACTCTAAGACCCATTTCTAGAGTTGGCCGAAATTCTCAAGTATTCCGGGGAAAATTGGGGTTTTTCGGTTTCAGCTCCTTAAACGCGTTCCTTTCCACTCCTAACCACTTTATTGACTATTCCATTAGGTTACAAATACCATTTAGTACCAATTTGGGCAGCATAACAGCCCAACACACCTATTTTCCATTTTTGAAACTAATGACAATCCGGCGAAATTTCACCGATTAAATTGTCCACAGTAGCAAAAATAGTCAATACATAAGAGTTTGGAAGTTACCTCAAGCTCCCACTAGCTTTTCTCAAGAGTGGCTGAAACCCTAGCCCTTCTTAACCATGAAAATTGAGCTTCCAACACCTTAAATAACATGAAAGAGAAGCTTAGAACCAAGGTTATACGCGTTAGGAGCTAGATCGTCGGAGAAATCGGCTTACCTTGCGAGATTTCTCCTCTTTCTCTCTCTAAGAGCTCTCAACTTTCTCTTACTAGTTTTAGCTGGTTCATCACGACAGAAAATGAGAGCTGAAGAAGATGAGAAGATATTTAATTCCATGTTGATGTCATCTTTTAATAAGATGATGTCATAATTCCCATTTTCGGATTTTCTGCCCAAACTTTAAAAAATCATAACTAATTCTAGAAAAATCAAAATGAGGTGATTCTAAAGCCAAATAAAAGGTATTTAAGTCCTCTTCATTGGAAAAATATGAGCCATTACCAGAAATCACCACAAAATTCCAGAATTACACAAATTTCATCACTGCCCCAAAACAGAGTCCATTTTCGACCTCAAACTTTGGACAGTCATATCTCCCAGTTCTCAAAACGAAATGGCATATATGTCCATTTTAAAGCTTGGGATGTGAAATTTAAGACTAAAAAGTTTCATAATTTTTTGACATCATTTGCCTAGTAAAAACGTCCACATGAGAAGACTGCCCAGACAGAATTCACACTAGACAACATTTCCAGTTTTAGAACCAATGTGTCCAATCCAATTTAAATCAATTCCAATGATTAAATACCACAACATGACACCATTTCCATCACAATACCCCATTCAATTCTTCCCTCTATTCTAAGTCCATTTGGATGTTAATCCACAATTGAACTCAAATACAGGGTTTTGGCGTTGCTCATAACACAAGCGACCACAATCCACTTTATGTTCTCTAAAAGGGTTCATTAATCACTAACCACGTCCACTTTTGTAGTCATTAACCCCTAATCACAATTTGGGATCTTTCTAAACCAGGGCTTAGCAATCCACTAATCTCAGGCTTATCCTCTAAGCTCAAGTCTCAAAATTCGGGGTATTACATAACTCATTCCAGCATAAGGGAGATTGACACTTCCTCCTATACAACGCTTCATACGGTGCCATCTGAATGCTCACGTGATAGCTATTGTTGTAGGCAAACTCTGTAAATGGAAGAAAGTAATCCCAATTCCCTTTGAAGTCAAGGACACAAGCTCGTAACATATCCTCTAACGTCTGAGTGGTTCTCTCTGACTGTCCATCCGTTTGAGGATGATAGGCCGTGTTGAATCTCAATTGAGTTCCATGGGCTTCATGCAATGCCCTCTAAAATCTCAAAGTGAATTAGGGATCTCGGTTGGAAATTATGTTCTTCGGTATGCCATAAAGTTTCACAATCTCTCGAATATAAATTTTTGTTAGCTTATCCAAAGAGTAACTAGCATTAATTGGTATAAAGTGCGCCGACTTCGTTAACCGATCCATATTTACCTAGATCGTATCATAATTCTTGATCCTGGTAATCCCATAACAAGATCCATAGTTACACTTTCCCATTTTCATTTCGGAATCTCAGGGCTCTGCAACAACCCTGGCGGTCTTTGGTGCTCAATTTTTACTTTCTGACATGTAAGGCACCTTGCTACGTATTTTGTCACATCACTCTTCAGTCCTGGCCACAATATATAGATTTCAGATTATGATACATTTTGGTCATACTAGGGTGAAGAGTGTATCAGCTCTTGTGTGCCTCATCTAGGATCTTCCGTCTCAATTCTGACTTAAGTGGAACACAAATTATCTTCTGATAGCGAACTAGCCCACTAGGCGACAGATCATAGCCCTGAGCTTCTTCAATCTCAGCTCTCAGATCACTTTCCCTTTGAGAAACATTGTAGTTAGCACAGATGATCTGATTGGATAGATTCAAAATCTTCAATCAATTTCCCCAGTAATATTTCTCTTGTGTGTGATATTCACCTATTAAGTTGTCACTCTAGAACTTGCTTTAAATCTAGTTGAAATTACATCTCACATGCACATTCAAAAATGATAAAGGCATTCATTTTCTTTAGTCAGAGCTAAATAGCCAACCTTGCAATTATATCATTACTAAGCCCCTTTGAGCCTAATTGATTGTTTCTTTGTTCTCAACCCATTAACATGTATTTTAATGATATATCAAGTGCTTGTACATAATTTTGAAAATTAGCAGAGCATTTGAAATTCTTGTGAAATAGCCTTTTGACAAGTGTGGGGTGTATATAACATCAACTTTAAAGTTGCAGAGTTTTATGCAAAAAGAAGAAAATAATAAAAAAATTATTATAAAAAAAAGAAAAAAATATTAAGTATTTGAATTGTGGGTTGTTGTGATGAGATAAATTTTTAAGTAGCTCATTTTTCAATTGCTCCATTAAATTTCTTAAATGTAGACTTTCATATCATGTTTTACATTCCTTTTACCTTAACCCCATTACAACCCTTAATAAGTCCTTTTGATTTGAATTATGCATGTGAACTAGGTAATGGAAATTGAGATTTTTAGCAAGCCTATGGTAGTGCAATTTTTTTTGTTGAATTTGAGAGAAACACTTACCCTTAAACAAATGAGAGATTAAGAGAATGAGCTGCATTTACGAACTCGGTTTATTCATTTTCAATTAAAGTTACTAGTTTATATTTTCGTTGATTCATGAACACTATGATCTTTTTATTTCTCAATTGTGTTCTTGCTTATGATTTGAAACTTCTGATTTTTTTGGAAGTAATTATTAGTCACTCCTTGTCCAAGGATGTCCAAGAGCTAAGTGTGGGGGAATTTGATAAGTAAAATATTTACATATTTAATTTCCCTTATATGATGATTTTGTAGACAATATTTGACTTTAATACAATAAATTTTAGTGTAATTGATAAATGTAATATCCCGAATTCTGAGACTTGAGGCTAGAGAATAAGCCTGAGATTAGTGGACTGCTAAGCCCTAGAAACCTCAGGATACCTGATACATATTCCAATTCCAATCTAGTACCACATCCTGGTACCACAGACCATATAGGTCATATCAACTTCCTAAGAATCAGCCCAGCTATTGAGTCTGATCCCTGGATAACAGCTCATCTATCCAAACCTCAACCTTAGTTGAACCGGGAAATCACTTCCCTCATTTCCATGGAGCATCACAACTCCTATACAAATCCAGATATCTCTGCCAGCCTAAGGCACACCGGTCCCCTCGGTCTTAAGGCCTTTACACACAAGCTCAATATGATATCACTACATGTAACATCATACCACCTTGGGTTACTTACCCAACATCTAGGCTAGTTATGATACCTAGAACTTCAATATCAAATACCTCGGAAACCATTTTCCTCGGTTTTCAAATCAAATGATAAGTCTGATTACCTCCACCTCTGGGTTTACACCTCAAATTCTCGGGCGAATCATACTGACTCACCACATCAACATCACAGATAATGTATACACACATCCCTTAAACTCATATATCCACAAACAATAGGGACCATAATGTGTATGCCACAACAAACAAAGCCATTCTCTATGACTTAAGGCAGCAATTACTGCCATTATCCTAGCAAATCCTTTACTTGCCAGGAACTATAGCTCTGATACCAAAATGTAACCCCCTGCCGTAATTATATCCGAAATACGCGATTAAAGTGAAATAGAGACCAATAAGAAACAAATAACATTTTACAAACCCATCTACCAGACGGGGTTTTCTTAAACACCTTTCGAAATCATTCATAACCTGGTCTCACATTCACATTCCGAATACAATTACTACACAAAGATAAATCACATTTAAATATATCAGAGTACGCAATATAATAATCCCGGCAATCCCGGGTTCTCTTCATTAACTCAAGCTTCATAGGGCACATTAGCCTATACAAGCCCTCATATGGGGATTACACAATTCTCTTCAAATACATATACAAGTCCTCATCCACAAACATATATATATATATATACATCCAAGTACAAATATCCCATCTGGGATGATAACCAACTACCAAAACAACTACCGAAGGAAGTCCTCATCGCCCTTGGCTGCATGCTCCATCCTCAATCTACTACCCTGTCTGAAAGGTTAGTAGGGGAGGGTGAGATTCTAGAGAATCTCAGTAGGATAACAATATCAATATGCATGTACGATAAATGTTTAATGCATGACATGCTTGCATCACATAACTATCATAATGAAAAATCTGTAAGCTCAATGCTTCTAAGAATATACTAATGGCCATAGCATAAATTGAAACATAGCTTCAATAACACATAACCATGCAAAGCTAAGACATGCATCAACACATTAACACATGTATCAAATACAAGCAGAAGAGATATGTTCCCTACACTCTTTCCACGTAAGCTCCAGCACAGCTGCTCACGAACAAAACGAACATCGAACCACGATCAGGGCGACTATCCAACCCTATAACCAAAATCATGGACATAGGGTTAATTCCTTTTCCAATTCTTCAACATACAAACACTTTATGTTGGTTATCATTTATGACCTTTAGGTGGCTAATCAAAGCCCAAACATATGCCTAAAGGCTTGGGAAACACTTGACCAAAGATCACCTTTTTAAAAGTCCAATATGCTGATTTTTGGGGTTGGGCCGCGGCCCACAATCCTTGGGCTGCGGCCCAAAACTGCCCAGAAACATTTGGACTGCGGCCCAACATCCTTGGGCCGCGGCCCAAGAAAATCCAGTTTCTGGCTGAACTTCCAAATATCATAACTAATTCCACAAAAATCGAAATGAGGTGATCCCAAAGCCAAATGAAAGCTATTCAAGTTCTCTACACAGGAAAAATACTGGCCAATACTGAAAATCACCACACAAATACAGAATTCCCAAACATTCAAGACTGTCCCAAAACAGAATACATTTTCGACCTCAAACTTTGGACAGCTATAACTCCCAGTTCCCAAAACGAAATGGCACAAGTTATATGTCCATTTTGAACCTTGGGAGGTGAACTTTAAGACTGAAAAGTTTCAGAATTTTCTAACATCATTTACCCAGTCAAAACGTCCACACCACCAGACTGCCCAGAACAGAACTTCAAAAGACAGAATTCCAGTTTTTGCAATTTGGCTTCCAATGGTTCCATTTTCATATCAAACATCATTCTCACACAAAATTTCACAAGGAATCCATTGGAAATACCAAATCAACCAAATTCACATTATATTGACATGTTTTACAATGAATGGCAACATGTCATACAATATCACATTTCAAACCACAACATTACACACATTGCCATTCTTTTCATTCCAAGTTCTCAA
Organism: Inga laurina; assembly: GCA_963855925.1. Classification (NCBI taxonomy): domain Eukaryota; kingdom Viridiplantae; phylum Streptophyta; class Magnoliopsida; order Fabales; family Fabaceae; genus Inga; species Inga laurina. Next base: position 16,985,471 of record OY979709.1, read on the forward strand.
ACCAATTCCAATGGCTCTATAACACATCAAGACACCAATTGCCACTCAAAACACAAGCCAATTCATACATTTCGAAAATCACACCAAATCAGGGCAAAATTCCCAATTCACAATACTCAACCATAATTTACAAAACTTAGATCAAAAGGAAGCAAATGCTCACCTCTTCCTCTTTCCCAAACCAATTTCTTGATTCTCCATCCTTCCACTTTTCCTCAAGCTATCAAACACCTTCAATCAAGAATCTAAAACCATAGAGATGAAGCTCTCATCACTATGAATAAGATTATAGAAGAGGATTTAACCATTAGAGGACAAGAAGCCAACCAAAATCTCACCTTTTGATTTCTCTTTCCTCCCTTAGTGCTTGGCGCCATGAGAATGAAGAAGAGAGAGCATGAGATCAGTTTTAGCTCCCATTTAGCCCACTTAACCGACCTAAAAGGGAAGAGAGGAGAGAGGGAAAAGTTTGACATCTTGACCCAATCCAAAGGTCCACATTTTGCCACTTGTCTCAATCTCACCACATCTCCTATGAGCTCACATGCACACAAGCACATGGGATTCCACCCTTTGATCTATTACACAAATCAATCCCAACCATTGATCTTGAAGTTACCAATGAGTTTCCTCTTCGGTAACTGACCAATTGGTCGGTAACTTTACCGTTTTGCCCCTATTTCTGGCAATTCCCTTGGAATCACCATCAAACACATCATATCTTTTCATTTAGCCACAATATGCGCCTTCCCCCTATTTTAAGTCAATTTAGATGTTAATCCATAATTGAGCTTAAATACAGGGTTTTGGTGCTGCTCACAGCACATACGAATCACATCGGGTGCCAAATCACACCATAATCTCCAAAAGGGTTCATTTATCACTAATAACATCCACTTTTAGAGTCATTAACCCTTAATCACAATTTGGGATCCTGCTAAACCAGGGCTTAGCAGTCCACTAATCTCAGGCTTATTCTCTAGCCTCAAGTCTCAGAATTCGGGATATTACATTTATCAATTACACTAAAATTTATTGTATTAAAGTCAAATATTGTCTACAAAATTATCATATAAGGGAAATTAAATATGAAAATATTTTACTTATCAAATTCCCATACACTTAGCTCTTGGACATCCTTGGACAAGGAGTGACTAATAATTACTTCCAAAAAAATCAGAAGTTTCAAATCATAAGCAAGAACACAATTGAGAAATAAAAAGATCATAGTGTTCATGAATCAATGAAAATATAAACTAGTAGCTTTAATTGAAAATGAATAAACCGAGTTCGTAAGTGCAGCTCATTCTCTTAATCTCTCATTTGTTTAAGGGTAAGTGTTTCTCTCAAATTCAACAAAAAAAATTGCACTACCATAGGCTTGCTAAAAATCTCAATTTCCATTACCTAGTTCACATGCATAATTCAAATCAAAAGGACTTATTAAGGGTTGTAATGGGGTTAAGGTAAAAGGAATGTAAAACATGATATGAAAGTCTACATTTAAGAAATTTAATGGAGCAATTGAAAAATGAGCTACTTAAAAATTTATCTCATCACAACAACCCACAATTCAAATACTTAATATTTTTTTTCTTTTTTTTATAATAATTTTTTTATTATTTTCTTCTTTTTTTTCTTCTTTTTGCATAAAACTCTGCAACTTTAAAGTTGATGTTATATACACCCCACACTTGTCAAAAGGCTATTTCACAAGAATTTCAAATGCTCTGCTAATTTTCAAAATTATGTACAAGCACTTGATATATCATTAAAATACATGTTAATGGGTTGAGAACAAAGAAACAATCAATTAGGCTCAAAGGGGCTTAGTAATGATATAATTGCAAGGTTGGCTATTTAGCTCTGACTAAAGAAAATGAATGCCTTTATCATTTTTGAAAGTGCATGTGAGATGTAATTTCAACCAGATTTAAAGCAAGTTCTAGAGTGACAACTTAATAGGTGAATATCACACACAAGAGAAATAATCATTATAGGCTCAAAAGCTCACGGTTAGGGGTTTTTAAACTCAATTCATTCAATCTCAAACTTCATTACCAATTGCAACAATCAGTTGTTCATTCATGCTATAAAATCTCTAAATTCAATTGATCCATTCTTAAAACTTATATACTTCTTAAAATCATTACAAAACACTTAAACAAGATGATTTTTTTCACTTTTACTCTTGTTTTTAGAAAAGAACAAAAACATGTAAATCATAAAATGTGTCTTAGGAGTTAAAAATAACTCCTGACTCTGTCATTTTATTCACACCCCATGCATCTAATGGTTTTTACTAACTAACTAATTTTTTTTTTACAATTCCTCCCCCAACCTAAATCAGTTATTGTCCTCAATGTCTTCTAGAGCTTTGAGAATTTTTTTTTTCATAAACACACAATAAACCAAAATGCTAAAAGTAAAATCAAAAGATTAAGGAGAGTTATAACCGAAGAGTACTATATGGATTCTGCTTCTCACTACTATCTGGAGATTGCCCACCTATTTGCTTGACTAATAGATCTGGGTGAGGTTCATAGGTTTGTAGTTGAACGAGCAGCTGATCAACAGTTGATGCAGAAATTATGGAATAACGAGTTGCTTGGGGTATGAATCGTGTTTCAATAGCATGATCAAAAAAAGATAACAGATTATCATAAAAACCATTAATATTTAGTAATCCTAATGGCTTTTTGTGAAAGTTTAACTTAGCCTAATATGCAACGCTAGAAATGCGATCCAACATCCCCAAACCACAGTGTAGAGCAATGAAAGCTTGAGCTTGGTATAACATTTGTCCTAGTTGTTCAAGCAAACTTGAAACCTGTAAATCATGTCCTGAGGAAAAAGTGTGAGCTTCCAACTCTTTTACCCTTACACTCAAACCCTTGCTTCCATTTATAGATGCAAAAATGGCCACACTTCCCCTTAGGCCCTGGGTACTTCCCCCGTATACAAAGTTGATCCTTCCGCGCTAATGCAATTCCAAGTTCTTTTACTGCAGTAACAAACTCTCCATTCTTGCCCGAATCAGTTTCACAAAAAATGCAGATAGATGTAAATATATATTTTTGTGTGGTACTCTTTTTCTCTTTCTTTCACTTGAACCATTTGTGTGCACAAGTAGAAAAATGCATATTTACAAGTGAAGAGTGCATATTTACAAGTGGAAGAGTACATATTTATAATAATAAAACACAGACAACAAAATCACATAAATCATGCATTTTTCAAAGAAGTTTGAAAATTTTTCGACACAGATGACTGGTGGGCCATTGCGTGAAGAAATTAAAAAAAAAAAGAGGAAAGAAAGTCAAAAGTTACTGAAAAGATAAAATAGATTAGACAAAAACTGCTGAAAAGATAAGACAGATTAGACAAAAGTATGATTATGTTCAATAGTTATGCTTTTGGCTCACGTCTTCCTCTAGTTTTACGTCCAATAACGACTTGAACGCTTTCTATGAATCGAGGATTTGCTTCCCATCCAGTTTTCTTATCAACTGGCAAACATGGTCTTTTAACATCGATTCCCAAGACAGTAGTGCTATTTTTTTGTATTGAATATGTCCACTAAATCGAGAAGAATACGATGAACATCACCACTTGGATGCGTCTCAATAGTTTGAATGATATCATCTAGTGACTCCTTAGTCAGTCAATCCTTTATAAATTTAATTTTATCTTCTCAATTTATAGAAACCATACCTTTACTCCTACAGCTCTGATCACATGTCCACCTTTCATATTTATCGCAAACATTCATATTTTTATCTCTTCTCTTTTTAGAGTAATAACTTCTTCCCATTCCTAGCAAAGGTTTAACAAATGATTTATGAATCTCACCTGCTAAACGTACCTTAGCTTCAATAATTCAGCGTACGTCCACAGGAAGGCCTAAACAATTAAATATCATAATCCTTTCAAGTCAGCTGCTATAGATCTTCTTGAGCACATCTTTAGGAATAGGGAACCTATTCTTAAGCTTTACAAGAGATTCTACCATGGTAACTTAAAATGAAATTGGTGAAAAATAAAATCTCAACACAGTGCAGTGTGTTTCGGTGAGTAGGAAAGAAAAAATGAGAGAGTAGGAAGGAAGTTTTGAGTAGGAAAGAAGTTTTGGGTTGCCTCCCAAATAGCCGCCCTTCTTTAACTTCTTTAGCTAGACAAAAACTAAACCAAAATTTTTTTTGTTTTATATTTTAAATTTTTTTTTATTTATAGCTACCAAAGCGGAATACATCATCAGGGTCTACCAGAAGTTCTGCAAAATCACAACAAAACATCAAACCTAACCTCGGGTTGACTCCCAAGCAATGCTAAATTTATAGTCTTCAGCCAGACTTCCTAAACAAACTACTAATCAAAAGTATCAAACACCATGATTACTTTATGTTCATTTCTTTTCAAACAACAATGTTTCAGATACAAGAAATGATCCTTCAAAGTAATTAATTGTACTTCTTCAATCATAAACAATTTTAGAGTACGATTATTTATTGAATTTAAATAAAGCACAATATGCATGTATTTACAAACAGATTTATGACTTTCCAAAATTTTTCCCTTAAAGTAATGTTTTCATTTTAACTCTAAACATGACAAATAATATATCATCGAAAAGCTCTCATCGTCTACATTTCAATGCCAGAAGAATTAGCTCCAAACACGTTGTATATAGAAAGTTACAATCCAAAGAGTATCTACTGTTCTTAGACAATCTTTGAAATCACGAGCAACAACTTCCAAATGGCATAGCTCTTAGGATATAACTTGAAATATGCCAAATCACCTATCCAAAGAGTATCTACTGTTCTTAGACAATCTTCGAAATCACGAGCAACAACTTCTAAAAGACATAGCTCTTAGGATATAACTTGAAATATGCCAAATTACTTATCGATGGAAATCTATTTCAGTCTACTTTCATATAGCACTAGTTTTGTCACAATCTGATGTGTAGTTTGAGAGTTATGTTCAAAATACCGAAGCTATTCTAGAATATGACGCTCATTTGAGTGGCAACTTCAACAGATCATATCTCCCTCATATGATCTCCTTTGAATGGATCTTTAGTCAAAATGACGCATTAGAAGTCTAAATTCATATGCCACTGGTTTTAGCTCAATCTGACTTGTGGTTAGAGAGATATCATCAAAATACCAAACCTCTATCCTGTAGCGTGAAAACAGAGCAAGTTAGAATACTCATTACTCTAATGGTCACTAAAGTAATTCTGGGTCATTACTCAAGTAAGCCCTCAAGTAATCACCTCCAAAATGAGGCAGTGTCATATTACTCGAGTAATCACCTCTGGAGGTAACACAACTTTCGTATAAGTCATTTTAGCTTCATATTGACCCATTCCAACTTGCATTTGACTATAGAGAGCTCCGATATCACTTCTAACAGCTTGGATCTAGATATTCTCATTAGTTCTTGTAAGTTATTATTTCTTCAATCTCTTTCTTCACTATCTTCAATATTCTTCTTTCTTTGCTCGGCTAATGTACAAGATATCTTCTTGTTTTTCCTCTTGATCATTCTCCATAACCCAACTAGATATCTTCTTGAATATCTTCAATCTTCTTCTTTCTTTCTTCTTTCTTCAATATCTTTCTTCTTGATGATCACTCTCCATTTATAAGGCATTATAAGCAAAATAACATCAACCCACAGTAGGGTTTGTGACTAATCTATAAGATATACAACATTAAATATAGTAGTTAGTCAATATACAAAATAAGTGTATTATACAAACTTTTTGCTCTTAATACTTGACATCATCAAAACTATTCATATCTAACAATATGCACCATGTATGTACCAATTAATGAACAATATAAAATATCATCGTCATATATACATTAGTAGAGCTCCTGCCCCACTAATCATACACCGGTTCGATTCTTATCCAACCCCCAGGTGTAAATGCACTTCCGGCACTAACTGCACCTTCTAGGCAAACCATGTTGATTAATAAAAGCACAAACAATGGAAACTACATAATCATATGAACTATGGCATGATACATGAAAAATAATGTCCCTACCTCAAGTCTCTTTCTCCCCGTTTTGAGTGCCTCGTAAAACATGCCAAGTTCAGGCTCCCAACTTGGTCCTAAAATATCAAATGTACAAGAATTAGGTTAAAACCCATTCATGTACCATTTTAGACACTTCCATAGTGTTTATAGTGATCATATTAGCCTACTGTGAAAATTTACCAAAATGCCCCTGGGGACCACGTCTGGCCTCGCCGTACTCAGTCCGATCGTCCTTTTTTCGAAATGTTGATTAGGGCTATTCTGGCATATTTTTGCCCAAGGAATTTATTTCCAGACTCGAAATTATCAAATTCACTGGCAAAAGATAGATATACCCTTGGTAGCTCCGCTTTCTGGGTTTCCTGGGCATTTTTGTAATTATGCTTTTTCAGACTTTTCTGAAAAAGTGATCAATTGTAACCCCACCTAATTTTTCCTCCTGAACTCAATGGAATTATCATAATATCAAAAATCCAGCCCTAACCACTCTAAACAGCGCTGGCTAAAACCTACAATTCTTAAGGAAAAATTGGGGTTTTTCAATTCTCACTTCGCAAACTTGCTTCTTTATACTCTTAACCACCTTATTAACTATTTAATTACGTTAAAACTACCATTTAAACTCAATTTTGGTAGCATAACGCCTAGGCCACCTCATTCCCAAATTTAAAATCAAAGCCAATCCAACAAAATTTCACCAATTAAACTACTCACAGCAGCCAGAACAATCAAAGATTATAGTTTAGGAAGTCACCTTAGCTCTCGTCTAGCTTTTCCCTTTGTTAACCGATCCCTAGCTCCTCTCAACTCCAAATTTTGTGCTTCAAACACCTTAATCCAAGTAAAAGAGAAGCTTAGAGGAAGGATTACGTAGGTTAGGAACTAAATCACTGGAAAAATCGACTTACCTTGAGAATTTGGCTCCTCTTTCTCTCTACAACACAAAACTCACTCTATCTCTCTTGAGCTCTCAATTGAGAAACTTAAAGTCCCTCTAGAAGTCTCAACTCTCATATTTGATCATTCCCAATCAATCCAATTATCAAACTTTATTTTTATTAATCTCATTATCAACATCAACTTAAAATCAAACTCATAAATTAAACTCTATTTTAAATATTTATATAACCTTTAAATTAATCACTTGAATTCAAATTCCTAAAATTCTCAATTATCACCATAACTCAATTTCTCTGTTCTCTATCTCAATCATTTTCTTTATCATCCAATAACTCTATTTCACTCATTAAAATTATTGACAATAATAATTTCCTCCATTCATCCTTAAATCCCAAAAATTTACTCACTTTAAGTCCTTAAGAAAAATCACATAAATAACTATTTCTCAAAATCATCATTCCAAATTCATTTCTTCCTTCCATTAATTCTTCCTTACCTTTTAGACTCATTAAACTATAATTATCTCCTCATTTTCCAACACTTCAAGTTTCACCCACAATTTCCAATATTCTCATTTCATTGTAGATCTTAAATCTAAGTTATTCAATCATTAATATAACCTCTAATGAGTTAGAATAAATCATTAAATTCGAATTCAACATACCTCATATAATAAATCACAAATTTCCTAATCAAACCCTAACTTTATTTTCCTCAAATCAACCACTCAAATAAAAATATAAACCATACAACTCTTATTCAAACCTTACTAGTCCAAGAGATAACAACATCATCAACCTCAAAATTCCAAAATCTATCAACCCTAAATTTCTTACTCCATCAAAAACTGAAAATAAAACAGAAGTTTAAAAGTATGAGGTAGATAATAACTTACCCAAATACTCTAGAGAAGCCCAGTAAGCTCCCTCTCTTCCTCCCACTCTCACTCTCAGCCTCGTACCAGAAAGAAGAAGAAGAGGAAGCGTAGAAGCGGGAAAATGAAGGTTGTTGTGCAATGCATTAGGCTTAGATGAATAAATAGGGAGGGGTGTAACATCCTTATCTTATTTTTTCATTCTTCAGAGTGCTTGCACGTAATTCGGTGGACACACAGAAATAGCATAAAAATATTGATAAAAAGGACATGATTATATTACAGGAATTCCCACAGGGACTTGTACAAAATATTTACAGATCTTAAAATAATAAAACGCCAGCAGATAACCAACATCAGCACTCGAATTGGACCAGACCTCTCAGTTGCAGATACTTACATCTTTACCCTTTGAACCACTTCCTTCAGCTAGAATATTTAATTTTTGGGGAAATAGTAAGATTCAAAAAATCTCAGTAATACAATGCAATCAGTCATATAAAATGCGACAATAAATATGTCGAAGACCATATAATGCAATAGAATAATAACAATTTAATCATCACAGTTAGAATGTGCGCATGTGTTCAGGGCCAACTGCTGTTAGAAACCCTACTTGTCTGTACCCCAGCTGGGTTCACAACCACAAACTGGGCAATGTACCTTCTCGGTACTATATCTCATAACTAGATCCCATTTTGGGGGCTATTGGGGTATTTGTGCTCTTCCCCCCAAACAGTACTTATGATTTTTCCGTCCTAGTTAGAGAGTGTATTATACATATCACAAAAGATGGCATGCACAAAGCATACAAATAATCACATAGATTATGAAAGATAGAGTTACTACTTGAATTGCCCTTCCCTTGTCTATCTATCAATCCACTATCCTTTGGCCGGCTCGAGCTATTAATATGCCCTAACATTCCAAGTTTACAAGAATTGAGTTATTATTCATTCATGTATTATTCCAAACTTATTTTGTTGGTTATCTTTATCCTTAGAGTTCAAGGCAATTACATGGTTGCCATTACTTTTATTTCACACCTTAACTGAAATCTGCCAGAATTTTTTTAACCTTTGAAAATTAATAACTTTATATACAAATGTCCAATTGTGATGATTCTAAAGGCTATGTGACCCCTAATTAGTCTATTTCTAGGAAAGATATGGCCATTAGTCATCTGGAAGCACATCAATACAAAATTCTACTTTATTGGCCACTACTCCAGAATTCGTTCTAGATTCATGGTCTAATTTTGAAAAATCATATCTTTCAATCCACTGGTCCGAATGGCTTAAATTACATATCAAATTAAAGCTCAGGATGTTTATTTTCATCTTGTAAACTTTCATAAGGTTTGGACAAGGTTTGGCCATTCGAAAGCATGCCAAAACACATCTGTTTCTGGAAAAAAAAAATGGCAGCAAGGTTATCCAATTTCCAAAAATTCTAGAATTATGTATAATTATTCAAAAATTATAACCACATGCTTTTTCATATAATTTTCCATTGTAAACACAATGAAATCATCAAATTGATCAAATTCCCATTGCTTCTTAATGCCCTATTCAGATCAAAATTTTAGGGTTTTCCACAACAAGCAATCAATTCACAGCTTAATCATCAAACCTAGTTCATTTGCTTCCAAAACAACATATAATCACATATATGAGATGAAAGCATCATGAACCCTAATAAACACTAAAAGACCAAAATATAGGGCTGCAAACACAACCCACCAAAACTTAACCAATCAAAGCAACATACACATCAACATAATGCTCTTACTCACCTCTAGCTCCTTCATGAGTTCTTTTCTTGATTCTCCACCTTTTGCTCTTGAAAGATGGCCTAAAACACCTCCTCTTGAAATTCTAAAACCTTAGAAATGAAGCTCTCATCAAGAAAAACAATGTTTATGAAGAGTGTTTGAGCTAGAAAGGTGATTTACCAAGTGAAAATTAGCCAAGAAGCTCACCTTTTTCCTTTGCTGTTCTTTTCTCTTTTCTTGGCTCTTCAACCGACTTTGTGAACTTGAGAAAGAGAGATATTGTGTTTGATTTAATCTACTTCAGCCCTTTATTTCCTCTTGACCAAAATTGCCAAAAATAACCAAGAAAAAGCCATGTGTCAAAAGGTCATGGCATCTTGCAAAAGTCATGGTTAATTGCCTAATTATGGTTTGATTTAATTAGGCCAGCTTCTATTTCCTCTTCTCCTCATTTTTTGACCTAAAGTTTTGGCCCATTAGAAGAGGATTAATGGTCTTAGAAATATCTCCATCCACCTCCTTATCAAATGATATTTAATTGCTAATTCTTGCATGTGTTGCCTTTTGACTTTTCAACCTATTTTACTTGGCTCACAATGTAACCCCCTTCACGATTGAGGCTGAGATTTAGTTCATAAACACGTAATTGATGTAGAATTAGAGACCTTAGATGATTTTGGGACTTAAACAAAATCAAACTTCCCAAAATCATGGCTTACAAAAACTTTTATAAAACATGTTCATGATGGTCTCATATTCACATTTCAATACTAAATGGCCTGTACAAGTTGATTTCATTCACAAATATCAGAGTATAAAGCAAATTCCCGACACACTCGGGTTCCATTCATTAAATAAGGGATTTACAAAGGCACAAAGCCCACAATTCATTACCCTTAACTTGGGGATTACACAAAACTATACTACCAATCCCATTATATACAATTGTTTCCCAAAAATATCCAAAAGATATACATGATAACCAATAACCCAAAATATACATCTAAATTAGAGCTTTATCCGCTCTTCGTCGCCCGCTTTCCCTTTAATCCTTCTGCCCTGTCTAAAACATGGTTTTTGGGAGAGTGAGATTCTAAAGAATCCCCGTAGTAACAAATCAATCATATAATGTACAATAATAATGCATGTAAGCAAATCATTAATTACAACAAGCAACTACAACGGCAGTTACAACGGCAATGGTTAGTATGACACATGTCATCCCTTACGATTGCTCACGCTGAATTGCTCAAGTTGCATTGCATCACAGCAATCCACACAATACATTTCACCACAGCTGGGATTCATATAATGCATTTCATACACAAGCCATACAGGCAAGATACACACAGCCCACAGCTGGATTCACAAACGCCGCCCCACGTTCACAATATCCATGTCGATTAAGACGACAGTTCAACGGCCGACCTAGAGATTACCACCGTCAATCCCTACACGGCTCACGCTGACCTGCTCATGCCGTAATGGACCATGGCACACATTTCACAAATTCAACGATAAGTTATGCATGCCAAAACATCATACATAATATGAGAGAAGAGTCACTACCTTAATCCTTCCGGGCGTACTCTGGCACCGGTCTCTCCCGCCTAGGGCAAATATCGTATCCTAGAATCATGATTAGGGACGAAGAGTTATATTCTATTCCAAGACTTAATTAACTTAAAACACTTAATTTTGGTTATCATAATTGACCCTTAAGAGGCCACAAATGCCTCTAATAAAAGCCCTAAAAGGTTGGGAAACAATAGGTTAGAGATCTCCTTTCAAAAACTTAAAGTACTGGAACACAGGGGTTGGCCGCGGCTAGCCCTTCCTTGGGCCGCGGCCAAAATATGGTCAGAGGGTCACTGGCCGAGGCCAGCCACTCATGGGCTGTGGCTAGAATCAGGCCAGAAAGGTTTGGGCCACGGCCAAGAAATCCCCTGATTCTTGGCTGAACTTCCAACATTCATAACTAATCCTAGAAAAATCGAAACAGGGTGATTCCAAAGCCAAATGAAAGGTATATAAGTCCTCTTTCAAGGAAAAATATGGCCCATCACTGGAAATCACTACACAAATACAGAATCACCAAAAACTAAACACTACTCCAAAACAAAATTCTGTTTCAATCCCAAACTTTGGACAACCATATCTCACAGAATACTAAACGAAATGACACAAAATATATGTCCATTTTGAAGCTTGGGATGTGAACTTTAGGACTGAAAATTTTCAAAATTTTCCAATACCATTTGGTCATTCAAAACGCTCGTTCAAACTGACTGCAAAAAACAGAGCTCAAACAAGACTGATTTCCAACTTTTCCCAAGTGATCCTAATGAATCCAAAATCAATAACCAAGCTCATTCCGACACAAAATCACTCAAGGAATCCAATGGGAATGTCAAAATCACCAAAATTCTATTCCATTATCATGCTTTGGTTTTGGGTAACATTAAACACTAAACTCCCAAAATCTCCAAACTTAACAATTTCAAACCCAATCAATTCTATCTATCCAAAATGCATTCCAAACATACAAATTCCATATCAAACACATACCAAACTCCCAATGGCCCTCATTTTTGAAAATGGGCCCAAAATTCCAGAAAATTCAAACTATTTCAAATGGTATGAAACTTAGATAGATAGATAGGTCTCACTCACCTTATCAACTTCTCCAAAGAGAGTTCTTGATTCACTACTTTCCAAAATTTTGTGTGATCACAAACCACAACCAATGGACAAGCTACAACCATAGAAATGTAGTTCTTAACTCAAGGATCAACTTTAATGAAGGGAGTTTGAGCAATAGAGGTCATTTTCCCTTACCTTTTTAGACTTTTCTTCCTTCCCTTTTCCCTTCCATGGCTGACGAGAGAGAGAGCAAGAATGAGAGAGAGATGGTGAGATGGAGTGTGAGGAAGAAGAAACAATAGTACTCCCCCCCATACCTCCAGCTGAATACAAGGGAAAAAGAGAGAGAAAATAAGCTTCTTAATTCCCTTTTGACTTTTACACACCTTTTTCCACATGTCAACTTGCTATTGGCTTACACCAATTAAGTCAACAATTAGCTACTTTAATCTCTCCATTAGCCATTTTAATCACACGTCCCATTTTCTCTTAGTTAGTAATTAATTTCTCCCTTAATTACCAACTCATGACCAATAATTCCATTCTTCCAATTTCTCAATAATTATGATGTATTAATTAAAATAGCCATAAAACACATAATAATTCAAATTAAATTCATAATTATCCACAATAATCATGATTTACCCTTAATCAAAAATAGGGATATTACACACAATACTTCATCTTTAATTAATTATTTTTAATTGTCTTATTTGTAATTAGTTATATTTAAATATTTTTTTCAATGGTGTTACATCTTAGGTTTGCTGTCCGAGACAACCGAAAGAGGTACACACTGATAAAGATGGCCAACGGCTAGAGAAACAGGAGAAACCATCTCTTCCACAGTAGGATAAGGATAGGACGATTCCTCTATAGTAGCTGATTTAGAACGTCCCGGACAGCATCCGGCCGAACGACTGGACGAGTTTCATCCAGTTCAGGAAGAGCGTTGAGAGGCAAATAATGTATTTATAATTATAATTATAATTATAATTTAATTAATTTTATGATTTTATTAATTATAAGTGTTTTTATATTGTTTTAACGCTTTTAATATTATTTTTTCCAAGCGCTTTCTCAAAGGAACACGAGGTGCCGTGGGCAGCAGATGATCCACCATACAGCAGGATCGAAGACCTTTGCTATCACTTACAGTGAGCTGGTAACTTTTCACAATATCAATTACTTTTAGCTGGTTATTTCATATTCTAAATCTAGTATTTTGTTTTGATAATAATAATTTAATTTTGTAATTGTTTTAGGAAAGGAAGACATAGCAGGAGAACCGTCAGACGGACTACAGGGAGTTGTTCGCTATCACACATAGACACCATGACGGGACTCCGACCTCTCAGCAGGCAGAGGCGACCATTATAAGTTAATTCATTATTATATTGTTTATAAAATTAAACCAACTTTATTATGAAAAATAATTTATAATTAATTGTTTCATAAAATGGCAGGAGCGGATGCAGTGTCGCAGGCTGAGCTACGAGAGACCCAGACCCAGGAGCCATAAGGGTCAATAGACCCCACAGCTCCTTTGAAGGTTAGTCTGGGTCAGGTTGAGTACCCCGGAAGCGTGCGGGGGATGGGGATAGGCGCCAGACCTAGCATGGTCTATGGCAGAAGTGCCGCCTCTGAGGCTGGCAACTCTAGAGCACAGACACTGAGGTCAGACGTCTGAGGGACATTCTGTTGAGGAGATGTGCTCAGATTTGGCCAGGACACAGGTTGCAGTGGCTTAGTAGCGGCAACAGATGTAGTAGCAACAGATGCAATAAATGCAACAGATACAACAGCAGGCCGATTTCTACTACGCTCAACATGCGCAATGTTGCGATATCACAAACTACATGCTAAGCGGTCGTGGAGTCACCTGTTCTTGGACGAAGAGCATCCACAAGTTCCCCCTATCCCTCGGTTCATCATCCAGCCTCCTCCTCCTACTGATGATGATGGTGTTGTTAACTCTGCCCAGCGCCCCAATCCAGCTGCACCTGGGGAGGACCAGATGATCAGCCTCCTGCTAGTTAGTTTATGACATTTATTTTTTTAAAACATTTGTAAATAAACCTAGATATTTTATTTTCATAACTTAAATTCTTGTTGCATTTACAATAGTTATATTTATATTTTCAGAGCCTTGTTAAATTCTTGTTGCATTTAGACAGTTATATTTATATTTCTAAAACTAACAAAAAAAATACTCCCTCCGGTCCTAAATATAGGACAAAGTTTGTAGTGCAAATTGCATTACAAACTTTATCCTATATTTAGGACCGGAGGTAGTAATAAATTAATATATATTTGTAACAGTTTTATTGTAAAACCACTACAAATATCTTAATTTCAAAAATTTTGTAGTGGTTAAATTTTCAAAACCGCTACAAAAATAAATTTTAAAATTTTTGTAGTGGTTAAATTTTCCAAACCACTAAAAGAAATTCAAATATAAAAAAAATAATTTTTATTATTTTTGTAGCGGGTAAATTTTCCAAACTGCTACAACAATTTTTAGAGGAGAGTGAGAGGGAAATTCAAAATTTAAATGTTGATATTGGTAGCGGTTACAATAATAACCGCAACAAATATTCAACATTTGAATTTTGAATTTCCCTCCCACTGTCATCTAATTTTGTAGTGGTTTCATTAATAACCGCTACGGAGTGAATAACTAATTTTTCCAATGGTCATGAACATTTGTAGCGGTTTTTTTCTTATAACTGCTATAAGGTGAAAAAAATTTTTGAATTTGAATTTCTTCTAGCGTTGAAAGTTGTAGCGGTTGATAAACTAAAACCGCTACAAAGATATATTAGTTGTAATGGCAAGATCGTCTGTCCGTGTCAGAGTTGCAAGTTCAAGAAGTGGCATGTACGACAAGTTGTTAAGGAACATTTGCTTGTGAAGCCTTTCCCATAAGACTATAAGTTTTGGGCAGTTCATGGTGAGAAGGCCGGTATAAGATATGATGATGCTTTTCCTCGAGGTTCACAAGTTAGAGTTCAACATGATGAAGATGATCCAGTTAATGATGTTGTGCGTGATACTTTTAGATTTCAAGGCGACAACTTCAATGAAAAAGTTTACAGTTCAGAGCTAGTGTCCATGAGGAATGAAGCAACTTAGGATTTTTTCAGCTTGATGGATGAAGCAAATCGTCCTTTATATCAAGGTTGTCAAAAATACTCTAAATTATCTTTCTTGATCAAGTTGTATTATATCAAATGCTTGTGTGGAATCACAAATAATGGAATGTCAATGTTGCTCGAATTATTACAAGATGTATTCCCCGAAGCAGATTCCCACAATGTTCTACAAGGCCAAGAAGAATATAACAAGTTGGGGTTGAACTATCAAAAAATTGATGCATGCCCGAACGATTGTATGCTATATTAGGGAAATGATTCTAGCAGGGAGACTTGTAAGAGATGTCACATATCAAGGTATAAGACACTTCGGAAGGGGAAAAAGCAGAAGAAGAAACCTACAAAGATTCTCAGGTATTTCCCTTTGAAGCCGCACCTTCAAAGATTGTTTATGTCTTCCAAAATGGCGGAGCACATGAGGTTGCATGATGTTGATAAGAATGAAGACGGTAAATTAAGACATCCCTGGGATGCATACGCCTGGAAAATGTTTGACAATAGCTTTCCATCTTTAGCGACTAACCCTAGAAATGTTTGGCTTGCTTTGGCGACCGACGGTTTCAATCCATTTGGGAATCTTAGCACAAGCTACAGTATTTGGCTGGTAGTCTTAGTTCCCTATAACTTACCCCCTAGATGTGTATGAAACAAAGCTCCTTCATTATGTCTATGATCATTCCAAGCAAAAAAGCACTGGGTAATGACATCGATGTGTATCTCCAATCGCTTGTTGCGGAATTTCTTGACCTGTGGAATGTCGGCATCAAGACATACGAAGCTTACGAGAAGACATTGTTCAACTTGCGTGCAGTCTTGATATGGACGATTAGTGACTTTCCTGGCCTTGTCACATTATCTGGTTGGAATGTGCATACTAGGTCGACGTGTCCAGCTTGAAATTTTGACTCTGACACAGTGCGCCTTCCCCATAGCCGAAAGTGGTGCTTTATGAGGCATCAAAGGTTTCTCGATGGAAGGCATAAGTTCATATTGCAATAGAATGGCTTCAATGGAAAACCAGAAAAAAGAGGACCACCTTAAACTTTATCCGATACAGATATCTTACAGCAGCTTGAGCATATTGAATTCGAGTTCAGACAAAGCGACAATTCAGTACAAGCTCGCCAAAAGACGGGTAGGATTTTGGCACCTCAACAATGGAAGAAGATAAGTATTTTCTTCACTCTTCCATATTGAAAATCTAATTTACTTCACCACAGTCTTGATGTCAAACATATTGAAAAAAATGTTTGTGATAATGTGCTATATATGCTGCTTAACGAACCCGGCAAGACAAAAGATCATCTTCAAGTAAGGAAAGATTTATGCACCATGGGAGTTTGTTAAGACGCTCGGCCAGATGAGCATGACAAATTTCAACCGGTAAAGTTTACCCTCACAAAACCGAATAAGGAAGTCTTCCTCTCAATGTTGAAGAAATTAAAAGTTTCTGATGGGTATTCAAGCAACATTTCTTGATGTATTGACTTGCAAGCTCGAAAGGTTGCTGGCCTGAAGAGTCATGACTCACATGTTCTTCTACAACAATTACTCCCTCTAGCTATAAAGAATGCACTTCCTCTCAATATGTCCATCGTTTTGGTGGAACGTTGTTCTTTCTTTCGGAAGTTGTGTTCTATGGTTTTGATCATTGAGGAGTTCGATCAGCTGCAGTCCAAAATCATTCTTATGCTTTGTCATTCAGAGATGATCTTTCCTCCATCCTTTTTTCACTGTGATAGTTCACCTTACAATCCACCTCGTTCATTAAACAAAGCTCGCCAGCCCAGTTAAATAACAATGAATGTATCTGATTGAGAGGTACTCATTTTAAATATTTTCTTCATTGTTAGTTTCTATGTTTGTAAGGAATAACGCATGGCCAGAAGATTCTATAGCTGAAGGCTATATAGGGGATGAGGTGCTGTATTTCTGTTCAAGGTACTTTGATGACCTTGAGACGGCTTTCAACCTTCCACCTCATGTTGACAATTGTCTTGTACCTGCGCCAATATCAGGAGAATTTATCCATCATGTTGGTAAACCAGTTGGAGGAATTGAGAACTTCAAATCAATGACAACTGAGAAGTTGCAAGCACATAGACATGTCTTGATTAATTGCACTCAAGTTAAACATTTCATACAGTAAGAATTGTACACTCACATATTATTCTATATCTTTCATAGCATTTTTCACTTTCATTTCACTATCGTCTTCACATGATTAATTGCAAGGAATTCTGAAGTCATGTTAAGCGTACACAAACATCCTCCGAAGTTGACAAAAAAGTTTACAAAGAATTTCCAAGCTAGTTTTAGCGCAGAATACTAAATGACCACAACCCACACTCACCAGATTTCAGAGCTCTGGCAATCGGGCCTCTTGACCATGCAAAAAGGTTCACAACATACAATGTCAATGGTTTCAAGTTTTGCATAGTTTCATGGGATCAAGGATTGCAAACTCAAAATTTGGGTGTTTATGGAACCTTTGGGACAAGGAGTTATGCGAGCAATAGTGACTCCAACAAGCAGTTAGGAGGCGTCCTTTACTATGGAAAGCTTCTTGATGTCATCGAACTTAATTACCAAGGTCGTTTCACCGTGACGTTGTTCAAGTGTTTGTGGGCAAATACCTCTACTTCCCGAAGACTAACAACTGACGACTTAGGGATCACATCAGTCAATTTCTCTTGGCCAATTCATACTAGTAATTCTCAAGATGATCAGCCGTTTATTCTTGCCTTAGTGGTACGCCGGTTTATTATGTCGAGGATAAAAGGCATAGGGATTGGCACATGGTTATTCATTTAAAGCCACTAGACCATTACGACATGGGTGAAGGCGATAACATCGCCTACGAGTGTGAGATATTTCAACCAGCCAATTTCAAAAACTTCTTCCCTGAAGGTGATGACAATTTACCTCTACTTTGGTGCGTTTTTTTAAATTCACATCATTTAAATTAAACTTTTTTAACAAAATAATACATCACTAACAATTTTTCTACACAATTTTTGTAGGGATGGCGAAGATGAATGATCAAATAAATTATGTTTTTGTCTTAAAAAAAATATTTAAAAATAAATAAATAAAATGTTTGTAGCGATTTATAAACCTCTACAAAAATAATAATAACCTCTACTAATAAAAACCGCTACAAAACTCAATACACTAACCGCTACAAGTACTATGCATATCCCTATAAATACCCTCATCACATTTCATTTCAAACACTCCCCCGTTTCTTTCCACCTAACCCCCCCTTTCATTTTCTCTCTTTTACAAATTTTTTTCTATGAGTTGAGGAGCTAAATAAGGTGATCAAATATGGTAACAAGTTTTTAAATTTTTTATTTCAATATTTTTTTCCATCGCATAAAATTTATTCTCACTATTTTTTTTTCAAATATTTAAGAGCTTTTTCTCATTTCATTTATTTTTCTTACACAATCATAATCACATTGTAATAGACAACATAATAGTTCCTTGTTATCTAGGTATCCTCAATAATATTAACAATACAATCTTCATACTTATCCAACTAAATTAAATCATTCCTTTTAAATTATAAATGAGCTAAACTATTGAATAATAAGCTAATTAAATTAGCTAAACTACCAAAATAATAAACTATTTAATTTAATATCAAAAAAACTAAAACAAATAATGGTATTTTTTAAAATTTTGCTTACTTTTGTAGCGGTTATTGAACCGCTACTAATTAACGGCACCATTTTAAAACGGAAATTAATTTTTTTGAGTAAAATTTGAATTTCAATGAAATTAGTAGCGGTTTAAGAACCGTTACTAGTTAATAGCAGGAATTTTAAAATCCATATTAGTAGCAAGTCTTTAACCGCTATAAAACGGAGCCAAGTTTTTATTTTTCATTTCCCGCTTTCCAAATTTCAGGGTTTGAGATTTGTAGCAGTTATATAACCGCTACAAATTTCATAGAAAATGATTATTACTTTTGACAATACTGTAGCGGTGGGTTTTAACCACTACAAATATAGTAGCGGTTATTGTGCTTGAGTATCAGTTTAGAATAACCGCTATAAGTCCACTTGGAAAAGTATATTTAGTAGCGGTTTCATGAACCGCTACTAATGATGTTGTTAGTGGTTAAAACAGCTACGAATACACCTTTTTAACCGATATTAAATCACAGTTTTTTTGTAGTGACTGGTTCACTGATTTTCTTATTGAAGTATTTGATCTAGTTTTTGTTCCTTGAAATATACACATAAATCAATTATATCTCAAATTATTATTACTATCACATTTCTCCCTTCCATTAATTCTTTCTCACTTGTTCAAATCATTCAATTATAACTATCTCCTCCACTTCTTCAAAACACCCCATTTTCAGCACTAAAAGTTTCACCCAAAATTTTCATTGTTCACATTTCATCATACACCTTGAATTCAAGTTATTCAATTATCAATGTAACCTTTAATAAGTTAAAACAAATAATTAAATTCGAATTTAACATATTCAATATCATAAATCCTATTTCTCCCACAAAACCCTAACTTTATTTTTCTCAAAAATTAAGAAAAAATATAAACTATACAAACTCTTATTTTAACCTCACTAGATCAATTAGAAGTCTTAAAAATTTGAAATCTACCGAACCCTAAATTCTATATCATGAAAGATCAAAAATGAAAGAGAAGTTTAAAAATAAGAGATAGATAACTTACCTAGATGCCCTAGAAGAAATCCAAGAATCTGTCTCTATCTCTCTATTACGTTGGGCGCTGTTGGAAGAAACATGAAGAAGAACAAGCGAAAAGTGAGACGCTGGAGAAAAGAAAACGAAGGACATTAGAGAAATTGAGCTTGGCTGCATCGATTTTACAAATTGTTCAAAATGTGTTCGTTTGAGTATACTCCCTCCAATCCTAATTATAAGATAAAGTTAAATTTTTTAGAGAAATTAAGGAAGCCAATTAAATTACTTTAGAATATTTATATTTATATTTTTTTTCAAACTAATTAATTTGACTAATAAACTGATATATAATCTGAAGATACTAAAAATATAAATACTCTAAAGTGATTTAATTGGCTTCCATAATTTCTCTAAAAAAGTCAACTTTGCCTTATAATTAGGACTAGAGAGAGTAGTATTTTGTGAAATAATTCCCACCATATAGCATTTGAATCTTTTTACTGTTTAGATTGCATTGGTAAGAAAAAGTCGAATAGATATTTATCATTTTAATTAATGAATATTAGCCCAGGACAAACAACAAGACACACACATACATGCATCAATTGATGAGCAATCATGGGCTAATATGACACTACATATTGTGGAGGGCCTTTTGAAGCAATATCATCAGTTTAAATCATTATAATGGGTTAGTTTATAAAAATACTGTAAATACATTTTTCTAATCTCACATTGCCTTGTTGATTTCATCCTCTTTTTTAAAAATTATGACTTAGAACTAAGTCCTTAGAATTTAATTAATTTTTGAGAATATTCTCCTTACTCCAATAAATACATGGTAAATTTTGATTACCATAAAATAATTCTTTTAAACTAAAATCAATATTTATAAAAATTTACTGCCTTTGATTTTGCACTTCTTTCTCATATATCTATTTTAAACCTCAAATTATTAGTTAATTGATAGATCTCATCATATCCCAATGTTACTTAAACCTCAAGAATAAAATTTGAGATGTTACACCAAATTACATTCAAGTTAAAATTATAAAAATTAAGTTGCACTAAGTTAAAATGTAGGAACTAAGTTAACATTAAAACAAAATTATAGGGATTAAGTGATTAATTTTTCTTTTTATACAAACATGGGATTGAATGGGCAAGTGGTCACAACTTTTCTTTGACATCAGCGAGATACAATATACAAAATAAAGGTAAAAGCAGCCCCTAAGCAAACCTAGGATTCAAAGCAGCCCCTAAGCAAAGCTTTCATTTTCATATATTGGCGGCCGATATTCAAGACAAACAAACCATATCCATTCATTTCCCGAAGAAAAGTCAAACTTGAGCACAAGAAAAGTAATAAACAATTTAAAATAGTAGGTTTGGAATGTTTGAAACATACTTCAGGTGAGCTGATTTGGGTACACGTACGTTTTGCTGTTTGTAAACTGATTTTAGAACCTACATCTTGGTTTTAAAAAAAAAAAAAAAAAAAAATCTGATTTTAGAACCCAAAACGGAGGTCGCCCAAAATGCATGCAAACAAGCCAAAACCAAATTATTAAAAATCCTCATTATCAACCCTAAATCCGGTTATATCAAAAGTTGTTGGACCTTCTTAGGACTTTTTTAGATTGATCTTTGCAAAAGTGATTCTTATTTCAACTGAATTTTGTAAATTAAATTTAAAGTTAATTAATGTAGTGTGATTTATGTTTGGATAAGTTTTTATATATAAAAATCAACTTGACAAAAATTTATTTAGATGATAAATTGATCAATCAATTTCAAAATGTTCACAACTACAAAAAAAGCTAAAAACAAGAAAAAGTTACTTCAGTTTTAATATGCCTTTTGGTCCAAAATAAATAAGTAAACCTAATTTGCAAGGATATGAAAAATTGCCAATGTCATAGAAATTTATAATTATTAATATTAAAATGCTTTTGAGCTTGTTTGGAATCGCAGTTTATGAATATATTCACATAAGCTAAGATAAAAACTCATATTACATACTTACCTCGTATACCATAAATTATAATTAAAAAAACTGATTTTGAAAATCTACTATCACCATTCTAAATAAGCCCATCAATAGTGTCATTCCAAATTCATTTCAGAAGTGTCGTGTGGCCCAAGTAGTCGTTAATAGTCATGCGGGTACTGAAGCAAAATGGATATGTGCAAACAATTTGAGGTTCATAGACTCAGAACTAAAGGCATCAAGAAAAATTTTAGCACCCTATATCAGTATGTGTCTTCACAGCAAAACCTGTCATAACCAATCCATCAGACGAAAATAAATATACTGCAGTTTTTCTGAGTTATCAAGTTTTATACGTATTATATAACTTCTAATCTCTAATATAAGATCTAATTTATTGTTTAATTTGAATTACAAATTTTATCTTATATTAAGTACAGGAGGTAGTATTATTTTTTACCTCAGTATGTAACAAACAACTTTACCTAAACCTCACATTTAAAATTTATATTTAACAGACAGAATTTAAGACTTCACGCAGTACTGGTAGTTACTAGTTAGTCTAGTTGCAAATGAAAACCAACCCGCCAGAGCCAAATGTAAGACAACCTTTTCCAAATCTTACAGTTCTTCTGTTGTTTACAAGTTGTACGTATGTCCCATATATATATATATATATATATATATATTCCACTTCATCATAGTAGGTATCAAAGAACTATGCCGAAGCCTGATCTTAAAAGGATCTGATTTATCTTATAATTCACTGTACAACCCCTATCAATTTTCTTTATAATATACAATGGTAGTTAGTCAAGCTAATGATTTAGAGTGTGTTTGGAACAGTGATGGGGAAAATGGAGTTTCTCAATTTAGTTTTTAGTAATTTTATTTTTGGTAAAAGCCCGATTGTGTAATGTGATTTATATTTGGAACAACGATTATATAAATGACTTTTGTAAAAGTAAAACTTGTTTGGATTGACTTAAGCACAAGTGACTATTGTGATAATAGTAAGAGAGAGTGGGTGAAAAAATATTTTAAAGGGTTAAAAACACCAAAAAATAGTTTAAAATAATTTTTGGAATTGAAAAAATACATTAAAGATAAAATTACAATCAGTCTGATAACACACTGGGTACATTTGAAAAAATATTTTAAGGGTTAAAAGCACCAAATAATAGTTGAAATTAATTTTTGTAGCAAAAAAAATACATTAAGGGTAAAATTGCAATAAGTCTAATAGTACACTGGACACAACTGAAAAAATATTTTAACCATTCTCACTCTTCCCAAAAGCTAAATCAATAAAAGCTGAAAAATGGAGCTTATGATAAAAGCTATTAAAATAGAATTAAGCTCGATTGCTCACTTTGAGAAACAAACACTCAAAACTTTTTTTCCAAATTGACCATTGAGTTTTTATAAGCTCAATTGGGCGTTTAGGGGTTCAAAACAAAACACCCCCCCCCCCCCCCAAAAAAAAAAAACCCAAAATGAACTAATAAAATCTTAAGGCCAAACACGCTTATTTTTTCCACCATCAATTTTTTTTGCCAAAATCATGATTTTGGTCTAACCCATCCTAACACGCTCTTTTTTCACAATGTATGTTTTACAAGAAAACTGTGGATTCGGGTGGAAAACCATGATTTTCTTTTCTAAAGCCATTTTTTCTTGCTTTTAAGCTATTTCCAAAAATACATTGTCTAAAATCACTTCTATTACTTTTCTCTTTAAGGTATTCTCCATGAGCAAATCTAAACACAAAATAAGCATCAGATTGAAGAGTGACGATCACAGAAGGAAAAGCCTTCATGAGCCGTTGTTTTCCTTCCATGTCTCGCAATTAAGGTCTTAGTGGCCTTCTTCATGCTGAACAAGACATTGTGCCAAGTGTTCACTCTGGACTGGGCCTTCACCTGCAAGCCCACGTTCATCTCAGCCAAATCCTCCGCCGTCACCGTCAACACCTCCTCCGGCTCGGCGCCGTCCAACATCCAAATCAAGCACCAACAGAAACCCTTCGATATCTCAGAATCGCTATCGGCTCTAAATCTCATCCTCCCTAACTCGTCCATCTCCGCTATCACCCACACCTGCGTTGCGCACCCCGTAACCCTGTTCTCTGGCACGCGAGCCGATTCCTCCAGCGGCGGCAGAAGCGCCGCGAAATGCAATAGCTTTTTCACCCGATCGATTGGCTCCGAGAGAGACCTAAATTCCGAAGCGAGTAGATTAACCTTATTGGCAACGTCGACGTCCGAGGGCAAAGTGGCGGAATCAGAAAATCTAGGGATTTGAGGAACGGAATTAACCTCAGAATGCGATCTGTGAAGAAACCCTGCGTTGTTGTTGATCCTGAGTTTGAATTTGATGTACTTAGGAGCTAGGCGATTATGATTTGACAATTTTGCGAATGAAGAGGAACACGAAGAAGCTGGACTGGTGAACGAGGATGGAGGAGCAGAGGCCATGTTTACCATATTTGTTATAGAATCGGCTTAGTGAAGTGAAGAAAAAAATGATGAAAAGAAGGAGAAGAAGAGATCCATGTGGTGGGGATGATTGGGCGATGACTGATTTATATGGTCAGAGGCGGAAGATGTAAGAAACAGAGGAGGACAATATTAAAATTTCAAAATATTTCGGAGTGGCTTATGGTGGGCCCACCAGCCAGTCTTGCTCTTACGTAATGGCTTACATTACAACAAACCTTTTTTTTTTTTTTTTATTAACAAACATTACAACAAAATTGGTTTAATTATAAATCATAAAGATTTTTTGGGGGGAAAATCTAACGTGAGTCACTTTCCATATTTATAAATTCTGCATTATGAATTCTATTAATTATAGTAATATTAATGTTTTATATCTAATAGTATTATAAAAAAGACAAAACTTAAGTCAAGTTAGTTAAATCCATTATGTCCAGGTATCCAATAAGATTTTGCCACTTATATTAATTTTTCCAATTAGCATTGAACCCCCAAATGCTGAGTTAAACCACCACCGTTAGTTCTAGAATTTTTTCTTAAAAAGAAAATAAAAAATAAAACGCAGGTAAGCAACTCTCTGAGAGGCTGCGCGAGGGATAGGGACACTCTCGTCTTTCTCTGCTTTGCTTCTTCAACTCTTCAGTTCTCTCCAAGCCAACGTGAGTTTCCTCTTGCAATTTCTCTATCTCTTCCTCCTTTCTTTCGATGATTGCTGCAATTTCATTGCTCAAGATGAAATTTTGGTTCTATTGGGTTTATTCCCTGCCTCAACTAGTCGCCAGAATGAGCGCTCACACCCATATTCTTCTTTTCGCGAATAAATTCATCTGGCTATGTCTTTATAATGCTGGCTGTTATGCTTTTGTTTTTGTTCTTGGTCGTGGGTTAGAGAAAGCATCTTTATTTAGATTGTTCGGCATTCTTTTACAGATGTGAGGTTCATTTCCATGTTTAACTGTCACCTAATGCAAGCCGAAGATTTCCTCTATCGTTAGTTCTAGAATCTCTCGGTTCCCATGGCAGCTGGAGTTCTATCTGTTACTTTCCTTTTTTTAAAAAAAAAAAAAAAAATTCCAGAACTAACGGTGGTTTAACCGAGGGTTTGGGGGTTAAATGCTTATTGAAAAAATTAATACAAGTGGCAAAAGTTTATTGAATACCCGGATATAATACACCTAATTGACTTGACTAAGTTCTGTCAGCCCTACAAAAATTGCATGATATGGCTTCCATTATTTCTCAAACTCACCAATTAGTTTAACATAGATTTGTTTTAGTTAATATAGACGTGTAATAGATATTAGTATATTGAGGGATGAACAAAAGTCTAAAAATCTGATTAAAAATTATTTTGAATGCTACAACAGTAGTATTTTATTTTTCATCTATTATTATCTAAAATAACGGACCTTTCACCTCTTCTAATGTAAAATGATTAGTCAATCAAATAAGGGAAAATTACTATAACTTTCTGAAGAGTAGACTTTATTATCAAAAAGTCTTGACAAATGAGAAACATACGGTGATAAGTTTCCTTTTCTTTTCTTTTTTTTCTTTCTTTTTTTTTTTTTTGTCAGCATATGGTGATAAGTTTCACGGTAAGAAAAGACAACACTTTGGGATTTATTGATCATTAAATTCATTTTTTGACACCTCATTAATTCTACCATCAAATAATAGATTTGGTTGTCACTAAAATTAATATATTATTAATTTGGGATCAATTATTAAAATGAGAAACGAGAATAATTTCTTAAAAAGTTAAAATGAAAAAGTGTGTGCATGTAATAAGAAAAGGTTGATATATTCAACTAGCTAGTGATAATAATGTTAGGAAAATTTAAACTAAAAAATAAAGAAAATGGAGATATAATAAAAACTTTAGACTTTCAAATAAATAATCTAAGGTAGAGTGACAAATAGGTCTCAAAATATCAATTTAACGACAATTGGGTTTCTGATAAATTTTTTCAAAAATATAATTTACAAATAGGTATTCAAACAATTGCAAACTTAAAATTATATTTAAAACATAAATGTCTTGTTTACTATTAAGATTTCTATATTTGTAATAGTCTATACTCTACCGTTTTATTTCCAATTGACTTTACAGAAAACTTTTCCAAGGACCGACTTGTAATTCTCTCACAATTTTATAATTTTTTTAAAAAGCTACCACATAGAATATAATACATAAAGTAGTTATTAATAAGGTTAATAACATTTTTGTTCCTTATAATTTAATTGAATTTCAGTATTGGTTTCTATAATTTTAAATTGTAGTTTTTAGTATCTACAATTTATAAGGACTTGGTTTGAATTTAATGATGTTAATTTTTAGTTAAAGCTATCAAACTTAAATCAAGTCTTTATGAAATTATAAGGGGTGAAAAATCATAATTTAAAACTTTAGAGATTAAAAGTAAAATTTGATCAAATTATAGGGCTAACAATAATATTTAGCTTTATTAATAATTATGATGGCTACTATAATGATAAAATGGTGCATGGAACCTACACGTTCCTCTTGACGTCCCTGGAAAACTTGAAAGAAAAACAAAACAAAAACGAGTCAGATTAAAAAATAGATCCGTAGAGTTTTTTTCTTTTTTCTTTTTTGTGTACATTTGGATATGCATAGCCATATATCATCATATTTGATGATATCACCGACCAATTATGGTTTCTCTCCTTTGCTATTCCGGTTTGCTCACATCCTTTATCTCAAAACTATGTGATTTTAGGTAAACTTTTTTATTAACATCTAATATTCATAAATTAATTTTTAGTGCATTTAATATTCTTAAGTATTTTATAAGTGACTGACAAAAATGCTTTAAGGGTAAATTTGTACTAAAAATTACTTTATAAATACTGGATATTGTTAAAAAATATTTTGGTATGCTGAATACACTAAAAATCATTTTAGGATATTGGATACTATTATAAAATATTTCAGAGTGTCGAGTGCAAGATTTTAGATGCCACTAACAAAAAATATTGTAAGGTGCTGAGTGAATTAAAAGTCAATTTATGTTACAGAATGTTACTGAAAAAATATTTGAGAGTTGTGGATGCGCTTTTTCTTTTTTTAAAATAAAAAAGACATCTTACTTTTTTGACTCATAAAAAAGAGAACACAAGTTTAAATTCTAAAAACTAATTTATAAGGGAGACAAATTTTTTTGTATTCTAATCTTTGAAAAGGATTAATCTTAAGTCTAAAGTTTTTTGTTAAAAAAAAAAGCGTCTTTTTATTTTTCATTTTTTTATTTCCCATGAGAACAAGTTCAAGTTTGACCAAGAAAATACCAAGTTCAAGCTGTCTTTTCTTAAAACAAAATAAAAACAAAAATCAACATGTCATGATTGTTGATTAAGCAAATGTCATTTAGGCTGTCGTCTCTTCCCTGCTCATAAAAAAGATGAGCAAGGTGTGCTCATTACCCCAATTTTAGAGGTGGACCCATTTTTTTTATAAATTTTTTATGTATTCTTATTTATTTAGATTAAATTGTATACTATACTTTATAATATTTTTATCATTTGATATCCCAAATTAATTAATTTTTAATCTTACATTCAGAAATATTTTTCCCGTAACATCATAATCTTGAAATATTTTTCTAATAGCATGTAATATTTAAAATATTTTTTTGACATCCAGTATCTTAAACTAAATAATTTTTATTTAATGAAACTATTTTTAAAAAAATAAAAAAAATCCTAAAATTAGGGTGATGAGCATTCCCATGCTCATTGTTTTAATGAGTAGAGAATGAGGCTTTGACCCCTCGTATTAGGGGTGGGTATGGGCAGGGCGAGACCCCTGCCTGATGCCCTGCCCAAAGGATGAACGGGCTACATTTTGTAGCTTGATGTCCAGCCCTACCCGCTAAAAGGTCTAACCATTTTGGGCTGAGTAAGGGTGGGCTTCCCTACCCAAGTGATAACACCTTATCTTGTCCACTTATGAAAAAAATAATTCATTATGAATTTCATAAACATTCATGCATTTACTAATACCATATATGTCTTAACTTTTCCCTAAGTAATATAAACTTCAAATACATTCGATGATTTCACATCTTGGGATATTTCAAAATAAGTCTACAACTTGAGTCTTGAAATTTAAAAAATATCATATGTCTTAACAAATATCCATACTTTAAAAATTAAACAACATCCATAATCCATTATAAATAAGAAAACAAAATGATTGTAATTAAAGCCGTGAAGTCAAAGTAGTTTGCATCAATTCAATGTTCCAAAAGTTGATCAAATGATGAAGCATCTGGAAAGAAAATAAAAAGCAACTATAATTTAATACAACACAAAGTAAAGAAGAAAGGAAGAAATCTATTTGTAAATAGTGTTTAGTGGTTAGGGCAAAAAAGAGAGGATCAGAAGAGTATTATACAATAGACAATATATATTTTAAATAAAAATATATATATGAAATAATATTTAATTGATATAAAATTTTATATTTTAAATAAATGAAAATAGTTTTCAGGGCAGGGCCAAATGGGCAGGGCAGCACCCCTTGCCCGATGCCCGGCCCTGCCCGGTTATTAGCCCGCCCAAAGCTGCCCAAAATTTTTTTGGGCCACTTTTTTAAGGCTGGGCTGGGCTGGGCAAATTTTTGCAGGGCATCGTCATGTATACATGAGTAGGGCCTAGCCCCACAATCTACACCGGTTGGACTTCTGCCAACTCCCAGTGTAAGTGCACCTATGGCACTAACTGCCCCTCTCTAGGCAAATCATGTTGATTAATAAAGTGCATTTACAAAACAATGGCATCCACACAATCACATAACTTATGGCATAGTGTATGAAGGATAATGTCCCTACCTCAAAGCTTTAATATCCCCTTTTTAAACGTGACTCGAAAAACGTGTCGTATCCGGCCTCCAAATCGGTCCTAAAATATTAAATGTACCAAAAATAGGTCATAACCTATCCAAGTATCATTTTAGACTATCACATAGTATTTATTGTGGTTATATTAGTCTATGGTGAAAATTTACAAAAATACCCCCGGGACCCCAGCCTCGCCTCGCCGTACATAGCCCGAGGCACGTTTTCCAAAAATTTTGACTAAGGCTATTCTAACTTATTTTCTGGGTTCGCCCAAGGAATCCATTTCTGGATTCGAAATCACCAAATTCACTGTCAAATTACGAAAATACCCTTGACAGCCCCTATTTAAGGATTTCAGTGGCGTTTTCGTAATTATGCTTTTTCGGCCTCTACCGAAAAAGTGCCCAACTGTAACCCCACCTATTTTTGCCCACTGAGTCCAATGGAACCATTTATTTCATGAAAATCCAACTCCTACTACCAGATCTGGTCTGGCCGAAATATTGAGAGAAAAATAGAAAAATGGAGCTTTGTGTTTTAGCTTTTAAAACTTGTATTTTTTCACTTCTAATCCTTGATTAACTCATTTAAGCACTTCATAATCATGATTTAAAGGATTTTGGGCAGTATAACCCCTTAGGGTTATGACTTTTCCAATTTTATAACTTAACCAAAAATCACATAAACCAAACAACAATCACCAACAACAACTTCAATACACTAAGAAGTTGAGGTTTTGGAGATTACCTCTTGATCCTTGGTGTTTCTCTCTCTAAGACGTCCTCTCTCTCTTCTTAACCTTGAAGATTAGCTTGCTAATCCATGATTTTCATGAAGAATAAGAGATTAGAGGATGAATACACAAAATAAGAAGCTTAAATCACCTTAGAACACAAGCTCTTACCTTGATTTTCCTTGCTCTTTCTCTCTAGCTTCAAGAGCTTCACAAACTCACTCTCTCTTCCTTTTCTCTATGGCTTGGACGAAATATGCACAAGGGGAGGGAGAATATGTGTTTTAATATTTTAGTCTTCATGTTTCATCCTAGCCCTTGATCTAACCAATGGATGAGATCTCTCCACCTTTCATGGTACACCATCCCTCCACCATCCCTCCCACTATACT
The DNA here is from genome assembly GCA_963855925.1 of Inga laurina. Taxonomy (NCBI): domain Eukaryota; kingdom Viridiplantae; phylum Streptophyta; class Magnoliopsida; order Fabales; family Fabaceae; genus Inga; species Inga laurina. The sequence goes on from OY979709.1 coordinate 17,016,032, forward strand.
CCCTTGCTTTAGGCCATACTCATTCAACTTTATGCCATACCTTCCTATCATTTATGTCCAATGGGTTTGACTAACTTTTTCCCTTATTTTTCCATGTATTAAACGAATTTGAGGGAAGGTAGAGTAGAAAAAAAATGTTTTTCATATATTCCACAATTTATCTAATTGAACTATGTATAATTCCCCCAAATTCCCCAAATTCTTGATTTTATTCCACCGAGAATAATCCCTTTTATGCAGTTTCCTTTATTTTCCTTGATTAATTGAAATTAACTCTAATTAATTGGAAAATAATTAATCTTGGGCTAAATTGGCAAAATTATGATTTTGCTATCCCCTTTGTAATTTAATTCAATTTTTGAATTAATTTGCCCATTTCCTTATGAATATGAATATTTCAAAATTCACAAGATCCAAATTCATGAATATTCACCATTTTATTGAATTATTCACATAATTACAATATATTTTTTGTGAATAAAATTTGGGGTGTTACAAATTAGGCTAACTGCACCGGTTAAGTCTAATATAAATATTTTTTTTTACCTAAAGGCTAATATAAATAGTTGATCTTCTATATTTATATATTAAAGAAAGACTCATAACATAAGTGTAATTAATTATATATTAAATTTAGGATTAATATAATATTTGATCCCTTAAATTTGTCATCATTTTGATTTCGATTCTTCAAGTTTCAAACATAGGTTTTGGTCCCTTAAGTTTAAAAACATTGTTCCGATAATTTAATAAAAACATAAAATATTTCAATATTTTGTCCATTGACCATGAGGATCAAACCCCATCCATAATTTGAAATTTGAGGGACCAAAATCAAAGTAAGAGCCAATTTAAGGGATTGAATATTGTATTAACACTTAAATTTGTATATTTTTGGGCATAACTAAATAATACTCCCTTAGTTCCTTTTTATAAGACATAATTATTTCAATGAGTATGTTCCCTTATATAAAACATGCTTTGGAGATGTCTAAACATTTAATGCATTTTTTTTATTTTTCCCTTAATTAATTATATGTCTCTCTCCTCAATTTTCCCCACTCATTCTTTTTGGTCAATTTTTCCACTCATTCTCTCTTCCACCCACCTTCTTTTATAAAAAACGGTGTTTTGGAAAATAAGTTGCATTTTTTACATATTTATTGTCTTTAACTAATTTTAACTAACTTTTTTATTTCCGTAATTCAGTTATTTGTATATTATAAAAGGTAACTGATAGAGTATCACTTTGGTCCTATTTATAAGTCATTTTTAACTAATTCTCACATATCAACAAGAGTTAGTTAACTCGTTAACTATGGACTAAATTTCTAATTTTGCCCTTATCTCTTATTGGTTCCAAAAGTCAACATGAATAAATTTCTTTTATTTATTGCAATTAATAGGAGTAACAAAGTATAAAATGCATTTACTACCCTAAAACTGAATTAAAAATAGAATCACTTTTTTTTTTTGTTAAAAATGACTTAAAAATAGGACCAAAGTGATATTTGATAGTATCGAGTATCCACTAATCTGAATTTAAACATTGACAGCATTAAATGGACAACAAGTATCCTAATGTAGATGATGTAATTTATCAAAGATATATATTATAGTGTTAAGGGTATATTTTTCTTCGGAAATTATCATGGTGGAGCAATTTTGTCATGAAAGTTTTTGGGAGTGCAATGTCACCTTGGAAATTTCCAAATCGTAGCAATTTTGCTCTGGCCATTATCCCAATTAAGTTTAACTGTTAGTTGACTAAATATGTTGAGCTAACAGTCAAAGTGTCATCCACATCATTTTTTTAAAGTGCAAATTTACCTTGGAAGTTTCCAAACTGTAGCAATGTCACCCTAACAATTATCTAGGTTAAATTTGATTGTTAGTTAACCGAATATATTGAGCTAGCAGTGTGAACAACATTGAAGAAGAAAAAAGTTACATATGGAGGAGGAGCTCACATTCGCCAGAGAATAATTAAGGAAAGGATTTAATTACTAGATACATAACACACTAAGGATGATTGCCGAGAATAAGGCTATCAAAAACTCTCTGCCGTCGTACCCTAGTGAAGGAAAAATAGGTAAGTACCTTTTTTATTTTCTCTTTATCGCACAAGATGTTTTCACCTATTTGATTGTATCTAATTCTTCATACGAGAAGCATTTTTTTAAAAAAAGAAGGTTTTTCACTTATTTTTAAATGTAACTTTGAGAAAAATGCAGTGGATGACATATGAACTTGCCAAATAAGTATATTTGGTCAACTAACAAGTAAACTTAACCTAAATAATAGCCAAGGCTGAAATTACTATGATTTGGAAATTTCTAGGGCAACATTACTCCTTAGTGACAACTTCTGTGGCAAATCTTCACCTATTTCTAAAACAAAAGTGACATGGATGACATGTGGACTGTCATCTTAGCATATTAGTTAACTAATGGTCAAACTTAACTGGGATAACAATCAAGGAAAAATTGATATGATTTGAAAACTTTTGGGACGATATTGAACTCCAAAAAACTTTCATGATAAAATTGCTCCACCGTGACAATTTTCGGGACAAAATAGACCTTTAATCCTAAACTATATATGTTAGTTTTATATCAATTATACTACTGAAAATGATTTAAATAATTGATAATAGGACTATTTAACTACTCCACCTCTTGATGCACAAAAATTTTAGTTTATTAGTGTGATTTTGATCTTAAATGTAACATTTTAATTCATTTTGTCGCACAAATTTATAATTTTTTCATATACTACCGTTACTGATTACACACTTCAACGAGTTTTCATTAAGATATACTCCTCTAATTCCATTTATAAGTCACTTCTAGCATGTTTCACATAGACAAAAAAAATATAAAACTTCATTAATTCTACCTTAAAATTTAACAATTTTCTAACTTTATCCCTATTTAACTATACACTCTTCAAGAAAATAACAATCTATAGAATGATAAATGAAGAGTAAAATTGAACATTTATGTAAAAAATATAATGACCCACCTTATAAATAGGACCAAGAAATACATTCTCTCTTTCCCTTATAAATAAGACTAGAAGAGTAGTTCCAATGTAAATTATTAAAAAAGACATTTTAGAAAAACTACCACATCTTTTTTTTTTTCTTTTTGAGAAAAATCAAAGTATGGTCTCAAGGAAAATAAAAAAAAATATCAAAAGAGTTCTAATATATAATTCACTATCTAAAAACTTCCAAGGGACATCAGTAATATAAATTCGAGTTGTGAAATTACCTATTTACCCCCATTGTTAATATAACATAAACTTATCAACAGTAACACTATGACTTGTCAATATGGCACAAACACTTGTAAATGGTAACACTATGATTGGTTAATATGACACGTACACTTGTCAACAATAACACTATGATTTGTCAATATGACACACATGTTATTAACAGATGGACTTGTCAATGATAACATTATGACTTGTCAATGGGGGCAAATATGTAATTTCACAATTCAAATCTATATCCTTGAGGGTCACTTGAGAGTTGTTAGATAGTGAATCATATACTGACACTTTTTTAATATTTTTCTTTTTTGGGGCCATACTACAATTTTCCCTTTCTTTAATAATCAACTTAATTAATTTTGGGGTTAGGGGCATTTTTGCTCCAGAAGTTTTCAGGGACATCACTACATGTAACATCATACCACCTAAGATTTCTCAATCAACGTCTAGGTTGATCATGACACCTAGAATCTCAATATCACACATCTAGGAAATCATCTTCCTTAGTTCTCTAATCAAATGATGGGTTTGATTACTTCCACCTCTAGGTCTACACATCAGATTCTCGGGTGAACCACTATATCTTTCGATTCCATAATGATTCGCCACTCCACAATAACCAAATAGTGTATACATATAGTCCACAAATCACATATATCCACAATAACAAACCATACATGTGTATACACAACCACTATTTCAAAATCATCTTCTACCACCAAGGTAGAGATCTAAGAGAGCTATCCTAGAAAAGTTCCATACTTGCCAGGAACTGCAGCTCTGATACCAAAATGTAACCTCCTGCCGTAATTAATATTCGGAATACGCAATTAAAGTGAAATAGAGACCAATAAGAAACAAAACTATTTCAAAATCCCATCTTCACGAAAGAGTTTTCACAAATACCTTTTGAAATATAATATACCTGGTCTCATTCAGATTTCGAATACAATTACTATGCAAAGATAAATCACATTTATATCAATATCAGAGTGTACAACATAATCATCCCAGTAATCCCGGGTTTCATATCTTCACTAAACAATCATAGGGCACATTAGCCCATACAACTCCTTAAATAGGGATTACACAAACCCATTCGAACACATACTCAATACTCATCCAAATATACAAATATACATCCCAACTATAATGATAACCAACTACCGAATCTTCAACGCGAAGGAAGTCCTCTTCACCCTTTGCTGCTTACTCCATCATCGATCTACTACCCTGTCTAAAAGGTTAGTAGGGGAGGGTGAGATTCTAAAGAATCTTAGTAGGAAACAGATACCTATATGCATGTATGATATGTATTTAATGTATGACATGCTTGCAATACATAACTCATGCTCACACAATGACATATCTGCGTGCTCAATGTTTCAAAAACATACTTATGGCCATAGCATAACTAGAAACAGAGCTACAATCATTCATACATGTTTCACATAATCAAGCAAAGCAATACATTCATCAATACACAAACTCAAATATCAAAGCATGCAAGAGAGGTAAATTCCCTACCCTCTTCCATGTATGCTCCAACTTCGCTTACTCACGATCATAACGAATACTGAACCACGATCAGGGCGAATATCAACCCTATAACCAAAGTAAGGACATAGGGTTATTCTCTATTCCAAAACCTTACTTTCATATCACTTAAAGTTGGTTACCATTTATGACCTTTAGGTGGCTAATCAAAGTCTAAACATATGCCTAAAGGCTTGGGAAACACTTGACCAAAGATCATCTTTTAAAATTCTAAAATGCTGATTTTTGGGGGTTGGCCGCGGCCCACAAATCCACTGCCCACGGCCAAAAAAAGCTCAGAAACATTTGGGCCACGGCCCAAGAATTCACTGGCCGCGGCCAAAAAATCTTGTTTCTTGGCTGAACTTCTAAAAATCATAACTAATTCCACAAAAATTGAAATGAGGTGATTCCAAAGCCAAATGAAAGCTATTCAAGTCCTCTACACAGGAAAAATATTGGCAATTACTAGAAATCACCACACAAATACAGAATTCACCAAAACTCAAGACTGTCCCAAAACAGTATTCATTTTCGACCTCAAAATTTGGACAGTCATATCTCACAGAAGACAAAACGAAATGGTATAAATTATGTATTCATTTTAAAGCTTGGGATGTGAAATTTAAGACTGGAAAGTTTCATAATTTTCAGACACCATTTGCCCAATCAAAAAGTCCACACAAACAGACTGCTCATACAGAATTCACACTGGACAGAATTTCCAAACTTTCACAATTGCTTCCAAAGGTTCCTATTTTCACATCAAACATTATTCCCACATAAATTTTCACAAGGAATCCATTCGAAACACCAAATCAACCAAATTCACATTACATTGACATGTTTCCACAACATGTCACACAATTCATCACACAAAACACGCATTGCACCACTTTCCATTTCACATTCTCAAATCACTTCCAATGACACCAAAACACACTATGTCATCAATTTAATCACAATTCACCATTCAAAACATCCAATTCGAAAATCACTCAAAATCAGGGAAAATATCACAATTCTCAAAACTCCACCAAAAACCACAATCAATAGATCAAAAGGGAGCAAACACTCACCTCTTCCTCTTTCCCAAACAAATTCCTTGATTCTTCATCTTTCCACTTTTGCTCAAGCAACAAAACACCTCCTCTCACAAATCTAAAACCATAGAGATAAAGCTCTCATCACTATGAATAAGATTATAAAATGACATTAGAGCATTGGAGGACAACAAGCTAACCACAAGCTCACATTTTCCCTTTCTCTTTCCTCCTTGAGCTCATGAAAATGGAGGCTTAGGAGAGAGATGAAGATGATGAAGAGAGTGATCAGTTTTTTGGATGCCAAAACCGACCTAAAAGTGAGAGGGAGAGAGGGAAAATGAGTGGCAATGTTGACCATGATCCTAGGGTCCATAAGTTGCCAAGTGTCAACGTCTTGCTTACCTCCCATGAGCTGACATAAGCTTACACACATGTGATTCCACCCCTTGATCTCTTGCACAAATCAATCCTAACCATTGATCTTGAAGTTACCAATGAGTTTCCTCTTCGGTAACTGACCAATTGGTCGGTAACTTTACCGTTTTGCCCCTGATTATGGTAATTCCTCTTGAATCACCACCAAACACATCATACCATTCCATTTATCACAAAACATACCTTCCCTTTATTCTAAGTTAATTTGGATGTTAATCCACAATTGAACTCATATACAGGGTTTAGGTACGAATCACAACATATTCGAATCACATTCGAATCTCAAATCACATCGGATTCTCCAAAAGGGTTATTTATCACTAACCACATCCACTTTTGGAGTCATTATCTCTTAATCACAATTTAGGATCTTGCTAAACCAGGGCTTAGCAGTCCATTTATCTCAGGCTTATTCTCTAGCCTCAAGTCTCATAATTCGGGGTATTACAGCGGGCGCTTTTCTCTACGCGACCGATGTTGCGTGGTAATGATAAATCTGCTCTTCTAGTAGCAAACAAATTTTCATATGGAATGGACTTGTTAGGGTGGTCCTTGGAACCCCCATCCTTTATTTTCGATATCGTTCCCGGATTTTCTTCATCTTTTAGGTGGCAACGGCGGCGACAATTCATGTGCTTCTCTGACTCTAACCTACGGTTAGGGTTTCCAACGGTGGTGTTGTTTGGCTTTAGAATTGTTATTGTTGAACTTTGGCCTTCTGTTTATTATGTGTTTGGTTTGGACTTTATTTCTTGTAATCCTTAGTTTATTTCAATGCCATTTTATTTCTGACAATAAAAAATTGAAGAAGACGACTTTATCACATAGGGTGAACCTTCTGATGCAAATTAAGCACATAACTGGCAGCTTCCGCGAAGCAAAGAGAATCAAGAATCCTAGGCAGCCGCAAACCGTGGTAGATTTCTTTCTTTCTGGGCGAGAGATTAAATTTTCAAGCATAGTTAACATCGAACCTTCTGTTCTGTTCAAACTTCAAAGTTCAAACCCAACAAAATGGATTCCACAATTACCCACCCACCCACACCACAAAAACTAAAATGAAAAGTTGGGTCAAGCCAAAATGGAACGAAGAGGCTGCTAACACATCTATGATTACATGAATAATTTGTCTGACAAGAAACAGTACATTGCATTTGCATACAACGCCAAAATATGTGGGAATGATACAGAAGACCGGTCGTCCAAACTTATTTTTTTTTCTCTCTTGTTGTTTGACCATCCTAACATTTGATATCAGGTTGATCCATGATTGGTATTAGAGGTCCTTTTCTTTTGTTTCTAAGCATTCAAACAGAATGAAATAGAAATAGAATATGAAAAAAAACAAGGCTCAACAACAACAGCTCAAAGCTACAGCTTTGCTCCAAGTTTAGTGGCAATTAAGGACAAGTAGTGCACAGCCATGCCTTTCCGCTTCCGCAGACAGTGCCCCATGTCTGATGTTGATGGCCTTCCCACTCCACACTTCCCTGCACTTACAGGCATTATAGGTGCCAGGTATTACCTTGGCCAAGTCTGATGCCTTTGCAGATATCACTGTCTTCTGTTCATTCAGGTTGAAGAAAGCAACATAAACTTCTCCTACATATAAAGATGTAATAGAGAGAGTGAACAATATGGGAAATCCAAAATAATAACTGCTAGAACCAGCCAAATAAGTACGCACATGCACATTGAGAAGGCGACCAAATTGAAAAATGTATATAAGAGATACTATTCTGGTATTTAATGTAAAACCTAATTAACTAATTTAATTAGATTAAGGAAGTTAGTATAAAAAAAATCAATTAAGGAGTTAGTTAAGTTAGTTAATATAATATGTTTTTCTTAAACACTCTAACCATCTTTCTTAATTCCCTTCCCCTTTCTCCCACTTGATTATCATTGAGAGAATATTATTAGGGTTGATTTGGGAAAAATTGATAAATATGTGAAATAGGTCTTACATTTATGACCAACATCAACTCCTAATTAGATCCTAGATTAAGGATCGGAGGAGTACTTAACCAATTTGGATAGATTAAGGAAATGTGATTAACTAGTTAATTATAAAAAATGTGATATGATCTCTCTAAAATATTCCTATGTAACATTTGATTATTTATTAGTTTATAAGTTAGATAAATTAGTTTGGGGAAAATCATAAATACAAGAGAGAATATAGATTAAGACTTTATATTAGAACTAAATCCAACTTCCAACTAGCTCTTATATTAGGGACTGGAGGGAGTGAAAGATTTGCATAAATTTTGGGTAGCAAATATTTATAGGTATAGCACATCTACAATACTAGGGAAAAAATTAAGACCTTGGGAAGGTCATGCCCCTATTAGTTCCCCCTCCCTCGGGCCATTGACTGAGGGAATTGGGACTTTGGGTTTCACGAGTGAGCGAGGAGACAGATTGAACGAGAACACGCAAAAAGGATTATGGTTATTGTTTCATGATGAGTAATTTTCTATCCTATTGTTTGGAGTAGGGGAAACTGAAGAAAATTATCAAACATGAGGATAAGTATTTTTGTTTTTTCGGCATCATACCTCGTCTTCCTTTTGCAATCCAAGAGTGAATCCCATGAAGAGAATGAGTTTCAGCTGCATTGAAGGCCAACTTGCATTAGAAAAACAGACAAAAGGACATGACTATAAAACTTCCAGAAACAATTCTAGTTATCATAGAAAGAGGTAAATAAGGACAATTATTCACCTTTGGCAGAATCTACTGTCGCACACAGGCTGGAATAACTATTTACCAGGGTCCCATTATGGTTCAATTCCCACATCTATTAAGACTGGAAAGGTCAGCTTCCAATAGATTACAAATAAAATAGACAAAAAAGGAGGAATTACTATAAAGTCTCAAGAAAGGGATTTAATTACCCATAAGTCCGAGAATAACTAAGTAGCATGCAATAGCAAATTCTAGTACAGGAAATGACAACATATTTATACTGCTTACTAGTCATTAAGACTTTTTGATAATTAAAACCCTTCCTTGGGATCTTAAAGTAATTCTCCAAAAAACAAAAATCTGTGCTTAATTGGCAGAAAAAAAACCAGCAGCAGGACATAGCGCTGGTTCTAAAATATATAAGAGCCACATGCCACTCTTGTCAATGAAATATGGACTACATCATACCTGATTTGCATCCCATCTGCAATTAGAAAATGAGCCTCTCTTAAATTCTTTAGAAGTAAGCTTTCTTTTTGGAGAAGCTTCAAGACAAAGTTGCTTTGTGTTGGCTGCAACCAAATGATGTTTTCTTCTATAGTCTTCTTGATTCGTACTCTTTTCTCTGTATCCACAGCAATACAACAATTTCTGTTGTCAACATCGGGACAAATTATCTTTAAAGGGAAAAGGAACCTAAACAATTAGGAACAGATAAAGATGAAATGTGTTTACAACGCTACACGAATTTCTCTCTTATGCACACAGAAAGGTGCCTGATGCTTGCTTCCTGAGCTCCTTGTCCAACAGATTCTTTCAACATCCTCTTTAAGGCTTTCAAGTGACCAACCAACTGCCTTTGACTCAGTACAGCCAGTGAGACCAATTAAATGTGTGTGTGATGTTTGCCTACTTCTCTTAGATCCTCTCATTTGCTCAGCAAGATCCTGTCCTTGAATCTTCATATTCATCAAGCTTGTGATATGTGGAAACTGTAAGTGCAGCAAAATTGATAACAGACTAATCAGACAAACCCACTATTCCCCCTATGCCCCGACACCCAAAAAAGAAGAGAGACATTCACATGCCTCCATATTATTTGAGCTAAAAGCATTAATCTCCAGAAGAGTAGGATTTGTGATGAGATCATATGTCGTTTGATCAAGCTTCCGCACATCCCCTCCATACATGAGAGGAGACTTTGCCATAGCCCACAAAGTCATCTGTAGGGATTATGTTAATAATGTATGTGCACACACAATGACAGGCACATGTGTATGTTGGAGAGCAAGGCAGTAATGCTTCATGCATACCTGAGTTTTTTGCTCTTCTAGATTAAGGCGACCGTACCTGTGTGGACCTTCATTTGAACCTTCAAAGACCGGGGGGGGGGGGGGGGGGATTTAGTTTCAGATCCATATCCCAGAAATCTTAAAATTAAAACAACTCATAGTAGTTTTCTACCATATGAGATGAATGAATGCACATTTTTCTAAATTTTTGAATGCTTTCTCCAACAGATTTAGTGCACTGGTTATGTCCAAAAATTTGAAACTTTTAATATAATAGACATCTGCGGTTGGCAGAGAAGATTCACGCAGCAAGCAGATTCAGTTCAATCATCCGTTACCACCAACCCAATAGAGTATGAAGGTATATTCAATCTGGATAAGAAAAAGTAGCAGCAAGGTAGCATATCTGAACCACCTGGATCAGTTAGCCATCCCAATGGCAGCATATCTAAATCAGGCCATGAATATCCCTTCAAGCCCCTTGCTCCTATCATATTAGCATTAGAAAAATCCCTGATTCAGAATAAAATGAAGTTATATAAATATAAAGACAAAAGTAACTGAAAACAGATAAGTAAGTAGCATAGTTGCTAAGTACTCTGAAGGCTGAGTTTTCAATATTAACCTCAAAAAATTTTTTACTCACCTAGTCACATCAAAATGAGCCGCGACATCACCCCATGTATCCCAGTCATCTCCTGTTATGCGATATAAGTTAACTAGTCCACTGACGTCCTTGGCCATTGCTGGTGTCACACTGGTTCCAGGGGACACAGAGTATACAATGGGCCGATCAAGTGCCCTGAGAATCTGAGCATAGCATAACAAAATGTAAGTAATCCAGATAAGTCTGCCAAAATACTTCAGACCTACCATTTATTTTTTTCTCTTTTTTTTCTTGGGTTGCTTTTTCGTTTTTTTTTTTTTTTTTTGGAAGAGGAGCTGTAAAGATAAAAGAATCCAGAATGATGTGAGAGTGAATAAAAGAGAATGAGGACTTGCCAACCTGCATCATACCTTTGAAACATAACTTATTTCATTCAAATCTAAGTCGTCGCCAAACACGCAGTCGTGTTTCACTGAAAGGGAAAAATCCATGTGCATCAAAGTTGCAGAAGAGTTACAAGCAGTACTGTTTAAGATTTCTTTGATGACTTTCTATCTCTCTTTTCCCGACCATAATGCCTAAATTGACACATAAATTAATAACCAATTTATGCTTTGCAGATGTTAGTCATTTCTAGATGTCTGAAACTCTGAATGCTCGAAGGAAAAAAAAGGGAATCTTTAGCCACTGAATTTTAAGTGTGGCTCAAGGAAGGAGGAAAACTACATTAGTCTTACGGTGTTTTGAGATAAAAGTTTCCTATAATATTAGAACTTTCACCCAAAGTTAGAGGAAACTTTAAAATACCATCTCTCTCTCTCTCTCTCTCTCTCTCTCACACACACACACGAGCACACATACATGGATGAAACAGACAGTAAAAATGCTTCACTTAGGGCTTGTTTGGTATGAGGGGAGGGTAAGAAAAGTGGACGAACAGAAAATTTTTTTGAGTTGAACTTATAAAAATCAGAGAAATAGGGTTAAAAGATTTTAATTAATTTTTTTTACTCTTTTATCTTACATCTTCTTTTCATTAAAATTTTGTAACCCCACTTCTCCAATTTTTTTAAATCTAACCCATAAAAATTTTGCCTCCCCTCCAAATCCCTCATACCAAACAGACCCTAGGTGAGGATGACATCTTGGAAGCAATGTCCGAATGCATCATAAATTTCATCAATGTTGATAGATACTCTGATATAGAAGAATATATAAACGTAAAATGAATACCATAATCGACACCCCATGAAGCATACTGCTCATAGAGGGACCTCAAAAAGGCTCTTCCAGCCCCAAGCTTCGTATTTACACTCATGAAACCATGAGGCATCCATGCACAAGCCCTTTCTGGGATTGCTATATCTTTTGCATGCCACACTTTACCGGATTCTGTATATGCGACTCCCTAGCAAATTAGGAAAGGATGAATTGAAAGGTCAACCAAAAACAAACAAACAAACACTTGTAAGATCTGAGACTCTGAGTAGAGCAAGTTCAACATCAAATCATTTTCTTATCTGAGGAACAAGAATCCAATAAAGAAAGAAAAACAGTCCTTATGCAAAGCTATGCATAACCTCCTAATGATGAATTTTTAGGTAAAATACTACTATGTTACATAAGTGGCCCATTGATTAGTATTATTGTCAAAGACAATAAGAAACAAATTATCATGTATCATATCTTAGCAGAAAATTAGGAATGCGGAGCAATACCTTCCTTGGATCAATGATAGGGGTGTTTGCATTGACTGCTTGAGTACTTATCCCTCTCATAACATGAATCCCAAACTTCAAACCCATGCTATGTACTTTATCTGCCACTTCTTTGAACCCTTTCCCACCTTTAGAAGAAGGCCATCTTTGTGGATCAGGGATCATCCTTCCCCATTCATCAATCACATCAAATCCAAGAGAATCAGTATAAGCACCCTCAACTTTCCTTCTATACCAAAGGTAATCCACCACAACATACTACAGGTTTTTGCATTAAAGAAATCATATCAATATTCAACCAAGAATACTGGTAAAATAATTAAATTCACCTACATAGTGGCCTGCAATATTTATACCTCATATCCATGAGCATGGAGATGCTTGGAGATGACTTCTGCACTCTGTAAGAATTCTTCTTCCGAAATTGTCCAGCAAAAGGAATCATAGGAATTCCAACCTCTTGGTGGGACTCTTGCTTGCCATAGGCCTCTCTTGTTCTCAGATATATTTTTAGATGTCACACTGAAATGAATTATCAACTATGCTCAAACAATATGTTCCCCATCAATTTTAAATTTGATTGAAGGAATTTGGGAAGCCTAAACTAGAAGCTTAAGAGGAGACTAAGAGAAAATTATGTTCAAGCATTTGCCACTTGTTAATCTAATTTCTCACAACTTAAGACAGAGAAACGTCTGTTAGTCATGGATGATGCCCAAAAGATGAAAGGTTGTATACTAAAGACTAAAGCTCAAAATGCTAAAACTGTCATCATCCATTTTCAAAGTAGCTTTTGACATGTAGGCACGAAACAGATCAGCTCAAAACATCAGCTTTTAAAAGCTATTCCCAGAATCGGCTTTGAAAGATACTGTTCACCCTAACCGTCAAATCCCTTTTCTTTTGTTTTTGGCTTTTGACATAACTTGGGCCCTTAACAACAGCAGATTTTGGATCGCAAGGTAAAATATCTTTCTCCTAAATTTTGAGCACATTATCTTTCAGGAGTCAGAAATCACACATCCAAACTGAAGCAGACTTGCTAAACATGATGTAGAACAACTGATATGTGATAGGTTTAGTCAGAAACAGCAATCCAGCTATGCTTTCAGCTGCATAATTCCAGAACGCTATCTTGCTCTAAGTTTGTTTATTCACGAAACAAAAGCCAAACTGTTCCTCAATACGCAGATTTTCGAACCAATTATCCAGAAGCAAGCTATCAAACCCTAAAGCTACTAATTAAGCTAATGTAACATCAAAAGAAGAAGATAATGGTAACAATTAACATACCTCTGAATACCCAAAAGAAGGAGGAAACAGATTGAGATCACGGAGACACACTTCATGGTTGCAGGTGCGACTGTTGGACAAACCAGGAGAACGGAAGTTGCTAAGTAGTAATAGAGTTAACTTCCTGCAAAAAATATGAAATAATATATAAAAAAAAAAAAAAAAATCTTTTGTTGGGTGTACAAAATGATACCGTTGCTTGTCCTTTTCCTGTACAGTAGCTGTTTCTTCAGAGATAGGCCGCATATTGATATCGTCCCCGTCGCAAACACTCGTAAGCCCACGTCGCTACTTCACGCGCGTATCACTGTAATTTTTACCAAATGGAAACATATTACGAAGTGGAGAAAGAAAACGGATATGTTTGGCTGTAATCTTTTCATTAGTTAATGTATTTCAATTTTTATTAAAAAAAATAAACATAAATTTTGAGGTTAAAGATCATTTTTATCCTGAAGTATTTACTTGATGTTAATTTTATCCTGAAAGTTTTTCAAGGGCCAATTTTACCCCGAAAGTGTCAAATTTAGAGGCCTGGCAACTGTCGTGCCCTCCTACCCATCGAGGCCTGGCATTTGCCCTGACGGCTGCTCTACCCAAGCTCGCACCTTAGGTTTTGCAGCGACTATTGCGCCCTTCTACTCATCAGGGCCTGGCACTTACCCCGACAACAAGGTATAGTTCGCACACTTCAGCGCCCAAGCTGAGCGGCCGTCAATGCAGATCTTTATGGTAGTAGCAAATATTTAAATAAGAACTTTGAAGGCCGAAGAGGGGAAAGGTTCCATGTGAACAGTACTTGCACATAGGTTAGTTGATCCTAAGAGATGGGAGAAGCCCGTCTGATAGCGTGCAGCACGCTTACTTCAAAAGGGAATCGGGTTAAAATTCCTGAACTGGGACGTAGCAGCTAACAGCAACGTTAGTGAGTCCAAAGACGTCGGCAGGGGCATTGGTAAGAGTTCTCTTTTCTGTTTAATAGCCTGCTCACACCTATAAACTGCTCAGTCGAAGGTAAGGTCTAGCGGCTGGAAGAGCACAGCACATCGTGTGGTGTTCGATACTCCTGACTAACGGTCATTGGGTTAAGGAGCAATTTTGCCCCGGAAGTGTCAAATTTGAAGTAAATTTGCCCCGGTTAACGGTCAACTAATACAAGGGCAAAATTGCTCTAAATTTGACACTTCCGAAGTAAAATTGGCCTTCAAAAAACTTTCGGGGTAAAATTGGCACCAAATGAATACTTCCAGAGCAAAAATAAACTTTAACCCTAAATTTTACAGCTTTGGAGGAAGGATTTGGACTTCGGGGCTTTGTTGAATTGATTCATCAATGTCTAGGGCTTGACCCAAAAAGACAAGGATATTAGTAAGAAATCACACTATTGAATTCTCCTAAGATATAATTTTTTATTCTAACACAATTCTCCCTCGTAATTTTTTCTAAGAAACAGCCATCATACATTACAGGTTCATATTTATAAGAGATATTTAAAGGTTATCTTAATTATTTTTATTGATTTTCTATTGTACCCCTTTTAATTATTCATATCATTATATTTCAATTTCACACACTTTTTCTACGTCTTATTTAGTTTAAATGAAGGTATTTTTGACAAAAAAATTACATTTTTTTTAACCTTCTCTAATCAACTTTTTATCCATGTGATTTGGTTAACGGTCTCTCATTAAACATAAAAGGGTGAGTAACATAGATTCAAGTGTGGTGTTGATGTGCTGAAATAAATACATTTTATATAGAGAGATAATATGTACCACCATGATTTATTAAAAAAGAATAAATATATTCTAATCAAGTTTTGAGAAAAATGAGTGTAATAATGTTTACATAAAAATAGATATATTCATTAAAAC
Organism: Inga laurina; assembly: GCA_963855925.1. Lineage (NCBI taxonomy): Eukaryota > Viridiplantae > Streptophyta > Magnoliopsida > Fabales > Fabaceae > Inga > Inga laurina. The sequence goes on from OY979709.1 coordinate 17,031,803, forward strand.
TATCCTCCTTTTGGTCTGATCAATCAAGATGCAACTAAATGCTGGCATAATAATGGATCATACTAAGACATACACAAGCTTAAAAGTAGGAATTTTAAACTAGCCAATTTATTATTTATTATCACTGTTACTAATACATTTATTACTAATAAATCTTGTCCGGATCTCATCTTATAATTATAACGGAAAGTAGAAACCATTATAAACTTTGAAAGAGTGGATGTCTATAAAGGGAAATGAGTCTCTCAACTAACTTCCCTTTCCACTTAATATCTCGATCATTAGATCATGTTTTATGTGTGAGATTTATTGTTATATATCAAATAGTATTATAGTATTAAATATAATAAAAATATACAATTATAATATTATTACATTGCATATATTTCATCCATTAAAACATGATTCAATGGTTGAGACATTAAATGAAGAGAAAGGTTAATGGAAACACCCCTCTCCAGTCCATAACCACTAACTCTCATACTATCTTAGGTATGTGTTCAAAAAATGGGACTGGATTGAGACCCCCATCCCAGTTCACACCTCGGTTTTTGGCCGAGATGTCATATGTGTCTTTATCCCAATCCCAATCCTAATCCTAGTATTGTCCTGGTCTCGATAGTTCCAGGACAGGACTAAGGAACTCCGCCTTTTTTTTCAAAAAATAAAAAAGGCCTAGAAAATGTCATAATATAAGTTAAATGCTCTATATTCCACTATTTGAAGTGATCATTTATAACAACTAACAAGACTATGATACTTACCCGAAAAATGTGCCTTATTAAATTTTTGTAATTACACAAATGGATTAACACCATCTTTGGTCTCTCAAGTTTAAAACCATTGGTTTTGGTCCCTCCAAGGGTAGAGTGGTCTAGTTTTTTATTGAGTCATAGGGATTAATATTTTAAATGAAATGAAACTTGAGAGATCAAAATATATGGTTTTAAACTTGAAAAATAAAATCCAAAATGAGGGAAAATTAAAAGGATAAAAGATTATATTAACCGGACACAACTTGATCTGAATCCAAAACAATTATGTTATAAAAATTAGCCAAAAAATATAATAGGCACAACAATGAATGTGGGAAAACTTTCCATTAATTTAATAAATTTATATGTAGACTTGTCATAGTTGCATTGATTTTTTGAGTGAGAAGAAATGAAGAATATAGGATTGGTGTAAAAAAAAAAAGGATAACTTAATTTATTGGGTAAAAAAATAAATAAAAGGGATTGGGATTGGGATCTCAAGGGTGAGACTGGATCTTGTCCCAGTCTCAAACGGGATAGGACATTCCTGTCCTAAATTGTCCCTAAATCGGGTTGAAATGACCAAGTTTCAGTTAATGCCATAATGACCTTCTTTTTTTTTTTTTTTTTTTTTTTGTAACCTTAGGATTAGACTTGAATAGTTGGGGCCTATAAATAGATGTTATGTATAAAGCATTTGCACACTAAGAAACGAAACTGAATGAGATAAGTCATTGTCTTTTCTCCCATCTCATGTATGGTTATTTCTTCTCCTTTTACTCTCTAGTTTTCTCATTTTCTCTAATTTTATAATAGACACGTTATTTTTTATTTGATCAATGAAGAAAAACAAAATTTTTCCCCCCACTGTAAAACTTGTAGTGTGAGCTAATGATTCCCTCTTTATTGGTTACCGCAATTTAATGTTTTATAAAATATGATAAAAAGGAAAAAAACACACATAACATAGATGTTATTCCAATTTCAATACCCCTGTAACATGTGAGTTCCCACTTCCTCATTTTTGAAATTAAAAAGAAATGATAAAATTTTCCTTACATATATTTTTTTTAAAAAAAAAACATTAACCCCCACCCCACCAGCAGAGAACACTTCTTGGATTTCTGCTTCATCGAATCCTCCGTGGTAATCGATGATGTTTAGGAATCTAAAAAGAAGGGAGCAAATTAAACATGGAAAAAGGAATTGAAGGCAGGGGAAGCAGAGGATGATAGTTTAGATCGTCACTTGGGAGAAGCATCGATGAGGATGATTTTGGTGAAGAGTTCGGGTCGGCGAATGGCAACGAGCATTCCGATCATGGTGGAGATGAAGTGACTGATGTAAGTTCAGTGAGTGGCACAAAAAAGCATCAAGAATGTCCAGGAGGTCATTGACATAGGCATTGAGGGTGGTGTAGCGGTGGAAATCGAGGTGGTCAGGGTTAACATTGCTAGTGCTGATGAGGCCATAAAAAATGATGGTGTAGCAGCGAGTGAAGTAAGGAAGGATTCACTACCAAGCAGATTGGTCAGTGTCAAAGCCAAAGGCGAGGACGAGGACCTTGTCGCTGGAGCCTTTGACCTAGATATTCAGAGCATCAAGGATGGAGGTGCCCATACCATTGGGGGAGAGGGATTGAAAGTTGAAACCAAGAGAGAAGATAGAGAGTGAGGAGAAGAGAGAGACGACGTGTGAGATATTGTAATTTAGTGTGTGTTTGGCAAATCTTTCAAATCATGATTTTAGAAGTATTTTTTCATAAATCGAGATAAAACTACTCTCACATACTTACCTCGTAGATCATAAAAACTATTTTTCAAAAGCAAATCCGAACACATAGTTAATTGATCGGAATCAAATGGGAGCAAAGAAGAGGAAGTTAGGAGCTAGGTAGCTAGGATAGCTATGGCAAAGTAGGGTTGTTATTTTCACAAGTGGTCATTTTTAAATATCTAGTTGTCATTTCTATATCTGAAGTTATTATCAAATCCAAACATTGCAAATCCATATCGATTCTAGGAATTAATTTATGCTTGTCATCTCATTTTCACAAGTAGTCATTTTTAAACGTATAATTATCATTTTCATATTCATAGTTGTTATTTTTAAATTCATCACTGGAGCTCCGAAGACTATGGGGTGTGGAACCAATTTTTTGGTTAGGTGTTTCGTTTAAACTAAAAAAATTGAAAACCAAATTACATGTGTTGTCAACACCAAACCAAAACTAAAGTGATTGAAAATATTGAACCAAATTATTTTGGTTTGGTTTTTCCAGTTTATTTGGTGTTTGGGCCTTATTTTTTGCCTTTTTATTTCAATCCGAAAATACTTGGAGCTTGAACAAAATCCTTAAAACAAAAGTATGAATCAAATCAAACACATCCAACCACCAACAACTAAACATTATAATAACTACATGTCTACATCTTCAAGTCATCAACTCAAAATATCAATGCTTTGTGTAGCCATTGGGCATCATCAAAAACAACTATATCAACCCAACCATCACAAATTTAGCAAAAGCATTACATGATCCAAAAAAAATATTAAAATCAATAATATTTAATTTCCTCATTGATCTCCTGAGTGCAACCTGCAATTAAAAGAAGAATAAATCAAATAAAAAGCAAAGGAATAAAACATTACAATAATACAAAGATATTGAAAAATTACAATAAATCAAATAAAAAGCAAAGGAATAAAATATTACAATAATACAAAGATATTGAAAAATTACTTGCAAAGTCCAGCAATATGTTCCATATTGGCATTGCATCTACTATATATCTATGGTTGCCTTCAATGCAATCTTTTGAAAGTCTAGCAATCAAAAAAAGAAAATTAGACTTTACGTGAAATATCACAATAAATATAATTTTATAAATATAGATAATATGTATAAAAATATATTACCAAGTTCAATCTGCTAAAAATCATCATTCCCTACTTCCTCAACATAGTTAAGTGAATGCCTAAGACAATCTTGAGCACAAATTAGAGAACTCTTAAATGAATCTAGAACTCATCCTCCAGTGCTGGATGTAAACTCAGAAGCAACAGTAGAAATTGGGATAGCCCCCACATCTCTTCCTATTTGAGAAAGTATGGGGAATCTAGGACTATTCACCTCCATCAACTTAGAATATCAAAACCATCTTTTTTAGCATCAATCTCTTTATTCAAATATCTATCAGCCTCTGTTTTGCTAGTCTTTCCATGAAGTTGCTCATCCATAAATAATTTCTCCTCAATATCAAGCAATTTTCTAACTTGTACACTAGGCTCCTCAATATTTAGAGATATTCTTGTGTGTTATTCAATGATCACCTTTTAGGTTGTGTTGAGGGAGAAAGAACTTGTTTGTATTCATTATATAAAAAAATCAAGACTTCTTTAACATATACCCCTAAATGTTCACCAACTACACACATATGCATTTTACATAAAACAAATTGCACCCAATTTAGTTTATATCGAGGGTCAAGAACAGTAGTAATATAAATAAGTTTGTTGATCTTCATAGGACCTCCCCAATACTTATCATATTTATCCTTCATTTTGCTTACCACATTAGCTAACTCCATATTATCACTTTTTGTCCACTCATCCAAGAAATGATAAACCTTGTAAATTTCATAGAAGTTAATGGATATAACAATAAACAATGTTTTAAAAGCCAGACCAGACATCGAGCCAGAAAGGTCAACGGGTCATGGTTCAAATGATTGGAACAGTTGAGCCGTTTGGCCAGATCGGTGACGTAATAATTAAATTTAAAAATATTATATTATATATATAGATATATTACAATTAGTTTTTAGTCTAACTTCATTTGAAGTTAATATGGTAAGAAAATACTATTTAAGAAAGAACATTAAGTCAACTATCAACCTAACAAAATGCACTAACAATAATGATTTCATAACTTGTCAAATATTGGTGGCTAGTAAAACACAAAAACAATAAAAAGGGGACCTAGTAGGGATGATTAAGAGTGGTCCCAGCCTCATCTCATCTTTCTTGATTAAACAACAGAGATCTTTTTATAGATCTAGGTGCTGATAAAGTTTATTTAAAACACAATCAGAAAGAAGAAAACATGACCTTAATCTAGGAAGTACAGTTGGAAGTGTGGGCAAAGATTATTAACACAACTAAGAATGAATAAATATCAGAGTATATCATGAATAAAATAACACAACAAACACCTAAACTTCTTGAAGGGTAAGGTTGATTTGAAAGTTCAAATTAATGATAGTGACCTCATATGAAAGTAATTTTTTAGGGGACCCACTTTATTGACAAACAAAGGGCTGGGATCACCATTTTATTGCCAAACTAAAGAGTGTCTAACAAAGAAAAGCTTGTGCAGCCCACCATATCCGTTGAAACATCATGCAATGATATTGTGTTTTAATTCAACATACATAGTAATATGTTATCTTTCTAAAGTTCATATAACTTTTGTTTGCACTTTAAGTCTTTAACAAAATTGTAAAGGATTTTAATAGTGAGCAAATGTAAGCCAGCAACAAAACACATTAACTCATGCCATGTATTTCATTGTTCAAAAAAAAATCTCAAACGCCATGTATTTCATTTCATCAACAACAAAACGAAACTTGACAGTCAAATAATAGAATTATAGCAGTGTGGGACTGTGGACAATAAGCTTGAAACCCAGACTCAAAAGACCCCTATCCCTTTGATGAAGATTCAATGCAAAAGACCCCTATCCCTTTGATGAAGATTCAATGGCAGCAAAGATGGATTTATATCAGAATTCAGAACTCAGAAATCTGTCTTTCTTAGAATTTCGTCCAAGTTCCAAAAAAAGAAACCAAAATAAAACAATCAACTTTAAGAGTTAAGACTTAAGACTATAAATGCCACCAATGCTAGGATATACAAGATAATGAAAATGAATATAGCATAAAGAGAAAAACAGAGCATAGAGATGCAAACCAAAAACTGTCAATATTATGCTTCAGCTTACACAAAGACGCACAACCGTATAGGAGGAAATTTTGGGGTGAGCGAGAGAGATGGAATCACAAGCGTACTCACATGACGCAGCACACGACAGTTCAAGTGACGGAGGACGGTGGTACAAGCGGCGGAGCACAAAGTCGACGGTGTTGTAGAAAATAGAGGGTGTCAACAAAACACATTGACTTAGGGCAAACACAAAATGTGCTTTTGGAGAGTTGGGGCTGATGTGTGTTTTTATTTTTTCTTATTTGGATAAAAAAAATTCACCTAGATTTTTTTTAAAAAAAGGCATGCACCTGGATCAAACGGTTTTTAAAAACCCGCTCCGATTCCCAAGCCAAAAGTGTGTTCTAGTCCAACAACTGATAAAAGACGGCTTAATGCGGTCCAACAAAAAATGGCTCAATACCAATATTTGGGCCGCTACACAGATTGGCCGATGGTTCGATCATCCGGTCTGGTCCGGGTTTGAAAAGATTGACAATAAAGAACTAGAAATTCTCGAAGTAATATCATAAAAATGACCTAATACCATAGCCATCCTTCTAACATTCTTCAAATGTTCCTTTTCAGGTACCCCTTCAAGATCAAACTGAAAGTATGGATCTTTGTCCTCATATCATTTAAAGGCTACCTTAAACTTTTGAGCAGTTTCTAACATAAAATAAGTAGAGTTCCATCTTATAGGGACATCTAAACATAACATTTTCTTACTCTGAATTTTCTCATCCACATAACTCTCTTTAAGCTTCTTCATTCTAAGAGATGATTGTCTAAAAAAGCGAACAACCTCTTTAACTTTCTTAACAGATTTTCCTACTTTTTTTAGTTTTTCATTGACAATCAAATTGATTATATATGCTACACATCTCACATGCAAACATTGGCATTTCATAATTGAATGCCTCCAATTTATAATTTTCCTTCCAAATATTCAATTGAGACATCATTAGAGCCAACATTGTTTATAGTATTGTGAGCACTATTTCAATCCACAATTCAAGCAAACACTTCTCAATTTCAATCCCAATATCCCTCCCCTTGTGACTAGAAATAGAAATGAAATTCAAAACTCTCTTTTTCATTGTCCATGTGTCATCTATAAAGTGAGCAGTAATACAAATGTAATTAATTCTTTGAATTGATGTCTAAGTGTCCGTAGTAAGGCAAACCCTTTATTTTTTGTAGTGAAAATAATCTTTTAAATTTCATCTTTTCATCAATATAAATGTTGAAATAGTCATGACCTATAGTCCATCTAGATGGCATTTTAAATTTGGGTGGCAACCCCCTCAACAAACTTAAAAGAAAATTCATCAATTATTAGCATAGATTCCAGGGCTTTCCTAATACCATCTTGGTCAAATTTCCAATTCACAATACCTATTTTATCATCTTCAGCATTAAACTTCAAGTAAAATTGTTTAAGTTCTTTAGGAGGGGGCTTATGCTTACAAACATTCAAATGATTATTCAGTGAAGTGGTCCCATTAGCTTTTGAATCAAAAGCCAGATCATTTCCACAATAGTTGCACTTACCTCTAATATCACCAACAATTTTGGTGAAGTAATCCCACATTTTTTATCTTTTTTCATAGCTTTCCTTTTTCCAGTGATATCTAGTTGGGGCTTATTGCTTGGGTCAGCACCACCCCTATTAGTTGCTTGGGTAGCAATTTGATTAGCCATAATTTCACCTAGAGAAGACATCCCATTAAATTAGTAAACTGCTTACACATGTGCCCACATATAAGGCCAAATAATTATAGAGAAAAAGAAAAGGCCCAATGGTCCCCACCTTTACCAATATTAGTTCATTGGCCTTATATGTTCAATGGTGTTTTCTTTTAATATTAGTTCATAGGTTTTATATTGTTACAGAATAGAGAAGTATTTGACTATAAATGGAAGCAAGAAAAAAAAATAACAATCTTAGGCAACTCCAAATAACAAAATCAAATTGTGCCCAAGAAACTTCTTCCATATAAACCATGACCAAACTTATTAGCCTGGCAAGATACAAACTTTGGTGGGAAAATAATGTCAAAATAACAAAATTAGTTTAAAGACTAAGCTTCCTAGAAAAATAAGGAAAGATGATGCGACATAGAACCTATAAGTTGTCTCTTCAAATTCAAATGATGACTCAAATTCAAATGAAGATTTACATGTTCCAACTAGATCAATCACAATAGCACAAGCTAAAAGATTTAAGGTAGTATTGATTGAGCTAGTTCAAGAGACTTTTGCAAAGAAAACAAAAATTGAATCAACAAAGCTAGATGAAGACCCCAAGGACATCATTAATTTCATTTGGGCAGAAAATGGAGGTGTTGAACATGTTTTCAACTTGGAGACTTCAAATTAAAGAGCTTGGACATATTTCTGCTCATGGAGAGACTCATTTGGGCCTAAATAAGAATATTTTTGGCTTTAAATGCTGATTACATTTTGTTTATTTTATTTGTCTGAAAATTATAAGGTAGTTGACAGATTTGACTTTTGGGTTCCCTAGTTCAATGTATTGATTTTTTGTTTTTATTTCCTAGGTTGCATTTAATGCAATTAAGTCAAATTTTTTAATGTATCCTTTAAAAACATTGTAACCCTAATTTGTAAGGGAGACTTTAAACTTGATTCTGGAATTGAAAAGTTGCATTTATGCATTTTGTATCTTGAGAGTGGATTCTCTCTAGGGTACTTTTTAGAACTAACAGACTTATCAAGGCTTGATTAACCTTGTGGCGTCTTCCAATACTTTGGGTCCTTATTCTTTCGTGCTCAAGGGTTTAAGTGGATCATAGATTTTTGTTTATTTTTCTTGTGGTGAGTATATCTTTGATTAGTTGTGGGTTTGTGGGATCTTTCCATTGTGAGTTTCCACCATCTTATCTTACCAAACCTCAGGAACGAAATGCCACAACAAGAGGACTTCCTAAGAGGTCACCTATCTTACAACTACCCTCGCTTAAGCACGCTTAACTATGAAACACTAACCATTCCACTAAAAGCTTAAACTGGTAGCAAAGACGCACCTTAATTCCTTTAACCTAGGTCAGACATAGGTCTAATAGTCTCCTACAACTTTGTGGTCCACTAGGCCGAACCTGATCCATACCCCTCACAGACCCGAGACGTATCATTCCCTCCCTTTTAAATGAGGTTCTTTATTGAACCTTTCGATGGAAGCAGGATTCAAACCCATGCTAGCTTTATTACCAAACCTTAGGAATGAAACACCATAACACGAGGACTTCTCAGGAGGTTACCCATCTTAGAACTACCCTCACCTGAGCACACTTAATTGTGAAGTGCTAACTATCCAATTTCTTTAACCCAGATCAAACACTGGTCCACCAGTTTCCTAAAACTTTATGGTCTACCAGCCTGAACCTGATCCAAACCCCCTCTTAGACCTGAGACATATCAAAAGATGAACAAACATTTGTATGAAAATAGCGTTAGAAGAACAAAATTTATTTAAGAACTAAGCTTTCTACCAAAATAAGGAAAGAAGAACAAAAATTTTTGACACCTAAATGAACCTAAAAGGTCGATTAGACAAGGTAGGCATAAAAAGAAAATTAATAGAAGAAAAGTCAATGCATAAAACTATGAAGCAAGTGAAGTGAGCCTTGCTTATGACTCAAATAAAGTGCAAAACAAAGTGAAGCGACTCACTCAAGTGAGAGAGCTGAGATCGATGTCTAATCAGTGATGCAAAGTAAGGAGTGAAGGTAGCGGGCGCCAATGGCTGATTGGTGACACAGACTTGCAAAGTAAGGAGGTGAGACTTGAGATTGACAGAGGAGGAAGATAGAGAAGTGGTAAGGTCATGAGGAGGCTAGGGTTTTCACTTTGAGTTACTAGTGAAAGTAAAACAATAGTCAATAGGGTTAGGGCATTACATTAAAGAAGGCTGAATGACTAAAGGGTGTTGAGTTAGGCCGATGAAAACAAAACTGTGACACGCTAAATGGCTGAATTTTGAATAGCTTAAATGTAAAAAGAGAATAAAAGTATGTATTGTTAGATCTCATGTTTTGATGATAACAAAAGAATGGTTTGAAAAGGAAATGATTAATAAACAAGTTTGAACTAAGGAATAACAGGGATAAGTATCACTTGAGATAAGCACTGGAGTAATGAAGAAAGGCCAAGAGAAAAAGGTGAGAAACTTGATCAGAAGCAGGTTTTCTAAGGCATTACTCGAGGCGGTACTCGAGTAATGAACTAAAACTTGAAGTAACCAGAAGCACCTTCCAGTAACCTGCCAACGTTACTCGAGTAGGTACTCGAGTAATAGTGTAAGTATTTTTAAGTTGCTCTCGGCCTGCCAATGTTACTCGACGAGCTACTCGAGTAACCATATGAAAAACTTCCAGTTGCCTTCAGGTTGCCAATGATACTCGAGTAGGTACTCGAGTAACTCTGTTTCTGAAAATGTGTTGTTCTCGGCACTTTGTACTACTGCCAATGTTACTCGAGTAGGTACTCGAGTAACGCACTGAAGTAAGTGAAAACTTGAAGGTGGTATCCGATTAACTTGATATATTTTTATCTAATTTCCTCGAGTCATTCCTCTGATATGCAAGTATTCAATGGTCTATTTTAAGTGGATTCCTCGAGTAGGTACCCGAGTATACAGAGATATTTTGAAGGTAAACCTCCAGTCATTACCCGGGTAAGTTAAGCACAAAAAGTATATTTACTCGAGGTGGTACCCGAGTAACCTATGCAAAAATGAATTCATTACTCGAGTCAGTATCCGAGTAACAAGGTAAGTGCTCTCGGCCTTGAAATCCTGCAACATTACTGCAGTAAAGTATCGAGTAACCAAAAGTTTTTGTAAAGATTTACTCGAGTTGGTACCCGAGTAACTCATAAAGTTGTAAATGCATACTCGAGTAAGTACCCGAGTAAACATATATTTTCAAAGGTTTAAGAATTGGTTATTCCATGCACTACCCGAGTAATCTTGTATTTATTTATTGACTTGCAGTTGATCAAAGATTTCCCGATGATACTCGAGTAAGTACTCGAGTAAACTTCAAGGGATACTCGAGTAGCTACTCGAGTAAAAAAACCCAGAATTTTAGAAATCATTCAAACGTTCATTGATTTGTTTCCTATATGATTAATATTTCATTGTATTAGCATTCTTAGTCTATTTACAGATAAATAATGAAGTGATCTTACCAAATAAGGAAAGTCAAAAGCAACGCTCAAATGTCACCGACCGTCACCTACCACAACGTATGTTTTTCAAAAACTGGAAAAGTCAATAATGGCTGCGCACGCTCCAACGGACATGAAGAAATATGTTCCAGCAATCATTACCAACGTATCTATATATATGTGAACATCTGAACAGAGAAATACACAAGAACACACTCACGAACGTATCATCAAGTTCATTACTCTGTTTTTCATTGTGCTTGTGATTCTATGCTTCAGTGATTCTTATTCACTCTGTGAGAGAGATATTTCATTCAAACTCAATAATTGTTATTGAGGTAACTTAAGGTTGTGGAACCTTGAGTTGGGATTGGATTACAACTTGTAAGGGGGAGCGAGTGTCCAGGTGTAGGAACTTGCTTGTACTGAGGTGCCAAGAACCCACTGAATCTTGGAAGTTATAGTGAAACTCTCAGAGAAGCTCTGAGGACTGGACGTAGGTCAAAGTGGTTGTGACCGAACCAGTATAACTCCCGGTGTACACTTCGGTGATATTTCTCCTTACTCTTTCATGTTTTAATTTCAACGTCAAATTTTATATTTGCAACGAAATTTTTAAGATCACCCAATTCACCCCCCTCTTGGGTGAAACACTTGCTCTAACATGTATAATATATTAATATATAAAACAACACCGTTTAACCTTAATTTTCAGTTATTTGGTTATAACTGAATTAATTTCTAAATAACTGCAATGATAATCGAACACCAAAATAAGCTTATTTAAAAAACCAAATAACCAAATTGAGCTTAGTTTGGTGTTCAATTTCAGTCATGATTTGCTCACCCCTACTAGAGACGGCAGTTAGCCAGCCAGCCAGCCATTAGAGCTCTAGTGTTGGTTGCAGCAATTGGTCACCAGTGGGGGGTGGGTTTTTTTTTAAAAATATATGTATAAAGGAAATTTTTCCATTTCTTTTTAATTTAAAAAAGGATAATTTGGGAACTCACATGTTATAGGGATACTAAAATTAGAATCACCACTCAGTCGTTTACTATTTTTATTGGTCTTTATGTGTCTTTTTTCACTAGAAATAAGTACTGATTTAAAATTATACTACCTATCTCTAATATAAAATAGAGTAAAATAATCTAACCATCCTTTTATTTTACCTTAATTAAATAGACCTTCCATCTATTTTGAAAATATTCACTTTAGTCCAAATGATTAACACCTTTAAAGAATATTCTAAAAATATTCTTAAAGTTTATTTTTTAATTAAAAACTATATTAGAATAAATCTTATTTAGTTATTTACCCCTCATTCTGCCAAATCCCTAATTTATCTTTTAATATTAATATTTATTAATGATCTATTTAATATTTTACTAAATCTAAAAAAATTAAGTAGTTTTTATGTGAAAAATTAAAATATATTAAAATAATTTTTAAATTTTGGATGAAGATATGTGATTAAATGATTATTAAGTATTATATATTTTAAGGAGGGGCATTTTAGTCAAAATGATAGGTCAATACTATGATTTAACGATTAAATGGATGGAAATTAAATATCAAAATTAGAAAGAAGGTTTATATCATATATATTTTGATTTTAAGGGAGTTCCCTATATGTTTTCAAAATAGAGGGGGTCTTTGTAATTGAAAGTAAATAGAGAGCAGGTTGATGTATTTTACTTTATAAAATATTGAGTAAATATTATTAATTTGATAATTTAAAATGTACTAGTAATAGCATTCAGAATAATATGTCAATGGATGGTTTTAGTGATAATTTTATAACAATAATAGTATCTCAGAGACGTGAAGTAAAATTATATAAATAAATAAGACTAAAAAGTGAGTAAATATTGTTTTATTTTTGTGGTTATGAAATGGATAAGTTGAGTTACAAATTTTTAATCGAAAAGATGTAAGAGGAAATAATTCCTACTACTGTGGGTTCAAACCCAAAGTTGATTTTGTAATATCCCAAATTTCGATTAAGGGTTAATGACTTCAAAAGTTGATGTGATGAGAATTTGGTTGTTTTAGTGATTCCAATAGCTTCCGCGTGAAAATTTGTGTGGGGAGAGTGTTTGTTGTGAAATTGGAACCATTGGGAACAATTATGCAAAAGTTGGAAATTCTGTACATTGAAACTATGTACAGGGCAGTCGGTTTATATGGACGTATGGAAATTCTGTTTTGGAGCAGTATGGACTTTTGTGCAATTTTGTACTTTGTGGTTATGAACTGCATTGATCCATATTTTTCCAGTAAAGAGGACTTAAATAGCTTTCCATTGGCTTTGGGATCACCCCATTTTGATTTTTCTATAATTAGTTATGATTTTTCAAAGTTTGGAAAGAAATCTGCCAAAATTTTGTAAAAATCTGAAATTGTTGGAAATTTTGTAAATAATTAGAAAATAATATTATATCATATTAAATTATTATCCACCTCTTACCATTAGCCCTAAAACCGTGCCTAGTGCTGCAACAAGAAAGAGAAAGAGTTGAGAGCTTTTAGAGAGAGAAAGAGAAGAAATCTTACGAGGTAGGTCGATTTCTTCAGTGAATTCGTACCTAACGCGTATAACCTTGCTCCTAAGCTTCTCTTTCATGTATTGTGAGGTGTTGGAAGCACAAATTTGGGTGTTCTAAGGCTAGGGTTTTTAGCCATTTTGAGAAAAGCCTAAGGGAGCTTGAGATAACTTCTAAACCTTCGTTTATTGACTATTCTGACTGCTGTGGACAATTTAATAAATGAAATTTCGTCGGATTGTCTTTGGTTTGAATTTTTGGAAATGACATGGCCTAGGGGTTATGTTGCCAAAATTGGGTTTAAATGGTAGTTATAATTCAATTAAATAGTTAATAAATGGTTAGGAGTAGAAAGGAACACGTCTGTGGAGTCGGATTTTAAAAATCCCAATTTTTCTTAGAGTTTATCAGATTTCGCCCAATACTAGAAAATGGGCTTATAGTTGGATGTTTAATGATTTGATGGTTCCATTGAGTTTAGGAGGGAAAATTAGGTGGGGTTACAGTTTGTCACTTTTTCAGAAAATCTTGGAAAACCCTGAAAAAGCATAATTACGAAAACGCCCCTGAAACCCTGAAATAAGGGTTGTCAAGGGTTTTTTTTTTTTATAATTTGACAATGAATTTGATAATCTTGAATCCGGAAATGGATTTCTTGGGTGAAAACAAGTAAGAATAGGTCATGTCGAAATTTCAGGAAAAGTACAGTCGGATCGAGTACGGCAGGGCCGGGTCAGGTCCCAAGGACATTTTGATAAATTTTTACGATAGATTCGTATAATCACCAGAAACACTATGGAAGTGTTTAAACTGGTACATTTGACGTTTTAGGACCGAGTTGAAAGCCGGAGGGATTGGCACGCGAATCAAGGCACACGGTTCGAGGTGGAAAAGGTCTAAGGTAGGGAACTTACCTCTCCTGCTTGTATTTGATATTTGTGTTGGTGTATTAATACATGTTATTGCTTTGTTTGATTATATGAAGCATATATGAATGATTGAAGCTTTGTTTCTATTTTGTTATGGTCATAAATATGTTGTTTGAAACATTGAGCATGTAGATATGTCATTGTGTAAATATGAGTTATGTAATGCAAGCATATCATCCATTAAGCTCTTATCTTGTATGCATATTGGTACTATTTTTCTATTGAGATTCTCTTGAATCTCACCTTCCCTTACAACCAATTTAAACAGGCAAATACAAAAGGTATGCGGAAATTAGAGAAGAGAATTGCACAAGAGAGGGTTGCAGTAGTGGAGTGAAGACGGGAAGAAGTCTTCATTTCACTGGGATGGGTTTAGACACCTTAATAGACCTATGCGGTTACCTTAATTGTAAGTATCATGTATGAACCCTAATTGGGATTTTCTGTAATTATGCACATATTATCAGTATATTTATATTATTCTTGTGTTGCTTACCAAATTGCATATAATTTTCCGTGAATACATAGTAAAGGTGAAATTAAGATAAGGGCGTGACAGATTTTCATTGATTAATGACCAAATTATTGGACATTCACAAGAAAGTAGTGAATTTGATTTTGAGGAAAGGTGATGCGTTACTATTTTTTTCCCATATATTTGTTTGATGTATAAGTGTTCCTTTTTCTTATAGAGTTAAGGTGCAATTTTACAAACAAAGTTTTTTTTTTTTTTTTCCGAGGAGCGTCTAGTATAAACAAGTTTTGGAAGGGGCAAAAATACCACTAAATAATTTAAAAGGGTGCAAATTCATCAAAACTGTTAAATTTGTCCAAACGGCCGTTAAATTTTAAGAGAAGAAAACTCTAACGGCGTTTGGTGAAATTTAACAGTTTTGGTAAATTTTGTACCATTTTAAATTGTTTATTAGTATTTTTACCCATTCTAAAATATATTTGTACTTGATGCTTCTCAAAAAAATTTTTGTTGGTAAAATTGCACATTTACCCTTTATTATACAATAGAGGCTAGGATATGCACACAAAAGTTGGATTCTCTTACACTAATTAAGTTTGTTAATTAGTTTCTTTTTTCTTGTCAAAAATTTGTTAATTAGTTTAGGATCGTGATGATTGATGAATTTCTATATGTGAGAAGCTGCATTTGTTCTATTAATATACTAATATATAACTTGTGATAAACTCGATGTTTATGTGGTTTAGGGTCTGTTTGGTGTGAGGGATTTGGAGGGGAAGGGAGGGGAGGGAAAATTTTTATGAGTTGAATTTTAAAAGATTGAAGAAGTGGGGTAGTAAAATTTTAATAAAAAGAATATATAAGATAAAAGAGTAAGAAAAATTAATTAAAAATTTTTAACCCCACTTCTTTAATTTTTTTAAATTCAACTTAAAAAAATTTTCTCTCCGTCCACTTTCCCTCGCCTCCCCTCAGACCAAACAAGCCCTTAGAGTTGAGTCGGCTCCTAGTAGTTCAATGACACTAAACTCCTTCCTTAATTTTTTTTTAAATATGGAGTAATGAGTTTGAATTCTTTATGGGTATAATGTTGCGCATGGTAAAAATATTATCAAGACTTGAGATTGGGAAAAAAAGACTTGATATTCAATAATATTTCAAAGACAATTAGATCCATCTACTAATACTTTTTCCAATTAAATCTTAACACGTGCGTTTATTTTAATAGTAAAAGTTCACATGGTTAATCAAAGTTATGTTAGGATAATATTAAACATAAAAAAATATGAAAAATATTTAATTGGATGAATGAAATTTAATCAAATTGATCTAAGTGTTGTTCATGTTTTAATTATAAGCTGCCTTGGTCCCAAGAAAAAGACGTACCATTTGGAACTTCAAACTGGGCTAGAGCCTTGGACCCAACAGTTACTTGGGCCTACGACCTAAACAATTTGTGGGCACAGCCCAGTCCATAAACTTTGAATGCCAGAATCCCAGGAACAAAAAAAAAAAAAAACTTTTCACAGCGGAACTTCAAGATTGAACTCACTGCTTCCCCTTCTCCTCAGTCTTCCCTCTAGCCTCTAACCAGGCGAAGTGAAAACATCTCAGAAGAGAGAAAACGAAAAAGGAAAAACCTGAGGGATAATATTTAGTATCGTACTTGAAGTCAAGAAAAGTGTTTGGGTTTGAATTCATTATTATTCAGAACAAGAATTTTTGGTTACTCTGTTCGTTGCTATGCGTTCACTCTGATATGTTTCAACGTCTTGGCGCTCATCGCCATACATACCGCTCTCAAATCTCCAAGTACGTTAAAACAGGACTCATCGACAAAGCCATTCAGGTGTTCAACGAAATGACCCAATCAAAATGCCGCGTCTTGAGCTTGGATTACAATCGCTTCATCGGTGTTTTGGTCCACCAATCGCGCTTCGATTTGGCTGAATATTATTACTGTAAGATGAATCTCCAAGGTTTTTCTTTGACGCCATTCACTTACTCGAGGTTTATTTCTGGTTTGTGTAAAGTTAAGAACTTTAGCCTCATTGAGAAGCTTCTTCAAGACATGGATAATCTGGGTTGTGTTCCTGACATTTGGGCTTTTAACATTTATTTGAATCTTTTATGTCGTGAGAATAGGTTAGACATGGCTCTACAGGTCTTGTCTAGTATGTCTGATAAAGGAAGAGAACCTGATGTTGTATCGTATACCATAATTATTCACGCATTATGTAAGTCCGAGCGCCTGGATGAAGCCACACAAATTTGGGATAACATGATTGAAAAGGGGTTAGCCCCGGATTGTAAGGTTAGCACGGCGCTTGTTATTGGGTTGTATAGTGGTAGAAAGGTTAATTTGGCATATGAGCTCACAGTAAGTGTTATCAAGGGTGGAGTTGAAGTTAATAATTTGATTTATAATGCTTTGATAAGTGGATTCTGTAGGATGGGTAGGATTGATAAAGCGCTAACTATCAAATCCTTCATGAGGAGAAATGGGTGTGAGCCAGATTTGATTACGTACAACATATTGTTGGATTACTGTTGTAATATGCTTATGCTGGATGAGGCAATGAAGTTGATGGAGAAGATGGAGAGAAGTGGGATGGGACTAGATGTATATAGCTATAATGAATTGCTGAAGGGTCTCTGTAAAGCTCATAAACTGGAGAAGGCCTATCTAATGATGATTAAGACAATGGAAAGGAAAGGTCTGTGTGATGTTGTTTCGTATAATACTATTATCAGAGCTTTTTGTAAAGCTCATCAGATCAGGAAGGCTTATGAGTTGTTTGAGGAAATGAATGGGAAGGGAATTCAACCTGATGTGGTGACATTCACAATCCTTATAAAAGCTTTCTTGATAGAAGGTAACTCTGATGTTGCCAAGGAACTTCTCGATCAAATGACAAGGATGGATCTGCCACCTGATCGTATATTCTATACGACAATTGTTGATCACCTATGCAAGACTGGGAATATTGATATGGCTTGTAGTGTCTTCAGTGATATGGTGGAGAATGGAATAAGTCCTGATGTGATCTCATATAATGCCCTCATAAATGGGTTTTGTAAAGCATCTAAAATAACAGATGCTGTGCATCTATACAATGAAATGCAGATGAAAGGACTCTGCCCTGATGAGGTGACTTTCAAGTTGATCATTGGAGGTTTATTAAGGGAAAACAGGCTTTCTGTTGCCTGTAGGGTTTGGGACCAAATGATGGAGAAGGGTTTTACACTTGATGGAGTTCTTTCTGATACTCTAATCAATGCCATCAAATCAAGTGATGCTACATGAGGAATGCAGTGGTTTGTTTTTTGGGAACCTCCGATCTACATAACTCATTTCTCTGTGTGACGGAATTAAAGCTTAAGCTCGCTTAATGTTTTGATATAATACACGTCTAACACATTGGCAGAGTTATCCTCTTTCTGCATGTAATGGCACCAATAAATCTTTGCCAAATCATTCTGGTTCCCACAGTGCAATTCTGTGCTGTTGTCAGACTCTGTTCTCACTTGTGTTTTACACTGTATGACATACTCTAACCTGCTATATTATTTAATTGTTATGTAACTTGTTTACATGTTGGTACTAGTTTATATTCTTCTTGGGATGCCAGCCTACCCTTGTTAATATATGCTCTGCTTCACTAGGTTGAATTTTAGTGATATTCACTATACCATTTGTTGTGTGTTGCAGAGCATTAGTTTGGACTTTGGAGATACTCATTCAATGGACATTTCACCTTGGTTTGACCAATGTCTAGTTCCTTTTACCATGAAGTCTATCCTGGTAAATCCTTGAACAAAAAATTTCAGATTTTAAAGCACTTACTTTCTTGGACATTATCTAATGGATGAATAGCTGTCTATATTTAAGTCCCTAGACTTCTTTTAATGCAACAGATAATCGTTGAAAAAGGAAGATCTACTAGTTAGCCTTGTTTGGCCCAGGCTTTAAGTATTCAATTGAATAACATTATAGAAAAACTGTTGTGCTTTACAACTTGCGACTTTTTTGTGGTTTTTGATTTCTGTTGGCAAGGAAAATCCAGATTTGTTGGCCTATAATGTTTTAAGTTCCAAACTTATATGACATGTCATTGCATTCTGTGAAATTTGAAAGGAAAAGACAAATTTAGAGAAGTGTTTGAATGAAACGTTTAAGACATTATACCTCTCCCTCTTACGCAGATGTTTATGAGGGTAAAACGGAATGTAGCACAATGAATCTAAATGCTACCCTAGCCTATACATGATTAATCTAGCATTTCCGTAATTCTGTCATCTCCTGAATACTTGTTAAACTTTTGACTGTCCTGTGATGTAATTCACCTGTGTGTATATATATTTGCAGGGTGAAGTAAGTTTGCTTAAAAAAATGTCTCCTTGGAACCTGCAATTATCCAAGCATGTTTCAAGACCCTTAAATTCAGCACATTCTCTTAAGCAGTGACTTTACTTCAACCCTCAACACTATTTTGTCCTCTTTGCCGCTGCCAACTTCAATTCGATGCAAGATTCAGAGGAGAACAAAAGGGAAAATGCTTGGACTCATGTATCCTTTAGAGATTGCATAATGTTGTTGAAGTTTTCTGAACTACCAAATCTCAAGTTACCTGGTAAGTTTTCTGTTTCACTTTTTGGGCCATCCGTGCATGAAAAATAATATCAAATAATTACGCAATTTGAAGAATTTGTGCCAAGCCATATTGTAAAAACTAAAAGGCATAAACAGATGCTTATTCCATGTATATGTGTTGAAACCAAGAACTTGTAACATGTAAACATGGTGCTATCTTGCTACAGATCTAGTTTCGTTTTTACTTGAGATAACATCAAAATGCCATGCATTTAGGAGTGTGTTGTTTATTTTTAACATAAAATAAAATGCCAGTCTCCTTGTATATTGAATTTCTCTTTCATCTAACAAAGCTGAATTTCTTTGCACATTATGCTTTGGTATTAATTGATATAGATATTGACTTTATCTTTTTTAAAGTTATTTGCTAATATGAATTGCTAATGCTAAGATGCTATGTACTTGAGGCAAATCTTGTAAATATATTTTTTCGTTTAAATCTTGAAAACAACCTCTCCACTTGTAGGGGTAGGGTTGCGAACATCTAACTCTTCCTAGACCCCACTTGGTGGACATCTTGTGCACTGAGCCGTCCTTATTATTTTAAATATATTTTCTACTGATGAATTTGTAGTTTTTATACTTAGCCATAGGATAGGATGGTAATTACACAATATTTTTTACCTTCTACCATCTGCTCCGTGGGGTTGCAAAATTCATTCACTGATGTAAATTCACCGTGGTTATTAAAATACGCAGGTTTGAGGTCTTCCATATCTGATTTATGCCAGCAGAGTTTGAATTCGATTCTATACTGTCAAAATACTAGCAGCATGAATGAAACGTAACCATGAATTGTTAGAAGTCAGTGTTCAGAGAGTCATTAAATTTATACTGTCAAGCTCGATGGTTAGACACACATCTGACATCTCTGGGTGTCCATTTTTGAGGAATGAAGAAATAAATGATGGCAACAAATTAGAGCCTGCCTTAAGCTTCTTTATTAGTCTTCAAAGTTTGAGTACGATCAGTAGTTATGGTTAAGAAAGTGAGGAGAAATTTCCACGAGGCATTTGGCACAAGGGTTCGACTTATGGGAGCATTGGTTTGGTTTTGAGCGGGCTGGTGTCTGCTGGCCGAGTTAAAAGGCTGGTCTAATGATGGCAGGTGTTTTTTCAATCTGGGTCGCATGAAGAGATTTTATCATCAATCTTAGATTTTGGTCCTTGTTTAAAATTTTTAAAAGAAAGTGATTCTGGTTGATAAAATATAAGGGAGAAGCTTAAGGTAAAGATGAGGGATGTAACCCCCTCATCGTAATCATATCCGGATTATGGGATTTAAGTGAAATAGAGACCAATAAGATAAAAACAACCCTTATAATTCCTCATCTTCAAGATGAGATATCACGAAAAACAGTTCAAAAATATAATTAAACTGGTCTCACATTAACCTTCGCATACAACTACCTGTGTGGTTAAATCACATTCATAAATGTCAGAGTGCGAAACTAAAATCCCGGCAACCCCGGGCTACATGTTTATATACAATGGGTTTAAGGTTTCTCAAAATGGGAATTACATATCCAAAATTATTATTTACATTTCATATACAAATGGTAATTCCAAATAAAAAACAGATAACCAACCCCCAACCAAATGTCTCTAAGAGATCCTAACCACTCCTGGTTGTACGCTTCCCTTTAGAGCCACTTGCCCTGTCTAAAATGTTAGTCATTGGAAAGAATGAGATTCTTAAGAATCCCAGTAGTAACAAATCACTCATACAATATATAAACACAAAGCATGTAAGTTCATCATGTTTAGCAGCAACACTATGAGTCATGGCTTGCGACACAACCGACAGCACTCACGGCTGTATTACAATGCTCTATATCTGCTTTCGCGGTAAACACTTTGCCAGCTTTCGCTGTAATCACTATGCCTGCTTTCGCGGTAAACACTATGCAGCAACATCACAAAGCACAAAGCACCATAAAGCTCCACAAAGCGTCTCAATGTATCACAAAGCAACAGCAATACAATGCATGATAGGCATACATGCAATACATTTACACAAAGTATAAGAGAGAAGTCACTATCTGTATCTTTCCTGACGTTTTTTGGCATAGTGGGCTCATGAGTCTGACAGATGTCAAATTCTATAACCAAATTAAGGACAACCGATCAATCTTTTTTCCAAATACTTATTCCATAATACTCTAAGTTGGTTATCATTTAGGATTCTTTAGGTGGCTATTAGAGGTCTAAACACATGCTAAAAGGGTTGGAAGATACTACCCTAGAGACCCCTTTTTGGAAGCACAACACTGAATTTTGGCTGACTCACTCGAGTGAAGATGACCTCACTTGAGTGATGAGAGATTTGCACTCGAGTGAGAACGGCTCTCACTCGCGAGTGTATGACAGTGAGCAACTACCTCGACCAGAAAGTGCTCACAACACTCGAGCATAAGGCTTTGCACTCGGGTGATGACCTCAAATCCACTCGAGTCCCCGAAAGTGCAACGCAGAAAGTGACAACCCAAGAGCACGTGCAACATCAGAGGGAAAAGTTCACTCGAGCACCATCCTTGGCACTCGGGTGAGAAGCTCATACTTGCAAGTGTCAGTACACACTCTTGAACATTGACCAGCGAGTGACAACCCGAGAGCAACCCTAACTATGGACTCACACCATCACTCGAGTGATCCCATGCTCACCCGAGTGATCCCATGCTCACTTGAGTGATCATCAACTTCACTTGCGGATTAAGAAGTGCACTCTAGCTTCCTTCATGAAAACCCAGGCAAAACACAAAGGAGAAAGGGGAATTGCACGACAGCACTTTAGTGAGATCCTCCCTCACTCGAGTGATGCTATCAGATTGCCTAGATTGCAGCAACTGACAGAAATTCCTAGATTGGTTAAAATTGCTCCCAATGGTTCCCAAATTCCACACAAAGCTCATACCCATATAACATTGTTTAAGGAATGCATTGGTAACCTCCAAAACACCAAAAAACCATTTTAACCACAATCAAACTCTTGGGTTTATCTATTACACACATTATCCAAATTTATTCAAATCACTTCCAAACTTCAAAACCACTACCAACACTCAAACAACTTCACAATGAACCAATTCTAACATCATTCAACATCTAATCCATACATTCAAAATTGGCATAAAACCAGGGCAAATTCCAGAATTTCTCAAATTTATCCAAAAATAAAAACAAATATATCATAAAATACCAAATGCTAACCTCTTCACTTTGCCAAAGTTAAATACTTGATTCTTCAACTTTCAAATTGTTCCAACACCAAAATCTCCACTTTTCAGAATTTTGAAACCACCAAGATGGAGCTCTTAACACTATGAACAAGTTTAATGAAGAGGATTAGAACATATGAGAACTATTACTCATCCAAAATCCAAGCTTCCTCTTTCTCTTTCTACCTTGATTGCTGGAAATGGAGGGATGAGGAGAGAGATGGTGAGGATGATGATGAAGCAACACATATTTTCCCTTCCCAATGCTCACAATCAAATAGGAGAGAGAAGAGAGAGAAAAAGTGAGTTTTTGTCTTTTAGCACAATCCAATAGTCCACAACATGACACTTGTCAACATCCTGTTCACTCCCTCCATGAGCTCACATAAACTTAAAGCATAGGATTCCGGCCCATAGCCAATAGATCTCAACCCTCGATCTCTAATCACCAATGAGTTTCCTCTTTGGTAACCGACCAATTGGTTGGTAAATCTCAAATTTTACCATTTTGCCCCTGGTTTTCACTATGATTATTAAATCATCACTATTAACATTTATATTAAATTTGCATCACATTTCTCCAAAAGTATTGAATTACACTAATTACAATCAATCTTAAAGCTATTAGCTCTTAATCTCAGATTGAGTCATTACAAGGGACGTGTTTAAACTAATTTACTTCTAACTTATTTTGATAAGCTACATCAAAATAAGCTGGAAGTAGATTATTTTCAATACATCCCCATCTTCAATCCAACAACTCCTTTATATATATATATATATATATATATATATATATTTTGGACAATAACAACTCCTTTATATTTAATCAACCAAAATCACTTTTTTCTTTAATACTAAGCAAACGGGCCCTTAGTCCGTCTCAAGTTTTTTCGAGGGGTATTCAAAGGTGGATTTTGGATTACTCAGTAGTATTTTCACAACCCAAGAGCAACTCTCGGTCAGAGAGACTTTTGAGTTTAGTAAAATAGATCTTTTACCCCCTTGACATTTTTTTATTTGCAAAAAAAGAAAAAAAAATATACAAGGGAATGAAATTAGTATGATAGTTAAATATTTGAATTTACAATTTATGCTTTGAGTTTTCCTCATTGCTTGAATTAACTAAAAAAAAGGAAGTTGAAGCCCTTTTAAGTTTTACGATTCATGAGTTTAGGGTTTAGGGTTTATAAGGGACTCACCCACTAATAAGATCCTCACATTAGTAGTAGGATTTGAACTCACGATCTTGTAGGCTATGAGCCAACTCCTTACCAATTGGACCAACTTTTATTGGCATCTTGATCTTAAATATAAGATATTTATTAATCTTTTTTCTAATTTAACCCATCAATGAAGAAATAGAATGGGGGAATTAAGGAAGATGATTCGGGTATTTTAGAAAATACATGTAATATTAATTAAATTAACTAATTTTATTTATTTAATCAAATTAGATAAATATATCATATATTAAGGAGACGAGGGAATATTATTATTATACACAAGGCAATCTAACAATGGAGTGAGTCAGGCTAAGAAAAAGCTCAAGTTCTTCATATTTTTCAACTTTGAAAATTCAAACCTCCTAAGGAACCCAAAAATAGGAAAACGAAGTAAAAGATTGCCTACACAAACAGTTATACAAGTCTATAGATTTGCCTTAAAAATGTATCACTGGTGAAACCTATACAAGTCTCAAGATTTGTCTTAAAAATGTATCACTGTTGAAATCCCTCGAAGTAACCGTCATTCCCATTCTCTCTTTTTTTCCCTGATAATGATTATCAATTCCATCCTTCTGCTGCCAAATATCCCAACTCCAAAGACGGAAAGGAACAAGTACTCTTTTTCAGTCCCATTCTGTCTTTTCCCTGGTAATGAGTATCAATTCCATCCTTCTGCTGCAAATGCGAGTATCTCAACTCCAAAAAGACGAAAAGGAACAAGTACTCTTTTAATCATAGTAAAGCAAACCTTTTCTCCTGAACAAAACTCCGAGCAGCTACCATGATTGACAGACCCATCTGTGATATTAAGAACATAGTTTAGCCAAGGGCTGGGGCATCCATATATCACCACTGGAGGGAATTTTGCTCAGTAAAAGAAACTGCAGTGTGGTCACAGTATTTGACTTACAAGCTGAAGCATCGCCCACTTGGACATGCTCACGTCTACGATGTTGTGCCTTGCACCAACAACCATCTTTCTAAATTCTGGAAGGAGATTACAAATGTGTCAATGAAAGGATCACAAAGGACAACCAAATGGTGGTAAGTCAAAACTAGCAGATACTCAGGCTGTACAATATCGCGGTGGTCTATCCACAACCAATACCACCATTGCTCCAGTAAGATTGTTCAAGAGGTTGATGCTATAAGCTACAGCTTCCGTACATATAAAAATGAAGAAAAAAAAAAAAAGTAAAGCATGCAATTATAAGAAAGGTTCGGAGAGCTCCATCTCGTTAGGAGCCTGAAATTGTTGTGTATCAGGCCGATGAGATCCAACGAAGTCCACACCAAGCCACTGCCATGGCCAACACACATATCTATGCCTATTTCGGCTCCTTGAGTCTTCCCTACCCTCGAGCTCATCAAGCTGACGTGTGAGCTCCTCCACTCTTTCCCTTAACCGTGATGCCCTTGAGTCTGCCAACCTCAGAGATTTCTCTGCCGCATCCCTTGCCGCCATCGCAGCAGCTGTTGTCTCTTCTTTGAATTTTAGTTTTTTCTGTGACTCCAACAGGGATTGCTTCGCCTCCTCAAGTTCCTGCTTAACTGCTGATAGCTGCGGATTTCCAACCAGAAATTAGGAATATTGCATCTTCAAAGAGGAATACTAGTGAGCAGGAGCAATGAAAATATCCAATTTTGTCATACACTACATATATCAACCTGCCATTGTTACAGTGGTAAAACTTGTTCAGCAGGCGCATAACAGTACTTTAAAAGAGGACATATCAGAATATGATGAGTGCATAAAAGATAGTATCAACGATGATAATATGAACCTACGGAAAAAACTTGTCACTAGCAACCAATAATCTGGTTCTGTGATTTTGAATTTCACATTTCATTGTTGCTCAACCAAATCAGGAACTTTGTGATAAACCTTTGTAATCTGAATGTTTTTAGAATTGGGAATTAGGGTAGAAGAGAAGATGAGGGGGTTGAAGAAGAGAATTAGAGAGATTAAAGAGAGAGAAGATAGAGGCAGAAAATACTGAATAATGCTCTGGATCTCATTAACATTGCAAAACTGTCCAATAGTAGGAATAATCTGCCATATATATAGGCAGTAGGGAAACAACAGAGGGATTCATTAATCAGGGGTTTAATAGTCATTAGACACGGTTAAGGTCATGTTTGGCTAACGCCACTCCTAAACGGCTAGTGCCACTAATGGTAAATCCCGCTCGTCTAATTAACTAAACTAACTAACTTTCAAAATATTCTTATTACAATATCATGTCACTTTGCCATTGAATTATTGGTATATTTAGTGAAGCTTTGAATTCTAAGAATACAGGAATTTACAAAATTAAGAAAAAGAACCATTCTTTCCATCTATGATTAGCATAATCATTCTATTTAATCCCAACAAATATGGCGTGAATATCAAGAAAATTGCTAAAACAGGGGGCATACCTGTGCGGCAAATTCTTGTTCAACAGCTCTGCCTGCTCCAGCTTCTTGCTCTGCCGCTACTTTCCATCTATTAATTTCTTCTTCAGCAGAAGCAATGTCAATCATTAACCCCTCAACCTACATCATAAATAGGTCAAGTTCATACTTAGCATCAAAGAAGAATTAAGGGTAAAATCCTATCATACAATCCACAGCATATTCAACATTGATCGGAAATATGCAAATGATAGGGTTTCTTTTTTTTTTTTTTTTTTTTTTTCTGAATGAAAAATGACAGGTCAATTTAATCATTGTTAGGGGTGAGGGAGATGGTAACTAGATCAATCTAATGACAAATAAAAGATATGTCAGCATACGTTTTCATTTGCAACTCTCTCCTTCTCTTCGAGTTCTTCTATTCGTTTCATTCTATGGTTGAGCTCTTTGGCCTGAGCTTCCACATGCTGCTTAAGTAAACTCAACTCTGTCCTTAATTCAGTCGAACAAAGTTGTAAAACACAAAATAAATTTAAGAAAAAGGTCAGCACAACTAAAAACTGAAATTATACATAATCTCAAAAGAGTGAAAATAAGATTTTTTCAGCCAATTCCAGATTAGATATGCAATAGAAATGTCCGAAATTTTCTCAGTCATGTACCTTAATTCATCTCTAGCATGCTGCAGATCAATAATTTCAAGCTGAGACGCCTTAACAACGTTCTCCAAAGCACCAGCCTGTGAGCGGTATGTTAATAAATAACTCACCAAGGAAACTTCAAAGTGAAGACAACATTAAGGGTCATAATTTACAATGAAACAAAATAATGCTAGTAAGTTCCTACCAAAGAGCATATGTCATCCTCCTCTTTTTGTGTTACATTTGCCTTGTTGTTTGAAGCAGCATCCCTTCCGTCTCCAAGAAGCTTACTAAATTTGAAGTCTATCTCAGCCTCCCTTAAACCATTTTCTGCAGCTTGGAACAACTCATTTTTCCTGGAAGATGGATCAGATGCTACCCTCTTTGACAAAGCACTTCTAAGTAAAGAACCAATTTGATCTTTCTCCCTAATTAATCGAGTGACTGTATCTTCCAAAGTCTTGATTTCATTATTCTTATTTTCAAACACATCCTGGGCTTTCTCAGCAACAATTCTAATCAATTCATATATGGATTTCATCCCTGCCAAAGAGGCACATATAAGTTCTTCAATATCTGTTACTTGAGGAAGAAACAAGGATTCCGCCACTTCAGAATGATTTGCATCAATGATCTTAATAACATTGTAAGTCTGGTTATGAATTTTAGAGACAACACTCAACTGATCAATCAATAAAGTCCTCTGTGATTCAATCTTTGTCTCTAACTTTCTCAACTTGTCATCGTAATCAATGACAATCTGTTTCAACTCTACCGCTTCATTTACTTTTTCATCCTTTTCAGCAAGAGTTCTCTCCAAATTCTCAACAACAGAAGTTTTCTTTATGACCTGTTCCCTTAATTGACTAATTGTTGCTTCCAGCTGAGAAACCTCAATGGCAATCTCATAATTCCTCTGCTCCATCTGCTCTCTTGTCTTATTCCTAGATTTAGCAGTTGAATCAATCTGTTTAACAAGCTCTTCAACAATTTCATTAGCTCGCATAATTACTCCATATGCTACAGCTGCCAAACCCGTGTATTTCTGCGATCTGGATAACCCATTACCAGCAAAATTTTTGAAACTACCCACCTTGGCAGATATTTTGTCCATCCCATTCACTAACATCTGGGTAGAATTTCCAATTTCTGATCGAAGAGCGTCTCTCTCCTTCACCAATTCATCGAATTGCTTGGCAATCTCATCTCTCTGAATTGATAACTCATTCTTCACTCTGTTCGCCTCAGCTAATTCGGTCAAAAGCTTGTCCTTCGAATTCAGAGCCTCTTCTTTATCCCGCAAAGCATCATCTCTCTGCCTCCCGAACTCATCGCGTTTCTTGATAGCCTCATGAGCAAGCGCCTTCAACCGATTGAAGGAAACTTGCAACTCGGATTTGGAATTCTCGGCCGTCTGTCGAGCTTGGCGCTCACGATCGAGCTCTACGAGAATCTCCTTAACTCTGTCAACCGAGACATCTTCCGGAGCCGGACTACGGATCGTAATTGGCACGGGATTGTCATCGTCCTCAACATCACTAAGGACTGCATCGGTATCATCGTCACCGACGGCCGCCATTTAAAGAATATTATCGGCGATCAAGGAACCAAAAACAAAGCCCTCGAAACGGGAGGAACTTGAAGAAATCTGTGCTGAATTGGGAAATCCAAGAAACCCAATTATGAACTAACACTTGAAAATTTCGACAATTGCTTAATAAATTAATATAAATATAAATATTGATAGTCCTTTGATCTTTTGATTGGAAATTGGAATCGCTTGCTACTGATACTAAGCAAGGGGAAATGGAAGATGACGACTAGGACGACGGCGATTATGTTGGTGAAATTGAGCACAACACAACACCGTCACCGATACTGCGTCCCAATTCGTCACTCTCTTTCCTTTTCCTTTCTCAATCTCATCTAATTTGAATTTTTCTTTTAAAAAAATGCCAATAAAAAGAGAAAAAAAGAAAAGGTACTAGCAAGTAGCAGAAGAAACAGAATATATATAGAACTATGATTAAAATAAAGAGAGTGGATCATGAGACCACTTCAGGGATGAATTTTGGCGCCGATTTGGTTGAGAAGGAAACTTCACCTGAGAGTGAAAGAGACGGCCATTTAGAAAATGACACCCAACCTTCCGTGCTGCCTCGGTCTTTCAAGCGTGGAAATGACGAACCACGAAACCTCTACTTGGAAACTTTTGATTTTCTTTTTCTTCAGCTTCTCGAAAAAGTTTCCGTCCCAAGGGGGCGATGACTTTGACGCAATAAGAAACACAGCAGCGGACAAGTCACTCGTCCAGTTTATTTGGAAATGCATAAAATTGTACAGAATCATGAGAACGACCTACCTATTCATTGCGAATTGAATCTTCTGTGTTTTTTTTTTTGGAAAATAAGTGCTTGTTATGTAAATCAAGATAAACCACATACTTATTTCATATACCGTAAATTATGATTTATAAATACTTATAAATAAAAAATAAGCTATCCCAAATAAATACTTATTTAGTAAGATGACTTCAAACACCAAGCGATGCTTTTCTTGCCGCCATTAATGAGGTTGAATTGAAGCCTACGACAGAGAAAACCCCAAAGCCGCCCTCTCAAATCTCAATTTCATAATCATTAATTAAAATGATCCAACGACATATAATGACACATGAAGGAAGGAAGTAGCTAGGTCATCCATCAGCCATTTGGCTCTCATCTTCTTTGGAATACTCGAGAAATTTCGTGGTGGGACAGAAGCTGTGATGTAGAAGTAGGAGGGAGCAGATTCCTCACGCAAAAGCAAACAAGATACAACATGGTATTTTTCATCACAGATTGAATTTTTGTTTTGCACGGGGACCGGAGCGGGGTTACAACTAGACCATTATTGAACTAGAAAATAAATTGCACAGCAGGCTCCTTCCTTAAAGCTCAAGGAAACTGTGTCAAAGAACTTATGAATAGTTTAGGTCCGATTACAGCTTTCAAAGGGGGGAAAAAATTGAACGGAAAGAGCGTTACTATGCAATTTGAGGAACCTTTCTGCTCCCCAAATATGTTTAAGCTGCTTATTTGACAACGTGGTTGGTATTGCGTCACACTACCTCCATTCCTTAATATGGACTATAGTTTGTAATGCAGTAAGTAATTACTCTACAAACTATATCTTAAATTACTGGAGGTAGTTGCTTTCAAGCTAAAAAGCTTTTTGAAGAAAATTTGATCATTTGCTCTCAATACTAAACTAAACATAATTTTGGGTTTTAAGCCAAGCTCTTAAGGTATTAAAAAGGATTAACATAATGTTTGGTCCTTATAGTCTATCCTTATTTCGGTTTTGATCTCTATAGTATCAAATTATATATTTTAGTCTTTCAAATTTCTCTTCGTCTAATATGTTAGTCCCTATAATTTAATAAAGACCTTAGAGTTAAATTTGATAATTTGACACAAACACATTTAATTATGCTGATGTGGCTTGATGACTGCATATGTTGAATAGGACTTTTGTAGCATATGTGTGGAAGTGATTAAAAAGAAGAATCTGGGAGAGAACACCATCATTGCTGATCTCAGCCTCACTCATCGCCCCTCTTTCTTCTGGTCTTTCTCTCTCAGCCTTAGCCCTCAACCATGGCAGTCACATCTCCCACCCTCGTAGACTCCTTGTTCATCACACTTTAGTGCACAGATTTTTAGATCCGACCAAACGCTGGCGGCGCACAACGGCTGACCTCGCTCATCTCACTCATCACTGTCATTCTTGCCATCGCTGTTGCCGCCGCATCTTCTTGTTCTTACCGTCGCCTCTTCTCATTTTCACCTTCGCGTCGAATAAGTTTTCTCCCCTATGTTGAATCTCTTGACGCCGCTTTCCATTGCTTCCTCTTCTAACTGAAATGGAGCCAAAATCATTCATCTTTGAGCAGAGCTTGAGGGGCTTACAAATGGCAAATCATAAAAGTCAAATTTTCTAGTCTTTTTTAGCTGAGACATGTAATTTAGCGGAATTGATTTATCTATTCTTAATATAAAACATATTTGGGAGTTGATTTTGGTTTCAAATATAATACATTTTTTTTTATATTCATCAATGTTTTTCTAAGCTAACCTCATTGATGCTCCATCGACAGTAATCAAGGAGAAGAGGAAATGAGGGAAATAAGGAAGATGAATAGATTGTTTTAAAAAATATATGTAGTTATATTATACTATTAGATATTTGCACAGTTACAACTACTAGATAACAGTTACAACTAATAAACATCATGTATGTCTAGGCGGAGGTCGCATAAGGATATATAATGCTTAAAAGTAACGGTCATTCATGCACATCATCATGTATTATGTACTGCGAGGTGGAATTCGCGAAAATACAAAAATAATGATTGTAGTTAATAACCGTAATTTATTTAGTTAGAAAAATGGCGGTTATTAAAACACATTCATCATTTAACACTTACAAATGATTTGTCTTTCAACCTGTATTAACGAAAACACAAACATAATGGTTATATCTATTTATCATAAAGTAAGAACGACAAAAATGACATTTTATAATAAACAACCATTATGTAAAGAACAAATCTAAAAAGCACATTTTCATAACCTCGTTGGGTCTAACACCAAGTATTGATTCTCCTAAGTTAAATGCTTTTGAGTGAAGTATTCAACTCTATTTATACTGACATATTCTATTTGTTTTTAGTACTTTTCTAAAAAGCACCTTTTCATAACCCCGCTCTTCTCACCTTACATTGTTTAGATGCTAGAGAGCTCTTTTCATTCGTCGTCCTCCTCCTCCACATGCTTACCCTCCACCTCCACCATCACCACCTCCTCCTCCTTTGCCTGCTCCTCAAATGGAGGCTCTGCTTTAGACGTTTTATAATCCCCTTACCTAAAAGAGTTGAAAACAGTTCAAAAACATGTCATAAAGTTAAACTGGAGATTAGAGAATAAGTTACAGCTCGCTTAAGGTGCCACTTCATGATAGGGTTCAGCTTAGTGATAAAGTGGGTTTTCAAAAGCTTTTTAAAACATATTTGATGTGGTTTCATCTCCTCTTTCTAAATCTGTTTGGCTTGTTTGGTTCTGTTCCACTCATTAATATTAGAGTCCTTAACAAAATTTCCTGACGAACTCTTAGGTTGCATTCATCAACTAATAAGGTCTATAGGGCATGATCGCCCGTTCTTAGTTCCCTTAATGGGGTTACATACCAAAACTCAAGTCTATGTTTGGTTCATCCACCTCTACTATAGTGTACTTATATTTACATCAAGTATAACATGTACAAATTTTTCAAAAGTTTGATAACCACAGACAAAACCCCTAATTTTCTATTGGCGCACCCTAGCCACCCTTGTTTACCTGCTTGTCCTTTGATCCGCTTGCCTTGGCTGTGATTGGTCATTGGAAAGAGTGTGATTTAGATGAATCTCAGTAGTAACATTTCACTTATATGACATATAATTTCACAAAGCATGTAAGCAATCATCACATAATAGCATTCACAGTAGCAGTACATTCTTGACATTCATAACATTCGTAACAATTTTTGACATTCGTAACATTCATAACAATTCTTGACATTCTTGTCATTTGTAATAATTGATGATATGCACATATATACAAAGCATTATACATGATATAAGAGAAAAAGTCATTACCTTGGTCTTTCTGGTTTTGTTCTTGCACAAATTTCTTGCGCTCAGGGCATATATCGAATCCTATAATTAGAATTACGAACGATAGGTTATTACTTTAATCCAATTCTTCTTTAATTTAAACACTCAAGTTGGTTATCATTAGGAACATTTAATCAAGTCAACTAAGGAGTTAAAGGGGTCAATTAACCTAAAAGACCAATTTTCTAACCTTAGAGTTCATAGTTATTACCATGTGCCATTACCATTGAATTTTCACACAAGTGACTAAACCTGTTAGAATTTTTCAACAACTTTGAAAAATCATATCTTTATGTAAACAAATCAAATTACAGTGATTCCAAAGGCTATGTAATCCTTATTTAGCTATTTTTAAGGAAAAATATCACCCATAGTTAGTTAGATGCACAACATTCCTAGAATTGTCATTTATTACACACTGAATAGCATTCCTAGAATCGAAATGACACTAATGACCTATCAAATTAAAGCTTGATATGTCTAATTTTATTCTGGAAAGTTTCACATTCATTGAAAATCATTTGGTTATCCAAAAACACCACACAATCAGGGTACCTCACTGAAATTTTGTTCAGGAAGAAAATCTAGTTTTTCATTGAGTTTCAATGGCAAAAAATTCACAACCCGGGGTTATTCCTACACAATTTTTCATGTAGAAAACAATTGTAACATCAAAATGAACAAATTCCCACTAATTCCCCACGTCTTGGTTTGGCAAAAAAGTTCAAAATAAATTCCAACAATTACCAACTTCCAATTTTAGCATCAAACTTGTGTCATATAGTTTATAATAATCAAAAAACACCAATAACCTAACCAAAACACCATGAATTATTCAAACCCTTGTTTGTCCAAAATCAGGATAGATTTACGCATGCCAAAATACTCATTCAACCAACACAAGTACTAGCTCAAATTGAAACTAATACTCACCTCTTGCTCCTTCTTAGGTTCTTTCTTTGATTCTACATCTTTTGTTCTTGGATGATGGCTCAAAACACCTCCTCTTGAAATTCTTAAATCATAGAAATGAAACTCTCATCAAGAGGAACAATGTTTATGAAGAGTGTTTTAGCCATAGATGAGGTTAAGAAGGTGAAAATCAAGAGAAAAGATCTCACCTATAACCTTGCTTCTTCTTTCTTCATATGGCAGCTTCCAAAACCAACTTGAAGAGAGAGAATATGAGTGATGAATGATCATATTTTTTGCTTCCCTTATCCCTTAATAACGAGCCGAAAATATGGTCAAAAGGTAGAGAAGAGTTATAGTGAAAATTACTTCATTTGGTCATACACTTATGGTGAATTAACTAGCATGGTTAAGTGACTTGAGTTAAGTTTTTTTTTTCCTTTCCTCTCTACTTCTTCTTTTTGTCCAAAATTGGTGGCCCAAATGGAGAGAAAATGCTGGCTAAAAAAGTTTCTTATTACTTCCTTTATGTCTTAGTCACAATTTTTGACCAAGTCTTCTTGTAAAATATGTTGACTAATCCTCTTTTCTCTTGGTATACCTTTTTGGACGTTTTTTTGATCTTAAGAGAGTGAGATGATTTGCTTTTCATTCCCATAATTGTTTCTTGGTTTTAAAGAGAAAATCCTAGCCCTTCAATTTTTCTTCCAACTTTAACCCCAAGATCAAGTAGCAATTATCTCTTTTTCCCTTGATTATGGCAATATTATTTCTTGTGCCATTAATTCTTTCAATTCTATTTCTTAATTCTTTTATTTCCCTTAGGCCCTGTTTGGTATGATGGAATTAGGGGTGATGGAAATGGAATTAAGGATCAATTCCATCATGATGCTTGTTTGGTATGATGGAATTGGAAAATTTTCCAATTCCATGTGAAAGCCAAATAGGCTCAATTCCACCCAATCAATTCCATCAAAATACCTCAGATTTACAATTCCATGTGATCATTTCCATCTATTACCCTCCACTACCTTCAAAAAAAATTGAAGGACATTTTGGTATTTTTATACAAAAATTAAATCTCATTTCCATGACATACCAAACATACTTTTAGTCCCCATTTCCATTTCCATTTCTATATCCATATCCATATCCATTTCCATCAAAATCAATTCTAGCGTACCAAACTGGCCCTTAGTCTTCTCCCAAATAGCGCGACTTCCTTTCTTTCTTATGTTCAAATTATATTTTTGGTCATTTATGACTTTAGGCGAAAACTAGGTAATCACTTCTAACTAATCGAAACTAAAGTCATAGCAAAATTTCTAGGGCAATTCTGTCCTTAATACCACTGTCTATTCTGTACATTTACTTGAGTACATTTTTGGATATTACACATTAGCTAGCCTTGATAGCTCCACAAGACATCTCGCTGCACACGCCCATGGTATGAACAGGAAGTTAGATCTCATCCTTTATCACAATCATGTTGTATATGATCACTTTCACTTAGACCCTTCATTTCTTTCCTTAGACGTCGATGATGTGCCGAGCGAGGGGGAGGGGCAGGAGGAGGAGGAGGACAATAGTAATGGTGATGACTGAAAACCATTATAGCTTTTTTTTATTTTTTGAATATTTAAAATATTTTTCATTAGGGCAATATAGCTCAAAAATATTTAAAAAAAAACAATTGTCCATTCATGGTTATTAGTAAACAGCCGTTACTAATTTAGGCATTTTACAAGGCACGTTTACTGTTATTATTAAATAAACGTTATTTATGTTAACCATAGCAATTTATAAGTGTAATGCCCCAAAATATGTCTAAGGGCTCATGACTCCAAAAGTAAATGTAATTAATGTTAGACAAACACCTTTAGAGAATAAAGTGTGAATTATGACCTGAATTAGCTGTAGAAATTGCCAAACCCAGTATTTAAGCCTAATTATGGTGGCAAAACTTAAATTGAATTAAAAGGAAGAGGAATGGAGCATGGAAGGAGAAAATGGAAGTAAATAAAGTGTTAAGTGGTAATCCAATAGACATTTCTATAGTCAGGGGCAAACTGAGAAAAAAGAAGTTTATTGGTCAATTAGTCAGTAACTGAAAAGGAAATTGACTAATAGTTAAAAGAACAAGAGGTATGACTAAATGGCTAATGGAATTGGTTAGAGTAACTAGTTAGTTTCTTGCTTTCGGGAGAAGTCACAAGATCTTGACACTTGGCACCATGAGATGAAGTCAAAATGTCAAACAATTAATTTCAAACTTTCCTTCTCTTCCCTCTCTCCTCTTAAGTCGTCTAAGAGCATGTGGGAGGTTGAAAATCTGATATTCATCATCTCTCACTCTCTCTTTCTTAAGCTTTCTAGGTGTCCAAGCAAGGAAGAGGAAAGAGAAGGGGATTCAAGCTAAAGGTGAGATCTTTTCTTGAGTTTTGACTATGTAGATGACCTCTATTGCTCAAAACCTCTTCTTTAACCTTGTTCCTCTTGATGAGAGTTCCATTTGTATGATTTTAGATTTTTAAGAGGAGGTGTTTTGTGTACTCGAGGAAAACTAGAGGTTGGATAATCAAAGAACCAACTAGAGGAAGAGGAAGAGGTGAGCAAAAGCAACCCTTTGGTATATGTATTGTGGTTATTGGCTGAGAACTTGGTCTTGTGTGATTTTCCCTATTTTCATGTATATAGGGTTTTAGAGAGTTCATAGTGTTTGGTGATAGTAATGGTGTCTTGTGGTGTCCTTTTGATATATGAAATTGATTTGAGACTTGAATGTGAAGTTTGGCAATTTTAAGATTTTGTGTTGAATTTCTGCCCAAAATAGAACTTATGAAAGGATGAGAATTTGATTTTTTTTTTATATTTCCATTGGATTCTATGAAAAAAATTGTGTGGGAAGTAGCCCCGGTTGTGAATTCTGACCATTGGAAACATATGTTGAAAAATTGAAAGTTTGTCAATGAAAACTCTGTGCAGGGCAGCTAGTTTACATGGCAGTTTTGAATTAGTAAATTGTACCTAAAAATTCTGAAAATTTTTAGTTGAATAGATGATGTGTCAAGCTTAAAAATGACATAAACTAGGTATCATTCTGATGTATGTTCTGGAAGTTATGCATTTCCAAAATTTGAGATTGAAACTGGAATCAATTCTGGAATAGTATGGAAATGCGTTGAATTATGTATTTTTGTGATTGTAGATGGAAATGATTCATACTTTTCTTGTATATAGGACTTAAAAAGATTCAAGTATGACTTGGAATCACTCTATTTTGATTTTTATGGATTTAGTTATGATTTTTGGAAGTTTATCCAAGAAACAGGAATTTTGTTGGCTGCGGCCAAAAGCTTTGGCCTGTTTTTGGCCATGGCCAAAGGTTCTTGGCCATAGCCAAAATATTTCCGACCATTTATTGGTCGTGGTTAGAGGAGTTTTAGCTGCGGTCAACCCCCAATTTTAGCATTTTGAACTTTTAAAAGGTGGTTTCTTATCTAGCTCTCTCCAACTCTTGTGGGCTTTTGTTTGAGCTTCTCATAGCCACCTAAAGGGCTCAAATGATAACCAACCCCAAGTGTTTTGTATTTATTTAAGAATTGGAATAGGGAATAACTTATCATCCTTAATTCTAATTGATAGGAGTTGACATCTGCCCTGAGCCTGAGAAACCTGTGCTTGAGCACGAAAGGAAAGAATAAGGGAGCGACTCTTTCTCTTATATCATGTATAATGCTTTGTATGTTTGTGCTTATCATTAAATTGTGACAAATGTGAACACAACTGTGAAAGCTGTCATGAACGTGATAATTGTGTATATAGCTGTGAAAGCAGTCATAAATATAACAAATGTCTTGAATATGTATACAACTGTGAAAGTTGTCACATATAGCTGTGAAAACTATCGTGAATGTCACGAATTCTGACCAATGTGAATGCTGTTGTGTATGCCGCTGTGAATGCTATTGTGAATGCTACTTTGTGATAATTGCTTACATGCTTTGCTATATTATATATCATATGAGTAAAATGTTACTATCGAGATTCTTATGAATCTCACTCTTTCCAATGACTATCCTACAGTCAGGGTAAGTGGATTGAAGGAGAAGCAAGTAACGAAGAGTAGCTAGTGCTCCCAGCTTGGAGACTAGAGTTTTGTGTTGGTTATCATTTTTTGGGATGAATGTATATATTGTATATGATGTAAAATTGCAAAGTTGTATGAATCCTCGGTATGGGAATTGAAACAGGTGAACATGCCCTATAGACCCTTTTAATGAATGAATGAAACCCGAAAATCCGTTGGGAAATTTTGTTATGCCCTCTGATATTATGAATGGAACAGAACTGAATAGGCCAAATAGATTCAAAAAAATGGAAGTGAGACCGTATTAAACAGGTTTTGAAATTTTTTTGAAAACCCACTTTAGCACAGGACCGAATCCTGTCCTGAAATCGGGACCTCCAATGAGTTTTGAATTATCCTTTGGTCTCTTAGTTCTTTTATAACAAGTTTTTGAACTGTTTTCAAGGCTTATATGGAAGGGAGTTTCAATAAGGACATGTTTAGCTCTATAATGTAACCCTTTCCATTCTAAAGGATATGTACTACTGGATAACCTTGAAACCCTTTACTTTTAATTCCACTTCTATTTAATTAATAAGAAATGATCTTTAATATAATACTAAAGGACGCGTTTTGTAACCCCCTTATGCAATTATTTCCAAAATACTCAATTAAAGTGAAATAGAGACCAGTAAGAATAAAAAACATTTATAAACCCATCTACCACACGGGATTTTCAAAAATACCTTTCAAAATTATTTATAACCTGATCTCACATTTACATTCTGAATACAATTACTACACAAAGATAAATCAAATTTAATATATCAGAGTACGCAATGTAATAATTCCGGCTATTCCGGATTCCATTTATTAACTCAAGCTTTATAGGGCACATTCGCCCATTACATGCCTTCATATGGAGATTACACAAATCCATCTCAAATACACAATAAATCCCCAATCACATACATATATACACATCCAAATCCATATACTCCCAACTATGA
This sequence comes from Inga laurina, assembly GCA_963855925.1. Lineage (NCBI taxonomy): Eukaryota > Viridiplantae > Streptophyta > Magnoliopsida > Fabales > Fabaceae > Inga > Inga laurina. The sequence goes on from OY979709.1 coordinate 17,070,509, forward strand.
TAACCAACTATCGAATCTTCAACCCGAAGGAAGTCCTTGCCACCCTTGATCACTTACTCCATCCTCAATCCACTACCCTGTCTGAAAGGTTAGTAGGGGAGGGTGAGATTCTAGAGAATCTCAGTAGGATAACAATATCAATATATATGTACGATAAATGTTAATGCATGACATGCTTGCATCACACAACTCATGATAACACAATGACAATTTGCAAGCTCAATGCTTCGAACAATATACCTATGGCCATAGCATAAATTGAAACATAGCTTCAAATCACACATAATTATGCAAAGCAAAGACATGCACCAACACACACTAAAACAAATATCAAATACATGCAGGAGAGATATGTTCCCTACACTCTTTCCACGTATGCTCTAGCTCCGCTTACTCACGATCAGAACGAATATCAAACCACGTTCAGGGCGAACATCAACCCTATAATCAAAGCAAGGACATAGGGTTATTTTTTATTCCAAACTCTTACTTTCATATCACTTAAAGTTGGTTGTCATTTGAGTCCCTTAAGTGTCTAATAATAAGCTCAATAAAAGCTTGAAAGGATTGGGACGTACTAGGTTGGAAATCACTTTTCAAAATCACCAAGTACTGAAAATGGGGGTTGGCTGCAGCCAAAATGTGCACAGAAGGTTTTTGGCTGCAGCCAAGAATTTCTGGCTCCGGCCAAAACGTGCACAGAAACTTTTACGCTGCAGCCAGGATTTTCTGCTGCAGCCAAGGCAACTTAAGAAATTCATAACTAATTCCAAAAAAATCGAAATGAGGTGATTCCAAAGCCAAATGAAATCTATTTAAGTACTATTCATAGGAAAAATATGAGCCATTACTAGAAATCACCACAAAAATACAGAATTCCACAAAATCCACTACTACTCCAGAATCAAACCCAGTTTCGACCTCAAACTTTGGGCAAACATAAATCCCAGTTCACAAAACGAAATGGCACAAATTATATCCATTTTAAAGCTTGGGATGTGAACTTCAAGACTGGAAAGTTTCAGAATTTTCTAATATCATTTGCCCATTCAAAACGGCAACACAAGCAGACTGTCCAGAACAGAGTTTCAAAAGACAGAATTCCAGTTTTTGCAATTTGGCTTCCAATGGTTCCATTTTCATACCAAGCCTCATTTCCACACAAATTTTCACAAGGAATCCATTGGAAACACTAAAACAACCAAATTCACTTTATATTGACATGTTTTACCAACAATCACAACATGTCATCACAAATCACAACACAAACACCACATTGCCATTCTTTTCATTCCAAGTTTTCAAACCAATTCCAATGACACCAAAACACACTATGGCATCAATTTAACCACAATTCACCATTTTCAACACAAAACACATGAAAATTCATGCATTTCACAATTCTACCAAAATCAGGGCAAAATTCACAATTCACAGAACTCATCCACAAATCACAAAACTTAGATCAAAAGGCTTCAAATACTCACCTCTTCCTCTTTCCCAAACCAATTCTTTGATTCTTCATCTTTCCAAATTTCCTCAAGCCATCAAACACCTCCAATCAAGAATCTAAAACCGTAGAGATGAAGCTCTCATCACTATGAACAACATTAAAGAAGAGAATTTAGGCATTAGAGACCATTTAACAAGCCAAATCTCAACTTTTACCTTTCTCTTTCCTCCCCCTCTTGAATGTCCATGGAGAAATAGAGAGAGAGAGTGGAGATGAAGATGAAGGCAGCAATTTTTGGAGAAAAGAAGACATTGGCCGAAGTAAAAGGGAAGAGAAAAGAGAGAAAATGAGTTGAAATCTTTGACCAAATCCAAGGGCTCAAATTGTGACACTTGTCACACCCTTATTCCATCTCTATGATTTCACATGAACCCACACACATGGGATTCCTGTAATACCCCGAATTTTGAGACTTAAGCTTAGAGAATAAGCCTGAGATTAATGGATTGCTAAGCCCCGATTTAACAAGATCCCAAATTGTGATTAGGGGTTAATGACTAAAAAAGTGGACGTGGTTAGTGATTAATGAACCCTTTTAGAGAATATAAAGTGGATTGTAGTCGCTTGTGTTATGAGCAACACTAAAACCCTGTATTTGAGTTCAATTGTGGATTAACATCTAAATTGACTTAGAATAGAGGGAAGAATTGAATGGGTTATTGTGATGGAAATGGTGTCATGTTGTGGTATTTAATCATTGGAATTGATTTAAATTGGATTGGACACATTGGTTGCAAAACTGGAAATGCTGTCCAGTATGAATTCTGTCTGGGCAGTCTTCTCGTGTGGACGTTTTTACTAGGTAAATAATGTCATAAAATTATGAAAATTTCCAGTCTTAAATTTCACATCCTAAGCTTCAAATTGGACATATAATTTGTGCCATTTCATGTTGGGAACTAGGAGATATGACTGTCCAAAGTTTGAGGTTGAAAATGGACTCTGTTTTGGGGCAGTGATGAAATTTGTGTAATTCTGGAATTGTGTGGTGATTTCTAGTATTGGTAAATATTTTTCCTATAAAGAGGACTTAAATAACTTTCATTTGGCTTTAGAATCACCTCATTTCAATTTTTCTAGAATTAGTTATGAGTTTGCAAAGTCTGGGCAAAAATCTGCCAAAAATCCGAAAATTGAGAATTATGACATCATCATGTTACATTGATGACATAAGCATGGGATATGTTATTAAACGGTTTTTTTCCTTCTTCCTCCTCATTTCCAACGCTGAGAACAGCTGAAATAGAGAGAGAGAGAGAGACCACATGGGTTCTTTAGAGAGAGAAAGAGGAAGAAATCTAGTAAGGTAAGCCCATTTCTCCGACGATCTAGCTCCTAACGCGTATAACCTTGTTCCTAAGCTTCTCTTCTATGTTATTTAAGGTGTTTGAGAAGCAAATTTGGTGTTCAAGAGGCTAGGGTTTTCAGCCAAGTCAAGGAGAAGCTATTAGGAGCTTGAGGTAACTTCCAAACTTTCGTATATTGCTTATTTTGGCTGTTGTGGGCAATTTAATTTGTAAAATTTCGCCGGATTGCCATTGGTTTTAAAGTTTGGAAATGACATGGTCTAGGGGTTATGCTGCCCAAATTGGGTCTTAATGTTAGTTGTAACCTAATGTAATAGTTAATAAAGTGGTTAGGAGTAAGAAAAAACACGTTTACGGAGTCGAAACCGAAAAACCCCAATTTTCCTTGGAGTACTTGTATATTTCGGTTATGGCTATAAATGGGTCTTAGAGTTGGATTTTCAATGATTTGATGGTTCCATTGAGTTCAGGAGCGAAAATTAGGTGGGGTTACAGTTGGTCACTTTTTCGGAACAGGCTGAAAAAAGCATAATTACAAAACGCTCCTGATACCCTTAAAGTGGGGCTGCCAAGGGTAAATTTGTAAATTGACATTGAATTTGATAATTCCGAGTCTGGAAATGGATTCCTTGGGCGAAAATATGTCAGAATAGCCCATGTCAAAATTTCAAGAAAAGCACAGCCGGACCGAGTAAAGCAGGGCCGGGCTGCGTCCTTGGGGGTATTTTAGTAAATTTTCAATATAGCCTCATATAACCCCTAAAAACACTATGGAAGTGTCTAAATAGTACATTTGACATTGTAGGATCGAATGTGAAGCCCCGAGTTGCTGGCACGCAAATCGAGGAGAAAAGATTGGAGGTAGGGAACTTATCTCTCCTGCATGCTCTGATAACTATATTAATGTGTTGATGTATGTTATTGCTTTGCTTGATTATGTGGAACATGTATGAATGATTTAAAGCTATGTTTCAATATATGCTATGGCCATATGTGTATCGTTCGAATTATTGAGCTTATAGATTCGTCATTGTATGTGTGCATGAGTTATGTGATGCAAGCATGTCATGCATTAAATACTTATCTTGCCTGCATATTGATAATGTTTCCCTACTAAGATTATCTCGAATCTCACCCTCCCCTACCAACAATTTAGACAGGGCAAGTGGCTCGTGCAGGGAGCGGCTAGGACTCCTTCGAGGTGAGAGTTGGTAGTTGGTTATCAATGAGTTATGAAGACTGTATATGATTTGGTTGAATATAGGGTTATAAATTTGAGATGAGATTGTGTAATCCCCATTTGAAGAATTGTAATGGGCAATTGTGCCCCGTGTATCTTGAGTGAAGGTATGTACCCGGGATTGCCAGGATGATTATGTTGTGCACTCTGATATTTATATGAATGTGATTTATCTTCACATAGTAATTGTATTCGAAATGTGAATATGAGACCAAGTTAATTAGATTTCAAAAGGTATTTGTGAAAACCCTATCTCAAGGATGGGATTTTAAATGAGTTTTGATTATTATTGGTCTCTATTTCACTTTAATCGTGTATTTCGAATATAATTACAGAGGGGGGGTTACATTTTTGGTATCAGAGCTACAGTTCCGGGCAAAGATGGATTTTGCTAGGATATTTCCCTTAGGCCAAGCTAGGGATTGAGTGATGAGTTATGATTGCCTAAGGAATAGGCAATGATTTGTGATTTTGGTTGTTTGTGGTATACACATTGATATCCCTGGTGTTGTGGATATCGGGGATTTGTGAATTATGTGTATACATTATTTGGTTATCCTGAATTTGTGTGTTTAAAGGTCTTAAGACCTAGGGGGTTGATATGCCTTAGGTTGGCGGAGATGTTTGAGTTTAGGCTGGAGTGGATGATGATCTGTGGATTTAAGGGAAGTGATTTCCCGGTTCAATTAAGGTTGAAGGTTTGAAAGATGAATTGAGATCCAAGGATCAGACTCAATAGTCAAGCTGGTCCTTAGGAGGTTGATATGACCTATATGGTCTGTGGTACTAGATTGGAATTGAAATGTGTATCAAGTATCCTGAGGTTACTAGTGTTAATCTAGCACAGGGAAAAGTGATTATGCGGAGAATTTGAATTTGAAAGAGTTACCTATGAGGATTCAGAGTGGAGAAGGCAACCTACGGGGAGTTCTGATCGGAGAGGGCTACCTACAGTGACGTTTGATCAGAGCGGCTATTTGTGTGTTTATCACCTGCGGCCTACTGGGGGTGTGTATGGCACACAATGGGAGGACAGTGCCTCGGGGCGGTGGAGATATGGGGGATATGTGTGAGTCCTAGGTAGTGGGTTAGCCCATGAGGGGTAAGACCAACCAGCCCAACCACCTGGCAGCCCTATGTACGTGAGCGGGGTGGGCACCGTCGCAGGGCATCCCATGAGGGGAGTAAAATCGGGGTGTGACAATATATAAAAAAAATTATGACAGCTGCCGTGACGACAAACCCTAGTGTGCAGCTGCCGTGACGACAAACCTTAGTGTGCACTCGCTATGACGTTGAATCGTAGAATAGAGCTCTAGGAACGTTGGGAGCATAGAATCTCAACGAAGTGCTAGTTATAGCTCTGATTGATTTGAGTTGAATGGGGCCAAGGTCCGGCACAAATTGTGAATGTTGTCAGTTGTAGTAGGAGATTGTTATGGGACTCCTGTTAAATTAACTTGACATTGTTAAAGCACAGATGGGGAGAAAGACCTCAAAGTGTGCAGCGGAAGTGTGATAATGTGATGTGTTTGAGTACAGCATTGAGCAGAAGCTTGAGTTTGCAGAAAGTGCAATGTGTTAGCGATGGATTCGGGAAGTAAAACTTCGAAGTCTAGATTAATTTTGTGAGAAGGGGTCTTGAAGGATCCCAATATGTGAAAAGAATTCGTGATATTGAAGGTGAAGTTGTTAAGATACCTAGTTCTAGCTTGTTGCGATTGTGTATTGTGAGTCCATCTCCCTGGTTGAGCCGGATCGGGTTGGTTCAGTGGGTTGCACCTGGTAGGCATAGGCTTAGGATGTGACGGATATTGGTGAGTCTTTCACCTGTGGCCTATTGGGTGATTCCGGTGGGAGGACCGTGCCTTCGGGTAAGTAGTTTACGGGGGATTGACTATTTGTGGAAGCCGAAAAGCTATGTGTAAGCATCGCTACGCCAACAGTCCCTGAGTCGCTAGCAACGGTTCGGGTAAAGACTGTGTGTCTTCCCAGCGGTAAAAGGGGATGAGGGTAGGGTGTGATTGTGGATCTACTATTTGTGAGCCAGAATGGCTATGTGTGTGCACTGCCACATCAATAGTCCCTGAGTCGCTAACAATGGTTCAGGTAAAGACTGTGTGTCTTCCCAGCGGTAAAAGGGGATGAGGGTGGAGTGTGATTGTGAATCTGTGAACAAGCTGGGACTGGAGTATAGTTGTGTAGCAGAGCAGAGCTAATTCAACTGATGGCTAATTCGACTACATGATGATGTAGCAGATCCTTCATCCTCATAACTTTCTATTTTTTTGTTTATTCACACTCTCATTTTTCCTTTTTTAATTTTTGTTTGTATTATGGGATTGAATAATCAACTTCAAAAATTATTAAAAAAAGTAAAATAAGCAACCATTACTATGTGAAACCCGTCACTTTCTAGAATACCATGTTGAATACCTAACAATTATTAAGGAAAAACCGTCATCGTTTACGGAACCTAACGATTATGATGTAAAACTGTGAACTTTCATTCAAAGGTTTATTACGATTGTAAATTTAAAATTGTAAGAAAAGGCCACCTTTGATAACAGTTCTAAACTTGTAACTGTGAGCCAGTTCTGTCAAGTCTTTTAAAACACCCGTTATGTCGTGCCTCTTCACATTCCAAAGTTATTACACTTAATACACTTGTCTTTGGTCGAATGTTACCCACCATCCTCAGAACCCTACAACTCTAGTTGACTGTTTCGTTCATCAATGGTCGCTTTTAGGTGAACAACAACTTCCATTGCTTTCTTTGAACTTTGGTCTGACAACCGTATGAGTTGCTTTGATTGCCTAACTCTCTTTTTTGTTTTAGAGCTCTAGTTAGGTTGTATTCCTTTGCATGCTCTATTCTCCTTATTTTAAGGTATGATTTCCCTTTTGTATTTCACATTCTCCATTTTCTATTCTGTATCCTACATTCTTTTGATTTTTCATTTCATCTTGCCTAGCTAGGTTTTGACCTTAGTCATACATCATGTTTTTCTGGAAAACCCATTGCTCTGTTCCCTGTGGCTGATTGAACGAGTTTTGTTTTCCAGTTAAAATGACTAGTTTTACTGATTCCAGTACTAATAATGACCATAGTACTGGCATTTCCCCTTGTACTGATGTTGTCTCAAGGCAACCTAGAAATGAGACCCCAAAAGAGGGGATTGAATGATTGAGAAGAAGCCTTTGCACCTTGAATTTTGTCAACAAAGCAAAGTATTTGGGGAGAAAATTTGACTTGACATGGAACAAAGATGGTCAAGCTCTGAGCCATTACACTTCATCAATTGCATCGGCGTAATGACAAGGACCAACATTCCTATCACAATGGTTAAATAATGTTTGGTACAAAAAAACTACACAGACATTATTTGGGGCAATGTCAATGCCTGCTAATTTCTTGGTATGTGTAATGCCTTATTCTCGTAATCGATCGGATGAGCTTGTACACAATAAGTCCAAGCCACTTTTGTAAAATCATTTTAAATTCCCAACCACTACTTGATATTCTTTTTCAAAACTCTTTCGATTCTCAACCTCAAGACAGGATTTGAACCTATAGTTGAGGGGGTTTTCTGAATATAGGGAAAGATTATGATAATAAAATATTCCCTTAAAGGATTGATCGAGGTGATAGCTCTTTAATAAAATGAGAGACAGAATTGACCTATCTGCTATTCCACTAACTTGAGGCTATACTAGGAGTCAATTGGTGGATGGCAAATGATGTGATAAAAGGAATGAGTAGGAGGGTTACCAAGTAAATCATAATCCAAGAATCAACTATTAAGTTTTGATTCCACAAAAATTTGAAATGGCCCAGAATGATTTAAGTTGAAATGGGCCAGGAAATGGCACAAAGAAACACATATTTCTAGTACAGTCAGGTGTTATAGAAGGTTCCTGTGGGACTCCTACTAAATCATCCTGATATTATTAAATCTCATATGAGGAGATAAACATCAGAGTGCGCAGTAGAAGTCAACGACTCTATATTGATTATAGAAAGTTGAATGAGGTGACTGTTGAGATCAAGCACCCACTTCATAGACTAGATGATTTACTTGATTAGATGTATGTTTTTGTGTGTTTTCCAAAAAAAAAAAAGATTGAGTTGAGATTGGGTATCACCACCTTGAGGTAAAAGTAGATGATGTATCGAAAACTGCTTTTAAGACCTAATATGGCCATTGCGAGTTTCTTGTAATGCTATTGAAGTTGACCAATGCACCTGATGTGTTTATGGACTACATGAATCAAATTTTTCATCCGTATTTGGACCAATTTGTAGTATTCTTCATTGATGATATTTTGGTATACTCAAGGAGTGGAATAGAGCATGAGCAACCTTGAAGAATGATATTGAACACGTTAAGGGAAAAACAAGTTTATGTTAAGTTGAGTAAATACGAGCTTTAGCTTTCAAAAGTAAGGTTTTGGGCCATATTTCATAGTCTCATAGCAAGGATCCTGATGAACCTTAGTAAAGTGGAAGTAGTATTGAATTGGAAAGGCCAGAGACTGTGGTTGTGATATACAGTGTTCTGGGTCTTGTCTCTTATTATAAGGGGTTTATATAAACTTTCCCCATAAAACTCAGCATTATGTATGTGATGATGATTGTGAGAGGAGCTTTGTAGAGCTGAGATGACAATATGTTATAGCACCAGTGTTGATAATCTCATATCCATAGTAGACCTTTGTCGTCTTTACTAATTCCAGTCAGCATGAATTGGGAAGTGTATTAAATCCTAGATATAAGTAGGCATGGATTGGAAAGTGTATTAAATCCCAGATGAGAGGAGTCATGGATTGAGATGTGTTTTGGTGCGAGCCAAGTGGGCGTATGCATCTTGTTAGCTGAAGCTTCGTGAATGAATTGTCCCACCCATGATCTTGAGTTGGTGGTAATAGTGTGTGTATTGAATCTGGATACGTTGCCTTTATGGCATAACCGTAAAATTGTACTATGACCACAAACGTTTGAAATATTTGATAATTAGAAAGAGCCAAAAAAAATAAGGTAATGAAAAGTGGCTACTAAGGAGCTCTTATGGCATGACTTATCTTCAGTTTATGGCCTCGAGTCCTTGGGGAGGCAATTTAAATCGTGGTCGATATAGGGGTAGTTGTTTCATAAAAAGGTTGCTTAAAGATTACAACCTCGAGGTAAGATATCATCAAGGAAAGGCTAAAGTTGTTGCTGATGCATTAAGTTGTAAAATAGTGCAGGTGGCAGCCATGATGATTCATGAGCAAAAAAGCTGATCGAGGATTTTAGAGATCTTAGTCTGTTTAAGCAGATTTTGATCAGTAGTAATAATGTTAGTGAGACAAATACAGAACCGTTACTCGGAATTTATAGCTATGTAGGTGTAGAAATTTTGGGGATGAAATTTAATTAAGGAGAGAATTGTAACACCCCAAATTTTATTCACCAATATGCCTTATAATTATTTGTGGCATTTAATGAAATGGAAAGGTGAATTTTTGAGAATTTGGTTATGTTGCCAGTGAAAATTTACTGTGAGATAGTGAGTTTGTCATGTGGTTTTGGATGACCAAACGATGTCCAAAAATTGTGAAAGTTTGTAGAATGAAAGTAAACTTATAAAGCTTTAATTTGATAGGTTATATAGGTCATTTGGATATGTACACAAAGAGTTATGAATTTTTGAAGTTTACCTCGTGAAACTGGCCAATTTGTGGGACAACGTCCAATATTTAAATTATGAGAATGTTGAGCTTCAAGTTGACTAAAGGCTTTATTTTTCCTTAAAACTAGATTCAATAAGGGTTAAATAGCCTTTGGAAGCACCTCAATTGAATGTCTACAAATAAAGATATAAATTTTCAAAGTTGAGAGAAAATGCTGTCAGTTTTAGGCAAAAATCATAAAATGTATGGGCAAAATGGTAATTTGCCAATAAAATAAGAGGCTGATTATTTTTCCTTCTCTAGAGCACCATTTTGTCCAAACCAAGAGTAATAAAAGGGGAAGGATAATTTTTTGAGAATTCATAATACTTTTTGGGCAATGGTCAAAGGAAAGAACATGATGATGACAAAGAAGTCAACAATTGCAACTCTTATCTAATATTTGTGGAGGAGGTTAATAGCTGAATTAAATCAGCCTATTACTCCCTCTTAACACCCATTTTCTGCCAAGTGTATGAGGGAAGAGAAAAGGTGATTATATCAAGTTAAAGGGCATGTGTTAAAATGGCCATAAAATATAATATATATATATATATATGTAATTGGTTAGACTAAGTGAAGGAAGACCATTTGGTCTAACTAGGACCCCATTTGGCATCATTTTTAGGCATAAAAAGAGAATTGGTCCAAAATCAATGAAGGTTTATGACAAAATTGAGAAGGGATAAGATTAAATAAAAGCATGTGCCATAAAACCATTAAACTATCATATTTTTAAGAAAAGAGGAAGAGATATTTTAATACATCTTTATCTCTTTCCTTCTTTATTTCTTATACCTAGCACACCAAAAATAGAGAGAGAAAGAGTCATGGAAAGAGCAAGAGCAAAGGAACAAGAACTAGGGCTCAATAGGCAAAACTCAAGGTAAGTACTTGTCATTTCAAGTGTTCTTGCCTTCTAACTTGTGTAAAACCTCTTTTAATCTCTTCTCCTCCATGAATATCATGGTTAGCAAGCAAGATTCCAAGGGAGGAGAGAGAGGGGAAGTTGTTTTAGAGAGAGAAAGCTTGAGAATCAAAGGTAACTTCAAGAACCTTAATCGTTTTGGTGTTATGGTGTTGTTGTTCTGGTTCTTGACTTGATTTGTGGATTGGTTGGATGTTTTGTAAATTTGGGATGATAAAACCCTAAGGGGTTATGCTGCCCAAATTTTGCCAGATCATGTTTAATAACTGTTCAAAAGGATCAACAAGTAATTAGGAGTAAAAAGGAAGGAGCTTTAAGGGTTAAATCATGAAAACTACAATTTTCCATTTCTTAAGTCCTGAAAATAAGGGGAAGGAGTTGGAATTTCATCAATTTGATAATTCCATTGTGTTTAGAACAGAAAATTATGTAGGGTTTATGTTGATCATGTTAAGTGAAAAGCATTAGAATGTGAAATGTTTTTATGTAATGGCACAGTCCCCCCACTTAAGGCGCTACAGAATAGTGCCAACCAACGTCACCCTACCTCCCTAAGGTCTTTTGGATGGCCAGGAATTGTCCCTCCTTTGCCTCTCAAAGGCTTAGGGTTTTCTCCCCTTAATGGATTTTTGCCTCTCCAATGACTCGAGGCCGTGACTTGAGGGTCAAGTGGCTACCAAGTGGCTCTTAAGGAGTGTACTTGACCCTTAGGTCATGGCCTAGAGTCCTAAGGGATGAGAAAATCCCTTGAGGGGAGAAAATCCCTAAGCCTTTGAGTGGCGAAGGGGGGGACAATTGTTGGCAACCCAAAAGACCTCAGGGAGGTATGGTGAGGTTAGTCTGGCACCACTCTGTAGCCCCTTGTGTAGGGGGCATGCTGTTACGAGACGGAGAAAAGGGGTGGCTTTGGAAGGCTTAGAGAGAGAACCAAGAGGTAATCACACTAAACCTTGTTATCTTGTTGATTCAAGGTTGTTTATTGTGGTTGTTGTTGATTTGTGGCTTTGGTTGGTGTATTTTGATGATTAGGATGCACAAACCCTAAGGGGAGGTGCTGCCTAAATCTGGATTAATCATGTAGGAAGTGTGTTTAAGTTATTTAGGGTGAAACTATGGTGTTGAGTTTATTGAAATCCTAAATCTTCAGTTCCCCTTAAATTTCTAGATTTTGGCCAGCTGAATTTGATAGAGTTAGAGATGGAATTTGATTAATTTGATGATTCCATTATGTTTAGGATGGAAAATTGTGTAGGGAACATGTATAACATTAAGTGTAAAGGCTTTTGGGTGTGAAATGACAATTTTACCCCTAAAACCCTAATATAGTAGCGGTTAAGGGTAAATCTATAACTTGGCCATGAATTTGACTAATCTGAGGTCAAAAATAGTTCTATATATGAAATTGTCTAAGAATAGCATGGGTCATAATTTTTGGTAAAGTAGAGTTGGACCGGGTATAAAGGGGCTTAGACTCGGTTCCTAAGGGCTATTTTAGCCATTTTGCAATTTTGAACAAAGAAAACCAACAACATGAATTTCAAATTAAACTTGAATGAGTAACGACTCATTTATTATACATTTGAGATTTTTATGACATATCAATAGCCTGAGCCAGACAAAGGTATTGGACAGATAGTAGAATAGGAAAGGGCAATTCCATGTAGTAACTCTGTCTTTCATACATTATGTGGTGGTATATATGTTGAATGTTGCTATATTATGTGATATGAATCATGAACACACCCTGTGGGGGAAACCTGTAATATAATCAAGCACTTTGTATTAATATATCAGTATATGTATGTTATTCCTGTGTGCTCGCTGAACTGCACATTGTTAGTTCGCATAGTGTCAAAATAACTAAGAGGTTGGACACTTTGGTATCAGAGCATGCGTTCTGGCAACATAATAGTATACTGTATGGTCTTGATTATATAGTGATAAGATATATGCATAGAAAGGGGAACTAGAGAAGTGAATTACCCCCATTTGTGAACTAGCCCCCAGGACAGGCACCAAGTATTACCATACCAAAGTAAAGGTGATACAAAGATGACACAGACACAGAGGAAACATGTTTGAGTAAGGCCAGAACACTGGCATTGGCTATACCCATATTGGTTTTACTAGTAGGCTGATCAGTGTCAGACAGATAAGCCACAGGTAGAGAAGACAGTGTCAGATCTGGATTCCAGTATTGGTTCTAGAATTGGAACGATATACGTGTTGTATGGTTTGCGACCAGATTAGGAGTTATATCAGAGGCATATATATGCAGGTTGTCCAAGAGTGTGACACCCTTACAGATTAGTATACAATATATTTGGACATTTTGACCTTAGTATAGTATGGACAGGAACATTTTGATTTTGGAGATTCCGGATGATATCTGGATCCACACAATAATGCACTTCTTTTCAGACATAGTATTCTGGGCCAGAACAAGAATAAGATTATAGAGTAAGGTCTAATAGACAACTTTGTGAACTGCATGGAACATATCAAGGTACATGTTCGAGTAATGAACCAATACTGATATGCATTCCACAATAGTATTTAATCAGTCGGAGACAGTTGGCACAATTTTTGAGACAAGGGTAGTCATAGGGTACCTGTTGTCACAAGCAGTTAAAGCCAGTATCTACATTTTGGTATGGGTACACAAAGGTTAAGCATGCTCAACCTATAGAAATCTTGGGATGGAAGACCCGCTGGGAAGTCACATATCATGTTATGTTATGACATGTATAGGGAACAAGAACATGTTGTGCAGTAGTCAAAAGTTGTATGTTGTATAGGCTTTGCTTGACTACTATAAATGACTGTTATATGTTATTTCAGGAGTACCTGTGTCCCTATGTAATACACCAAATTTTGGGATTGGAGGCTTGAAAATAAGCCTAAATTGAGTAGACTACTAAGCCCCGATTTAGTATATGTCCCAAATCTATTCTCTAATGTTCCTTATATCTTTAGGGCATTAAAGAAAATAAAATGGTTAATTTTGAAGAAAGTGATTATGCTTACGGTGAAATCGCCTATGAGACAGTATGTTTGTCATATGATTTTGTATGATCGAATGTTGAGAAAAAATTATGAAATTTTACAGGGTGAAAGTAGACATTCTAAGCTTTAATTTGATATGTCATATGACTCAATTATAGCTATATACAAAAAGATATGAATTTTTGAAGTCAGCACAGAAAAACTGTGAAGTTTCTGGAACAGCATACAAAGATTGAAATTTTGGGGATTTTGTGATTCCATCTAGCAAAATTCTATATTTTTCCTTAAAACTAGACTCAATAAGGGTTCTATAGGCTTTGGAATAACTCCAATTTGATTTTTTTAGAATTAGTTATGATTTTTCAAAGATTGGGCAAAAATCTACCAGAATTTCCAATTAATCCGAATTTTTGGAAAATGATTAAAATATGACATAAGCTATTATATAAGCATATTCCTTCTTCTTCCTTCAGCTCAAACTGACGCAAATAGCAGTTGAACATAGAGATAGTTTAGAGAGAGAAGGACAGGAGAAAACTCACAAGATAGGTCGATTTCTTTGGTGAATTCGTACCTAACGTGTATTATCCTTCTTCTAAGCTTATCTCCTATGTTGTTTGAGGTGTTTGAAGCAAAATTTTGGAGTTAGGAGGACTAGGGATTTTAGCCATATTTGGGAAGTGCCAGAAGGAGCTTGAGGTAACTTCTAAACTTTCGTATATTGCTTATTCTAGTTGCTGTGGGCAATTTAATCAGTGAAATTTCACCAGATTGCCATTAGTTTTAAAGTTTGGAAATTGAGTTGCCTTGGGGTTATGCTGCCAAAATTGGGTCTAAAAGGTATTTGTAACCTAATTAAATAGTTGATAAAGTGATTAGGAGTAGAAAGGAACACGTCTGCGAAGTCAATACTTAAAAACCCCAATTTTCCCTGGAGAATCCATAAGTTTCAGTCAACTCTAGTTAAGGGTCTTAGAGTTGGATTTTTAATGATTTAATAATTCCAATGTGTTCAGGGTGGAAAATTAGGCGGGGTTACAGCTGGTCACTTTTTCGGAAAAGGACGAAAAAACATAATTACGAAAATGCCCCTGAAACCCTTAAAGTAGGGCTGCCAAGGGTAAATTTATAATTTAACATTAAATTTGATAATTCCGAGTCTGGAAATGGGTTCCTTGGGTGAAAATTTGTTAAGAATAACCCATGTCAAAATTTCAGAAAAAGTACTGCCGGACCATGTACAGCGGGGCCGGGCTGGGTCCCAGGGGTATTTTAGTAATTTTTCAAGATAGACTCATATAACCCCCAGAAACACTATGGAAGTGTCTAAATAATACATTTGACATTATAGGATTGAATATGGAGCCCCACTTGTTTGCACTTAATTAGGCACGCATTTCGAGATGAAAAATGGTTAAGGTAGGGGACTTACCTTATTTGCATGTATTTGATATCTTTGCTTGTGTAGTGATGTATGTGATTGCTTTACTTTATTTTTTAGAGCATACTTGAATAAATGAAGCTCTGTTTTTGTTTTCGCTGTGGCCATAGTTTTGTTACATGAAACATTAAGCATGCAAAAATATCATTATGGAGCATGCATCTAGATAAAGCTAACATGTCATACACAACATCTATCATGCATGCATTATGGTATATGTTTCCTACTGAGATTCTCTCGAATCTTACCCTCCCCTACCAATAATTTAGACAGGAAAGACAAAAGATATGTTGAGAGCAAAGAAGAGAACTACACGAGAGGATTGCAGTGGCGGAACGAAGTTAGGAATATGTCTCCGTTTCACTGGGATGAGTTCAGACACCCAAGTAGCCATGTGCGGCTACATTAATTGTAATTATCAGGTACAAATCCCTGAGGGGAATTTTCGTAATCATGTACATATTATCAGTATAATTATGCTATTCCTGTGTTGCTTACCAAACCGCATATCATTTTCCTTGAATACTCTGGTAAAGGTGAAATTAAAATAAGGGCGTGACACCCTACACTTTGTGAAATGATAGATATGCCCTTATGACTATGTGACATATACCTCTTCCTTGTTTCCGTATGGTGAAACATAAAGATGATGAGACCAAGAGGTACAAATGTTGAGCAAGGTCAAGAAGCTAGACTTGACCTAATACAACACATATTGGATATGTTAATAGAATAGCAAACAATGATCAATAATCATAGTAATGAGCTGCGAGAAGTGCAGCAGAAACAGAACACAGATAAGGAAAGAAAAAATAATCTTGGTGGACAGGAAATGAACACATACAGATGAGGAACATAAATAGGAGCCTTTACTTACACATGCTCCTGTGGTAGACAGTTAGTAGACATGAGCAACACGGTTCAGTCAGTAGGGGGTTGCTGTTGATAGAGGCTGACACCCTTGTCTCCTGTGGAAAGTTTGATCCTCAGCTGATAAAGGATTGGCTATAGACTTAGTATCAACATTCTGATACCTTCAAGGAGTATAGAAGAATGAGAGACGCACCTAAGAGTGGTGGTAAGATATGTTGTCTTGCAAAATGGGATCTATCATATCCTAATAAAGTGGAAATAACATTGAGTTGAAACAAGTCAGGAATTGTTACAGAGGAACACAAATTTTGGGTATAGTCAGGTGTTATAAAAGGTTCCTATGGAACTCCTACAAAGTCATCTTGACATTCTTAAAGTTCATATAAGGAAATAAAACATCAGAGTGGCACATCAGAAGCCACTATGAGAACCTAAATCATCTGAACAAAATAGAAAATCTATGTGTAACTTTTAAGGACAATAAGAGAGGTTAATATTCGCACCAGTGTTGATCATCCCAGATCACGATTAGACCCGTGTTGTCTACAGTGATAGAGCCTATGTGGCATACAACAGTATGACCTGTGAGGTCTATGTGATTTTCCCTATGTGGTTAGTAGTAAGGCAGCCCCATCAGAGGATGTCAATCAACCCCATGATTAGGATACACCCCTGACATGCCCAAGAAAGTCCTGGTTGCACCAGTGAAAAGCACAAGTAACCCAGTGGCCGAGAGATGATGTGTAAAATATGCTGCTGAGGTGATGTGCTATACAATCATACAGTATAATGGTAAGCCAACTCTATCGAAGCATGTTAAACAATCCCATGATTGAGGTACAACCCTCACATGGCCAGGGAGTGTTCTAGTTATATTGGTGAAAATCACAAGTAACCCTGAGGATGAAAGGCAATGAGTAAAACATACTGCTAAGGCAGTGTGGCTAACAGTATTACATCTTGTGTGGTGTACAGTAACATAAACTTGTGTGCTTTACAGTGACATTACCCATGTGACATAAACCTATGTGTTTTACACTGACATAACCTATGTGGTCAACAGTCACACAACCTATGTGGTTTGTGGTGACACATGTAAACAGGAATTGGGATGAGCCCTAGTGTAGTAGGGTATAATAGTGGCGAATACCTCTCAGCAGATGTAGTCTCACATAATCAATTACCAACTCATGTAACAGTACACACATTGAACAGTACATACAGTATGATCAGTAAGGGTCAAATAGTCATTTGATCCCAAACAAACAATGCACACAGTTATAGACAGTCATGTGTATTAACAAACATATTGGCAGTTAGTCCCAGTATATATATTTGTATTGGGCAGTCAGACTTGACAAATATATTGTGTTATATTAAATAGTGTACACAGTAAGGCCGGTAGGGATAAATAGACAGTTAATCCTGAATGCCAACAAAAAAGATATATTTGCAACATGAACAATCTCAATGCTTATCAGATAGGCAGGAAGACCTAATAGACAATCAGTATAGTATTGGATTGTGTGTCCTATGGGTATCAAATAGGCAAAAAAATGTGAGTGCAAAACATATTGTATTTGTAAGTGCTGTTAAGGCATTTAACACATCCATCATATATTTTATGATGTATGCTTTATGAGTATACACAATGCAGGGATAAGTTACATACTAAGATGGGATTCTCCCAAGGACAATCAATGGGATATCCAAAATTTCGAGGACAAAATTTTGTTAAAAGGGGGAGAAATGTAACTTCCCTAATTTCTTCCAAGACTAAGAAAAAGAGGAAAATAATATGCAAATAAAGTCATTGTAACATCACAAATTTCAGTCACCAAAATTTCTTTACACCTTTATGGTAATAAAGAAAATAAAATGGTGATCATTTGACCAAAAAAGCAAGAAGCTTTTATTTTTCCCTTTCTCTTGGGATATTTTCTGCCAAAATAGAAAAGCAAGAGGGAAAATATATTATTTGGCCATAAATTATGTCATGTGGGAGGATTATTGGCCAAGTGAAAAAGATGGAATCAAAAGTCAAAAATTTCAACTAAAAGTAATATTTGAGGAGATGGATAATGATAATTCAAAAAGCCATTTTTCCTCTTCAAAGAGGACATATTTCATCCAACTAGAGGAAAATAAGAGAGAAAATAAACTTGGTCATAAATGGTGACCTTTGGAAGCTATTAGAGTCAAGTAGAAAAAGATGATGACTTTAGTCAATTTTCACATGCAAAAATTACAATTGAATAATATATCTTAAGGAGGTGGATGGAGGATATTTTAAGAGCTCATTAAGCTCTTCCAAAGGTCTCATATTTTGGCCTAACAAGAAAAATAGAGAGAGAAAGTGTATTGAAGAACATCGAGAACAAGAGAGAGCACAAGTGAAATCAAGGTAAGTAGGTTGTGATTTCAAGTGTTTATGCCTCTAAAATCATCAAAAACTCTCTCTAATCTCTATGGCATTTGAAATATACATGTAGCAAGGCAAAAGATGTGAAAGAATGAGGAGAGAGGGGCAGGTTTGGAAGGCTTAGAGAGAGAACCAAGAGGTAATCACACTAAACCTTGTTATCTTGTTAATTCAAGGTTATTTGTTATGGTTGTTGTTGATTTGTGGCTTTGGTTGGTTTATTTTGATGATTGAGATGGACAAACCCTAAGGGGAGGTGCTGCCCAAATCTGGATTAATCATGTGGGAAGTGTGTTTAAGTGATTAAACAAGTGATTTATGGTGAAAAGAAGGTGTTAAGTTGATTGAATCATAAAACTTCTTTTCCCTTAAAATCTCCAGATATTTGGCCATCTGTGTTTGATAGAGTTAGAGCTAGAATTTGGTTAATTTGATGATTCCATTGTGTTTAGAATGGAAAATTGGGTAGGGAACATGTAGAATATGAAGTGTAAAGGCTTTAGGGTGTGAAATGACAATTTTCACCCAAAACTTAACATAGTGGCTGCCAAGGGTAAATCTTTAATTTGGGCATCAATTTGACTAATTTGAGGTCAAAATGGATTCTCACATGAAATTGTGTAGGAATAGCCTGGGTCATAATTTTGGCAAAGTAGAGTTGGACCGAGTATAGAGGGGCTTAGATTGGGTTCCCAAGGGCTGATTTGGTCATTTTGCAATTTTGAACAAAGATAACCAACAACATGAATTTAGAATAAGACATGAATGAATAATTACTCATTTATTGTACATTTGGGAATTTTATGACATATCAATAACCTAAGCAGGATCAAAGGTATTGGACAGACAATAGAGCAAAAAAGGGCAATTCTAGGTAGTAACTTTGTTTTTCTTACACTATGTGGTAGTATATATGTTGTATGTTGTTATATTATGTGATATGAATCATGAACACACCCTGTGGGAGATACCTGTAATATAATCAAGCACTTTATAACAATATATCAGTATATGTATGCTATTCCTGTGTGCTCACTGAATTGTGCCTTGTTATTTTGCACAATGTCAAAATAAATAAGAGGTTTGATAGTCTTCTTCAATCTCATTGACTAAATCAAAAGAAAAGAAAGAAAAGTAAAAGTGTCTTCAAATTTTTTCAACTTGGAAAGTTTGACCAAAAAGCAAGATATTAAGAGGACAATTGGTCAACACAAGTTCTCCTTTCTAGGGTGGGAATTTCGGTCAAAAATGAAGAAGAGAGAGGGAAGGAGTAAAGTTAAAATTAACCAAACCATTGTTGGTTGATTAACTAGACAACTTTATGCAAGAAGCCACAACTTTTTGACACCTCACCTTTTCTTAATTCCTTCCATAAATTTGCTCAAGTTATTATAAGAGAAGAAGAATAAATGAATCAACCTATCACTCTCTTATTTCACTCCAAACGTGACAGCAAAAGAGAGAAAAAGAAGGAAAAAAGAAAAAGAGAATTTTGAAGAATCAAAAGCAAGGTAAGTTTTTCTTGCTCAATTTTAACCTTCTTAATCACATTTCTAACCTTTGAGGCCTTCATAAACATTATTCCCCATACTAAGAGCTACAATCCTATGGTTTTTATTTTAAAGAGGAGGTTCTTTGAGCTACCAAGGAAGAGCCAAAGTTGGAGAATCAAAGAACTAGTTTGGGAAAGTGATAGAGGTGAGTTTGAGATTCAATTTGACCTATATATTGTGTTGATTGGTTGAGTTTTGTGGAATTCTCTTTGCTGCCCTAAATTTGGTCCATATAAGGTTCTTAGGGTTTCATGATGCATGTCTATATACATGATGTTATATGATGTTTAAGAAGCATATAAGACTAGTTTAGTGAGAAATTTGCAAACTTGGTTTATTGTTGTGTGGAAGGCCATTTTCGGTCTGAACAGAGCATGTAGAAGGGTGGGATTTTAGTAAATTTGATGTCATCAATGGATTCTACACGAACAATTGTGGAGGAATAGCCTCTGGCTATGAATTCTAGATCATTGGAATGAAATACTAAAAACTGTAATTAAACATTATATTGACAGTTTAGGGTTCCTGTGAGATAGTGAGAATATGACGTGTTTTTGAATAAACAATTGTTGTTCAATGAATTTGATATTTTCTAGAAACAAAGTAGACATGTCAAGCTTTAATTTGATATGTCATTAGTGCCATTTGGATCTATATATTAGGAGTTATGAATTTTTGAATTTAGACATTTAAAACTGGGCTGATTTTGTGGCAGTGTGAATTGAATTGTGGTTCTAGAATTCTGTGCGTGGAATTGTTTGAAGGAGATATTTTTCCTTCAAATTAGACTTAACAAGTGTCATATAGAACTTTGAACCACTACTATTGGATATTCCTACATAAAAATATGAATTTTCAAAAATTGGTGAAAATTTTGCCAGCTTTTGGACAACTTGCAAAAATAAGAAAGTTAGGGCAAGATGTAATAAGCTTGAACTTTAAGGGCAAAGTTGAGCATTTTAGGCTAGAGTAAAAACACTGACTTTTCAATTAGCATAATTCAGTAATCCTAAAGATAACCAACTTAAGTATCTTGAGTTATCAAAGAACTTGGATAAGTAATAACTCGTCTATTCGTGAATTCCAATTTATAGGATTTAGTAGTTGCTTGAGACTACCAAGAGTCAGAAAATGCAGTTTGACTATTGGAAAGACAAAGGCAACTAGGTAGTAACTTATCCCTCATATACTATGTATTCTTTTACATGGTTGTTTTACCATCTAGAATTCTATATGAGAAACACAAGATAGCTAGAATGGCCCATTAAGCATTTAGTAATAGAAGGGCATAAGCTCACAAAATATCCAATGCTATGAGAATGGACTGTATGTCCTGAGAATGTGCATGTTCATAGAATAAACTGAATGTTGAATGTGTATCGCTTTATTGAACTAATGGTTAGCCTAACACGTTCTATAAATTTATATTTTATCTGAGTGATACTTATTACGACTGAGATTCTTTTGAATCTCACCCCTTTCCAATAACCAATTTTAAAGTGTGGGCTAACAATTCCAAGAACAAGAAGGTAACCATGGATGAGCAAAGAACAAGATAAATAGACTTTACATTCTGTTGGTTATCTATTTTGAGAAACTGTATATTTGTATATGAAATCATAGAAGGGCTATTACTAGCTGTAGCAGTAGAAGTATTGGCTGTACCCCTGAATAATGTACCTTAACACTTTAAATGAACTAGTATCGGGCAACCACACACTTTGGGCCCATTAATTAACAAATGAACTATGGGTTTTTAGTAGAGAACACTTTGAGGCACACTCTGATATTAATGAATGGAACTGTACTCTGATAAGTTAAAATGAACCTGCAAACCATGTTAAGACTATTTCAAAGTAATTTTAAAAGTTTTTGAAAAACCCACTCAATGGCCGGTTGAATCCTATGTTTAAGTTGGGACTTTAACAATTTACAGTAGAACATTATCTTAGGTTTGATCATTACATGGTTAGAACTTATCTAAACATTTAAGAAAACATGGCGTTACATTATTGGTATTAGAGTAGTGATTCTGGCACTAAGCTAATATTCTCCACTAATGTGAATAGGGATATGGATACCTTAGGAAGTATGAGGAATAGAAGACACCAAAGAAATAGACTACCCTATCTATTGACTCATCTGCCGTAGGAAGAGGTATAGCTGTATATAGAAAGAAATGGAGCAACAGTAATGCATACCTAAGGAAAAGGGTACGAGATCTGGTGACAATAAGTTTGATGGGGGAAGAATCCTCTACCAGTAGAAATGGGACTCTAGAGATAGATGAGGTAGCATAAGATTTGTATTATGTTGCTAACTTTAGGGCTCTTGATATTGAGCGAAAATATGATTTAGAATCTGTACCCTGGGTTATGGGAATTTATAAAGGGGTTATACTAAGAAGCCAGTATTGCTTATGTTTCCCTGTAGGGATAGTTTCTAGCATTTCTAAGATGGTTGATATGTCATACTGGGATCAAAATATATTTGATATATAGATGCTCAGTGATATATAAATCTGTACATGCGCTAGTACCCCAGATCCCATTAGAACTTTATTGTTAAGCGTGCTCAGGCAAAAGTAGTCTAAGGATGGGTGACCCTCTAGGAAGTACTTTAGAAATTTCAAACCTTTTGACTAAAGGTTTGGGCACATTGAGGTGTAACATATGGTGATCCTTGTAATATCCCAAATTTTGGGACTAGAGACTAGAGAATAAGGCTAAATTAGGTGAAATGCTAAACCCTAGTTTAGCAAGTGTCCTAGGAATGCATAAGAAACAAAAAGGCTTATAGAAACCACACTCGGAATAGAATATGAATTTCAGTGCGAATTAGTCAAAAGAAAGTACCCGATTCCTTTAGGATGTATCATAATGACATATAACCTGACTCGGATCCAAAGGAAAAGGAATGGTGTCTAGAAAGAATTAAGAAGGAGAATTGAAAGAATTAATGGGACAAGAAATAATATTGCCATAATCAAGGGCAAAAGAGACAATTGTCATTTGATCTTGAGGTTAAAATTGGAAGATAAATTGGAAAGCTAGGATTTTCTCTTCAAAAGTAAGAAATAATTATAAGAATAGAAAAGCTAATTTTTCTCTTCCTTTTGGACAAGAAAACCATCCAAAAGAGGGGAAAAAGGGGAAGGAAAATGGTTGGTCAATTAGTCAAAGTTGTGTCAACTTTTTCAACTTGGGAAATCAATTGACCAATGGCAAGATGAAGTGAGATACTTGGGTCAACATTTTTCCTCCATTTAGGCATCCCATTTTCGTCCAAGAGCAAGAGGGAAGAGGAAGAAAAGTTAGCAAAGTGGAATTTTACCTCACATGATAAATTAAAGTGGCTTGTGCAAGAAGAATAATTTTTGGCCAAGTAAATTAAAGGGAAAGGGAAGAGAGAAATTAGACATATTCCTCTCTCTCTCTCTCTCTCTCTCTCTCATATGTAAAATTTTGCCAAGAAGGTTAAGGGAAGAGAAAAAGAAATACACAAGAAAAGGTAAGCTTTCTTGCTTGATTTTCACCTTCCAAATCACTTCTATGGCTCAAATGCTCTTCATAAACATTGTTCCCCTTGATGAGAGCTTTATTTCTATGGCTTTATAATTTCAAGGGGAGGTGTTTTAAGTTTTCTAGTGAGAGTCAAAGTTAGAGAATCAAGAAAAGAGATCAAGAAAGTGAAAGTGGTCTACTTCATTTTGACCTAAGTATTGTGTTGTTTGGTGGAATTTTTGGGCCTTTTTTGTGCTGCCCTAATTTCTACCAAATAATGTATTTAGAGTTTCATGATACTTTGCTCATGTACATGTGGTTATATGATGTTTGGTAGTTTAGTGAAAAATGGTGAAATGGTGAATTGTTGCCTTGTGACCTAATTTTTGGTTGGAACAGGTCATGAAGAAAGGTCATGATTTTGCTATTTTTGAGGTCTCCAATGGATTCCTTGGGCAAAATTGTGTAGGAATAAGTGGTTGGTGTAATTTTAGAAAGAATGAATTTGAATTTTAAAAGTTGGAATAATGCTGCCAATTAGGGTTTCTTGCGCGGCAATAAGAATGTATTGTATTTGTGGGTAATAGAAAGTTGTCTAATGTCCATGAAAATTTTCAAAATAAAAGTAGACTTATCAAGCTTTAATTTGATAGGTCATTTGTGCCATTTGGACAGTACACTAAGAATTTTGAATTTTTGAAGTTAGGTATTAAATTTGGACAGAATCCTAGACCAGTGTGGCTTTAGTCATGATTCTAGAATTCTACAGCTAGAATTGGCTATGAGTAATATCTTATCTTTAAAATAGACTCAAATAGCTTTAAGTAGGAATTTCAGCCACCCCAATTGGAGTTCTATAGAATTAATTATGGTTTTTCAAAGTTTGGTCAAAATGCTGGCAGCTTTTAGCTACCATGCGAATTTAAGAAAGAAAATGGTCAAATGTAATTAGTATAAACTCCAGACTATGAGGCTAAGGAAGCCCCATTAAGCATTCATTTATCATCACACTAAATTATATGATGATATATCTGGGGCCATGAGAGTCAAGAAAGAAGAAGAATGGAAGATGCTTCAAGTAAGTCTGATAGTTGGAAGAAGAGGAAATAGAGGAAGGATATTAGTTCACAAGGTAGTAAACTTACCTTACTTGTGTGTATTGATATGTATGATTGTGTGTTGATATGCATGATTGCCTTGCTTGTCTATGTGTAACATAGTTGAATGATTGAAGCTCTATTTCTGTTTATGCTATGGCCATGAGTATGTTCATGAAGTTTTCAGTATATAGATATGTCATTATGTTAATATAAGCTTATGTAAGGCAAGCATATCATGCAGTAGCATTTATCTTACATGCATTATGGTATTATTTACTACTGAGATTCTCCCAAATCTCACCCTCCCCCAACCAACCATACAGGGGTGTTGAAGTACAGAGGAGTAATGCAGGAAGAGGCGCAAGAAGGAATTATGGCAGAGATTAGAAGATCGGTTTCATTTGTAAATGATGTAATCATTTAAAGTTTTTGGGTCAGGTAATAAATTCCCTATTTATGAGTAGAGAAGCGTTGTAATAATACTCTGATAATAAATAATGGAAAGAAGTTAGTGTTGGAAATTGTGCCCTAGGGGCCAATCATTGTACTTTGAACTTTATTAATTTAATGAATTTTCTCTATCATGTTATTGTTCGTAACTGCAAGTGCACAGATCGCGTCAAGTAATAAAGTGATAACTAAGATCGTTCCCTCGAGGATTTGAGTAACAAATTAGTCAAGCAAAAGGCTTGGTGAATTCAATTAAGTTGAGTCAAAATATGTTGTTGGTGTAGATAAAGAAGTTTCAAAAGATATATTTTTGTAAAAGCTAAGAATTACTAAACAAAAACTTGATCCTTGTGATTTCAACAGTTGTAATAAACCTAGGATTGTTCATCCCCTTTGTATTTCATAAACTTGATTTATTTCCTCTCCAAGAATCTTTCCATGGGATATATATATATATATGTTAGTCTAAAGTTCACAAGCGTTTGATTAAGCTCTCTCAAGTCATAACCAACTCCATATCTTCAATTAACATGTACAATCTCTTGCTACCGTTAAGTGAAAATACTCATTAGGCACTAACCTTAATATGACAATGCTAGGCTAGTAACTATATCTCTTTGTTACTAACAAACCATCCATTTAGTTCCTAAACATCAAGTCTAGCATAATTTTACCAAAGTTCTACAATTAAGTTAACTCTCTCAAGCTTAACTAAATTGAACAAATCGTCCACAGTGATGGCCAGTCACGAATAGCAGTGAAAACAAGGTAAAATCAATATATATATATATATATATATATATATATATATATATATATATATATATATATATATATATGCCATTAGATACTTAAAAAGGGAAGGAATCAAGTTTAAACCATACAAAGGTTCATAAACAATCCTAGAATGAAAGTTTAGCTTCTCATGTTCAAGAAATGGATACAAAAATACAAAGCATGAACTTCTATATCAGCAAAATGAAGAAGGGGCAAGAAATTAGTATAACCAAGGAAAACCAGCTCAAATCTCTGCAAATCTTCAATCCCCACTTGATTTCCCTAGCTTTATGGAAAACCCTGGCTCAGAGGAGTGTCACAGCCGCCTCTCTAGGTATTTCCGGATCAGGAGCCCCCATTTCAATATTTGGTTTCAGCATTTATACACCCTGAATGTCAAAACGCATAGCAGCTGTATCGGGCATTGGCCGCGGCTAGAAGATACTTGGTTGTGGCCAGTGAGCTTCTATGATGTTGATGGCCACGGCCAATGATTGTATTGGCTGCGGCCAGTATGTTTCTAACCTCATGTTGGCCACGGCCAGAGAATATGTTGGTCACGGCCAGAAACCCTACAGTGCAATTTTGCCCCTTGCCAATATTTGTTCTCATCCCTTCTTGCACTTCCCTAGCACAGTTGATGGCTTCAACTCCATTTCACCTTCTTTTCCTTGAATTTGGCTTTCTCTAGCTCTAGTTGTGACTGCATTTTTATCCTTTCAACACAAAGAACTCATAAAAGATCACAGCTTGGTAATCATAATAGATATTCACATATTTCCCCCACATTTATACTCTTTCTATGCCAAGTATGTATATAACACATTTCCTCTACTTCAGCACTCCCAAATGCCCATTAGTACACCCAAAATGTGGAAGAAATAGGAGGAAATGTGCAATTCTGACAAGAATTTCATAAGGTTAACAATTATCATATTATCTCTGCATGTTCATTATGACGACTGTATCCTTAGATAAATTATAAAGATTGTTCCAATGTCCCTGGTCGGTCATCTATATGGGAGCAGAGATCAAATAAGACCAGTATCACTTTGACAAGAGATAGAGATACGAATCAAAGTCTTAGGCACTTGTAAGAATACAAGGTGCTAAACTAACCCGCTATGAGAAAGCTGCATGGATTAAGTCATAAGCTTATCTCATGCATAACCACGTCACAATACACTTCGACCTAAGGTCATCATGGATTCCTACGTGAGAGTTGCTAAGCTTTGAACTAGTTAAAAGTCACCTTTGATCGGATGATGATAAAGGCTACGATCAGGCTAGATGGGTTTTTTTACGCAGAGGAATATGAATGGTCAAGATGGAATTTGTCCCTTATATTAGTAGAGAGATATTAATGGGCCTCTCGATGAGTGAGTTTGAGAAATGTATGGCCATACTACGATAGAAAGGAGTTTTCATGTCTATTGTCAGACTACTCATGAATTAGGAAAGTAATGGTCAGGAACAGGAGGATGACATCATCCATGCCTCATCCTTAACCAAAATATCGTGTGACAAAAGGGATGTGATATGGTTATATGACAGGTTGCATTGTGTTAACAATCCTATATGAATTGGGTAGTTATAATGTCTTGCTAGAGGCTACTTGCGACTTGTGGGGTAGTACAATTATTGGCCCCCTTCCAACTTCGTATGGGCTTATAGGGGCACACACAAGAATGGCCCAACACGAGATGATGTTTAATCTTGGTTGGACGAATTTTATATTTATATATAATATAAAATTCATTGAAAAAATTTAATAATATTATATATATGTATTTTCGAAATACATACATATATATATATATATATATATGATAATATTATTATATTGTGTTAGTTTTAAATTTACTTTTATTAGATAAATTAAATTTAATAACTAACATGATAGAGCTACAATATCTCAGATTTAATTTATAAGGATAAATTAAATCTATCGGATCTTTATTCTGATTAAATAAATATTTTAAATTAAAACTATTGGACAGATTTAATTAAACCGAATTTATTTAATTAGCTCATCAAGATAATTAAGGGCTAATTAATTTCAAAATTAATCAAGATTAATTTTGAAATTCAAATATAGCCCTCATGGGTTATGAAAATGATGGAGCAGAAAAACTCATGTACATATGAGAGTTTAGAGCTATAAGGAAACCTTAGGAGACATTGGAGGCTCTAGCACATGGTTCTTGTTAAAGTAACATTCGTGTGGATACCGGTAGAGGGATTTTATTAACGTGTTGGTTCTTGAAGATTGAAAACTTAGAAAGAAAAGAAACGTATGATTCCTTCCAACTCGGTTTAAATGCCTTTAATAGATCCTCGATTGGGATTGGTAAAAATTTTAAATTCTTCTATTGTGCCTACTAATCCCAACAATTAATAACCCCGTGAATAAAGTTAAGTAGTCTGGTAGTAAATGAATAGTGACCCCATGAATTAAAGAATAAGTCTGGGTTTATGGCCTAAGTAATGTTTCCCCTAAGTTGGTATGCTTTCGTAGTGTAATATAAAGGGGTCTCAGGATAGGTATTATAGTTTGGTATCAAAGCAAAGATTCTGGGAACGGAATTGTATGCTCAAAGCTAAAGGTCCAGTTAAAGCAAAGGTTCTGACTCTAGGATCCATTCTCTACTCATGTGAGTAGTATAGTGATCCTCTGTTAATGCTACTTTAATGGAAAGTTACAGATTATAAAGGAGACCAAGGAATTAAATTACCTTTGTCTATTAACCAGCCTGCCAAGGAAAGAGGCAGAGCTGTGGATAGAGGAAGAAATGGAGTAGTAGTGATACATATTGGAGTTGTGCCGAGAAGCTAGTGCTGTTTATATTTCCCCATAGGGATAGTACCTAGCATCTCTAGGGAGGTTGATATGTCATACTAAGGTTGAGGTATGTATAGTGTAACCCCCTCACCGTAATTACATCCGGATTACGAAATTTAAGTGAAATAGAGACCAATAAAATAAAATAACCATTTATGATCCCTCATTCAAGAGATGGGATATTTCAAAATCAGTTCTAAAGCATACTTATTGCTGGTCTCACATTCACGTACGGATATAACTACTATGAAAAAATTAAATCACATAAACAATATCAGAGTGCGGAAACCAAAATCTCGGCAAACCCCGGGTTACTTACATAAATAACTTGGGTTTAAGATTTCCCAATTATGGGGATTACACTACCAAAATAATCATTTACATTCTTATGTACACTTGATAACCCCAAATACAAAACTATGATAACCAACTACCACTTAGATTTCGGAGTAAGCCTAACTACTCCTGGTTGTCCGCTTCCCTTTCGAGCCACTCGCCCTGTCTGAAAAGGTTAGTCATATGGAAGGGGTGAGATTCTAAAGAATCCCAGTAGTAACAACAATTTCATGCCACATGCAATTACAGAATATGCACACCAATCATCTCATACAGCAACACAAGTCACTCCACCCTCATCCCCTTTTACCTCCGGGAAGGCATACGACCTTAACCCGAACCGTTGTTAGCGACTCAGGGACTATTGGCGTGGCAGTGCATACAAATAGCCACACGGCCCACATATACACATATATCACACCCTAACCTCATCCCCTTTTACCGCCGGGAAGGCATACGACCTTCACCCGAACCGTTGTTAGCGACTCAGGGACTATTGGTATAGTGGTGCTTCCACAGTTTTCACAAAACTTGCAGCATACGATATTCATTTCAAAACGATGACATAATATACATACAATGTATCACACAAGGCATAAAGAAAGAGTCACTACCTGTATCCTTCCTGACTGGCTCTGGCACCTTAGCCTCACGAGGTCGACAGATGTCAAATCCTATATCAATTAGGGACAACCAATCAATCTCTTATCCATATGTATCTTTCAATAATACTCTAAGTTGGTTATCATTTAGGACTCTTTAGGTGACTATTAGAGGCCTAAACATATGCCTAAAGGGTTGGAAGACACTACCCAAAAGACCCCTTACTCGAAGGCAAAACACTGATTTTTAATCATCTCACTCGAGCACAAATGCTCTCACTAGAGCACAGTACGGACATCACTCGAGTGAGGCCATTCTCACTCACGAGTGCTTGACAGAGAGCAACCTTCTCCACCCACAAGTGCTCGCATCACTCGAGCAAGAAGCTCTGTGCTCGAGTGATGGCCCAACTCGTGCCCGAGCACTCGAAAGCACAACGCCGCGAGTGACAACCCGAGAGCACCAACTCACACTAGAAGCACAAGCTCACTCGAGCACGACCCTCAGTGCTCGAGTGAAACGGCTATGCCCGCGAGTGTCAGAGCACACTCTTGGCATCAACCAGCGAGTGAGGACCCGAAAGCAACCTCAACTCCGAACTCGCACCTTCACTCGAGCAGAACCATGCTCACTCGAGCATGTTCTTCGCTCACTCGAGCACAAGGCGATGCTCTCGAGCACAACCCATAAAACCCAGATAACTCGAAGCACAACAGGGAAAAACTTGCATATCACTCGAGCACGTTCTTCCTCTGCTCGAGTGATGTGTATCAGAGACCAGAAACGCAGCCAAAAACCAAAAACACCAGATGGTCAATTCCTCCCCCAAAGGTTCCCCAAACTCAACCAAAAGCTCACACACACTTGGCACTAACTAGGGAACACCTTGGCAACTTTAAAAACACTCCAAGAACCAATTTAACCACAATCCTTCACTAAAGTCTCTTTGATACACTTTATCCAAATTTCCCCTAACACATTTCCAACATTCCAGATCTTATCCAACAATCAAATAACTCTATAATAACTCATTTTTAACATCAAACACCATGGAACTCCTAAAATCCACATTTGGTGCAAATTAGGGCAAATTTCCAGATTTGACTAAACTTAGCCAAAAATCATAAAGAATATATCAAAATACTATAAATGCCTACCTCTTCTCTTTGCCCAATTCAGAACCTTGATTCCTCAACTTCCAATTTCGAATCAATGTCCCAATCAACACTATTCAAGACTCTACAACCACCACAATGTAGCTCTCAATGAGATGCATATCTTTAAAGAAGAGGTTTAGGGCATTAGAGATGAATCAAAGCATCAAAATCTCACCTTTTCTTTTCCTTTCCTTCTAGGTCGCCGGAATCAATGGAGGAGAAAGAGATGAGAAGATGGAATGATGATGATTTCTCTTCCCTCACCAAGCACACAATCGAACAAGAGAGAGGAGAGAGAGAAAAAGTGGTATTTTGTCTTCTAGTGCTTCATCCAATGGCTCATACAAGGCCACATGTCATCATCCACTCACTCCCTTATGAGCTCACCAAAATCACAACACATAGGATTCCGACCCATATGAAATGCATCTCAACCCTTGATCTTAAATACCACATGTATTTATTTCAAGATTTACATTACATTAATCATAATAGTGCTTAATTAAGATAATTACAATAATTATCAGTATCATTAGCCCTAATCACAAATCGGGATATTACATATGGGCTACCGATACCTAGTGAGAAATGGCATTGTGCTAGTGCTGATACCCTAGATCTCATCGAAACTCCGTGGTTAATTGTGCTCAGGCAAGACAAATCCCGGGATGGGTGACCCCTTGGAAGTACTATGGGAATTTGAAACCTTTTGATTAAAGGTATGGAATTCCAATTAAAAGTTCTTAAATGACATAAAGAATAATTAGAAGCATAAAGATGATAAGGTAAGCATTGATCTTTAATCCGAACCATTTCTATTGTAGTGAGTACTGCCCAAAAAGTTTGTTTAATAGGGTTATGGAAGCTTGAGGCACAATGGCTATTTTGAGGTTTCTCCATGCTAGCTGATGATCCTTAGTAACACCGTAGTGTTAAAAGAATGTAGATATGATATACAATTCTATATAGGGAGTGATGATTATACCATATATTGATCTTAGAGGATTTGATCTGGTGATACTAAAGGTTGAGGATAGGTTTGAATTAGATCTAAGTTGAAATAGTGCTTAGGTTAAAATGTGAATAAAGTTGCACTATGGTTCAGTTTCATAAAGAAAGTTGAACCTTGTGAACTTTGGGGATGATGTTGAACCTTCAATAATGTTTTGAGGATATTACCCGAATACCGTGAAGGTTAGAACAAGCGCTATTGATCTTGATCTTAGCATACCTATTGGGTATAATTGAGGAAAGTGATTTCCGATCTGTGTAATGTTGAGGTTCTAGAGCTAGTGATGAAGCTAAAAGTTGGATGTCTTTTCAATATACAGAGAAGAGTTACCAAGTGAATTGCAACCCAGGAATCAACTGCTAAGTTTTGATTCCTTGATTTTTCAAATATCGTTGTCCCAATATGTAACCCCCTATTTTGAAAGCCGTTAATATAGTTTGAAAATGTGTCATTAGATTAAACTAGAGACCAACGGATAACTTAAAACTTATTATCGGTTCCAGGTTTAAGACAAGATTCGGTCTTGCGATAAAGTGGGTTTTCAAAAGCTTTTCCGAAACCTATTTAATGTGGCCTCACATTCACTTTTCAAATCTATTTGGCTTGTACAGTTCGGTTCTTTCATAAATATTAGAATGTATAGCAAAATCCCCAACAACTCTCGGGTTCATTCATTTACAAAAAAGGTTTATAGGGCATATTTACCCGTTACAACTCCCATAACGGGGATTACATAACACTATCCAAATTACAACATATACAATATTTACAATAATCCTAAAAATTGATAACTAACACAAGGCCTAATGTCCTAGCCGTAAGCACTAGCCGCCTTTGGTTACTTGTTTTTCCTTTAATCAGCTAGCCCTGGCTCTCGGTTAATCATTGGAAAGAGTGAGATTCATAGGAATCTCAGTAGTACATTTCACTTATATTATATATAATAGTAAAGCTTGTAAGCAAATCACAAAGCAGTATCATAATAGCATCCATAGTAGCAATCACATGCATGAATTTTGTCACATAATGACAGCTTTCACTGCTGTATGTACATTTGTAGCTTTCACCACATTAACGATAGCACTCACGGTTGTATACACAATCACGACAACTTTCATTGTATCCATGTTCATGACAGCTTTTGTTGTATTCACATTCATAGCTTTCACCATATTCATGACAGCTTTTGTTGTATTTACATTCGTCACAATTCAATGATAAGCGCAAACATACAAAGCATTATACATGATATAAGAGACAGAGTCACTAGTTTGTTCTTTCCATTCGCGCTCGGGCACGATTTCTTACATTCAGAGTAGATGACAAGTCCTATTAATCATAATCAAGGACGACGAGTTATTCTCTATTCCAATACTTAAATGACTCTAAAACACTTGGGGTTGGTTATTATTTGAGTTCTTTAGGTGGCTACTAGAAGTTCAAACAAAAGCCTAAAGGATTGGGGAGAACTATACCATAAACCACCTTTTGAAAATGCAAAGTGCCAGAATTTGGGGTTTGGTCGTGGCCAAGAATAAGATAGAAACTTTTTGGCTTGGCTAAGAATAGGTCAGAGAGTTTTGGGCCCTGGCCAAGAACTAGTCAGACACTTTTTGGCTGCGGCCATGATGTTTCTTGGCTGACTTCCAACAACCATAACTTTTTGTACACACATCAAAATGACACAAACTTTATATAATTTTAAAGCTTGCAATGCCTACTACAAAACTGAAAAGTTTCATAACTTTTTGACATCGTTTGCTATATCAAAACACTATACAAAATATCTCCCTTGCACAACATTTTCATTGCCAAAATTTTCATTTTTCCAACCGAAATTTCCAATGGTTCCAAAATTCTCATCCAAGGCTACTCCCACACAATTTTTCACACATAATCCAATGGAAACATCAATACAATCAAATTCACATTCCATTTATATGTTCTATTTTGGCACAATTCAACACAAAAGCTCACAATTTACCAAACTTCACATTTAAGTCCCCAAATCAATTCCATTGTCCAAAACACAAAATAAGACATCATTTCAACAATAAAAACACCATGACTCTTGTAATGACCCAATTTGAAATTAAGGGCTAATGACTTCGAAATTGATTGTAATTCGTGTAATTAAACACTTTTGGAGAAATGTGATGTGAATTTGATATAAATGTACTCAGTGATAATTGAATAATCATAGTGGAAACAGGGGCAAAATGGGAAAATTGGAAATTTACCAACAAGTGGTTAGTTACCAAAGAGGAAACTCATTGGTGATTAAAGATCAATGGTTGAGATTTATTGTCAATGAGTTGGAACCATGTGCTTTGAGATTATGTGAGCTCATGGAGAGAGTGAGCAAGATTATGCCAAGTGTCATTTTGTGGACCAATGGATCATGCACATAAGTAAAAAAACTCACTTTTTTCTCTCTCTTCTCTCTCCTATTCGATTGGGAACTTTGGAAAGGGGAAAAATTCTGCATCATCTCATCATCCCTATCATCTCATCATCTCTCTCTCCTCACCTCCATTTTCGGTGATTTCAAGAAGGAAAGAGAAAGAGAAAGCTTGATTTTTTGGTGAGTAATGGTTCTCATATGTGTTATGAGTGTAAATGATCCATTAAAAGGTGCAAGTCTGCACTATCGTAATCAAGTAATACAAAAGTGAGTAGAGTATCGATCCCACGAGGATTGATCACTAAGTACCAAAATCGGTCATTTTAATTCTATTTAGTCGATAGAGTAGTTGGCGGTTGAGAGAATAAAATAAAATGACTAAATATGAGTGAAAATAATAAGAAAGCAAATATGAGAAAAAGCTCTAGGGGTCAGATTTCACTTAACAAATTCCGGATTGAATCACTTATCTATTCTAGCACAATTTATTCTACATGATTAATAGTCGAGTTTCCCTAATTTAATTACTAGCTTCTTCCAAGGTTAAGCAATTCTATAATTAATTGCTAATCCAATATATTCCTATATGAATTTAAGCAATTAATTATGCATTAAGATTTATGGAACTCAGTAAGACTACACAACTTATATGAATATATTCCTATTTCATATGCAAGTCATGGTTTTAATTATAAGATCTACACACATGCATCTCCTTTCGGTCTCAACATGCATATTGAAATCATTTAAAAGGTGGCCAATCAATTAAAAGCATTAAGAACAATAATTAAAACTCAATCATGAAAGAGAAATTAAAACTAGATTTAATAAGTTAAGATTCAATCCGTTATTAGTAAGCTACGTTATCACCCTAGGAAAATAGAAATTTAGATCATGATGAAATTAAAAAAAATAAAAATAAATTAACATTACATAAAGATAGAATGAAATTCTCATAAATATTGCATAAAACTTGAATATTAAATTGTCAAACATAAATATACAACTAAAAGATGCATAAAAAATGGAGAAATCTAGCCATCCATTTAGGAGGTAAAACCTTCCATGTAGGCGGCATGCAAAAAGTAATACAATCTTAAGCCTTCCATATAGGAGGCATGCAAGAAGAAATAGAAGAGAGGAAAGTAATGGATATGAATTGTTGTGTGGAGAAGAGATGGGAGTAATGGATATGAATTGGTGTCTCAAATGTACAGGAGAAGTTGGCTATATATAGGGAAGAATGGAGTAAGGTAGATGAAGTGTGGTAGGTGAAGTAGTAGATAGAATGTGGTAGATGAAGTAGTTGGTGAAAAGGAAGATGAAGAGGTAGATGAAATGTGGTAGATGAAGTAGTAGGTGAAAAGGAAGATGAAGAGGTGATGAAATGGTTGGTGGAATGGTAGATAATTCCCGCTTTCAACTTCCAAACAAAATTTGAAACTCTTGCAGATAGAACGGGATTTTGGTCTCATCATCAAAGTTGTAGAGCTCTTTCTTAGCTTTTTATCCATATAAAGAATGTCCCAATCCGACATCTTGAGCTCTAGATATTGCCTGAAAACTAAAAGAGGGTCGAATATAATATTTTTCTAGAAATTCTATTTTATGCCAAAATCATTATTTATTTATTAATTATACCCTAATTTATTAAATTGAGCTCAAATATCATCCATAAAATCATCATATAAGGGAAAATAAATATGCAAATATTTTACTTATCAATATGCTCAAATACTCTTCATTAAACTTGTTCATAGTGTAAAGAGCTTCATCTTGGTGATTTCAGAAATTTGAAAGGTGGTAGTTTGGGTGTTGGGTGTTCGAGTGAGCCAGCTGAAAATCAGTGTGGTGCTTCCGAAAAAGGGTCTTCAGGGTAGTTTCTTCCAACCCTTTTAGCATGTGTTTAGGCGTCTAATGGTCATCCTAAAGAGTTTAAATGATAACCAACTTAGAGTATTATAGAGATATGTATTTGGAAAAGAGATTGAATGGTTGTCCCTAATTTGGTTATAGGATTTGACATTTGCCAAACGTGTGAGCCCACTATGCCAAAGAACATCAGGAAGGAACAAGGTAATGACTCTTTCTCTTATACTGTGTGTGAATCATTGTATGTATGGTTGTCATGCATTGTGTTGCTGCTGCTGCTTTGTGACGTCTTGTGACGTTTTGTGGAGTTTTGTGATACTTTGTGCCTTGTGATGCTGCTGCATTGTGATTATAGCGAAAGCTAGCATAGTGATTACAGCGAAAGCGCTGGCATAGTGATTACAGCGAAAGCTGGCATAGTGTTTACCGCGAAAGCAGGCATAGTGCATTGAGATTACAGCTGTGAATGCTGTCTTTTGTGGCATGAGCCATGAATCATTGTGTTGCTGCTGAACATGATAAACTTACATGCTATGTGTTTATATACTGTATGAGTGATTTGTTACTACTGGGATTCTTCAAAATCTTATTCTTTCCAATGATTAACATTTCAGACAGGGCAAGTGGCTTAAAAGGGAAGCGGACAACCCAGAGTGGTTAGGATTTCTTAGGGACATTTTAATTTGGACTGTTGGTTATCCGTTTTGGTTTGGGATTAGTGTATGTATATGGGATGTAAATATGATTTTTGGATATGTAATCCGCATTTTGGGAAACTTTAAACCCATTATATATATATGTAAACCGGGGTTGCCGAGATTTTAGTTACGTACTTTGATATTTATGAATGTGATTTAACTACACAGGTAATTGTGTCCGAAAGTGAATGTGGGACTAGATTGATTATGTTTTTTTGAACTGTTTTTCAGGATACCCCCTCTTGAAGATGAGGGATTATAAATGTGTTTTTGTTTTATTGGTCTCTATTTCACTAGGTTAAAATTGCACCTTCACCTTGATTTTTCTTTCTCTTTCCTCCTCCTTCTTGGACGTTAATGAGAGCTTGAGAGTGAGAGAGAGAGAGAGAGAGAGAGAGAGAGAGAGAGAGAGAGAGAGAGAGAGAGAGAGAGAGATGATGATGATGATGATTTTTAGCTCCCTCCATGCCCTAGGCCGACTTTGAGGAGAGAGGGAAGAGAAGAGGAGTTGAATCTTTGACTTCCATCCTATGGTGTCAATGGTGCCATGTGTCATCATCCCATGGTTCCTCACTAAAGCATGTAATTAGTTAGTTACTCTAGCCAATTCTATTAGTCATTTAATCACACCTCTTGCTCTTTTAGTTGATGGTGAATTTCCTCTTCGGTAGCCGACTAATTGGCCTATCAATTTTTTTCTCTTTCCGTTTTGCCCCGAGCTATGGCAATATATTCCTATTGGAATATCACTTAACTCATTATTAGATTCCATTTCTCATACCATGCGCCCTCCCCATCTCTTTTAATTCA
The DNA here is from genome assembly GCA_963855925.1 of Inga laurina. Lineage (NCBI taxonomy): Eukaryota > Viridiplantae > Streptophyta > Magnoliopsida > Fabales > Fabaceae > Inga > Inga laurina. Next base: position 17,108,068 of record OY979709.1, read on the forward strand.
ATTTGGGCTTTAACACCATAATTGAGCTTAAATACATGGTTTAGACACTGTCCACTGCTTATACGGGTCATTCGGTAATAATTCACATTGTATTGTCCAAAAGAGTTTGTCTAGCATTAATTACATTTACTTTTGGAGTCATGAGCTCTTATACACATGTTGGGGCATTACACAATACTTCACGGAAATTAGAGCCGGGAATACGGGCTGGCCTGTTTAAGCACGCTTTCTAAAAAGTACCATATTTTTGAAGCTCGCGGCCCCTACAGGGCTGGCCCTTCACGAGCTCGAGGCTAAACGAGCTTAAACTCATTTTAATTCAAAAAAAAAAAAATATTTTTCAAGTTTTCCAATTTATTTATTATTTTTCTTTAAACTGATGTACATTATTTTTAAAAATCATAAATTTTTAGTTAAAATAATCATCTAATGTCTAAATTAGCCTTTTTTTAAGTTTAAATGAATAAACCATTGTAGAAAATAAAATAAATCAAACCAATTAATAAGTGTTTGCCTGTTATTAATACTCTATTAGATACTTAGGTATATCTCATATTGATAATCTGATATAATGATATTATATTTATTAATTTATTTTTAAAATATATTAAATGAGCCTAAAAAGGCCGGCCTTACAGGGATGCAGAGCTAGCCCTACAGGGCCGGCCTTTTTAGACTTACTTCCTTTTTTAATCTCTAAATCATAAGCCCGGCCCTTAAAAGGCTCAGGCTTAAACGAGCCTGCCCGACGGGTTCAACCCGATTTCCCGGCTCTAACGGAAACCCACCCCACCCCGACGCTTTCTTTAAAAGCTAATTAATATTCCATGTCACGTAATTTTGCTTAAGATGAGCCATTTTGGTGATACAAATAACAAAACTACAAATACGAAAGAAAGCCAAATATGCCGTCGTAATTCGACAAAATTAGGTATACGCATATTATAAAACTTGAAGCAACATACAGATTAAACTACTACTAAAAAAACATTTTCTAGCAATCCAAATTCTCGAGTCTCTAATTCGATAAAAAAAATCTCTAGTCTCCAGGAAAAAAAGGGAGAAGCGATCCTTGTATGGAGAATATCTAGAATTTGCAATCAATTTTAATAGAATAAGAGAAAAAGTATCCATAAGTCTTTAATTTCAAATGAGATCCCCATAATTCATTTTATTTAAATTCATGAAAATATTATTGAGGGCAATGTTTAAGGGGGCCAAAACCCTTTTCACTAGAACTTGTTGCTATGGTTTAAACCATTTTAATAATGTTTATTTTAATTTATAAAAATTCATAAATTTTGTATTACCAGTTTCAGTTAATATCATTTTTTAATGAAACATTTAATATCATTTTAATACACGTTTATTTTTTATAAAACTTAAATAAAATAAATTCCATGATTTAATTTTAAATTAAAACAAATTATAAGAATTTGTGAATCAATTTATCGTAGTAGTAGCAATAATAATAATTTACTTACGTGCATTTCCTCAGATAGAATTCCATTGAGTGAACGCTAATCAAAATGAAGCAGTGATAAGTACGCCCAGGGAAAAATTGAAGGCAAGAGACAGTAATACATGACGAGTCATATTGATAAAGACAGTTCAACCATCAAATGATGGAATGAAACCACGAAAGAAGGCTCCGAATATAAAAGCATAGTGAGATTATCAAATCCATAAGCTCATCCAAAGCAAATAATGAACACGACGAAGATGGGGACAACGCCTTCCTTCTTCTTGTTAAGCTTTTTGGCTCTGCTCTGTTTCTCTACCTTTCCGCTTCTAACGGCGTCGTCTCAGCCACTGTACACGAATTCGCGGTGGATCGTGACGGAAGACGGCGAGCGAGTGAAGATGGCGTGTGTGAATTGGGTGTCGCATCTGGAACCCTTACTTGCAGAAGGTCTGAGCAAGCAGCCTGTGGATGTGATCTCCAAACAGATCAAGTCGATGGGATTCAACTGCGTGAGATTCACTTGGCCCATTCTTCTCGTCACCGACGACTCTCTCGCCTCCCTCACCGTCCGGCAGTCTTTCCTCAACCTCGGCCTCCTCGAATCCATCGCTGGCATCCAATCCAATAACCCTTCCATCATCGATCTTCCCCTTATCCAAGCTTACCAGGTACAAATACTGATTCCTCACTCTTTAATTTCAATTTCACTTCAATTGCTATGTATTATATAATTTAGGGTTAACATGCATCCAGCAACATATAACTGGAATATGTTTTTGAGGTGTGAGTTAGGTATCGTAAACTAAATTTTTTAGTGTATCCAATACCAATACTGAAAAATATTTTTTTAAATATATCTATTACCCTAAATTATCTAAAGTTTTAGGGATAAAATTGCATAAAAAAAATATTTTAGAAGATGGATATTCTTAAAAAAAATACTTCAAGATAGTGTGCACCATAAATTACCTTAGGGCACCGGTTACAATTAGAAAAATCCTTTACGGCGCATCTTAAAATTTATAAGAATCTAGGAACTGGAAAATTAGGTTTAATTAAGTGAGTGATTAATGGATGTTGATCAGTGGGTGGTGGAGAAGATGGGGGAGGAGGAAGTGATGGTGATATTGGACAACCACATGACTAAGCCGGGGTGGTGCTGCAGTAACTCCGACGGCGATGGATTCTTCGGTGACCGGGATTTCGACCCGGAGCTGTGGGTGGAGGGGCTCACGAAGATGGCTTTGCTGTTCAATGGAGTGAGCAATGTGGTGGGGATGAGCCTGAGGAATGAACTGCGAGGCCCCAAACAAAACGTCAATGACTGGTATAGGTACGTACGTCATATTCTTTCGGACAGCACAATCCCCTCTATCGTTAACGTCTGTGGATTAATTCCTTATCGACATCGTGGACCATGTTCTCTATCTATCCATATTTCGTTGAGCATATTCGATATCGATCCACATTAATTATTCGGCTAACATCAATGGAGGCATCATCGTAATTTCACATTCGTTGATAACGGATTTTTTATATTTCTTCTTAATTTCTTAAAAATATGCAACAAAAGAATTTACCATCATATAATATTAATTTTGCTATAATTAATTTGCAAGTCCTCATGGTTTCAACTAATCTTTTTTTTATCAAATCCGTTAGTTTCTTTCTTTGCACCCTGTCTTTATATATATATATATATATATATATATATATATATATATATATATATATATATATATATATATATATATATATATATATATATATATATATATATATTAATTTTTTTTATCAAATCCCTATAATATTTTTATAGTCTTGTTGATTTTTAATTGAATACCTATAATTTCATGGGACTCAAAAAGAAAAAAAAAATGAAAAAAACTGTGGGGATCAAATTAAAAACAAGTAAAACTATAAGGACTTGATAAAAAGGAAAAAACTACAAGGAGCTGATTAAAAATATGTGAAATTATAAGGACTTAATGAACATACTATAGGAACCTAATTTTAAATAAGGTGAAACTATATAGACTTGCAGATTAATCATCATTATAATTTTTATAGATTTTTTATATAGGTATTATTATTTTTTTACAAAATCATTATACATATGTAAAATCTTGTTTTAGAGACTTCGGAGGGTGAATTGTGGAAGTCACGTATTCATTTTTATAATTGTAAATTTATAAGAAAATAGGTTATTTAAAGTTTTTAAACTAGTGTGCTTAATGTTCTTTTTTTTTTTTTTGTTCAATCAGGTGTAAAAAAAATTTTAAATTTAAAATAAATTAAAATTTTGGTTGGACTGTGTAAAGAAAAGTTACTTGTTGTATATTTTGGTTGAAAAGCAAAATCTTATATATATATATATATATAATCTAAGTATTTATAATAAAAAAAAACACTTTTTTCTGGAAAAACACACTTGTTTGTCCCGAAAAAATTAAATCAGATTGTTTATGATTTATTGTTAGTATGAATTGTTCTAGATTAAATATTAGTTTTAATATTTATATGTTCACAATTTAGCTCATTAATGTGTAAATATCCCACCTTAATATTTTTGGACCAATATCTCATTAAATTGAAGTTGTTTTGTTGTTAATGCCAGTAAAATTTGTAATTTTTTATACACATAAAGTTGTATATAATATTTTATGTACGCTGAAGCTAGAAAAAAAAAAAATCACTCGGGGTCATCATCAAGACACCCTCCATCCCTTTTTTATAAGAGATGATTAACCAAATTATGTTATTAGAAGATGTAGTTAAAATTAGTTAGGTAAAATAAATTAAATATCTAAATTTTTTTTTCTAAAAATGTCCTCATTTAATTTGTGTGGAAAAGAGAATAAAATGTATTAAGTATTTTAGACAAATATAGGAATTAAATGCAATAATAACATGATAATTTTTTTAGTTAAGTGAAGGTAAAATGAGAAGTTTGCAAACTTTTCAAACATCCCCTAATCCTAATAACCATGGACCAGGCTTCTCTCCTATACCCTTTGTGTCTGATGCCCTCCTCTGCCATGAAATTGCGTCATTTTGGTTCAAAAACTTGGAGCTGAAACCTTCTATTTTTTTTTTTTTAAAAAATTATTCAATATCTTGAAATATCTTTTCAGTATCAGTCAGTTCCTTAAAACATTTTTTCAAATTCTTAAAATAAGTTTTCAATATTATCTAGTATTCTGAAATATTTTTTTAGTGCCAATCAATACTTTGAAGATTTTTTTTTTTTTAAAAAAAAGATAGTATTCAACATCCTAAAGTATTTTTCCAGTACTAGTCAGTTCCTTAAAATATTTTTTCAAGGTCTTGAAATATTTTTTTAGTGCCAGTCAGTACTCTGAAGTTTTTTTTTTTTTGAAAAACAGTATTCAACATCCTAAAGTTTTTGTTGTAGTAATATTTTAGGGTGGTAAGTGGTTCAAAAAAATTTTTTGTGCATCTAACATCCTAAAATATTATCCAGTATCCTAAACTAATTTTTATTGCATCCAACATAATAAAATATTGCACCAAAAATAGTTCAGAGAACTAACTAACACTAAAACAATACTTCAGAATACTGAATAATATTGAAAATTTTTTTAAGAACTTGAAAAAATATTTTAGGGAACTGACTGGTACTGAAAAAATACTTCAAGATGTTGGATATTGTTTTTTCTTTAAAAAAAAAAGGCAATGGTTTCTGCTTCAGGTTTTTGCGCCAAATCAGGGCAGTTTCATGGCAAAGGAGGGCAGTAGACGCAAAGGGTATAGGAGAGAAGCTGGGTACAAAAACCATGCCTTTGGAATTGCTTGTCTTCCAAATAAAAAAGGGGCTCATCTTATTATAAAAAGAAGGGAGAATCCTTTAAAAAGAACTTGAAAATTGAGAAATAATATATCAGGTATTTCTTAGGAAAAAGGTTGAAAATTGTTTATCATGTTTCGACATTTTCTAATTAACTCTTGATAAAAAAATGACATGTCATTTTTCAATTTCTAAGTATTTTTCTTTCTCCCTAAAAAGAAACATGAGATACTTAAGAATTTTATAAAAAGGAACCGCAGCATATTTCTTCGCTTTTCTGTATATACACATTCAGACATTTAATAGGCGTAGAAATTGAAAAGGAAAAAAAATGTTTATAACCAAAAAATGAAAAACATAACTGCTGGCCAAAGAAAAAGAAAAACAAATGTTTTGATTTTGAGTGAAGGTACATGACAAAAGGAGCAGAAGCAGTGCACGCAGCAAACAAGGACGTTCTTGTGATTCTCTCTGGCCTAAATTTCGACAAAGACTTATCCTTCCTCAGGAACCGACCCGTTAAACTAACGTTCGAGCGGAAACTAGTATTCGAAGTTCACTGGTACGCCTTCACGGACGGAAAAGCATGGCTTGATGGCAACCCAAACCAAGTGTGTGGCCAAGTTTCAGGGAACGTGATGAGACTGGCGGGTTATTTGGTGGAACGAGGTTGGCCATTGTTTGTGAGCGAGTTTGGTGTAGACTTAAGAGGCACCAACGAGAACGATAACAGGTACTTGAGTTGTTTCTTGGGTTTTGCTGCTGAACATGACTTGGATTGGGCATTATGGACACTTGTTGGAAGCTATTACCTTAGGCAAGGTGTTGTTGGAATGAATGAGTATTATGGACTTTTCAACTGGGATTGGCGTGATGTTAGGAATTCTTCTTTCTTTCAGAGGATCTCTTCTCTCCAGTCTCCTTTTCGAGGTATGAACATATATATTCATTGCCTTCTCAAGTAAACAAGTAAAGTTTAAGTAAAGAGTTGTTAGAGTTGGGGTGTCCAATGCCTTCTTTCAAGATAACCCTCTTAATGTAGGACTCATAACAATATAAAAAGGGTTATCTATGGAGAGTTCAGATCAGCAAGAGGCTAATTGAAACACTATAGTGTGGAGCCGCTGGAACATTTGCTCTCAAGCGGGTGCATTGTGATGAAACCCACATTGAGTGGATTACCTTAAAAAAATAACCTTATAAGCCTTTAGGTTGTGATATAATTCTGCCAAAAACTAGTGCTTTTTACCATTTAATGCAACCCAAAGTTAAGTACTTTGAGTTATTCAATACTATCTACAGTTTTTAATATAAGATCTAATTTGTAGTACAAATTGTGCTACAAACTAAATTTTATATTAAGTACCAGAGATAGTAGCATTTAGAGAGAATTGGAACTATATAAACTAGATCTTATATTAATAACTAGAGGTAGTAGCATTTAGAGAGGGTTAGAAAGGACGGATAGAAGAGATTAATAGAATCCGAACAACTCCTTCTTCATGAGATCTAAATCCAATGTGAGTTATCTACTGATACTCTTGAAATCCAAGAAGAATATCTTCTTTCAAACATCAAAAGGGTTCGAAAAAGTGGGCTTAATTATATGGATGAATTTTGCTGGCCTCACCTCTCTTCTCTTTCTCTACTTTAATAAACAGCTTTTTCCCCAATGACTCTGGTAAAAGAGAGTAAGAGGGAAGAAAGTGAAACCCATATAAATGAATTTCACTGGCCCCACCTTCTCTTCTTTTCCTTTGTCTTTCTAACACATTCTTTTGCACATCGGACAGAATCCAAGAGAAAATTTGATCCCTCTGCTTAGTTTAATCCCCTTAATTATCGCTTCAATTAAACTCTTCTATTGATACATGTTGCATGCTTTATCAGAATAACTACAACTTGAATCTCTCTCACCAGACATTCTTCAGTGATTCAAAAGTCTAGTTATATAGATTTTCCCTTTCACATATGATTTGTTACTATAGAGAAATTTTGAAATGTATATGCAGGTCCAGGGATATCAGAAAGCAGGCCATATAAAGTAATATTCCATCCATTAACAGGTCTCTGCGTGCAAAGAAAATCACTGCTTGACCCATTGACATTAGGATCCTGCTCTGAAGCTGAAGGCTGGAAATACACACCCCAGAAGATACTCACAGTGAAGGGAACATATTTCTGTTTACAAGCAGACGATTTAGGGATGCCCGCAAAACTAGGAATAATATGTTCAGGGCCTAATTCCAAATGGGACATAATATCAGAATCTAAGATGCATCTTTCATCAAAACTCACGGATGGTTCTTCTGTTTGTCTAGATGTGGATTCCAACAACAACATCGTTACCAACACTTGCAAATGCTTGAACAGAGACCCTTCCTGTGACCCTGCTAGCCAATGGTTCAAACTAGTCGTCACCACAAGAACTTCAATCTCAACTCAATCATTATCGTTACCTGTAGACTCAAATTTACCAGGAACAATCTCTCACTGTGAATCAGTAAGCTCAATATAAGGTCCCAGTGCACAAGGTTTCCACTAAGTGAGGTTTGGGAGGGTCAGATGCAGGCAGTCTATCCCCTCAAATAGAGAGGCTCTTTCCAAGATTTAAATCCGTGACCTTTTAGCGACATAGTGCTCATTACAAGGTTAAGCTAACAATATCATTGTACTACATAGAGCTCTGACTAATATGGTCTGAAGTTGCACATATTACTCAGCAGTTGTATTAGCTTTGTAAATTATAGAATTGGGATGGTGTATGTAACATTTCGGTATAAATAAAATTTATATTTATTATTTAAATTTATATATATATATATTTATATTTATTCTTTATTTTTTTAAAGCATTACTGAGCCTTTGGCAAAAAGGTAAGAACAGAAGGGGACAAGTCTTTTTGAGAATTCCCCCAATTCCAATACTTTACTTCATGGTTTAATCCCAAAATGAAGCAAGGTATAGAAGTTCAACAGAATTATTACTACCCAAAAAAAGAAAAAGTGTATTCAACAGAATCTGACAATCATTTACTCTGCATTAAGCAGCTAGTATTACCAAATTCTTTGTTTTTGTTGATTCTTCATTTCCTTGCCCAGAATTTCCATTGAAGTAAAGATTACAATGGTACCCCAAACAATGCAACCAATGGCTAAACGCCTTACATTATCAGTATCGGATGATCATGTAGTGATGAAGCAAGTTGTTGCCACTCATGCTCTTTCTGTTGACAGACACATTGATGTTAGACCTCTTCTTAACGTTGTTCAAGACATTTTCCACTGTATCACCGCCGCCATCTCTCCCAGTGTTCAGGTATATGAAAAGTATTGCCATTTTTGTCTCTTCTTTCTTAAACCATGTTCCTCATTGATTCTGATGAAACTTTGAACAGGGGAAGCAAGCAAACTTGGATGCGTTGGGTGACAATGCTGTTGTTCCTCACATACCTGATAATTTGTACCACATAATCAGTAAAATTTCCTGCCAGGTTTGCTTTCTTGTTGCTTGTTTAGAGTGAGTGGTTCTATGGAAATTGCTTAGGAAGGTTAAGTGTTTTTATATCCTTATTTTGCTTATAGATTGTCACCGATAAAGATTCATTTGTGAAAATGATATTTTTTTTCCTGACCAAGCTGCTTAAGCTACCTTAAAAACATTAGGAAAAAAAGGTTTATCCATTCCTTTATGCTGGCAACGTGTTTTGTTCAAATATGTCCTTATAGAATATTCAACATGATAATTTGATATATTTGGTGCAGGAATAATGTGGGATAAACTGGTACTAAAGAGACATTTTAGGTGCTTGTATTGTTCATGAGTATGAGTAGATAAATCTTTTGCATCTTTAAATAAATAGCCTTTTGCGCTTAATGAATTTAAGATAACTTTTCCCTCTAGTGACTGTGCAGTTGCGTTTCCCACAAAATAAGAGCTAAACCAATAAGTGTTGGTGAATGGTAATGGCTGAAGGAGCTAGGTTTCTCTTAAAAATAATACTCGAGTTCAAGCCCATGTGTATGTAGAAGACATTTTTAGGAGAGGCTTAACCCAACAAAATTCAGATTAGTCTTTTTTTTTTTTTTTTTCCTGAATCAAAGTGGCAAGCATAATGCTGGAACATATTACACTAGAGCAGAATCTGGCTCAATTCGCCAGCTATTTAGTATATCCTGTTCCATACATGTGCAACATCCAGGTGGTGGTGCTGATAAACCTTAAATGGCAAGGTACATGGACAGAATAGTCAAGTCTAATATGACCTCAAATAGTAGGTAGTTTGCATTAACAAATGTGAACAGAAGAAGAAAACCTTAACTTGCGCTTTTATTACTCACATAAACAAACGCCAACAATTCATACACATTAAATGACAAGGTCTTAAACATGGTACAGGTGTCAGCCAACTACTAATAGAAATTTCACTTTCCTATAGTAGCAAGTAGCTGAGAAAATTTTCTACTTGATACTTTCGATTTTGATTTTGGAAATACAAAGTAGTGTCAATATTCCACTAGAGATATCAAACCTCTCATGAACTTGAATTCTCCATAACAATGGCCAATAGTTAATACCCCAACAATTGTACACGCTTCTAGTTATCTGCTGATGTTAAGACATGTCAATGGTTTTGTTAGATATCTTACAAGTGTTCTACTGGAGGAAAATCTCATTCGACATCTATGGGAATTCTGGGCATGCTTTCAAGCTATTCATGGGATTCAAAGGTGGTAATAGCCTTAGCAGCCTTTGCATTGAACTTTGGGGAGGTCCGGCTGATAACTCAGCTTTCTACCACCAACTCTCTTGCTACATCTATTGCAATGTTGAAGAATGTTCCCGGAACACAGAATCGCGACGATATTCTGGGACTGCAACATAGCTATGAAGTTATCAGAAACATTGTCAAGGTCATGTTGGATCTGACCAATTGCATTGTGGCATTTGAGGAGCTCCCCTCTCAGTACAAAACACCCGACTCACCGCAGATGTCAGCTGCCACCAATTTGATTCCCATTGCTGTCTATTGGACCATTCGGAGTATTGTGACTTCTGCATCACAAATTTCAGACTTCCTGAGCACAAATCTGTATGTCTGTCTGGTCTCTTTATGAGAATCATCCTAAATTGCGCTTAATTTCCTTATATATTTTCTTTGGTGATTTTGGAAATCAAACTTTTTTACTTTTATAATAATTTCTGGGTTGATGTTAGACATATAGCATCAATGTCAGAGGCTTGGGAACTTTCAAGTCTGATTCACAAGCTCAATAACATACACAACCACCTTCAGACTCAGCTTGCCCTTTTACATAAGCAGATAGGTAAATCTTAACTCCTTATATGGATTTTCTACAGTTAAATTAGTTCATCTATGTGTGGGACATTTTTTTTCCCTTCTCCTGGTGATATTGGACATTTATGTAATAATGCAGATGATAACAAACAAACTGAAGCTTTTGAGACACTTGTACGTCTTTTTGATGCATCTCATCCTGACAATTGGGAAATTCTTCAGGAATTGTTTTACTTCAAGGATGATCAACTGCCACTTCTTGATGGTTCTACCAAGCAAAGGGTTAGACTTCAATGTAAATGCTATTTTGGGTGATATTTCCATGTGTTAGCACCAAACTTCTCTGTCTTTTTCTGCAGGTAAGCATTGATGTATTAAGGAGTAAAATTGTGCTGCTATTCATATCAGATGTCGATCTCTCTGACCAAGAGATCATGATTCTTGGAGAAATGTATCTCGAGTCACGTCAGGAACCAGACATGTTTCCAATTCCATTTGAGGTCGTTTGGCTTCCGGTTGTGAACAAGGCAGTCCCGTGGACTGAAGTGAAACGGAGGAAGTTTGAGGACCTACAATCAACAATGTCATGGTACTCAATCTATGACCCGTGGCAGATAGAGCAAGCAGTCATTAAGTACATTAAGGATGTGTGGCATTTCAAGAAGAAACCTATACTTCTTGTGTTGGACCAACAAGGAAAAGTTGTCAACCCAAATGCTTTACACATTATGTGGATTTGGGGATGCTTGGCATACCCTTTCGCAGTCTCGGACGAGGAATCCATTTGGAAGGAACGAACATGGGGACTTCAGCTATTGGCAGATATGTTTTGTCCATTAACCTGGGTATACAACTCATGCTTCATTGGGAAAAACATGCAGATATCTCCTTTCAACTAGGCTTATTTGAAAACTAAGAGTGATACTAAATGTTACCTTTTCTAATTAAATATTCCATCTAATCCTTAATGTAAGACCCAATTAACTTTTTTGGAGAGATTAAGGAAGATAAATAAATTACTTAATCATAACATATGTTGTGTATTATCAGATTATATATATCAGTTTATAAGTCAGACAAATTAGTTTAGAGAAGAACGATAAATATAAATACTATAAAGTAATTTATTTAGCTTCCTTAATCTCTCCAGAAAAAAGTTATATGGATCTTATATTAAGGACCAGAAGAAGTACACAATTCACAAATTTACAAGCTTAAACTTACTGGAGTGCATTCTTGTTTCAGATATCAGAAGGGAAATACGTATGCTTGTATGGAGGTGAAGATCTTGAGTGGATTAGGAAATTCACAAGAAGTGCATATGCTATGGCTGAGAATCTGGAAATCCCACTTGAAATGATATACATGGGGAGAAGCAATCCGGGGGAGAAAGTGGAGAGGAACAAGGAAGCCATAATTTCAGAGAAGCTGAGCTATGCACTGGAGGACCTGACATTAATATGGTACTTCTGGGTTAGGGTAGAGAGCATGTGGCACTCCAAGTTACAGCAAGGGAAGACGGTGGAGAGTGACCCAATAATGCAGGAAGTGATGACGATTCTGAGCTTTGATCGAGGCGATGAAGGATGGGCTGTGATGAGCAGAGTAACAGAGAAGATGGTGAAGGCAAAAGGAGAATCATTTCTGAAGTGTGTTAATGAGTATGAGAAATGGAAGGACAAAGCAAAAGAGAAAGGGCTTTTGATAGCAATGGATGAATATATACTTGAGCTAAGAACCCCACACCATTGCAATAGATTGATAGTGCCAGGAAGCAATGGAAGAAGCCTAGAGGAAGTGATCTGTGCTGAATGTGGCCGTCCCATGGAAAAGCTCTTCATGTACCGTTGCTGCAATGATTATTGATTAGAAACTCTTAAATATATAGGATAATACAAAACTCAAGTAATGTACCTTTTTGGGATTCTAAAAACAAACGTGCCTCAGTTATTTGGAAAGGATTTTGTTCTTGATGCCTTGCTTTTATAGGGCTAATTGCCTCAGCGCAATGGCTAATTTCCTAACAGATCTGAAGTCTTTCAATTTGGAAGCAATAACATCCTACAATGCAGTTTCCATCACCGTGAGTATTTAACTTGACAAAACCCTCTTCCGCTGATTTCCAATGTTCCAAACCAACAGCATTAGAAGTTTTCAGTATAGCAGAATTTATAGTTTCTACAATCTTAGCATCTAGTGGTCAAGTTATTCCAGCATATGTAACCCAGAAAGAAATTTCCATTGTACTCCCTCCTGTACTTAATATAAGACATATTTGGGGAATTGATCTTGGTTCTAAATATAAGACATAGTTTTCATATTTATCACTTTTTTCCTAATTTACTCTTATTGATACTCCCTTAACAATAATCAAGGAAGAGAGAGAATGGGGGAATTAAAGAAGTCGACTAAGGTGTTTTAGAAAATACATGTCATATTAACTAAATTAACTTCCTTATATTAAGAATTGGAGGAGTACTTTTTTTTTTTTTTTGGTTATAGCTCGTCCTGGCCCCTCCTTGAGATTACATGCCAACCAATCCTTTTCTTCCACAGTAAAGAAAGCATCCTGTAAATCTTGTCTCACAGCTTCCATTTTGGTTTGGTTTTCAAATCTTAATCACCACTTCAACTCAAGGCCCTAGCTTGCCCTGTTTGGTATGTATAGTGGAAAAGGCCCTAGCTTGTCTCAGCTTCCATTTTGGTTTGGTATGCAATATCTGTGATAGAGAAAATTAATCATTTGCACTATATAATTTTGGCTTAGTTATAACTCAGTGTCTTAAATTTTGACTAGGTGTAACTCAGTCGTTATAATTTTAACACAATTGAAATTAAACTCAGTCCGTAAATTTTAACCGCTGCAATTCAATCTCTATAGTGTCAGCAATTTAAAGCTTTAGTCCCTAAGCTTCATGACATGTATAATTTTATTTTCTAAAATATAAAGATCAATATTTTAAATAGTTAAAACAATAGGAACTAAATTGTATTGAGTTAAAGTTTAAGGACTGAGTTGTAACCGAGTCAAAACTGTAAGAGCTGAGTTGCATTAAGTCTTAAGGATTGAATTACAATTGAGTTTAAATTTTATGGATCAAAATATTACTTTTCCCTTCTACTATTTTTACTCAACAGCATTAGTTCCTTTTTATTACATTTTTAATTTTTTATAAGGGAAAAGTATGCTGAAGGGAAACTCAGTTATTATTATAATTTATTTATTTTTGCAGATAATAATTTTGGTTCTTTAGGTTAATTTCAGAATTATTATGAAAAATTTTATGGAGTTAAAAAGTGTCGCTTTCTATTAATAATATGACTTTCAATAACTTCTATGTTTTGTATTAACTGATTGATGATTGATTTTAACATGATTGTGGTTGGAAAAAAAAATATCGACATGGTTTTAAACTGTCACTCTTCATCCTGCATTCATCCAGCTTTTACCGGTGGTACTAATTAAATAGTGTTAAGGTTTAATTCTACCTCAAAAGTTGTCACATAAAGATATTGTTGCCTTGGAAGTCTTTTGAAGATCAGAAGTTTCTAAATCATAATAACTTCGTTCAAGCCGTTAATCAGGTTAAGTTTGATTGTTAGTTGACTAAATATGTTGAGTTGGCAAACCCACGTGACATCCGCATCTCTTTTGTTTTCGGTTAAGGTGCAAATTTACCTTGAAAGTTTTTACACAAGATCAATATTGCCTTAAAGTTTTCAAATCGTAGCAAATTTCACCATTTTGTTATCCATATTAAGTTTGACGGTTAAGTGACCAAATATACTAGTCCAACAAGTTTGCGAGCCATCCACTTTATTATTTTTCCAAGTTAGATTTATAAATATGGATTTTTTTTTTAAAAAAATGCATGCCTTCTGAAAGATCAGAGAAAATCAAAGATGTGAAAGTATATTGTGGGGTGAAGAGAAAATTGAAGAGGTATGGTACTTGTCTATCTCAGTGTCGCTAGGGTATGATGACAAAGGGTTTCCCGTGTTAGAACTAGCTGACACCCAAGAGAAGGTAAATTGGGTGTAAGATAAAAATTTAAAAACTTTGGTAACTTTTTTGTATCTTAGTGAAAATAATAAGTATAAAAATAATGAATCAAGAATCCACAGTTAATTATTCAAATCAAGTACGCTGGAAATATAAGAGATAAGGGAAGGAATAAACAAACTATGATTTATATTGGTTCAATCAAATCCTTGATGACATATATCCAGTCCCCAAGCTCTTCTTAAGATTTCAATCTACTATCTCCTTCAAGTTTAACAAATTATTTAAGAACCACTACAATCCCTCAAGTTTCACGGGTACTTGAGAACCTTAACAACCTTAAGCTTAATCTCGGTCTTGAGAATCACTCCCCCTTACAACTCGTAAGGCTACAATCTATTTCCTATTTAATATCAAAATTTTAAATAACTCTCATAAAGATAAAATGATTACAATGAAAGAATAATTTTCTCTATATGAATTAAATTGAGTTGAACACTAAAGTACAAGAAGGGAATATAATTTCTGAGCTTCGACTATGTATAAGATTTAGAGTTTCGGCATTATGATATTGTGTGCCCTAGCTCTCTCTATCATGCTAAATGAAAACAAAGCATAATAGAATGATCAGTACTCGAGTAGTTACTCAAATGATTTGTTAGTGCAAGCGTTTCACCTAAGAGGGGGGTGAATTGGGTGATACCAGAAATTTTGTTGCGTATAAGAAAATTGACAGAATATTTAAAGCAGTTGAGAGCAAAGAGAAATATCATCGAAGTGTACACCGGGAGTTATACTGGTTCGGCCACAACCACTTTGACCTACATTTAGTCATTAGAGCGTCTTTGAGAGTTTCACTATATTCTCCAAGATTTAGTAGGTTCTTGGCATCTCAGTACACAGCAAGTTCCTTCACCTGGACACTCGTTCCTCCTTACACGTTGTAATCAAATCCCCAACTCAAGGTTCCACAATCTTAAGTTGTCTCAATACCAAATATTGAGTTTGTAATGAAAACTCTCTCACAGAGCAAATATATAATCACTAAAGTACAATGAATGAGTATAAGAAAACAAAGCACTAAGAGTGTGTTGATCAGTGTGTGTTCGTGTGTTCTCAGTTCTTATTTTCTGCTCTTTGAATGCTCCATGTATATAAATGATTTGTAGTGTCAGTTGGAAGCAATTCAAACATGTCCGTTAGAGTCGCGCAACAATGGTTGACCATTCTTCAAATTTGAAAACTATCCGTTTGCAGTAGGTAGCGGTAGGTGAGATCTCGGACACTTTATTTGACTTTGCTCTTCTTGCATGATCTCTTCATTGTTTCTTTAAAAATGTACTTAGGATACTGATTACTTGAGTGGCTACTCGAGTAGCCATGTCTTTACTTCACAAGTTACTCGGGTGCTGACTCTGATAATCTGATTACTTGAGTGGTTACTCGAGTGGCCATGTGTTTTCTTCAGATGTTACTCGAGTGCTCCCTCGAGTATATTTCAAATAAGTTTGCAGATTACTCGATTATTCCCTCGAGTAATGTCATTTAAATCTTGGCCGAGAGTTTGTTTACCTAGTTACTCGAGTGATCCCTCAAGTAATGGATCAAATAACTCTGCATATTACTAGAGTGGTCCCTCGAGTAATTCCTTTTTCTCACCTGGTTACTCAAGTGGCTACTCGATTAAAGTGTTGCATTTCTTGGCCGATAGCTACTGGAAGATTTTTGATTTGGTTACTCGAGTGGCTACTCGAGTGATGCCTTTGCAAATGATGTTACTCGAGTGGCTACTCGAGTAATGATCTATATAACTTTGCAGATTACTCGAGTGGTCCCTCGAGTAACTTCTTCCAAATTTTGGCAGTGCTTCTCTGGATGAAATTCTCCACGATTACTCAAGTGCTTACTCGAGTAACAGCTTCCCTTACTCGAGTAATCACTCGAGTAAGCCATCATAGAATTTACTCATTACTCCAGTGCTTACTTCAAGTAATGCTTTGCCACTTTGTTCAAATTCATTTGTTTGTTATCAAATCCTTTTATATCATTGATCCAATCTTAGTTATCATCAAAACATATGGGATCTAACATGATCATCTTTGGAGGTGCCTCTTAAGTGATTACTTGAGTGAAGTTGATATAACTTCTATATGAGTCATGTTATTTTTGAATTGACTCAGTCTAACCTCCAATGATCATAGAGACCTCCGATATCAAATCTATTAACTTGATTCTTGATATTCTCCTTAGATCTTGCAAGTTCTTCTGTTTTTTAATCTCTTCTCCTTCTTCTTGATTAATCTCCACAATCCTTTTTTATGACTCCCTACTTTTCTTGACTATTATCTTCAACCTCTTTCTTCTTCTTCCTTCTAGCCATTCTCCATAATCCAATCAAATAGCCTCTTTATTTTCTTTGACTTCCTCTCCCCACATTTGATAACTTCAATCTTTAATATCTTCTTAATCTTTTTCTTGATCATTCACCATAATCCATCTCAATAACTTCTTTCTTTTCTTGACTTCTTTTCCTCATAGTTGATAACTTCATTTCCTCTTGATCAATCTCCATATTTCTACTCGACATCTTTTTCTTTACTTGACTACTCTACAAGTTATTTCACATTAAATATAGTAGTTAGTCAATATATGAGATAAATGCATTATGCAAACTTTTTGCTCTAAATATTTAACATCTATATTTGACATAATCATAACTAGTCATATCTAACATCCCGTAGCCTTGTTTTCGGCAATCTCCCTCATTATGTCCTACATCCCATAATTGAATATTTTTCTTTATTACTCTCCTTTGAATGTAAGTTTCTCCTCCATATACGGCTTCTTCTCCTTCACTTTTGCTTACATTGTCAACTCAGCATATTTGGTTAACAAACGATTAAACTTCCCTAGATAATGGTCATGGTGACATTTTGGAAACTTTCGGGCAATATTGAACCCAACAAACTTCCAAGGCGACATTAATCCTGAGTGAAAATTTTTGAAACATATTTAATCAACTAATAAAATTAAACTTATCCTGACTAAAATTGCTATGATTTGGAAACTTTCTAAGCAACAATACTCCTCAAAAAAAATTTTGAGGTAACATTACTCATACGTGACAAATTTTGGGATAAAGTTGGACATTGACCCAATTAAATAATATATTTGATTCCAATAGTTTTATTATCTGTAATATGGTTCATGTAGTTTCAAAATATCAAATTGTTAGTCCTTAAACTTTGAATATCATACTCACACACGTTAAATTTCACCCAAACTGCAGTATTCTTTTGTTAATTATTACTTTTCAAACAATATTAACCTTGAGGACGAACTTGTTTCAAAGCATAAGAACAATTTATTTGACATTTTGAAAATATATATGACTAAATTAATACCGATTAAAACTAAGGCACTGAAAACCTGACCGGATATTGAACCGGTCGAGGCATTGGGTTAAGAGTCAGTGGTTCAAACCGGGGGTCAGACCGGGGTCAATTAAAATATATATATATATATAATTTAAATGTTCACGTATACCATTCAAAAAACTACATAAGAGTTTTTTTTCCAACCAGTTATCCAATATAACCTCCTGAACCTAATACCCACAAAAATATCATTAAGTACATAAGGATTTTTCTCTAATAAATGCAAAACAACATAAGTAATCAACTATTCTTTTAAAACTCCTTGCAAATCAAAGACTTTCAAAGAAATAAATTTTAAAAAAGTCAAAATGACGTCGTTTGGGGTATAAAAAAGTTTTTTTGTTTTTTTTTTAAAAAAGAGGCAAACCGTGACCAGCCGGTTCACCCCGGTTTACCCCCGGTTCACCTCGGGTTGACCGGGTCAGACCGGTTCGCTACAGTGTGGTTCACTGACCTCCAACCGGACCGGTCTGACATCCAGTTTCCGGTCTGAACCGGCCGTTCCGGTCCGGTTTTACATACTATGATTAAAACACAATAACCAAATTGCATATTGGGCAAAACTTTCAGTATTAACAGTTTCATTTTCCCTTTTTTTTTTTTTAATTCAACAGATAAGTATCTCCACCAATGAGAAATCAAAAAAGAAAAGAAACAAAAGAAAGCAATCTCATATTTGCTTTCTGAAAAATCTTAATTTTTTTTGCCAATAATTTCTGAAAATCCCGATTTTGTTGGCCAGTAATTTCTGAAAATCCTAATTAAATGTATACGACAAAACAAATTCTCATTCAAATCATTAGAAAAATAAAAGATTAATGTAATATTTGGTCTCTCAAGTTTCATTTCACTTAAAACATTGACCCATATAATTCAATAAAAACCTGGATCATTTTGCCCCTATAGAGACCAAAATCTATGGTTTGAAATTTGAGAGATCAAAACCAAAATGAAAGCAAATTTGAAGGACTAAAGAAAATATTAACTCAAAAATAAAATAATTTTACAGTTATAATAATATGAATTCTGGATCTGTTTCATAATGATAATTCTTCAAAAGTCATATAGTAATTGTCATTTGTCAATGAAAAATAATTATTGTATTAAAATATCAGTGGATCAAGAATAGTTGGTGATATATAATATATACTAAGACGAAAACAATATTTGTACCAAAAAAGAACAATAAAAAGAATAAGAGATTGAAACTTACATCACAAGTGACGGCATCTGATTGAAATACAAGTAAATAAATTAATCACACTTATATTTTCATACTCAACAATTTCAAAAAATTAAAGCTGAGTCTAATAATCAACGTAAGAGGCTTTGGTAATCAATTTAATTGATAAATTAATTTAATCGAATATGTTTGATAATATACTGTGTTTAGGGTTTGGTAAGCCCAACGAAAGTGACTCAACGTTGCTCTGCACCGTCTGCATTATATTAAAGTTTTTTCACATAACAGGGACTAAATTATGAGTGTTGAGTCTAATAAGAAAAGTTGGGTTTAGAAGTTAATTATTTGGATTCTCCCACCTAAGAAGTTAATTTTTGGGATAAACTTTCCTTTTAAACTTGTGTTGGTTATGTGTGGAGTAGCTAGATACTTTCTCTAATTAAATTTCAAAAGTCTTATTGTTTGGTATGATTTGAAAAAAAAAAAAAAACTTTTGATCTGATTACTGTATTAATTATTTGAGTAAATACTTTCACCTCGGGTTTTACCTTAATTACATAAATCTCCATTTTAAATACATACACTTTATTCCAAACCATGAATTTTCTTAAAAATATTTTTGAAAGATGCATGGCCAATTTAAATTTTAATAAAATATGTTTTATTTACTAATTTATCTTTCATCATACTAAATAAAAATTTTTGGCGAAAATCGTTTTAAAGAATTCAAGAATTTTCTTTTCTTTTTAATTTTATTATTTTACTTTTGTAGATAGTTATTTGTTTAATATTTTTATCATATTGGAAAAGAAGTCTAAGTAATTTAATTAATGTAAAATATTTGATTAAAAACTTGATTAATTTTTCAAACAAGTATATATTTGCCTAAATAAGTTTATAAATATTTGTAGCAAAAAATGTGTTTAAAAATTTTAAACTATAAATTTAAATGATTTATATAACTTCTCAAATTTACATAATTTATACTATAAAATGAAAAAAATGCATTTGATATATATTTTTTATTCATTTAGAAGAAACCTAAATAAATAAGTTTCAATATGATGAAAAATTAAAATTCTACAAATTTATAATATAACCAAAATTAATATATTTTATAACATATTAGAAATTTTGAATATATGTGTTAGAATTTTTTTTTGGTTGTATAAAAAATTATTGTCTAAAAATATAATATAAATGTTTAAATAATTCTTTTGTTAAGGATGCCCTGGGTATTTTGGTTAAAATATAAATTTAAAAGTTAAATTTAACAGTCAACTAATGATTGAATAGTAGTCTAATGGTACCAGGTCTCACATAAGGTTTCTACTTACCCCCAGGTAGTGCCTTCGAGTCCTGGGAAGGCGAAAGAAATCCATAAGGGGGGCAAACATATTCTAGACATAAGCGGGAAGTGGCCTGGTGGTGGATCCTGAATCCGGTGGATATCCCTGGTTGGGCCGCTAGCGGTGGGTTTGGTCCACTAGTCTAGTTGGGCCACTAGCACTACAAAAAAACAGAGAATTAGAGATGGAAATTAGTGACAGAAATTCCGTCTCTAAACAGTCAATAAATCTGTCGCTAACTTTAGAGACGGAATAGAGATGGAATTTAGAGACGGAATTATTCTGTCTCTAAATTCATTCAGGGACGGATTAGCGACAGAAAATATTCTGTCTCTAATTTCCGTCACTAATCCATCTCAAAGCTGTCACCAAATTCTGTCTCTAATTCGGTTGTTATTCCGTCACTAATTTTGGAGATAATTTATTCCATTTTTTTGACAAAAATTAGCGATAGAAAAAATTATGTCTCTAAATTCTATCGCTATTCCGTCTCTAACGTTCGTCAATAATTATTTTCGTCTCTAATCCGTCACTATGTTCATTGCTAATTTGAAAATTTCAAATTTTCATCATTAGAGAATAAATGATAATATAATCATTTAAAACTTGTTAAGACATCATGGAGATGAATTCTTAGGAAACACATTCATATATCATTAAAACGGATTGATCATGTGACTTCGTATTAGCTAAACAAACAAGGAAATAATATATGAAGTAATATCTTTTAAAAATTAACATAATAAATGAAGAAAGAATAATTATAACATAATTTTCTGAATATTACCATTCATTACACTTAAAAATACAACTAGATAAATATTATCATTCATTACACTTAAAAATACAACTAGATAGTAGTAGTAGTAGTAGTATATAGTTATGAAATCCATAAGTAAGTAGTAGTAGTAGTATATAGTTATGAAATCCATAAGTAACAATTAAACAAAAATAGAAATAAAGAACACTAATATATAAAAGTTAAAATTCTTAACAACCCATGATACAATTTACAAAGTATAAACAACATGCTTGTTTCTTGAGTTTTATGCAAAGCACATGTAACATCTCGATTTTGGGTCACCAAAATTCCTTATATTTAAAGGAATAAAATGATGAATTAAAGAGTATATAGAATGACAAAACAAGGCAATTAGTGGTCACACACAACATTATTATTTGGGAATACAAATTGTACAAGTTGGTGTTTGCTATTGGTGAGCTTTCTTGTGTAGCAGTCTTGTTGTGTGGCATTTTTAAATAGGCAAATGATGATAAAAAATTGTGAAATTTTATAGGATAAAATTAGACATCTCAAGCTTTAATTTGATAGTCATGGGTAATTTTTAGAGTTGTATACAAAAAGTTATGAATTTTTGAAGTTTACCTAGTGAAACCGGAAAGCTTTTATAACAGTGTCCAAAGAATCTAATTTTGGGAATTGTGAACTTCCAATTGGCTACGTTGTATATTTTTCTTGAAATTAGACTCAATAAGGGTTCTATAGCCTTTATAATCACTCTAATTCAATTTCTACAAAATTAGTTATGATTTTTCAAAGTTTGGGAAAAAAATCTGTGAGAATTTTCAATTAATCCGAAAATGAAGGAAGATAGCTTTGAAATTATGAGATAATGGAAAATTCAATTTGGCTGATGAAAAGACCTTCTAGGACATCTTTAGCATGGGCCAAGAAGAGAAAATATCATGTACATGTTATTTGGGCTTATAACATTAAGTTTATGTACATAAAAGTTGGAATTTGGTATTTTTGGAAATTATGACATAAGCAATAAATGAGATGACATAAGCAAGCATATTTATAAAATGCATTTTCTATCTTCCTCCTCCCCAAAACTGATGTGAAGTTTAGCCATAAGATAGAGAGAGAGAGAGAGAGAGAAAGAGAGAGAGAGAGAGAGAGAGAGAGAGTTGAGAGCATTTATAGATAGAAGGAAAAGAAATCTCACGAGGTAGGTTGATTTCTTCAGTGAATTTGTACCTAAATGAGATGACATAAGTAAGCATATTTATAAAACACATTTTCTATCTTCTTCCTCCCCAAAACTGACGTGAAGTTTAACCATAAGAGAGAGAGAGTTGAGAGCATTTAGAGAGAGAAAGAGAAGAAATCTCACGAGGTAGGTGAATTTCTTCGGTGAATTTGTACCTAACACGTATAATTGCTCCTAAGCTACTCTTCTATGTTATTCAAGGTTTGGGAAGCTCAAATTCTTATGATGGAGGAGCTAGGGTTTCAGCCACACTAGAAAAAGCCAAAGGGAGCTTGAGGTAACTTTCGAAACTTCAATCTTTGATTGTTTTGGCTATTGTGAATAATTTAATCGGTGAAATTTTGCCAGATTATTTTTGGTTTTAAATTTTGGAAATGCAATGGCATAAGGGTTATGATACCGAAATTTGGTCTAAATGGTAGTTATAATGTAATTAAATAGTTAATAAAGTGGTTAAGAGTAGAAAGGAGTAAGCCTGCCAAGTGGGAATCGAAAAACCCCAATTTTCCTTTAAGAATTTCAGGTTTCAATCAGTACTATTTGGAGAGGTTAGGGCTGGATGTTTGATAATTTGATGATTACATTGTGTTCAGGAGGGAAAATTAGGTGGGGTTATAGTTGAACACTTTTCCAGAAAAGCCTTAAAATGCATAATTATGAAAACGCCCCTGAAACCCTGAAATAGGGGTTGCCAATGGCATTCTTGTCTTTTGACAGTGAATTTGGTAGTTCTAAGTCTGGAAATGGATTTTTTGGGTAAAAATATGTTAGAATAACCCAGGTCAAAATTTCATAAAAAGTATGGTCGGACCGGGTACGGCAGGGCTGGGCCGGGTCCCCGAGGGCATTTTGTTAAATTTTCACTATAGGCTAATATAACTACTATAAACATTATGGAAGTGCCTAAAATGGTATATGAATGGGCTTTAACCTAATTCTTGTACATTTGACATTTTAGGACCAAGTTGAGAGCCAATCGGTGGCATGATTATCGATGCACAAAGTTCAAGGAGCCTATTTAAGGATTAGGGAAGGACGATTAAGGTAGGGAACTTACCTCTCCTATGTGTATTTGATATTTGTGCTTGTGTATTGATTCATGTTATTGCTTTACTTAATTTTGTGAAACATATATGAATGATTAAAGCTCTGTCTCTATTATGTTATGGCCATAAGTATGCTATTTGAAACATTGAGCAAACATATATGTCATTGCGTGAGCATGAGTTATATAATGCAAGCATGTCATGCATTAAGTACTTCTCTTGCATACATATTGGTACTGTTTTCTTATTGAGATTCTCTCGAATCTCACCCTCCCCTCCAACAATTTAGACAGGTGAATACGGAAAGTATGCAGAGATCAGAGACGAGAACTAGATGAGAGGATTGCAGTGGTGAAACAAAGATGGGAGGATGTCTCTGTAATATCCCGAATTGTAATTAAGGGCAAATAACTTCAAGTGATGTAATTAATGTTAATTAAATACTCTTGAAGTAAATAATATGAATTATGATGCAAATGTGTTTGATGATGGTTTAGTAAGCATTGTGTTAATCAGGGGTAAAACGGTAAATTTACCGATTGATTGGTCAGTTACTGGAGAGGAAACTCCTTGGTAATTGAGATCAATGGCTAGGATTGAAAGAGGGAGAGGTAGACTCATGTGTGGATGAGTTCATATTAACTCATGGTAGGAAGAGTAAGATTTTGCCAAGTGTCATCATAAGGACCCTTGGATCAAAAGTCAAATATTCTTCCCTCTCTCTTTCCTTATCAAGGTCGGCTATGAGTGTGTATGTGAGAGGGGAAAAAACTACATCATCATCTTTCCTTTTCTCTCTCATTTAACCTCCATTTTCGTTGAGCTTGAGCAAGAAAGAGAAAGAGAAAAGCTTGAGTTGAGGTAAGTAAACATCACCATATGCTCAAATGTTCTCTATTAATGTTATGCAACAGGTTGAGAGCTTTAAACCTATGGTTTCAGAATTTTCATTGGTGGTGGTTGAAAGATTGTGAACTTTGGAAAGTTGAAGAATCAAGAAGTTGGCTTTGGAAGACATAAGAGGTGAGTAGTTAATACACTTTGGTATGGTTGCTTTGATCATTGGATGAGTTTTGAGGACTTTGGAATTTGCCCTAATTTTTGGTAAATTTTGAAAAGCATGACTTGGTTAGTGTTTAGTGTGGAAATTAGTGTCATAGAGTGTCTTTGTGCACTTGGAATTGGCTTGGAATTTTGGGTTGGAATGGATTGCAATGTGTGTGTTGATTGGAGATGTTAAGGTTACATGTGGTGATTATGGTAGAACATGCCCATTGATAATGAATATGGTCATTTTGATGGCTCCAATGTGTTCCTTGAGCCAAGTTGTGTAAAAATAGTATGTGATTTGAAATTAAGGACCATTGGGAGCCAATTGGCAAAATCTGGGAAATTTGGTTAAGTCTGGAAATTTGTTAAGTTTAGAATGATGTGCAGGGACTTGACTTTGCATGACATTTTGACCTAGCAAATGATGTCTAAATATTATGAAACTTTCCAGGATTGTGGTTCATGTTGCAAGCTTTCCATCCATATAAAGTTTAAGTCCTTTTGAGTTCTGTGCACAAAGTTATGAGTGTTTGAAATCAGCCAGGAGTCAGTGCCACAGTTTGGCCGCGGCCCATAGGGCTGGCCGCGACCTAAAACCTTCTGGGCATGTGTTGGCCACGGCCCGTTGGGGGCTGGCCACGGCCCAAATCCTTCTGTGCATTCGTTGGCTGCGGCCAACCAGTGAAAATCTGCATTCTGAACCTCTGGAAAGGTCTTTTGGGCAAACTTTCCCCAACCCTTTAGGCATATGTTTAGACCTATAATAGTAACCCAAAGAATTCAAATGATAACTAACTTAAAGTATTATAGAGATAAAACTTGGGAAAGAGATTGACGGGTTGTCCCTAACTTGATTACAGGATTTGATATTTGCTATCCTCGTGAGCCCGCAGTGCCGAAGAGCGTTAGGAAAGGATCAGGTTGTGACTCTCTCCCTTATACTTTGTGTAATGCTCCGTATGTGTGTGTTATCACTGTTATGTGAAGATTCTTTGATGCTACTGCAATTACAGCTGGTGACAGCTGTCGTTTACAGCGCAAGCTGTTGTGATTATGATTACAGCGAAAGCTGTCGTATTGTGCATACAGCCGTGAGTGCTGTCGTTTATGGTGAAAACCATATATCTTTGAGCTTGCTGCTGCTGTTGCTGGTTGTGATTTATATACATGCTTTGTATTTATGCATTGTGTGAGTGGTTTGTTACTACTGAGATTCTCTCGAATCTCATTCTTTCCTATGACTAACATTTCAGACAGGGCGTGTGGCTTGAAAGAGAAGCGGTCAACCCGGAGCAATTAGGACCCTTAGGGGTGTATAATTGAATTGGAAACGTTGATTATCCATTTTGAACTCGGGATTATTGTATATTTTGAAATAGGAATGTTGTATTCGATTTTGGTTGTATAATCTCCTAGTGGATATATATAAACCTTCAGGTTATATATGTATAGAACCCGGGAGTTGCCGGGGATATGGTTATATACTCTGATATGATTGAATGTATATTAACTGCACAGGTAATTATATTCGAATATTGAAATTGGGACCAGGATGGGAAAAAGATTTTTGAAAGATTTTATGAAAATTTTACTGTAAGACAGAAAGTTTAAAATGAGGTTAAAGCATCCAATGGTCTCTAATCTGATTTAAATATGTGTTATCGAATTATAATTACGTGTTTAAAGTCAGGCGGTTACAGTCTTCATTTCACTGGAACGGGTTTAGTGAATTTTTGCAATCTTTCTGACAATAAGAATGCACTAAAAATATGGAATTACCTTTCCATGGTATATTGTATTGGAAACTATTATTAGTTTTGGTTTTTAAGGTTACTATTTTGAAATAAGATACACGTCTTTCTATTTTGCGGGGAATGAAGGAGGATCTATCAACCCCTCAATGCTATTGGTTTCCTCTTCTATATGATTCAGTGAGCTTGTTTTCTTCATTTATAGTTTAGTACAATATATGCTAACATGTTAATTGTAACTTATAAAATTATTTGTAGTCTTTTCTTTAATTGTTGAGTTTTTTCTTATTTTTTGTTGGTTGCATGAAGTGAATATTGAAGAAAGGCAAGGAGTTATTAATATTGTTTTGTACTTTAGCATTTTTAAATTTATTACTTCTTTAAAGAGGTAAAAATGTTTTTGGAGTTCTTGACTATGCTGAATAAGGATAACAAAATAGGAGGTAACTTAGGTAAATAAGGACAAGAACCACTCAAGTCTGTTACATAGAATGATACTATTGTGGCTCGTTGTTTTCACTTCAAATCCCAGACAAAACAAAATTGGGTGACCCAAGAAAGTATAAAAGAAAGTTAGTGTTTTTATGATCTTTGAATTATATTACATTTGATGGAATATTCCTGAATTTGAATTTGCAGGAAAATAATTTACTGGATCCTATACAATTTGGAGTTATTGATGCAGCTTTGTTCTTCTGCATAATTTCGATTGTTGAACTATTATTGCTTTTTGGAAGAATTTCACCTTAAGCAATAGAGGTTTGTTGTCTGTCAAAAATATATCCTTCTTTGAACACATTTTCTTGAATTCTGATGATCCTCTGTTATTGGTTTTTTAACTTGTGGTTTGAGTCAACACATTTAGAATATAGAAACTAGTGATCATATTCAATTGGAAACAAGTTTGTGAAGGTATTCATTTTTACTTGGTTTGGCTCTGTTTGTTCTATTGAAGTTTTTGTTGTTATTGTAATTAGCATTGTATTGAATTGCTTGGAAACAAAATTGTTGGATGGTGCTATTAAGTGTCATTGTTGTCACATTAATGAGCTAATAATTTGTCTTTGTGAGAGTATACTGAGTTTACTTGTTATTGCTGCTATTATTGGATTAAAATTTCCGGAACTAGTTTTGCTAAATGGTAAAAGTATTGCTATTATATGTGGTTCATGAACTTTGAAATTTTGCTAAACTTCTGGAACTAGTTTTGCTAAACTGGTATCCATAATGTGGTTTTTGAAAAAAATCCCTTAATGACCTTCTTTATAGTTGTTACTTTTGACTAAGTTATGATATTGATATATATTCGAACAACACATTTCTTTTAAGTGTAAATTGGAAATACTAGAATAATAGATGGATTGTTTGGTTTCAAATATGTATAAGCTTGCTCTATATGGGCCATTGACGTTTTGCACAAATATGAAATAACTTTACACATAAACTGGTATCCATAATGTGGTTTTTGCTTAATTATGATTATGATTCAAGTTAAAGTGAGACAAGATATGAACAAAACATTTTTATTTGAATACCCTAGCATTTCTGTCTGATTGGGCTGTTGACGATGAGGAAAATGAATTTAATTCAATAGTTCATATAAGTTTCTTGCATTTCTTCTTTTGTCATTGATATTTTTGAGTGAGAAATGGCTTGTTGATTGCTTGTTATTATTGTGTTAACTTGAGCAGTCAAATTCATTTTAGTTGTTGCATATCATCTTTTATTTTATATTTATTCATATTTTTTGACCTTTTGTACTCATTATTTTCTTTAATAGGATTATTACATGAGGATTAAGGCATCTAGAAGTTCTAATACAGATCCTCCAAGTGATGTGCAATCAAATTAGCTAGATGAAGAAGAAATGAACCTATATTTAGAGGCTGTAGGTTGTAAGAACAAGAAGGGTCACATATTTGGCTTAGGATCTGAGGCAAAAAATGTTGATTCTTCAACTTATTCTTATAGGTCTTCTCCTCCTTCCATCAACACAATGCTCCAACCTGATATTGAAAATGTTGTCACAGAGCTTATATAGAAGAATCACAATCTTAAGTAACAGAATAAAATTATCTTAACTAGATTGGAAGTACTTGAGCAAAAACTCTTTAGAGCTGTCAACAATTCAAACTTTGAAGCTCATAACGCTGATGATAGCCCACCATAAGATAGTGGTTACTAGGTTATTTGACTAGATTAAATATTTATGTGGTTTGCTTTATACATTATATACATTTTCACTTTAGTACTTTTATTGTTTTGTAGTTGTTAACTTACTATCATTTAGAATTTGGTTTCAATTTGATTTTATTTGCAATCAATTTAATTCAACTTTCAGTACTTTAAGCATTATAGGTTATTAAGGTTGACTTACCGTTAAATTAAAAATAAAAAAAAATTTAAAAAAGATTAGAGACAGATTTGTGATGGAAATTATGTCACAAAATTAAATTGTCTTTTTAAAAAATTTTACTTTGTGACGGATTAGCGATGTAATAATCCGTCTCAAAAATTAGAGACGAAAATTCTGTCACTAATCCGCAACAAAAAATGTCATTAGGCTATTCCATAAATTAGTTACAGAATTTATGATTAGAGACAAAATTTCCATCGCTAATCCAACTCTATATTAGTGACGAAATCAAAAATTCTGTCGCTAACAGAATTAGTAACACCATTTTTAAGGACGAAATATTTTCCGTCGCTAACAGATTAGAGACAGAATTAGCGACGGAATATTTTTAGCGATAGAATTCTGTCATACCCATTTCTTTTATAGTGTAGTAGTGGGGATGGTCTGTTATAGAATTACCAACATAAAGTTGGTCTAGCGGTGTAAGACCCCACTAGATCTTTCTAAGTTTGGAGTTTGAGTCCCAGAGGTGACACTTGTGTTGGGAGGGGCAACCACAAACCACAAACCAGATACTATATGATAATATCAAAATTTGGAAATTGAATTTTAAATATATAAGAGAGGTTTGTGTCAAGTCCATTTTTTGGGTGAGTTATCAAGAGTATCCTCAAGCCACTTTGACCTTGAAACTAATTCATTGTTAGGTTTTGAGTGCATTGAAGGATTTTTGCCTCCCTAACTAATGTGCTTCTTGAAATTCAAACTTGTATTATTCTCTTTATAGGGTGAGGTCATAACCACTTTAGTCAACAACTTATTGGTTATATGATGCATATTTGAATTTAAGAGAGGTTATATATATATATATATATATATATATTTAAAATAGGCCATTATTGCATGAAATGCTTTTAACATAGGTCAAAATGAGCTTTTAACATTGGTTATTAGAGGGACGGGTATTCTTAGTGGTGGGAAAATGAGCTGGCCTGTTTAGGCTTGAGTCCAAAAAAGGTACCAAAATTGGCAGCCCGACTCGTTTAAGTAAAGCCCGCAGGCTGGCCTATGTTAGTACAAGCGTTTCACTCAAGAGGGGGTGAATTGGGTGATACCAGAAAATTTGTTGTGTATATAAAAATTGACTGGAAATTTAAAGTAGATAAGAGCTAGGAGAAATATAAGAAATAGAGCACTAAGAATTTATTGATCGATGTGTGTTCATTTGTTCTCTGTCATTGTTATCTGTTCTTCGTTGAATGCTCCATATATATAAGTAAATTGTAATGTCTGTTGGAAGCATTTCAAACATGTCCGTTAGCATCACGCAACTTCGTTTGACCATTCTTCGAATATGAAAACTAGCCATTTGCGGTAGGTAAGCGTTTCAGACGTTACGGACAACATGTTTGACTTTTCTCTCAATGCATGATCTCTTCATTGTTTCTCTGTAAATATACATAGAAAGCTAATACAATGAAAGATTAGTCTTATAGCTAACAAATCAGATCAAAAACAGTTTAAAAACGTAATTCTGGTTATAATTACTCAAGTGGTTACTCGGGTAAATCATCACCATTACTCGAGTAACACCTCGAGTAATGTCTTTCAAAATAAGCTAGAGAATAAGTTAGGGTCGTCTGACCAGATTACTTGGGTACTCCATCGAGTAATTTACTTCAGTAAAACTTGTGCATAATTGGTTGCTCGAGTGATCCCTCGAGTAAGTCTCTCTTTTCTTCTCTGGTTACTCGAGTGATTCCTCGAGTAAAGTTTCAAATTCTTTTTAGATTACTTGAGTAATCCCTCGAGTAATGTCATCAAAATTTTAGTAGAGTGTACCTACTTCTTTGCTTACCTAATTACTTGAATAATTCCTCGAGTAATCCAATCTTTTCATTTCAACTTACTCTAGTGATCTCTCAAGTAATATACCTTTTTCATATTTGGTTACTCGAGTGATCCCTCGAGTAATGTCAGTCATTTCTTGGCCGAGAACTATTGGATGATTTCTTCTCTGATTACTCGAGTGATCCCTCGAGTAATGCTTCAAAAACTTTTCTATTTACTCGAGTGATCTCTCGAGTAATGGCATCCAAATTTTGATAGAGCTCTCTGGAACATTTTCTCACACATTATTCGAGTGATCTCTTGAGTAATAAAGAATCATTACTCGATGGCTCTCTCAAGTAATACCTTCAAAAATCCTACAGTGTTCCTTTCTCCTGTACTCTATCTTTCACTTCATCTTCATTACTTAAGTTCCTACTCAAGTAATGCTTTTGCTTGCTACTAAGAACTTAGTTACTTTGTTCAAACCTTTATTTAAAACTTTTGTAATATTAATGCAATCTTTGTTATCATCAAAACATATGAGAGTTAACAGCTCACGGGATTTAGGCCTGTTTATCTTTTTTTTTTTTTTGCCATGACTTTTTTTGTTTTTTATTCTCCTAAAGACTAAAATACCTAATTTAAAACATAAATATCATTAAAAATAATTTAAAATATAAATATTATCCAAGTTTAATAAAACACAAACACTAAGATTTAAGTCCAAACCATAATTAATGTCCACAACCAATCAAACAAGTTCACAGCCGCAATTAAACAAGTCTATAAGCTTCAAATATTAGTAGTAATAGAACAAATGATTTGCATTTTGGCGTACACATATAAAAAAGAGAAAATAGAAAATCAAAGAAGAGAAACTTCAAATGAGGCCTAAGTCGATGTGAAAGCGTCTCTGATCTAAGGGTTAGGTTAGGTTAACTCTACCCTTAACTAGTGATTACTGCCCACTATGCTATGCCCAGTTTAAAAACAACATTACACGAGCTTAAAAAGGCTGGTCCTATAGGACTACAGGGTCGGCCCTTTTAGACCTGCCTCTTTTAGTAGGCTTTACCCGTGACGGGCTCGGGCCTAAACAGGCCGGCCTGATGGGATTGGCTTGATTTCCCGGACCTAGGTATTCTAGCCACATAGTTTTGTGAACCTTTTTTTTATAGACAAAGAAAACTACAAACACCTCAGAAGCTATCATCCTGAGTCAACCTGCGATCTTGACCTATTTTGATTAGTAAGTAATAAGCTCGTAATAATTGATGGAGGCGATTCAGTGATATGGAGATCCAATGCCATCTTCCAAGCTTCCTTTGCCATGGCGTCTGCAACTGTGTTAACATCTCGTTTACAATGTAACATTTCGAGTTCCCAGTCACGAGCCATCAACGTGCGAATCTCTAAGATAAGTTGAAAATTTGGGTGTTCTTGAGACGTCGTTACTTGAATAAGTTCCATGACTTCACTACAATTACTCTCAATTAGGATTTGTCTGTATCCTCTATCCCAGGAAATTTTACGACCCCACAATACACCCCAAGCTTCAGCAGAGACCACCGTCCCTTGGCCAATTCGATACATGTACCCCATCAAAAACTCACCATTGTGATCTCGCAGTACACCACCACAAGTGCACATCCCTAAGTTGTCACTCCTGGATCCATCAGTATTAATCTTCACCCACCCAGGCGGAGGTGGTTTCCAATGTGTACAACTCTCTTTCTCATTATAGTTGCTACACAGGCTTGTATTACCCCATGCTAAGCATGCACGAGCACGGGCTAAAATGGCATTACTACTCCAAGAGTTGTTGTTAAAACATCGATCGTTTCGAGCCAACCAGATATATCGGCATAAGACGGTAAACCAAAGACAAAACTTAAAACCCTGTACAACATCCTTTCTCTCCATACACCATGCAAGCCAGTCCTTTCTATCCAAGATGCCAAAAAATAGATCCCTCAAACCCGGCGATAAGAAAATATTCCAAAATTCAGAAATGGTCGGGCAATCTCATTGAACATGGAGTATTGACTCACGTGCATTAAGGCATACTTCACAAGTACCCGTAGGATGACTACCACGATGGAACCGTTCCATGTTCGTCATTAAACAACCATGAAAACACAGCCACAAGAAAGTACGGTACCTTTGAGGGACCTTCATTTTCCAAACACGTTTCCATCGGTATTTAGTGTGAGCCTGTGGGTTACCAATAATATATTTGTAAGCAGAGCTAATAGAGAAATTTCCGTCAAAAGACCATCTCCATGCTGGAAAATCCTCCTTATTTAGCTGACGGTTGTTAACCCGTCTGATAGTGGTACATACATGGCCTGGGAGTAAGTGATCAAACTTGCTCATATCCCATTGTCCGGAGGGAGTGATACAGTCAGCTACTCTCCATTCAGTAACATCTCTAGGCAACGCTTGGGTTACTAAACTCTGAAGCCTATCCAAATGTGGCACCCACACATCGTTCCAGAAAGAAATATTCTCTCCATTTGCTACTCTCCATGTTATTCTATCATTGACCTTCTCCCAATTGTTACGAATACCCCTCCATGTACTTGACTCCGACCGACGCTTTTCAATTTTAGGAATAATATCATTGCCTGCTTTATACTTCTCACGCAAAAACTTGACCCAGAGCGAATCTTGTCTATTAATCATATTCCATCCAAGCTTCATCATGAAAGCCTGGTTCTGATAACGAGCCTTCCTGAGACCAAGGCCTCCATTTTCTTTACGTACACACACCAAATCCCAGGATACTAGATGCGGTTTCCTACTAACTGAGCTACTACCCAGAGGAAGTTATGACATCGTTTGTCAATTTCATCACACGTTCCCAAAGGTAGAGGCACTGTTTGCATAGCATACGATGGCATAGCCGACATTACAGAAGACACTAGAGTATGCCTGGCCGCCATCGATAGCATGTTGGACTTTCAATTCGCTAGACGAGCATCCATCTTATTCAGGAGGAAATTATATGTTGCCTTTGAGCTCCGTTCATGTAATATAGGCATTCCTAGGTATTTCCCCAAATTCGACGTCGGAGTAAAATTCAAAAACTCACTGATTTCTTTACACTTGTAGTGATTCACATTTCTTGAGAAATAAATTCTTGACTTTCCAGCATTCACTTTCTGGCCTGAAATGTCGCAGAAGTCATCCAAGATGGCCTTCACAACCCCTGCATGATCAAGATTTGCTTCTGTAAACAAAATGAGATCATCAGCAAAAAAAATATGAGAAACAGGAGTACCTCTTTTGGAGAGCCTAAAAGGTTTCCAGTCACCCTCATCTACTGCTGTTTGGATGAGATGCCCCAACCTTTCCATCATGATAACAAAAAGATACGGCGATATTGGGTCACCCTGTCGAACTCCACGGGAAGGGCAAAACATATTAGTAGCTTTTCCATTCCAAATCAGTTGCATTTGAGACGTTGAGATACAAGCTTGAATAACTCTAAGAAGATAGTCAGGGATCTTGAGCTCTTTTAAGCATTCAGAAATAAAACTCCATCAGACCCGGTCATAAGCCTTCTCTAAATCGATCTTAATGGCCATAAAACCCTTTTTCCTCTTTAAGGACTTCATAGAGTGAATGATCTCCTGAACTAGGATAATATTGTCCTAGCTCTGATGTCCTTTCACAAAACTGCATTGGTTCGGGGGTATCACTAAAGGCATGACTGCCTTGAGTCTATTTGATATAGCTTTCGTAACTATTTTGTACACAACATTACAAAGACTTATGGGACGGAAATCTTTAATCGTCTCAGGATGTTCCACCTTTGGTATGAGTACAATTTGAGTAGCATTGATTTGTCGTATCCATATAGGATCATTAAAGACTTTTTAACTAAATCAATCACTGACGGTCCTACCGTTTCCCATTGGCTCTGATAAAATAATGGGTTGAAATCGTCTAGTCCTGGTGCTTTCAGAGGCCCCATATCAAATAAAGTTCGTCAAATCTCATGATCTTCAATCGATCTCCCCAGAGTACGCATATTAACGTCATCAATAACAGGATAAGTGCATCCAAAAATCAAAGATCCACTATATATCTGGGTCTCCGTATATAAATTTTCAAAGAATTGACTTCCCATTTTCATAATTTCAGCCGCATCATATGTCCACTCCCCAGTATCAAGCTTTAAAGCCTCAATTTGATTCCTTCTTCGCCTGCTGTTAGCCACTGAATGAAAATATTTTGTGTTTCGATCCCCATCCACATACCAGTTAACACGAGAGTATTGTACCCACATGACTTCTTCCCGTGTCAAGAGTTTCTCCAGCTCGCCCCATAGCTCCCCTTATAACTTTTCAAGAGACTCGGAGATACCAACCGAAGCTATCTTTGCATTAATCCCATCTAATTGTCGATATAAATGTTCCTTTATGTAGAAGATGTTACCGAAAACCTCCTTATTCCATAGCCTCAAAACCTCTGTGAACTGATCTTGGATCTGCACCAGTCATCTCCCAAACCCCAATGACGCTGCACAAACTTCTTGAAATCTTCATGCATAACCCAGGGGGCAAAGAATCTAAAAGGCCTTCAATTCTTTGCAGTGAGAACATGAGATTTAGTATCCAGAAGCACCGGACAATGATCAGACTTATATTTTGGGAGGTGTGTCACAGTTGCATTAGGATTCTCAGTAAACCAACAGTTATTCACCAAGGCCCTATCAATTCTGCTTTGGGTAATCAAATTGCCCTATGTAAATCGAGGATCACTAAAACCAATATCAAGTAACTCACTACCCAATAACCAATTACGAAAGGACCTATCAATACCTGTATTCTCCCTGTGTTTCTTACTCCAGCGTTCTTCAGGACATGAAACAGCATTGAAATCTCCAATCACTACCCAGCCTCCAGCAATCGATTGTTGAATACCTTCAAGAGTGGGCCAAAGTTGATGTCTAATAACCATATTTGGATTCCCATAGACCACAGTAAGAGACCATTCTGCACTTGTGCCTTTATTAACCATACCATGAACAAATTGATCACCACAACAAGTCACAGAAAAATGTAACGTAGAATCCCAGAAAAACCATATACCTCCACTAAATCCCTGAGCTTCTACAATATGCATATTCGTCCATCCCAATTTCCTTGCAATAAGCTTAGCTTTCATCCCCTGTTGTCTGGGCTCTAACAAAGCAAAGAAATTAACCCCATGTCTGACAACAACATCACTTAGTAATCTGGTAAAAGAGGCACCACCGGCACCCCGAGTATTCCAAGTCATAATAATCATAAAAATTAATAAATATGAAGAAGTGCACAACCAAATCAGTCATTATTGAGACATATGTCCCTCCTGCACCTCGACAACACCATTCATCACCACATCATCAACAGTCCCAAGTGGATTAATTGGATTTGAAAAATTCACCCCTTGTTCTGCACCTGGGTCAAGAGGATCAGTGGCTTCTAGGCGGATAGTAGTGGAATCAGGGTCTATTTGAATAATATTTTTTTTAATTCTTAACCCAGCCTCCCCACTTGAGTTATACGACGATTCAGCTTTATGAGTTAACTTGTAAGAGTTGAACAAATGAGAGTTCACTTGAGTTCTTGTTTGCTGCATTTTCGAGGCCATACTCAAAGATCCGTTGGGAGCTCCCTCCTCAGTCCCTTTCTTCTTTGCTGTCTGTGTCACATGTGTTTTATTCAACATCTTCAATTGGCCAACATTATTCGGATTCTCACAAATTCTCTCTTTTATTCCTACATTCAGATTATCCGATCCCTTATTCCCCTTACTCCCTTTACTTATTTCAATTAGATGACTAGAGTTCCCTTTTGATTCACGCGATCTTTCTCCTGACTTTGAACTGACAAGAATCTTGCCTTGATTTGCACTATCATTATAACCCCCATCATTAATTCCCATATCTTCAATATTAAGAGCCTCAAAACGTGATCCTCCTCCCGTATTTTGAGAACGTAAATCACTCCTAGACTCACGACCATGATTATCATTCCCTGTGTTCGAGATCCATTGTCCCCTTCTACGACTCAGTGCGACCATCCACTCCCCATACATCTTGGAAGCGGTCTCAGAGCATGTAGCCTCTTGTGTAGTATCTGTGGAAGCCGACGGGTTCGACATGCATGGCGACTTTAACGTGCTTATCGCTTGGTTATTAGGGCAATGTGCCATGTCGTGGCCGTACCGTCCACATGAGAAGCAAATCAAATGCAAACCCTTATAAACAATCTTCTTCTCTTTCCCATTAATCATCAATGACGGAAGTAAAGGCACACTCAGATCAACCTCAACACATATACGAGCAAAACGACCTTTGGTTTTCCGAAGGGTGTTTGTATCCACTTTTAGAACCCTTCCAATTTGGTTACCCACGACATATAAAATACCCTTATCATGGAAATCAGCTGGGAATTTAGGAATTCTTACCCACGCTGCTATTTTGGAAACCTCACTAGAATCAGGATCAAACTCTGACTTCCATGGTTGCACTGCTAGGTAGTGATCCATATATAACCAAGGGCCTCCTGTTAATGCAAAATCATAGTCTTCCTTATTGCTCATACGAACCAGAAAATACCCAGATCCTATCTCAATAGTTTCAACCTGTCCTCTACGTCCCCACAGCTGTTGCAGTTTGCGACCCAATTGATCCTCACGCACCATCCTGCCAAGGAGTCTAACAAACAACGATGTTGACCATTTCCGCGCAAGCTTTTTTCTAAACTCCGGAGACACAATTATGTTTGGTCCATTCTTCGTCATCTCCACTTCAAGCCTAGACTTCCATCCGTCCCCTCTCCACCATTCTTCTTCATCATCTGAACAATCATTTTGCTTTTGATCCTCTACACATGCATCCTTGTATGACCTTTTAGGTTCTTCAGGCATGGTATTTTATAGTACAATATTATCATCACTCATCCATTCCTCAACCCGTGGGGCTAAGGATTGCCTATTTGTGAACTCTTCATCATCACCACGAATTTTCTTCCTATTATGCTCCAAGGCCTCCCTCTCCTCTAGCATTGGCGCCAAAACCATTCTCTCGGGACTACGTTCTGTCTCCCGCTCGTTCATCTCTTGAGCATACAACAAATAATTTAACTTTTTTAACTTTTATCTCCACTCACACTCACTCTGTTTTTTTCCTTCAGACCAAAAAAACAAAAACAAAAAAAAACAGAAGCAGCAGATCAATTCGAACAAACAAGCTAAGCAACACAAGAACCTGGAAATGGCAATTCGAACAGATTACAGTTCAGACTACCAGGCTGCTGTTTGAATGAACGAAACACAAGCTTAGATTGGTGCACCTTCAGTTCAGCAAGCTCAGAACGATGCACCTTCAGTTTAGCACTGATCAGCGCCAAAAACGGGAGAAGCAGGCTCAGATTGGCGTCAGAAATGGAGTAGCAGAGTCGAAAAGACGGACGTTGCATCAGATTGACGTCAATCTACGGCGAAACAGCGACGGAAACCAACAACCGTTGAGAAGCAACGGTCAGAAAAAACAGAGGAAAGTTACGCGTACTGTTCATAGTGTCTCAGTGCATCTCATTTTTTCACCCCTCCTTTGGCCACATTCCTTTTGTGAACCTTTTACGTCGGTCAAAAAGTGAAGTAGCAAGAAACTTTCAATGTTGTTGACCTAGTGTAACCAATGCTGAAAGTTTCTTATGATCGTTAAAAGTTCTTTTTCAAAAATATAATTTTTATTTTAAATATTACATATTTAATCCTGGACTACCTCACATGTGTTCGTTATACCTTAATTAGTAGAGTTGTTTTGACCTTTCATTTTTTATTGACATAATTATATATCTAATATAACAATTAAAAAACAAATAGAATACTTTATAAATGTATATAATATGATACACACACACACACGCACATATATTGTAAAATATATTACTTAATTTTTATTTTTATTTTTATTTTTCGTATTTCATTTAAACATTTATTATTAATATAATATATACTATTTTGTATATTTTATTAAATATTAAATTTCTTATATTCAAATATTTTTATTTTTGTATTTTTTTTATATTTTATATTTTATTATTTATTTTTAGTTCAAGCCTTTTACCCAAAGGGGTGAATTAAGTTATATTTAAAAATATAAACTTAAACCAACTTAATTAAAAGATTAAAGTTGGAAAGATATCACCAAAGTGAATGGAGGAGATAGACACACAAGATTTATACTAGTTTGGTCTAACCACTGGACTTACATCCAATCCCCAAAAATCCATTTGAGTGTTTCACTATACTTCCAAGATTAGCCGAGCTCTTGGTGCTTCAATACAAGCAAGTTTCACTTCAAGGAACACTCACTTTTCCTTACATTTTGCAATTAATGACCACACTCGATGTCACACTACCTTGTGTAACTAATCGAGGATAATAAATGATATGCAACAAATCTCTCTCAAAGAGTAAATGAAATAAACATTGAAGTACAATTATTCTCTCAGAAAAAAAATAGAGCACAAAACTTAGCAATAAATAAAACAGTGAATGTTCGTTGTGGTTGTTGCCTCCATCTTGAATGCTTGAGTACTTATAGGTTAGAATGAGTTAATGACCATTGCTGGTTTGAATATAGCCGTTGTGTGATGAGGTCACTTCTTCAACTCCTTTAATGTTACCATTGGAGTACAGGGAGTATTTTCAATTGGTTGAGGAAGATAGCATTACATGATTTTGACAAAAAGTGCTTTTTGTTAATCCTTCGCAGCTAAAAAAAGGCTTTTTAGATTGGCTGAAATTGGCTTTTAAGATCGGGTTTAGATTCGGTCTTGTATTGACCGGTTTAAAAAGTTTTATCCTTATTAAGATTGAACGTACAATCAGTCCTAAAAGTTAATTTTTCAAACCAATTTGTTAGATAATGGATGTTAAAATTTTCCATTTATAATAAAAAAATGTCCACTCTTTAGACCATATAATTTCATATCCAATCTAAAAAGCGGGCATTTTTTTAAATATACGATTTATTTTGTTTTACAGAAGCCTTTTTGGATGTTATTATATCTAAAAGCTATATTATGCCATATAAATTATACAGACAACCCTAAAAATACAAATGCAATGGATATAAAAATAATTACAACTAATAACCATGAATTTAAGCCCTATATTATGAAATAATTACTGAATCTTAGTTCCAAAGTTTTGTTTTTTCAAGGTTTACTTTTTTTTGCTCGAATTCTCCCCACATCCAAAGGACTTGTATGATTTTTTGAGTGTTGGATTTATTAGATGCAATTTTAGGCCCGCCATCTGATGTTGTTGGTGCATGATTCATATTGTGAGCATCCTTAAAGTTGAATACCGCTACCCATGAATTGGTTGCTAGGTTACCATACTTATGCATAGGGATGATCAAAAAACCCAGTGGTTCAGGTAACTCGGTCTGACCCGAGGTGACCCGGTCCTATCTGGTCCGGTGAAAAACAGCCTTATAACAAAAAGGACTAGACCAGACCATACCAACTACTCGGGTTGGACCGGGTTCAAGACCAGGTTCTCAGTCCACAAGGTCTAGTCTAGTCTGGCCCGAATCATTTATTTTTTTATACAAAAAAAATTAATGATTTTGCACAGTAAAACTCCACCCTCATTATAACCAAAAAAAAAAAGTCCACCCTCTCACATGAACCACACACCATTACTTTCCTTTTAATTGATTTGACACATGCTCACGCACACTGCACACTGCACAGAGTCACAGACCCCCTTCCCTTCTTCAATTAGTGACTAAGCCTACATCACCTTCCCTTTTTCATTCCTATAGTTTTTTTTTCAGAGCAAAAAAATTAGATATGTTGAACCAAGACCTCATCACATGACCAAATTCAACCATACAAAATAGAACGCTCAAGTTTGTACATTAAGCATGTTAGATACAACTTCATTAAATAAGATACTCCACCTTTGTCACCTAAAACTGAGGTAGGCAGGAGCCATATTCTATTTGAACTCTCAAAAGAGCCAAAATACCTAAGGTTAGTAAACTTAGCTACCAATCCAAGGGTTGTAGCAATCAATTATAAGGTTGTCCCGTGATATGAACTAGGCATCAACATCACCCATATGTTGGGCTTAGCATTGCAATTGACACTCCCACCAAACATTCAATAATGATCTAAGTCCTTTTAAGGAGGAGGCATCCAAACCAAAAAAAATGAAAAGAACTAAGGCATGTCAAACAAGATTCAATATAATTAACATACATGTATGCAGACTTTTATCTATGGAATTCACATTGATTGGGTTTGTGAAATTTGCTATTATGAGAATGATACAATGAAATTGCATTATTGTCATAATCACAAGTTTCACAATCCCAACCATAATGAATTCTATGGACAAAAGTTTGCATACACTAACTATAATAACCCCAAAGAAAAAATAGCTAGCAAAAAAAATTGAAACTTTTCTGTATCACACAAAGAAACAGACAAGAAGTACGAAAGGAATATTATATTTATACTCTTGGAAGGAAGGCATTTTTTTCATTTTTCAAGTCATTGTAGAAGGGCTTCCATGGATCTACAACTTCAAATTGTGTTCATCCAATCCTCTGTTTTCAATTACGATAAGTTACATATTAGATCAAATTATTTAATGCACTTCAAATGTGTACAAAAGTAATAGCTACAGAAAACCACTCAACTTGGTGCTTGTCACATATCTTTTCAATGCTCTTCATACCCCTTTTTGTAATTAAAAAGAATAAATTTGTAATAAGAAAATTAAATTTGTAATCAGTGTTTCTATAACTACAACAGCCACAAAGAATATACAAGAAGACAATAAGCATAAAAGGAATATCATATTTATACATGTGAAAGGAAGACTTTATTTTTGTTTTCCAAGTCCTACAAGCAGAGCTTGCATGTATTTGCAACCTCCAACTATATTCCAACCTCTGTGCTATGTATGCAAATGTAATCGAGCTCGTCCACATGTGTACTACATAACAGAATTACTACATATATTGATGAACTAATGTGCATTTAGAGCAAGCAACAAATTAAATAATACTGGCCTCTTCATAAACTCTTTACATTCATGAAAATATAGTCTGTTTGGCACTCATCTACCATTTATGCTATGTGTGGTGAAGTTGATTGGCCAGAATTATCGCTACTTGCTTCAAATTCAATATATTATGTACAGACCATATGTTCATGATACATTGAACTTGAAGCAAGCATGAATATATTGGCCTACCCACCCCACTACATATGCCACATATTAGACACTTCTTAACTTATGAATATATGGTCTTTGCAACCAACTAGACATAATATCGATCAAGCACACCTTGTACATCTTGAGTGTTTGGGAAACACCCAAACCGTGGTTTCAGAAACTATTTTCCGCAAATCGAGACAAAACTCCTCTTACATACTTACCTCGTAAATCTTAAAAGCTATTCTCAAAAGCTAATCCAAACACACACTAGCCTCTTTGCAATATATGCACACCTTGCATGCCCATTTCTATTGCAGGTTCAACCTTGTGATATATGTGATGGTCGGTGGACACAAGGTGTGTGTACATTACTAAGAGGATAAAAGGCGTAAGAACAAAAATGTGTAAGCATCGGTGTTTCTATAAAGAAATAGAAGGAGTGAGCATCAGGGTTTCGACAAAGAAGGAAAAGGAGTATCAAGGGTTTGTGAAAGACAACAATTAAAACTTCTATGCAAGTAAAGACAACGAAAGAGAACACTAACATAATGCAATAGCAAGACATTTATCAAGGGTTTGTGAAAAGCAACTATTTTTACTGAACGTAAAAGTGAAATTGCAATGACAGAAAGGGAGAGCCCAATGAAAAGGAATACCAACTCCTCCAATTGTTCAGAGAAGTGATCTTGCCTAGCTATGACCTCTAGAATGGTGTCCTATAGGCGAAAGATGGTCTCACCGATTTCCTTCAATGTCGGAGGTGGAGGGGGCTGTGAAGAAGAACCACCTGTAATTGTTGCTAGAGGAGGAGAGAGGGAATACTGTCTCTTTAATCTTGCCATTAGTGTGAAGTGTTTCTGCTCAAACAAGAAAGAGAGGAGTAAAAAGGAACTTTTGAATCTGAACTTTGGAACTAAAGGAGCCTTGATATTTATAAATGGGACTAATAGTCAGATAGTTCATATGATACTGATGAAACATGATGATAGGCATTGGAAGTTGAAACGTTACGTATTTAGACTGGTCGTATTTGAAAAGCAGTCTAAATAACAATTACGAGACCGGATGCACATCTTATTCGATGTAAATAAAAAAATGTAACGTTAGAAATTACTCCCTCTAGTTCAAAATATAAGAGCCAAATATCTACTTTACATTTATCAAGAAGTTAGTTAAAAGTAGTTAAAAACAATAAATATGCAATATATTTATACTTTCTTTCCCCAATATACCTTTATTTATTAAAGGAATAAGTAAGAGAGATAACAAATAAGAAAAAAAGAAGAAAGAGAATGTAGGGGAGATGAATAATGAGAACGTGACAAATTTGGAAAAAGAAACATTAAATGCATAAACAAAAACAAAGTAGGTCTTATAAAAAACACACCATGCCCCTTCACAAGTTTGGCTCTTATATTTTGAACTAGAGAGAGTAATAAAGGACATTTATACTGGTAAAGACTTAAATGACGATTTAGATTAACATATTTAGACCTTGTGCCACTACAACCGGTTTGAATGTAATCAAATTATATTATAATTTAATTTACTAATAAAGTATATATATTCTATAGGAAAATTAACTTATCAACTTAGAGATAGAAACTCCAATGAAACGAAAATGTAAGAGACGTGAACAAGATCAAGATCAAGACAAAAGATTAGAAATGAAAATATTTTTTCATTACAAGTAATATTATTAAACTTATATTTAGTTTTTGATAATATATATATATATATATATGTATAAGAAAAAAATATATATTTATATATAATAAGATTATATATATAATTATGCAATAATATAATGCTAAAGCATTCCAACCCAACTGGTAAGACATTGCGTGCTTACGAGTAAGGTCGTGGGTTCGAACCAATGGGGGGCCAAAAGGAGATCCATTTTCAGAAAATATGGAGCAGTGACACGTGGTAGAGCAATGCAACAACATGTGGCAGGTGAGAGGGAGACAAGTGGCGGAGCTGGGCAAGGGTGATGAGGTGAGCCCTAATTCATAGAAATTCCATATAGTAAAATGAAAGAATTATAAATCTCCAAAATAATAGATAGAAATATCGCAAATAGGGTCATTGCAACACTCAACAAAGGAGTAGTTCCCCAATCAAGAGCTACTTTCACTACAAAAAAGTATTAAATTTCTAACGGAATTTGCCATGGAATTTAGAGTCTCCGACGGAATTTATCAGGAAATTAGGGTGAGCATGGTGCCCAGTAGCCCGGTGCGCCCACCCTGGCCCTGCAAAAAATTGCCCAGCCCAGCCCTGAAAAAGTGGCCCGAAAAAATTTTGAGCAGCTTTGGGCGGGCTAATAATCGGGTAGGGCCGGGCATCGGGCAAGGAGTGCTGCCCTGCCCATTTGGCCCTACCCTGAAAATTATGTTCATTTATTTAAAATATAAAATTTCATATCAATTAAATATTATTTCATATATATGTTTTTATTTAAAATATATATTGTCTATTGTATAATACTCTTCTGATCCTCTCTTTTTTGCCCTAACCATTAAACACTATTTATAAATAGATTTCTTCCTTTCTTCTTTACTTTGTGCTGTATTAAATTATAGTTACTTTTTATTTTCTTTCCATATGCTTTATCATTTGACCAACTTTTGGGACATTGAATTGATGCAAACTACTTTGACTTCACGGCTTTAATTACAATCATTTTGTTTTCTTATTTATAATGGATTATGGATGTTGTTTAATTTTTAAAGTATGGATATTTGTTAAGACATATGGTATTTTTTAAATTTCAAGACTCAAGTTGTAGACTTATTTTGAAATATTCCAAGATGTGAAATCATCGAATGTATTTGAAGTTTATATTACTTAGGGTGAAGTTAAGACATATATGGTATTATTAACTACAGAAATGTTTATGAAATTCATAAGGAATTATTTTTTTCATAAGTGGACAAGATAAAGCGTTATCACTTGGGCAGGGAAGCCCACCCTACCCAGCCCAAAATGGTTAAGACTTTTAGCGGGCAGGGTTGGGCATCGGGCTGCAAAATGCAGCCCGTTCATCCTTTAGGCAGGG
Organism: Inga laurina; assembly: GCA_963855925.1. Taxonomy (NCBI): domain Eukaryota; kingdom Viridiplantae; phylum Streptophyta; class Magnoliopsida; order Fabales; family Fabaceae; genus Inga; species Inga laurina. Next base: position 17,152,968 of record OY979709.1, read on the forward strand.
CATCAGGCAAGGGTCTCACCCTGCCCAGCCCTGCCCATGCCCACCCCTACAGGAAATTGCTATGGAGTGGATTCCGTGGTAGCTCCAAAGGCCACTACCTCATCATCGAGGCTAGCTCCCACCACATGTCGCCGCCTTGCTCTGCCACATGTCGCGCTCCATATTTCTTGAAAATGCAACTCCTCTTGGCCCTACGGTGGTTCGAAGCTAGGACCTCCCTTGTGCATGCATGATGCCTTACCAGTTGGTCTAGAATGCTTTGGTGTTTTATTATTTCACAATTATATATATATATATATCAAATCAATTATTTATATATATATATATATTCTTTATATTTATTTTTTTATAATAGTATATATTCTTATACATAAATATATATTATTATAAAAAAATAAATATAAATTTAATATAATACAAAATAATTTTATATAGTCTTATTATTTTTTAATATAAATTAATTTCAAATAAAAATTTTTTACATCTTATATAAATTTTTATATGACTATATTTTTGTCCAATTTCTTAATTAAAAATTAATTTATAAATAATAATATATATATATATATATATCAAAAACAATAATTTTATAATAATTAAATTTATCTAAACAATAATAATTTTTTAATGTTTTCGATGGAATTAGCTACAGAATTATTTTGTGGCAAATAGCCATGAAAATTTCTGTGGCTAATTCCATGGCAAAATTAGCCACAGAACAAATAAATTAGCCACGGAATATTTCTGTCGGAAATTCCATCTTAAATTTTTCCGACAGAATTTGCCACGGAAAAAAATTCCATAGCAAATTCCGTTGGAGATTCATTGTTTTTTGATAGTGTTTACCATATTCCAAATTTAAAGGTTTCAATAAATTCCCTACAATAGTTCATCTTGGACCAGATCTAAAACTACTCTCAACATATTGTGCAGCCTTAAATCCTACTTTTTGTTCATTGAGATTTGTTGACTTTGTATACCATTCTGCTGTAAATACTTAATAAATGATCTTATCTTAAATCCATTTTGGTCTTGAAATTATATAATAATGGAAAAAGCAACCCTAGTTGCTATCTCTATCAAAAATTGATTTAACATGGTCCTATTAGCAATGGAATAGATTCCATTAGAAATTCTGTCGAAAATCTGTTTCTGTAGCAAATCTGAGGAAACTTCCATTGAAAACTCTGAATTCCATGGCAAATTTCAGCAAATTCCAAAAGCTTTTGCTTCATTTTTCATCACAAAACCTGGGGTGATACTCATACAATTAATGCTCTATCATAACTGGACATATACATATATACACATACTCACGTATATATCAATTATTCAAATATATATATATATATATATATAATTATATAGATGGATGAATAAGGAACAAGCTGTCTTGCTTGAATTCTTCGACAACTTCAGCTCAACTTTCTTCCATTCACACACAATGATAACGACATATACACATAACTTTATTTTTTTATTTAGACAAGCATATACAACTCTATATATGCATATGTGTGTTTGTGTGTATACATATGGATTTCCTTCCCTTTCAACAACGTTGTTGAAAATGATATCTACATATAGTAAATGTAACTCAAAATGCTACTAAGCTTTCTTTATTTTTTTTTTCTGGGTGTGTGCCTGGCATTGGCGTTTCGCAAGTTGGTAAGGAGGTATGCATGTTTTGGATTACAATTGGGGATCCCAAAAGTGTTTATGCACATAAGTCAAAGACAACATTCCTCTCACATACTTACCTCACATCTTAAATCAAAATTAAAAAGCTACTTTTGAAGATTCCAATTGTTATTCTAAACTAGCATAACCATCTATATTCTATGTCATTCCTGTTTTCTGTTTGTTGCAAGTTCATGTTTAGATGAGTGCAGTAAAACTTGAGATCATCACCAAAGAAAATATTTGCAGTAGGGAAGGATAGTAAGCGAGGAAAATGAGAGGTGGGACCCACCAAATTTCCTTGAGGACTTGTTTTACTGCACCCATCCAAACATAAGCTACTACATTAGGTCCGGAACCAAATATAAGCGAATGACACTACAAAAGAACATCGGATTAGTGACAGAATTTCCTTCACTAATTAGTTTAGTGACAGAAATTAGCGACGGAAAAGTTCGTCTGGAAATTCCGTCTCTAATTAGAGATGGAATTCACTAATTAGCGGCGTAATTAGAGACGGATTAGAGACAGAAATTAGGGACGGATTAGAGACGGAAATTAGAGACGGATTAGAGACGGAAATTAGAGACGGATTAGAGACGGAAACATTCCGTCGCTAATTTCCGTCGCTAAGTTTTAATGACGGAATTAGAGACGGATTAGGGACGAAATTTAGCGACGGAATATAATTCCATCTCTATTCCTTCACTAAATTAGTGACGGAAATATTCCGTTGCTAATTTTTAATGACGGAATTAGAGACAGATTAGGGATGGAATTTAGCGACGAAATGTGATTCGATCTCTATTTCGTCGCTAATTTAGTGACAGAAAAATTCCGTCGCTAATTTTAGTGACTAAATTAGAGATGGATTAGGGATGGAATTGAGCGACGGAATGTGATTCTGTCGCTAATCCGTCGATAATTAAGTGACGGAAAAATTCTGTCTCTAAATTCTGTCGCTAATTTTCTTTTTTTTTTGTAGTGTGAACAAAATGAAAACCAAAAGGGGGAGAATTATGGTAGCTTCTCTTTCATCAATAAGAGCTCCCTTCTACTCATCTAATAACCCACCAACAAACACTAAAGAAAAAGCACAGAACCCCCGTATCACCAAAGGTGAAGAACCTCTATGATCTCGTTGACATCTTTAACATCAACTGTGGTTATAGTGGAAATTCTTCCTTCGGAAACAGGATATGGATAGGAGACATCGATTCAAAGCTCTTGTCTTCTTCTTCTTCTTCACAAGACAAATCACTTTCTGTTGAATCAATCGATCAACCACCTTCAAATGTTCAGGTCCCATTCCAAACAGCTCGTCTCTCTCGCTCTAACTTCACCTCTTCTAACTGAATCAAAAGGTAGTAGGCGTTTGCATCTTGTAATTGTGACAAAGTCATCCATGTTCTTCAAAATTATTGAAAGTCAATCCATGACTGTTCATTTACAAAACATAAACAGGAAATCAAGTAATGCCTCAAACAGGGGCACAAGGAAATGCAACCAAGAAAAGAAGAGCCACAAGGAAACCTACATGCCTTGTAGCTAATTGTTTAGCCAAATGCAATGGCAATGACTAGTGTTATAGAGATGCAAAACGATTTTAGAATTTGAATTTCAAATTTCAAAATTAGAAAGAAGTTGTAAAAGTAGGAAAAGGTGGGAGGTTTCAAAATTTGTTAAGGGAAAATTTGATCCATTATATATTGATTAATTATGAACAGTGGTAGGGGATGGGAGAAAAAATTGAAGCCATTCATTGTTTGTGAACAGTGATTGCGGTAGAAGAGTATTATATGATATATAGATATTGAAAGATTTTAAGAAGAAAATTATTCTTCCTTTGCTGCTCTTCGTCATGTCATCTTCTCAATCGATTGAGCTTCACTACTATCTTATCACTCCAGCCAATCCTACCAAGTCACCTACACAAATATGATAGATATATTTATTTCATTTTATTTTTAAACATATAAAAATATAGGGATAATTAGAATAAAGAACCACTACTACAAAAAAGTAAAGTTGTAGCGCTAAAGAAGTGCTACATATCTGGACACCACTAAAAGAAGCTGTGGCGCTAGTAACCGCCACATCATTATATATATTTTTTTAAAAAATACCCTCCTGTGGTGCTTGTTGGAGCAAGAGCCATAGGAGGGGGTCTCTTGTAGCGTTTGGTGGGGCAAGGGCCACAAGAGGTGCTTTTTTTCTTTTTCTTTTCTCTCTTTTTTTTCTTTTTTTTTTTGGGTTCTTCCTGTGACCCTTATTTAAAAAAGCGTCACAGAAACTCTTTTTTATTATTTTTTTTGTTCGATCATATCTCTCATAATTGTACAATATTTCACACTGCACGGTCTAATAAATATTTTGTATCTATATCCACAGTACTGCATAATGAAGAAAAGAAACAACAATAATAGATAACTTCAAAATGATACAAACAGATGATTAATTAGTTAAATTAGAATATAAAATAATTATAAAATATATTATACGTGAATGAATTATATAACAAATTCAACTTGATTACATGCATGCATGACACAACAATTGTCAAGAAACAACACAACAAAGGCCAGCAGCTAGTGATGAATTAGATAGTATAGCTACCCAGAGATTTACCTAAAAACATATTCACACCATTCCTCGATCACTTCATCAAGCTGATGGTCAGTCAATGTGTCACAACATTGATCTTCATAATACTACACATATATACAATCAGCCACAAATTAAAACGAATTAAAATCAGTAAAACATAATTATCAGGAACTAATTAAATTTAATTAAAACACAATATAGAGTGCAACTAAATGACTTACTTTTTGAGGAATAAATGGCTGATCATGTGTAATTATATCCTTCATAAATTTCATGATGTAATACCCACAATCATTATCATTGGGTTGGAAAGGGCACTGCAAAAATATAATGCAATATTTAACTCTGTTTATGAATAAAAATTGTTTACTAACAAAATTTGAGTAAATTCATATATCAATACCAGTATCTTCTTCCAAGGATAGATAAAGTGAGGGTCAGCAGCTTTAGAGTAGCTTAACGAGACAGAGGACCGATACGCAGTCAATGCGCTAACAAAATAAATAGAAATTGATGACTTTTGATTATTCAATCACATATGCAAATATTTACACATACGCACATACGCTTACCCATTGAACAATAGTAACATATCAGAACGGTTTTATGGAAGACCATCTTTTACAGGATCCAAATAGTAAATGCGAGGGCCTGAAGGTTCTGCTGGATTGATAACTATCAATATCCAATGGCGCCTAAAATATTTTAAAAAATTAGTTTCAACAATCATGGTATGATAAAAGTTAAACAATAAAAACAAAAATTGTACTACTAATAACTTACCTTGTATTGTATAGCACTAAAAATAGCGTAGTCGGTGTCGCTCTCTTTCTAAAGTAATCTTTTAAATCATTAGACTGTGCATGTATATCTTCTTTACCCCCATGGTAGCCAACGAGATAAGGGTTGACAAATACGAATTGGACCTTATTTGTAACCATTAAACAGTCATTGTATAAATGCATGTATAAAACAAACAATGTCATGAAACACAAAAGAAATGGAACAAGAAATATTAATAACAGTGATAAACGATAATGGTCAAGTACCTTATCCAGAGTTGATAGCTGAAGCACTAACCCAATCACGAGTACATATGTCATGCACGACCTCGACAGTAACATAATCAACTAGACCGCCAACATTGTAGATATGTCTTTCAAGATGTATTTCCCGTCCTTCTGCACCGATCAATTGTGGTGTAATCGATACTAATTGATCACAATATAAGGTCGGTCTCCTTCTGCTTTGTTGGCTAGCCGAAGCTTTAGACTTGGGTTGTGATGTTGAACACTTTGACATCTTGCCCTGCGAAAATAAAAAAATTAAATCATAGTTTTATATGGAAGTACGAAGGGAAAATGCAGGGAATTGTAAATGAACGACCTTTTCATATGGCTCTATAAGACCTATTGGCCAAGCAACATAGCCACCTACAACATCTTTCACCATTATTTGCTCATCCCGAGACCGGATCGGTAAGAGGGCGTCTTCATTTGTGCAGACGTCAACCCTCACTCAGAGTGTGTTGTCAAGCAGTAGTAAATTGTGTAGTGTGTCCTTATCAGTGTTGTAGGCAGCACCTACTACAACCACGTGCTTGAAAGCTTGCTCGGCATATAACTTATATTGGAATTCACCCTATAGAAAATAGACTTAATATGTCATAGTTCGCTAAATTATAATGTAACATAAAGTTAAGTATAGAAGAAATTAATTACCAAAGGAAAAGGGACTTTAGGCATGGAAGTGCAACTATCTCTGACACTTGGACTATCACAGAAGGGAACATTTTGTATTGGCCTATACTGCACAAACTGTTGTATTTGTGTTGTTAACAACACATTCTGTTCTTGCAACAAACACATTTATTCTAAGAATTGTTCTTCTCGTTGTTCCTTATGGCGCATTTGTTCTTGACGTTCTTGAATTTGATGCCTGAAACTAGTCATCTCGTCACGCAGCTGGGAAACATCACCTTGTAAGAGGCAAGCTTCACCCAAGAGGGGGGTGAATTGGGTGATGTTATAAATTTTTCGCTTGATGTGGTGAAATGAAAAATATAGTAGATAGAGTTGAGTTGAGGAGATTTGAACACAGAGAGTTATACTGGTTCGGCCTAACAATCAGGCCTACGTCCAGTCCTCATAGATCAAGACCTACTGAGCTTTTCACTATATCTCCAAGATTCAATGGGCTCTCAGAACGCCACAAAACAACAATCGTCCTTAAACGGACTACGAGCAGAAATAATCTCTCAACAAGAAATTTCTCTCCCCCTTACGACAAGTCTTACGTGCAGAAAAACAACCTATGGCTCTTCTCACTTGCTTATGTATACAAGACTTATGAGCAGCAACGTTCTCTCCTGCTTACACCACTGTAAGTCTTACGAGCAGCAACGTTCTCTTCTGCTTGTATCTTATAAGGCTTAAGAGTGGAAGACACAACAAGTGATTCTCTCAACGGCTTCTCTCGTAAGGAAAAACAACCCTCTCAAGGTCCCAATACCTTGAGATCAAATACACATAGAATTTTGAATTGTATGAAGACTCTCTTACAGAGCTAATGAATAAACACTGAAGATCAATGTGTATACAGAGGAAAATGATGAATAGCAGAAACTTGGTATGAGCTTATGAATGCATGTGCTACGTTTTTTTTTTATTATCCTTGAATCTCTGTATATATAGTTGCTTCAGTTTTTGCCCGTTTGAGAAATCATCATTTGAGGAGCTGAACTTTTGCAACTGTAGAAGAACACGCGCATGTTTAAATAATCTGAATGCGGTAGGTGCGAACGTGTTTGTAATCATGTTGTCTGCCGTTGTTTGACTTTCTCCATAACAACTAATTTCAAACGTTCTTCTTTCTGTATCATACTCATAATTCTCTCAAAATAATGTTAAACAATGTTAATAAGCAATGATGATATGAATAAATAACAATAAATTATATTCGGAATGAACGTTGTGATACTTAGCATTTTCGGTGGTCAAACAGGGCATCACTCGAGCATGAAAGGCTCACCTCGAGTGATCTCCTATTTTCCTTCATATACCTCTGTTATCGGGTTGTGCTTGCATAGAATATCAGAGAGACAAAATCTTCACTCGCGGGTGAAGAGGGGTCTCACTCGAGCACAAAACCTCTGCTCGAGTGATCTTGCAATTTTCACAGGGAATGTCCTCTCGGGTCATCACTCGCACACCATATTGACAAGAGTGAGAATTTGTACTCGCGGGTGATATGGACCCTCACTCGAGCACACTTACTTCTGCTCGAGTGAGACGCATATTCTCAGGGAATATGCTCTCAATATCATCACTCGCATCAGGATTTCAGAGGGATAGAATTTTCACTCGCGAGTGATGTGGGCCCTCACTCGAGCACACAGACTCCTGCTCGAGTGAGAAGAATATTCTCAAGAATTATACCTTTTGAATAAGCACTCGCAACAGATTTGGAGAGGGATAGAATTTTCACTTGCAAGCATTGATGTGTCACTCGAGTATGAACAGGTGTGCTCGAGCACACTTGCACTCCTCTGAACTTCATGACTCTCGGCCAAGTGCTCGCAGTACCTTGCTCGAGCACAGAATGCTCATGCTCGAGCATTGATGTCTCTTCTCGAGTGAATGATGAAAGCATGCTATTACTTACTCTCGGCCAAGCACTCGCAGACTCTCACTCGCATGTGTGCTCGAGTGAGAATGACTTCTCTGCTCGAGTGCATACCTTAGTGCTTCGAGTGATCTCATGAATACAAAGGGGGAATGCCTCTCGGGTACACACTTCCTGGCATTCTTTCGCATATGCTCGAGCACAGAGAAGATTTGTGCTCGAGTGCAAAATCCTTGCTCGAGCACTCCAGTGCAATTTCACAGCAGATATCAGCAAATCATCAAATATGCATTTGGTAACTTGGAAACTTTTCTCAATCTTCTAAAAACATGTTTTGCACATAATTAACTTATTGTTATCATCAAAACTTGGGATCTAACATTCTCCCCCTTTTTGATGATGACAAAACTCTTTGTGATGAAGATTTAAGAGAAATTAATTGAGATTGAAAATTTTTTGAAATTTCTTCAATGTTTCCAAATGCATATCAAGTTTAAGTTTCAAATTCAAGTTTTCCTGCAAAGTTTCTTCTGGACACTTAACAGCCAAGGTAAGTATAGTGTGAGGTATATAACTTAATAAGAACTTAATAACTTGAAACATCATTGAAACTCTAAAGCTTGAACAATATCATTAACTTTTGAAAAACACAACATAACATAATAACTTGTAATTCAAAATGACACAAATCAAATCCTACCCAATACAGAAATCTACCCAAACACCCCATTATACACCCTACAGAAAGTTCAGTAAACATCACACATCCTTCTCCCCCGTTTTGTCAACATCGGAAGGGGGGTCTGGAGGTGGAACAAAGGAAATCATGGCAGTGAGAGGGTCAATGGGCTGATCAGAAGGAGATGGAGGTTGTGGTACAAATGTAACATCTACATTAGATTCAGGATCAGTGAAAAGTACATGAGTCTCTGGAAGAGGTGGTGAGGTATGAGTGGTCTCTAGAGGCACCCCGGAAGATGAGGAGGGAAAATGTGAGTGCAGGAAAGTCTCCATATTAGTGATCCTCTGTGACATCTCATCTTGTGTTTTGAACATTAGTTCAAAGTTAAGATTGGCCTGGTCTACCAATTTAATGACTTGTGTTTCCATCTTCTCCACAAGCTTCTCATACTCAGTCACTAGCTCCTTCTTCAAACTTGATACAACATGATTAATTACCTCAGTCAGATGATTGGACAGAGAGGCATTGAGAAAGGAAGGAGGAGGAATAGGATCTTGTGCTGATGATTGTGCCTCATCTCCTCTGGATGGAGTGGCTTCCCTCTTTGATGTGGCTTTGGTCCGACTCACCTGAAGATTGATACCCATGTGAGTTAACTGAGTCTTACCAAACCTTGAGATGAGAATCCTTTCTTTTCCTTCCAGATACCAAATTTTGTTTTTCATCAAGATGAAGGAAACAAGTTGAGGGTAAGGAATGGTTGTGGATTTTGTTGAAGAGAATCTAAACCTTCTCATCTCATTAAAAATGATCTCCCCTACATTCCTTTGTTGCCCAGCAATCAAAGAAGCCAAGAAATAGTAATCCTTTTGAGCAAAGTGGGTAAAGTTCTTGGATTTATTGACTATGCTCCGGGAATAAATGTAATGAAGGATTCTGTGATTATCAGGCATATCTATAGGCTTGAAAATGAGGGGGCCAATTGGGTCTTTTGGTCTTAAAATTTTAAAGGTTTCATTGGCAGAGAAGGAGGGTGGATCAGTAGGAGGTGCAACATAACCAAGTAAATCATTTATGATTTTGGCAGAAATCATAATGAATTTCCCTCTAATGGTTGTAGATACAGCTTCTTCAATCAACTCACCAGATCTAGACATAACATTATGAGTTTTCATATTGGAATAAAATGTCTTTACAACAGTGGGTGAATATGGCAAATGAATTTCTAACCAAGGAGCATAATATTGAAGATAAGGGTATAAGTCCAAATGACAGTTCTTTTTCAGGTAATCCAAATCCACATATACTACAGGGCAGAAATGTCTATGCTTAAATTCATCATCATATACCGTCTGAGATAAAGCCTTAAGCTCTGTCACATTGAATTCCTCAAGAGGACTAGTGAGTTGGTCATCCACTGGTGCTTGAGAGGCAGAAGGAGCTCCTGAAGCAGAGGCACTTGGTTGATGTGAACTTGAAACACCAGCTTGAGAAGCTATTTTCCCAACTATCTTGTCCAGTTTTGATTTCTCTATCGCTTCCCGGAGTTGTTTACTGAAGGTATCCCCAGAGGAGGAAGATGATTGGGGTTGCTCTGACTCCTTTTTCTTCCCTTTTCCTTGAACCTCTTTGGATTGAGACTGAGTGATTATAGGTTCCTTGAATACCACAGCCTTTGGTTTCTTTTGAGGAGGTTGGTCTTTCTTTGAAACTTGAGGCTTTGGGTGAGGTTTCTTAGCCGGAGTCCTCTTTTTGGTTTTTGGTTTAGGAGGGGGTGAAGGTGAGGAAGAGATTTTAGGAGATGGAGGAGTAGGCTCAGGAGTTCCAGATTCACTGGCAGCAGAGTGAGTAGGAGAAGGAGAATGAGATCTTTGAGAGATAGAGGGTAGTTTTGTTCTTGCCATGTTTGAGAAAGTGGAAGAGAGGCAACGAACTCTTGAAAGAAATACAAATAGAAAGTAGGGCACAAATGAAGAATGCAGAAGATAAAAATCACCTCTTAAAGAAGATTGAAAGGTTGTAACGGCGATTTGAAGCAGAGAGACGTGATTGAATGATAGAAAAACGGTTGAAGGTGAAGAGTTGTGTCTTTCGAGTGAGAAAGCACTTCGAGTGAGAGGAGAAAGTGCGACGTTCTGAGCTCCCCAGTAACTGATATAAGTGACAGTGCTCGAGCATAAACCCTAGTGCTCGAGTGATATTCATACTGTGCTCGAGTGTGTTCTAGCTGTGCTCGAGTGATCTTCTGGAAAAATAAAGAAACATGCAAAGCGTACCTGGATTGTGGATTTCTTGACATATTTTTGCATCTTTGTACTCAAATCCTCCAAGATCATTTGAGTAACCATGATTTGAATAGATTTTGCAAAGAGATTCTTCTTCTTCACTCGAGCAGGCATTCCTCACCTCAAGCATGTTCATATCATGCTCGAGTGAGAGTTCCTCACTCGCGAGTGAGTTCAATTCTCACTGTTATTTCTGATATATTCCCTTGGTATTCTTAACTCCTCTGTTAACCTCTGTTTTTCATGTCAAAGAGCAGAGTATCTTAAATAGTGCTGTGCTCGAGCAGAGCTACTTGTGCTCGAGTGACACAGCTCATCACTCGAGAAGCACCTCCAGTGCTTCGAGTGAGAATCCTGCAAACACAAATTTTGAATACTCCGATGCTAAAGTCAGTATGGTTATCATCAAAAGAAAAATTAAACTTTTTAACAAGAAAACTTACAATTCATTGGGATTAACCATTCCCAATTCTCTTCGAATGTAAAGGAATTGATCTTTTGCAATTGGTTTTGTGAAAATATCCGCAAGTTGAAGATGAGTTGGTATAAATTCCACTTTGACATCTTTCTTTTGAACATGATCTCGAATGAAGTGATGTCGAATGTCTATATGCTTGGTTCTTGAATGTTGTACAGGATTTTTTGCCAAGCTTATCGTGCTAGTATTATCGCAATAGATTGGGATTTCTTTTAAATAAATTCCCAAATCTTGAAGTTGTTGTTTTAACCATAGCACTTGAGAACAGCAGCTTGCCACAGCTATATATTCAGCTTCAGTCGAAGATAATGAAACTGTGTTCTGTTTCTTGCTGAACCATGACACTAGAGAGCCTCCGAGAAATTGACATTGTCCACTGGTACTCTTTCTGTCAGTTTTATATCCACCGTGATCTGAATCTGAATATGCCATTAAATACTCGTTCCCTCTTTTTGGATACCAGAGACCAAGCTCTGAAGTATCTCCTAGATATTTGAAAATTCTTTTGACTGTCTCTGCATGAGATACCTTAGGATTGGATTGATACCTTGCACACATTCCCACACTGAACTGAATATCTGGCCTGCTTGCTGTGAGGTAGAGTAATGAACCAATCATTCCTCTATACTTTGTGATGTTGAAGCTAGGTCCCTTTACATCAGCATCTAACAATGTTGTAGAACTCATTGGAGTATCAGCTCCATTAGCATTATCTAATCCATATTTCTTCAACAATTCTTTCAAATATTTTGTCTGAGATATAAATATACCATTCTTCTTTTGTTTGATCTGAAGTCCAAGAAAGAAGTTCAATTCTCCCATCATGGACATTTCAAATTCTCCCTGCATAATCTTAGAAAATTCTTGACACATAGATTCGTTAGTAGCACCAAAAATAATATCATCAACATAGATTTGAACTATTAGAATATCATTTTTGTTATGTTTGATGAATAAAGTTGTATCAACTTTACCTCTGACAAAACCTTGATCAAGAAGAAATTTGCTTAGTCTTTCATACCAAGCTCTGGGTGCTTGTTTCAAACCATATAATGCTTTCTTAAGTTTGAAAACAAAATCAGGTTTTGTTTCATCTTCAAAACCAGGAGGCTGTTCTACATATACTTCCTCCATAATATAACCATTTAGAAAAGCGCTTTTTACATCCATTTGATAAAGTTTAAAACTTTTGATGCAAGCAAAAGCTAAGAGTACTCGTATTGCTTCCAGTCTTGCCACTGGAGCATATGTTTCCTCATAATCAATACCTTCTTCTTGATTATAGCCTTTGGCGACCAATCTTGCTTTGTTTCTCACAATGATTGCTGATTCATCAAGCTTGTTTTTGAAAACCCATTTGGTCCCTATAACCGTATGATTTTTAGGTCGAGGAACCAAATCCCAAACTTGATTTCTTTGAAATTGATTTAGTTCTTCTTGCATAGCAATCACCCAATCATTGTTAGATAAAGCTTCTTCTACATTAGAAGGCTCAATTTCAGAAATAAAAGCTGAAAATGTTACCTCATTGAGGATTCTATTTCTGGTTTTGACACCTTCATGAATATCTCCTATAACTTGATCAATTGGATGATCTTTCATATGTCTCCATGCTTTAGGTTGAGCATGATCATCGACATCTTCTATATTTTGAAAATCATTTGTTTCAAAATCATCCTGATTTGAAATAGATTTGTTTTTCTTGATTGAATCCATTTCTTCTTCATCATTAAGTTTTGTCTGAGATTCAATTTCATCAAACACAACATGAATAGATTCTTCAATAGTACATGTTCTTTTATTGAAAACTCTATAAGCTTTACTTCTATTAGAATATCCTAGAAAAATACCTTCATCAGACTTTGAATCAAAATACCTTCATCAGACTTTTATTTCTTCTTGCATAGCAATCACCCAATCATTGTTAGATAAAGCTTCTTCTACATTAGAAGGCTCAATTTCAGAAATAAAAGCTGAAAATGTTACCTCATTGAGGATTCTATTTCTGGTTTTGACACCTTCATGAATATCTCCTATAACTTGATCAATTGGATGATCTTTCATATGTCTCCATGCTTTAGGTTGAGCATGATCATCGACATCTTCTATATTTTGAAAATCATTTGTTTCAAAATCATCCTGATTTGAAATAGATTTGTTTTTCTTGATTGAATCCATTTCTTCTTCATCATTAAGTTTTGTCTGAGATTCAATTTCATCAAACACAACATGAATAGATTCTTCAATAGTACATGTTCTTTTATTGAAAACTCTATAAGCTTTACTTCTATTAGAATATCCTAGAAAAATACCTTCATCAGACTTTGAATCAAATTTACCTAAATTTTCCTTACCATTGTTATGAATGAAGCACTTACACCCGAAGATATGAAGATGAGCAATATTTGGCTTCCTTCCTTTGTAAAGTTCATATGGTGTCTTTCCAAGAGATTTGTGAATATATGCTCTGTTTGAAATATAGCATGCAGTATTCATTGCATCTGCCCAGAATACCTGTGACATTTCTTTTTCATTAAGTAATGCTCTTGCCATTTCTGTAAGCACTCTGTTCTTCCTTTCTACTACTCCATTTTGTTGAGGTGTTCTAGGGGCTGAGAAGTTGTGATCTATTCCTTTGTCGTTGCAGTAATCTTCAAACAATTGATTATCAAATTCTCCTCCATGATCTGTTCTAATAGAAACAATAGGAATACCTTTCTCATTTTGAACCTTTTTGGCAAACATAATAAATTCAGCAAAAGTTTCATCATTTCAGGCAATAAATATAGTCCATGCAAATCTTGTAAAATCATCAACAATTACTAATGTATATAAATTTCCTCCAAAACTTTTTACTCTTGCAGGTCCTACCAAATCCATATGAAGTAATTGTAAAGGTTTTGAAGTAGAAATTTCATATTTAGTTTTAAAAGAAGATTTAGTTTGTTTGCCTTTTTGACATGCTTCACAAATCATGTCATCTTTGAATTTGAGTTTAGGAAGGCCTACAACTAAATCTTTTCCAATCAATTTGTCAAGTTGATTCATATTGACATGAGCCAAACGCTTATGCCATAACCAACTTTCCTCTGATCGACTAAGAAAACAATTTTTAGAAGAATTTGAATTTAAATCAATAGTATAACAATTACCGTCCCTTTGAGCTCAGATCTTTGCTTTGATAGTTTCTTTGTTTAGGAGTAGATCTTTCTTGCTTACTATCAAGCATTCTTTTGAGTCAAAAATCACCCAGTTATCTTTGTCAGTGCTTTGGCTTACGCTTAAGAGATTGTGGCATAATCCTTCAACATAATATACTCCATTGATTTGAATGCCATCGTTTCTTCCTACTTCACCAATTCCAGCAATACGTCCAGATTGATTTCCTCCAAATGTCACCTTTCCTCCTTCTCTAGTTCAAGCATGGTGAACTTATTTTTGTCACCAGTCATGTGTCTCGAACATCCACTATCAATATACCATTTGTTCACTCGAGATGCTTTGAGACATACCTAGAATAAGATGATCAGGTTTTAGGTACCCACACTTTCTTGGGTCCTTTGTGGTTAGTATTTGAAATATGTGTCCCTTTCGGAACCCATTTATATGTTCCAACAACCTGTCCCTTTTTGAAATAACATGATGAAGTATAATGTCCTTTCCTATTACAATAATTGCATGATACAAATGGATTCGATGTATGCACAGAATTCCTAAAATATTTAAGATAGTCTCTACTATTCTTTTTATTCTTATTATGCATAGCATTATATCCAATTCCAGATTTATCAAATGAAACTTTCTGAGAATTTAAAATAACCTTGAGTGTTTCACTTCCTTTAGTAAACTTTTCAACAATCTTTGTTAAATCTTCTATTTTCTTATCTTTCTCTTTACACATTTCATATGATGATATGGCATTACTTTCTAATTCTTTTACTTTCTTCTTATAACTAACCATTTCTTTAGCAACTTTGATGAATTCTGTATGCAATGCATTATATTCAGATAACAATTCATCATAAGAGGGTTCAGAGTCACTTACCTCAAAGTCTGATTCTTCTTCCTTAGCTACCAAGCATAGATTAGCTACTTCGTCGTTGTCATTTTCTTCGTCTGACGAACTATCACCCCAAATAGATGATATATATGCTTTCTTTTTCTGCTTCTTTTTGTCTTTGTTTCTGAAGCATTCAGATTTGATGTGTCCTGGTTTCCCACATTCATAGCATACTATTTGTTGTTCTTTGTTTTCTTTCTTGCTTGGTCCACCTTGATAGTTCTTGAAATTCCTTTGTCCTCTTCTGTAGAATTTCTTGAACTTTCTCACGATCATTCCCATTTCATCATCACTAGGAACATCTTCATTCTCGGAAGTTTCTTCTTGTTCTTTGATAGCTTTAAGTGCAACTCCTTTTTTCTTTTTATCATCGAATTCTTAAAGTTCCTTTTTGAATCTCAACTTACCTTCATATTCAGAAAGACTTCCAAAGAGAGTAGCTACGGATCTCATAGATTCTCCTTTGGCTTCTTCAACGGCTGTCACTTTTGCTTCCCACTCTTTTGTAAGAATATTAAGAATCTTTCTCACCTGGGAATTTTAATCAAACGACTTTCCAAGAGCAGATAATTGATTAACAAGATGAGTATACCTTAGCTCAAATTCTGATATACTTTCTCCAGATTTCATACGAAATAGATCATATTCTGTAATTAAAGTATTGATTCTATTTTCTTTAATTCCAGATGTACCTTCGTGAGCAATTTCAAGAGCATCCCACATATCTTTGGCAGTTGGTAGAGTACATATACGAAAATATTCTTTTTGACTAAGAGCACTTTGTATCATTAGAATAGCTTTACTATTTAATGTCACTAACCTTTTGTCATTTTCGTCAAACTCATCTGGGCTATTTTTAACTGCTCTATCTTCGATTTTCTTCATTGGAACATAGTCACCATCTTGTATAACATTCCACAATCCGTACTCGATGGCTATCACGAACACTCTGAATTTGGCTTTCCAGAACGAAAAATGTTCTCCAGCAAAACCAGGAGGTCTAGTGATTGAGGCTCCATCAGGAAGGATATTTTCACCCATTGTTGCCATTTGACGGATCCTTCTCAAGTTGTTAGGCTCTTCGGAGAAGACGAGGCTCTGATACCAAATGTAAGAGGCAAGCTTCACCCAAGGGGGGGTGAATTGGGTGATGTTATAAATTTTTCGCTTGATGTGGTGAAATGAAAAATATAGTAGATAGAGTTGAGTTGAGGAGATTTGAACACAGAGAGTTATACTGGTTCGGCCTAACAATCAGGCCTACGTCCAGTCCTCATAGATCAAGACCTACTGAGCTTTTCACTATATCTCCAAGATTCAATGGGCTCTCAGAACGCCACAAAACAACAATCGTCCTTAAACGGACTACGAGCAGAAATAATCTCTCAACAAGAAATTTCTCTCCCCCTTACGACAAGTCTTACGTGCAGAAAAACAACCTATGGCTCTTCTCACTTGCTTATGTATACAAGACTTATGAGCAGCAACGTTCTCTCCTGCTTACACCACTGTAAGTCTTACGAGCAGCAACGTTCTCTTCTGCTTGTATCTTATAAGGCTTAAGAGTGGAAGACACAACAAGTGATTCTCTCAACGGCTTCTCTCGTAAGGAAAAACAACCCTCTCAAGGTCCCAATACCTTGAGATCAAATACACATAGAATTTTGAATTGTATGAAGACTCTCTTACAGAGCTAATGAATAAACACTGAAGATCAATGTGTATACAGAGGAAAATGATGAATAGCAGAAACTTGGTATGAGCTTATGAATGCATGTGCTACGTTTTTTTTTATTATCCTTGAATCTCTGTATATATAGTTGCTTCAGTTTTTGCCCGTTTGAGAAATCATCATTTGAGGAGCTGAACTTTTGCAACTGTAGAAGAACACGCGCATGTTTAAATAATCTGAATGCGGTAGGTGCGAACGTGTTTGTAATCATGTTGTCTGCCGTTGTTTGACTTTCTCCATAACAACTAATTTCAAACGTTCTTCTTTCTGTATCATACTCATAATTCTCTCAAAATAATGTTAAACAATGTTAATAAGCAATGATGATATGAATAAATAACAATAAATTATATTCGGAATGAACGTTGTGATACTTAGCATTTTCGGTGGTCAAACAGGGCATCACTCGAGCATGAAAGGCTCACCTCGAGTGATCTCCTATTTTCCTTCATATACCTCTGTTATCGGGTTGTGCTTGCATAGAATATCAGAGAGACAAAATCTTCACTCGCGGGTGAAGAGGGGTCTCACTCGAGCACAAAACCTCTGCTCGAGTGATCTTGCAATTTTCACAGGGAATGTCCTCTCGGGTCATCACTCGCACACCATATTGACAAGAGTGAGAATTTGTACTCGCGGGTGATATGGACCCTCACTCGAGCACACTTACTTCTGCTCGAGTGAGACGCATATTCTCAGGGAATATGCTCTCAATATCATCACTCGCATCAGGATTTCAGAGGGATAGAATTTTCACTCGCGAGTAATGTAGGCCCTCACTCGAGCACACAGACTCCTGCTCGAGTGAGAAGAATATTCTCAAGAATTATACCTTTTGAATAAGCACTCGCAACAGATTTGGAGAGGGATAGAATTTTCACTTGCAAGTATTGATGTGTCACTCGAGTATGAACAGGTGTGCTCGAGCACACTTGCACTCCTCTGAACTTCATGACTCTCGGCCAAGTGCTCGCAGTACCTTGCTCGAGCATTGATGTCTCTTCTCGAGTGAATGATGAAAGCATGCTATTACTTACTCTCGGCCAAGCACTCGCAGACTCTCACTCGCATGTGTGCTCGAGTGAGAATGACTTCTCTGCTCGAGTGCATACCTTAGTGCTTCGAGTGATCTCATGAATACAAAGGGGGAATGCCTCTCGGGTACACACTTCCTGGCATTCTTTCGCATATGCTCAAGCACAGAGAAGATTTGTGCTCGAGTGCAAAATCCTTGCTCGAGCACTCCAGTGCAATTTCACAGCAGATATCAGCAAATCATCAAATATGCATTTG
This sequence comes from Inga laurina, assembly GCA_963855925.1. Classification (NCBI taxonomy): domain Eukaryota; kingdom Viridiplantae; phylum Streptophyta; class Magnoliopsida; order Fabales; family Fabaceae; genus Inga; species Inga laurina. The sequence goes on from OY979709.1 coordinate 17,171,409, forward strand.
GTAACTTGGAAACTTTTCTCAATCTTCTAAAAACATGTTTTGCACATAATTAACTTATTGTTATCATCAAAACTTGGGATCTAACACACCTCTACTATGGCACTTCTAACATTCGAAGTATGCTGACGGGGTGATAGCAAAACCAGTACCCCGAACACGACCATTATACTCGGGTACTCCAAGTGCTCTGCTCAACAAATTGTCTCGACCAACATAGCTCGCCAACGCAAGATCCTCCTGTGACACTTGTCACTATCACAAAAAGAATTACAACAATATTAGTTATTATAAATCAAATTTATTTAAGTAAAGCCAATTATTTATTGTACACATAATCCAATACTTACACAATATTTAGCTACTCTTCTTGCTTCCTCACTATGAATTTCACCTTTCTTATTTGTGACACCGGTTATCCACAAATCATGTCGTGGAACTTGTGTGATACCTGAACCTGATTCTTCTATCTGCATGACAAATTTAGTTAAAGTTAAATGATATTCAAACAATTTATCTACAAATGAAATAATAATTAGTTTATACCATTTTTCTTTCTAACTGTTCATATGAAACAGGTCCTTGTGTGTACCGGTATGGCATATTAAGCGTGTTAGCGCGATTTTTCTCGCTCAACTCCTATTTAGATCAAAATGATTCATGTCAATGTACAAATGTTAATTACAAATACGAACATTACAAGTAATGGGGAAAGTAAAACAAATTATATTACCAGAAATTCCCGAGTTATATGTGTTTTGATAAACTCATCCCACATTTCTTGAGTGATGATTCCTTCGTACAATGGATAAGGTGGTGTATCAATGATATTGTCATCATCATCCCTCAAGTAGTATTTGACAAGATCAGAATGAAACTTTCTCATAAGTTTTCTGGTTTTTCTTAGCACGAAGTTCTTTCGATCATCATCAATAATAAAAATGCTCTGTAAAAAAAACATATATAATATGTAAGATTGAAATTAAGTGAAACATAGCAAACTGAATAATAATATAATTAATGTGTTACCTAAGGTTCTTTAACTTCAACTCTTTCACTGGTACAAGGTTCTTTATATTTGAAGAGTAGCCCTCAGGGACTTTAATCCCTTGCAGAAACTCACAAAACAATTTCTTCTCTTTCCTCGACAGAGTGTATGCCGCTGGCGGTAGGTAGGTACAATGCCCTTGCTCAATCGGTGCCAACTATTCTCTAATTCCCAAGTTCACCAAATCCAACCTCGAATTGACACTATCCTTGCTTTTTCCTTGGATATTGAGCAACGTGCCAATTAGACTATCACATATATTTTTTTTCTATGTGCATCACATCAAGAAAATGTGTCACATATAAAGACTTCCAATATGGAAGTTCAAAGAAAATAGACTTTTTCTTCCAACCACTTGTCTCGATTTGTTTTGCAAAAGGCTTGCCAAAATTGTTATCTAAGTCTTTTACCTTGGAATACAATTGGGCACTGGTCTACATCTTCGGTGGGCTACCTTCTTCTGAGTCACCATTGAAAGGTTTTTTCCACTTCCTCCAACGATATTGTGATGGTAAGAATCTTCGATGCCCCATGTAAACATTTTTCTTACAATGATGAAGTCGCACTGAATGAGTGTCATCTTTACTTATAGGGCATGCACCATATCCTTTGAAGCTGTATCCCGACAAATTACCAAAAGCAGGGGAATCATTAATTGTGCCAAACAACATGGCTTTCAAAGTGAAACTTTCTTCCCTGTACCCATCATACACATTGACGCCTTCTTCCCAAAGTAGCTTCAAGTCATCAATTAAAGGAGCTAAGTATACATATATATCATTCCCAGGTTGCCTTGGCCCAGAAATTAACATGGACAACATCATAAACTTATGTTTCATGATCAAGTGTGGAGAAAGGTTATAAATCATCAATATCACTGGCCACGTGCTATGTGTACTACTCTGAACACCGTGCGGGTTAATTCCATCAGTTGACAGTGCAAGGCAAAGGTTCCTTGCTTCATTAGCAAAGTCAAGGTACTCATGATCAATTTTTTTCCATTGAGGAGCATCTATAGGATGCCTAATGTAATATCCCAAAAAGTGATTAAGGGCTAATGACTTTAAAAGTGGATGTAATTATTGTTGAAATAACACTTTTAGAGAATATGTGATGGGAATTTGGATATTTTAATGATTCCAATGGCTTCCTTGTGAAAATTCATGTGGGGAGAGTGTTTATTGTGAAATTGGAACCATTGGGAACAATTGTGCAAAAGTTGAAACTCTGTACAGGGCAGCCGATTTGTATGGACGTTTTAAATAGGCAAATGGTGTCTAAAAATTCTAAAATTTCCCAGTCTTAAATTTCACATGTCAAGCTTTAAAATGGACATATAATTTGTATCATTTTGATTTTTGAGCTAAGAGTTATGGATTTTTGAAGTTTGCCCAGCGAAATTAAGTATTTTCTGGAACAACATGTAAAGATTAAATTTCTGGGAATTTTGTGATTCCATGCAGAAAACTTATATATTTTTCCTTAAAACTAGACTCAATAAGGGTTCCATAGGCTTTGGAATCACTCCAATTCAATTTTTCTAGAATTAGTTATGATTTTTCAAAGTTTGGGCAGAAATCTGCCAGAATTTCTGAAAAATTCGAAATTGTTGGAAATTAATCATTAATTAAATATCATATAATATATGATATTAAATAACATCAGCCTTCCTTCTCCAGACATTTTTGTGCTGTTCCAGACCTGAAACAAGAGAGAGAAGGTGAGAGAGTTTAGAGAGAGAAAGGGAAGAAATCTCACAAGGTAAGCCGATTTCTCCGGCGATTTAGCTCCTAACGTGTATAACTCCGACTCTAAGCTACTCCTCTTTATTCTTTAAGGTTTTGAAGAAAATAATTTCTGGTTCAAAGAGGCTAGGGTTCAGCCAAATTTGGGAAAAGCTAGTGGGAGCTTGAGGTAACTTCCAAACTTTCGTATATTGCTTATTCTGGCTGCTGTGGGCAATTTAATCAGTGAAATTTCACCGGATTGCCATTGGTTTTAAAGTTTGGAAATGATATGGCCTAGGGGTTATGCTGCCCAAATTGGGTCTTAATGTTAGTTTTAACCTAATGTAATGGTTAATAAAGTGGTTAGGAGTAGAAAGGAACGCGTTTACGGAGCCGAAATTGTAAAACCCCGATTTTCCCCGGAGAACTCATAAATTTCGGCCAGCTCTAGAAATGGGTCTTAGAGTTAGATTTTCTATGATTTGATGGTTCCATTGAGTTCAGGGGAAAAAATTAGGTGGGGTTACAGTTGGTCACTTTTTTGGAAAAGGCCGAAAAAGCATAATTACGAAAACGCCCCTAAAACCTTAAAGTGGGGCTGCCAAGGGTAAATTTGTAATTTAACATTGAATTTGATAATTCCGAGTACGGAAATGGATTCCTTGGGCGGAAATATGTTAGGATAGCCCATATTAGAATTTCGGGAAAAGTGCAACCGGACCGGGTACGGAGGGCCTGGGCCGGGTCCCCGGGGGTAGTTTTGTAAATTTTCATTATAGACTCATATAACCCCAAGTAACACTATGGAAGTGTCTAAATGGTGCATTTGGAATTGTAGGATTCGATATTTGCCGCCCTCGGGAGCCAACTGCGCCGAAGGACGTCAGGAAAGGACAAGGTAGTGACTCTCTCTCTCTTATACTTTGTGTAATGCACTGTATGTGTGTTGTATCATTGTTTTATGATGATTTCTGATGCTGCTGCAGTTACAGCTGGTGATAGCTGTCATTTACAGCGCAAGCTGTCGTTTACAGCGCAAGCTGTCATTTACAGCGCAAGCTGTCTTTTACAGCGTAAGCTGTCGTTATTGTGATTATAGCGTAAGCTGTCGTGATGTTGATCACTGATTACAGTGTAACCTGTCGTGATTTTGATTACAGCAAGAGCTGTCGTATTGTGTATATAGCCGTGAGTGCTGCCGTTTGTGGTGAAAACCATGTATTTATGAATTGCTGCTGCTGTTGCTGTTTGTGATTTATGTACATGCTTTGTGTTTATGCATTGTGTGAGTGGTTTGTTACTACTGAGATTCTCTCGAATCTCATTCTTTCCTATGACTAACATTTCAGACAGGGCGTGTGGCTTAAAGGAGAAGCAGCCAACCCGGAGCAATTAGGACCCTTGGGGGTATAGAGTTGAATTGGAAACGTTGGTTATGTATTTTGAACTTGGGATTACTGTATATTCTGAATCAAGAACACTACATTCGATTTTGGTTGTGTAATCCCCTAGTGCATACTTATAAACCTTCAAGTTTTTATGCATAGAACCCGGGAGTTGCCGGGGATGCGGTTATACACTCTGATATGTTTGAATGTATATTAACTGCACATGTAATTATATTCGAATATTGAAATTGAGACCTGGATGGGAAAAAAGAGTTTTGAAAGTTTTGTAAAAATTTTACTGTGAGACAGAAAGTTTAAAACGAGGTTAAAGCATCCAATGGTCTCTAATCCGATTTAAATATGTGTTATCGAATTATAATTACGTGTTTAAAGTCAGGGGGTTACACCTAAGCTTCGTGTCTTTAATCCTTTCATCTGCATGCCTTGTCAATTGCTTATCAATCTTTGCATTATTGTACAGTAGCTTAAATTTCAGAATAATGGGAAAATACCATAGGATCTTCAAAGGACTCTTTCCTTTCTTCTTCCAATAGCAAGATGCGTTGCATTTAGGGCACTTCTCCAATGTTGCATATTGATTTCAAAATAATACGCAATCGTTAGGACATGCATGTATCTTCTCATATCCCATGCCGGTTGTAGAACAAGGAATTCGCTTTGCCTCGTATGTCTTGATAGGAAGTATATTTTCTTCTGGAAGCATATCTTGCAACAGTTCAAGCAGTGCGATGAAACCCGAATCATTCAATCCGTAGCAAGCTTTAAAGTTGTACAACTTCAACACTGCTAGCAATCTGGTACTACCGGCATATAATGGTTTCTCTGCATCACCTTTCAACTTCTCAAATTTGTTGGGGCAGTTATGATGTACCCCTTCAACCACATTTAGCATTTCTTCAAGACCATTATCTTCATCAAACATGATTTGATCAAATTCATCTGAAGCACCACTCATGGTATGCACCCGATTACTACATGCATCGTTCGTCTCACCATGCCTTGTCCATCGTATATATGTTTGATTAATACCGTAACACACTAAATGATCTAGTAAATCAAACGGACTAATCCGCTTTCTAAAACAACAGGATAAGCAAGGACACAAGATTTTGTCAGGATCTTTTGTGTGCTCAATTGCAAATGTAATAAAATCTTTCACCCCATCTATATATTCCCTTGAACACCGATTAGATGACATCCATTTACGATCCATCTATACCTTCAATCTATTTTAAAAAAAAGTACATGGTTAGTTGTATGACTATTGCATTTACTAATTACTTTTATATTCTCTTACCAATTTTAAAATAAATTCCCAACATGAAATCCTCAAAATTGAAGCTTTCTAAGTCTTAAACCCTATTTTTTAATTGACAAATAATCCATTCATTATTCACAGGCATTATAATAATTTTTCACAACTCATAATGAAAGAAATCATATTTGCCACAACATATCATCGGTAAATTAGAAAACATTACAAGTCTGTTAATAAAATACAAGTGTTAAGAATATATAAATAATTATTTTACTTATGCAACTAATCCATAACAATCATTACAACTCCTACAAATTATAACTAACTATTATTAAATTCAACTAAAATCACATTTATAAGCTCAAAATTTAAAAAACATACATTAATAGAAGCTTCAATAGACTGCTGAGTTGAAACTACAAACACAAATTACATATAAAAAAAGTCAATAAAATATTAGTGGTTGTAAATTTTTTTTAATAATAATAATGTATACAAAACATCAATATATAATAAAATAAAATATGATTAATTAGTTTAAATCAAAAAATATGATTCAAATAAAAAGAAAGAAAATAAAATAAAACAAAGAGGAAAACATATATATATATATATATATATATAATCCCAACATTAATTAAATTATTTTCAGCTCAATGTTGGGCATATAAAAAAATTTATTTTTGACTAGCTTACTTTAAAAAAAAAAAAAAAGAGAGAGAGACACTAGTCCGTGAACTTCAATTAATTAAATTAAAGGTACGTTAAAAAATTTAAAATAAATTTAGACATCAATTGTATTTCTCAATTATTCCAAATACATAAGTAACAATTTTTGTTTTTTTGCTAGAACATAAGTAACAAATAAATTTAGATAATCTTTTTTTCTTATAATTTTCAAGTTATCTATAGATTTTTCTTAAACGAATTTTCCTTAATGTACCAAATACTTTTTGAAATATTTTTTATAAAATATATATGCATTGAAATGAAAGTGCGCTACGTGTGATAACTGGTTAGCATGCAAGATAAGATTATAAGAAATGAAAAGTGAAGGAGAAAAGGAGACATGTGGTTCAGTTAATATATTTAAGGTGCGCTGCGTGTGATAATTGATGCCAAAAAAAAAAAAGGTGCATGCGTGTGATAGATAACAAGAGTCAGATTCAGGTTCTTTTCCTCAGTTCTAGTTAATATATCTAATATATATATATATATATATATATACACATACGTGCTTGTCATAAAAAGAAAAAAAAGCACATCATAGAATATATTATAATCAACACACACACACACACAGGCGCGCGCGCGCGCGTGTTAACAAAAAAAAACAGACCAACTTGAAAAAAAAAGTAAGCACATTGAAATTATAGCTTAATTGATCAGTGCAGTGCAGTGGGGGACCACGTTGCCCGTTGGTGACGCAATCTTAAGTGAGGAGGAGGAGGAAATTTGAGTAGTTGGGACCAAGTGGATGGAGTGGGGACCAAAAGTGGATGGAAGACAATACAAAGCCAAGGGAAGGGACAGGAGTGGGGATGGATGGCAGTTGGAACAAATTAAAACAAAGTATAGATTCACTGATGAAGACGTGTGAGTGTGTGGGTGTGTTTTTTAATGTGAAGATAGGAAATGGAGGGAGGGGGTGACGGATGAAGATGAGAAAGGGAAAGAGAGTGGTTGAATAATAATGCAGTCAAAAAGAGAAGGAATAATGAAGAGACACTGAAGCGGGAATTGAAATTAGGAGATAAGGGATAGGGCGGGGGGAGTTCCTATTAGCTGGAAGGATTACACTATTCTCCTTTATTGAATTATTTTTTTAAAAAAAACTAATAGGCAAGTGTGGCGCCTGCCTTTCACTTGCTTAACCAGCTGTGGCGCCTGGATATTCCCAGGTGCCATAGCTGGTATTAAGGGCCATGTGTGGAGGCAGGCGCCACACATGGCCCACCACGCAGCTGGGCCAAGCGCCACAGCTGCGTTTGTGGCACCAAGTGTGGCGCCTGCCTATACTTGGCCATCCCAACTGTGGCCCCTATCCTACTAGGCACCACAGTTGGTACCCAAAATTAAATATATATATATATATATATATAGAAAAAGAAAAAAAAAAAAGAAAAGGCAAACGTGACACTTCTTTAAAGAAGGGCCACAAAATGTGCGTCACCTTTTAACCTTTTTGTAGTAATGAACCTACTAAAAATAATATTTATTAAGAAGGATCTTAAAAACTGTTATTACTTAGAAGGATCTTAAAAACTGTTGTATAATGAGTGTTGATCGGATGTGTGTTGCCACTTGTTTCTTGTTTTAATGTGTGTTTTATAATTATTGTACTATGTGCCGTGTTGTATGAGCAGGATCTTAATCACTTTAACAGGTTCTGTAATGTGTGTTTTTTTTAACGTTTTATAAATTGAATTTTCATAAAAAAAAACTAATATAAATTTGAATACTGAAAAGCCCATAGTAAATTTACAAACACCATTTTACATATACCTATAGCTTTTCATAATTTTGAATTTGTGATGCCTCTGGGTTTTTATCTCTTGATCAAATTCTTCAATTTTATAAATGGGGTTAGGTCTAAAGGAATGAGTTAGTCTTTCGTAACATGACGAATTAAGATTTGAATCCTCACTAGGAGAGATGTTCACATTTAGTAACCTCGGCAGTGCCTCGAACAAGATTGCCTCTAATAAGAGAATATATGTGCCTAACAAAAAAAGAAAATCTTTAATTTTATTATTATGTTAGAACTGTTAGCCTTGTAATTATGCAGGGGTGAACAAGGAAAGACATACAGATCTTGTACCTGTAAAATAGTTTTCCGTTTAGATTTTACAGGGTTCTATTTGACAAATGATCATTATTAACCTAACCTACGAAATCTCTTTTACTTATTAGTTAATTATAATATGGAATCAGTAAATCCTAATTTTCACGGCAGGCCATATAAATTGACAAGGCAAGTTACTTATTGTTTATTCTTTCCCTGTTTGTCTTGAAGTGGCTAGAAACAGTCATAACTCATATTCATTATCCGCGGCAGAACCAATCTCCACATCCTAATTAAGCATAACGGTCAAAATGATGCAAAGAATTTTCACAGGTCATGAGATTGTGCAATTTACTGTTTTAAATTTTAAAATTGGTAAAAATTTTGTAAAACTTGTAAATTTTCTCATAAATATAATTACTCTATAGGTCCATTTATAAGGCATTTTCAACATATTTTGCCAAACTAAGAACTTTAAAATTCATTAAATATGTCTTAAACTTTATCTCTTTTTAATAATTGAGAAGTTCCAAAAAAAATATATTTTACAGAATAATAAGTAAGGGATAAAATTGTACATTCGTATAATAAATTTAATGAGATTGTTAATATTAATGACAAAAAATACTCCATCTCTACCTTATAAATATAACTAGAGGACTGCATATTTTTTTAGTCTATAAAACTTTATAACCTATAGATTCATGCATGCATGGGGATGACAAGTGACCGAAAATATATTAATAATCCAAAATGGTACATAAAAACTGAACAAGCAATGAGAACTTAGGAGAAAATTAAAATTCAGGAAATGGGAATAGTACCAAACAACAAAAAACTAAAAAATTATGAGGTTATTAGTCAACTTATAGAAAATAAGTACATAAAATAAAGTACTTGACCCTTAAATTGAGGAAAGTAATTTGAGATTCAGGGACTAAATATCATGCATGCATCTAGCAAGGCTCGCCGGATTGATAATTAATCAATCAATTATCTATTAATCAATTAATTACTCAAACAATCAAATTATCTAAAACAATGGAAGAATCCAGAAGGAATGCCTTTAATTTCTTTGTCTTGTATTGATTCATATATTATATTATTGTATAGTATTGAATTCCTTAAATGTTAATAATTAGTACTTAATTAGATATAGCCTCGTTGGCTTTCTTTTTCTTTTTTTTTCTATATTCAAAATTTAATTGAAGTCATTGTTCAAGTGGCAAATTTATTATTTAAGCCTCTTGAAGAAAGTGAACCAATTATTTTTATTTAACGTTCATAAAGATGCTCGTTCTTGGTTACATTGCGATCAGATCGAAGTTCACAGTTATGGATGAAACTGCGGCTACTAATCCAGTAATCGAATATGTTTGAAAATAATTTTTTAAAAAAATTATTCATATTTAAAATAAGGAATTACATATGGAGAAAAAAAATTATATCAAACTTTAAACTAGCTAGGGCCTAGGGCAATTTGGCAAACTTTAAAAAATATAATTAATACCTCACTTGATAACATATAATAAATGTCACCCATTCGTTCTAGATAGAAAGTGCTTTATAATAAGAACTAAAATATATATTTTCATTGAAATTAACAATTTCATGATACACTAATTAATCGAATATTGTATATATTATCCTTAGATAACATCATTTTGGAATTATCGAACTGGACCCTCTAACCTTCATATTATTCAAATCAAATACTAATACTTTCTCTCCTCTTATTTATAAATCATTTTTGACATTTTTTTAACAATGAAACCAATTAATTTATCTTGAATTAAAAATTTTCATATTTTACTATTCATACTAAATGTAACATCCAAATTTTATTCATCCAAAATTCATTATATTAAAGCGAATAAAAAAGATGAAGTAAAGAGCATATGGAATGACAAAACAAGGTAATTAGTAGTCATACACAATATGATTATGTGTGGAACACAAATTGTAAAATGAGGATTTGCTGCTAGTGTATTTTTCCTGTGTGACAATCTAGTTGTGTGATAGTTTTGGATAATCGAATGATGTCCAATGAATGTAAAATTTTTTAGAATAAAAATAGACTTATCAAGCTTTAATTTGATAAGTCATATAAGTCATTTGAAGCTGTATACAAAGAGTTATATATTTTTGAAATTAGCCAACTGAAACTTACAAGTTTCTATGGTAGTATCCAATAAATGATAATGTACATCTAGTTGGCTAAAGAAAATAGTTTTTCTTAAAAATAGACTTAATAGGGGTAACATAGCATTTGGAACCACTGTAATTAGGTATCTATACATAAATATATGAATTTTCAAAGTTTGATGAAAATTCTGCTAGCTTTGTTTAGAAATTGAAAGGTAATGACAAATATGTATGGGCAAAATAGTTATTTGTTTAGATTTAATCCAAAGTCCATGATTTTCCCTTTCGCATGTGCTCTTGGATGTCCATAAAGTAGGAGGTGAAGGGAAAATAAAATGCTTTGCTCAAATTAAATCAAGAAGGAATGAATTGAGACTAAGTAAAATTGAGTTGAAAAGTTAACAATTGTAGGTAAATTGTAATATTTCAAGAGCTCATTATCCTCTTTCAATGGGCCATTATTTTCTTGGAAAAATAAGGGCAATTATTTTTGTCACTTTTGGCCAAGAGGAAAAGAGAATTGATGATTGAATTCCAATTGCCAAGTCGAAGTAATTAAACAAAGCAAAAAGGGTGAAAGTTTGAAAAGTAAAAAAGTTGAGCTTGTAATAAATGAACATCTTGCAATTAATTGTAAGGGAATGCATGAAGGAATAAATTCAAGAAACTTATATGGTTATTTAGAGGCCTCATTTACGTCACTTTTCATTGCAAAAGGAAAGAGAAGCATTTATGGATAAAGCCTTTTGGAAAAAGAGGAAACATGTGCCAAAAATTGCAATTAAATATTACATCATTAAGGAGGTGGAAGAGATATTTTTAAGAGCTATTCTCTTTCCTTCAAGCCTTCATTTTATCCAAACATAGCAACCAAGAGAGAGAGAGAGAGAGAGAGAGAGAGAGAGAGAGAGAGAGCTCATATGAAAATGAAGAACAAAGAAAAGAGAAGCAAGTTCAAGAGGTGAAACAAGGTGAGTTGGTAGTGATTTACATATGTTATGCCTTCTAATTCATGCACAACTCTCTCTAATTTCTATTCCTTCATAAAATACACTTGTAGCAAGACAAACCAAAGAGGAAAGAAGGAGAGAGGGATGGTGTTTTAGAGAGAGAAAGAGGAGAAATCCAAGGTAATCTACAAAAGCTTGTTTCTTATTAGATTCAAGGTTGTTGTTGGTTTGTATTGCACTACAAAAAAATATGAATTTTCTGACAGAATTTTCGACGAAATTCAATTCCGTCGGAAAATTTTTCGACAGAGTTTCTGTTTTCCGATGGAATTTCTGACGTGGCAAAATTTGCCACGAAAAATATTCCATTGGAAATTATGACTTTTGCCACGAAATTTCTGATGGAAAATTCCGTCGAAACTTTCCGACGGAATTTCAGTTGGAAATTTTCGACGGAACTTAATTCCGTTGGAAATTGCGAAGGAATTTCCGACGGAATAGAATTCCGTCACAATTTGCGAAAAAATTGGCAATTCCATGGTAAAATTTAAAAATTATTATTTTCTAATTATTTAATATTTTAAAGTTAAATTTAATTTTAAAAAAATATTTTTATAAAATTTATTATTTTTAATTTTATTGTAAATTTATTTTTAATTATTATTTTCTAATTTCTAAAATATTTTTAATTTTCAATAATAGGTTTTGGTCCTTGTAGGGGTAAAATAGTCATATAAAAAATAAAATTTATTAGTTATTAATTAATATTAGTAAATAAAATATTAGTTAATAATTATTTATTAGTTATTAATTAATTTTAATAAAAATTTAATTTTAGAAATTTTAAAAAAATATAGTCATATGATTATATGTATAAAATTGTGTGTAATAACAGAACGCCAAAGCAATCAAGCTTATCCGCTAAGGCATTGCGTGCGTACGGATGAGGTTGTGGGTTCGAACCAAAGGAGGGAAAAATTGAGTTGCATTTTCTGAAAAAATGGAAGTTGCGACACATGGCGAATCTGGGGGCCAGCGATAAGGTGAACGCCGCCAGAGTTGCCATGAGCCGTCGCCGGCGATGAGGGGGCGGTCGCTGGAGTTGCCACATGGCTTTTTAAAGTTTAAAAAATAAAAAATAAGTTTGTGACGAAATTTCTGACAGAATTAATTCTGTCAGAAGTTGCAAGGGAATTTTTGATGGATTAAATTCTGTCAGAAGTTGCAATGGAAATAAATTCCATCAAAAATTCCGTCGGAAATTTCCGACGGAATCTGAATTCCATCAGAAATTTGTTTGTCACAGTATTATTATCGACGAAATCTATTCCATCCGAAATTCTGTTGGAAATTCGTTAGAAATTACATCAGAAACTCTAAATTCTGTCGGAAATTTAGTGTTTTTTTTGTAGTGTAGGTTGAGTGGTTGATTTTGTGATTTTGGGATGATGAAATCCTAAGGGTTTATGCTGCCCAAATTTATACAAATCATGATGAATGAGTGTTTAAGTGATTAAACATGGGATTACAAGTGAAAGGAAGGCATTTTATGGATTGAAATCATAAAGCCATTTTTCCCAAATTGTTGTTGAGTTTCAGCCAGGGGCTGTACATGGGGTTAGAGTTAAAATTTCATCAATTTGATGATTCCATCATGTTTAAAATGGAAAATTGTGTAAGGTATATATATGTTAAGTAGGAAGTGTGAAAAACATTGGAATGTGAAATGACAAAATGAGCCTTAAAATCTTAAATAGGGGCTGCCAAAGGCAAAATTGTCTTTTAGCAATGAATTTGACAAAATCAAGATCAAAAATCGATTCGACACGTGAAACTATGTAGGATTAGCTTTGGTCATAATTTTTGGAAAAGTATAGTTAGATTGGGTACGAAGGGACTTGGACAGGGTTCCTAGGGGCATTTTGGTCATTTTACAGTGTTAAGTTAAAATAACCAACAAAATGATTTTAAAAGAGTTTAGAGTAGTACATGAATGAGTACTAACTCAATTCTTGTACATTTGGAATTTTAGGACATATCCAAAGCCCCAGCCGAATCAAAGGTATTGAACATATAGTAGAGCAGGAAAGGGCAATTTAGTTAATAACTCTATCTTTCATAAACTACATAAATGTTTATATACTTTGTATATGTCATCTTCTGTAATACAAACACTGTATTGCTGAGTAGGGTATTATGCAAGCAGGCACATTTATAGAGATTTATGGATAGCGAAGAAGTAGGCCCGACTCATGTGTACATGCTATATTACTTGTGATATCGTTATGTTGCATTACATGATGTATAACATATTTATCTGTTACATTTTATATGATTGATTGCATGTTGCTACTGAGATTATTTCGAATATCACCTTTTCCATAAATATATGAAGTTTTCAGCAGCAGGCAGCAGCTCAAGAGGGAAAGGTGCACTTACCGGAAACTGATGATTCTGGTGTGGATCAAATAAGACTGTCGGTTATCTAAAGACCTTTTTATTATTTTAAGGTCTATAACTATTATGAATATACCCTGTTGGGTTCATGTAATATAATCATGTACATTTTATTAGTATATTTATGTTATTCCTATATGTCAATCAAATTGGGATGCGCGTAAACACTCTGAGAAATGTGGAAATAAGATAAGAGCCTTACACTAAACACATTCTATAAAAGTTTGTAGTTCCTATATTAACATTAAATAAGGGTAAAAAGGAAAAAAAATTGTAATAAATAATTGATATAGGGACTTTAGAAAAAGACCACAAAGTTTCTCCTCCAAGTGCCTTATAAATAATACTGAATGAATTAAAATATATGTATTACTTGTAGGGTATCTAAGGATTGTTTTTCAAAAGGGTGAGAATAATTTGTAAATGTAGATAAACAAAAGAAAACTTTAATAAGGACAAATTTAAAAAGTTTTAGCAAGTTAATACATTCTTTAGTTGGTAAGAACAAGTGACTTGTGTCAAATATGAGAGTGGTAGATATATATTAACAAATTAAATCGCTTGCTACTAGCTAGCTAACATATCCAATTATCCATCCAGCTCTACACACACACACACAATTACCACGACAATCATCACCACGATAAACACCAAAACAAGTTCCATGGGTGTATATTTGTGTTTGTGTGGCTGTGTGTAAAGTTTAGCTTAGTTTATGTGTAACCGAACGATCGAGTCGGCCATCGATATATCCGTCATAGCTAGGTCTAAATCTTCAACAATTCAAAATTTTATATAATAAATTAAATAAAAACTTCACCATAATTTGTTGTGTATATATATTCTACTGTATATTCATGCTCGCTCATACACTTATATATGTAGTACTAAAAGGAAAAATACACACACACATCAATTTATGAATCACTCCGTGGTTGATGGATAATGTACAAACAATAAATAAAGAACAACCAATATCGAAGTTATATTATCATCTTCAATATTCAACGCAACAAATTTGAAATAAAAAAAATCTTGAACGTCAAACCTAACTAAATTAAGATCTAGCCTGTACGTCAAATGTCATTTATCCATTTTATATATTTTCCCCCACCATGTAACTTGGTGTTTATTTATTGTATTTAAAATTGGAATAAATGGAATAACATAATTTCTATCCACCACCGTCTCCGATCATCTGTGGACACCGGGAAGTACGGTTGTGATCGGCTTCATCGTCCCTGATGGAAACTCTCCAAACCCTAATCTCACCATCCAGGGAACCACTGAACACCGAAAGGATGTCGCCGTTTTGTTCAGAACCTTCAGATTGACTAACGGCCGCCAAGCTCTTCACCGGCTTCTGATGGCCCACCAGAACAGTTATGCAACAGTAGCTTCCAGCGGGGACTCCTTGTTTCCAAATTCTGATCGTCCGATCTGCCGACCCACTTAGGAGCAAATCACTAACGCTGATCAAACACAAGATCGCTTTCTCATGCCCTCTCAAAGCTCCACTCACTACCATATGATTCGCACTGTGCTCTCTCTCCCACACCAATATTGAACGGTCGCACGCACCGGAAAACAGCACCGAACCTTCTTCGTTCAACGCCAAGGCGTTTATCGCCGACTTGTGCTTCTCCAACGTCGCTATCAACACGTGCTTTTTCTCTCCATCCGGTTTGCCCCATACTCGGATCCGTTTATCGGCGGATCCTGTGTATACGGTTCCGTCTCTGGATACAACCACCGCATTCACAGCGTCCTCGTGAGCCTTGACCGACTCAACGCAACGCAGATCGCAAGCACACCATATCTTCATGCTCTTATCCCAAGACACTGAGTAGATAATGTTGTTATAAACGGCGAGCCCTGTGACGGCGTCTGCATGCTGGATCCAGAGCTGTTTCCGGTGACGCCGTACGGTGACGTAGTTCTTGGGAAGGAGGAAACAGCGGAGACGGTCGTTGACGGTGGGAAGAGTGGTGACCATCTGGTATCTTTTTTTATCTGGAAGTAATTTCCAGACTCGAATTTTAGAGTCCTGGTGAGTGGTGAAGAGCTTGCCGTTGCAGAACGTGAGGGCCTTAGTGGAACCGGAAGAGGAATGTTGGGAGCCGAAGGAGTGGAGGAGGCCGGTGCAGGTGTGGCGGTCGTAGACGGTGATTTGGTGGGAGGAAGCGGCGTAGAGGTGGTCGCTGTGGACGGCGAGGCAGGTGAGGGGGTGAGAGGGGTGGGGGTTGAGAGAAGCAAGGCAATGTTGAGAAACGAGGTAGCGCAAGCCATGGGAGGGAAGTTTCTGGAGAGAAGGAACAGAAGGGTGGCTCTGGACGGAGAGGTTGCTCAGGAGACTGCTAGTAGTAGTGCTGGTGCTAGTGGAAGAAGGTGAGTCGGATGAAGTGGTATCGTCGGAAGCCGGTGGCTTCTTGGTAGAGGGGATGGTGGCGGTGGCACAGGAAGCGGAGGAGCAGGAATCGAGCCATGATGAGAGGAGGCGCATGGCGGAGAGTGTAAAGAGACGGTGGAAAAGAGAGAAGAGAAAGAAGGAAAAGCGTAAAGAAGGAAGGTGAAAGGAAAGATTAAAAAGAAGGGAAGAAGAGAGAGAGAGGAGTTGGCCAAGGAAATAGGAGGGGAGGAAGAGGATAACTTAGGGAGGTAAAATGGAAAAAACAGAGTTGGGAATAACGATAAAAAAGGATTGTATCAAAAAAAAAAAAAAGATGAGGAGGTAAAATGGAAAAAACAGAGTTGGGAATAACGATAAGAAAGGATTGTATCCAAAAAAAAAAAAAGATGAGAAAGGAAGGAAGGCGAGGGAGGTCAGGTGGGACCAGATTTTGTTAGTTACTCATGGCGCTTGCTTTGTTTACGCTTCTATACGCATTCGCATATACAATATATACCCTCTACCATTTGTCACGGCCGAATTAATTAAACTATTTTCTCCAGCTACCGTAATAATAACTTTATGAAATACTAGTAATTGCTTCCAAATGCATTTTTTAACATTTACAAGTACTTGCTCAAATTAAAATGACTGTTGCCTCATTTCATTAACCGCTATAAGATCCTCCAAAAATATCTAATCTACATGTGCATCTTGTAGTTGCTTTTTTGATGACAAGTGTAGCGTTTTCAAAGAATCACTATAAAATCATTTACAACAATGTATTTTGTAGTGATTTGCTTAAGCATTACTATTTAGATTTGAACCACTATAAATTCATCACTTTAACCGCTATTAAAAGATAATTTTTTTTTGATAATGTTGAGATCTAATGCTTAAGCAGTCAAAACATCTTTCATTGAAACTGTTAAGACCAAAACCTACTGGTGATATATACCTTAATCTGTCATATGGAAAATAAGAAATAACATTAGTCGGCCCTTAGCATTTATTTATAATTTTTATACTTAATTGGTACTCATCAGGTTTTAAGTGTAGGATATAAGTTGTAACGCAAATTGTAACACAAACTACTAGGTACTACATTAGGACAAGATGTAGTAGTAATTTTCTTATAGGATGCCGATTTGTAATTTTTTTGGTATACTTACTGCCAAAGTAATGGAAGCTTACGTGAAGGCAGCATTGCAAAATTTTGAATATTTCAAAGAAGACATTGCATCATTTAAAAGTTTACTATTCGGTGCCAATGGAGTAGTTTAAGGACAAAATCTCTTCAACCCTTAAAATAAAGCAAAAAAAAAAAAAAAAGGAAAAATATCTGAAAAAGAATTTTAAAAATACTCAAGGATAAAACAGTGTGCTAAATATGCATAATGCCAGAGAGATGTGAGGACCTAATCTGTCCTTTTCAAAATTTAATGGAAATGACAGATAAATCCCTCTAAGTTTAAAAAAAATGCACCCTTAGTTTTGATAAGAGATTAACAAATTTAGATAACGTTTTAACAAGTTTTGATAAGAGTTTCGCAAATTCCAATTAAAAATTCACCACTTGCTATAATGATAAGGTATTGATTCCTACTTCTGATAAAATCTTATCAAAACTTGTTAAAACTTTATATTAATTTGTTAAACCCTTATCAGAAGTGAGAATCAATACTTTGACATTGTAGCAAGTGGAGAATTTTGAATTGCAATTTGTGAAAATCATATCAGAACTTGTTAAAACTTTATTTGAGCTTGTAAAACCCTTAGCAGAAGAAATAGGTGAAAATCAATATCTTGTCATTGTAGCAAGGGCTGATTTTTGAATTGAAATTTGTAAAAATCTTATCAGAACTTGTTAAAACCTTATCTAAACTTGTGAAACTATTATAAGAAGTGGGAATCAATTCATTACCATTGTAGCAAGTGGTAACTTTTGAATTGACATTTGTGAAAATGTTATCAGGACTTGTTAAAACCTTATCTGGATTTGTTCAACCCTTATCAAAATTAGAAGCACGTTTTTTAAAATTAGAGGGATATATTTGTCATTTCCATTTAATTTTGTAGAGGACAAATCAAGCCCTCACATCTCTATGACATTATGAATATTTGGAACACCTTATTGTCCTTTAACATTTTTTAAAGTTCTTTTTCAGAGATTTTCTCAAGAAAATAATTTCATTTTAATTTTCAAGTCCTAAATCAAATCGGAAATTTTGAGTTACTCATTGGAATCTATTGTGAACTACTATATATCATTAATAATCTAATTCTGCCTTTGAAATCCTTCAGACTATCAATTAAGTTATATTAATCTAAAATAAAATGCTGTCTTGACCCTATATGCCTAGGGGATTGAAGGAAAAAAAAAACGGGTAGGGACATTGATGTAAGCCTAGTAAAGGTAAATTTTCCCAGAAAAAAAGGTCAGATTGAAATTTGTATTTGGCATGTAGTGTTGACATGAATTGATAGCAATGACAGATATATGGAGAAATTCTATCTTTTAAAGTTTAAAGTTAGGTTTGATAAAAAAAAAAAAAAAAAAAAGTTTAAAGCTAGGCGTACTAGTTATAGAGTATTAATAATTTATTTTAGAATATACTGTACCTAGTTAATTTCAAAATTTTTAAAATTATTATAAAATTTGAAAACTATATTTGTTATTCATTTTGATTATGTCGTCTGAATTTAGCGATAAATTTCTTAATATTCAATAATATATTTATATATAATATATAAACCCCACTATTCATAGTTATGAATAGTACAACTTATCTTTTATATTTCATGTAACAATTTCAAGTGCATGATCCGTGCCAAAAATTTTAATCCGAGTTCCAGGCATTCAGTCATAGTTAAGCCTATGAGTCCACTTACCATTCCGCACTTGGACGAAGATTGGCATGAGGTCTACGTGGATAGTGCTTCATCTCCGGTATCATAAACGGTGGGCACTATAAAAAAAATGTGGTTTATTAGCGGTTAAAAATGTGTAAAACTGCTACAAACAACTTTAATAGTGGTTGCCAAAACTGTTACAAAATTCACTATTGCAAACGGATTTGTAGCGATTCAACGTAACCATTATTCAAGTAACACAACCGCTATTACATTTGTAGCGCGGCTCATTCCAACCGCTACAAGATGCTTATGTTGATAACACATTATCTGTCAAAATTGTAGCGGTTATAAAATCACTATAAATGTTGGTGCCACAATTTACGTGGCAGGAAATAAAAAATAAAAATTTGGCTCAATTTTTGTAGCTACTAAATTGCAATCGGAATTTCTAAAAAATGGCGCCAACACCTTTGTAGCGGTAGTTAAATTGCTACTAATATAATATGAAATTTCAAAAGTAGCGCCAAAAATTTAATCCCATTTCGCGTTTAAATTTACAACAGCTACAAAATTGTGAAATAAAAAAAATACAATTATTTGACTCCATTTTTATAATATTGGATTGAATAGTTATTATTTAAGTAGCTTAGCTAATAGTAGTTATTATTTAAAAAGAATTATTAAATTAAATTAGATAAGTATAAATTTTATATAGGTACTATTATCGAGGATATATAGGTAATAAGGAGTTATTATATTGTCTACAATATGCTGATCATTATGGAAGGAATATTGAAAACGGTGAGGAAATGTCTTTCAATTTCTGGACCAAACAAAATAATGAAAATTAATATTATGAGAGGGAAAAATGTTGAAATCAAAGAATGAAAGTTTTTTTTACCATATTTGATCACCTTGCTTAGCTCCTTAGCTCTTAAAAAAAAATTTCCAAATGAGAGAAAATAAAAGAGAAAAAGGGTTGAAAGAAATGGAGGAGTGTTTGAAATGAGGTGTGATGAGGGTATTTATAGGGATCTACATAGCACTTGTAATAGTTAATGTGATAGGTTTTATAGTGGTTGATGTTTGTAACGGTTAGTAGGACGTTCTTTGTAGTGGTTTTGATATTTATAGCGGTTTTATTTGATTTTGTATATAAAACCGCTATAAATATTGTTCTAAATTTTTTTTTAAAAAAAATATAAACTAAGATTTACAAGAACAAAAGCATAATTTGTTTAATCTTTCTTAATCGCCATCCCTACAAGAATTGGGTAAAGAAAATGTTAGTGTGGTTTTATTTTGTACAAAAATTAAATTTAAATGATGTGAACTTAAAAGATGCACCGAACTATGGGTAAATTGACATTATCTTCAAGGAAGAAGTTTTCAAAATTGGCGAGCTGAAATGACTCACTATCGTAGGTGATGTTATCACCATCACCCATGTCGTAAATATTTTGAGGCTTTAAATGAACCACCATGTTCCAATCCCTATGCCTCTCGTCCTTGACATAATAAACTTGGTGTGCTTCTGAGGCAATAATATATGGCTCATCATCTTCAGATTGACCAGTGTGAATTGGCCGGGAGAAATTGACTGATGTGATGCCTAAATCATCAGTTGTGAGTTAAAGAGGCAAGCTTCACCCAAAGTCGGGGGGGGGGGGGTGAATTGGGTGATGTGATAAATTTCTCTCATGCTAATACCCCTGTAAGTCTTACGAGTAGCAACGTTCTCTCCTGCTTGCACCTTGTAAGTCTTACGGGCAGAAAGTACTCATAGGAATTCTCTCAACTGCTTCTCTCGTAAGGATATCTACCCTTTCAAGGTTCGTGTAACTTAAGATCAAATGAAAATATGATTTGAAATGCACACAGACTCTCCCACAGAGCAAATATGATAAACACTGAAGTACAATATGAATACAGAGAAAATATGAAAAAAGAGACTCTTGTAAGTATTACTACAAGCCTTCGTTTGATGTTCTTCTCTCCTTGATAGTATCTGATGCTCTGTATTTATAGTTAGCTGATTTTTTCCGTTGCGTGATAGCCATTGTGGAGTGGAGCATAGCATTGTAGAGCGGCATGTGTGCGTTTGAAATCTCCAGACAATATATCATGGTAGGTCTGTAACGTGCATGTTTAGCTGGTCAACTTTGAATAAAATGATTATGTCTGCCGTTGTTTGACTTTCTCTGTGCATCTCTGATTCAAACATTCAATCTCCTGTTTCACACTTGAAGTATATTTTAAATGATGTTTTATAATAATAATAATAAGTGAAATTAGAATGAATAGATAACATTAAACCATGTTCGGATTGATCGTTGTAAGTCTGTTGTATTTTGTTTTCTGACAGAGCATCACTCGAGTGCACAGAGCCCTACTCGAGTGCAACATCATATTTCCTCTTCTGCTTTAGCATTTGAGTTGCACTTCTATGCGAAAATGCAAGAGTGCATTTTCTCACTTGCAAGTATTGTGGGTCCTCACTCGAGTGCATGTGTATTTTGTACTATGGACTCACGTCTCTGGATAACACTTGCAACATATTATTCAAGAGTGTGATTTTACACTTACAAGTGATATGGGTCCTTACTCGAGTGATGATGTCTCACTGAGTGCACCATTGTATTTCAGCTTCAGGCTTTACTTCTGAACAACACTCATACTAAGTTTTGCAAGAGTGAGATTTTGCACTTGCAAGTGTTGTGGGGTCCCTACTCGAGTACTAAGATGTTCACTCGAGTGCATCAGTAATTATTTGCTCTGGACAACCTTTTGCTTGGCACTTGTATCAAAATCAGAAGAAGTGTGTTTTCTCACTTGCGAGTGTTGCTCCATCACTCGAGTACCAAAGTCATTGCTTGAGTGCACTTCTAACTTTTAGCTCTTCCTTGCTCTCGGGTAAACACTTCCTATTCCACACTTGTAGGACTCGAGTGAGCTTGAGTCTCTCACTTGAGTATTGAGTCCGTGCTCAAGTGCAACGGCCATTTTCTTTCTCTGACTTTGCTCTTTGTCAAAAACTTCTATGAGTGTGCCTTTATGCCTGAGTGCAAATCTGGTCATCACTCGATTGCAATGCCTCTCACTCGAGCATTGCTGAAAAATGTTTGAATTGAGTGGCTTTCTGTAAAATACTTTCAGGCTTACACTTCTTGGACTCGAGTACAAAATGGATTCTCACTTGAGTACGAGCTTATCACTCAAGTGCATCAGTTAAAATGACAGCAACCATCATTGAACCTTGTGAAATGCATTTGGTAATCAATTGAATCAATGTTTATGACTTCAAAACATAAGTTTCTTACCAAAATACATAATCATCTTTTGTTATTAGCAAAACTTGGATTCTAACATTCTCCCCCTTTTTGATTATGACAAACCTTAGTGATGAATTTAAGGACTCGATTGAATAGAAAAGTTGTTGAAAACATTCTTAAGATTTCCAAAACACTTTTAGGATTTCCAAATGCACTTTCACTAAAGTTTTGAGTTACTTGACTTACTTAACTTCAAGAACTTCCTGAAAAACTTTCAATGGCCACTTAAGGTAAAGATAAGTTGTAATACCACAAGGATTGAATAATAAACTTATTGAACACTTAAAGAACATGAAAATAAACTTGGATTCATTTATAAACTCGAAAAGTACATTGGTAGACAGAAAATCAAAAGCTACCCAGATGACATCCAAATACACCCATATAACCCTAAAAACATAAAAAATCAGCAGCTAACAACCCATAACCCAAACACTTTCCCTTAATCTAGCCCTAGCCCATATCAGTCCAGTAGACAACTCAAATAACATCACATGTTCTTCTTGTTAGATTTAATGTTTTGATGATAACAAAACTTTTTAGAAATGTTTTGCATGAGATCTTAATTAATTTTACATTGCAAAGGATAAAAAAGAAAGAAGTTTATCTATGAACAAATCACTTGAAGTGATTGCCAAAGTTTATAGATCACTCGAGTTATATGGGATATAACTCGGGTGAATATTAAGATCGAGTAGCGCACTTCCAGTGATTTTTTAATGAACTCGAGTGATATATTGAAAGTTGACATATCACTATTAGTGATATCAGATCACTTGAAGTGAATTCCTAGTGCACTCGAGTCAACACCAAAATCACTTGAAGTGATTTCCAAAAAGGTAAGATCACTTTCAGTGAATATATAGTCCACTTGAGTGAACATCAGATCAACTTGAAGTGATATCAGATCACTTCAAGTGAATACACATTCAACTCAAGTGAAGTTTAGAACCACTTGAAGTGATGATGAATCACTTCCAGGATTGTAGAATCACTTGAAGTGATAACCAAAATACTAGATCACTTCAAGTGAATTGGTAGTGAACTCGAGTGATATTATAAATTTGACATATGCATAAAGATAGTTTTCAAGATCACTTCCAGTAATGATAACTCACTTGAAGTGAAGTCTAAAATTAGTATTGGTTACAGTATTAACCTTATCTTCTGAGTGTATTACTGGTAATACACAACGATTAGAATTCAAAGTCTTCAGAGAGCAAAAGTAAATAATGGCAGGAGCATTTGACTACTCTATCACTGGTAATACACAACAATCAGAATTTAAAGTCTTCAGAGAGCAACAGTAAATAATAATGGAATAATTTGTCAATAGAAAGATCCTTCTGCAATGGGAAAATATTCAAATACTCACAATGGCTCTCAAATAACCTCTATATAATACTAAAGAACTCAAGCGAGAAGATGAACGAACGAAAATGAACAATCATCTTAGGAAAAACATTCTCTTACTCTGTTATTTATTCTTTTCATATATTATACTTCAGTGATTCTATTTTTACTTTGTGAGAGAGATTTTTATTACAAACTCAATATTTGTTATTAGGACAATTGAAGGTTATGGAACCTTGAGTTGGGGATTGGTTTACATAGTGTAAGGGGGAGCTAGTGTCCGAGTGAAGGAACTTGTTGTGCACTGAGGTGCCAAGAACCCACTGAATCTTGGAAGATATAGTGAAACTCTCAGAGAAGCTCTGAGGACTGGATGTAGGTCAAAGTGGTTGTGGCCGAACCAGTGTAACTCTTGGTTTATACTTCGGTGATATTTCTTCTAACTCTTAATTGCTTAAATTTCCTGTCAATTTTTATATATGGTTCAAAATTTCTGTCATCACCCAATTTACCCCCTCCTCTTAAGTAAAATGCTTGCACTAACATTTGGTATCAGAGCATAGGTTTTCTTGTTCTGGTCTAACAACCTAAGAAGGATCCAATGGTAAGATGGGTGAAGGAATACTTCCCGAATGATCTTTAATCACCAGACCGCCAGGTTTCAGTGGAGAACACTTTTCTTTATAGAAAGCAAAGTTCAGAGTATTTGTAATGGCTACAAAATACGGACTATGGGACGTGATTGAGAATTGGAACTATCAACCTGAAAAAATTGTAGATTCACAGAAGGTTCCTAAGATACTAGCAGAATTTGAGGAGAATGACAAGAAACTCATTACTCTCAACAGCATGGCAATTCTAATAATTCAAAGTGCCTTGAGTCAGAACAAGTACTTCAGGATTTTCATACTTCCAACGGCTAAGGAAATGTGGCAAGCCTTGGAAATAGCTCACAAAGGAACTTTAGGAATAAAAGAAAACTAGATCAACACTTTAATTACTGAATTTGACATACTTCGAATGAAATCAGGTGTGTCAATAGCTGAATTTAAAATTAGATATACTCATCTTGTTAATCAACTTGCAATACTTGGGAAAGTCTATGTTCAACATACCCAAGTATGAAAGATACTAAACATACTCTCTAAAGAGTGGGAGGCCAAAGTTACTGCGATAGAAGAACCGAAAGGCGAATCAATGCTATCAGTTGCTTCTCTATTTGGAAGTCTCTGAATATGAAAGTAAATTAAAGTTCAAAAGTGAACTTGAAGAGATTGATAATAAGAAAAAGAAAAGCCTAGCACTAAACACAAAAGAGGAAACCCAAGAAGATGATGAACATTTCAATGATGACGAAATAGGTATGATAATAAAATGATTTAGGAAATTTTACAAGAAAGGCCAGTGATTCAGAAATTTCCAAAAGGGTGGAACAAGCAGAAAAGAACACATAATCTACTATGAATGTGGAAAATTAGGACATATCAAATTAGAATGTCTAGAAATGGTTCTGAAGAATAAAGAAAAGAGAAAAGGCAAGTTTTTCAACAAGAAGAAAGCTTTTGTATTTGCTATATAGGGAGATAGTTCCTCTAACGAAGATAGCGATGAAAAAGAAGTAGCTAATATCTGTCCGGTTGCTTCAGAAGAGACAGAAGAAGAAGAAGAGGTAACATATTCTGATCCTACCAATGATGAATTACTTTTCAAATATAATGCTTTATATTATGAATTCATCAAAGTAGTTAAAGAATTAGTTGTTTTTAAAAAGAGGAACAAAAATCTTGAAGAAAAACTCGAAGATTTATTAGAAAAAGATTGTGAAAATTTTCCTTCCTTGAAAAAGAAAAACACTAATCTCACTAGAGCTGTTGAAACATTCACCAAAGGTAGTGAAATGTTAAATGTGATTTTAAAAGATTAAAAATTTGTAAATGATTGATCTGGTATTGGATATGATCTAAAATCATAAAAAAAAAAGAAAGGAAGGAAGAAAACAGAAGATAAGACATATGAGTTATTTTCAACATTTTGTACATACATCGAATCCTTTTGCATATTGCAATTATTGTAATAGAAAGGGTCACTATACTTCATCATGCATTCATAAAAAGAAAGGAAAAATAGGAACTTACAAATGGGTACCTAAAGGCTCATTTGTTTAGAAAATAATCTATAATAACCCAAAAGGACCCAAAAAGATATGGATACCTAAGATTTAATTGTATTTGATTGCAAATATGCTTTAAAGCATCCAAAGGCAACAAATGGTATATAGATAGTGGATGCTCCAGACATATGACCAGTAATTTCAAAAGTTTTACCATGTTGCAACCTAAAGAAGGTGGAAAGGTAAAATTTGGAGGAAATCAATCTGGAAAAATAGCAGGAATTAGTGAAATAAAAAATGATAAAGGTATACAAGTCAAAGACATATATTACGTTGAAGGATTGTACCACAATTTGCTGAGCATGGGTCAAAGTACAGATAAAGACAACTAGGTAATATTTGACTCAAAAGAATATCTAATTGTTAACAAGAAAGATTTACAATTAGATAAGAAGAATATCAAAGCAAATTTTAGAGTGAAAAGGGAAGGTAACTGCTATACTCTTGATATAAGTTGAAATATCTTTGAGAACTATTTTTTAAGAAACATCGATGAAAGTTGGCTATGCCATAAAAGACTAGCTCATGTCAATATGCACCAACTGGCAAGTTACTCAAAAAGGATTTAGTAATTGGTTTATCTAAAGTAAATTTAAAAAACGATTTGATTTCTGACACATGTCAGAAGGGTAAAAAACAAAATAATCTTTCAAATCAAAAAAATGAAATCACAACATATAGACCACTTTAACTGCTGCATATGGATTTAGTTGGATCGTCAAGAATTAAAAGTTTTGATGGTAACTTATATTCATTGATCATTGTTGATGATTTTTCTAGATTTGCATGGACTATTTTCTTATCATCAAAGATGAAACCTTAAGTGAATTTATTGTTTTTGCCAAGAAAGTGCAAAATGAGAAAGGTAAGTCTATTGCAGGTATTAGGACAGATTACGGTAGAGAATTTGAGAATCAAGCTTTTGGAGAATATTGTGACACTAATAGGATTGATCACAACTTCTCTGCTCCAAGGACACCATAACAAAATAGAGTCGTGGAATGAAAGAATAGAGTACTCATTGAAATGGCTAGAGCAACGCTGAATGAAAAAAAATGTATCTCAAGTTCTCTGGGCCGATGCAATGAGCACATCATGCTATATTTCAAACAAAACCTACATCAGAACAAAATTTGGAAAGACACCATACGAACTATATAAAGGAAGGAAATCAAACCTCGTTCATATGCACATCTTCAGTTGTAAGTGTTTTATTCATAATAATGGTAAAGAAACCCTAGAAAAGTTTGATTCTAAAACTGATGAAGGAGTATTCCTAGGTTATTCTAATCGAAGTAAAGCATACAGAGTATTCAATAAATGAACATGTGTTGTTGAAGAATCAATTCATATTGTATTCGATGAATTTGAATCCTCTGACAAAATTATTGATGATGAGCAAGAAATAGTGTTAAATCAAGAAAATGATCAACCTAATTCTAAGCCTTACCATCTAGAAAATGACCAAACCAAAGAAGAAGAACAACCTTTAGGACAACCTAAAGCCAGGAAATACAAGAGTCATCCTTTAGAACAGGTTATAAAAGATGTAAATGAGGGTGTTAAAACTAGAAATAAAATCTTTAATAAAGTCATTTTTTCTGCATTCATTTCTGAAATAGAACCTTCCAATATTGATAAAGCCCTACTAGACAATGATTGGGTTATAGCAATGTAGGAAGAACTCAATCAATTTGAAAGAAATCACGTTTGGGATTTGGTACCTCGATCTAAAGATCATTTGATTGTTGATACTAAATAGGTACTCAAGAACAAATGTGATGAATCTGCAATCATTGTCAGAAACAAGGTAAAATTGGTGGCCAAAGGCAATAATCAAGAAGAAGGTATTGATTATAAGGAAACATATGCTCCAGTAGCAAGATTGGAAGCTATATGAGTACTCTTAGCCTTTGCATGCATCAAGGGATTCAAACTTTATCAAATGGATGTAAAGAGTGCATTTCTAAATGGATATATCATTAAGGAATTCTATGTAGAACAACCTCCAGGTTTTGAACATGTCACTAAGCCCGATAATGTTTTGAAACTAAGAAAAACTTTATATGATTTAAAACAATCTCCTAGAGCT
This sequence comes from Inga laurina, assembly GCA_963855925.1. Classification (NCBI taxonomy): domain Eukaryota; kingdom Viridiplantae; phylum Streptophyta; class Magnoliopsida; order Fabales; family Fabaceae; genus Inga; species Inga laurina. The sequence goes on from OY979709.1 coordinate 17,199,377, forward strand.
TGGTATGAAAGACTTAGTAAATTTCTCATCGATTAAGATTTTATACGAGGAAAGGTTGATACAACACTCTTTATAAAATAAAAAAGAAATGATATTTTGATAGTCCAAATATATGTTTATGATATTATTTTCGGTGCTACTAACAAAAGCAGTGCAAGGAATTTGCTGAGATAATGTAGGGGGAGTTTGAGATGTCAATGATGGAAGAATTAAATTTCTTTCTTGGTTTGTAAATCAAACAAAGAAACAAAGAAATTTTCATATCTCAAACAAAATATTTAAAGGAGCTATTAAAGAAGTGTGAAATGGATGAAGCTAATAGAATGGATACACCAATGAGCTCAACTACGTTGCTTGATGCAGATGTCAAAAGAAAAGATTATAACATCACAAAGTAAAGGGGAATGATTGGATCATTACTCCATCTAATTGCAAGCAGACTTGACATCCAATTCAGTGTTGGAATGTGTGCTAAATATTACTCAGCTATAAAAGAATCACATGCTAAAACTGTCAAAAGAATTTTTAGATATCTTACCAACACAACAGAATTAGGTATTTGGTATCCTATAGGAAGAAATGAATATCTAGTTGCATATTCAAACTCTAATCATAGAGGATACAAGACTAACAGAAAGAGTACCAGTAGGCAATGCCAATTTCTTAGAGTTTCACTCGTATCTTGGTTTAGCAAGAAGTAAAGCACAATGTCTCTTTCGTCAATAGAAGTGGAATATGTAGCATCATCAAGTTGTTGTGCACAAGTACTGTGGCTAAAACAACAATTGCAAGATTTTGGTATACATTTGAAGGAGATACCTATCTACTGTGACAATACTAGCACGATAAGCTTGGCAAAGAATCCAGCCCAACACTCTAGAACCAAGCATATCAATGTTAGACATCATTTCATTAGAGATCATGTTCAAAAGAAGGATGTCAAAGTTATATTCATTTCAACTCATCTTCAAACAGTAGACATTTTCACAAAACCTCTTGTAAAAGTTCAATTTATATTTATAATAAGAGAATTGGGAATGGTAAATCCCAATGAATTGTGAGTAAATTTATGTATTTAAATTAAGTTTACATTATTTTTTGATGATTTAATTACTGACTTAAGCATCGGAGTATCTAAAAATATGTTTTGCAGGATACTCTATTTTCTGTTTAATAATAGAGGAAAGCAACAAGGTAATCACTTGGAGTAAATTTTCACATCACTCAAGTGATCAGGAAGTTTAAAGGAAGAACTCGAGTGATCTGCAATTTGTCTGGTAATTACTGGAAGTCACTATAGTGAATGGTGAAATAACTCGAGTAAATCTGGAAAGTAACACTAGTGAGGTAAGTATTTCAAGCCTAATTGGAGTAATTTTAATATCACTTCCAGTGATAAATCAATTAACTCGAGTGAAACGTTTTTGTTACTTGAGTGAATTAGCTCAAAAGCATATAACTAAGTGATTTCATTAGTCCACAGCTAGTGCTAACCTGAATCACTCGAGTAATCTAGAAAATCACTGGAGTGAAGGTTATATAAGTGTTTATATCAGTTTTGTTTACCGTGACTCTTCATCTTCATTTTCTCATCATCATCTTCCTCGTCTCTCCTTTCTCGACAACTCTCTTCTCCAAAAACTCAAACCCTAACCAAAGTAATCGATTTCCTATAAATCTCCGATTAGCCTCACTATCTTTCATTTCCATTCAACTTACTTCTGATTTTTAGCAAATCTCAAATCCTAAAAACCCTTTATTACAATGTTTCAGAATCGTAAATCTTATTTTCTTCTCCGTCAATTGCTAGAACCAAATTACCCAATGTTATTCAAAATTCTCCATCTCCCTCACCACCTTCCAAGAGACCCAAGTATAAGCCAAAGGTCAGAGAAGAAACTCTATCGAAATCTCCTCCGAAAACTAAAGGTATAGTCATCCAAGAACCCATGATTACAAGATCCCAATCTAAGATTACAGCTGCACCAAAAGGAAAAAGGAAGGGAAAAACTCATCCCGAAGGGGAAGCCGACATTTAGGAATCAAATTTGAGAGCAAAACTTATAAGGTCTCAACATATTCTCACATAATCATCTGTGCCTAAAAGATCTTGTTACAATACAGTGTCAGAACAAGGTATTAGAAGTGAAATTCCTACTCCTACCTCTCAACCGTCTGAGTCTCAACCCAATGTACCTGAGCTTCTTTTTCCTTCTTCTGGTTCCAATATTCCTGAGTTCAAGGTAAACAATGTCATAGTTTGCAAGAAGGCAATTTTGCCCAGTAGTGTATGTGGACTTTACTGAGCTTAAAAAGGATTTTCAGTTGGAATTATATCCCTTCCTGGAACAATATGACTCTTGGCTCATATTAAGGATTTCTTATAATCTAATTGTAGTAAAATATTTTTATTGCAATATGAAAATAACTAACATATTTGACATCCAAGGAAGAGTGATTAAGGAGAAAATAGAGACAAGTGGTAATAGTCAAAAGGCTTTGCTTTCAGCAGATTTGATTAACACCTATCTAGGTTTAGAAGATGTCCCTAAGAGCTCTCACAAAATATTTCATATTCATGATCTTATAAACATCTTTAGACTAGAAGACCCCAGTAAGCGTTTACCCAAAACACCTGCTACATTGACTGATGTACAAAGAGCTGTATTTTATATTTACTCACGCAGTATGGTCAACAAGGCAAGAAATTTCACACACAGTTCTAGGAAGGATTTGCAGATGATGGCATCCCTTATGACAAATGAAAAGATGAATGTAGGTGACTTAATCCTCCAGGAAATTAGAAGATTCAGGTTTCATTCCACTAAGACTATTACAATTCCTTATCTACAACTGGTCTCCTTCATCCTCTCAATGCATAATATCTGGCATTTAATCCCCGGAGGTAAGATAGTAAGGGTTCCTAAATTTGGAAAAAATCATTTAACAAGAATAGGAATCTCAGTGCTTCTTAGAGTTTCTAAGACTCAGACTAGTCATTCTTAACCTCTAGCTAAACAAAAGAAGAAAAGCCATACACCAGGACGTTCTCCTTCTAAGGTCGATAAGGCTCAATCTTCTAGAGCAGCATCTCTAAGACCCTCATTTATAGGAGCCACTCTACAGGCATATGTACAAGATTCTTTTTAGGCTGCTGTCATTGATATCAAGAGTCTAATGCTTACTTGGTTGAAAAAGTGGATGACCAAGTAAGAGTTTTGGTGGAAGCCATGAACAACAACTTTAAGATCCTTTTTTACCACACTCAGAGGATAAAGGAGATACTGAGATCACATTTGGGCAATCCCATCCCTGAGACTGCTCCTGCTTATACTTCTGCTCTATCTACCTCTTCTTAGGTATAGCCACTACTCTTCTTGATTTCACAGCTATTCCCTTCGTTCCTGCTACCACTGGCACTCCAGTCACAGCCACAACTCCTGCTCCTTATGATACCACCATACCATTATCCTCTACCACACCTATATTTGACACCATTTCACCTTTGATCTTCCTCAAGAAGATCCCATTCTACAGTCTCCTTCTCATTCACCTTAGTCTCATTACTCAGACTCTAACTTTCTTACAGAGGAGATTGTGATCCTAGACTCTGTTACAACTGATATCAACCTCTTACTGAGTTTGCACATATTTTATGTAATATCCCAAAAAGTGATTAAGGGCTAATGACTTTAAAAGTGGATATAATTATTGTTGAATAAACACTTTTGGAGAATGTGTGATGGGAATTTGGATATTTTAATGATTCCAATGGCTTCCTTGTGAAAATTTATGTGGGAATGATGTTTGGTATGAAAATGGAACCAAGGGAAGCAAAGATGCAAAATCTAAAATTCTGTCCAGTGAAATTCTATTCTGGGCAGTCCGTTTGTGTGAACGTTTTTAATGACCAAATGGTATCTCAAAATTCTGAAATTTTCCAGTCTTATAGTTCACATCTCAAGCTTCAAAATGGACATATAATTTGTTCCATTTTGTTTTGTGAACTAGGAGATATAACTGTCCAAAGTTTGGGATGGAAACTGAACTCTGTTTTGGGGCAGTGATGAGTTTTATGTAATTCTGGAATTGTGTGGTGATTTTTAGTAATGGTCCATATTTTTCCTATAAAGAGGACTTAAATACCTTTCATTTGGCTTTGGAATCACCTCATTTCAATTTTTCTAGAATTAGTTATGATTTTTCAAAGTTTGGGCAGAAAATCTGCCAGAAAATCCGAAAATGGGAATTATGACATCATCTCACTAAAAGATGACATCAGCATGGAATTAGATATATTCTCATCTTCTTCAGCTCATTTCTGTCGTGATGAACCAGCTGCACTAGTGAGAGAAAGTTGAGAGCTCTTAGAGAGAGAAAGAGGAGAAATCTCGCAAGGTAAGCCGATTTCTCCGACGATTTAGCTCCTAACGCGTATAACTCCGATTCTAAACTACTCCTCTTTGTTCTTTAAGGTTTGGAAAGCTCAAATTGGGTGTTTTAAAAGTTAGGGTTTGCTGCCATTTTTGGGAAAAGCTTGTTGGAGCTTGAGGTAACTTCCAAACCTTCGTATATTAACTATTCTGGCTGTTGTGGGCAATTTAATCGGTGAAATTTCGCCGGATTGCCATTGGTTTTAAATTTTGGAAATTGAGTTTCCTAGGGGTTATGCTGCCCAAATTGGGTCTTAATGTTAGTTTTAACCTAATGTAATGGTTAATAAAGTGGTTAGGAGTAGAAAGGAACGCGTTTACGGAGCCGAAATCGTAAAACCCCGATTTTCCCCGGAGAACTCATAAATTTCGGCCAGCTCTAGAAATGGGTCTTAGAGTTGGATTTTCAATGATTTGATGGTTCCATTGAGTTCAGGAGCGAAAATTAGGTGGGGTTACAGTTGGGCACTTTTTCAAAAAAGGCCGAGAAAGCATAATTACGGAAACACCCCTAAAACCCTAAAAGTAGGGCTGCCAAGGGCAATTTCGTAATTTGATATTGAATTTGATAATTCTGAGTACGGAAATGGATTCCTTGGGCGGAAATATGTTAGGATAGCCCATATTAGAATTTCGAGAAAAGTGCAACCGGTCCGGGTATGGCGGGCCCAGGCCGGGTCCCCGGGGGTATTTTTGTAAATTTTCATTATAGACTCATATAACCCTAAGTAACACTATGGAAGTGTCTAAATAGTGCATTTGGAATTGTAGGATTCGATATTTGCCGCCCTCGTGAGCCAACTACGCCAGCGAACGTCAGAAAGGAACGAGGTAGTGACTTTTCTTTTGTACCATATATGATGCATTGTATGTGTGTTATATCGTTGATTTGTAATGAATTCGTATGCTGCGACATCTGTGGATTTGTGTTAGCACTGTCATTCCAATAGTCCCTGAGTAGCTAACAACGGTTCGGGTTAGGACGGTGTGCCTTCCCGGCGGAGAAAGGGGATGAGGATGAGGTGTGATATATGTGATTATGTGAGCCGAAAGGCTATTTGTGGAGGCCGACGGGCCATTTGTGAAAGCCGAATAGCTGTATGGGCTATGAGGCTATATGTATGCACTGCCACGCCAATAGTCCCTGAGTAGCTAACAACGGTTCGGGTTAGGCGGTGTGCCTTCCCGGCGGAGAAAGGGGATGAGGGTGGAGTGTGATTTGTGGTGCTGCTGCTGTATGATGATTTGCTTACATGCTGTGTGCTTATGTGTGGTATAAATGTTTTGTTACTACTGGGATTCTCTTGAATCTCATTCTTTCCTTTAACTAACCTTTCAGACAGGGCGAGTGGCTCTAAGGAGAAGCGTACGACCCGGAGCGGTTAGAATCCTGTAGGGACATTTATTTTGGTTATGTTGGTTTAACCTGTTGGACAGGGTGTCTGTATATTATGTTGGTTGTAAAGAATAGTTGAACGTAGTTGTGTAGTCCCCTATATGGAGGTTGTAAACCCTTTTTGTGTATGAATGGAACCCGGGGGTTGCCGGGATTGCTATTAGATATTCTGATATGAATGAATGTGAATTAACTGCACAGGTGATTATATTCGATAATTGAACTTGAGGCCGGAATAGGAAAGAAGTTTTGAAAATTTTATAAAGTCCCTACTTCACAGGGAGTTCTAAATGAGTTTTGAACTATTCGACGGTCTCTAAACCAATTTAATTACGTAATATCGAATTATAATTACGCTATTTAAGGCAGGGGGTTACATTTTGGTATCAGAGCTGTAGTTCCTGGCAAGGGTAGAGGTTGCTAGGATAGATCCCTTAGATAGTAGTAGGGATAGAAGATTATCTGTGAATGATTGTTGTGTATGCACATGTATGTTTTATTGACATGGATATATATATGAGTTTTGTGACTATATGTGCATACTATCTCTGCTAAATTAATGGGGCAAGTTGTTTGTAGAATGAAGAAAACTAGAGGACGCCCCAATATTCCGCGTGTAGACCCAGAGGTGGAGGTCGTCAATGATAATCCACCAGATCCTATGCAAGAGCTGATGGGTCTAATCCGGGATCAAAGAGATATGATAACTGTGTTGAGAGAAGAGCTCAGAGCAGAGAAGGCGAAGAACAAGGAAGGTCCAGTTCAGTCCACTCCGGAGGAAACTCAAGGAGAAACTCGTCATGAGGACACTGTTGAAGGGTCAGCACGACCTTTGGAATCCCCACCTCGTGCCACCTTGAATCAGGAATCATATGGGATGCCACCCAGGGAGGAAAAAGACCTTCAGTATTGGGTCACCCGATTCTGCAAGCATATGCCTCCGGCGTTCAGAGGAAGGTTTGACCCTCAGGTAGCCGAAGATTGGTTGTACAGACTGGAGAAGATATTTGAGGTTCTGTGTTGCCCAGAGGAGGTGAAGCCACGGTTGGCAGTGTATAAACTCGAGGGGGACGCGGATCGTTGGTGGCGGAATATTGCCCTGACATTAAAGAGCAATGAAACACCATTGACTTGGGAACTGTTTCAACAAGAGTTCAACGAGAAATACTTTCCCAAATCAGTGCGGCTCGAGAAGGAGACAGAATTTCTCAACATCAAACAAGGGGATACAGAGAGCTTTGACGACTATTTGTCCCGTTTTGTCCGGTTGGCTCGGTACTCCTCTTACCTCCGGTTTAAAGATGATGAAGAATGGAGTTCTGATATGCTCATCCGCGGTCTGAGGCGAGAATTGAGAAAGCGATTGGTTACGAACCAATTCACTAAGTTCAACAAGGCTGTGGAGCAATGTCGAATTACGGAGAATAATCTGAGGGAGTTGAATCCTACCAGAGCTATTGGCCATCGCAGTGAACCCAGTAAGGGTAATGCTTCCCAGAAGCGGAAAGGCCAAGGATCCTCTTCATACAAGGGCGGTAATAAGAAGCCCTATCAGCCCAGAGACCGTGAGCCTCAGAGGGCTGTGACTGAGTGGAAATGCCCTCGCTGCAACAAAACGCATTATGGCCAAAATTGCCGGGGAGAATTGGTTTGTTTTAACTGTAAGCAGCCAGGACATTTTTCCCGAGATTGTCAACGACCACGAGTCGAGCAGAAACCGAGGACACAGGGCCGAGTGTTCGCTATGACCCACGAGGAAGCTAGTAAATCTCCTGAGTTGATACAAGGTAAAATCTCTATTAATGGCCATCTGTTGCAAGCATTGTTCGACTCAGGTGCAAGTCACTCCTTCATTGCTTATGATTGCGTGAAGCGCCTGGGATTGCATGTACATAAATTACCATTTGATTTGGTAGTGTCAACCCCGATGGGTGTTAAGGCTTTAACCACAGAAGCTTACTTGAATTGTGTCGTAACTGTGGAAGGGCACCAATCTGTTGTAGATTTGATATGTTTGCCGCTTTACCAATTGGAAGTCATTTTGGGTTTTGATTGGTTAACGGCAAATAATGTTTTGCTTGATTGTGGAAACAAGAGGATAGTATATCCTGTTTCTCAGAGGGTTGAAGCTGTGAATGCCGGTATGAATTTTCTTTCTACGGCTAAAGCTGAAAAGTATCTTAAAAAGGGTTGCCAGGGGTATGTAGTGTTTTTCTCAGTGCAAAGGGAAACTGGTGAAACTTTGAGTGATATACCCGTGGTAAATGAATTCCCTGAGGTATTTCCGGATGATCTAAATGGATTGCCTCCGGAGAGGGAAGTTCAATTTCCAATTGACATTATTCCTGGAGCTGGTTCTATATCTAAGGCCCCATACCGCATGGCCCCAAACGAAATGGCGGAGTTAAAGAAACAAATAGAAGACTTGCTTGAGAAAGGGTTCATTAGACCCAGTGTGTCGCCTTGGGGAGCTCCAGTGTTGTTCGTAAAGAAGAAAGATGGGAGTCTTCGATTGTGTATTGATTACAGAGAATTGAATAAGGTTACTATTAAGAACAAGTACCCTCTTCCCCGAATCGATGACCTATTAGATCAACTCTCTGGTTCGTGTGTGTTTTCAAAGATTGATCTAAGGTCAGGGTATCATCAACTGCGAGTGAAAGCAGAGGATGTTCCGAAGACTGCTTTTCGGACCCGGTACGGTCATTATGAGTTCTTGGTGATGCCATTTGGGCTAACCAATGCGCCTGCGGTATTCATGGATTACATGAACCGTATCTTTCGACAATACCTGGATCAGTTTGTTGTTGTGTTTATCGATGACATTCTGATATACTCCAAGAGTATGGAAGACCATGAGCATCATTTGGGAGTTGTATTGAATATATTGCGTGAGAAACAATTATATGCTAAATTGAGCAAGTGCGAGTTTTGGCTATCAGAAGTGAAATTCTTAGGCCATGTTATCTCGCAAGAAGGGGTCTCTGTGGATCCCAGCAAAGTGGAAGCAGTACTGAACTGGAAGAGGCCAGAATCTGTGGCGGAAATACGCAGTTTTCTGGGTCTTGCTGGTTATTATCGGAGATTTATCCAAAATTTCTCCCGTATTGCGTTGCCGATGACCAAGCTCACGAGAAAAGATCAGCCGTTTGTGTGGGACGAGAAATGTGAAAACTGCTTTGTGGAGCTGAAGGAGAGGTTGACGTCGGCACCTGTATTGATTTTACCCGATCCCAGTGTGACATATGTTGTGTATTCTGATGCCAGTGGGCAGGGATTAGGGTGTGTCCTTATGCAGCAGGGACGTGTGGTGGCCTACGCCTCTCGACAGCTCAGACCTCATGAATCGAATTATCCCACTCATGATCTGGAGCTTGCGGCCATTGTATTTGCTTTAAAGATTTGGCGTCACTACCTGTATGGTGTGACTGTGGAACTGTACTGCGACCATAAGAGTCTCAAATATCTGTATGATCAAAAAGAACTGAATATGAGACAGCGCCGCTGGATGGAATTGCTTAAGGACTACGACCTGGAAATAAAATATCATCCGGGTAAGGCAAATGTAGTCGCTGATGCTCTTAGCCGAAAGACTGTGCACGTTGCAGCTATGATGATACAAGAAAGGAAATTGATTGAAGATTTCCGTGATTTAAATTTGACAAACCAGATCATCTGTGCCAATTACACTGTTTCTCAAGAGGAGAGTGATCTAAGGGCGGAAATTGAAGAAGCTCAGAGTCAAGATGACTGGATACAGCGCAATCTGACTCGAATCGAACAGGGAGAAGTTTCAGGCTATGACATATCGCCTCGTGGATTGGTTCGTTACCAGAAAAGAGTTTTCATTCCACTTAAGGCAGAGTTGAGGCAGAAGATTCTGGATGAGGCACACAAGAGCCGATATACTCTTCATCCTGGTATGACCAAGATGTATCAGAATCTGAAATCGGTGTATTGGTGGCCGGGTTTGAAGAGTGACGTGACCAAATATGTTGCAAGGTGTCTCACTTGTCAGAAAGTGAAGATCGAGCACCAGAGACCGCCTGGTTTACTTCAGAGTCCTGAGATTCCAGAATGGAAATGGGAAAGCGTGACCATGGATTTGGTTGTGGGATTACCTAGGATCAGAAACTATGATGCGATCTGGGTAATTGTGGATCGGTTAACGAAGTCAGCCCACTTCATACCAATCAATGCTGGTTATTCTCCTGATAAACTAGCGGAGATTTATATCCGAGAGATTGTGAAACTCCATGGTATACCAAAGAACATTATTTCCGACCGAGATCCACGATTTACTTCAAGATTCTGGAAAGCATTGCATAAAGCTTTAGGTACTCAACTGAGATTCAGTACGGCTTATCATCCTCAAACGGATGGACAATCTGAGAGAACAATCCAGACGTTGGAAGACATGTTGCGGGCATGTGTTCTCGACTTTAAAGGAAGTTGGGATCATTTCCTTCCACTTGCTGAGTTCGCCTACAACAATAGCTATCATGCGAGCATCCAAATGGCTCCGTATGAAGCATTGTATGGAAGACGGTGTCAATCACCAATATGCTGGAATGAGTTATCCGAAAGAAAGCTTTATGGGCCAGATTTGGTTGATCAAACCTCTACACAGATTCGGATTATTCGTAAGAGGTTGCTTGCAGCGCAGAGTCGACAGAAAAGCTACGCTGACAAGAGAAGACGGCCTCTAGAGTTTGAAGTTGGTGACCATGTGCTTCTGAGAGTATCTCCTGTCACCGGCATTGGGCGAGCAATCAAACGAAAGAAGTTGAGCCCAAGATATATAGGTCCTTTTGAAATCCTTGAGAGGATTGGGCCTGTTGCTTATCGAGTAGCCCTACCCCCAAACTTGAGCAGACTCCACGATGTGTTTCATGTTTCCCAATTGAAGAAGTACCAACAGGATCCATCTCACATTGTTGAATATGAAGAAGTTGAGTTACAAGACAACTTCACATATGCGATAGAGCCAGAACAGATCATTGATAGAGAAGAACGACGGCTCAGACACCGAAGCATTCCATTTGTGAAGGTGATCTGGAAGGGAATGACGCAAAGAGAGGCAACTTGGGAAGCGGAGGGAGATATGCGAAGACGATATCCGGAGTTTATGGCTCAAGTTGTGTAGCAATTTCGAGGACGAAATTTAATTTTCGAGGGGAGAAATGTAATATCCCAAAAAGTGATTAAGGGCTAATGACTTTAAAAGTGGATATAATTATTGTTGAATAAACACTTTTGGAGAATGTGTGATGGGAATTTGGATATTTTAATGATTCCAATGGCTTCCTTGTGAAAATTTATGTGGGAATGATGTTTGGTATGAAAATGGAACCAAGGGAAGCAAAGATGCAAAATCTAAAATTCTGTCCAGTGAAATTCTATTCTGGGCAGTCCGTTTGTGTGAACGTTTTTAATGACCAAATGGTATCTCAAAATTCTGAAATTTTCCAGTCTTATAGTTCACATCTCAAGCTTCAAAATGGACATATAATTTGTTCCATTTTGTTTTGTGAACTAGGAGATATAACTGTCCAAAGTTTGGGATGGAAACTGAACTCTGTTTTGGGGCAGTGATGAGTTTTATGTAATTCTGGAATTGTGTGGTGATTTTTAGTAATGGTCCATATTTTTCCTATAAAGAGGACTTAAATACCTTTCATTTGGCTTTGGAATCACCTCATTTCAATTTTTCTAGAATTAGTTATGATTTTTCAAAGTTTGGGCAGAAAATCTGCCAGAAAATCCGAAAATGGGAATTATGACATCATCTCACTAAAAGATGACATCAGCATGGAATTAGATATATTCTCATCTTCTTCAGCTCATTTCTGTCGTGATGAACCAGCTGCACTAGTGAGAGAAAGTTGAGAGCTCTTAGAGAGAGAAAGAGGAGAAATCTCGCAAGGTAAGCCGATTTCTCCGACGATTTAGCTCCTAACGCGTATAACTCCGATTCTAAACTACTCCTCTTTGTTCTTTAAGGTTTGGAAAGCTCAAATTGGGTGTTTTAAAAGTTAGGGTTTGCTGCCATTTTTGGGAAAAGCTTGTTGGAGCTTGAGGTAACTTCCAAACCTTCGTATATTAACTATTCTGGCTGTTGTGGGCAATTTAATCGGTGAAATTTCGCCGGATTGCCATTGGTTTTAAATTTTGGAAATTGAGTTTCCTAGGGGTTATGCTGCCCAAATTGGGTCTTAATGTTAGTTTTAACCTAATGTAATGGTTAATAAAGTGGTTAGGAGTAGAAAGGAACGCGTTTACGGAGCCGAAATCGTAAAACCCCGATTTTCCCCGGAGAACTCATAAATTTCGGCCAGCTCTAGAAATGGGTCTTAGAGTTGGATTTTCAATGATTTGATGGTTCCATTGAGTTCAGGAGCGAAAATTAGGTGGGGTTACAGTTGGGCACTTTTTCAAAAAAGGCCGAGAAAGCATAATTACGGAAACACCCCTAAAACCCTAAAAGTAGGGCTGCCAAGGGCAATTTCGTAATTTGATATTGAATTTGATAATTCTGAGTACGGAAATGGATTCCTTGGGCGGAAATATGTTAGGATAGCCCATATTAGAATTTCGAGAAAAGTGCAACCGGTCCGGGTATGGCGGGCCCAGGCCGGGTCCCCGGGGGTATTTTTGTAAATTTTCATTATAGACTCATATAACCCTAAGTAACACTATGGAAGTGTCTAAATAGTGCATTTGGAATTGTAGGATTCGATATTTGCCGCCCTCGTGAGCCAACTACGCCAGCGAACGTCAGAAAGGAACGAGGTAGTGACTTTTCTTTTGTACCATATATGATGCATTGTATGTGTGTTATATCGTTGATTTGTAATGAATTCGTATGCTGCGACATCTGTGGATTTGTGTTAGCACTGTCATTCCAATAGTCCCTGAGTAGCTAACAACGGTTCGGGTTAGGACGGTGTGCCTTCCCGGCGGAGAAAGGGGATGAGGATGAGGTGTGATATATGTGATTATGTGAGCCGAAAGGCTATTTGTGGAGGCCGACGGGCCATTTGTGAAAGCCGAATAGCTGTATGGGCTATGAGGCTATATGTATGCACTGCCACGCCAATAGTCCCTGAGTAGCTAACAACGGTTCGGGTTAGGCGGTGTGCCTTCCCGGCGGAGAAAGGGGATGAGGGTGGAGTGTGATTTGTGGTGCTGCTGCTGTATGATGATTTGCTTACATGCTGTGTGCTTATGTGTGGTATAAATGTTTTGTTACTACTGGGATTCTCTTGAATCTCATTCTTTCCTTTAACTAACCTTTCAGACAGGGCGAGTGGCTCTAAGGAGAAGCGTACGACCCGGAGCGGTTAGAATCCTGTAGGGACATTTATTTTGGTTATGTTGGTTTAACCTGTTGGACAGGGTGTCTGTATATTATGTTGGTTGTAAAGAATAGTTGAACGTAGTTGTGTAGTCCCCTATATGGAGGTTGTAAACCCTTTTTGTGTATGAATGGAACCCGGGGGTTGCCGGGATTGCTATTAGATATTCTGATATGAATGAATGTGAATTAACTGCACAGGTGATTATATTCGATAATTGAACTTGAGGCCGGAATAGGAAAGAAGTTTTGAAAATTTTATAAAGTCCCTACTTCACAGGGAGTTCTAAATGAGTTTTGAACTATTCGACGGTCTCTAAACCAATTTAATTACGTAATATCGAATTATAATTACGCTATTTAAGGCAGGGGGTTACATTTTACCTTCCTCTCCTACTTTCACTCCATATTCCCCCACACATTCATCTTCACTTGATTATAGTTCAATTCCTATTGACCTGATGACAACCATTGTTCTTTACACACCTTCTCCTTCAGATATTACTTTTCCTACCACTATCCCAGGTAATGACAAAAAGGGGGAGTAGAGTTCTGGATGATTTGGCATTCAATTGATATTTTGTACTGCACTGATATAGCTTGTACTAAATTGAAATTACTAGTATCTAATTGATTTTGATCTAATTAAGTTGATATAGTCTTTACTAAACTGAAATAGCTAGCATCTAATTGAATTTGATTTGACCTGTATCCAATTGAATGTGATTAATAACAAGTATCTAATTAAATATGATTTGGGATATATATGTTTTTGGAATGTATTTTGGTCAGGATCTTAACTATATAGAATTATGCTTCATGTTCAAATTTCTTTCATAAGTTAAACTGAATTCATATTTCATTAATATAATGGGATAAAGATTTGGATAAAATTCTTCATCTATATTCAACCATCTTATAAAATTTTTAATTCCAAATTCACTAGTTTTGTCATCATCAAAAAGGGGGAGAATGTTAGATTTAATGTTTTGATGATAGCAAATCTTGTTAGAAATATTTTGCATGAGATCTTAATTAATTATACATTGTAAAGGTAAGAACAGAAATAAATTTATCTATAAACAAATCACTTGAGGTGTTTCAGGATCACTTGAAGTGATTGCCAAAGTTTACATATTACTTGAGTTATATAGGACATAACTCGAGTGGATATTAAGATTGAGCAGTGCACTTCCAGTGATATTTCAATGAACTCAAGTGATATACTAAAAGTTGGTAGATCACTACAAGTGATATCAGATCACTTGAAGTGAATTTCTAGTACACTCGAGTCAACACCAAAATCACTTGAAGTGATTTCTAAAAAGGTAAGATCAATTCCAGTAAATACATAGTCCACTTGAGTGAACATCAGATTCACTTGAAGTGATATCATATCACTTCAAATGAATACACATTCAACTCGAGTGAAGTTTAGAACCACTTGAGTGATAACCAAAATACCAGATCACTTCAAGTGAATTGGTAGTGAACTCGAGTGATATTATAAATTTAACAGATGCATAAAGTTAGTTTTCAAGATCACTTCCAGTGATGATAACTCACTTGAGGTGAAGTCTAAAATCAGTATTGATTACAGTATTAACCTTTTCTTTTGAGTATATTACAGGTAATACACAACGATCAGAATTCAAAGTCTTTGAAGCACAAAAGTAAATAACAGCGAGAGCATTTGACTATTCTACAATGGGTAATACACAACAATCATAATTCAAAGTCTTCAGAGTGCAACAGTAAATAATGGCAGAATGATTTGTCAATACAAAGATCCTTTTGTAAAAAGCAAATATTCAAATACTCACAACGACTCTCAAATAACCTCTTTTTTTTATACATAAATTGGCCAAGCTAGCTTGGATAATAATTACAACAAAACATACTAAGTTTCAAAATGAGCGAATGAGATCTTTCTGCATATGAGGAATACACCCCGAATGGGGGACTAGTAATATAACCATATGTTGAACTAAGGTATGATCGTCCTTAGCTAGGTAATCATCACACCTGATTGTCTCTCATGGTGTATAGCAAAGTTCAATATCCCATTCAGAGTAAAGTAAATTCCTAACCGCATTAATCTCTAATCTCAATGGATAGTGAAAACTGCTGTCCTGTATAACCAGCTGATATGCCTCAAGAGAATCTGTGTAAGCAACAACTCTCTAAAAACCATATTGTCTGCACAATTGAAGTCCTTGGCATAAGGCCATAAGTTCAGCAGTAGTAGGCGGGATGAAACCTAATCTATGTTGAAAGCCAAGGACCCTCAAATAACCTCTGTGTAATACTAAAGCATTCAAGCTAGAAGATGAATGAATAACAACAAACAATCAGCTTACAAAAAATATTCTTTTGCTTTGTTCTTCATTCTTTTTCATACATTATACTTTAGTGATTCTATATTTACTCTATGAGAGAGATTTTCATTACAAACTCAATATTTGTTATTGAGACAATTTAAGGTTGTAGAACATTGAATTTGAATGAAATGATTATGTTCGCCATTGTTTGGCTTTCTCTGTGCATCTTTGATTCAAACATTTAATCTCCTATTTCATACTTGAAGTATATGTTAACTGATGTTTTATAATATAATAAGTGAAATCAGAATTAGCAAATAACATTAAACTATGTTTGGATTGATCGCTGTAAGTTTGTTGCATTTTGGTTTCTGACAGAGCATCACTCAAGTGCACAGTGGCCTCATCGAGGCAACATCATATTTCCTCTTATGCTTCAGCTTTTAAGTTACACTTCTATGCGAAAATGCAAGAGTGCATTTTCTCACTTGCGAGTGTTGTGGGTCCTCACTCGAGTACATCTTGTCTCAATTGAATGCATATGTATTTTGTACTATGGACTCATGTCTCTGGATAACACTTACAACGTATTTTTCAAGAGTGTGATTTAGCACATGCAGGTGATGTAGGTCCCCACTTGAGTGATGATGTCTCACTCGAGTGCACCATTATATTTAAGCTTCAGGCTTTGCTTCTAGATAGCACTTGCATTAAGTTTTGAAAGAGTGAGATTTTGTACTTGCAAGTGTTGTGAGGTCCCTACTCAATTACTAAGATGTTTACTTGAGTGCATCAATAATTCTTTACTCTGGACTACCTTTTGCTCAGCACTTGCATCAAAATTAGAAGAAGTGTTTTTCTCACTTGTGAATGTTGCTCCATCACTCGAGTACCAAAGTCATTGCTCGAGTGTACTTTTCACTTTTAGCTCTTCCTTGTTATTGGGTAAACACTTTCTGTTTCACACTTGCAGGACTTGAGTGAGCTTGAGTCTCTCACTTGAGTATTGAGTCCATGCTTGAGTGCAACGACCATTTTTTTCCTCTAACTTTGCTATCTGCCAAAACTTCCTTAAGTGTGCCTTCATGCTCGAGTGTAAATATGGTCATCACTCGAGTGCAATGCCTCTCACTCTTGTATTACTAAAAAATGTTTGCATTGAGTGGCTCTTTGTAAAACACTTTCAGGCTTACACTTCTTGGACTCATGAACAGAATGGATTCTCACTTGAGTACGGGTTTCATCACTCGAGTACATCAGTTAAAATCATAGCAACCATCATTGAACCTTGTTAAATGCGTTTTGTAATCTATTGAATCAATGTTTAGGACTTCAAAACATAAGTTTCTTACCAAAACACATAATCACCTTTTGTTATCATTAAAACTTGGTTTCTAACAGTGAGTCCCTGGGAAGTTGTCGTATTTGCCCACAAACACTTGAACAACATAATGGTGAAACGACCTTGGTAATTTAGTTTGACAACATCAAGAAGATTTCCATAGTAAGGGATGCCTCCAAACTGCATGTTTTCATTACTGCTGCTCATATAACTCCTTGTCCCAAAGGTGCCATAAACACCTGAATTTTGAGTTTGCAATATTTGATTTCATGAAACTATGCAAAACTTGAAACCATTGACATTATATGTCGTAAACCTTTTTGCATGGCAAAGAGGGCCAATTGCAAGAGCTCTGAAATCAGTGACCGTAGGTTGTGGTCATTTAGTATTCTACACGCAAACCAACTTCAGAGGATGTTTGTGTATAGATCATGATTTAATGCTTCACATGACTTCTGAATTCCCTACAATTAATCATGGGAAGGCGATCATGAAATGTAAGTGAAAAATGTTAGGAAAGATATAGAAAAACATATGAGTGTACAATTTATACTGAAGGAAAGGTTCAACTTGAGTGTAATTAATCAAGACATGTCTATATGCTTGCAACTTCTTAGTTGTTGTTAGTTTGAAGTTCTCACTTCCTCCAACTGGTTTACCAACATGAGGGATTAACAACTCTCTTGATGATGGCTCAAGTTCAGGACAATCATCTACATGAGGTGGTCAGTTGAAAGCCATCTCAATCTCATCAATGTACCTTGAGCAGAAATACAGGACCTCATCCCCATATAACCTTTAGCTATAGAACCTTTTGGGCATACCTTATTTCTTACGTAAGATTTCAATTTCCCAAGAAACCTATAAAGTAAAGAGGGGGAAATGAAAGTAAATGGTGAAATAGGCAACTAGCAAATTTATAAAGTAATGATGATGCACATATGTAAAATGAGTACCTCTCAATAGAATACATCCATCGATATTGAATTAGGCCAGCAAGCTTTGTTTCATGAACAAGGTGGACTATCAGGTAAACCATCATAGTGAAAAAGGAGGAGGAAAGATCATCTCCAAATGATAAAGTGTAACAATGATTTTGGATTGTAGTTGATTGAACTCCTCAATGATCAAAACCTTGGAACACAACTTCTGAAAGAAAGGACACAGCTCCACCAAAATGATGGACATATTGGGAGGAAATGCATTCTTTATAGCCAGTGGAAGTAACTATTGCATCAGAACATGTGAGTCATAACTCTTCAGGCCAGCAACTTTTCGAGCCTGCATGTCAATATATCGTGAAATGTTGCTTGAATAGCCATCAGGAACTTTTATTTTGTTCAACATCACGAGGAAGACATCCTTGTTCAGTTTTGTGAGGGTGAACTTTTTCAGTTGAAATTTTTCATGCTAATCTGGCCATGCAACTTTATGAACTCCCATGACCCATAAATCTTTCCTCACTTAAAGAAGATCTTTTGACTTTCCTGGTTCATTAAGCAACGCATATAGCATATTGTCACATGCATTTTTTTCAATGTGCATGACATCAAGACTGCGTCAATGTAAATTAGATTTCCAATATGAAAGAGTAAAGAAAATTCTTATTTTCCATCATTGATGAGGTGCAAAAGCGAAAGTCCTGCTAGTCTTTTGCCCTACTTTTGCTGCATAATCGCTTTTTTCCAAACTTGAATTCAACATCCTGAAGTTGCTGTGAGATATCTGCAATGGAAAAGTCTGAGGAGGTCCTCTTTTTTATAGTTTCCCATTGAATAGATTTCGACGCAATGTAAACTTGTGCTTACCATCGAGAAACCTCTGATAACCCATGAAGCACTACTTTTGAATTTGGGGAAGGCACACTGTGTTAGAGTCAAAATTACAAGCTGGACATGCTTTCCCAGTATACACATTCCACTCGGATAATGTTCCAAGCTTAGGAAAGTCACTTATGGTTCACATCAATGCTGCATGCAAGTTGAACAGTGTCTTCTCATACGTGTCATACGTCTCGATGCCGACATTCCATAAGTCTAGTAATTCAGGAATAAGTGGTTGGAGATATACATCAATGTCATTACCTGATGCTTTTTTGCCTAGAATGATCATAGACAAAATGAAGGAGCTTTGTTTCATACATATCCAGGGGCAAACTGTAGGGAACTAAGACTACCGGTCAAATACTACAACTTGTACTAAGATTCCCAAAGGGATGAAAACCGTCAGTCACCAAAACAAGCCAAACTTTTCTAGGGTCAGCCATGAAAGATGAAAATTCTAAGTTGAACTCTTTTTTGGCTTATGCATTCCATGGAAGTCTTAATTTACCATATTCATTCTTATCAACTTCATGCCACCTTATATGCTCAACTGTTTTGCACAATATAAACAATCTTTGTAACCATGGCTTTAAAGGAAAGTACCTAAGAATCTTTGCAGGTTTCTTCTTTTGCTTTTTCCCCTTCCAAATTATCTTGTACCTCGATGTGTGACATCGCTTACAAGTCTCCCTGCTGGCATTATATCCCCAATACAACATACAATCATTTGGGTATGCATCAAGTTTTTGGTAGTTCAAGCCCAATCTGTTAATAATCTTCTTGGCCTTATAAAACGATGTGAAAATCTCCGTGTCAGGGAACACATCTTGTAATAATTCTAGCAATATCTACGTTCCCTTATTTGTGATTCCACATAAGCACTTGATATGATACACTTTGATCAAGAAAGATAACTTCAAGTATTTTCGACAACCATGATATAAAGGATAATCTGCATCATCCATTAGGCTGAAAAAATCTTGAGCTGCTTCATTCATTAAGAACACATAGTTTGAACCCTACACTTCTTTCTTGAAGTTGTCATCTTGAAAATTAAACACATCATTCACAACATCATTAACAGGATCATCTTCATCTGCTTGAACTCCTACTTGTGAACTTCGAGGAAGCGCATCATCATATCTCATATCGGGTTTCTAACCATGAACTCCCCAGAATGTATAGTCTTACGGGAAATGCTTCACAAGCAAATGTTCCTTAACAACTTGTCATCCATGCCACTTCTTAAACTTGCATCTCTGACACAGACAGACAATCTTACCATTATAGCTGGCATAAGAGTATGTGAAATCCAAGAAATTATTTAATCCATACAAATATTCTGGAGAATTGTGTGGCAATATGATCCATAACTTATCCATAGCTAGTAAACAAATTTAGCAAAGAAGATGAGTGAATAAAGAATGACGGGTTCCTGGAAGATTATATTCAAATCCTCCAATGTTCAACAAATTGTAGTGATTCTAAAACACTACCATAATTGCTACTAAGTGTAATTTTGTAACGGTTATATTAAAAAAAATCACTACAAACTTTCATGACCGTTTGCGGGATATGAAATTCAAATTTCAAATATGTAACACTTTATAGTAGTTACGTCCAAAAAACCTCTACAAATGTTAATGACCGTTGGAGGGAATTAACACATTCAAATTGCACATTTTTTTTGAAGTGGGCCCTGTTAAGAAACCGCTGCCAATATGCGAGAGACTTTGTACTACAAATATTCATGACACTTTGTAGCAGTTACCACCTAGAACCACCACAAATATTCATGACCATTGGTTATATTTCATATTTTTTATTTTGCAATTTGTAGCGGTTTTATTTTTAGAACCGCTATAAATTGCAAAATAAAAAATATGAAGTTATGTGTCATTGCCCTTTGTAGCGGTTTCATCGATTTAACCACTACAAATATTCATACAAATGGATTCTTTTATTTATTTATTTTTCAAATTTGTTTGGTGAGTTCTAATTGAAACAAGAATTTACATAAATGAAAATATAAATGTCCAAATTTTGTTATAGGTGTTAGAAATAAAAACATAATTGTCCTAAACCTAACTAAAAACATAAACTAACTATCCAAAGTCTCATTATCAGGTCCTCTCTCAGGAGGGGCAGGATTATGAGGCTGCTAATAAGGTCCTCCCTCAGGGTAGCAGGATTATGGGGCTGAGCGGAGTGAATAGAACCATCATCATCGGTATTAGGATGTGGCTGGACAACAAAATGAGGGATTAAGGGTGGATGCTCCTCATTAGGGAACAACAACTCCACAACCTAGAAAGCATGGAGTTCATGATCTTCCACTACTGTGTCTACTGAGCATAGTAGAAATCAGTTTGCTCCTACATTTGTTGCATTTGATGAGCCATCACGACATGTGCTTGGCAACCTCCGAACGAATCTCATCAATAGTCTCCTCCCTCAGATGTCTGACCTAGGACATTGGTGCTCAAAAGATGCTGCTCTTGCCATAGACCATGCTAGGTCTGGTGCCTCTCCCCATACCCTTCACGCGTCCAAGGTGCCCAACTAGACCCAGGCCAGTTTTCAATGGTGCAGTGGGGTCCACAGACCCCTATGACTCTTGGGTTGGGTCTCTCGCAGCTCAGCCTATGACTGCTGCATCCGTTCCTACCATTTTATGAAACAATAAATTATTATTATGATTCCCAATAAAGTAGTTTTATAAAAAAATATAATAATAAATTATTATTATTCTAAAATAATAAATTATCTTACAATGGCCTCTTCTTCCTGTTGAGAGGTCGAAGTCCTGTCACGATGTCTATGGGTGATAGTGAATAACTCCGCTTAGTTTGTCTAATGGTTCTCTTGCTGAGCTTTCCTCTCCTAAAACAATAAAAACATTAAATTAGTGTAAACACCCTATTTTGTCCGGACCTAACCCAAAAATAATAAAAAATGAAAAAAAAAATTCCCTAATCCTGACACATTTAAATTAATAAGCAAATGACATTGATGGTGATGAGATTGTTTGAAATTTGAAAAATGATCATATTAATGGTGATTGTCTTGAGCTTAGAGTTTTGTAGTAAATGGAAACAAATTTCAAAATAATTCATTTTATTGATGTTATTTGATATTTGGATTAAGAAATTTAGTGTGAAGTAATTGTGGAGGAAAAAATAGAAATTAAAATATAAAAAAAAGATCTCTAATTCATAGGTTTAAATTAGAAAATTGCTTGTAGGAAAAATATAACAAAAAACATAAAAAAAGGAAATTAAAAATTAAAAAAATCTCTCATTTATGTTGATAGGTTTAAATTAGGAAATTACTTGTGGGAAAAATAAAAAAATTTAATTAAAATTAAAAATTAAAAAAAAATCTCCATTGATGGTGATTAGGTTTAAATTAAGAAATTACTTGTAAGAAAAATAAAAAAAATTAATTAAAAACGAAAATTAAAACAAAATCTCTATTGATGGTGATTAGGTCAAGCTAGGAAGTTTTATTAATAGAAAATAAAAAAAATTAAAAATTAAAAACAAAATCTCCATTGATGGTGATTAGGTCAAGTTAGGTAGTTTTTAACATAAAATACAAAAAAAAAATTCAAAAATGAAAATTCAAAAAGGAAGGAGCATTTATGAAGAAAACTCTACCTTGAGATTATAAATAGGAGTGCAACAGTTAAAGCAAAATACATAAAAATTAGGAGAGCAAAAACACAACAAAATTAGAAGAGCAAAGACACAAGAAAATAGAGAGAAAAGAGGCAAAGAATGGTCAGAAGTACCTAAAAATAAAAGTGAATTATTAGTTGTATTCATTTTTTTATCTTCTTCTTCTTCATACCCAAGGAAAGCCTATGCTCTTATGGTTGTTGCCACATATGTGATGCTTCAACACCAATAGGTAGAGGGAGGAATCTAATATGATGAGGATTAAATCATTTTCTTATTATTTTTTATTTTCCTTCTCTCTTCTATTTTCCTTTCTTAAAAACCCAAGGAAAGCCTATACTCTTGTGATGATTATCACATATGTAAGCTTAAGCATCAATGGCTAGAGGGTGCAATCCAATATGATTTGGATTACTTTATCTTATTTTTCTTTCTTTCGTTTTCTCCTTATATCTTTCCTCTCTATTCCTTTTTCTCTTTTCGCTTTTTTTTTATTTAATCTTTTTAATCTCATGTGATTATACTATTCATCCCTTTTTCTCTTAACTTCTTTCACTCCACCACCATGACAATATTTTTGTTGCTCACTTCTTGTTGATATTGCAAGGATATGCCCAATAATATTTGTGTGTTACTTGGACCATGAAGAAGATATGCATCCTTCATTGATTGACTTAATATGTCATGGTTTACTTCTACTACTTATTTTCACTGTTTGGATGTATATTACCTATTTGTTATTTTCATCTCTCCCTCTAACATAGGTTTTCTTTATAAAAAGGAAAAAGAAAAAAAAAATGCTTGTGACCCATCTTCATATATAAAAATAATAAAAAAGAAAGCTTCTCTTTTATCAAAATAAATGAAATTGATTTTAAAAGGGATTTCTATCGTGTGAGGTTTTTAGAACCTCCTCAGGTAAAAACCGATTATTCTTCCGTGTGAGATTATGGGAATCTCTTAAGGAAGTTTTGTCCAAGAGCCTTCCAAAAACCTTTCTTTTATTAATAAAAATAGAAGATTGCTTTCATAAAATAAAAAAATACAAAACAAATTAAAAATCATTTTCTCAAATAAATTAAAGGAACTTTTTCCTTAAAAAACACAAACAAAATGACACACATTTCTATCCCAAACTATGTGAGCTATGATCCCTCTAAAGGGTACGTAGGCCCTAGGTCCTCTTCCTAGGTCAAGTCTGATTTTGTAAATAAATATATGTTTTCTTTTTATTTTTGTAAATAAATGTTCCTTTCTTCTTTATATTTCATTTTATTTGTTTTTTTAAATATTCTTTTTGATTTGGGTAATTATAATAAAATTAAAGGCCATTTTTATTTTTAAATACTTAACTTATGGTAACTATTCTTATGAATGGGTATTGTGAGGTGCCTAATACCTTTCCTATGCATAATCGACTCCCAAACACTATCTGGTTTCCTTTTCAAAAAAAGGTTTTTAAAATTTTCCTATTTCAAAATTTTGGCGGCGGCTCCATATTTTCCAAATTTTGGGGGCTACAGCTTGGCGACTCCACTGTGGACATTTTGAGAGTTAAGCCCATTTAAGTTAAGTGTTTAAAAATAATATGACCTTAATTTTATTTTAATTACCATTTTTTATTATTTATTTTTATTTATTAAAATCTTTATTCATTCATTTATTTATTCTTTTTCTCTATCTATTTTGTGATCTACTTAGCAGATGAGGATTGGGTAGAACTTAAGCTACAGGTTGGTATGTTCTCCAAACACACTGAACACATACACTATTCTCCTCACATACATTTTGGGCTCTATACCCGAGTCTATGAGTTCCTTAGGTGAGTAGAAGTTTCTAGCGGTCTCCTTGTGGGGTTTTCAAAATCCTCTAAGACTACTGTGAAGACTTCATCTTAGCTGTTATTTATTTGGCGGGGTTGATCCCTGTGCGGTTTTTAGAACCCCTAAGGGTTAATTTCGTCAAATGGGGTCTTTATCTTTACGATGGGGGTAGTTAAGAGACCTTTATATGTGAGAATTAGAACAACTTTAAAACCATTGCACCTATTAGTGGAAATTATCAACCATCCCAATTAATTAGTACCTGCCTTTCTTAGGGTAAACATCCTCCAACCTAGGGTTATTTCTAAAATAAGACACTGGAGAGGATTTATTTATTGTTGACAATATTATTTGTCATTCATGAATAATTAAGAAAACCCCTAGGGTCAAGCGGCTAATTGTCGCTTCACCTAAGTATGTATCTAGCATCACTTCTCATATAGATACATCACAAGGAAGGTGTATATATTAGATAACCAACCTTAGTCTCAGGGTTTATGACCCTGAAAGACTATGAACTCATTACATCTATCATCTTAGAAAATATCTCAATGAGAGATAACCCTTTTGGGGCTCGTAAGGCATCATTTGATATGAGCTTTGGACATAATCATCATTTTTAAAAACCTTAGCCACGTGATGGCTTGGGACATTTGTAGGTTAATGGGCACTTCATTCTCCCTATAAGATAATATATCTCTTGAAGAAGTGGAGTTCTTTTTCTCAATGTCCATGACTTATATTAAAACTTAAAGTACAAGTCATCACGTTTTTATGTCTCATGAGGCATCTTTATATCATTTATTGGTATTTAGCTTCATTTGATATTGGCCTTGGACATAATCATCATTTTTAAAACCATTAGCCACGGATGGCCTGAGCCATTCGCAGGTTAATGGGCACTTCTTTCTCCCTATGAGGTAATGGATCTCTTGAGGAGTTGGAATTTTTTTTCTCAATGTCTATCACCTATATCAAAACTCGAAGTACAAGTCATCACTCTTTTATGTCTCATGAGGCATCCTTGTATCATTCATTGGCTTTTAGCTTCATTTGATATGGGCCTTGAACATAATCATCATTTTTAAAACCCTTAGCCATGTGATGGCCTGAGCCATTCGTAGGTTAATGAGTACTTCATTATCCCTATGAGGTAATGGATCTCTTGAGGAGGTGGAGTTCTTTTTCTCAATGTCCATCACTCATATCAAAACTAGAAGTACATGTCATCACTCTTTTATGTCTCATGAAACATCCTTGCATCATTTATTGGCATTTAGCTTCATTTGATATACGTCTTAGACATAATAAACATCATTAAATAAGGAGGCAATAAGAGAAAAAATGAGCATGTAAAAAAAATAAAAATAATAATACAGTCATATCTTTAGTTAATAATGCTTGTATAGAATATCTTTCCTTAAAAATGACTTCATTTACCCTTGTCCATATCATCCCTCCTTTTCATAAATGATTGTTCCTTATTCCTGATGCGAGGCTAAGACTTTTATCTCTCTTTTCACCTTCTAAGAGTATTATTCTTGATTGAAGGAAACTATTAAGGGTCTAAAAACTTGTTTTGTATAAGTTGCTTGTATCAATATGATATCATACTACGGAGAAGCTTAATTTTAAAAATGACTCAACCCCACCTTGATGAGGCTAGTTTTAAAGGGGAAATTGTTTAACTTGGATGCAATGTGATGATGATTACACAAGCCATGTGAGGATTTAAGCCTATTGATATGATTTCATTTTCATGTGTTTACCACTTATCCTTTACCTAATCTAAAACTTGGCATGTATCTTGTTTGAGGTCAAATTTAATGTTCATTTGCTTGATATAGAAAGGACCAAGGCATTCATTTTTCATTAAAAAAGCCAAATAGCCACCCTTACATAATAGCAATTTGAGCCTGTGTGATATTCTTTTCCTATCCCCTAGCATGTAGAAACCCCAAATATGTTCCTTACCTCTTATCCAAGTTCCTTGTTGCTTTCCAAAAAGACTCACTCTTCCTAATTAGAGGAGCATGTGTACATTCCGAAAATTGTTAAGGCTACGACGTGAATCTTGTTGAAAAATGAATAGTTGAAAAACAAGAAAAAAGAAAAGAAAAAAAGCTCACTAAGTTGAAAACCAGTAGGGGCGGCATAGGCAAAAGTTAGAGTAGAAAAAAAAACTCGCTAAGATGAAAACCCGTAAGGGCAGCTTAGGCAAAAGTTAGAACTAAAAAAAACATAAAAGGCAAAAAGATCGCTAAGTTGAAAACTTAAAAGGGCAGTTTAGGAAAAAATTAGAGCAACAAAAAAGAAGAAAATAAAAAAAATTAAAAGAAAGATGGGTAAGTACTGAGGGAAACATAGAAAGAGCTTCCTTTAGTGCTTCTTTTGCTTTAAAGCCTTTAGAATATACATTTGCTTGACTATATGTTTAGTTCTTATTTCCCTTAGTTATCATGAGTATCTACTTTGGTTCTTAGATGTCTTTTATCTTCTACTCAAGGTACTTTTTATTTCTAAGAGCACCCTATCTTCTTGGTTAGTGAAGTATGTGTACATTCCTACAATTCTTAAGGTCATTAGGGTAATCTGGTTGTAAAGTTACTCTCTTTTGGAAATTTTAAAGTTTGAAAAGTCGCCAAAAATAATGAAAATCAAAGAAATAGTTGAAAAAGGAAAAGAAAAAAAGGGGTGAAAAGAAAAAAAGTTCACTAAGTTGAAAACCCGAAAGGGTTGCTTAGGCAAAAGTTAGAGCAAACAAAATGAAGAAGAAAGAAAAAAAACAAGAAGGAACAAATAAAAAAATGAACAAATACATAAGAACAAGAATTTGGATATTCCTCATCTTCTCTTTACCCTTTGTTTGTACCCCATGCCTACATAAAAAGTCCTTGCAATCTATGTTAATATATGGCTCTTTTAGTGATGGAGAACTTAGATTATTACTAAGCTTATGGAATAGGAATTGGATAATTTGGATATAGGGAGCAAACACTACACCTCAAACACTAGTGGTGAGAGTAAACACTATACTTGGTGAGGAAATTGTTAGGCCATTGTGTTCTTGTTAAACCTTTTACCTTGATACTAGCTAACTTGAGGTTGGTGAGACGATTTAGATAATGATACATCGATATATCCCTTGATCCTCTATTCTTATGACTTGAACGTTATCTTCTATGTTTCAATTCCTGAGATTTCATTACCAGTTGTTAACACCTTTAGTTATCCTCGGAAGTATATTCTTAAACATGTGGCTCAACGGAATTATTCCATTTCAATCCTTTTTTACTCCTGATGCAGCATATGAGCCTTTCCTAGTTTTGTCACTTTACATCTGGGACATTACCTTTATTCTTTGCCTTTCAATAAAGGGAAACAAGTTGGAATTTGGGTCTCCTCCTCAATTCTAGTGCTCCATCCATTTCTTAAGTCAACATCGACATTGGTAAATGAAGTTTTTTTAAAAAAAATTAACTATGTAAGCATTACAGATAAAGATAGACAAAAAATTTCATGTGCTACACAAATTAAAATAGGCCAAGGAAAAGTTAAATATTCAAAATTTGGCTTACTGCTCAAAAGTCCTTTCTTTTATCAAGAGTTAGTTCATAGTTATTCCTAAAGAAAAATTGTAATATATTTTCATATTGGGAAAACCTTTCTTACATTGGGCTTTGCATTAATTGTACACTCACCATACTTAACATGTATTGCACCCTCACCATACTTAACATGTATTGCATGCTATTTTATGGGGCAAATTTAAAATTAATTTTTCAATCAAAGAGCCTTCTATTAATATTATGCCATACACTACCTCGAAATGTGCTTTTGCCAAGGCTAGGGCAAACCTAAAAGCTTCTCAATAAAAGTCATAATGGCCTAAACAAGAATGGCATCTTACATAAACCAGCAAGTCAAAGGATTTTGAATAGGACTGAGGCCAAAGCGAGGGCAATATCATTGGTTAGGTAGCTTTTCATCATTTTCATCATCCTCAACATCGTCGTCATCATCATCATTTCATAATTTCCATTATCATCTTCATCATGATCATCCTCAACCCCTTGTCATCATTATCATCCTCATTAGCTCTTCATCATTTTTATCATCATCATAATCAACCTCGCTTCATCATCTCTTTATCATCATTATCATAACCTCTTTATCATCATCATCCTTATTAGCATTTTATTGTCATCATTCTCATTAGGATTTTCTCATCACTATCATAATCATTTAACATAATGCATATATGAGGCACCACATGATTAGTGTCACAACACCATCACCATTTACATGAGCAATTCATCATCACTATCATCATCATTATCAGTGTTAGCACCTTCATCATGCTTCACCATTTTCATAATCTTCTCATTGTCATGGCTATCAACATCCCCTTCATCATCATTGTTGTCATCACTACCATCATTATTATCAGTGTCATAACCCTCATCATGATCATTATCACCATTATCATAATCTCCTCGTAATCATGCCTATCACTATCCTCTTCATCATCATTGCCATTATTGTTGTCATTATCATGTTTGGTAGCACCACGTGCCTAGTGTCATACACCACCACCATTGTCATCATCATCATCATCTATGATTTTCCCATTAGGGCCTCATCATCATCATCATCATCATCATCATTAGTGTCATTATCATATTGCATGTTTGGTTCACTATGTGCTTAGTGTCGTGTCATCACAATCACCATTTATATCTTCCTCATTAACACTTCATCAATGTTCATCATCATCATCATCTTATTATGTGGGGCATCACATACTTTGTGTCACATCATGGCTATCCTCATCGTCATTCATGACATCATTATTAATACTTCATTATCATCTTATCACTATCATCTTCATCATCGTTATTGCCATTATCATAAGCACTACTTCAAGGGGCATCAAATAGTCATGGCACCCTTTTCAAAGCCTTGTACCAGTAGGTGCCCTCAAAGCCTAGTAACAGCTAGCACCCTCTTCAAAGCCCCATACAAGTAGGCACCCTTAAAGCCCAGTAACGGCTAACACCTTTTTCAAAGCCCAGTACGAGCAAGCACCTTCAAAGCCCAATAATGGTTGGCACAATTCTTTTAAAGCCCAATAGCACCTGACAATTCTTTTAAAGGTTTGTAACTGTAGGCATTATTCTTTCAAAGCCCTATATTGGCAGGCACCCTCAAGGCCTAGTAATGGCTAGCACAATTCTTTTAAAGCCCAATAAAGCTTAGCACAATTCTTTAAAAGCCCTGTAATGGCAGGCACTATTCTTTCAAAGCCTGAATCACTAAGCACCCTTAAAGCCCAATAATCGTTGGCATCCTTTTAAAGCCCTGCATAAGCAGGAACCCTTTAAGCCCAGTAACGACTAGCATAATTCTTTTAAAGCCTAGTAATGGCAAGCAAAGCCCTGTATCAGCAGGCACTCTCAAAGCCCAATAACAGCTGGCACAATTCTTTTACACCCCACCAAAGCCCTATGTAATTAGGCACTTCACTTCTACTCCAAGTAATCATCTAGCTCCATTGGGATTCTTCTCCCCTACGAACCCAATAAAGAGGGGCATGGACACTGTATTTTTTCCAAGCCATGTTTGGTTCCAAAGGGGGCAACTTGTTATTTTAGCTGGACAAAATACATGTTCTTATCTTTACTTGCTTCACAGGCAAGAATATCACTTTTCTCAGCTATGAAACAACTAAAGAAGGGTAACTATAAACACCCTATTTTTTTTGGGCCTAACTCAAAAATAATAAGAAATGAAAAAAAAATCTTTCTTAATCCTGACACATTTAAATTAATAAGCAAATGACATTCATGGTGATTGGATTGTTTGAAATTTGAAAAATGATAATCATTAATGGTGATTGTCTTGAGCTTGGGTTTTGTAGTAAATGGAAACAAATTTCAAAATAATTCATCTCATTGATGTTATTTGATATTCAGATTAAGAAATTTAGTGTGAAGTCATTGTGGAGGAAAAAATAGAAATTAAAATATAAAAAAAATATCTCTCATTCATATGTTTAAATTAGGAAATTGCTTGTAAGAAAAATAAAACAACAAAAAAATAAATAAAAAAAAGATAATTAAAAATAAAAACAAATATCTCATTTATGTTGATAGGTTTAAATAAGGAAATTACTTGTGGGAAAAATAAAAAAATTAATTAAAAATGAAAATTAAAGAAAAATCTCCATTGATGGTGCTGAGGTTTAAATTAGAAAATTATTTGTGGAAAAAATAAAAAAAATAATTAAAACAAAAATTAAAAAACAAATCTCCATTGATAGTGATTAGGTCAAATTAGGAAGTTTTGTTAATAGAAAATACAGAAAAAAAAATAAAAAATGATAGTGATTGGATCAAGTTAGGTAGTTTTTAACATAAAATACAAAAATATTCAAAAATGAAAATTTAAAAAGGAATGAGCATTTATGAAGAAAACCCTACCTTGAGACTATAATAGGAGTGGAAAGGTTGAATCAAGACGCATAAAAAAATTAGAAGAGCAAAGAGACAAGAAAATAGAGAGAGAAAAGAGGCAAGGAATGGTGAGAAATGTTTAAAAATAAGAGTAAATTATTAATTGTGTTCATCTTTTTATCTTCTTCTTTATACCCAAGGAAAGCCTATACTCTTATGGTTGTTGCCACATATGTGATCCTTCAACACCAATAGCTAGAGGGAGGAATCCAATATGATGAGGATTAATTCATTTTCTTATTATTTTTTATTTTCCTTCTCTCTTCTATTTTCCTTTCTTAAAAACCCAAGAAAAGCCTATACTCTTGTGATGATTATCACATATGCAAGCTTAAGCATCAATGGCTAGAGGGTGCAATCCAATATGATTTGGATTACTTTATCTTATTTTTCTTTCTTTCTTTTTCTCCTTATATCTTTCCTCTCTATTCCTTTTTCTCTTTTCGCTATTTTTTTATTTAATCTTTTTAGTCTCATGTGATTATACTATTCATTCCTCTTTCTCTTAACTTCTTTCACTCCACCACCGCAACAATATTTTTGTTGGTCTATTCTTGTTGATATTGCAAGGATATGCCCAATAATATTTGCATGTTACTTGGACCATGAAGAAGATATGCATCCTTCATTGATTGACTTAATATGTGATGGTTTACTTCTACTACTTATTTTCACTGTTTGGATGTATATTACCTATTTGTTATTTTCATCTCTCCCTCTAACATAGGTTTTCTTTATAAAAAGGAAAAAGAAAAAAAAATGCTTGTGACCCATCTTCATATATAAAAATAATAAAAAAGATTGATTTTAAAAGGGATTTCTATCGTGTGAGGTTTTTAGAGCCTCCTCAGGTAAAAATCGATTATTCTTCCGTGTGAGATTATGGGAATCTCTTAAGGAAGTTTTGTCCAAGAGCCTTCCAAAAACCTTTCTTTTATTAATAAAAATAGAAGATTGCTTTCATAAAATAAAAAAATACAAAACAAATTAAAAATCATTTTCTCAAATAAATTAAAGGAACTTTTTCCTTAAAAAACACAAACAAAATGACACACATTTCTACCCCAAACTATGTGAGCTATGATCCCTCTAAAGGGTACGTAGTCCTTAGGTCCTCTTCCTAGGTCAAGTCTGATTTTGTAAGTAAATATATTTTTTCTTTTTCTTTTTGTAAATAAATTTTTATTTTTTATTTTTATTTTTCTTTTTTTTTTTGTAAATATTCTTTTTAATTTGGGTAAGTATAATAAAATTAAAGGCCATTTTTATTTTTAAATAATTAACTTATGGTAACTATTCTTATGAATTGGTGTTGTGGGGTGCCTAACCCTTCCCTATGCACAATCGACGTTCGAACCCTATCTGGTTTCATTTTCAAACAAAGGTTTCCAAAATTAACCTTTTCAAAATTTTGGTGGCAGCTCCATATTTTTCAAATTTCAAGTGCTACAATGAGTATTATGAACAATAAAACAATAAATTTATAATATGAAATAACCAGCTAAAAGTAATTGACATTGTAAAAATTTACAAGCTCACTGTAAGTCATAGCAAATATTTTTTATCCTTCCGTTTTGCAGATCCTCTGCACCTATTGTTTCTCTGATGAAGAGCCTGCATAAAAAACACAACAATAAAATTATTAAAAAAATATAAAAAAAGTGTAATTAGTAAAACGATAAAAATTATTCATATTATATTAAATGATAATTATAAAAAATTTACCTACCCCTCTGCGCTCCTCCTATACTGGACAAAACTCACCGAGTCATTCGGTTGGATGCCATTCGAGATGTTGTCGATTAGCTACTGGAGAGGTATCATTCCATCCTTATCATACTATGGAAGAGACAATTCCTCCTACTCCTCCAACCGTCCCCCATCTTCATCAGCGTGTACCTCTTCCTATTGTCCTAGACGACAAACCTATCTTGTAACACAATTGAATAAATAATAATTAAATACAATTGCTTACAAATGATACAATTAATAAATAATAATTTAATACAATTAATTATAAAATATATAATATAGTTAAAAACTATTAATTACCTTCACAGCCTCGTCCCATGCTAGATCCTTTGGCGTCTTGAGAACATTCTTCCACGTCTTGAAGCGGATGGGGAACCACATTCAATTAGAGCCTAACTCATTCAGGTTGCGATTGAAGAGGTGACCAACGTTCTCGATCGGCTGGTCCATGGCCTCATTCCAAGAAACTATTACACGTAGTCTCTGGTTCATGCTTTTGAGGCCGGCCATGTTCAGCCTCCTTGTGGAAATGTTCCCTTGCTTATCTGCACAATTTACCACATCCGTTAATTAAATTTTGATCCACATTTAACCTATGGAATTTCAATATTAAATTTATTAAAACAATAATCAAATTTATCTTGAATCTACACCTTAAACCCCATTGACCAGCAGACGACCGTCGTGGGTTTTGGTCCTACGCCTCCTCCTCATCCAGGAACCGCTTCATGTCTTTGATAGAAATTTGAAAGTCAAATTCCTCATTAATCGTTGAGACTGATCTCCCCCTCAGGCTGAACATGTAGCTCTGGTGCAGTCGCCTCCTGTGGGGCCGATTGCTATGGGCTCTTCTGCTAGAGGGGTGTCTGCTGTAGGGCCACCTACTGTGGTTGCTGTGGCGCGGTCGCCTCATGTGATGGCATGGGCATGTGCCTACCTCCTCGCTGCCTTCTGTTGCCTCTCCCACTACCTGCTCTATTGCTTCTCCCTAGGGATGATCATGTTAGAACAAGCGTTTCACCCAAGAGGGGGGTGAATTGGGTGATACTAAAATTTCGTCGGAAATATAAAACTTTAGCAGAGGAATTGAAAACAATAATGAGTAAGGAGAAATATCACCGAAGTGTGCACCGGGAGTTATACTGGTTCGGTCACAACCACTTTGACCTACTTCCAGTCCTCAGATCTTCTCTGAGAGTTTCACTATAACTTCCAAGATTCAGTGGGTTCTTGGCACCTCAGTACAAGCAAGTTCCTATACCTGGACACTCGCTCCCCCTTACAAGTTGCAATTCAATCCCAACTCAAGGTTCCACAACCTTAAGTTATCTCAATAACAAATATTGAGTTTGAATGAAATATCTCTCTTACAGAGTGAATAAGAATCACTGAAGCATAGAAATACAATTCCAATGTGAAAACAGAGCAATAAACTTGATAATACGTTTGTGTGTGTGCTGCTTGTTTTTCCTCTGTTTGGATGTTCCCATATATATAGATATGTTGGTGATGACCGTTGGAACATTTTCTTTCGTCCGTTGGAGAGTGCGCAGCCACTGTTGACTTTTCAAGTTTTTGAAAAATATCCGTTGGCGGTGGTTGGCATTTGAACGTTTCTTTTGACTTCAATCTCTTGAAGTGTTTTCTTCATTGTTTATCTGTAAATAGACTAAGAATACTAATACAATGAAAGGTTAATCATATAGGAAACACATCTATGAACGTTTGAATGATTTCAGAATTTCTGGGTAAGCTTACTCGAGTACCTCCTCGAGTATTGCTTGAATGTTACTCGAGTACCTACTCGAGTAACCTCGAAAAATCTTTGATCAATTGCAGGTTAATGAATAAACATAAGATTACTCGGGTAGTGCCTGGAATAACCAATTTTCAAACCTTTGGAAATACATGTTTACTCGGGTACCTACTCGAGTAATGCACTCACAATTTTATGAGTTACTCGGGTACCAACTCGAGTAAAACTTGAAATAAACTTTTGGTTACTCGATGCTTTACTCGGGTAATGTTGCAGGATTTCAATGCCGAGAGCACTTACCTCATTACTCGAGTACGTACTCGAGTAATGCACTCATTGTTCCATAGGTTACTCGGGTACCACCGCGAGTAACTGTGCTTTTTGTCAATGACTTACCCGGGTACTGACTTGAAGTTTATCTTGAAAACATTTTGCATACTCGGGTACTTACTCGAGGAATCCACTTAAATATATATGCATACTGGAGAAAGGACTCGAGGAACATGAAATAAAGAAATATCAAGTTAATCGGGTACCACCTTGAAGTTTTTCACTTACCTTTATGCGTTACTCGAGTAGCTACTCGAGTAATGTTGCAGTGGTACAAAGTGCCGAGAGCTCCATCTTTTCAGAAACAGAGTTACTCGAGTAGCGCCTCGAGTATCGTTGGTAACCTGAAGGCAACTGGAAGTTTTCCACATGATTACTCGAGTAGCTCCTCGAGTAATGTTGCAGTAGTACTAAATGCCGAGAGCTGCACATTTTTAGAAACAGGGTTACTCGAGTAGCTCCTCGAGTATCAATGGCATCCTGAAAACTTTTACACTGTTACTCGAGTAGCTCCTCGAGTAACGTTGCCTGGTTACTGGAAGTTGTCTTTGATTACTCCAAGTTTTGTCTCATTACTCGAGTACCGCCTCGAGTAATGCCTTAAGAAACTTGCTTCTGATCAAGATTCTCAGCTTTATCTCTTGGCCTCTCTTCATTACTTCCATGCTTACCTCAAGTAAAGCTTATTCCTGTCATTACTTAGTTCAAGCTTGATTATTAAACATTTCCTTTTCAAACCATTCTTTTGTTATCATCAAAACATGGGATCTAACAGATCATGGATCAGACCAGACCGGGTTAGAGGTTAGCCCGAGGTCTGGTCTGGTTAAGACCTCGGGCTGAAAAAGGCAGCCCTAGGTCTGGTCTGGTTGGTAACAACCCGAACTCAGGTCAGACCAGACTTGGTCCTTCAAACTGATGGACTGGTCTGGGCAGTCCAACTATCTAATTTTTTTGTTCTGAAAATATTTTTAAAAAAACCTAGAGAAATGAAAAATAGAGGAAGGGATTCCGATTGAGAAGAGAATTAGAGGGAGCATCCGGAGTGACTCCAAGAGGAGAACCAGCAGCAGCAACACATACCAGAGGGATCAACGCTGAGAGGAGGACTAGACGGATCAACGCTGATAGGAGGACTATAATCTGTAGGGATCGACGCTGAGGTGAGTGGTTAACGATGGACAGCAGTGCCGTGAGATTGAGGGTAAGGGATGAAGTAAGAATTGAAGGAATGGAAGCAAGGAGGCGAGGAGGAGAGGGTTGAGGCATTAAGCGCCATTTTTTATCATGGGGAAGGTTATGAGTTTTTTTTAATACAAGAGGGAAGGTGATGAGATTGATGAAGTGATGTAGGAGCAGCGTGTGTTAAATCAACAAAAAAGAAAGAGAAGGTCAGTGGTTCATGTGGGCTTGGGTGGACGCTCTCTCTCTCTCTCTCTCTCTTGTTTATAACGAGGGTGGTGTTGCGTGGAAAGTGGCAACCCACTTAATTTTTTTAATATAAAAATTAAATGATTCGGGTCAGACCAGATTATACCATGTAGACTGAGAACCTGGTCTTAAACCCGGTCCAGACCGAGTAGTTGGTCTGGTCTGGTCAAGTCCTTTTTGTTATAAGGCTACTTTTCATCAGACCGGACAAGACCGAGTCACCTCGGATCAGACTGGGTTACCTAGACCACCGGGTTTTTTGCTCATCCCTACTTCTCCCCCACAAAATAGGTTTGGGAGGCAGTTTAGCCTCCTTCCCCTTCCCCTTGTCTCGCTCGGAAGTCATAATATATAACTATAAAAAATAAAAAAATGTAGCAACATTTATATCAAAATTATAAAATAATAGGCAAAAAATGAAATAAAGGACTTAAATTTACTAACCTCAAGTAGCAAACTCTATAAAATGCTTCAACAGAACCTCAAATCTCAAGAAAAATCTCAAAGGGCGCGTGAGAATTTAAATTGCCAAAATGAGAAAATGAGGGGTCAGGGTGCTTTTCTAGAGCTCAGATTTGTAACAATTTTAAAAGCAACCACTAATTTAACAGCTACAAACACACAAACCCTACCTCGGTTAACATAAAACTTTGTAGCGGTTACAAATAACCGCTACAAACATGCAGACCCTTTACATTCTATAGCAGTTATAAGCTATAATCACTACAAATATGTGTTAAGCTTTGTAACGGTTCCCCATAACCGCTACAAAAAGGCGCACTTTGCATTCTGTAGTGGTTACCTTCATAAAAACCACTACAAACTAACCACCATAATAGTAGCGCCTACTTCGCGCCTTTTGTTTGACGCCATATTTGTAGCGGTCCGCTACAAATTAACAGCGGCAAATTTGGCACCAAATTTTGTAGTGGTTAGGCCTTGTTAAACGCTACAAAGTTCGTAACATAATCCGCGCACCACTTGGCGGGAGGCATATCATTGCAAATATGTAGCGGTTTTGCTAAAAACCACTACAAATCTTTATATTTGTACCAGTTTATTTTAACCACTATAAATGCACTAGTACAAATTGTCATTTTTTTTGTAGTGGGTATGGCGGGATCCTTCGCAAGGCAAATGGAACCATTGTAGAGTCTTTCATTTGCAAGATTGATGGAAATAACTATCTAACGACAGAGTTATGAGGGTGCATATGGGGATTACGTCATGATTTGGATAATGGGGATCATCACGTGAAGATGTTTTGTGATTCGCATGATGTATTTAGATCTACATGAAGATAGAAGCTTAATATTGGTGTTGTAGCAGCTCTTGAAACTAGACTAGAATGTTCATTTAAAGCTCACGAATAAAGAATGGGGAGGCAGATTACTTAGCCAAGGGAGCTCCCAGCATGGGCACATGTTTGCAAATCCTATCATAAAGGTCCACCTCAGCTCTACTTCAGGACAATGGTGTCACATAGCTCGGATTTTTTTTCTTTTCAGTTTTTGTTGGTTGTTTCCATTGTCTTTTGATTTCATCATGTACAAAAAAAAACATGTACAATTTTTATAGAGTTATGAAATATGCATAAATAGAAAGTGATGATCTAAAATAATACTGGTATATAGTTTCAGAGGCTCACTAAATGATAATTTGAAATAAAACCGTCTATATTTATATATTTGAATAAAAACTGATGTGGCGCTGACTATGGTGGCATGCTATCAATAATGAATAGGTAGCTACCTCAAAAAATATGAAATATAAAAATGAAAAACAAGAAATTATAAAACAACTAAAAACTGTTTTTTTTAGTTTTTAAAAACAACTTTTTTTATTTTTGTTTTTAAAAACAACTTATTGAAAATAATTTTCCAAACAAGTTTTATTGTTTTTAAAAACAAAGAAACTTTTTTTTTAAAAATAGAATCAAACAAGCCCTTCTATACTATTAGACCACAAAGTTATTGGCATTATGGCATATGTAAAGGTAGAAAATGTCTTTATAGAGATCTACTACATCCCTAATCGAG
Organism: Inga laurina; assembly: GCA_963855925.1. Taxonomy (NCBI): domain Eukaryota; kingdom Viridiplantae; phylum Streptophyta; class Magnoliopsida; order Fabales; family Fabaceae; genus Inga; species Inga laurina. The sequence continues at coordinate 17,237,375 of OY979709.1, forward strand.
TCTGAAAATAATATTCAAATCTGACTTGGTTAGATAATTATATAAAAAAGGGTTAAGGTGTAAAACTATCCATAAATTTATTTCAAAAGAGCATTTGGCACCTATAAACCTTTTTTGGTGTAAAAATGCCTAAGAACATTTCTAAATAGGGGCAAAATTGTCATCACCATAGCTGTTACTTTTTGGCTGAGTGGGCCCCACATGTAACTTTTTGAGTGCAAAAATACCCTTCAACTTTTATTAAAAATGAGTTCAATACCATATACTTTTTGGATTGCATCTGCATATGTTAACTGCTGGCATTTTTGTCCCTTCATATGTAGAGGGGATGTCAGCCTCAGTATGTGCCACCAATGTGTCATTAACTCAACTCAACGATTATCTTCCAAGTGTAGAGTTTTGAAGGAGGCAATAATCCAGTATGATGAGTGCTTGCTTCGCTATTCTAATTGTTCCATCTTCTCCACTATCGACACAAGGCCTGGAGTCATCCTCTTGAACACCGAAAATGTCTCAAACTAGGCAAGCTTCATGAGAACATTATACAATACTATGAACCATATGGCATATGAGGCGCCTAAACCTACTGTGGGGAAAAAATATATGATCGAAACAATGAATTTTTAAGTATTACACACTGTGTATACTCTACTCTAGCTCAGTGCACGCCAAACCTTTTGCCATCATATTGCAAAAGTTCCTAGGTGGTACAATTGGGGGCCTTGGTCTGTGTGTTATAGAAAGCCAAGAGGAAGAGTTTTGTATGAGAGGAATCACGAAGGAGGTGGGGAAAGGGTAGGGGAAGAGCTTTTTAAAGGGTTAAGGGACAAAAATGCCAACAGTTTACATATACATATGTATATTCAAAAAGTACATGATGTTAGACGCATTTTTTATAAAAGTTAATGGGTATATTTGAACCTAAAAAGTAACATGTGATATCTACTCAGCCAAAAGGTAACGACAATTATCTTTCTATAACGGTGATGGCCTTTTGTCTCCCATAAAATTTGTAGGCACTTTTGCACTAAAATAAATTATGGGAGCTAACTACTCTTCTAAAAAAAGCTTATAAATACTTTTAGACCTTAACCCTATAAAAAAATTCACGATTTTTGTACATATTCCCATGAAGCGGTGGAAGATTTGATAATTAATGGGGGAAGAAACAAGAAGGCCTTTGTAAGAAAACAAGATTTTGTGGGTTTGTGCATGTATTATGTGGGTGCTTGTCGCCTCATTCTTGGTTTCTATGTTATGTTAACCGCGGGGGAGCTGTATTCTCAGTGATTTCGTAAAACTAGTAGCCAATTGGATCCCGACACGTTCTCCCAAATTTTATTCTTCCTCCATCCTTATGTATAAGGTCATTTCAACTCAATCACGAGATTCTAGGAAAGAATTAAAATTAGTTAAAAATAATAAGTACGTAGAAAATATAATTTGTTTTCCAAAATTGTCACTAATTATGAATGAGTAAAAGAGAGTAATAATGAAAAAATGATGTAAATGAATATATGTGAATAAATGATGGGAGAGTAATTAAGGCAAAATAGGTAAAAGTGCATTTATTATTGAGACAAACTCAAAAGAAATTTTATAAAAGAGGACAAGCCTATTAAAAAAAGATATTATATATAGGGACGGAGGAAGTATATAAGGTAAACAAATAAGTTGTTACTTACTTTTAGCATGTTTCATATAAATTAAGAAAAATTTTAAACTTTATTAATCTAATATATCTTATGAAAGTGCGTAGAAACAGTGTAGCAAACGATGGTTTCATTGGCAGCTTGTATATCTTACTAACAGAGTGAAATCAGGTCCGTTTTTAGATCAGCGGTTATATAATGGGTTTGCAATAATGGGAAGTTCCGTTTTCAGCAGTGCTACATTATTACTTTTTAATATGCATAATATATTATGGGAATTAGTTTTAATTTGCCCTGGTAATTAAAGTCCATGGTTGGTGGCTATGTTATGACTTATGACAATTCAATAATGGGAAATCAATCCGTTTGGGAATATGTTATTAAGCCTTTTGAGATGTGTTGTCTAACACCGTTAATCTTGATTAGAAAAAAATGCTAAATGTGGAGTTTAGTAACAGAGTTTTAGGCAATCTTAATAACACCCCGTTAATCTTAATTGCTATGTTATGAAAAAAAAAATATAAGAGATTGAGATGAGGGAAATGAAGAAATATAAAAGAGAAATAGAGAGCAAGAAGGGAGTAATTTTTATTTCATTTCATGTTTACAACATTTGATACATGCGTACTATTTGTATGTTACAAATCCTTAACTTCCATTACAAGAATTACAATAAAAGAGTAAACCCACATAATGATATAATAAAAAGCATTTGTAGGTTATTTACATTAATAATATAAAACTCCCACAAAACCATTGATGCCATAAGTTATATGGCTTTAAGCTTAGAATTCCAAAAAACTCAAGGAGAATGGCAATAGCCCCCCCAGCAAACGAGAAATAAGGAAAATAACTTGAGATATAAAAAAATCATAATGAAACTGAATATAATATTATTAGAATACCCAAAAATATCATAATTGTAATGCATCCACTAGAACAAAACACTTCGCTATATCATAATTTGTAAAACTATAGTGGGGGTTACACATAAGGAATGCAAAAAGACTTTTTGTTTTTTAACTATAAAAGTTGCTTCATTTTAATATCTATTAGATATATTTACTGAATAAGCCAAGATTTATGCTTCAAAATGACAATAGATTATTATTATTATTACTATTACTATTATTATTATTATTATTATTATTATTATTATTATTATTATTATTATTATTATTATTATTCTACTTCTACTATTAGTTGTAGCAAACAAAACAACTTCTATGGTAATTCATAAATTAAATATTTTATTATTTAACAGAATATTTAATAGATGGAAAGTCACAATTATCTTAAAACTCCAAAAAATTAACAAGTCCATTCACATTCTAACTATCATATTTTGGTCCCTTCATTGCGAAATGGGTATAAAAGAATGACCTGTAACCTCCTCCGTAATTATTATTCGAAATATGTGATTAAAATGAATTAGAGACCATCGGATAAACAAAACTCATTTACATTCTCATTCTTGAGATAGGATTTTCACAAATACCTCTTGAAATCTAATACATCTGGTTTCATATTCATATTTTGAATACAATTACCTCGCGAAGATAAATTACATTCATAACATATCAGAATGCACAACATAATAAACCCAGGTTCATACCTTTACTAAGGATTTACAAGACACATTTGCCTATTACAATTTCCCAAACAGGAGATTACACAAAATCACATTAAATACAAAACCAAATACTCAGCCGAACATATACACATCCAAATAACCAAATATACATCCAAAACATATACAGTCATCCCAATCCATAACTGATAACCAACAACCAAATCTACATCCTGAAGGAGTCTTCACCGCCCCTGGTTGCTTGTCCCCTCCTCAAGCCTCTTGCCCTATCTAAATTGTTGGTAGGGGAGGGTGAGATTCGAGAGAATCTCAGTAGGAAAACAATACTAATATGCATGCAAAATAAATGTTTAATGCATGACATACTTGTATTACATAACTCATACTTATACAATGACATATCTGCAAGCTCAATGTTTCAAAAAACATATTTATGGCCATAGCATAAACAGAAACAAAGCTTTAATCATTCATATATGTTTCATATAATCAAGCAAAGCAATAACATGCATCAATACACCAACGCAAATATCAAATACATGCAGAAGAGGTAAGTTTCCTACCTTGTTCTTTCCACGTGTGCTCCAGCACCGGCTACTCACCATCAGGGTGAACATCAAACCTTATAACCAAAGCAAGTACATAGGGTTATTCTCTATTCCCAAATTCTTACTTCCATAACACTTAAAGTTGGTTATCATTCATGACCTTTAGGTGGCTACTCAAAGCCGAAACACATGCCTAAAGGGTTCGGAAATACTATACCAAAAACCACCTCTCAGAAGTGCAAAAAACTAATTTTTAGGGGTTGGCTGTGGCCCACAAATCCACTGGTCAGGGCCAAAAACAGGTCAGAAACATTTGGGCCGCGGCCAAGAAAATCTTGTTTCTTAGCTGAACTTCCAAAAATCATAACTAATTCTAGAAAAATAGAAATGAGGTGATTCCAAAAACAAATGAAAGATATTTAAGCCCTTTACGCAGGAAAAATATGCACCAAGGCTTTCCATAACCACACAAATACAAAATTACACAGAATCCAACACTGCTCCAAAACAGATTCCAGTTTTAATCCCAAATCTTGGAAACTCATAACTCACAGTTCACAAAACGAAATGACATGAATTATATGTCTATTTTGAAGCTTGACATGTGAACTTTAAGAATGAAAAGTTTCAGAATTTTTAGATACCATTTAGTCATTCAAAACGTCCACACAAACAAACTGCCCAGAACAAAGTTTCAATGGACAAAATTTTAAGTTTTGTATAATTATTCCCAATGGTTCTAATTTCACAACAAATATCATTCCCACACAAATTTTCACAAGGAATCTATTGGAAACACCAAATAAACCAAATTCACATCATATGGACATATTCCACAATGACCTTAACATGTCACACAATGTCACAATACCAAACTCAACATTGAAATTGCTTTCCAATCAAAGTTCCAAACCAATTCCAATGGCACCAAAACACACTATGACACCATTTTACCCACAGTACACAATCCAATTCATCCATTTCAAAATCACATGAAAATTAGGGCAAAATTTGAAATTCATGAAACTTAACCAATGACCACAAAACTTAGGTCAAAATGCATCAAATACTCACCTCTTCTTTCCAAAGCCAATTTCTTGATTCCACAACTTTCTAATTTCTTCAAGCTCTTAAACACCTTTTTTCACAAATCTAAAACCATAGAGATGAAGCTCTCATCACTATGAACAACATTAAAGAAGATGATTTGAGCTAAAGCAGATAACAACCCAACCAAAATCTCACCTTAAGTTTTCTCTTACTTCCCTTAAGCTTGGCGTCCATGGAGATGGGAGGAGAGAGAGATGAGATCATCTTTTTAGCTCCAAATGGCCTTCATAACCAACATAAATTGAAGAGAGGAGAGAAGGAAGAGTTGAAACATTGACCAAGATCCAATGGTCCACATGATGCCACTTGTCAAGATCTTTCCACACCTCCTATGAGCTCACATGATCACACATCCATGGGATTCCACTCTTATAATCTCACAACAATTAATCACAACCATTGATCTTTGAGTTACCAATGAGCTTTCTCTTCGGTAAGTGATTAATTGGTCAGTAACTTTCCTTTTTCCCATTTTGCCCCTGATTATGGCAATTCTCACTGAATCACTACCAAACACATCATATTCTTCATATTTCACCACAATATGCACCTTCTCTCTATTTTAAGTCAATTTAGATGTTAACCTACAATTGAACTTAAATACAGGTGGTTTCGGCATTTGGGCTTATGCTAAACTGGGGCTTACTAGTCCACTTATTTCAAGCTTATTCTCTAGTCTCAAATCTTAAAATTTGGGGTATTACATGACCTACCTAGCATATACAACCTACACATTTGGTATACACATTACAAAATTATTGTTCTGTCAGAATCTCTAAATATGACAAGCATTCAACATTATTTTATTTCCCAAATCAATGACAGCAAAGACACTTGGGTTATCATTGCACATGTACTTACAAAGCATGTTGGTCGCAAGAGCGCTCATCCTTATGATGCATGGAAAGTCAGATTGATTCTGGTGGATCAATAGGTTTAACAAATATTTAGACCCACTTATTATGCATTGACTTGTACAATATCACTTACAAAATTTTGTGCCAAATCTTTAGGGAATTACAATTGAAGGTTTTATTACTCAAAACTGCTTAAGGGAACGTTACATGAAGGAGCTCCAAGAGGGTGAAGTTTACCAGTTCCAAAACTTTGAGGTGCAAGATAATAATGACCAATATAAGGTGACTCGAAACCCTTGGAAGATCAGATTTCACACAAGATATTTTTCCAGGAATCTGATTTGCACATTTCAATGGAGGCATTCAACTTTGTCCCTATTAAAAAAATTGCAAAATTTCACAACAGCTAATGAAGAACTAATTGGTAAGTGGTACTCATAAACATATTCTTAGCAACTAAATTTCTAAGAGAAAATTGATGTGTATATTTTCTTTTTTAATATCAAGTCTTACATTTTTGGAAAACCTTCTTTCCATATGTCATAGGGTTCCTTGAAGCATTTGGTGATTTGGAAGATCAACAAAGACAGTCTGAAACCTTCAAATGACTGAATCTAACTATTGAAGATAAAGAGTAATGTCCATACCATGTCATTTAATCTCCCACTATTATTAGATGGACAATCACACTCCATAAATTCCTTCCATGCATACATATAGCATGGCTTCTATCGCATTGATAAAGTATATATAATATTTACATATTTATTAATATGTATTAATATAGAGAAAAAATATTACGAATACACGTTTCCATAAACTAAATATGTAAAAATTGAAGGTGGGACATTGATGGCTCATCAATGACACAAATAATCACACCTACTTTTGGTAACTGACCAAAGCCCATATTAGTAGACAAATCATACAAGCCAATGACACCTATTTTGAAATTCCCATCATATTTCAAATCATAACACATTAATAACCCAATCAATCACAAAAAGGAAAACGTAATAGTTGGAGTTTATTCACACAAATTAATGGACATTAATATTCAAAGGGAACATCAAGCACCAAAAACCCGTTGGGAGAAACAAGAAAGCTTCACTGCCAAATCGCATATAAGATCTACACATATATAATTAAACCATTCCATAATTTTTGTAGAACATTCACACAACATCCCTTGACAACAGCAGACCATTGCCCACCACATCTACAATGCTGAAGCTATGATGCCCGCAACAAATCACACTACATTGGCAATGCTCAATAAGGATAGACAAACCCAAAAAATAGCTGTCAGCGTACTCCGATTTGTGCAAGACACAAATACCAACTCGCCCAATGCAACACCCACACTGCACTTCGTCCTAAAGGATAACGAGGTATGACAACTCCACATATTCCAACAATTACACAAACATGGTTACTACAAATTGTACACCTCCCATAAAGCACTTTCAAGCCTAAACATTCTCTAAATGTGCATGGTATACAGTTAAGCAAAATTCACGCCATGGTGGTCGACCCTGCAGCATTTACCAAGTTCAGAATGATCGTAAGAGAAGAAAGGTGCTACTATTTCACAAACTTCGATGTTGTCCACAATACTATGCCCCTACAAGTTTATGTCCACCAATATGCATTCATATTTCAAAAGGAAACAAACATACTCTTGTATGAGGGAGAAGACATACCTGTGAATGCATATGAAAGCATGCCGCTATACGAAATTGTCAAGGAGAAAACAAGCCCCCTGTACTTAAGAGGTAACATGAAACCCAAACTTCA